>CM076581.1:540934058-542254564 GCA_034641835.2 Pinus albicaulis | reverse complement strand
AGGAGAATTGAGGGAGCAGAGAGACAACAACCAAAATCCTATCAAGCCATTTCATAAAGTTATCTTTGCCAAGTCTCCTGTTGTTCCAAGTATACCTGCGGTTTTGGGTGCTATGTCAACAAGTTCCTGTTCTTGCATGATGTTTTCGCTGAAGTTTGAAGGGTTTGTGACCAAAGATCCGACCCCTCTTCTCATTCGAGTGCATAATTAGATTTAAATCGCCCCCAAGAATGATGTTTCTATTGTCTTCATTATTCATATCTTCTTTCAATGAGGCCCAACATAACTCTTTTTTTTGTAATGATTTGGGCTATAGATGTTGTAAACAATTATCTGTTTCTGATCTTTGATGCTTTCTAAAACAATTTTGAGCCAGTGAGAATTGACAGTGTTACCTTTGAGCTGCCATTTGTTTTTTTCCCAAAGGGAAGCAAGCCCCCCCGAGGCACCTCTAGATTCAAGAAGAGTACCTTCATAGAGTGTTTCTTTGCTAATGATTTTATGCATATCCACTTTACTTTGTTTTGTTTCCTGAAGAAGAAGGATTTCAGGCTTTTCAGAGTTAATGAGATCTCTGAGGGATGTTGATTTAGAGGGGTGCCCCAGACCCCTACTATTCCAAGAAAGGACGTTCATCATTTCAAAGGGGATGAATGAAGGGTTGCTCTCCCTCCTTGACTCTTTTGCCCTGAATCTTTGTTTTTTGTCCCAATATGTAGTTTTCAATGGGGTTTTGAGAGCCCATAGCTATGTATTTTTGAGTGTTTTCATTTCTCTATTGCCTATTAGTTTGCCTTCCAGGTCCCTTCTTTTTATGAGAGTCCAAAGAGGCACCATGCTCTTTAGAAGAGGTTCTTGTAATGCGGGTGGAGGGAGTATCTTGGGAGGAAGAGGGGAAATCAGGGTGAAGGGGGAGAATGGGGAAGGGGGTTCCAAAAGAGGGGGATGAGGGGAGAGGGGGGATCATCATCCGGGGGAGAAATGGCAGAGAAGGGGTTGGATTGATCCACAAGTTGAGAAGGAACAGAAGGTCCAGATGGCTGATTGAGAGGCTCTGGAGTTTGGGTAGAATCAGAGGGCGAGGGATTAGATTTCGGAAGAGGGGCTCCTTGAGGTTTGGGATTAGGTTTTTTTTTCTTGACAGTTTCCCAAGGTTGCTCTGATTCTATGTTTTCAACTTCAACATTTTTAGGACAACGATTAGCAAAATGGCCATATTCGTGACATACCTTGCATTTGAAGGGGATTTGCTCATAGTCTATCTGCTGGATGTGCATCCAATCATCCACTTTGAGTTTGATAGCTTCACGGAGACCTTTGCCCAGGTCTACTTCAACACAGATTCTGGTGCATGCGAGCATGTTTTCTTTGGGCTCACTTCTGTCGACGAATTTTCCGATCGCATTCCCAATAGCTCTGACAGAATCGTCCCCCCAGCAATGCAAGGGAAGGTGTGGCAGACGCACCCAGACTGGAACCGCGTTTGGGACGACGAGTTCAAGATCGAAGTCAGGGGTCCATTTATTGAGATATAAACAGCGAGAATCCATAAAATAAGGCCCATTTCGAAAGATCAAATCTTTGTCTTCTTTGGTTTCAAAATGAAAGGTGAAGTAACCTTTGCCATAGAACCTGATCGAGATTTTGCCCGTAACTTTGTCAGACCAATTACTTTCAATCCATCTTTGGACCGTCTTCGGGGATGGCCATAGTCCTGTGAACTGACTAATCAGACCCTTCTCCACAAGGGAAAGCGCCGCCATGCGAGGAAAAGACGGGGGTAGAACCACTTCCTAAAGTCCATTGAGCTTTTTAACAAATTTAGAGACAACCGGACAAGGTTTGGGAGGGCCCAGAGAGCCAATGAGGTCGAAAAACGCACGGGCTTGGGCCACAGAAGCAGGAACTTCCTCGGAGCCCATGAGAATATCACAAGAAAGGACGCAGGGTCAGAAACGCAGCAGCATCCCAGGGAAGTCAAGGAATATGTAATATCACCTATTATTAATATAAATATTTAAAATTTAAAATTATTTATATAATATTACTTATTAATTTCATAATTTATTTTTAATTTTTTAAATTATTATAAATCCTTAAGTGCCACTAAATTCTAATAAATTAATTTTAATAATTTATAATATAATACCCTTAATTTAATTTTTTTTATTTAGTTTCATAATTTTTTATTTAATTTCATAATTTGTTAGTTATTTTAAAAAAAAAAAAAAATTAATAAATTTTTATTAATTTCATAATTTGTTAATTATTAAAAAAATAATAATAATTTTTTATTAATTTCATAATTTGTTAATTATTAAAAAATAAATATATATATATACATTTTTTATTTTTATTATTATTATTTTTTTCTATTATAAATAAACCTTAAGTGCTACTAAATTTTAAAAAATATTACCTAAAAAAATTAACCTAAAATAGTGTAATCAAATTAATAATCTAAAGATTAATTAATTGAATAATATTAATATGATATAACCCTAGATGGTATTAGTAATGGTTTTAATTATTCTTAATTATTAAAATTAATAATTAATTAATAAAAATACCTATGTTTATTTTATTTTAAATAATAATATAACTTTATTTGAATAAATGTTAATAAATAAACGTTATTAATTAATATTTATTAATTCTACTAATCAAATAAATTTTTAATATTTATTATTAAATATAATTCTAATAAATTTTTAAATTGAAATTTATCATTATTAAATATAATTTAATTTAATTTGAATTATTAGTATTATTTTTATTTCTATTTACTTATAACAATTATTAATTAATTAATTTTTATTAATAGAATAAAAATTTAATTAATAAAAATAATTATTACGAGTGAATGAAATAATTAGTGTTTTGTACTAACGAGACCCTAAACTTATTGACTAATAAGGAGAAGAAGAAAACCTATGATATTATACCTAGGATGAGGGCAAACCTAAGGAGCACATTTGTCGAATTAGAGGTCGCCAATTATCACTAATCTCGTATCCTCTGTCCCTGTTAATGTTATGCGAGTGTTTTATAATCTCCAGCTCTTCTCTAATCTTTCGTCTTTGATAATGTTCCTCCCTTGCAATGATTTTAGCATCCTCAAGACGCAAGTGATGTTTAGTTTTCGAGGAGTGATCAGCAAGAGCCGAGGTTCGAGATTGCTCATGTTTAATATCAGCGCCATGCTCTTTAAGACGCTTTTGAAGAGAGCGCCCAGTTTCACCAATATAACTCTTCCCACATGAGCAGTAAATCTTGTAAACACCTTTAAGCTGCTCTTGACTAATGTTATCTTTAACCGACCGTATATTTTGTCTAATAGTTCATGCTGCTGAGAATTGTGTGAAAATTTCACTCCTCCCCAAAACCCTGGCAATCTTATCAGTCACACCTTTAATGTATGGTAGAAAAACCCTTCCACCGCTTTCTTGAGGACCTTGGCGTCTTTTGGATACAACTGTACCTTTTGATCTATTCATGGATTTTCTTATTTCTCTTTCCTTATACCCTATACCCAAGAAAACAAATGTCAGGTGAGAGATTTATTCTTTCAGTTGCTCCTCATCGGATATCCTCAGGGCTCTTACAACAAGAGTTTTAAGGACACCAAATTTCTGAGCAGGATGATGGTAAGACTCAGCGTGAAGGTAGTTGTCAGTATGGGTTTTCTCTCTAAATACTTGATGCCCTAATGTTCCATCTTGTTTTCTGGTAACCAGGACATCTAAGAAATGAATGCTCTTGTTTTTTTCAATCTCCATGGTAAACATAATTTCTGAAGAAATTGAGTTGAGGTGATTAAATAATCTCTTGAGATTCTCCCTACCATGCGACCACTTTATGTTAGCGTCATCTACAAATATTTTCCACCATGCTAGACTTAAGGGAAAGGAGGCAAGGGCTTTCTTTCATTCTTCATTCACTTCTTTTCTTGAAGATGGATCGCCGTTGGGATTCAAAACATCGACCATTGTTTTATGATACTGTGGATAATCCAGATTATGCAATTAACAACAACCACAGAAGTTTAAAAACCATAATCTGAGAATACAATAAACAAGTGGTTGAAACTGAAATAAATGACATTTTTTTATGGAATTTGGTTGGCTGAGGGGGCGACACAGCCTCTAAGGGGAGACAGTGCATTGTAGAGCACCCCGAATGGAACACGGTGCCTTTGCGATTGCACTTTTGTCACGACCAACAGTGCATTGGGCACAACTAAGCTTATGAAACAAGTAGCTAAACACACTTCTAATGCAAATTGTTCATTCAAATGATTGATAACAAAAAGCATATGCTAGTGATGAAGATAAACAGAGGAAGAAACACCATGAATGATAGGGTTTGTCCCCAACAGAGTCACCAACTCGTTATACAAAATTTTAATCTACTGATAAACTAAATTCCCTAAGTGTGGTGTTCCTTCACTTAGAACAACAAAAGAAAGACAACTACTATTTTCTCTAAAACAAATAGATATACAGGAACGGAAAGAGCCTATTTGTGATTCTTTCACTCTCCTTCTCCTTCTATCGTTGTTGTCGTCGCTCTCAATCCAAATCAAGTCGTATATCGATTCCTGCAATAAAAAACAGAGAACAACAAACAACATACAATATACAAGTATCTACTTATCTTAATCAAATCAAACAAATTAGATCTGAGAATACATACATCATCAAGAATACATTTCACAAGATTTAGACATATGTATTGAGAAAATGAACATATATCTTTATTAAAGAATACGAGGAGAAGATTACAACCAATGGATCGATTTGTCGTCAACTTGCTCCAACTTCATTCCAGCCTCATCAAATCCATCGTAATATCAGCACCATATCAGTACTTCCACTCTCTTATCAAATGAGAATCCAAAAACATATCTTTGCACAAAATTTTTCCTCCCTAGCATTTAGATGAGTGCTCAATTTATAGGGAAACTGATTGTAGTTTATGAATGAATGGCTTTCTAATAATAGGCAAGACATGTTTCCAAGTTCAAAGGTGGTGGATGGATACTTGGATTTGAAGTATGACACCTATGGACTCTTCTAGAAGGCACTGGCCATGTGGGGATTCTTGGAACAATGATGATTTAGCTCCCAAGTGACCAATGCACGCTTGAGTGTCGGGAAGTGCACTGCAGTGCACCCTTGCATGGAGGTATTGGCACTACAATGCAGTTAGTCCCTTGCAGAGGAGCGTTGGTGAGTTAGTGGGTCATATAATATATAATTCAAACCTTGGAAATCTCACAATTGAAACCATGAAAGGAATGTATTCACTTAGGGCATATAGCAACTGAAATATAAGGGGATGATAGACCCTATTCATTGGTCCTAGGGGATGATGCCAGTTTGACCAGGTCTTGGGGGATGATTCCCAAATTGACCTATAACACGCGCCACATGACCCTGACCCAATGCTTAGGATTTATGGTGCATTTTAACTGAGTGACAAGTTGCATCTTTTACGGAAATAATCCCGCCGGTATTAGGCGAAATTGTCGCTCGAAGGACTGTGTAAAGGCAGAATTCGTAGAACAATTAGGAGGTTTTGTGAATTTACAGGACATATAGCAGAGCTTGGTTCCAAGAGGCATATCTTGCTCAATTTTTAACCTTTTTGGGTACAAGAAGATCCTAGATGGCGGTTTTTTTGTGTCCTAAACTCAATGGCAGCCTCATAATTCTTATTTGAGCACTATATGATGGAATTTTTGTAGATTTAGGTCCTTTAATGCTAGATGCAGATATAATTTTGAAGCAAGTTGGAGGCATATTTGAGCATGGAAAGAGCCTAGTTAGAGGTTTTACAACCTTCCAGTTTCATTTGAAACAACTATTACTTTAGTAGAGTACATATTTTCAGTATTTTCTCAATGTGCTTATGAGAGAATCCCTTTTCAACTCTTCATTGTGAAGTAGTTGCATGTTTATGCTTTTGATTTGAGGTGGAGTACAATGATTTATTGTGATAAAGTCCTTTTTATGTCGAAATAATCATGACTTGCTGTAAGGAGTCATCTTTTTGAGTGATAATTCTTTGTAGAAGAAACAAGGCACTCCATAGTCAACAAGTTGTAATGTACTCATTTGTTGCTGAAATCAATATAGCGGTCTAGTCATTAAAGTAGGTCCCAGAGACGTAGCCTAGGAGGGGTGAACTCTGTTATCACTTGTTGGTTTATTGTCTTCATGTTTACCATATTGAGTTTCATATGAATTCGTGTCACTTGTAAGTTCATGTGAAAACTTAACTCATCATGTTTGAAGAGGTTATGAAACTAATTTTACATTTAAAGGCCCAAGTTTATCAGGCTTGCAAAGTGTCAAAGGACAATCAAAGTTTTCTTCCATTTACAGATCAACTTGTACTTGTTATTATGATGATTTGATGGTTTTTTTTCATGGTTAATTTTTTGTTATAAACATGATTTATGATTTGATATTGTTATGCTTCGATAAGTTATTGAATGTTTTATGAATGCATGGAATAACTAGTGTTGTTGCAACTAATTGAGAAGGAATTAGACCTTCTTAATGATTTTCAATACATAGATTTACACTTAGATATGGATTAATGAACTGAAACTTACATGTTTATCATATGTTTGACGGAATGTCTAGTGGGTTCTAAGTTGTCTAGATAAAGTTTTGGTTTCAAGTTTGAATGTTTAGAATTGTCATTATGGGAAATATGATTCTTGAAAATTACACGAAGTTCTGGGCATTGGTCTGGAAACTAGCCTAGAAAAGTGGCTGAGATATTGGGACCACAGGCACAGGAATGGATATTTGAGGTCATAATTGGATGGATCAAGGCTTGTGAGTACAATTGGAGCCTCACAACCGCATGCATGCAATGTCAAGTGTGTAATTATAGGTTTAGGTCAGAGAAAAAGGGTTCCATCTCAGAGATTGGTCATCTGGGGTGGTTTTTCAGCCTATGAGTGATTTGTGGTTCCCGAGGAAGGTCAGTAAGTCTCAGTTCTATGCCCCACTTCGTGAAATGGAACTAGGAGGTCGGTTCATGTCATAGTAGCACTCCACTTCACATTTACTTGAAGGGCTTGTAAAAGCGAGTAAATGTGGGGGGTGGCGTTTTACATTAGATCTAAGTCATTTTTTTAAGATGAGAAGAAACAATTTCATATATGGCCATTGTGGTGCTTCAAATCATCCCTATTAGTATCGTTTTCTAATTTTAATTATCTCTTTGATACAGTTTGGTCAAATATTCCCACATATCTCTAGTTGTCTTCTTCCTTGATGAGTGAGGGATAATATGATCCTTCACTCCATCAAGGATAATATTTCTTGCCTTCATATCCTTCTTGTTATGAGCAACAAATTGTGTTGGATCAATCAAAGTTTAAGGTTTGTCAGCAAACTCCCATGTCTTTTTTTCCTCCAATACCAGAGCAATGTGATTTGTCCACGGACTAAAGTTAGAAGTGCCTTCCAATATGTCCTTGAATCTCAACCTTGTAGCCATTTCCTTAATTCACAAAACCCTACAAGCTAATGAGATCCCAATTAAGATAACTTGCAACTTTCACCTATTCACACTTGTGCCAAATCTTGGTTTCCTTTCAAAGGCTTGAGAGCTTTGACACCATGTTAGATTTTTTAAGCTCGTATCTGAATTATAATTCCAGTAAAATAATTAATGCCTAGATACATGCATGAAAAAAGAGAAACTTCTATATATGACTTTATGAACAAAAATACATTTAGCTTACTAACTTTAAATTTCATAGCGAAAACTAAAAACCAATCACACAAAATTGGCACAATAAATTTTATTGTGGAAAATCTCGAAAGTAAAAACCAACAAATAGGTAATTTATATTTTAGCCCATAAAGAAGTTTATACAAATTATTACAACAAGTAATGAACCTATACAATTCATAAATATCTTGGAAATCGTGCCTATAATTCAGTCCACCCTTTTCTCAGCATTGTATGGCCTCCTTGGGATTCGTGCCACCCAAAAAATGGTGCCAAAATCTGCTTCAATCCGCACGCAACAGATCAAAACCTCCTTGTTTCCTTATGCACACCTGCACAACCATTGCAATTGCGCCTAGTAGCCTTGGGATGTGTGTAGTTGCACAACCCCCTTGAGTTTGCTAGCTTGGGATGTGTGTAACCTTGAAAATATTGTCCTCTCTTCTCCTCAGTTATTTATCTTCCGTGCAAATCGATTTCCTTCCTCTTAAATTTAAAAATGACTACTTGCTCAAGTGTTATGTCTTTTCCTCTAATTAGATCTCCTTTTATAACTTTACAGCAACTAAAACCCTGTCTCCAAAGTGATTAATGGTAGAGATAAAATCTTGATCACTTGAGATAAACTAAATATCTCGCTAACACAACTTAAGTCAAATTTTAGTCATTAGAAAATAAAATAAACAAAAATTTACTTTAAATTTATAAAAATAAATTTATATATATAGAGTGTCTTTCAGAAACTCGTACATGCTAGACACAATGCTATTGTAGAAGTACATATCTAAGCTACCACATTTAACATCTACAAGTTGGCCATTATCTTCCCTATACCAAATTGCGCTGCAACCTTGGATGTGTGAGCCTCTCTAATTAGTTGTAGTCGCTAACCTTTAGGAACGCATAACTTATCCATCTTGTAGAATAACCCCTCTTGGAAATGGTAGTCAATTGCATTCTCACCATCATGCATATGAATCTAGCTTTGCAAATGCTAAAACACCTCCTTGAAGTCCTCATCTTCTAAATATGCCTCTTTGTATGCATCGTGGGTGAATGGATCCATGTGCATAAAGTTTCCAAAGCTATGATATTTGATGTGCGTGGCCATGAAAGCATGTTGGCAAACTTGTTTGTGTTTCCATTCTCGTACTTAATCACTAAATGAAACTTTTGTAGAAACCCCATCCACTTGTAATGCCTAATCTGTTGTAGCTTACTTTGGCCTTGTAAATATTACAGTGGTTGGCGATCTATGTGGATCACTATCTCCTTTCCCATTAGATAATGTTTCAACTTCTTCATAACTTGCATCAGGGAATAAAACTCCTTGTCTTAGGTAGGGTAGTTGAGTATTGCCCCATGAAATACTTCAAAATGTTAGGATACATGCCTTCCTCCCTGCATTAATACCACTCCCATAACATACCCACTCGCATATGTCTCAACTTCAAAGGGTTGTTGCAAGTTCGATAATGCCATAACTGGTGCTTGATTGATCTTCTTCTTTAACTCCTCAAAGGCCCTCTGATGACCCTTTCCCCATTAGAAACTATTGCAACTCACTGTTATGTTGTGATGCGGTGTCCTTATCATTGAAAACTAGGATACGATTTTCCTCAAATATTGTGTTGCCCAATAAAACTCTAACCTCATAAACATTAGAAGGTATTGACCACTTCAGATGGCCTCCATCTTGATATGATTTATCTTTGACTTTCCTCCACCTATCACATACCCCATATACACTAAAGGTTGATGTGAAAACTCACACTTCTGGAGATTTGCTAGTAGATGGTGATTCTTTAATGTCTTTAGCACCTACATCAATTGCGAGATGTGATTTTCCAAAGTAGCATTGTATATTAGTATCTCTCCAAATAGACAATAACAAATGGATATATAAAAGGGCGCAATATATCATTCATTAACCTCATAAACGTATATGATGTATTACACAGGCCAAATGGCATGAATAACCACTCATACAGCACCTACTTAGTTTTGGAGGAAGTCTTCTAGGTATCTTCTTCTATGGCTCAAACTTGGTCATATATAGATTATAAGTCTAGGTTGGTGAAGTATTTGTCTTGTTGCAACTGGTCCAACAAATCAGTTGTCCTAGGTAGGGGGCACCTGTTCTTAAGTGTAATTTTGTTTAATTCCATATAATCGATACACATTCACCAAGTACCATCCTTCTTTAGCACAATGATGATGGGTGACCCACATGGCAAGGTACTTAGTCGAATGACACCTTTTTCCAGTAGCTGCTACAATTGGTTCTTCACCTCACTTGCTTCTATAACATATTTCCTGTACAACCCAATGTTTTGAAATGGGGAGTCCGACAACATCTGGATCTTGTGATGCACTTCCCTCTTGGGTGGTAGTCCTTTAGGCTCTTGGAACACACCCCTCTATGTTTGTAACAACTTTTCTAGTTGTTGTTTATGTTCCTCAGTATGCCCCTTAAGGGATGAATTTGCTGTCACTGATCCTTCTAAAAATTATTTTCTCTTAAAAATAATAAAACATACTTCTTTCCATAAGTAATCAATTTTTTGGCTTGGTTGACACTTACCAATGAAATTTTGGACTTGTCTTTTTGTGTGTTAATGGTGAAGGATTTTCCATCCTTGATGAGGTAATATTGGTTGGCTTTCTGCATTAGTATTGCATCTTGTATGTACATATAGGGACTTCCAAACATCACTCCACATACATAAAGGGGAACTACATCTAGTTCTACTTCATTAATAAATTCAACACTAATTACAAATTTTATTTTTAACTATTTGGTTATCTCTATTTTTGCATCCTTATTTACCCATCCGAATGGATATGGGCTTAGATGATCATCAACTTCCAATCCAAATTTGTTGACAAGATCTACTACAATGAGATTTGGTTGTGATGCCGAGTTAAACAGAGCATCAATCTTTGCGTTCTTGACCTATATTTTTATATGGAAGAGTCTAGTCTTTTTTATCTCTTCCTACTATCGAAGGATACTCACATTCACCTCCTTTTGCCTAATGTAAATACAATCTTCTCATCCACGTCTGAGCTTCTTTCGACTTGGTTGCTTGAATCAGTGGCCATGAGATTTTTCTTCTTAGCATATTTCTTTTTGTTCTTCGGGTTGAGCTATGGATGCAACTTCCAACAATTTTCCTTTGCATGATCATCAATGTTATAGTGGTTGTTGGGATATTTACAATGGTGCATTGTAGATGTTATCATATTGTCATTTCCCCCTTTCCACTTCTTCTTCCTCTCCTTGGAAGCTTCTTGGTGCTCTTTCTACTTGGACCCACTTGATTACTCTTTCTTCTGACCTATTTTCTCTAGGTATTATGCTTGTACACAAGTATTGTCCACTGATATGGGCTTGAACACACCACTTAATTTCGTAGATGGACATACATAACCCCCAAATACTTGAGGAGCACATCTCGATTCTTTGGGGAGATACCCAGTATTATGGGCATCTTTCTAAATTTTTTGGTGTAACTATGTACACTATACCCCTGTCTTTGCCTAAAGTAATGCCACTAGATCCACTAGTCCTCTACATACATCATAGGGTAAAATTGTGACTTTATGAGGGTTTTGAAATCCTCACACTTAGTCACTGGAGGATCTCTCTCCAACTTGAAGGTCTCTATGTGGCTTTCCCATAAGGTCAGGGCATGGATCTCTAATTTCAACGGAGAAAACAAAATATTTTATTCTTCTTCTATATGATGAACACTAAAGTAAACTCGTAATTACTGCAACTAGTGATTTAATTTTAGAGCATCAATCTCACCTTGATACGACTTGATGCCGACCTTTTCTTCTATTTTGAACAGGTACTGTGAATGGTTCACGACATTTGAACTGTGTTGATCCTATTTTGGGTTCTTTCTTAGATTTCCTCTTTGGTTCTTCTTAATTTGCTGATTTCCCCTATGATCCGATCTCCACATATGCTCTCTATATTCTTTGAATAACCCACGCTTATTGATCGATTTGTTGGCCATGGCTAGTGTTTTATGAATTTTGGCTTAATACATCTCAATGCCTACAAATCCCCACAATATGCCTAAAAAAACCTGCTCCAATGCTAATATGATTCATAAACTGTTGTGGATATTCCACTGGACAATTTGTCACAACAAATATGATAGAATCATGCTTAAAATCTAAAATATACACTGTGAAAGTTAGTTTCTTCTTAGATTTTATGATTTGTTAATTATTATGTTATGCCTATGTGTGCAATATATAAAATATGTAGAAAAGAGAGAACAACGAAATAAAACTCACTGACCACAAATTAACACAAGATATAACCTAGGAAATCTTTCAAGAGAAAACCCTTTTGAAAGGTGAGGTTGCTTTGCTCTCTTTCTTTGAATGGAAATGGATGCAAGTATAAAGAAGTGAGGCATGTGGCCCGTCCATTGCTACAATGCACAAACCTTTTTTGTTTCTCTCTCACTATCCACTCTTAGGTACTCTGCTTATTTATGGAACAAAATGCACTCTAATAGAATGGAACCCCTTTTCCTCCTAGTGGTCTGGTTATAACACAACCCAATAGCCTACTAGCGGTTACGTTTGAATCATTTAACTCTTAACTAGAGTTACACTATTCACTATTCTAGAGTATTCTTCATTATGCTCATATGGCTAGTCCCTTTTCCATGAATAATAGCGGTTGACGCGGTTTCCTTTCAAATTATGGTGATCAAAATAGGAAGGTCAACTTCTGAGCAGCATAAATTTTGCATATGAATTCTAACTAGGCGATTCTCACATTGTTGCAAAGGTATCTATGTGTAGAATAGCGGTAACAAGTGCCACATTTAAGCGAAAAAGTTTTACCCCCCTCTAAAAAAAAATGTTGTTTGATGCCTCAAACTACTTTCAGAAAGTTTCAAACAACAATTTTCCAAACTAGGTCCGACCAACAAAATGGTCTTGTAAGCCGATTCCTCCACTTTGTCCACTACGAAAACATCAAGATGAATGATAAACAATATACTTATCAAATTCGAATCAGACAATATTTTAATTTTCTCACTAAACCTTCAATTAAGACTATTTGCATTGTCACTAAACAAACATTACTGATTTCTCTTAACAATTCATTAATTTATCTTAATCTCCATGGGTCACCATTAGTTTGTATAACTATGTAACATTAGTTGAAAGATGTGGAAAATCATCAAGCATCACTAGCAACATACTTTCTAGGTAAAGATCCATATGATCCAGTCAATGAAGCAGTCGTTTCAGCACCGGTACCAGGAACCACCTATAGTGTAGAAAGAAGCATAGACAAGAGCAAAGGAAGCAAGGGTAGGTGCTTCAATAGAGTCTTTATACTTCAACTTTCTTTTCATCTTTATTCAGTAGGTTGATGAAGCTGCTGATTGACCTATTCGCATATCCATTAGTATCACCAGATGCACCTATGGCAGAGGAAGCAAGGCTTGTGAAATATGTGGCAAATTATCAAGAATAAAATTATGAAATATGGTGGTAGGTACATTGCACATTAAAAATGGGACCAATCGGTTCTTTGAGATGAATCAATCAATAAAATACGCAATCAATGATTTTAAAAATTTCAAGTTTTATTCAAAATTCATAAAAGTGTCTCCGATATGAATGAATGAATGATATTTCAATGTCCACAAGACTAAAAATAGTCTATGGGACCACCAACTTCCTTGTTTTTTGCCTTATGCAATTCAATCATTTTCTTACTCAAATTGATGATGAGCTGACCCAACCTTCTAACAGTTCCATCACTGAAAAGAGAATGCCACGGAATTGATGCTAACATACTACGGTAATTGTCCCTGATGTCTCTGAAAGCGTCACATTCCAAAATGAAATGTTTCTCTAATTCCACTGCCCCAGAAGTGCAAAACGTACATACCCTTTCTTCCCAAGCTTCTTTAGGTCTCTTCCACCGTCCTGTTTCACACTGAATTTGATGTGAGTTATTTCTTAATTGAGCAATAAGAACCTTTTCCCTCCACGGAATGCTAGCTCCAATGTATTCTTTTTGTTGGAGATCACAAGTGGGATTGAATTCCTGAACATAATACTTCTTCTTTCTACCCAACTCTTTTCCCCATATACCCTTACCGAACTTCTCCAGCACATAATTATTTAACTCCTTGCTATTTGTGGGACATGCATTCAGGTAAATATTCCATTTTTGCATCCATTTTTTGTTTTGTCTCATCCATGATTTTTTTCTTTCGCTCATACCTTCATGGAAGATAACTTTTGGCCATCTACCTTCTCCCATTTGCTCCATTCTCTTTAGGTACCTTATAAGACGCACCATGGCAATTGCTTTGATGGGAGCTGCCCCTGTTTCACTCAACATTATCTCATAGGGAACCGAACTTTTTATTTTGAACTTGCTCATGATCAAGCGTTTTTGAATATTTTCAATTTGTTTCCATTTTGAAATAGAGATGTTGCTAGCCCACAATTTACACCCATATAATATCACTGGACAAATAGGAGTCCAAAAAGTACTTTGATTGTGTTCCAATCCCATAACTCTGCCTCTCTACATCTATTTTGAAGTGCATATAATGCTTTCCACCCTCCTAAAATTCTTTTCTTTCTGCAATCCTCCCAATTAAGCTTGTTGTTGAAATCGATCCCCAGGTACTTGTATTCATTTACTTCTTCAAGAATGTTGCCTTCAAAGAAGAACGTGTACTGGCTTTGCTTCCTTTTATTAGAGAAAATCATTATCTTGGTCTTACTGGTATTTATTTGCATCCCCAGTGCTTTACAAAAATCCTCAAGGGCATGTAGGTGCATCTGCAATCCATGGGTCGATTTAGCAACCAGCACAAGATCATCGGCATATAGAACAAGCTTTATCACAAACTCCCCCAATCGAACACCCTCCCCACCTTGAAAATTTAGCCACTCTTCCAGTTTGTCAATATATAAACCAAAAAGGGTAGGGTATAAAGGGCAACCTTGCTTGACTCCAATGTCACTTCTAAAACTTTCTGAAATGCCTGCTGAAGTTCTAATCTTGACTTTCACCTCTTCATAAAGCCTATGGACATCAACTCTATATTGTAAAGGAATTTCAAGTTCTTCCATTCTACGCCACAACTTATCTCTAGGGACCATGTCAAATGCCTTTTTGAAGTCAACAAAGCAGCAAAATACTTCTTCTTTTTGTTGTGTAACAAGCTCCAAAAATAGAAGAAAAGAGATATCAACGCCTTAGAAATAAGCCACTTCGAGGGGGCAACCTCCAATACATTACATAAATGAACAATTCTTGGATGATACAATTTACAAAACCTCCTTTCTATATATAGGATTCCATGTGGCCATAATGTAATCCTAGTGGGACATAATGTAATCCTAGCCGACCTATCAATAATAATTTAGGGGCACAATAATAACAAAATGGGGGTTACAAGGGTACAATAATAACAATAAGGGGGTTGCACTATAACAATAAGGGACTATACTAGTAATATAGGGACCTAACATGCCCCTCTCCTTCAAAAAAGTGTTGTCCTCAATGCCTGAGTAGCTCTGGGTGCTTCTGTATAAACTTCTCATCCTCCCATGTAGAATCTTCGGTGGGTAAGTTCTTCCACTTGACGAGATACTCTGAAATTGATCGATTTCGTAGCTGTCGAGCTCTTGTTTCCGTGACCGCTTCAGGTTCCAATATGATTTTTCCTTCCTCATCAAGTTCTGGCAATATTGTTTGAACTGGAATATTTTCACCTATAACCTTCTTTAAGCATGAAACATGGAAAACCGGATGCACTCGCGAAGAAGCAGGAAGCTCCAATTTGTATGCCATAGTACCAATCTTTTGCAACACCTTTTAAGGACCATAGTACTTTGGCGATAATTTATTATCCTTCTTAGCTTGCTTGAGGGACATTTGTTTGTATGGTTGTAGCCGTAAAAATACCCAATCTCCTACAACAAAACTTCTCTTGCTGCGATGTTGATCTGCCTGTTGTTTCATACGATTTTGTGCCAAATTCAGGTTATCCTTTAAGAGTTGGAGAACTTCTTCCTGATGCTCGATGTGATCTTCCACTGCTTGAACCTTCGAATTTTCCCTTAAATATGATGTGATGGATGGTGGATGATATCCATAAAGTGCCATAAATGGGGTCATTTTTGCTGCAGTATGGAAGGAAGTGTTATACCACCATTCAACGAGAGGACCCATTGTGTTTGTTTATGAGATACAAAGCAACGAATATAGCCTTCCAAACATTTATTTACTATGTCAGTTTGACCATCAGATTGAGGATGATAAGATGAGCTATGAGCTAATTGAGTACCCAAACAAGAAAATAGCTCCGTCCAAAAATTTCCAGTAAAAATCGGATCTCTGTCGCTCACAATAACCCTTGGGCTTCCATGTAGCTTTTGAATTCTGTCCATAAATGTAGTAGCAACTGTACTTGCTTTAAATGGATGAGATAATGCACAAAAGTGTACATACTTGGTAAGTCTATCAACTACCACCATGATGACACTCTTTCCTTCCGACTTAGGTAAACCTGTGATAAAATCCATTGAAATCTCCTCCCAACGTTGACTTGGAATGGATAAAGGTTGTAGAAGTCCCGGGGTCTTAATTGTTTCCACTTTATTCTGCTGGCAAACCAAACATTCTGCCACAAAATTTTGAATATCTGATTTAAGGCCATCCCAAAAAAATTCTTTCTTCACCCTGTGGTAAGTTTTTAAAAATCCCGAGTGTCCTCCTAAAGGAGAAGTGTGCAATTCCAGAAGAATCTTTTGTTTTAGTTGGGAATTCTTACAAAAATATAAGCGATCTTTGTACCATAAGGAATCATTTTTCCAACTAAATGTATCAGATGTACTAGGATCTTGCTGCAACTTTTGAATGAGTGTCCAAACATCTTTGTCCTTCTTCCATTCATCTCTTGCTTCGGTTATCCAATCTGGTTGGATAATAGAAATGGCACAAAGCAATGCTTCCACCTCTTCATTCTTTCTTGAGAGTGCATCTGCAACAACATTAAGCTTTCCTTTTTTGTAGATTATTTCAAAATCATAACCCAACATATTTGTGACCCATTTTTGTTGCTCTTCTGAAGATAGTCTTTGTTCCATAAAGTGTTTAAGACTATCATGATCAGTTTTTACCTTGAAGTGTTTTCCCATTAGGTAAGTTCTCCATTTATTTAGTGCATGCAATATTGCTAACATTTCCTTCTCATAAATAGGCTTCTGTAAATACTTTCCTTTGATTGGACGACTTTCAAAAGCAATGGGTCTTCCTTCCTGCATTAAAACAACACCAATTCCATTTCCTGAGGCATCACATTCCACAATAAAGGTCTTGGTGAAGTCTAGCGTAGCTAAGACCGGTGCTAGGCACATTGACTCTTTAAGATGTTCAAAGGCCTTAGTTGCTTCATGAGTCCATGAAAATGCATCTTTCTTCAATAATGTTGTTAGAGGTGCTGCTATTCTCCCATAATTCTTAACAAACTTGCGATAATACCCTGTTAACCTGAGAAATCCTCGCAACTGCTTTATGGTTGTCGGGACTTTCCATTCCTTAATGGCTTTAATTTTGTTAGGGTCTACTTTAACACCCTCGTGAGATACAATATGACCCAGATATTCCACCTCTTGTACTCCAAATAAAAATTTGGATGTTTTTGCGTATAATTGTTTCTCCTGTAATAGTTTGAGCACCCTATCAACATGTTCAACATGATCCTTCCAAGACCTGCAATAGATTAGTATATCATCAAAAAATACGAGCACAAATTTTCTAAGGAAGGGTTTGAAAATGGAATTCATCAACCCTTGAAATGTAGAAGGTGCATTGGTAAGGCCAAAAGGCATGACCAAAAATTCATAATGACCCTCATGAGTTCGAAATGTTGTTTTGGAATATCTTCAGTCTTCATTCTAATTTGATGATATCCTGAACGAAGATCCAACTTGGTAAAATAAATTGCTCCATGTAATTCATCCAATAATTCATCGATCATAGGAATGGGAAATTTATCTTTAATGGTGAGCTTATTGAGCTCCCTATAATCTGGACACATTCGCCATGATCCATCCTTCTTGTGTACCAATACTACAGAAGCGGAGAAAGAACTTTGACTAGGTTGAATTATACCCGCCTCTAACATTTCTGCAATCATACGTTCAATTTCGCTCTTTTGGACGTAAGGATATCTATAAGGCATGATGTTTGGAGGAACACTTCTTGGAATCATATGAATAGCATGATCATGATCGCGAATAGGTGGGAGTCCTTTGGGAGTTTCAAACACCTTGGAATGATTGTCCAAGACTTGTTGGAGATCTGCAGAAATAGATGATTTTGATGTTGGAACTTATAGTGAGCATAATTGTGCAATTACGCCTCGTTGTTATTTCTTTAGAAGCTTTTTCATGACATTAGAGCTTATTGTCTTTCCCAGCTTCCCTGCAATACCCCGTAATTCGACTTCCTTTCCTTCTGAAAAAAATTTCAAGAAAAGTTCTTGAAAATTAAAAGCTACCGTCCCCAAAGATTGTAACCATTGTACTCCTAGTACAACATCGGCACCTCCCATAGGAATGGAAAGCATTGGACTAGTCAATACATATTCCCCCATGGTTAACTTGATATTATGGCATTTCCTAGAGAAATTTATAGTTCCTCCATTTGCAACCATCACTTGACATTCTGGTGCTGGGTATAGGAAACAATTTAATTCCTTGGCTACCTTACAATGAATAAAATTATGGGCTACTTGAATCAATCAACACTATTACCTTTTTCTTCTTGATTTGTCCTTCTATCTTGAGAGTTTGAGGAGTGGTAATTCCTGCCAGTGCATTACACGATATGGTCAGATTCATTTCTTCCTCTTCTAGGGCTGGTTCCTGGTGTATATCCTCTTCTTGTTTATTTTCTTCTTCCTCTTCACAATCTATGTAAAATAATTTCTTCTCAGCACACTTATGACCTTTAGTGTAATTGCTATCACAACTATAGCAAAGCCCTTTTGCTCTTTTTTCTTCCAATTGTTGTGGTGTCAACCTTGTAGGTTGTGGAAATCTAGGCGTAGCAACACTTCTTTATAGAATTGAGTGGTAGGCTTCCTTGTCGCCATAATTTTACATTCAACTTTTCTTACCAACCTGAATGCCTTCTCCAATGAATCAGGTTCCAAAACGCGAACTTCATGTTGGATGTTATCCTTTAAAGTGCCTATGAAGAGATCAATCCTGTGTTCCTCTGGAATATCAGTTACCCTTATATTCAATTTTTGGAAGTCCTCAATGTGCTGCCCCACTAAACCTTTTTGTTTGAGATTTATCAATTGGCTAAAGAAGGTGTTGTTCTTTGTATCCTCATAATGTGCTATCATTTCTTCCATAAAAATTGACCAAGTGACAATTTTTTTATGGGAGCAAAGCCATCGATACCATACAAATGTATTTTGTTCTAAATGTAAAGTTGCAATGCGTACCTTTTGTGTGTTTTTCATGTTATGGAGATCAAAATATTGCTCCATCTGTAGTATCCATGTTACAGGATCCTTTCCATCAAACTTCCTCATATCCATTTTTGGAATATGGTGGTTCTTCCCACCAACATTAGAGTTTATGAAATCACGATTAACATTTATTTTGTTCTCATCATGAGGTTCTCCTACTATCTTTTCACCACTAGGAAACATTTCTTGTATCAACTTTGTCAAACCTTCGATGTCTGCTTTGAGATCATTCTTCATGTTTTCCATGTTGTCTTTCATGTCATCCATCTTAGCTTCCATGCCATCCATCTTAGCTTCCACACCATCCATCTTAGCTTCCATGCCTTTCTTCAAACCATCCATCTTCACTTCCATGCCTTTCTTCAAAACTTCCATTTCATTTTTTGTTGCTCTTTGCGAGAGTGAAATTTGTTGCACTTGCTCTTGTAATTTTGATAGATCATGTTGCAATTCTTCATCTTCATGAGTCATAGTAGAGCCTTCTGAAGGCTTAATGGGTGTTGAATTATTTTTACGGGGCATATTTTGGAACCCAATACTGCTATATATTCTACAATATGCCCTTGGAATCAATTCAAATTGATTCTTCAAAGAAGACTTATGCAATTTGGAAAGAAAAAAAATATACACACCTTTTTCTTGCTTTTGAGGAGCTCGATATTGGAATTGGATTATCTCTGTGATTGTGACTCTTCAATATCTGAAATTCAGAAATGAAATAGCCCTCTGAATTCTCTTTTGAATGCCATAAGTCTGACCTGATTTGGATTCTCGAAGACAAAGTTGTGTCCAATCTCCCATAATGACCTAATTATGGACTGGTTCAGTAGATCGAACTTGTATGACTTGCCACGTGTCACTGTTTCGTCTTTTGTCTCTGAAACTGATAGCCAAGAAACTACAGTCCGTGTACTTGCGACTACTTTTTATGGCACTCCAATCCGATGCCCAAAGAGAGAGTTATTGAACCCTTCCCACGATCACCTCTTTGAGATGAAATTCAGGAGCTTGAAAAAGCACTACCTTCCACAAATCATATCTCCAAAAATATTGCGAACCAAGCTCTGAAATTTTTTGACGAATTTCCTCAGGATTACAGCTTCGCACCATACGAATTTCAGATTCTGAACCTTCGTACAAAAAACGTTATAGCGAAAATTCCACGATGACCTGTTTAGGAGCCTGAACAAAGACCTAACTTCCACAGATGATATCTCCACAAATATTGCGAACCAAGCTCTGAAATTTTTAGACAAGCTTCCTCAGGATTTCAGCTTCGCACCCTAAAAATTTCAGCTTTTGAAACTTCGTAGAAAAAAAGTTATAGCGAAAATGCCACGATGACTTGTTTGGAGCAGCGAAACCCTAGAATCCAAAGCTCTGATACCAAATGTTGTGTAACCAGCTCCAAAATAGAAGAAAAGAGATATCAACGCCTTAGAAATAAGCCACTTCGAGGGGGCAACCTCCAATACATTACATAAATGAAAAATTCTTGGATGATACAATTTACAAAACCTCCTTTCTATATATAGGAGTCCATGTGGCCATAATGTAATCCTAGTGGGACATAATGCAATCCTAGCTGACCTATCAATAATAATTTAGGGGCACAATAATAACAAAATGGGGGTTACAAGGGTACAATAATAACAATAAGGGGGTTACACTAATAACAATAAGGGACTATACTAGTAATATAGGGACCTAACACTTTCCTCCCCCAAACGTTTTCAACAATGTGTCTCAACGTGATACCATGATCTACTGTAGAATGCTTCAGCCTAAAACCTGCTTGCCCTTTTGCCCTCTTTTCTTTTACTTCTGACCACTTACTGATTCTGTTTTCTACGATGCCACTGAAAATCTTTGCAAACAAAGGATTGATCATAATGGTTCTATAGTTGGAAGGATTATTAATGTCTCCGCCTTTAAAAAGGGGAATTGCTAGACTAGTTGTCCAATCCCTTGGGAACCCTTGCTGAATGACGTTGTTGAATATTTCCATGATGTGGGGAGCCAAAATGTTCATTCCTCACTTTAGATATTTTGCTTGAAGTTCAACCAAGTCCTTCGCCTTCCCTGCTTTCAACTTTTTAATTCTTGCCTCCACCCCCTATACTATGAAAAGCTTTGTAGATGTGTTGATCTTGGGAGGAGGCTCAACCTCTAATTCTCTTTCATAAAGTCTCCTTGCATAGTCAAACCACTGATTGGCTGTAATATTATTTTCAAATTGCTTCTTCATTGGTTGAAGTGCCTACCAAAAATGTTTTGGGTTATTCTTGCCTAGATATATCAGCTCTTCCCGCCTTGTTTGCACACACACACACACACACACACACACACACACACACACACATTTTAAAATATGCTTAAATAACTTTACATTCATCTTCCCCTCTCCTTTCTTTTTCAAGGTTCTCCTTGCCATTGTGCATTCATCATCGAACCATGCATTCACAGGAAAACAATTTGATTCTGATTTCCTATTTTTTGATCTTTTGCACTTCTCAAGCACACCCTGGATTATATTTGTTAACTCATGGCTGTTGAGACTTTGGGGACCAATTTTCTCATTCTGAATTGATCTCCTCAACATTGTTTTGGAGATAGTGCAATTTTCTTGTGTTAGAAGAATTTTGCCCCTTGATGCTGGTTGTTGAGAACATTGGGTTTTCCTCCTATTCTGTCTTTCTTCTAACTAGGATAACTTTATATAAATTAGGTTATGATATGATTTTAAGTCCCAAATATGCTCTCCAATCTTAACTTCATCTATTCTTTCTATTAGGCTTTGAGATCCAATAACATAGTCAACTACACTTGCCCCATTGTATGTGTTGCAAGTGAAGTTCCTAGACTTTTTCCATCTCTCTAGACCATTGCAGATAATTATGTTGAAAGCACCACACAACGTAAGCAACTTCTCTCCAAAATGATTACTAACTTTGTCATCTTTTGAACATCTCACCCATCGAGAATTCTCCTCTTCAATGAGCCAGATAGGATTGTGATCCTCTTTGCAGCAAAGAATACTAGCTTGTTGATTTGTTGTTCTAGCATTGAAATCTCCCACTAAAAGAACTTCTCCCTGTTGAGAATATGCGGCAATATCTTGCTTTAAAGCTCCATACGGATCTTTGTTGTCCAATCCCTTATTTTTGTAAGTTTTTGATACTTGTGGCGCAAAATAACATGCTGCAATTCTTATGCCGTTCTCATTCTCTGTTATGTTGAACCATAAATATTGCTTATTTGTATCTTCTTTCACTAACTAAATGTGACGACCTTCTTTTTCTTTCACTAAAACCAGTGTTCCTCTGTACCCTTTGCTATTTTCTGCTGCCTTGTTCCAAACTATTAACTTCAAATAGCCGTCAAACATAGAAGTTTTGCAACCATCATGTTCATGAGTTTCTGTGAGACAAATTATGTCTCTACCTTCTGCAATAGGCCCTATCTCAATTCCCCTCCTCCAAAAGTAACCTCTACAGTTCCAACAAACTAGACTGTAACGTATACGATCATTCATTTTGGTTAAAATCCTTTATGCTATATCCAAGCAATTCTGTGCTTTCCAGCTACTTCCTCTACACTTAAAGCCCCAAGCATAAAATCTTTAAATATTTTTACTAATGTGTAAGGCTATTGTCACGTGTTTCACATTACTTGTATTGCAACAAAGGCAGAAAATGCCGCTATGCGGATTTGTTCTTTTATGTTCTTGATAGCTCTAAGGCTATGAAGCGTACCATAATTTATTGGCTTTAAGGGGGTGTTAAAGTGTACCATAGAAGATTAGCTTTATTTATAGAAACTTAGCATGTAACAGCTGGTGCATGGTTATGGTGTGATTTCGATCATGTCCTCTAGTTTGAAAAGCGGCCTCGTCTGTTGCATTGCATGGTAAGATGGGCGACGAGCATGTGTTCAAGGTTCCCACCAACGGCATTAAGAAACACAAACCAGACCACGTGCAGCGGCCAAAGGCGGGGCAACCCCACGAAGCTTGTAGAATCAACACCATTCCTTCCTCTGTAAACATAAGTTCAAACACAAGCAAAATCACAATTTCAGAAGAATTAGAGGCGGCAAGCGCGCATTCGAATCCTCCTCGATTTTTTGTAGCGGTTCACGTCGGGGCCGGTTACCATGCCCCTCTGAACGAAAAAGCTTACCGGAAGGTCATGCACCGAGCCTGCTTGGCCGCTGCCTCAATTCTTTCTCAGGTACAATTCTTATGCTCATCTCCAAATATAAGTACTCTGTTGTTCGTTGGCCGGCAAAGTCTCAAACTCAGGTCACGATTTCGAATCCATCGGAGATGTTATGCTTTAAGAAGCCCTAATAACCCTGTGGACAACCTAAAGTCCAAGGCGAGTTTACATGGAATTTTGGACCGTAAATTAGGAGAATTTGAATGAAAGGGATGCTTCCTTAAATAGAAGTTCAGTGGATTAAGCAGTTGAATCTATAAAATGAAGAATTTGTAACCCATGGCCAAAATTTTCTATGGTTCGACTAATTCGACCCAAGTTTCAAATGCTGTAAAATCACATTGATTATATTATTATTATTATTTTTTCTCTTTAAGAGAGTGCTTCTCTTTCAACTCTGCCTCCACTAGTTTATGACCCATAATCAAGTTTCCAGATCAAGTACTCAGTAACTGGACAAACTAAGAAACCATAATCTAAGGAAATTTCACAAACGGCATTTAGGCTTGCTAGCCAGTCCCGAAACAAAATGTCAAGCAGCATTCGGAACAACACCTGCATCAGGAGGAGGGTCTGTGTCCATAGGGTTAGCTCTCATCTATTAGTTGTTGTTGCCCCGCCTGGTTCTGCAGGCCGCTTTGGCATTTTGGGAACATTGGACGGGGCCAGTTGTTGCGTTGCTCTATGCAAATACAGTAATTTTTGTCAATAAGAATTAAAAAAATGATGATCTCTTTCGAGAAATATCGGTGAATGATTGATTTAACGTTGTGATGGATCAATGGCAACAAAGATATCAGTTTCTGAGCCAAAATCGTAAAATGCATTTGGAATTACGAAATATGTTATAAATCAATGTAATATTCCCAATTAGCAATCAGCTAATTGGAATATTAAATTTTGTTAATTTTTGCCTTTTCTAATGTTCAACAAGAATAATGTGGGTGAGGGGACCCACAAATAAACCATATAGTTAGCCACACGAAGGAGACAACGCCCTAGTGACAGCGTGGGAGAGGCAGCAGTGTAGGGATAGGCTGACAGAGGGGCAGTGCAGTCAAGGTGGGCCCAAGGGAACGTTGGGGGCTCAACGTAGGTAAAAGAGGATGAGAGCAGCTCATTCCTCATTCATTGAATCATTGATTTTCTTTCTGATAGACTGTAGCATGCTTGAGCTGTTTAGTCGAGTTTGCAAGTGTTGTTTAGCACAGAGATTTCCAAGCGGAGATCTCAACCTCTACCTTGGGGGCTTCGAGTGCTCGCTTAGAAGAGGAGTTCCATCTTGTTTTGAGAGGTTTGCAGGTAAACATCCCAGCATATGCAATCCCTCCAGGATAGTGCAGAGGTCATGCAGGTAGCAGAGGGAATACGTAGTCCAGTTGAGGAGCAACATTGGGAGAGAGGGAGAGAGAGCAGATTTCAGTCCAGAGTTTGGAAGGGAGGCTAGGCACCTCCTACTAGGGTTTTTGGGCAGATTTCTGATAGCATTTTTCTAACAGTTCAGCCAAAAAACCAGATTGCCCAACAAAGCAGCGTGCCAAGCCCAAGGGGGCAAATTTCCAGGGTCGGGATGTCTGGAAACCCTTCGCGGGTTTTTATGGGTTTGTTGAGGAGGGTCCGGTGTCTAACTCCCAGAATTTTTTGAGCAGCAGATCAGGACCAACACACGGTTCATTCCCAGCCAATAATAGCAGTTTCAGCCAGGACAATATAGAGGAGGAGCCATGCAGAGCAGCAGAACAACAGAGTTTCCGTTCGGGATTGAGGAGATATTTCAGCCTGTCTTGTGCAGGCCAAGGTGCCATCTTTCTGAGCACCTCATTGTACCTTTCCCATCAGAAAATTAATAAAATGGCTCAGATGATTTTGGCTCATATCACGGTGTTTTAATAACATTTCTTGTTTTGTTGTAGTTTTAGTCTTTTGTGCTTTATATTGCTATTTATTCCCAATTTGGGATATTACAGTGGTATCCGAGCTCATAGACTTGGCTCAACCTGTGGAGTACGCGGTCTATGACACCGGAGGATAGGTAGAACATCACATATCGAAGATAACGGTATATAAGCAGAGAAAGGAGGCTTGAAATCACACCAGACCAAGTAGATAGCGTTTCGGCAGAAGAAGGGAGGGGAAAAACACCGATGGTAAAGGAAAGAGACGATGGAAAGGAGTTTGCTAGCCTCCTTCTAAAGTCAACGCAGGAGCTCACTAAGAGGATAAAAGAGATGGGGCAAAAGTTTGTTGGAAATAACAAGCAGAGGGAAATTCCAAGGGAATTCCAGATCAGAGAAGGATCCGACACCTCCCATCACCCACCTGAGCCTAACGCTACGCAGCAGGTGGTGCCACGCACTCCACCACGTTCCACCATACCCACATTCCTGGCTTCGGGAGTAGGAGCAGGAGGGCCACAAGAGCTGGAGGTGGCTCACTATGGAGAGTACTTTGCTGAGTATTAGTCTTATGGGCCGGAGTTCAGAGATGCCCGCACCTTCAATGAGTTTTGTCAGTTGAAGAATAACAGCAGACCACGAGGCTAGACCAGAGGAGGAGGGTACATGCAGGGCAATGACTTGCAATGTACCGTGGGGAAACTTTTCTTGCCTACGTTCAATGGATCATTGAAATTTTCAGCCAAAGCTTGGGTGGAGAAGATGGACATTTATTTCCATCTTAATCAGATGGTAGAGGTGGAGGCCATCATGGTGGTTGCGTTGCATCTTGAGGGAGAAGCCCATGACTGGTGGTTCCATGGGATGGCTATGCTGGGTCACTCAAGAGTGACAACATATGATGAGTTCACCCAGAGATTGATGGAGAGGTTTGATCGGAAAGATCCGGAGGAGCACTTTGTTGAGCTAATCAAGCTCAAACAGACAGGGAACCCGAAAACCTACATTTCTGAGTTCTTGAGACTTTCAGTGATGGTTCCTAATTTCTCCGTGCTTAGGAGGATATATATGTTCATTGACGGATTGACTGAACCCTTGCGTGGGCTAGTAAGGTCTACTCGGCCTACTACGCTGCAGGACGCAGTAGGGAGAACCAGAGATTTGCAGGATGCTTTGTCGAGGACGAGGGCTCCCATGCCCAATAGACCAGCGTTCCAACAAAGAGGGAAGGATGGGAGAGCCCCACCTTCGAGAGGGAACCAGGGCTGAGGGCCTCTAGATGATGATACATAGAGAGATTTGAGACGGAGGAAGCTTTGCTTCACCTTTCAGGAGCCATGGGCACCGGGTCACAGATGTGCCGGAGGGAAGGCACATTACATTGAGGTCTTCTCTGAAAGTGAGGGAGAAGAGGAGACATATGATGCTGACACTGGAGCACCAGGAGAGAATCATCCACCACCACCTCTCCCAGCAGCGGGAGGGTCAGCGTTTGTGCCAACAGAAGGGGTCCTTGCATCATTGTGAGGAGTACCCAAGTACTTAACGCTGAGGGTCCGAGGGATAGTTCGGGGGCAACGTGTCTCAGTGCTGGTGGATAGCGGGGCCACACACAACTTTATTGATGCCCAACTGGTGCAGAGGAGAGGCATATAGATAAAGGGCTTTGATGGGTACTCTGTGTTGGTTCCAGGAGCTAGGACCATGCAGTGCATGCGTTATGTCCCGGCATTGTCAGTGACCATGGGGACATACACTATGAAAGATCACTTCTTCATGGTCGATATTCCGGACACCAACGTAGTGTTGGGAGTCCAGTGGCCCATCACCCTTGGGAAGGTCACCACTGATTGGCAGACACTGGAGATGGAGTTTGTGGACAAGAAGAGTGGGAAGCAGGTGATGCTTAGGGGCATGCACACATACCCCCCTTAGACAGGTTCTGCGCATAGGATGGAAGAAGATTTCCTGAAGGGAGACATAGAGTGGGTCGTGGAGTTGAGGGTTTCAGATGTAGGTGTCTTAGGCCAGCCTACACACCCAGATGTGTAGACTCTCCTAGACTGTTACTCTACGGTTTTGGGGACATTCCACGAGGATAGTCACCAGATTGGGGGTTTGAGCACACTATTGAGCTGGAGTCCGACATTCAGGCCATGATCACCACCCCCTACAGGCATCCCAAGGCCTATAGGGATGATATTGAGAGAGCTATTCATGAGCTCTTAGCATTAGGGCACATCAGGCCAACAGGGCTCTAAACAAGAAGACCATGAAGAACTGCTACCCTATTCCCAAGATCGATGAGTTGATGGATGAGCTGAGGGGGGCGAAGTTCTTCTCCAAGATTGATCCGAGGTCGGGGTACCACCAGATCAAGGTGAGGGACCAAGATCTTCCCAAGACTGCATTCCGATATCACTATGGCCATTTTGAGTACTTGGTGATGCCCTTTGGGCTGACCAATGCTCCGACTACTTTTCAGTCTTGCATGAACCACATTTTTCGTGGTCAATTGAGGAAATTTGTGTTGGCGTTCTTTGACGACATCCTCATGTACAACCGCACATGGGAGGAGCATTTGCAACACATAGAGACGATGCTGCGTATCTTGGAGGAGCAACATTTCTATGCCAAGCTGTCCAAATGTGAGTTTGGTTTGACAGAGATGCTCTATTTGGGGCATATCATTGGAGTGGATGGAGTGAGATTCCAGGAGGAGAAGATTAGGGCCATCCGGGATTGGCCAGAGCCAAAGAATGTGACCAAGTTCCGAGGGTTTGTGGGTATTTGCACCTACTACCGGAAGTTCGTCAAAGGGTTTTTACAGCTTGCAACACCCCTCACAGACCTCACCAAAAAGGGGGCTTTCAGCTGGACTGAGACTGCACAGAGGGCCTTTGACAGGCTCAAGGAGGTGATGAACAACTGTCCAGTATTAGCCCTCCTAGAATTCACGCAGCCCTTTGTGTTGGAGTGTGATGGTTTAGGGGAAGGGGTAGGCACAGTGCTGATGTAGGGGGGTCACCCCATAGCTTTCGAGAGCCAAAAGTTGCTGCCACATGAGAGACTATACCCCATATATGACAAGGAGATGCTGGCCATCATGCATGCATTGACCAAGTTTCAACAGTGCCTTGTGGGGAACAGGTTCCGGGTGAGGACAGATCACAACGGCTTTCAATTCTTCCTCGAGCAAAAGCAGCTGCAGGAGAGGCAACAAAAATGGGTCAGCAAGATCCAGGCATACAAATTTGACATCGAGTATGTCAAGGGGAAGAACAACGTAGTAGCATATGCGTTGTCCCAGAGACCAACGTCTCTATCCTTGATGAGCGTTGACGCGGATTGGAGGGCTCAACCCCTGGTGGAGTACCCCAAAGATAGGTTTGCATGCGAGCTGCTGGATGGGCAGGTGACGGATGACCGATATAGGGTGATGGATGAGGTCATCTACTACTGTGACCAAATCTTTTTGATAGGCAACTCCCAGCTAAGGGAGAAGATTTTGCATGCAGCCCATGACTCACCACTTTCAGGCCACCAGGGATTCACTAAGACATACTGGGCCATCAGAGAGAGAGGTTCTCTTGGAAGGCCTCAAGGAGGACGTACTTTGGCATGTCGGGGAGTGCATAGTTTGCCAGAAGAACAAGGTGGAGTTGAACCATCCGCCGGGGTTGTTGCAGTTGCTTCCCATTCCAGAGGGGAAGTGGGAAAGCATTTCTATGGACTTCATCACGGGATTTCCCATGGTAGAGGGCAAGGACTGCATCTTCGTGGTGGTTGACCGGTTGACGAAGCATGCCCATTTCTTCGCCATTTCAATTTGGTACACTGCTTCACAAGTAGCCGAACTATTTTTCAAGGACATCTTCAGACTCCATGGTCTTCCAAAGACCATAGTCATTGACAAGGACAACTGGTTCATGGGAGGTTTTTGGCAGGAGCTCTCCTGTTTGGTGGGCACAGAGTTAACACCCAGCACCAACTACCACCCACAGACAGATGGGCAGACTGAGATCGTGAACAAGTGGCTGGAGGGCTACTTGAGGAACTATGTCACAGGGCAACAGAAGGATTGGCTGCGCTGGCTTCACTTGGGGGAATACTTCTACAACACGACTTTCCACATGTCGATCGATATGTCTCCATTTTATTCTTTGTATGGTTATAATGCTACGACTTTTGCTGATGTGATGTTTAGAGCTAGCAAGGCCCCCAGGGCCAAAGATTGGATCCAAGAGAGCCAAGACATACTCTGGGCTTTCAAGGATAATTTGGCCACAACCCAAAACCAGCAGAAGATGTACGTAGATAAAGGCCGCGTGGAGAGGTAGTTTGAGGTGCGTGACTTGGTGTACCTCCATATTCAGTTGTACAGGCAGTATGCTGAAGCAGAAGGGAGCTGGAAAGCTCAAGCCATGCTTTTATGGGCCATACAGGGTGATCCGACGAGTTGGAGAGGTGGCATATGAGTTGGAACTGCCACAAGGGAGCCGGATACACAACATCTTCCATGTTTCATGCCTCAAGAAGGCCTTGGGGTAGTAGGTGTTTGCAACCACGAAACTCCCGCCTACCGATGATGAGGGGCATCTGGTGCTACAACCGGAAGCCATCTTAGATACCTGGGAGAGACATTTGAGGAGCAGAGTAGTGAAGGAGTATTTGATCAGGTGGAGGAACCTCCTAGATGAAGATGCTACTTGGGAGTGGGAGAAGATCCTGTAGCATCCATCCTTACAATTGCTTGAGGACAAGCAATGTTTTGGCGAGGAGGATTATAATATTCCCAATTAGCAATCAGCTAATTGGAATATTAAATTTTGTTAATTTTTACCTTTTCTAATGGCCAACAGGAATAATGTGGGTGAGGGGACCCACAAATAAACCATATAGTTAATTCACTTTCCTGAAGTCACTAAGGCAGATGTTAAAGCTGAAGTGGGGCCCATGAGCCCTGCCACTCGAAGGAGACAACGTCCTAGTGGCAGCGTGGGAGAGGCAGCAGCGCAGTGGCAACACTGGGATAGGCTGGTAGAGGGGCAACGCAGTCAAGGTGGGCCCAAGGGAACGTTGGGGGCTCAACCTAGGTAAAAGGGGATGAGAGCAGCTCATTCCTCATTCATTCAATCACTGATTTTCCGTCTGATAGACTGTAGCATGCTTGAGTTGTTTAGCAGAGTCTGCAAGTGCTGTTTAGCATAGAGATTTTCGAGCGGAGCTCTCAACCTCTACCTCAGGGGACTTCGAGTGCCCACTCAGGAGAGGAGTTCCATCCAGTTTTGAGAGAAGGTTTGTAGGTAAACATCCAGGCATATGCAGTCCCTCCAGAATAGTCTAGAGGCCATGCAGGTAGCAGAGAGAATGTACAGTCCAGTTGAGGAGCAACATTGGGAGAGAGGGAGAGAGAGCAGATTTCTGACCAAAGTTTGGAAGGGAGGCTAGGCACCTCCTACCAAGGTTTTTGGGTAGATTTGCGATAACATTTTCTAACAATTCAGCGAGAAAACCAGATTGCTCAGCAGAGCAGTGTGCCAAGCCCAAGGGGGAAAATTTCCAGGGTCGATATTTCTAGAAACCCTTCGTGGGTTTTTGTGGGTTTGTTGAGGAGAGTTCGTTGTCTAATTCCCGGAATTTTCTGAGCAACGAATCAGGTTCAACAAACAGTTCATTCCCAGCTAACAGCAATAGTTTCAGCCAGGACAATGTAGAGGAGGAGCCATGCAGAGCAGCAAAACAACAGAGTTTCTGTTCGAGATTGAGGAGATATTTCAGCTTGTCTTGTGGAGGCCAAAGTGCCATCTTTCCGAGCTCCTCATTGTACCTTTCCCATCAGAAAATTAATAAAATGGCTCAGATGTTTTGGCTCATATCATGGTGTTTTAATAACATTTCTTGTTTTGCTGTAGTTTTAGTCTTTTGTGCTTTATATTGCTGTTTATTCCCAATTTGGGATATTACAATCAAGTAAATTCACAATAAGTGGGTGATATGGATTTTCATGTGTTGGGCCCACTAAGATAAGATAAGATAAGATAATTTTATTAATGTCCAATGAATGACCACAAAAGTAGGTCAATGGGACTGAAGAATACAACCAATATAAATACAATGTGGGAGTGCAGCTCCTAGAAAATGCCAAAAATAATTTAAATAACTTAAATGAAGAAAACCGACAGTAGTACAGCCTCCAAATATATGTATATAACTATGACAAAGGTATGGTGATACAAAATACAAAATACGAAGTGAGTTTGTCCAAAATTGTAAAATTGAACAACTCAAGATCCCTATCAAGAGAGAGAGAGAGATCAAATGATGAAGCTACTGATGTCAAGGTCTCTTGGGTTTGATAGTCGAAGGTGAGGGGGGTTTATTGGGCATTAGCTCACTATCAGATTCTTCCAGAACCATTTGAGGGGTTTGGTTGTATGATGTTTGGGGGGGGGTATGTGGGATCGAGGGATACTCCTAGCATCCAAGGTTGAAACAAATAAATTATGGATAGATCTTTGGCTGCTCCTCTGGGTTTGGGAGGTAATCGGATTGGCAAGAGGCGCCCTACTTTAGATCCGTTTGGAGTTGATTATGGATTGATGTATGTTTTGGCACCTCCGAATTGGTCTCAATGAAATTGGTTGGTCTCCCATAGGGAGAGGTTGAGGAGAGGCTCAAGGCCTCATGATTCTATTGTTTGGTGCACTTTGGGGGCTTTGTCTGCTCCTTGTTGCTTTGATATGATGGATTGACATGAAAGTATGTGGTGATCATCTTGGTCATCCCAAGATGGGGCATGGTGTGGAGGAATTGAGATTTGTGGTTGAATATCTCCCTAATGAAAAGGGCTAGGAATCTTTGTGCTAGTAAACAAGAAATTTGTTGTAGCCACAAATATGTCTTCTTAGCTTCTACTTACTTGTCAAATAACTCAACAAAATTTGTTCATCGTTATGTTAAATCAACATACATAAGCAACACTAAAATCTACAAAATCACCATGGGAATCACAAAGTATTCTACACATATGCAACAAATGAAGTTACAAGTACATTCTAACAACTTTGTTACCACACAATCTAGCAGGGCCCTAGGAGGGAACCTGTTAATTTCAGAAGATGTTCTATGCCATTTCAGATTAGGGCACAATACTGAAGAAGATAGAACATACTAAAGGATCGATAGAAGACAAGCCAAAACAGAGATAGGAAATGGTGGCGTTACGGCGATCAGCAGGATGCTTCAACCAGCAAAGTCTCCAATAGGTCATTCAGCCAAGCGTGTCACACATATAACCCAGACAAAGAACAGTCCATATATATATCACAGCTCCAACGCTATCCAGAGAGAGAGAATTCCTCCACAACAATGTGTATCAAATGATCTCTAAGTCTCTCCAATATATAGGAATCTTTGTGGGTGTGTGACACGTCCTTTAAGACATTTAAGTCTATATTTTATTCTAGGTCGACCTAGCACATAAGTGGAATAAATTCAAAGTACATGTTCTGCTCATCCGATCGAGATGATCTTTAGATCAATCTTACACCTCTCCGAAAGAGGAATCCAATAAAAATATTGGGATCTTCATCTGAGCAGTACAACTCGAAGTTTGGACCTAGTTGTCCAATTTTAACACTCCTTCTTAACTAGGGAGAACTTCGTCCACTAGTGCAATCAAACATCGTGCGTCATCCCGCCGTAACTTGCTTTGCTGGCCTCTTTATTTCAGAACAGAAGTGGGTCAGTCACAAAGACATCATACCCGGCTGACAGATTCAGCCCAGAGGTCAAAACCTCTATCGGACTCACAAAGAGTCTCCAACCAACCCGAAGTCAGGCAGAGGTCCGAGACCTCACAAGACTTGATCCCAGATCAAGTGGTTGGACCGTGCCATCCTAGATAGAGAGTACGGCAAATTCTGATGCGTCCATCAGTCTTTGCTACTAGTCTCTAGCCTTTCCCATCTCATTGGCCAAATGAGAGGTACTTCCCATGAGCCCTGAACTCAATGGGTAGGATGTATACGGGGCACTGATAATGAGAGGTGAACCAACTCAAAATCACAACGGTGGGGTCCAAGCACACCAACAAGGTTTGGCAAGCCTAGCCTTGTGGTTGCCCATAGCTCCGAGAAGCTCTCCCCAAAGCCCCCCCAGAGCTCCCAGAGCTCATCGTCCAACTGGACCCTCAGAATAGGGTCGTTCCATGATACCAAGATTCTCACGGAAGGTTAGGAACATGACTTTCCCCAAGGACATAGTGAGAATATCTGCGACCTGCTCATCAGTTCCTATATGATCGAGCCTTACGGCGCCTCGCTGTACCATATCCCAGATAAAGTGGTACCAGCCATCAACATACTTGGATCAATCGTGGAACCTAGGATTCTATGACAAATGAATCCCCCTCTGGTTATCACAAAGGATAACGGTGGCATCTAGCACATGCTCGAACAACTCATAGAAGAGCTTTCGCAACCAAGTGACTTCACAACAGGCCATACATATTACAATGTATTCGGCCTCAGCGGTGCTCAAGGCTACCGACTTTAGATTCCTGCCCGAAGCAGATCTACCTGTGAAGTAGCATCCAGATGTGCTCTTGCGATCCACCACACTGCCAGCCCAATCGGCATCAGTATATCCATGGAGTGTCATACTCCTGGCAGTGTATCTCAGCCCATAGTCTATCGTGCCTCAGTGATATCTCAAGAGTTTCTTGGCACCAACCCAGTGAATGTTATGATCAACCATGTGTTGACTCAAAGTGTTCACTGCACAACATACGTCCGAACAGGTGTTCATTAAGAACATCAGGGTCCCTATGAGTTGACGATAGTCACGATACTCAGTAGGACGGGCCCAGCAACGCTGCTATTCAACTTCTTAAAGTTGAGTTCCATGGACTTACAGTCCATCATACCAGAAACTTCATAATGTATTTTCCTTGAGAAAGGAAAATCTTGCTAGGTCTCTGCTAGACCTTCAGGCCTAGACATCAGTCCTAGGTCCTTCATCTCGAACTCAGCAGCGAGCTCCCTCTTGCACTGATGAATGAGAGGGTCAGCACCTGTTAGGAAGAGGTCATCCACATACAGCACCAGAGTGAGAGGTTTTCCCTTGACAACTTTGAAGTAAGGGTTCGGATCAGCATTACTTCGAGTGAAGCCCAGCTTCATCAAGTAGCTATCTATCCTCTTGTACCAATCTCAGGGTGCTTGTTTCAGCCCATAGAGGGCTTTCTTCAACCTGCAGACATGGGTGTCCCGATCCTGGACTTCCAACCCCAGAGGTTGCTCCACATATATCTCTTCCTTTATCACATCATGCAAAAAAATGCGGTCTTCACATCATCTGATGAAGACCCCATCCTTGCGTAGCAGCAAGGGCTATAATAGATCGAATGGTGGTGTATCGGGCCACAGGTGCAAGTTTGAAGACATGTTTATGGGCCAAGACAGATCTGAGACAGCGTGGAGAAAGACCAAATTTGTAAGCTGGAAGGCTAAGATTGCTGTAGATGTTTTGCGGACTTGTTTGAAGGTCAAATAGAGGTATGAGGAGGCTATTAGGGAGCCGCCGCAAACTAAGGTAGGCCGCAGGCCATACCACCAAAGCGAAATGGCAGCGCGTATTTTTTTTTTAAATGCCGGAGGTAGCAAATGGCAGCGAAATGGCAACGCGTGTTTTTTTTTAAATGCCGGAGGTAGCAAATGGCAGCGAAATGGCAGCGCGTATTTTTTTAAATGCCGGAGGTAGCAAATGGCAGCGCGTATTTTTTATATGCCGGAGGTAGCAAATGGCAGCGCGTTTTTTTTTTTAAATGCCAGGGGTAATAACGCAGGGTAGCGTATGAATCATGCGAGGGTTACATCTCATCACAGACATCTCACGACGTATCCGCCTGTCGATGTTCGACGTCTGTGTTTTGTATTGATAACAAAAAAAAAAAAACGAAAACCGTCGGAAGAAACCAGGATAACCACAGGATGTTCCAGCTTCTGCAATGGCCGTGCAAACTTTGAACTTTGTTCCACAGGTGCCGAGGTTGAATCTCTGGCAGTGAAGAAGAGAAAACCAAATGCAACAGCCGAAGCTACGCTGAGACATGTTGTTATCGCCATATGTATTAGGGGATAATTGTTCGATTCGTTATCCAATAAGGCCGTGAACTGATCTGAGGGGTTCGGGGGTGATAAAATTGAAAGAGAAGCCGTTCTCATTGTATCTCCTGTAAATTTTTGATAAATTTTCCGAAATCCATCTGAAGAATTATCGCTCCAACTAAATTGGATTCACCCAATCGCTCCGATACCATGTTAATTTCAGAAGATGTTCTATGCCATTTCAGATTAGGGCACAATACTGAAGAAGATAGAACATACTAAAGGATCGATAGAAGACAAGCCAAAACAGAGATAGGAAATGGTGGCGTTACAGCGATCAGCGGGATGCTTCAACCAGCAAAGTCTCCAGTAGGTCATTCAGCCAAGCGTGTCACACATATAACCCAGAACAACCCAAACAAAGAACAGTCCATATATATCACAGCTCCAATGCTATCCAGAGAGAGAGAGAATTCCACCACACCAATTGTGTGTCAAATGATCTCTAAGTCTCTCCAATATATAGGAATCTTTGTGGGTGTGTGACACGTCCTTTAAGACATTTAAGTCTATATTTTATTCTAGGCCGACCTAGCACATAAGTGGAATAAATTCAAAGTACATGTTCTGCTCATTCGTTCGAGATGATCTTTAGATCAATCTTACACCTCTCCGAAAGAGGAATCCAATAAAAATATTGGGATCTTCATCTGAGCAGTACAACTCGGAGTTTGGACCTAGTTGTCCAATTTTAACAGAACCTATGGGCAACTACTAGGCCAAGTGACAACAATGGGACCAAGACCCACTGTCATCTCAGTCAATGTCCCCTGCTCTTTACAGACTTTCACTTATGGGAGGAATCCCAGTAGGAGGGAAATTACTTGAAATGGATATGTTGATAACTAGGATTGAAGTGATTTCACAAGTGACAAATCCCATTCAAGGAGAGACACAATAAAGACTCAATGCGTGAAAGAAGCTAATTCAGTCTCCAAGAAAGGCCTTGGTTGAGAAGTTTGAGGCCTAGGGTTTGAGATTAGCAATGTTAATAGGTATGCCTAAGGTCAAGACTCCTGAAGATTAGGTAGGACCTCTCAAAGGAGCTTTATGTAATGATTTGACACATTCCTAAAGGCTCTTTGCTCTCTTTGAAAGAGCTAGGAAAGGCTTGTGCTAGACCTAGGGTTTTATGAATAAGCGTGGAAAGAAATGCTTCCAAAGTGCTCACTAGGTCAAGGCAATGGAGGAGAAAGGGCCTCTTATGATTTATTCCACTGAATACATAGCTTATACAACCCTCAAGAAAGCCAACTATCCAAGGAAATACAAGTTAGGTTTCCCTTCTAGGGCACAAGGATTTATGGATAAATCGCGGTGAGAAATCAACCAAAATTGGCGATCCTTTAGACAAGTCCTCAAAGAAGAGTTTTGTATGATCGAAATCCAAAAATTCCTCCTATAGAGGATTTCACTTGATGCCCTAGCTAGCCGTCCTAGGAAAGAGGGGCCAAAAATTTGAAGTAGAGAAAAGAAGGAGAAAGGAAGAATTGATCATCAAACTTCTTGTTGAAAAGGTTGAATGCGGTGGGGGATGGGAAATACCATGCACGTGCTAAGGACAACCCAATCCATCACTAGGCATACATACATATTTATCCCACCCCAGCATGCAGTCTAAGATGATTCAAAATTGGCCAAAAGCGTCCTTAAGGAGGCTAAAGATTGGTGCCTTAGCAACCAATCTTCAACATTTACCCACCCAAGATTTATGGAGTTTCATGGAAGAAAGATGAAATCTCATCCACTAGGAACATTCATCAATTGTCATGCAATGAGTAACATTTGCAATTGCCAACAAAATGGCTTTTCAAAATAATAAATAACAAATTAGGGCACAAAAGCATTAACTAGCTGCACCAATTCCATACATTAGACATTTTTCCAAGAAAAATATTCAGTAAGAAGCACTTACAAAATGACAATATGAAATATCCATCCACAAATCATGAAGTAGCTCCAAAGAAGATCAAAATCTTAGCTCCAAATATCAAAGTGCATCAAAGAGTCCCCATTAACGTCCAAGAGAAAAAGTGCGAAGTCTTTTACAAGAGAAGAATCCAAGTGATGATGAATTCTCACAAACGAGACTCTCTTCTATTTATATGAGGCTCTCTAAATTGAATTAACCTAATGAGCCCCCAAAACTATAAAATAATGTGCTAAGAACAACGCTTGGTCACAAGCCAACCAAGTAGCTATCACAAGTTATGAAAAAGCCATCCATAAGTAAACCAAATTGATGACGTCCTGATGAAGAAGGTCTGTTGGAAGGCCATGTTGAGTCCTCTAAGTACCATGATGAGAGAGAGGGCTCCAATAAATATGAATTACGGGATGGCCCCTAATTTTCCATGTCAGTCATCATGTGGGGCCCCAAAATGGGTTTGGGGCACATCTGTTGGTCTCATGGGTCGCCAAATGAAATAAAAGCCTATACAATGCTCCAACTGAGGACTCTAATTATGGTGCATGCCTCAAGGATGAGGCAAACCTCCTCTAGGCCTTGGATCAACTGCCATGATCATGCTAAGCCGACTAGGTCACGCTGGTCCAACTGCATCATCTCGCGACTAATGTGGGGCAATGAACAAACCGCTGAAAGTATTGAGGGTGCCCATGGCATGAAATGATGCTCTAACACATGATGGAGTCCCATGGCTCTCAACCCATCCCCTATAAATGTCAATATGATCCTCTGGTGGGCTTGGGCCCCAGTTAAGTTGCCCAACCCTTGATGAAACCACCTGCCAGTTACATATAAGATCCAATGTGCTTCCTCACCATCAGGCACAATAACTCATTAGTGCATCTAAGTGAACCAAGCTTGTTATTCAAGGGCACAAATGAGACTTCATAATGGGATTCCCTTCCAAATTTGGGGCTCTGAGCATGTAATAGTGTTACCTCCCTAGGTAGGAGTGGCTAATAAACAACCCTATTAGGTGTTCCCAACCCCTAAGGGGAAAGACAAGTCCGAGGTACATCCTTTAGTGGATAGGGGTCATGTGAATAATGATGAGGTGGATAGGCACACAGGGGTCACAAAGCTAAATGTCATGGGTTCAAGGGTGATGATGATGAGGAATGTCCACATATTTAGGTGTATAGATGTAGGAGGGAGTGATCGTGGATACATGAGTTACCTCGACCTTTGTTTTTGTTGACACCCAATCTTTGGGATTAGAAAAACTTATGTAAATACTGTAAATAGCAAAAATAAAGGAAGTTAGAAGACAGAGAGACATTGGGAGATGAAACTCAATAGTCTCCCTCTCCTTGTATATATCCATGTTCTATCGTAATGCAAATACAACAATTCATTCGTGGAGTTACTCTAGGCTTGACATGGTATCAGATCCAGCTCCCAAATTAGCCTTTTCTGCAGTAACTCCTGCAGAACTTTGCCATTATTCTCTGCAACATATTGTCCCTCTGTTGTATTCTGTGTTGAATTGTCTCTACGTTACTCTGATTCCTTTGGAATCAACATTGCCTTTGATTATTGCGCTGGTTGCTATCTATGGTTGTTGTCTATGGTGCATTGGAACGATGCTAGTGTGTTGTGCATTGAATGGTGTGTTACTATTGCGTTGAACAATGAGCACTAAAAGCTGTTATCTCCTTCTGGTCCTCATGGCTGTTGTAAGTGTTAACTGAGATGCCCTTCTCCATCAACCATATGGTGTGTAGCGGAAGTGTGGTGTAGGCCCTTCTCCATTAACAACTGTATGATGTGATGAAAGGGCACCAAGAATAAGCCTATGCAAATGCCAAGGGGAAAGCCACAGAAAAGGCTTGCTGCTCAATGCGTCTATGCTGCGTTGAATTTATGTTTCTCTGGTATGAGCCTTCTATGCTGCATTGGATTTATATTTGAGTCATAAAGATTGTAAATTTTTATCCGTTGGCCATGTTACCACTCAAACTAGTAGGGGACCTAAAAGGGTTGCCTAAGAGGGCAATTGCTAGGTTAAGGTCAACGGTGGAGGCTTACCCCACTGTCGCCACAGCCAAGGCTCCTTGCTTTTTACGGACTTTCACTGATGGGAGGAGTCCCGATGCTTTTGGGAAGTCACTTATAAAGGATATATCAATGAATAGACGGAAGTGACCCCTTAAACCCTTTCCCTATGAGGAGGTGAAGAATGAAGATTGCTTGCTCTTTAAGCAAGGGCCTTGAATTTCCAGGGAGGGGGTGAGGATGAAGGGTATAACTTGTAGAGGTGCTTCATGATCCCTAAAATCCTATAAGAGCTTGGATTCCCAAATAGTCCTTGATGAATAGTCTTTGACAACAAATGGAACCACACGGGGCAAGTGGACCCAACCTAGGTTTGGGGATGGAGTTTAACAACTATTGATGTTCCTATCCTGGACAAGGTGAGAGGAAAGGATCAAACAAGAATTTTTACCTCAAAAGGTCAAATTGATCTTGCCAGATGCTAGCCTTGGGAAACACAGGGAAAAACTTAATCCTAGAGCTAGGGCTTGGGATATCCTGAGATTCCATCGTCAGAGTGTCTTCAAAATTTGAGGAGACCTGGGGGATCTACCAACGAAGTTGACCCTAGGAGATAAAATTTTTCCTATGGCTAGATTTCAGGGAAAGTGATGCTCTAGGTGACCTAATGGGGCTAGACCTAGGAAAAATGGAGAAAAGGTAAAAATAAGGGTTAAAATGATCACCCTTTGAAGGATTGGTGCCTAATTTCATTTGGGGATATGGAGTCAAGGATAATTAAGAAGATGGAATGTATTTCTATCGTTCAAGGAGGCTTCAAAGTAAACTTCGTCCAATGTTAGAGGCTAGACAAGAAAAGTGACTTTAAAACATTTATACTTCTTGCAAAGGGTGAAGGCTTATCAAGATAAAATGATCTCTAGGAATTTTCATTCATATAACATGGCCCATACACATATATACGCTAAAATAGACACATAATTCCACATTTAACATATGCAACAATTAACCCTAATCATAGCGAAGTTCAGGATATCCCGAGATTCCATTGTCAGAATGTCTTCAAAATTTGAGGAGACCTGAGGGATCTACCAACGAAGTTGACCCTAGGAGAAAATTTTTCCTATGGCTAGATTTCAGGGAAAGTGATGCCCTAGGTGACCTAATGGGGCTAGACCTAGGAAAAATGGAGAAAAGGTAAAAATAAGGGTTAAAATGATCACCCTTTGAAGGATTAGTGCCTAATTTCATTTGGGGATATGGAGTCAAGGATAATTAAGAAGATGGAATGTATTTCTATCGTTCAAGGAGGCTTCAAAGTAAACTTCGTCCAATGTTAGGGGCTAGAGAAGAAAAGTGACTTTAAAACATTTATACTTCTTGCAAAGGGTGAAGGCTTATCAAGATAAAATGATCTCTAGGAATTTTTATTCATATAACATGGCCCATACACATATATACGCTAAAATAGACATATAATTCCACATTTAACATATGCAACAATTAGCCCTAATCATAGCGAAGTTCACATGTATGCAGCAACAAGAAAAATGACATCAAATTTGCACTTACATGTTATAGAATATATCCAACCAACATCAAATTCGCAATATAAGAAGCTCCAAGATAGAGAGAACCCAAATCCATACATCAAAATTTATCCATCATCCAAAAATCTCCACCAAGGAAAAAATGCGAAATTCTCTTAAGAGGGAGAGATGCCAATCCAAGTGATGACACAAATGAATTCAATTAACTCCTATTTATACACCTTTTAGGTGTTTGATTTAGCTAATGAGCCTACATTAGTCCCTAAACATAAAATAATGTACAAATAACCTAACTTTTGGTGACAAGCCCACCAAACTAGCTCATAAATGGAATAGTAAGCCTCTTAGGAGGTCAAATAATAATATATGCATGTTGTGGGGCCCTCCAAAGGCCTAATATATCTAAAAGTGCCATAATGATGAATAAACTTTTCAAAATGTGATGGACAAGGGGGTGGCCCCTTGTTCTCCAAGTAGTAGACTTGTGGTGCTCCCGATGGGTGTGGGGGCACACCAATGACCCCATGGGTCTCCATATGAGTCGAAGATGCCTGTAGATCATTTGTAAGGGCTCAAATGATGGAATGAACTTTGCCATGTCATCATACAAGTCTTGGGACACCTGCCAAGTGTGTGCGGCTCCTATGGGGCCTGCTAGGCATAATGTACCAAGTGCATCATCCTCGTCCCAAAGGTGGATCTCTAGTAATCTTTGGACATCGGTGGGGATCCATGGAGTGCTGTCTGTTGCTGTGGAGGCCCATCGCTCTTTACACACACCCTACATGTGCCAATTTAGCCCTCTGGGAAGTTAGGACCCCATATAGGGAGACCAAACCCAAATGGACACCATCTGCAATCTTGCATAAGATCCAATGCATTTCCTAGCCTTCCAGTACAATAAGTCATTAGAGTAATTGTGTAAAAGAGCTTACAAACCATAGACAACAAAGTGGGCACTTCATAATGGCATGTCCTTCGTAGTGGGCTTTGGCATGTGCTAATGTCTCCAAGCTTTAGAGGGGGTTAGCCAGGTACCTTATTAGGTGGCTTCTACCCTTGGAGGGGATAGTATGTCCAATTTCCTACTCCATTTCAATTCTTCGTCACATGCCACCAACATTTGAGGGGCAATCCTGGGCCACATATTGGGGCACAAGGGAAGCTAGATAAGGGGAAACCCACACTTGGGTATATAATGTGTAGGAGGGAGCAATCATGGTACATGAGGTGCCTCGACCTTGATTTTTCTACTCGTATTTATATGCCTTTTGCTTTTTATGAATTTTCTTTAATTAACTGCTCGGGGCTCAAAGGACAAGAGCATGATGTGTTGAAAAGTGTAACTAGGTTTGGTCTTCATAATGATTTGTAATTATGAATTTATGTAATGAAGAAAACAAAGATAATAAAATGTATTTGGTAATGCTTGCCTCATGAGTTTTATGAGCAAGGAGTTTTTACTATAGGTCAAAGGCTTCTTCTTGATGTCTTTAGGAGTTTGTCGTCTTGTCATAAATACAATTTAAGTCATGTATATGAAGTGATGTTACACTTGTAAAGCGATAAATTGTTGATATAATTGTATGCTCCAAGACCTTGTCAATATGCTCCACAAATCGACTCAAATATGATGAAAAGTCTCCTTAATCATCTCGACATACACACAGATGATCATGTCGACCTAGGGTAATGAGATAGTCCCTATATATAAGATACAAGGATTCATACAAGTCTGAGATCACAAAGGGAATAGTCTGCGGTTTGATGCGAAGAGAAGAATACAAGTACAACGAGGAAAGAGGCCTATCCAACGAAGGAAGAGAGATCCTTTGGATCTCTGTTTTGGTCTAGGAGCCTCGGATTTTTGTTTTGGGTCACACATCAGAACTGTAGTAGGTATCTTGACAGCAAGAGACAAGGACCTTGCAAGGAGTGCAGGGAGAAGGTAACTCAGGTTTATTACTTGCATACTATATCTCAGATTTCTTAGAAGTATACAGTGCGTAAAGGAGGTTGCAATCAGTGTGAGCCTCAGTTCTGGGTCACCTTGTTTGCAAAGAGCCTAGGGCATATACACAACGCGGAGGAGAAGGCATCATAGCTATGAAAAAAGTCTCAGACAAGTGCAACAAGGGTACTGGAAGGTAAGCCGAGAAGGATTGTCTAGGTGACCGAGGCTAGATCAAGGAAGAAAGGATAGAAGGCTAGGGACCCAGCTTCCCTAGGGCTGGTGCAACACAATGCAGAAAAGAAGTTCATCATAAGGAGACTAGAAGATCAGAGTGACAAGGGTCTTGGAGGCATATTAGTGTCAAGGGTTTGTGTCATGGTTATGGCACTCGTCAATTGATGATCTATAAGAAGAATGATTATCGGGTTTTCCTCTCCAAGAGGGAGAGATTTTAGCCCTGGCTGGAAAGCCTAAATATTGTGTCTCTTGTGCATTTGATAATTGACGTGATGACGATCGTAATAATCTAACAAAGATAAGATCTAAGTAAAGAAGCATAACGAAATCACAAGTAATTATCATGAAAGAGAAATTTTAATAAAAGCCCTAATTTCTAAACATGGTTTCAGAGCTAAGGTGCAAGAAAGGGCTATTCGACACGAAGACACACAAGGATCAAAAGATCAAGGATCAGTTTTCTAGAAGGCAACAAAGCAAAAGTCAGAGACATACATTGAAGAGTCAATCTTTAGTTCTAAAGAGGCAGTTTGCAGAAATTGGAAAGCCATCTAAAGAAGATCAAGGACCTATACATCAAGAAGGACACCGTGTAGAAGCCATCACCATCATAAACTATTTGGTGTTAAAGTCAAGTCAACATTGTTGGAGACATGGACAAGTCACCTTGCTGAAGTTATCATCCTTGATCATCATCATCATCAAGGATTCAAGGTGATCTAGAAGAAGCGAATCTAAGAGGGAGCTCCTGTTGCTATTTACATCATCATCAAGGAAGCTGATAGAAGGAGAAAGCTTCTGCTCAAGTAAGTATCCTAAATGTCTTTATCTAAATCTGTTAAAATGACCTTCTGCAAGGAAAGTAACAAATTGTCTGGAACTACAAACTTTTTTGCATGGAAGATAAGGACAGATTTAAATTTGATTGAGAATGAAGTCATGAACTATATCAAAATATCAACAACTAGACCTTCCAAAAGAACATACTCAAGCAAATACATGAACGGAGACATAAGAGCCCAGAGGATTCTTATAGAATCCATAAAGGACTTTCTCATCCCCTATGTATCAAATCTAGAATCTTCAAAGAAATATATGACAAATTGGTGGAGCCATTCTCAGTGAGTATTACAGGAAAAGTAATATCTTTGAGATAAGAACTATACAGGTTGAAGATGTCAAGAGAAGGAATAACTCCATACTTTATGAAGTACGAGATCAACTGCAGGAATTGGGAGAAGTAATGTCTGATAGAGAAATGACTACAGTGGTGCTGAATGCTCTATCGGAGGGATGGGGAAACTTCACTTCAAGTATCTATGGGAAGAAGGAACTAACACCATTCCAGGATCTATGGTCTCTATGTGAGTTAGAAGAGACGAGGTTAAAAGTTAAAATCGATATAGAATCAAATGAAGAGAATCAAGCATATGCTGCCATGTCAAGGAGGAAAAGAAAATTTGGTAAGCTTGGTCCTCAGAAGAAAAGAAGAAACATGGATAAGGTTCGATGCTATGGTTGTATTGAACTTGGGCACTATAGAAAGGATTGTCCCAAATCTAATAAGGACAAGAGGAAAAGGGAAGAAGCCCATGTCACCGAAGAAGGGAAAGAACTTGATGCAAAATAAATCTAAGAAAGAAGAAGTGAAAGATCTCTACTATGATTGAGATCATCTTCCTCTTTAAGAGGTTTTTGTCAATTGCAAAATAATATGTTAGGAAGCATTGTATATTAGATAAATGCATCACTCCAGGATACGCATCATGATAGAAGCATTGAAGAAGGAGCACTTTTTATAGGAGGATGTCTGAAATACACTTATGTAACAACTTGCTATGAAAGAAGTGGCTCTTGGGAACCTCATCGAAAACAATATTTATGTAAGGCAGTCATCTAGATCAAGGGTCATCATTCAATAATCAATATGGAAACAAGTGTTGACCTGTTCTAAATGGAGTCCTCTTTGGATTCACTAGTTAGAAAGAAAGCAAAAGGTTTCTTCGGGAATTCTAACTTGCAAAATTCTGGGATTAGAATATGATGACATATTGATGAAGCAGGTCAAGAGAATGAAACTCTTTCATTCTAAGGAAACCGACTGCAGGATGTCTCAAAAGGAAAAAGAATGAGGTACATGTATATATATGCTGACACTGGATGCTATGAAGTCATGTCATGTGGTTGCAGGTAGTATACTTCTATCTTTAGAAGTATGATCAAAATAGAAAGCAGAAACTCTTCTAAAGTATGATCAAAATAGAAAGTAGAAACTCTTCTGATGCACAGGTTGCCAAAAGGCATGATCTACACTAGATGAAATCAACATAATATGTCCTCATATGGAAAATGAGGTAATTGTACATCATCAACGAACTGCACAATGGAAGTTCCTGGGAATAAAATAAAAGTGTGTGGAGAAAGAAAAAGGAAGAGATCATGGGAAGTACAACCATGGAAAGAAGCAGTCAACATATAAGGAAGCCAAGAAGACTTGACTAGAAAATCTCCTGAGAAGATATGTAGACTCGCATAGAATTCCGGAAAAGATGGAGACCCTTGGCAATACATATCTTTAGGAGATGTGTCAATCTATAAACAAACGATGTCGATGCCTACAAGAAGATGTCATGGTGAAAGATCATCACTAAGTTAACTTTTGATTTAAAAAATCATATTTATAATATTCTAATGAGCTTATGCAGGGTTTCCAAAGGAAAGTATATGTAGTATATGTCTTCCACAAATTGATAACCATATGACAGGATGAAAGATCCTTGGGAGAAATATGGTTCGAAGAAAAGCAACATGGCATGAAGCTAGACCAAATGAGAAGATTGATGGATCACTTTCTGATAGAAGACATGACTCTTGGATGAAAGTGATGGATGATCTGTGCCGTATGTAGAGATCCCAAAGATGAAGACTCCTCAACAACAAAGAAATTCATGACATCAAAGAAAGGAGTTCTTCATGAGAAATTGGGTGTTTTCATCACTACTGCTGCAAGTCCCTGATTAAGAGGAAGCCTAGTAATAAGTTTCTTACAGAAACTTGGAAGCAAGTCCCTGGGAGCCCGGACAAGTCCTTGGCTAAGAGGGAGCTTGGAAGCAAGTCCCTGGGAGCCTGGACAAGTCCTTGGATAAGAGGGAGCTTGAGAACATTCCTTTATAGGAATGGGTATGTCTAGTTAAGAGGGAGAGATATACACATCATTTTGGTCTTCACCTGGAAGACAGAATGCAAGATTGGGTAATCATCTGGCATCTGATACTCTTTTGGGGGATGTATTAGGGCATCCAAGGAAAGAGTAGTCGTGGAAGGATGAATATTGTTTTAGGATTAGCTATCTCGATAAGAATAGTCCTAGGAGGTCATACTCGGTGAACACCCGGGTGGAGTATGTACCTTGGAGACAATGGTGATGGTGTCTATAATCATTGGTCTCACCAACATTGTAGCTTATGGTCTCGTGGAGAGATGGAGCTGTTAGTCAAGGCCTTGCACTGGGACAATGCTAGTTAATATTATGCTATAACAAATGGATTACCAATCGAATTCTTCTTATAAGATTCTTTAGATTGAGAGTGATCATGTACTGTTATGAATACCTCCCTAGTTAAGAGGGAGAGTTGAAAAGTGTAACTAGGTTCGATCTTCATAATGACTTGTATTTATGAATTTATGTAATGAAGAAGACAAAGATAATAAAATGTATTTTGTAATGCTTTCCTCATGGGTTTCATGAGCAAGGAGTTTTTATTATAGGTCAAAGACGACTTCTTGATGTCTTTAGGAGTTTGTCGTCTTGTCATAAATATAATTTAAGATTCATGTATATGAAGTGATGTTACACTTGTAAAGCGACAAATTGTTGATATAATTGTATGCTCCAAGACCTTGTCAATATGCTCCACAAGTTGGCTCAAATATAATTGAGAAGTCTCCTTGATCATGTCGGCCTACACACAGATGATCATGTCTGCTTAGGATAATGAGACAGTCCCTATATATAGGACTGCGACCTCATTGTTGAGACAAGGATTCAGACAAGTCTGAGATCACAAAGGGAATAGTCTACAGTTTGATGCGAAGAGAAGAAGACAAGTATTGAGGAAAGAGGCCTATCTAGCGAAGGAAGAGAGATCCTTTGGATCTCTGTTTTGGGCTAGTAGTCTCGAATTTTTGTTTTGGGTCACACATCAGAACTGCAGTAGGTATCTTGACAACGAGAGACGAGGACCTTGCAAGGAGTGCAAGGAGAAGGTAACTCAGGTCTATTACTTGTATACTGTATCTCAGATATCTATAGAAGTATACAGTGCGTAAAGGAGGCTTCAATTAGTGTGAGCCTTAGTCTTGGGTCACCTTGTTTGGAAAGAGCCTAGGGAATATACACAACGTGGAGGAGAAGGCATCACAACTAGGAAAGAAATCTCGGACTAGAGTAGCAAGTGTACTGAAAGGTAAGCTGTGAAGGATTGTCTAGGTGACCAGGAGTAGATCAAGGAAGAAAGGAAAGAAGGCTAGGGACCCAACTTCCCTAGGGTTGGTGCAGGACAGTGCAGAAAATAAGTTCATCATAAGGAGCCTAGAAGATCAGTGACAAGGGTCTTGGAGGCATGCTAGTGTCAAGGGTCTGTGTCATGGTTATGGTACTCATCAATTGATGATCTATAAGAAGAATGATTATCGGGTTTTCCCCTCCAAGAGGGAGAGGTTTTGGCCTAGGCTGGAAAGCCTAAATATTGTCTCTTTTGCATTTGATAATTGATGAAGATCGTAATAATCTAATGAAGATAAGATCTAAGTAAAGAAGCATAATGAAATCACAAGTAATTATCACGAAAGAGAAATTTTAATAAAAGCCCTAATTTCTCAACATGATGTGCATGATTACCCCCTTTTAGGTAGGGCGGTTCATTTCCCTCCAGGGGTTTGGACAACCTAGGGCCTATGGAATCAGGGTGATGACCATGCGTATGGGGTAGAGCTCATGTATTGGCTTTTGCCCACGTGCTAATTATTTTTGTCTTGACCATCTTTTGTATTTTGTGGTACTATTTCCTATTGAGTGTGGCCATTTATGCTTTTACTTTTTCTTTTAGCTCCTTCAACCTCCGGGGCATCATTCTTGACCCAAGGTGGGGGCAAAGGGATAGGGAGGATGACACTATGTAGACCCAAAGAGGCAATGTGGACCCAGGTGGTAGAAATGATGATTGGGGGTCTAGTGAGTGGAAAGGGAGCAATATATGCAGATAAAGGAGCGGGACCAAGCACCCAAAGTCGGGGTTTCCCAGGTAGTAGTAAGTACCACCCTAGAACCAAATGGTCAATAAAGGAGATCCCACAACGCTAAGATCCAAGGGTAGCATCCAAAAGAGATCAAGGGGATAGGAGCACAAACTAAGCTCACTCTTTCCGCCAAATCCCCCCAGAAGTGTCCATGATAAGTAAACCTAATACTCAATTACCAAATGACAAGACATACCTTTAGATTCGAGAGGCCCACCTTCAAACATACGATCAATACAGATGGGTGAGGGACCACATGGCTGGCTCAGGTGGCGGAGAAATGGCACAACGAGCTAGTTGAAGGCTGCAAGGGGCTGCTGGCTACCGACTGAGGTCCATCATGGAGAAAAATTTCTTCTAGAGATACTCACCCAATCACCCACGAAGTGGTGATTAACAGGCTGCATTAGTGTGTTTGCAATTGGAGATTGCTTGTTATATGGACTGCATATGGATAGTTCAAAATGCTGGGGATTGTCGTGGCCTGTCAGTTTATGGGGCGTCCTCCTAACACAGGTAAAAAGTCATCACAACATGAAAAGATTTTAAAGACCATGTATGCATGTGCATTGAGTTTTTTTTAAAGCAGTGGTGTGTATGTGTTGGATTCTGTGTTTGAAGTTTTTTTTGAGCGCCAAAAACAAGTTTTAATTTGATACATGTTGTGCTCCCTTTTTTGAAGACCATTTGTGGGTTGAGGTTTTTTTTTTTTGGGGAAGGTCATGTGTGTTGTGGTGGGCGCATGTTAATTGCAATAGCATATAAAATTGGTTGAATGGGTATACGTGCATCAAGTTTGAAGGCCATATGTTACATGGCATGAAAGTGCATGTATGGTATATAATATGGAAGTGCGTATGTTGAATCAGTTATGATGATCATACATTATACATAATTCTTTTTATGTTAAGGCCATATGTTGAGTTCTCCCATTATGAAGTACATATGTAAGTTGTAAATATATTATGGAGATGTTTAATATATGTTGTGAGTAGTAGTGAGGGTTGGACCATATATTTTTACCTTTGAGTTGAGTTTTTTTTGGGTACATAATGCACTCCTTAATCTCTATTGTGGGAGTAGTTCTCTTTAACAAAGAGAACTATCATGAGTGGTCCAAGAAGATATCATTAGCCTCCAATACAACAAAACTCTAAATATAGCAAAACCCTACCTGGGGTTGTGAAAGGGCTCAACTTCGTTGGCATAAAGCGGGACATAATCTCCTTTGCTGTATTTGTGATCAGAGGCGCGTCCTTCCACTCCATATCCAAACAAAAGCGCTAATGCCAACAATAGCACCAGAAACCTCTTCGTTGCCATTGAATTTGCTTCCACAGACCCTCGGGGTTTATTCAAAAACCCTGGGCCTTATATTCATTGAAATCCCTAATTCACTCCACTGTAAATGATCTTTACTGCTTCTCCCACTCCCATGTTAGACTCTGTTTAATCTACTACTCGGGTAATTAGACATATCGATAGATCCATCGAACAATACAAGAAATACAAGCACAAGGCTGCTTCTTTCAAATGAAGAGTACCATTCTTTGAGGTTCGACATCTGCCCCTCGGTCACTTGGTGGAGGAGGCTTTGAAACTGTTTACGAAACAAAAACCACGACTTCTATAGAGTTTTAATTTCCAACGGCTTTGTGTATTCTCGTCAATACGTTCTTTGAGCTCGAAGCTCCGTTTCTTGAAGCCATTTAACGCAGATGAACCCTACCAGGAGGGCGAAGATGATACTGCCATGAGCTGCCAAGAAGACCGCATGCTAACAACTAGGTGGTGTGAAAATTCTACTGCAGTATATTGGTTTATTTCCTCCTACTTGATTTAATTTATGTAAATTATTTTCAGAAATTATATTTAGAAAATACCGAAAATAAACACAACTACAGCGTACACATGCAGATCATTTACTGAATAATTCACTCATGCAACAAAGTGACACATGGATATTTGGACATAAGTCCCCGGAAAAACCCAAAGCGGGAAAACCGGTTCAGCAGATATGAGGGTTTTATTATTAAGTAGTTTCAAGTACAGAAAATCTGGGTTCCACCCTTGGAAAACTCGACAGAGAATAAAAGATATAAAATCTGCAGCTAACCTGAAGCTCTAGTGCCAAATATCTGGCTGATCCACACCCTAAAACGGGATTTACAGGACTCAGCTCGGATCTGACCCTAGAAACCCTCAGCGCTGCTTCTGAAACCACACCGTTGCCCTGGAGGGACTGCGTCAGCCTCTGCATGGCTCTAGGAGGGCCTGCGTCACCCTAGGAGGGTCTACGTTGCCCTTGCGCTGCCTCTACTTGGCCAGCGTCAGCCTAGCGTGGCCTAGCTGCCTCTGTGTTGTCTCTGCGCTGTCCCTGCTGCTCTGCGTGGCTCTGAAGCCTTTCTGCGTTGTCTTTGTGGCTACTCCTCTTGCCTCTTGTTGTCTCTTGGCTCTTGGAATCAGAACATTCCCTTAGCCAATACTACCCCTCACTGCAGGAAATTCCACTGGAAATTCTTAGCAAACCTTGTGTGTCTTCAACTGACCCTCAAGCCTTTCTCTTATACTTTTTCATTGAACCCTTCAACGGTCGAGATTAAATCATCCATCAATGGCTGAGATTAAAGACTGCTTGATCCATGTGACTTAAGACAATTTCAGCACATGTGTTAATTAATTCACTTTAATTATTTTATTTTCCTAAGTTAGACTTAGGAAATCCATTAAAAATAATTAATTATTTGAATAACTTGAACACAACTTGAAATTTCTCAAATCCATTTCTGGGTCTTGTAGATTAGGTGTACTCTAGTCCTTCCACAAAATTTTGGACCTAGAGCACAACTGATTGCTACCCCAAATACACAAAATCTCAACAGGTGGGACATGTGTTCAAGATTGTGTCAAGGATGACGAATTTGAACATTGTCGCCATCAAAAACTCCATAATATAGTGCTTATCAGCGTAATTAAAAAAAGGAGAGAAACAAAAGGGTCATATTAAGGAAGTAACAAGTTATAAAGAAAAAAATTATTATAAAATTTATAAAAAGGTACCTTTATAAAGTATAAAAAAGGGAAATTAGAAAATGAAGCAAGGTAGATTCTCTTCTAAACATTGCTCAATTGCATGTTGTGGATTATTTATGCTAAAGGGGATTGGGCTGTGCAGCACAAGCACAATTTAAGCCATTGGGGCAAGAACTTGGGCTGCAGAAGTGAGTCAGTCTGAACATAATTTTGTTTTGTTTTGTTTTTGATAACTGAACGTAAAAGCTTAAACTAAGACAAGATTAACAATGGAAAGCCAACATATTAGGAGATCATGTTCCATCCTGTTTGCATTTTCCTCTTCGCTTCCTGACACAAGGGCATACTTCACCTTGATGGTGGGCTGTAGAGTCATCAATGATCATCGACAATCTATTCTCTGCTTCAAGGGATTGAGCTACATCATTTTGATTGGTAGAGATTGAGTCATCTCTCCTTTTGCCAACCCGAAAGGTGTTGAGATTTTGGGGTAGCATCGAATGTGCTCTAGCTCCCAAAATTTGTGGAGGGACTAGAGTACATAAGATCTCCAAGACCCAGAAAGCGTTTGAAGAAATTCCATCAGGTTTAAGAGATATTTAATTAATTAATCTTTTTAATTAAGGACCCTAAGTCTAACTTAGGAAAATTACAAGATTAAAGTTAATTAAATTAAACATGTGATGAGAATGACTTAAGTGACGCGGATCAAGCAACTTCTAATCTTAGCCGTCGATTAGAGATTAGATCACGGCCGTTGGTTTTCCAACGAGAAAAGTATAAGAGAAGGGCTTGGGGTCAGTTGGAGGGCATACACACACTGGCAGAGCATTGAAGCTAAGCTGAGATTCTAGGGCATGGTTTGCTAAGAATTTCAGAAGTGTTTTAGCTGCAGCGAGGGGCAGTATTGGTGAGGGGGATGGTCTAGTCCCAGGCCAAGAGTACAACGAGGGTAGAGAAGGAGCATGCTAGAGCAATGTAGAGGCAGCAATTACGCAGTCCAACCAGGAGCCCAGCAGGGGCAGCGCAGAGGCGGCAGGAGCCAAGCTAGGCTGACACAGGCCCAGTTAGGGCAGCGCAGGGGCAGCGTAACCCCTTCTAGGGTGACGCAGGCCCTTCTGAATAGCGTAGAGGCTAACGCAAGCCAGGAAGGCTGACATAGAGGACTACAGAGCAATGCTGGGGTTTCCAGAGGTCAGAAAGGGGCTAAGTTCTGAAAATCCCATTTGAGGGTATGAATCAGTCATATTTTTCTGTCTCCGGGATAGAGGTATTGCTGCCTTTTTTATTTCTCTGTCGGGTTAACCAGTTTGGTGCCCAAATTTGTTGTACTTAGAATCTGCATAATAATAGAAACCCTCCAGAAGCTAGCAACACTGGTTTTCCCGCATTGGGTTTTTCCGGGGACATTTGTCCAGAAAATCCTTATGTGTCACTTTGTCTATGAGCATGTTATTCAATATTTGATCTGTATGTGTAGGCTATTATATGTATTTACTTTGATGTTGTTTCGGAATGTTCAGAATAATAACTTGTAAATTTAATCAAGTAGGAGTAGTAAATTGAGAATTAACAATAATATTTCATAGGTTAAGAAAATTTCACATGGTATCAGAGCGATTGCAGATCAAGCTGGATCTCCAACAAGACGATTGAAGAAATCTATATTGCAGAAAGCAGCAACAACAATAGAGAAACCGGAGAGGGCAGCGCAGCACCAGAAGGATGCAGAGGCAGTAAGAGCCGCGTAGGGGCTGATGCAGAGACAACGTAGTGCCTTCCAGAGGGACGCAGGAGCAGCCTGCGATGTGCAGTCGCTGTGTAGAGGCTACACTGAGCTAGTTTTCTCACACGTAGGCCAGCAAGGGTGATGCAATCCATAAATTGATTGCTATGCAGAGTGCCGTGAAACGGAAGCTGAGCTGCAGATCTTCAACAGTTATTGGAGGGGTGAAAATTTTGCCGGTACAGAATTAAGCCTAAGCTAAGTTGATAAAGAGTGGGAGGAGAACAACTTCTCAGCAGATTTCTCGCCAAAATAAATCTGAGGATCGATCGTAGGGTGATCGAAGAGAGCTGATTCGTTGTGTTTGGTAGATTTCCAAGGAGGAAATCAATTGTTAGAGGGAGCAGAGGGTGCCTTTTCGCCAAGGACCCTAGATTCGAGCTTCAGTTGAGAAGCAGGGAGAGGAAGAGCTGTTTCAACAAAGTAGATCTAAGCAGATGGTGCCACACGGACTGCGTGATCAAGATAGGTTGGACGACCTGTCCAACTTTCCTATCTGGAAGGCCAAAATCCTGGTAGTCCTGGAGGCATACAGCTCGAGGGAGCATGCAGAGAAGGTCTTGGCTACACCAACCGATGCGAAACTCTTGGCAGAGCATAATGAAGCAGCGACACATGCCAAACGTTTCATCATGGACGGGGTTAAAGATCATGTGGTACCACACATAGCCGAGAAGTCGATGGCTCATAAGATGTGGGAAGCTTTAACCACATTGTATCAAGGGAAGTCCGTCTAGAGGAAGATGCTTCTAGAGAACCAACTAATGTTATTTATGATGTCCAAGGGAGAGGAAATCGATCCTTTCCTATTCAGACTACAGTCGATCCAGGATGTGCTGACTGGCATGGGGGTCAAGGTGGAGGATGATGTCATGGTGAGGACTGCTCTAAATGCTATCACAGAGGATTGGGAAACATTTTTCCAAAGTCTCTTGGGTAGAGTGGACCTTCCTAACTCGGACAATATGTGGGCTATCCTCTAACAAGAGGAGATTCGCCGAATGACCAAGAGGCAGATCAACACCGGTTCGAGCAAGGTGAGGAAGGAGGAAGAGGAAGATGCAGCCCTGACATCAAAGAAGCAGCAAGGGAAAAAGAAGCGTGATCTATCAAAGATCAAATGTTTCCAATGCGGTGAACTTGGACACTTCGGCAACAATTGTCCTAAAAGGAAGAAGGACAAGGAAGTTTCTTGTTCCAAGGCTGCTGTAGCAGACGGTGGATCTGAAGATGACGTAGCCATGAGCGCTCATGAACCACGGAAGTGGGGCGATATTGATCTATAGAGTAGCTACAGAGTGGTGGCGGGATCCTTTGAGTAGCCCAACTCTTGGATCACTTACGAGCTATGGGAGCCTTAAGACGGTAGCAGGACAAGTGGAGCAGTGGGTGTAGGAGATCACGGTGAAGCAAAGGAAAGAGATGATATGCTGGAGAGGGAGCATCGCAATGCAGATGTAGTAACAATGCAGAGGCAACGCAGAGGAGGCTTGCTTACGCAGTGCAGTGATGTAGCAGCGCAAAGGCTTAAGGAGGACAGCGCAGAAGCCAACATCCTATGGAGCTTCACTGATGAGATGCAGCCCGACTGACTTGTCTATCATTTTGGGCAGGGGTCCTTCAGTTGCTTACTCTCAACAACTGAGTTGGAGTGCAACATCTAGTAGTGACAGTGCTATGGGCAGCACGATGCAACAATTTGAGAGGGAGCTACAATATGGATGTAGCAGTGACGGTGGCAGAGTCATGGGAAATAATACAGAAGAGAAGCAACAACACAGTGATGTAGAGCAGCAGGCCAAGCATCAACGCAAAGACCAACACCCGAGATCAGAGCAGTACTTCGGGGTGGAGTGTATTGCTAGAGCACATTCCTCGCTAAGAGAAAGTGTTGAGATTATGGTGTGTTGGGGTAGCATCGAATGTGCTCTAGCTCCCAAACTTTGTGGAGGGACTAGAGTACATAAGATCTCCGAGACCTAGAAAGCGTTTGAAGAAATTCCATCAGGTTTAAGAGATATTTAATTAATTAATCTTTTTAATTGAGGACCAAATCCTAATTATGTGATTAATCCGAAAGACATTTTTCTAGATTAAAGTTAATTAAATTAAACATGTGATGAGAAATACTTCACTGACGCAGATCAAACAACTTCTAATCTTAGCCGTCGATTAGAGATTAGATCACTCTCGTTGGTTTTCCAACGAGAAAAGTATAAGAGAAGGGCTTGGGGTCAGTTGGAGGATACACACACACTGGCAGAGCACTAAAGCTAAGCTGAGATTCTAGGGCATGGTTTGCTAAGAATTTTAGAAGTGTTTCAGCTGTAGCGAGGGGCAATATTGGCAAGGGGGATGGTCTAGTCCCATGCCATGAGTACAACAGGGGCAGAGAAGGAGCATACCAGAGCAACGCAGAGGAAACATCTACACAGTACAGCCAAGAGCCTAGCAGGGGCAGTGCAGAGGCAGCAGGAGCCAAGCTATGTTGACGCAAGCCCAGTTAGAGCTGATCAGAGGCAGTAAGAGCCAAGCTATGTTGACGCAGGCCTAGTTAGGGCAGTGCAGGGGTAGCATAACCCCTTCTAGGGTTACGTAGGCGCTTTCTGAGCAGCGTAGAGGCTGACACAGGCTAGGAAGGCTGACACAGAGGGCTTCAGAGCAGCGCTGGGGTTTCCAGAGGCCGGAAAGGGGCTGAGTTCTGTAAATCCCATTTGAGGGTGTGAATCAGTCATATTTTTCTGTCTCCGGGATAGAGGTATTGCTGCCGTTTTTATTTCTCTGTCGGGTTAACCAGTTTGGTCCCCAGATTTGTTGTATTTAGAATCTGCATAATAATAAAAACCCTCCAGAAGCTAGCAACACCGGTTTTCTCGCATTGGGTTTTTTCGGGGACATTTGTCCAGAAAATCCTTGTGTGTCACTTTGTCAATGAGCATGTTATTCAGTATTTGATCTGTATGTGTAGGCTGTGATATGTATTTACTTCAATGTTGTTTTTGAATATTCAGAATAATAACTTGTAAATTTAATAAAGTAGAAGTAAATTGAGAATTAACAGTAAGATTTCGTAGGTTAAGAAATTTTCATAAAAGGAGGAATGTATCACAACTAAAGATGATGAAGAGTGTTGCCTGGAATTGGAGGGGACATGCTCCTTTGGGAGGGACAGTAGGGCACTTGACATTCTCGAAAACATTAGTAGCAATAGAATTTGTCGCTGCTATATATGTAGCGTCATGGGTGTCTTAATGAGATTTGGATGTTTCCATCATCTTGGGAGTATTTGCCAAATTCTTCTACGTAGAAGGGGTCTAGAGAGTTCTTTTAGATCTATTATGGTCATTTGCATTTTGACATGAGGTTGCCATATCTCCATGTTTAAAGCATAATTGACACTGGATGCTATATGATCATATTCCACAACCTGCATCCAATGATGATCATATTAGTGCAATATTATTGGATTTGGCACCCCTTTGCTTAATTTTTCATAGATGCATAAGTGTGCAAAAATTGTTGCAGATCTTGCCTTAGTGGTTTTGCAACGAGAGAAAGCCCCCTAGTGCATCGTTGGTTGCTTTGGGGTAAGATTTGACAAATGATCCTAGAGTGGAACAAACATGGTTTTCATATGCATGTTGAACTCAAGATACCATGGTCTCATGAAGAGCCCTGCTCCTCCTATAAAACATGGACCTTGCTTCACCACATCTAAAAGCACATTGAAGTTGCCAAACTTAAGCACAAAAAAACCTTGGGTAATGGGATGGATGCCCATGTCCATGATCCCTTGATCTAGGTTTGGAATTGTTAGAAAGGTGACCATATAACATTGAATCGACATATCCCTAAACAATAAGACACCTAATCTCTAGCTCAAGTCACTTGGTCTTCAAGGTGAAGTTTGGAATAATCGTAGATTTTTCGTAGAAGGGGTAAAATAGGCTACCGACATTGCACCATAGGTTAAAACCAATAGATCTAACACCCTTCCTGTTAGTTTTTGTAGCATTGAATGTGTTCTAGCCAGGAAATTGTGTGGAGAGGCTAGAATACATGAGTTCTCCAAAACCCAGAAATCGTTTCTGGAAATTCCACCTAGAAGCGTCTCAATTAGATTATTAACCAATTTTTAAATATTTCCTAAGTCTAAACTTAGGGAATATGGTTAATTAATTAGTGTTAATTGAGATAAGGTGAGAATCATCTAGAAACTCACACGGATCGACAGGGAATTAATCTGGGCCATTGATTATGTTTTAATCTTCGCTGTTGGTGCTCCAACAAAAGATTATAAGAAGAAGTCAATGAGTAGATGGACAACACACTAGTGCAGTTACTCAGTTTCCTAGACAATTCGATTTTCTCAGTGGCTGTGATTTAGCAGAGAAGATAGAGCCAGAGGGTGAGTAGCAGGTGAGAGAGGAGAGCAACAAAATACCAGGAGGAATATTTCCAGCTTCTAGAAGAGACAGAGTGAAGAAGGGTGAATTCCACAGTAGCTCTGTGCAGTCACTGTGCAAAGAGTGACGCAAAGGCTTCAACGTGAGGACAGAGGGTCCATCTCGGGGGCAGAAATTTGCAGTGGAGTGTGAGAAAATTCTCACAAAAATTCTCTCGGTATTTTCCTCAAATTAGAGTGCCAGTAGAGCATCTAAAATTTTTGTACTCAGATTTGCTGCTGAAGAATAATAAGAAAACTCTCATCTACTGCACCGGTTTTCCTGCATTGGTTTTTTCCGGGAACATTTGTCCAAAAATAACTGTGTCAATATTCTTGTGTGTGTGCTAGAATTTCATAGTTTCTAGTATTTTATTTTCCGCGGTAATTTTATAGTGAAAATTGCAGTTGTGATTTTATTCGTTGTTTGCTGTAGCAAATAAACTGCATAATTAAATTTACAGTTAGAAGAATAATTTCTAGTTGCTGCAATAGATGAAATTTTTATACTTCCCATTGGATTAGAGAAAAACAACTTCGAAGGAGACCTGTGGGATATTGGGTTGGCGCTGTCCCCACTGCTTTCCACATGCCTTTGCAGATTGAGGAGAATCTTGCTTGCATAGTGTAGGCTTTGAGCCTAAGCTGCGAGAACTGCCTAACTTTTGCTGTACCAGTACTAGAAACTCAGGAAAACAGCTACAAAATGGATCGGAAATTCCTTGAACTGTTCCTAACAACATTTTCAATTTGGAAACATTGTTGGGTATGGCTCATGGCATTTCCAGGCCATTTCGGCATGAAAATCCCATGTTTCAACATGATTTTTAAGTTGTCTGTGTCCAGCAATGCACACATGAGGGTTGTGGGACCCATAGGAAGTCTAAAAACCCTTAATCTATGGAAAATAAAGACAAATTAACCTTGATTTTGTTTCTAAATATGCCATTTGCGTTCAAACCTACACCTTGTGGATCTTAAGGGTAAAGAATATGCAAGTGGGCCTCATAAAGACTGGATGTATATTTAGAATTTTTAGACTTGAGTCTCTCTAGTGCTGCTTTTGATATTGATAGTGATGCAGGTGACGCTGAGCTCCCTCTTCTTCCAATCCATTTTCTAGTTTTGTTGAATAAACATCTTCTTGTATTTTTATTGATGATGAGGAAGATGAGATGGATATGTTTAGCTGATGTTTTATTGCGGCTCATATAACCTCATATACTAGTGCTGATTTTGATATATAACCTCATCTATCAAGGATGGTTTTGGATTTTGCATCATGTAATCATCTAGTGGAGTTAATATTGACATGGGTTTCCTTCTAAAATGTCATTTTTGTGTATCACTCTAATCTTCTTGCAAAATAATGTGTTATTTAAAGAATATATATATATATATATATATATATATATTTTCTTTTTTTATATACTGTGAGTCGTTTGAAGTACTTTGTTTATTTGGGGAGTTCATGTTTCCAGCTGTCCCTGTTGCCAAAATCTGTACAGGTTTATTTTATTAAAAATATATATATATATATATTAAAAATTACATATTTTTTGCACAAATTCATACAAAATTCATTGATTCAAACATAGATATTAGATACTCATGAGTTATACATCATCATTGATACTATAATACAAATTACAATGATACATTGATACACCATACATGATACAATCGTCAAATTTACTCAGAAAGACAAGATTGAAGATAGTAAGATACTGTAGTTTTTTCATAAAGTCATCAGAATCAAAATGTGTTACATAAGAACACTGCCAATGGCAAATGAAATAGAAAATACAAAATCAACTACAGTCTACAAGACTACAAGCCTGAAGCCTCAATGAGTCAGAGTCATCAATCCTCATAATTAGCATCACTGTCCAAATCCTGATCATCATGCTCACCACTGCTCTCCTCTGCCTCTGATGCATCCTCCTCCTCTATCATCTCTGCATCTGCTGGTGTGGAGGATGACCCCTCTAATCCATCATCAAATGTGACAGGCTCTAGCACTGGCGCATTGAAATCTAAGTTGGCCAATGCCAACTCAACACTGTTGTCCAGACCCATATCATCAGGAAAGACATCCCACATCTTTGTCTTTCCCTTCAACCAGTCCTCGCTATGCCTATAGATGAGACGAAGGTTCGTATGCACATACACCATTGTCTCTGCCCTGGACTGCTCAAGCCTGCTTTTCTTCACACTATACAGATTCCCATATGTGCTCCAATTCCTCTCGCGACAAGAGGATGAAGTCACCTGAGAGAGGATCCTCATGGCTAACTGCTGTAGAGGAGGGCTTGTTGCCCCATGAGTTGCCCACCAAGAATGGGGCTTCTTAGCCCCCTTGTCTCGAATCAAATCATAGCCTCCAAATCGCCCCCTACCAGTGGAAAAATCTACAAAGGCATCCTCCACCTCATCAAGGGATGCCCTATCCTGAAAAATCCTCCTCAATGCATCTTTCCTCCCCTGTGAGATTTCAGTATCCATGTGAGGAGGGAATCTGCGGGAAGGTCCACCATTCAGCCACTCATGGCTGTAGTATTTTGGGTTCAATGAGTGAGCCAAAAAATGTAAAGGTGTGAAATTCTTGTCCCATCTGCTGACAAGAATATCCTGTATGACGGTGAAGAAGGCCTCAGGTGATGTTTCATACTTTGGGCACTCACTCTGTAAAATAATGGTCCTCACAGACTCAATCATGGAATCCCATCCATCATAAACCTCTCCTAGGATGGGTTGGTCTGTATCTACAAATCCGAGCAAGGAAATGATAGGCTCCATGATCTGAATAATTAGATCTACCTTCTCCCACCATATATCATCCAACACTATGTCCTTCACCTTCTTTGACGCTGCTTGATCCGTCTTTCTCCAAAAAGACCAAAACTCTGAAATAACCATAGACCCAAGAGCGGTCTTGACCTCCCTCAACCTCTTCAACATGATGAATGAAGAGGCAAACCGTGTATCTGCAATCTTCAACAATGAGAGATTGTTGTACTCCTTGTAGATAGTGAGGGCATTTGTATGGTTTGTTACAAAGTTGCGGATATGTCGTGCATCCTCAATAGTGGCTCCAATCCAAAGCACATTAGAAGCAATAGATTTCAGTGCCAAGTTCAATGAATGGACAATGCAAAGTGTCCAAAATACTTGTGGATATTTTGCTTCCACAATCATGCCAGCAGCCTTGCAAACAGGTGCATTATCTGTAATGATTTGCACACAACAATCCACACCTACACTTTCAATAACTTTGAGAAATAACTCACCCATATATTGTGCATCCTTGTACTCTCCAAGTGCATCCACTGCTTTCAAGAAAACTGCACCATTCGTGGATGACACCATGAAGTTAATGAGTGGGTGGTGTGCTGGATTTGTCCATCCATCAGAAACAATGCTAACCCCAGATGTTGGCCATGCTGATTTAATAGGCTCAAGCATTTTGCCCACCTCTTTCTTTGCCTTTGTCAACAATGTGGTTCTGAGCTTCTCTGACCCAGGAGGCACATATGGAGCCCCATGACAAAGAGCTCGACACATCTCAATAAATAGAGGTGACCATGCAACATTAAAGGATATGAAGTTCTGATAGAAAAAAAATGCAATGGTGAGGTCAAGCTCTTCCCTTTTCTCTTTTTGGAAAATCTTGTCCATTGGACCAACTGCAGTTACCTTTCTCTTTGCTAATTCTCCCCTGCTAGAAGTCTCAAAAGGGAACTTGCTGCTGCTTTTCCTCAAGAATGGAAGGGGGTCATCAGTCTTGGATTTTTTTGATTTTGCTGCCACATTTTCCTCACCAATACTCGCCTCTTTCTCCAATTTCTTCCTATCTGGCAATTCAATTGCTGTACAACATTTAACGCCACAACTTGGAATACCCAACAAATGAGCTTTCACACGGAAATATGTGCCATTGAAATGGCCATTGCAAAAATTGCATTTCCATGTACAATTTCCTCCTCCCTTTTTCGCTGCCCCTTCCTCTCTTGTTGCATATTTCCACAATGGGTATTTGGGGTCACCAATTTGTTTTCCCTGCACATTCGAAGCTACTGTTGCAGCCCCACTTCCAATGGATGGAATACTTGCAGACCCCGATGAAAGAGGGACAGGAGGGGCATCTCCAATGGAGACATTCTTCCCCTTTCTTTGCCCCTGTCTTGCTGCCTTTGATTGAGCCATAAATACTGTAAAAAATAAACAAAAACAACTAAATATATAAAACATATGCACATGCAAACACTAAAAACAAACTAAATGCAAAATATAGAGGGACAATGCACTTACCGGATGCTCGAATCTCTTCGAAAGAACACACTTGCTCCTTGCTCACACTAGCTCTCCTTCTCACTTCACAAATGAAACACAAATGAAATGGATGAGAAAATAACAAGGAAAAACCGCATTTTATAAAAAAAATCGTGTGATTTTGCTTGCCGCGGGCCCGGCCATACCCGACAGGACGGGCCACGGCGTATCCGACGGGGTACGGTCGGGATACGGCGTGTCCCTTTTCGGATACGCTGTATCCCGACCGTACCCCGTACGGATACGCCATATCCTTCGAATTGGGGCCGAATCCGGTACGTAGAGGTGTCCGATACGGGGATTTGAGGGCATTTTAGGAGTATCCGGTTACTTAGCAACTACCCCATTTACTCAGCCACTTTTAACCAGTCACCCTAACAACCCAACCAACTCACGGTCTCATGGAATATCTTTCCTTTTGGTCACATGGAAGACAACTATGGACATTGATTCATGTATAAAGGAAAGTTAACAGATAACCCAGCATCCACCTTTCCATGTCAGGAATCATGCCACAAGGAATCTCCTTAAAAATTTCTCTTTTTTTGAGTCCTGTTTTTTTATGTATATAGGACTAGCTGCCATGATTGTATGCTTGTTTGGGGAAACACTCTTCTTACAATCTTTATCCAAATGATCTGGATTTTAGTTATTAATAATGTGTGTTTTTACAATTTTCCCCTGCTTCATGTTGATGAAGATTATTATTATTTTTTTCGATGAAATGCACATCCTGGGTAAATCCAATATGCACTTCTCCTCATTCTGAGGATGATACCCAAAGCAAACAGGCTGGTTGCAGTTTTGGTAATGTTACTAAGTGGGGACATCAAGTGAGGCCCACAATATGCATAGAGGCAGCCAGCCTGGGGACTTGACTCCATGATCTCCTGCTTGTAATTCACAGCATCGAACCACTTGAGCTAACCCACTGGGCTGTTCAGAGTTTCTTGTATTTCATCATGTCATAATTATTTAACTTTGTAGGTATTGTCTCGTTACTTTGCATAGTCTGGTTATGAATCAGTATTGATATTCACATAAATTGAATGGGCTTTTTATTTTGCACTTCATATAGGGAGCTGGCAGAAGCCTGGATGCTGTTGCAGCCGCTGTTACAGTGTTAGAGGTACAATATTTTTCTCAACCAACTTCAGATTCATGGTTGTAATTGTCCTTTACAATGCAAATATCTTCCTAATTGTTAAATCAATGTCAGAATTAAACTATTTGAAGTAATTGTAAATATCTTCCAATTTCATCCATGTTTCTTTTATATCACATTTATAGGTACAGCTGCCAGCATTGTTGATCAACTATGTCTGACACTGCTTTTGACGCTGTACATTGGCGTCGGTTGCTTTTAGTGTTTCTTAGGATGCTATTCCGATTTAAGATATATTCTATTGTGCAGAAGAGTCTATGCAGATGTTAAATTTTTATTGTTCTATTAGATAGAAAAATAATTAAATTCCCTTTTTGATGTAAAATTCATGCTTGATGGATGTTTTTATTGGGTCTGTTCTTGACACTAAACATTTTCAAAATAAATGTTAGAATATATGATATTGTGAAGAGTTCTATCTTGTTCATTGGCACGTCCTATAGCAGGTACAAGAAGGCCAAGTAGGATAGAGGCTCTGGGTTAAAAGTTAAAACCGACTCTTGAGGAAGATATTAAGGGTTCATTTGGGGATGTTTTTTTAGGAACTTCAAAGATTTTGACATTGAGAATGTTAGAAATTATGGTCATAATAACAACTTATACAGGTTAATTAGGACTCAAGTGTATAGTAAAGTATTAATAAGTAAAATGATGTGATAATGAGTTATTTAATGTAGTAGCTAAGTTACCACTATACGTATCGGGATGTGTCAAGTACCAAAAAATAATAATATATATTTTTTTAATTAGAAAAAACCTATTCAGAGTTGAGAATCAAAACCAGCCATGAATCACAATGTTAGAACTGAAATCATTAGGTGATTTATAAATCTTTAGACAAATCCTGATGCTACATGCTCATAGTAGTGTTACCAGGAGCATCCCCCCTAGGGCCTGCTGCCCCCAAAACCATGCTCCAAGCAAGAGTGTCTAGGGAGTACACTCCCAAAATCTGGGAGCGCATTTTAGATGAATTTGAGATATCTCTTGCCCTTTTTGGAGTGTGGTGTTCTGTGATATCCCCAATTTCATAAATTTTGCTTGGTATATCCCATTTTGAAATTTTGGCGTTGGAGGCACATTTTGGCATTTTAGACTTAGAAGAAAAGGGAAAAATCGAGTTTTTAGTGGAAGGTGGGGGCCACCAAAGGAGGCAATTTGACCCTCAAGGGAAAAAACGGGTGAGTTAGTAGATTGTGGGGGCCACCAAGAGGTGTACGCATGGGCTTAGAGTATTTGAGGCGAAAAGAGAGGCATTTGGAACATCTTTTGACCATCACAATTACAAAATTCAACCTCTCTTGGAGCTTTTTAATGTAAGGGATTGAAGTGTTGTTGAGCACAGGAATTTCAAGCGAAATTCCTTCCCGGTTTCAGAGAACTTCGAGTGTCTCACTCGCTGGAGTTTGAAGAGTCCACTTTAGGGCTTCCACATGGTGTTATTGGTGGCTGATTTTCCAATAATGCACACTTCCTGGGTGCAGAGGCAGTTCGTACAACAAAATTAGGGCCAACTATAGTGTGTTGTGAGAGCTAGAAGATTGCAGGAGAATTTCTTATTGTGTAGCCGAAATTTTGGAGGTGTTTTGCAAGGCTAGAGATGAGCCATACTTGTGGGCCAAATCTCTCTATTTCTGGCAATGCGTGGAGGTTCCTGGGCAGTGCATGCATAGGCATAGGAGGCAAGCAGATTTGAAGGGCCAAGGGATGAGAGAATTTGAGGTTTCTGGTCAATTTCTCAGTGTAGCGTGGAGGCTTCAGTACTGGTGGATTTTGGTGTATTTTTGGAGCAGTGTTTCGCGGCAGTTCGTGTTGTGAAAATTCGATAACCCGAATCCCTACTGCAACAAACTTATATTACTCCTCCTACTTGTTAATGCCATACAAGTTATTTACTGTGTTAACTGTAAATATCGAAGTAAATACAACTACAACCTTCACTAATTTAAAATTATATGCGGAAACAAGAACTGAGCAATAAGAAAACAAACACACATATGACACCGTTGTTTTTGGACTAATGTCCCTAAAAAAACCCAATGTAGGAAAACCGGTGCAACAACTGAGGGTTTGTATTATGAAGCAGTAGTTCTGAATACAATTCTTTGGGTGCCCAAATTGGCAATCGTATACAAAGATCTAACTGGACAAAAGGATAGTGAGATGATCTCACCCCATCACTGGAAAATCTGGCACCGATCTATACTGGAGACGAGCGTTTGCGTTGTCTCTGCGCAGTACTGCATCACTCCCTACGCAGTTACTATGTCACTACAGCTGGGACTACGCTGCACCTCCTCTTGATCTTTTGCTAGCTGGAAACTTCAGCCCTTTGGCCTCCTGGTCTCATACTCGGGCTCCGGCACTAGATCCCAACTGTTCCCCAGCAGAAATACAGACTCTCACTGAAGCTCTGCGCTGCCACAATGTAGCTCTGCGCTACCAAAATGTAGCTCTGCGCTGCCTCTCCAGACTACTCTCTGCCCTCTCTGCCTTGCACTATCTGGATCAGGAAAAATCTTCCATTGAAAACTCTTGCCCCTCACTGCAAGAATCTCCTCGATGATCTCTCTGGCTGCTCTGCGCTACTCACTTGACAAATCGATCTCTTGATCCCGCTCAATGTGTCTTTCCAAATGGCCATCGATGTCCTTTTTATAATTTTCTCATTGAGAAATCAACGACCCAGATTAGATTCTAATCAATGGCTCAGATCATATTTACTCGATCTCCGTCTTTTTCTAGAAGATTCACACCCAATTCTATTAATACACTTCAATTATTTTAATTCCCTAAGTTTAGACCTAGGCATCCATTAAAATAATTAATTATTTTTATAAAACATCCCTCGGGTGGAATTTCCTAAAACGATTTCTGGGTATTCTGGAATACATGTGTCCAATCCTCCCTGCAAATTTTGAGATTTAGAGCACATTTGATGCTACCAGAAATCAACACGTGTAGCCAGTGAGAGAGCCACTCGCACGCCTTGGAGGGCTTTCTCATGTCCCAGAATCAACCCAAACCCTTTTTGGGTTTTTGTGGGTATTTGGAGGAGAGTCCGTGGCTGAAGTTTTGGAATTTTCTGAGCAATATATAGAGTAGAATCTTCAGTTCTAGTTGGAAACTAGCAACAAAAATTTTGGGTAGTGCATATTTCTAGTTTGAGGCCATTTCCACATCTAGGTCCGATACTTATCACCCGGGTTTTGCATAGCTTGCATAGAAGCTCGGGTTCTATCATTCTTACTCATTTATGTACCCATATTTCCATCATTAATAAAATGGCTCAGTTGTTCTGCTTTATTTCATTAGTGTTCTGACTTGTTTGCTTGGTTTTAAATTTATATTGCTGGTTCTAGTTCATTGTTATATTATTTATTGTTAATTTCTGCTTAGGAATATTACACGTTTTGTAGGACACTCTCAGAGTCAGGGAACACTCTCACTGGATGCTCCTTGGGTGCTCTGGGAATTAGAGAACACGCTCAGTAGATGGTCCTTGGCGCTCCTTGTACACATTGAACCATGACTGTGTTTTTTGAGTAGGTTTTACTAAAAATGCTAGCAATTAATGGCAATGTTAAATTCTTAATTTATCCTTTTACTTAAACTTTTAATATTACCATTAATTATTTCATGATGTTTGACCTCATTGGACTTCATATGGAGAAAACATATTTTCTTATATCATTCAAAATTCAACACATTGAACAATTTTCGGATTGATGGGATTGCAACATTTTCATTGGATTCTATCACTTCTAAGGCTATCTGATGAGTACTTAATCAAGAGCACCGAGCCTTTTATGTACCCCAATGTTGGTGGTGTTGATTGTTGAACTCCTTTGTCACGACCTTAGCAAAAATTTACCTTTCACTCAAACCAAAATCATTGAGTAGGCATGTTAAACATTTTCTATTGTATTTTAAGGCTTGGATTAAGCGATTTTATCAAAATTGGATGGTGTCCACTGATGTCCTAGATGATTGAGGTAGAGGCAAAGGATGAAGGATGCTACTAATAATGAGAATCCCAATATAAGCGATGGTGCAACATTGCTTGTCATTTAAATGTTCTTACTCGTTTATTCATAATGATTTCTTTCAGTGTTTCAACATAATCATTAACGTACTATGGATGGTGTTAACCCTCATGTTAGCAAGGGTACATATAGAGATCATTGCAACAATTTTCACTAGTGACCACCATTGTAAGCCCAAGGTCAGAAGTTAAAATCCCTGTAACAACCATGCAAAGCTTTGTATTAGGTGTCGTAGACTTGTTTTGGTTGGACCGTGGCCGGTCCCTTTGGGTTCATCTCTGGCTCTTCTCGTTCTCTATAGGTTTGAAGGGCCTTAGGCAGGAAACCGACTTACTTGAGGCTTCATGGTTTTATGGGAGCCTGCTTTTATAGGGGTGATCACTGGTGTATGGGCTAGTCCAACTTGCGTTAAGGTGCACTTATGTCTTACCGAATGGTTACGAGTCTATAGAATTTGTATTTGGCCTTGGCTTTGATGCAATATTTCTCAGACAATTCTCAGCAAGGCAGTCTCATATTGACAACTTTCACAATTCCCAAGGCAATTCAATTTTGCCAATGCAAAGTGGCCTTGGAAGTCAAAAAGTGAACTTGTTCTCTGATTGTTTAGCTTAATGAGAGGGTTACAGGCCATGTATATTTTTTCCAAACAATGAAGGCAATGGCAAGTTACAATTGGTCAAAGGTGGTCAAACAAGTCATACAAATTTCTAGGGGACAGAATAGGGTCAACATTGGGTAGTTTGGTACATGCATTATGTCAAAAGTGATCAATGGAATGAGGAACAAAACCCAAGTCTCAAAATCCTCAAATTCCTATGAGTGATAAAGAACTAGCACAGTGGATTGATGACATGATAGGGGCAGTGATGAGGAAGGCCTACCTAGTTTATTAAAGGGACAAGTCAAAGCAAACTAGCCATTATGGGGGTCAACTAGTGGTTTGAAGAGTCAGGATGGTTGTTGGATGTACCTTGGACCAAGAATTTAGAATAAGCACCATGGATTAGCGACCATGAAGTGAACAAATCAACAAAAGGACCAAATTGAGGCACTTGTAGACTGAGTTGAGTTGAGATGAGAAGGACCAAATCAAGCTTCCTCTAGGACATTGGAGAGGGATGTTGATCTACTATTTGTTACTATTCTTGATCGTTGACCATTTCAGGCCACTTTTAAAGGGCATGTTGGGTTTACTTGGGCATTATGGAGCAATTCGACACCTTAATGGGCAAATTAAATTGTGTAGTGTAATATTTTATGAAAATACTAAGTCTTAGACATGTGGATGATTAGTAAAAAAATAATTTCTGGAGGAGTCCAACTAGCTGTTATCTAGCCGTTAGATTTTTTTTATAAAAGGCTAGCCTCCCTTCCAACAAAAGTCGTTGTTGTCTTATAAGATAAGTGCCATCATTAAAGAAATTTCTTTTGCAAACCCTTGTTCATTTTTTTGGTACATTGTGTGGGTTGGATGTTACTATTGATTTGCTTCTTGAATAATTGTTGTATCTATATGTTTTAATCTATAAGTTTTCTATCAAGTAGGATCACACTAAAGCTAATGAAGTGAGCCATTGAAAGGCTACATAGTCACATGGAGGAGGAAAACTAGTGAGCAATCTCGCTTTTCCTTTATGTTCGTAGGTGGGTCATTCTAAAAACTGTTAGACTATTCCAGCAGGAAGCTTCAACTAGAAAAGGTGTTTGTACACCATCTCACACTCAAATAGAAGGTCGAAAAATGACATGCTAAGCACTGCTCCTAGGTGGGTTTGAAAAGTGGAGGAATTATTATGTCACGAGTGGGGGCGATTTCTCTACTAGACCAAGTTCACTTCCCTAACAAAGCCCAATATCAATTGAGGGAGTGTATGTTTCACAATACAACAAGTGAGGTACATTTATTTTGGTACATGGTATAAATTGCAACAACCATTCTATTCTAAAAATCCCAAAACTTTTTTATTTTTGCTTTAGGTTAGGAAGTTGTACTCACTGATTTTTTGGCTGTCATATCATAAATAGCAAGCCTTTTTACCTTGGTACTATGAAATTTTCAAGCTGAAATACTACTGCAGTGATTGATTTATTTCGCCTACTTATTTATGATAAGTTATTTACAAAAACTTTCAGTAAATTCTGAAAGAAAAACAACTGCAGTATTCACTTAATCATAAGCAGAAAAATAAATAGAACGCATATAACACAATAGAAACAATCACATGAACACAGTTATTTTTGGACAATTGTCCCCGGAAAAACCCAATGTGGGAAAACTGGTGCAGCAGGTGAGGGTTTGTATTATTCTTCAACAGTGGAGATCTTTATAAAAATTTGACGAGTAGATGTCTAGAATACACCTGAGATAATTTTTCCGAACCCTTCGGAAGAATTTCTGACACACTGGAGGTACCCTTCCTCCCTCTGCGTCACTCTGCATGGTCTTCTGTGCAGTCATTGTGCTGAACTGCGTCACTTTGCGTGGTCTTCTGCGCAGTCACTGTGCTGGATTGCGTCACTTTGCGTGGAGGGCTAGTGCTGCTGCTCAACGCTGTCCCCGCTGCGTCCTTCTCCTGCGTTCTTCTTCCTCTGCTGACTTCCCCTTCCTCCTTCTGCCTCTGCAACTCCGCCTCTACAACCTCTCCCTCTGAAATCGAATTTTATTCCTTCAGAATCGATTTCCTTCGGGTACTGAGTGTGTGCTCGACTCTCTTTCCAAATGACCCTCAAGCCTTCTCTTATAGTCTTCTCGTTTATGAATCAACGACTCTAATTAGATCTTTAATCAATGGCTGAGATTAAAAGATGACTTGATCTTCGTTTTCTAGAAGATTCACACTCTTCTTTATTAATAACATTTAATTATTTAATTTCCCTATGTTTAGACTTAGGGATCACTTTAAAATAATTAATTATTTTAATAAAGCATGAACCAAGTGGAATTTCCACAAATGGTTTCTGGGTTCTCTGGAATACTGATGTCCAAGCCTCCTCCCAAAATATGAGACTTGGAACACTTTCCAATGCTACAAAATCAACAGGTACATTGAAAATAGAAGAAAATTTAAGTGAAGGTTAGATACATTGAGTTGAGATTATTATTGGATATCTTTACCCTTGTGTATGTAGTGATTTTAGTGCAGATCTGGGTGTTTTTTTGGTTGTAATGCAATAAATCTGCAACAAATATCAAAGTTTCCAGCTCCCAAGAAGTACAACAGTTGAAACTTTGCTATTTGACTCTATATTGAATTTATTTGCTGATTTATTGTTTAGAGTGTAGAATACACATTTTTCAACTATTTTTAAGGTCTACCTCAAATCTAGAAATTTCAAGGCACTTTGCATTTTGGGACTTGATCCCATTTTCACAAAAACACAATTTCTAGCTTGTTGGAAATTGTTATTTTTTATCAATTAATGTTGGGAAATGGTCTTATAAGACTTATTTTTCTTCCTCCAACCTCCCCACTGTTGATTTTTCAAGTGCAATAGATACAAGCACATATCTATGAAAATTTTGATAATTACTTCTAATGATATAGTTCTTCTTTGAACAATTCCAATTATCATTAAGCAATTACACTTCAGAAATTCAACCATAAAGCATAAGGACAGTAGAGATCACAATGCACAAAAGAGAACAAAAGATTTACCCTAGGGAATAGGGAAAACACACTTAGGGGAAAAACCCAACAACCTTTTTCTTAGAAAAATTCTTTAGTTCAACAAGAGATACATCTAATGGTGCTAGTCAACTATGTGAACAAGCTAATGACCAAACCTGGTCTCTAGCCTTCAGGTCAAGCCTCACAATTCGATCTGTAACTTATCTTGATCCAATATGCCCTATCTAAATTCGGCCTCCCAGTTTGCCCGAAAATTGAGCCTACCCAAAATATGTTTCCCAAAAAATTGCCCAGAAACACACGTGTGAGCTAGAGAAAGAGATGCGTGTTAGAGAGATAGATAAAGATGATCTTCATCCTTCCTTTCGTCCTTCTTGTCCTTGATCTTCGCTTGGATGCCCATAACTTATCTTTCTTGTGTGAGGTCGAATGGTGCTCTTGTGGAGGAGGTCGAATGCCTTTATATAAATGCTATGCCTTCATGAATGGGTGTGTCTCTTCAGTGGGGCTGAATTGACTATCTTAGAGCGAAAAATTAAAATTTCATAATTTTCTTTTTCAAATCCGACATGAAAAGCATGTCCGACAATTATTCTTTTAAGGGATAAATAATCAAAATGACATGAAGAACATGTCTTACAATTTCTTTTTATATTACAAGGCCAAAAATATAAATTATGAAGACAAACCATAGCTACAAAATTCAACACTCCCTCTTAGCTAGGGAGGTATTCATAATGACTAGACAAATCTTCTTCTTGTGAACAAATTTCATTAAGAAAAACACTCCCTCTTAGCTAGGGAGGTATTCACAATGACTAGACAAATGTTCTTCTTGTGAACAAATTTCATTAAGAAAAACACTCCCTATTAGCTAGGGAGGTATTCACAATGACTAGACAAATGTTCTTCTTGTGAACAAATTTCATTAAGAAAAACACTCCCTATTAGCTAGGGAGGTATTCACAATGACTAGACAAATGTTCTTCTTGTGAACAAATTTCATTAAGAAAAACACTCCCTATTAGCTAGGGAGGTATTCACAATGACTAGACAAATGTTCTTCTTGTGAACAAATTTCATTAAGAAAAGGTTGTAACAAATTATCATCAATCGACTACCATAATTCTGGCCAAAGGAATTTGACACATAGTAGGATAATAACATCAACAAACTACCATAATTCTAGTCAAGTATCTATGACACATGGTAGATCAGTAGCATCAACAGGTTTTCATAATTATTGGCGTTACCTTTAACACACGGTGCATGTGAAATTCCATTAATTGCAGCAACCAAAATTCAATATTCTATCTATTGGAGATTATTTGTTTTGAAAATTTAATTACAACAAATAACGATTAAATCACTACTGCAATTTCCACAAATAATTACAATAATTGGGAAATAATGCACACACACAAAATAGATAACACCAATATTTTTGGACAAATGTCCTTGGAAAAACCCCAATGTGGGGAAAAATAGTTTTGCAGATAAGGGTTTTATTATTAATTCTTCAACAAAATTAAGAAATACAATCAACTTACCTCTCATTGGAAAAGCCCTGACCTATAATATCTCCATTGAAAAAAATTGATCTGGAAAGCCATGTTTCCCCCTTGCAAATCAACTTTGTCTCCTCAGTGCAATTCACACTCCCTGCCTGTTACATGCACTGGATATTATAGAAATGCGTATGACCCTATCTAGAACTCGCACTTCCTTTGGAAATCAGTTCTGACAATGATCTCTGCCTCCTGCAATTCGCACCTCCTCTGGCACCTGTCTCCGACAACCAGAAATCGATCTTTTGCCCAACTATGCGCGCTGGTTAATTCACACTGCTTGGTACAACCTCACTATAGAATAATTCAACCTCCCTTCCTTTCTCGGAATGCTAGAATCTCTGTGGAGAATTTTTTCGGAAATTCTCGTCTCCCTCTGTCCCTTTGCTATCAATGCAAATCGCTATCTTTGAGTGATCTCCAATGCCCTATTGACTTGCTCTTATAATTTTTCGTTGATGTAATATCTCGAATAGAAATAAATAGTAATATAAAATGACATAAACATGAAACTACATCAAATAGAGAGACATCATACATAGAGTGCAAAACATGGAGAATGCTGAGCCATTTTATTATATACTGAAAGTGAAATGAGTACAAAGGTGATCAAAGTGATGGCACCTTGGCTTGCACAAGGCAAGCTAGAGATACTCTCAGAAATACTCCCGGAATGGCTGCTCTAGTTATGACTGCGTTATCTCCAAACTGCTGCTGCTGCTACTGCTGGACTATTGCTGCTACTGGAATAAGTTGACTCTTTGGGGCTGTTCCCCTACTCAGAAAAATATGGGACTTTGGGAATGAGCTCCTCACTTAATACCTAGAAAAGCCTCGCAAGGGTTTCCAGAATGGATGACCCCGGAAAATCACCTCCCTAGAGAAATCATGCTGTCCTAGTGGAATACTCTAGCCCTGAAGATGTCTCTGCAAATGGTGGCCTCCTCCTCTGACAAAATGATGGAGTAGCTAAGGACTGATCCCTCCTCACTATTCTGGGTTGAATCCCCTGATAAATCTCAGCTCTCGGCACTACCTCCTCCAAGAACTGTGTGGTCTCTCCTCAAGATTGTGCTGCCCAAGCAAGTGCGTAATCCCTGCTATAGATGCTATGGCTCCAACCTGAAAATCCAATGATAGAACTCCTCACCCGAGTAGGCACTCGAAGTCCCCTGGGGCTGAGGTTGGGATCTCCGCTCGGAGACACTCGATGTGCTAAACAACACTTGCAGACTTTGCTCAACAACAAAAGCGTGCTCAATGCCAATAGACAAAACAAAGATGCATAATAGAATGAGAGAATGAGGAGCCTCTTCCCCTTTTTATGCTTTGAGAGCCTTGCTCTCACCCGGGCCCCACCAAATTGCGCTGTCCCTCTTGGCCCACACTGTCCCTCTCTCACTACCTTGTCATGGGCCCACGCTGCCACTTCGTCCTCTTGGGCCCCATGCTGCCGAATAATTATATGCTCAAGTGACTTTAGGGAATGTTTATTTCCTAAGTGTAGGTTGCGTGTCTCATCACCCACTTTATTAACTGAATTAACTTTAGAAAAGCAAAACTGGCCAAAATTAATTTTACCAATTAGCTGCTGCTAATTGGGAATATTACAGTTGAACAATCAACGACCATGATCTAATCACAATCGATGTCTAAGATCATCTTTGACCCCATCAAGTGACTTTTCTAGAGGTCTCTAGAGCAAAATCGATTTACCTCATTAATCTGATTTAATTAACTAGTTTTCCTAAGTTGGACTTAGGTGTATATTTAATAATTGGCTAATTAATCTAATTAAGGCATTTTCCTTGGAAAATTTTTCTGGGTCTTGGAGATAATTATCCTCTTGTGTTCCTTAGCCTCACAGACACCATATAGACTAGAACACTTGTCCGTTGCTACCAAAAACTAATAGTGCATCCTCACCATATTCTGGTTGGTACTCCTGACACATGGCACATCATTAGCATCAACTAGTCACAACTCGCCAAGCTAGCTACAATATATTTTGTCTCGACAATACTAAGTGCAATAGATCTCTGCTTTCTGCTCATCCAAGAAATCATAGCGGAGCCCAAACTAAAACATCCTTTGGATGCACTCTTTTTGTCTTCAACACTTCCTGCCCAATCTGCAATTGCATAACCTTGTAGCTATATATCACCGTTTGAGACATATCTCAAACCAAAGTCAACCATACCACATAAGTACCTCAATATGTGCTTTGCGGCAATCCAATGATCATGTCTTGGTTTCACCTAAAATTGACTCAACATGTTTAGTGCAAAGCAAATGTTTGGCCTGGTATTAACCAAATACATCAACGAGCCAATCAAATTCTAATACATGGATGAATCTACCAAATCAGACTAAGAGTCTCTCAAATCTCTTAGGTTTGTAACTGTTGTTGCCCAAAGTGTACACCTAAGGCGCAACACTTAGAATAGGGGCTGTCACCTATTCCCCACTCACTTTGTTTAAGCTCTCTCCTAGGCAAGCTAGGGGGGGTAGTCCTTGAAGATGACGATGAAAGGAAAACTTGCTGGAAACAACAAGTCTAGGAAATCTAAGGGCAAAACAAATATTATTAATGTAATTTGATTATTAATTAGAGCAAGTGTAATTATTTATGAGCAATGTGTATGAGATGGATTCGATTAAGATCAATGAGGTAAACACAAAATATAAAGATGATAGATCAATGCCTTAATACAATGCTCAATGTACATTAGGATACTTGCAAGTAGATAGATATCTCAATAACAACAATGCTGCAAGAAAGAAAGTTAGTACAAAGATGAAACGATATTGAAAATATGAGCAGAAAAATGTAGCTTGCAAAAGGAACTTGTACTTCAAGAGAACACTCAAGTGAAATATAACAATATCAATAATTGAAGGACAAGTACAGGAATACAACGTAATATTGGAAGAAAAAATCAAATGCTCACAGTAACAATATGCCCAATGAGAGAAAGTTAGATACATGAATGCAAAACTAAACTATGTGAGATGCAAGATCTTGGTTAGTTTTAATTAAGGTGTTTAATCTAGATGAAGGCCTTCTCCTCAATTGTTTTGAAGCAAGTCTCAAGCAAGGTTGTAGAAAGAATGTTGGGGAAGGAGGCTAAGACCTCATTAATTATACCCACCCAAGAGTTCTAACGACCTAAGTGCCTCTGTTCCTACAAGGGATTTCCCACAAGAGAACTGCAAGGTCACTTGTTTTAACCATTGAGTAAGGGTCAAGCTTCTCAAATTGAATAGTGGAGAAGGTGTGCCTAACTTTCTATTCAACCAAGCTTATGTTTGGAGGTTAATTTTAACATACAAGTTAAGATCTAAGATGCAAGATGCGATATCAAATTACAATGCTTCAATGAGAAATACTAATCCACTTGTGAACAAATTATGATAAACACTTAAAATTCAAAATCACAATGAGCTCAATTTATAACAATGATTCAATGTAGCATGTAAAAATAACTCAATGAAACAAAGCGCTAGAGAGAAATGCCAATGCAAGTGCCTTTAATTTAGAAGTTGCTCTTAAATGAGAAATGAGTTAAGGAATAGATTTAAGGATATCACTTCACTTATGATATATGTTTAGGAGGTTAATAGAGCAAATATAAATTAGATAAACACAAGTAGTTATTTTAAAAGATATAAGCAACTTCAATAAAAATGAACTTAGATCTATTAGCCAATTTGAAATTATTCAATGGTACTCAAAGCTATTTAGATGAAAAGAGTGACAATTAAATGAAGTGCTTTAGTTAATGCAAATTAGAAACAATGATGCAAGTTAATGAAACTGCTTAACAAATGCAAGAAAATAAAAAGGTTAGTGCAAAGAAAGAGAGGCCCCTCCAAGAAAGGAGATAGAGATACCAAGGGGTGGGACCCCAAGCTCCCTCTTAAAAAAATATTATTTTATTAAAGTTACAAAGATAAACCCCTTTAAGATAGGAGAAAGGGATTTTGAAAACTTTTAAAGAGGGATCACAATTAAAATTTAAATACTCCTTCCTTAAGGGAAAATTTGCCAAGCAAGAAGGGTGGGGAAGATATGTGAAGGGAGGCCTCATCCCATAAAAGTCACCATGGAAACTGTGTAAGACAAACACCATCTCTTGAGCAAAAAGAAACTCATGAAAGGCTCACACTTCTTCCTAGATGAAGATTTAACCAGCAAACAACAAGAGGAGAGAAGGGAAGAAGTGAAGAAAATTAGGGTAGCAAGAAATGAAGGGAAAAGTGCATGGTTGTACAATGGTAAAGCAGTTATTGCAGTGCTTGGGACTCAAGACAAAACAGTGCAGCAAGTTGGTAGTAAAGAAAAAACAGAGAATTCGATAATAGGGAGGAAAACAACAAGAGCAACATGGATGGAAAGGGGCAAAGACTCAAAGTTGAGTCTTATGTGTCAAACTGCGTAGCTGTCAAATCCTACCCAGGTCTGCTAAGTTTAGTTTGTTGGAATTGTAGAGGCTGCCCTTGGAGGAGGGGACCTGGGTTAGGGCCTATTGCGGAAGGTAGAGACATAATTTGTCTCACGGAAACTCATGAACATGATGGTTGCAAAACTCCTGTGTTTGACGGTTATTTGAAGTTAACAGTTTGGAACAAGGTAGCATAAAATGGCAAAGGGTATGGGGGAATACTAGTTTTAGTGAAAGAAAAGGAAGGCCGTCACATTCAGTTGATGTAAGAAGATGAAAATAAACAATATTTATGGTTCAAAATATCAGAGAATGAGAACCACATAAGAATTGCAGCATGATATTTTGCCCCTCAAGTCTTAAAAACTTACAAAAATAAGGGGCTAGACAGCAAGGATCCGTACGCAACTTTAAAGCAAGATATTGCCGCGTACTATCAGCAGGGAGAAGTGCTTTTAGTGGGCGATTTTAATGCTAGAACAAAAAATCAACAAGCTAGTATTCTTTGTTTCAAAGAGGATCATAATCCTATTTTGCTCACTGAAGAGGAGAATCCCCAATGGGCGAGATGTTCAAAAGATGACAAAGTTAGCAATCATTTTGGAGAGGAATTGCTTACACTGTGTGGGGCTTTCAACTTAATTATTTGCAATGGTCTGGACAAATGGAAAAGGTCTGGGAACTTCACTTGCAACACATACAATGGGGCGAGTGTTGTTGATTATGTGATTTGTTCACAAAGCTTGATAGAAAAGATAGACGAAGTTAAGATTGGAGAGCATAATTGGGACTTAAAATTAGACCATACCAATTTATATGAAGTTATCATAGGTAGAAGAAAGGCAACATAAGAGAAAAACCCAATGCTCTCGGCAATCACTACCAAGGGGGCAAAATTCTTCTAACACAAGAAAATTGTACTATCTTCAAGAAAATGCTGGAGAGATTAATTCAGAAAGAGAAAACTGGTTTCCAAAGCTTCAACAGTCATGAGTAAACAAATATAATTCAAAGGGCACTTGAGAAGTGCAAAAGAGCAAAAAATAGGAAATCAAAATCAAATTAATTTCCTGTAAATGCTTGGTTTGATGAGGAATGCAAAATGGCAAGGAGAACCTTGAAAAAGACAGGCAAGGAGAAGATGAACGTAATGTTATATAAGCAGATACTAAAAAGGAAAAAAGATGAGTTCATGCAAGCAAGATAAGAAGAGTTAATATATCTAGGCAAGAATAACCCAAAGCTTTTCTGGCAGGAACTTCAACTAAGAAAGAAGCAAATCGAAAATAATATTACAACCAATCAATGGTTTGAATATGCAAGACAACTTTATGAGAAAGAATCAGAGGTTGAGCCTTCCCCAGGGCTCAGCACAACTACAAAGCTCTTCACATTATAGGAGGTGGAGATTGGAATTAAGAAGCTGAAAACAGGAAAGGCAAAAGACTTGGTTGAACTTCAAGCAGAGTATCTAAAATGGGGAATGAACACTCTTGCACCACACAGCATGGAAATGTTCAACAACATCATTCAACAAGAATTCCCAAGAGACTTGACAACTAGCCTAGCAATACCCTTTTTTAAAAGTGGAGACATTAATAATCCTTCCAATTATAGAACCATTATGATCAATCCTTTGTTTGCAAAGCTTTTCGGCAACATGGCAGAAAATAGAATCAGTAAGTGGGCAGAAGTAAAGGAAAAGAGGGCAAGCGGGTTTTAGGCCGAAGCATTCTACAGTGGATCTCAGCATCACGTTGTGACACATTATTGAAAAGGTTTGGGGGGATAAAGAAGAAGTATTCTGCTATTTTGTTGACTTCAAAAAGGCATTTGAGACAGTCCCTAGAGATAAGTTGTGGCATAGAATGGAAGAACTTGAAATTCGTTTGCATCATGGAGTTGCTGTCATAGACTTTATGAATAGGTCAAAGCATGGTTGCTTGGGAGCGGGAGCGACATTTTCAAAAGCTCCTGGTCTAGGGCGTTTTTTTTAAATATATATATATATATATATATATATATTTTTATTTTATTTTATTTTATTTTATATTTTTTATATTTTGATGCATATATGTCAAAAAAAGCATGTCGAATGATGAATTAGACATAAAAAACATAAAAACATAGATTGAATGATATAACATCAATCATCTAGAAGTTATAATCTTCATCAACCACACCCACAAGTTGGAAACATACAACATATTGACTCTTGAGTCTTGCGAATCATCAATCTGAAGGTTTCAAGCTTGCAAAATTCAATATATAACATTTTATTGTCATTGATTTCAAACTTCAATATATAACATTTATCATCATTGATATATATCATAATTCATTTATCATCATTGGTTCATTGATTTCAAAATTCAATATATAACATTTATCATCATTGATTTATTGATTTCAAATTTCAATATATAACATTTATCATCATTGATTCATTGATTTCAAAATTCAATATATAACATTTATCATCATTGATATGTAACATTTATCATCATTGATTCATTGATCACCATATAACTTTCATGAAGCATCATATTCATAATTCATAATGATGTATAAACTTATAAATGCCAACTTCAAAGTTTCACCTTTCAAATTCAAACTTCAAACTTAAATTGTCATTAAATATGAAAGAGTCAAGTTTCAACTGTTCAAGAGTTATAAAAGATAAAAACTACTAGAAAATAGAAAAGACTAGTAAACAACAAATCTATTTTAATCTATTGGCTGGCCCCTTGCCACGCCCACAAGAAATGTCTAATTTGTGTGAACCACGAGGCAATGGTGGTCTTCTAGTACTCTCAGGAGTACCACATCCACAACCATGACTAGAAGGCAGAGGGCAATGTGAGGATGTAGGTGGAGGCTGAATTGGCAAAGGAACAATAGTTGGATATCGAGCACTAGCACTGGCACCCGCACTGCTACCGAATGGTGGGACTGGCCCTGTGTGTGGCGGTGTTGCTGATGCTTCATCATGATCCCTCAAAAGTTCTACTTCCAATTCTTCCATATGTACAGTGCCATCCTTCAAATTATCATCCTCTGGGTTGTTCTCCCAGACTTTATATGATTGATCCTCATATGCCCGATCACAGTAATGACTCAACAACCTCAAGTTGTAATGCAAATAAACCAAGCTTTCAAATTGGTTTTCATTTAGCCTGTTTCTTCTCACATTATGTATGAAGCTGTAGGTGCTCCAACACCTCTCTGCAAAAGAAGTATTCACAACTTGTGAGAGAATTTTTTTGCCAACTTTGGCAAAAGTCCCATGCCGCCATATGCTTCCCACCATGTGAGAGCATCAAATCTGTCTCTGTCTTCCATTGCATGGAAAGAACCAAAGTTACCAGTGCAACTGAAGTATCTGCCTAATTCAAGGCGCAATCTAGTACACTCCTCCCTGTCGGGGTCCAACTTGTCTAATGCCTTCATGTACCCCTCTTGTACCTCTGGATCTGTGTGAGGTTTGATCCTAACCCCACCTCCCGGTGCAGGTTGTCCCAACCAAGATGGAGAGTAGTATTTTGGCATAAGGATATATGCTATGGCATGTAGTGGAACATTGAGTTTATTCCACCGTGCACACACACAGTCGTGAATCATTGCATACAAGTTGGGATCATTATCTTTAACAACATCTTTTTTTTGGCCCAACATGCTATCCATCTGCTCATAAACCTCCCCAATCACTAGTTTATCTGTATCTGAAAAATGAATCATGTGATAAATGGGCTTGGTGAAATTCAAAATTTCCCTCACACGTGCCCAAAACAAAGGGTCAAGGGCGGTCTGCTCTACATGTTCAAAACCTTGTTTGTCAGCTATTGTTGCTGCCCTGTCCTTTAATGCCTGCCAGTGTGGGCTTGATACCATTGCAGCCAATGACTCTCTTACCTTCAAAAGGCGCCTGAAGGTGAGGTAATAGCTAGCAAATCTAGTCTTTGCTATCTTCAACAACTCCAATTTGGAGTGAGTACGGAAAAGCCCATGGGTATTGCTATGATTTGTAATAAATCTTATCATTTTTTTACCTCTCTTGTACAAATCACCGAGCCATTTGAATTGAGGTTGTTTGTTTTTAATGATATCATGCATCCAAAGGTTCGTTTTGGGAACCAAACACCTAGACCAAAATATGTTGGGGTATTTATCTTCAATAATTGCTCCTGCTGCCTTACAGTTAGCAGCATTATCAGTGATGACTTGGATGACATTGTATGGCCCAGTATTTTCAATTATTTCAAGTAATGGTTCTGCAATGTTAATGCCGGTCTTGAATTTGTTTGAATAATCATATGCTGAAAGGAATATTGCACCACTAATCGACACAGCCAGAACACTTATTAATGGCTTTCCTTTTACATTGGTTCATCCATCAGATACAATGGACACCCCATGCTCATTCCAAGAATTTGTCATTCTAGCCAAAGAATTGTTTATTTTAGCTTTTTCATGATCAAGTCCCACGATTCTGGCCTTGTCATACCTGGGGCTCCTGTATCCTTTGGGGGCATCATTAATGGTAGAAACCATTTCATGCCAATAAGGTGAGCGAAGAACATTGAATGGCACCCCACATGCATATAGAAACTGGAATTTTTTTGAATCCACATCATTCCTAGACCCTTCATCAAGGATATTGGATATGGTTCTACGATTTAAGGAGATGTTTGGTCCAGGTTTGCTTCCATATCCATTGCCATGGGTGGAAGTTGATGGACTTCTTTGTCCATGATGTGATGGACCTGATGGTGTATAAGAATCAATGAAACCCCTAGATCTTTTAGATCTCTGTAGGGCAGCCTCCTCTTCCTTTCTATATTTCTCTCTCTATGTTGCTGGCGCACTGACACAAATTTTGATTCCTAGATTTTTGTCTCCATCCCCTAGCATTTTTCCACAAAGGTGCCTTCTGGCATGGGTGTATGAACCTGTGTATTCTTTATTGCAATGGGGGCAAAGAAATTTAGTGGTTCCACCACCTTTCCCTCCTTCCTGCCTCTGAACATATTTCCACAAAGGTGTTTGACTTTGGTCTTGTCTAGTTGGAACTTGGGGTATCTGTGGCCTCATGTTCTCCACTCTCCCCTTCCTCCTCAGCATACTCCTCCTCCTCTTCAGGATTTTCATCAAATCCACTATAAACCACTTTTTCATCCTCCTCTTCTCTAATGGGCCTCTTTCTTCTACTCTCCAACACCATTATTACAAAGAAAGGAACCAACATGAAGAAAATCCCTAGCCATATAGCCATGATGTTTCAAGTTTCAAGTTTCTACCCTGCAAAAAAAAATGGAGGAATGCCAAATGGGAATAGGAAATGCAGCTTAGGAAAAAAAACAATTCAATTTTTCACTTTCAACACACTAAAATGCAACATTGAGAAAAAAAATCAAGTTTTCATTTTTGAACAATTTAACAACGATTCCTACAAAATAAAAAACTAGATTAGAAGACCTACCTCTTTCTTGCAATCCTCCTCAAGCTCTCTTGTAGCTTGCTCCTTGCTCTCTCCTTGGCACTTCTGCTCTCCAAACTCTCAAGCTCTCTTGCTCTCCAAATTGCTCTCCAACTCTCAAGCTCTTGCTCTCACTCTTAAACTCTTGCTCTCACTCTCAAACTAAAACAATAAAAACCAAATGAGGAGGGTGGGCTTTTATTTACCTAACTCCCCCTCCCTCCCTCCCAAAAAAAATCAAAATTTGACGTCCAAATTTTTTTTTACACGTCGGGGAGCATTCGCTCCCAAGCGCTCCCTGAAACACTCCCGAAAAAACAGAGAGCGTTTTTTTAGGCTCGGAAGCGCACTCCCGAGCGCTCTCAAAGAGCTCCCGAACGGAGCGCGTTTTGGGAGCGAGATCCGGTGGGGGGGGGAGAAGCTTCCCCACAACCTTGGGTCAAAGTCAAAATTAGAACCTCAACGGGTATTTCAGAAAGCTTTAGAAGTGACATTGGAGTCAAGCAAGGTTGCTCTCTATCCCCTACTCTTTTTGGTTTATATATTGATAAACTGGAAGAGTGGCTAAATTTGCAAGGTGGGGATGGTGTTCGGTTGGGAAGTTTGTGATAAAGCTTCTTTTATATGCTGATGATCTTGTATTGATTTCTAAATCAGCCCATGGACTGCAGATGCACCTATATGCCCTTGAGCATTTTTATAGAGCAGTGGGGATGCAAGTCAATATTAGCAAGACCAAGATAATGATTTTCTCTAATAAAAGGAAGCAGAGTCAGCATACGATCTTCTTTGAAGGCAACATTTTTGAAGAAGTAAATGAGTACAAATACCTCGGTATTGATTTCAACAACAAACTTAATTGGGAGGACTGCAGAAAGGAGAATCTTAGGAGGGTGGAAAGCAGTATATGCTCTTCAAAACATATGTAGAGAGGCAGAGTTATAGGATTGGAAAACGATTAAAGTGCTTTTTGGACTGCTAGTTTGTCCAATGATGCTATATGAGTGTGAATTGTGGGCTAACAACACCCCTATCTCAAAATGAAAGCAAATTGAGAAAATCCAAAAATGCTTGATCATGAGCAAGTTCAAAATAAAAAGTTCAGTACCTTATGAGATAATGTTGAGTGAAACAGGAGCAACTCCCATCAAAGCAAAGATATCTAAAAAGAATTGAGCAAATGGGAGTAGGTAGATGGCCTAATGTTATCTTCAAGGAAGGCAGGCATGAGTGAAAGAAAGAAAACATGGATGAGACAAAACTACACATGGATGCAAAAATGGAATATCTACCTCAATGCTTGTCCCAAAAATAGCAAGGAGCTAAAGAATTTTGTTATGGAGAAGTTTCGTAAACAAGTATGGGGAAAAGAGTTGAGTAGAAAGAAGTACTACATTGAAGAATTCAACCCTACGTATGATCTCCAACAAAAAGAGTACATTGGAGCTAACATTTCGTGGAGGGAAAAGGTTCTTTGCTCAATTAAGAACCAACTCGCATCAACTTCGGTGTGAAACAGGACAGTGGAAAAGGCCTAAAGAAGCTTGGGAAGAACGAGTGTGTACATTTTGCACGTCTGGGGCAGTGGAATCGGAAAAACATTTCATTTTGGAATGTGATGCGTTCAAAGACATCAGAGAAAGTTATGGGAATATGTTAGCATCGGTTTCTTGGCATTGTCTTTTCAGTGATGGGATTGTTGGAAGGTTGGGTCAGCTCATCATCAGTTTGAATAAGAAAAGGACTGAAATGCAAAAAAAGAAAAACAGGGAACTCATAGTCCCATAGACTATTTTTAGTCTCGTGAACGTTAAAATTTCATTTCATTTCATTTAAGTTTATAATTGGGGAATTTATTTTATACTGATTGTACAAACTTTATAATCATATGAAATTTCTCCCAAAATGGAAATCGACCCTCTCCAAAGAGATATGCTCCAAAAATAATTACATGAGAAAAATTATGCAAAAGGTAAAGAAAAACCCGCTGGAAGGAAATTAGAAGCTTCTAATTTCCTTAAAGTTGAACCTAAATAATTATTTCTGAAGAATTTCGTTCAAAAAATGAGGAGTTTCTCTGAAGCTTGACATCCAAGGGAAAAACCCTCTTGCGCTTGCAGCTGAAAGGGAAATGGCTAAAGGAATGCAAACGACTTCTTTTTCAAAATATGATATCTCAAAATCAACTGGAAATAGCCTTCAAAAAAATTTGCTCAAAGCTGCCAGACGTTCAAGAAAACTTGCACAGTGAAGAATGGCCCTCTGAAGCTTACAGCCAGGCAGGAAAATAACCAAAAATTACTTTGATTTAATTTTATAAAATTTAATGTGCAATTTCCTTAAGCTTTTAACCTTCAAACCCTAAAATTTTTCAATATTTTTGCAGGACATCCAAGCCAATAAAGGGGTTTTGCAGAAGAGAAATCTGATGGCCTTTTTTGAGCTCTTGATCAGAGGAATAAAGACTCTAAATGCTCGCGGCCTTCACAAATTACAAATAATTTTCCAAGCCTTCAAGAAATGATTTTTTGATAAAATTTAAGATGACCAAACCCTTTAAAAATCTCGTTTAAGAAAGGAAGATAGTCTCCAAAAATGCCTGCGGCTTTAAAAAATGTCGGCTCAGAGATTTGCTTGCGGCCTCTTTGAAGACATTTGTTTTTAATCTGCAAAATAAAATAAAATTAGAAACCCAATCCAATTTCCAAATTGATGATAAAGAAAGTTCTGCAGATTTTGTTTTTTAACATAAATTTTTATTTAATGAAACCCTTGGAGATCTTTGCTTGTAGGAGTGAGGATAAGCTTCAGAAGGGCTTGCGGCTCAGTGAAATGCCAAAAATATGTTAAGCAAAATCCCTTTAACCGCAAAACGAGACTTCGATCTGTAAAGAGGAACCCCAAGTATGATTTTCTAGAGAAAATTTGAGAAAGAAATTCTGAATGAAAACCTTTGAAGAGAAACTCTTGCGGCTGCATTAAAATTCAACAAAATTCCATTAACCACAAAACCAGACTTCGATCTGTAAAGAGGAACCCCAAGTATGATTTTCTAGAAAAAATTTGAGAAGGAAATTCTGAATGAAAACCTTTGAAGAGAAACCTTTGCGGCTGCCTTAAAATTATTCAAGGGATAAAGGACCTCTAGTCTTGGACAAGGGATAAAGGACCTCTAGTCTTGCGGCTCCTTGGAGAAATCTCTCACAAATTTTCTTGAGTAACAAAAATTATACCAAACCCTTGCTATGTGACAAGATCAGGTACTTCAGATCTGCCAAAAGAATTCAAAGAAACCCAACATATATATGCCAAGCAAAGATTATTTACAAAGTTAGGGCAAAATATGCTCAAGATCTATATACAAGGTTTATAAATACAAAAGTTAGAAAAAATATTTACAAATATTTACAAACAATTTACAAGTCTAATCTATGGGTATGAGGACACCTCTGCCCATAGATTAGATAATATAGCTCTAGAGACAGCAGATATAGATTAGATAATTAGCTCTAGAAATAGCAGATAGATCAATGGAAGTGCTTTAAGATAAGTGGGAGAAATTTTAAATAGATGATCATGGTAGAGCAAAAGGCAAGAAACTCCCTTCAAAGCGTCTTATGATAAGCCTTTGAAATGTTCCACTATGGGTTCTTCAGTCCTTGTTCCTTGGGAGTTGGTTGGCTTAGCTGAAAAGTTCCCCAAGTCACCAAGATCTGATCACAACAAAAATTTCTACACACTTGAAAGATATTTGTTAGATCTACAGAGATTTGGATAGCACAGTGATAGAGGAGTCCAAGGGTTTAGCTGAAAACCAATAGATCTGCTCCACCTAGTGTGTTTCTCCAGATCTAAACAATGATGCAAGATAACTGTACACTGATGAATCTTCAAGAGCTAATGGAAATATCAAAATTAAAATACTAGTAGAACTTAAGCACAATATCAGAAAAAATTACCACAGGAAGCTGAAGAACACCATAGTTTGGCCCCCAAGTCTTTTACTTTATTATTCAGCTTTTTTTTAGTACAGAGCTTCAGAGCCAATTACTCCTTTCAAAGATGATTACAATGAAGAGCCTCGGGCTCAATTTATAGAAAAATGAGATATCTAGATCCCCCTCCAAGTGGAAAAAGACTAGGTCGATGAAGTGCACATATTTGATTTGATCCCAGAGAATATCAACTAGCTGAGGCTCAATCCATGCCAAAATTAAATCCTGTCCCTTGATCTGGAAGAAAAAATTCGAATTCCTTGATGAAGACTATGATCTCAGTCCAAAAATATATATATATATATATATTTTAAATTTTTTCCTTGAAAAATACCCCTTGACTTAACCACCATGGTCCAAAGGTTTGATTTTTCTTAAAAATTATTTTTTTTGCTTTGATAGAAGGCCTCAAAAATATTTTCCAATTTCTTTTCTCAAAATTCCCTCATTCAATTTAACCACTTGGACCAAAAAATCTATTTTCCTTGAAAAATTATTTTTTCCTGGTCCAAGGAATTTTTGTGGGATTTTTTTGCCTTGGAAATGAGTCCTTCAAATTAAATCTTCCTCGTGAATTTCCACTTTCTCAAAAAAATCATTTTTCCACTTGGAGAGAGTTTTTATTTTATCTTTCTGGCTATTTTTTTGCCATTTTTTGCTAGAACATAAATTAAATGACTCTAGAGGGGATTAAACACATTTTAAACCCTCAAAGTGGGTCCAAAAAAATATTTAGGTGATGATGTCTAATTATGATTAATCATCCGCCTAAAATATTCCTAGACAACACTCTTTACATCAAATATTACATGGACATTCCATATAGAAAGAGAATACTAATAAATTAAAACATGACCTCTAGACACAACCAAATTCCGCGACACATGACAGATGATCTAGTATGAGAATTTAAATAGACTCAATAATACTAGGACTACACCTGAAACCTTACCATTGAGCCCCACTCTAGCTTTTGGGTATGTGGAGGAGAAAAACTCTGTTGATTATTTGGGTTAGAAAACACGAATAATTGGCACAGGGTAAAAAACTCCCTAGAGTGAAACTCTTTGCTAAGAATCAAAGGCTTACCTAGATGTTTTTACCAGTGCTTTAAAAAACGACCGAGTCAACTCAGAATCAGCTGAGCTGATTGAGCCGAACCCTTGCTTGGGCTGGCTCGGTACAAAAACCAGGCCAAAGTCAGTTTTGTTACGGAACCGGCCAAGTCGGTTACCGACTCGACCGACCCTGTAACAAACCGACCAGCTCGGCCGAGCGAGTCAAACACGGGCCACGATTCAAAAAAGTGAGGGAAACAGACTTGAAATTGAGTTTAATTTTGCTTTTAGGGTTTTGGTATGCCCTGTAGAAATTTCCGAATCTTAATTTTTATGCATAAATTATTTCTGTTAATCCGGTTAAGCTTCTCCTACTTATATAAGTTATCAACTAAATAAATTCAAGTTAACGTCAAAGCAAAACACATAACAGATCTCTACCAATTTAGATCTAGAATAAGCACATGCACACATAGACAAAGTGACAGTTATTTCTGGACAAACTATCCCCGAAAAAACCCAATGTGGGAAAACCGGTCTCTGGTTGTTGGAGGGCTCTATTATTAAGAATATTTCTGAATACACAACTCTGGGTTCCAGATCTGGAAAACCCTATAGAGAAAACTCTAGATCTGCAGCACCTGGTTGATCTAAGACCAACAATACTGACTGATCCACACCCTCAAACGGGATTTACAGAACTCAGCCAGATCTAGGTCTAGAAACCCCAAATCTACCCCTGAAAGACACTGCATCAGCCTCTGAAGGCCTCCAAATGCTCAATGCTGTCACTGGAAGGGACTGCGTTACCCCAAACTGGGTGATGCAGTCACTACGCTGCCCCTAAGGGTCTCTGCGTAACCCGTGAAGGGTTTCCTGAAAATCACGCTGTCCTTGCTGCTGCCTTCCTATGCGCTGATTTTCCTGATCTCTTCTCTGCTTCTTGTGTATTCTAGACCCTGAGATCAGATCATCCCCTTGGTCTAAATTCCCCTCTCTGCAACTGAAACACTTGAGAATTCTTAGCAACCCCGCCCTAGAATCTCAACTTAGCTTCAATGCTCTGCCTCTGTGTGTCTTACAAATGACCCCAAGCCTTTTCTTTATACTTTTCTCATTGACAAATCAACGACCAAGATTAAATCTTTAATCAATGGCTAAGATTAAAAGAAAGCTTGATCCGTGTGACTTAAGACAATTTCATCACATGTTTGATTAAATTCACTTTAATTATTTTATTTTCCTAAGTTTTAACTTAGGAAATACATTAAAATAGTTAATTAATTTAATATCTCCTAAATGAGATGAAATTTCCCAAATCCATTTATGGGTCTTGTTGATCAGGTGAACTCTAGTCCTTCCTCAAAATTTGGGACCTAGAGCACAACTGATGCTACTCCAAATACACAAAATTTCAACAAACTGACCAGCTCGACCAAGCTCGAGTTAGCTCGGCCGAGCGAGTCAAACACGGGCCACGACTCAAAAAAGTGAGGGAAACAGACTTGAAATTGAGTTTAATTTTGGTTTTAGGGTTTTGGTATGCCCTTCTTGTTGAAAAGTATAAATAGGTCGGTCTTCATGTTGACTATGTAATTATGTATTTATGTAAAGAAGAAGACAAAGATAATAAAATGTATTTTTGGTGTACTTGCTTTATGGGTTTCATGAGCAAGATTTTATTATGTACATAGACTTCTTCTTGATGTCTATTAGGTTTTTATCTTCTAGGAATAAATAGAATTAAGTGTCTCATACGTAAGGATCTAGTCTAGGTATTTATGCTCCAAGACCTTGTGGAAGAAACTCACAACAACCCTCAATACAACGATGAAAGACAAGCCTTAAATGCAGTGAAGAAATACCTTTCCAATGCTGGAATAGACCTTATCTAGTTAGCCTAATTCACCATGGACAAGTCGGCTCTATGGCTGGCCTATTTAAGGGACTGTGCCCTATATATATACTCATGTAATGCAGTCATCATTCAAGCAAGTATGCAAACATCTCCAAGGTTACAATGTGGATAAAGGATGGCATACAGTGCGGATAAGGGACAGTACAAAGTGCGGATCTAAAACAGTGGTGTAGGAAGAAGATTGTGGTGGAATGTAGGAAGAAGATTGCGGTGGGATACAGGAAGGAGATTGCAGAGAAGAACAAGGTACATGATTGCGGGTAACAAGGGTACAAAATTGCGGATTGATGCAACAAGATTTCAAATTAGTGCAGGAAGGATACAGTGCGGATATGTCTGAGTTTTAAAGAGCAGACTTAAGAAGATTAGTGCAAGGATAAGTTGCTGATATATTATTGTTAAGGACAGTTGATTTGAAGACAGAATTAGCAGAGGTTGAGACAATGATTATAAGGAGAAGAGGCAGTAATAGTGAGGAAGGTAAATTTGTGATTTACCTTCCTACAGTTCAAGCAATTCAACTACAAGCATATGCAAGGTGAAAGATCAAGGTCTCTAGCGCTGATGCAGAACTAAGCAAATTGGTGAAAAGAAGAATCAAGATTGAAGAAGCTGGATCAAGGTCTTGGAAGCATATCTAGGTCAAGGGTCTGAGTCTTGGTCATGGTAATTGTCATTTGAAGATCTATAAGAAGAATTCTTTGCGGGTTTTCCTCTCCAAGAGGGAGAGGTTTTGCCCTGGATTTAGGAGACTAACTTTTGTGTCTTGTGCATTTTGATAATTGACTTGATGAAAGATTAACTAAGCTAAAAGAAGAGAAGACATAAGTAACACAAGTAAGCTCACAAGTAATTATCAAGAAGAGAATTTGTATTAATCACCAGCCCTCCAAATTCTTAACACTTCTAACCTCTCCCAAGCCTATAAAAGCTAACCAACCCCTCACATTTGCTCACAACTATCTCATTGCATTTGCATGAGCATTTGTGAGGAATTTGTGAAGAGTTGTGGAGTTGGTTTTTGGAGCAGCAGTGAGGAGTCTCTGATTCAGTGTCTGATCTAAATGTTGGCTTCTCTAGCAGTAGTGACTAGTGATGTTTTGTCATAGAGGCCATTTAGAGACTCCTTGGTTATGTTGGCTTCTCTTGTTTTTCTTTTGATCTCTATATATTACATATATTGGATAGTGCACTGAGTGCCATTTTGATATAATGGATATATTCATGAGCCTCCTTTGATCATATGTTGTCTTCTCTCTATATTCTAATGCTTTTTGTGTTTGGAAACATGAATGAAAATCTTTAAAATTATGTTTTTTAATAAAAAAATAAATATTTAATGTATTTTTTTCAAAGACCGAGTCATTCAAATCAAATCGGCAGAGTCGATACCGAGTCGAGTCGACCCTCGGTCGGTTCCGAACACGAGTCAGAATTTTAAAACATTGGTTTTTACATGGCTTTATAGTCATACTAGAATCTTTTTTACAATGGCCATATAGGGCTGCAGAATTTGGATTACAAAATTTTGACAGAAAGGGTGAAAGATGATGATGATTTTTGGCTATCTGACTGCTCGAACATGATGGAATGCTTTGAAAAAAAATGTATGCTACTATAGGGTAGTTGACACAGTGTGGTCAACAGTAACCATGGGAGTTGGCATTGACTTATAGTCCATCATTCCATACTTCTATAGGATCTTGATGATGTATTTTCCTTGGCCAAGAAAGATTGCATTTGGCTTCTGCCATACCTTAAGCCCCAAATAACAATGCATCAAACCAAGATCCTTCATATCAAATACAGAATCTAGCTCCCTCTTACACCGAATAATTGGATGCTCCACACCTGTTAGAAATAAGTCATCAACATATAATAACATAATAACAAGTTCATTCTTCTCAACCTTGAAGTATAGGTTTGGATCAACATTGCTCTTGGAGAAACCAAGTCTTGTCAGATAACTGTCAATTCGATTATACCAGGCTCCCGGTGCTTGCTTAAGTCCATACATAGCTTTCTTCAATATGCAAATGTGAGATTCCCTTCCATGGACCTCAAAGTACACTTCTTCCTCAATCACACCATTAAGAATAATAAATCTAATGGTAGTGTACATGGTAAATGGAACAAAAGTTCCATCATAGTCTTCTCCCTCTTGCTCGGAGAATCTTCTAACCACAAATCTCGCCTTGTATTTATCAATGCTGCCATCCACTACATGCTTGATCTTATATACCCATTTAGAGGTCACCACAAACTTTCCTTCAGGTCTTGACACGATCTCCCATACATCATTCTTCATGATCACTTGTTATTCTTCCAACATCGCATCCTTCCAAACTTGCTGGCTAGCTGCTTCTTCAAAAGTGGAAGGTTCATAATTAATAAGATTAGTCATTAATGCTGTATAACCAAAATACCTCTTCGGTCTCTGTTACCACTCGATCAAGCAGCGGATCTAAAAGGGATGCATAAGAAGGCAACTATTAGGTCAAGGGCAACGATGGAGACTTAGACCACTGTCACCACAGATAAGATTCCCTACTCTTTACGGAATTTCACCGATGGGAGGAGATTCAGTAGTTGGGAAGTCACTAGTAAAGGATGGATCAATGAATAGGTATGAAGTGACCTTAAAGACCCTTTCCCTAGGATAGAATAAAGAGTGGAACTTGCTTTCCTTTTTATTAAGGGACTTGATCTTACAAGGAGAGGGGATAAGGATTGGAGGGTTGAGGTAGAAGAATATGACCTATAAGGGAGGTTCTCAATCCCTAAAATCCCTTGGGAACTTGGATTCCCGAGTAGTCCTTGATAAATAGGCTTTGGTGAAGAATGGGAGTACACGAGGCCAAGTGGACCCAACCCAGCTTAGGGGATGGATATTGGCAATTAATGATGCTTTCGACTTGGCCAAGGTAAAGGATCAAGCAAGAATCTTCACCCAAAGATGTTGAATTGATCCTATTAGGTTCTAGCCTTGGGAACATCTAGGCAAAACTTGATCCTAGAGCAAGGGCTTGGGGTATCCAGAGATTCCACCGTGGGAATCGCTTTAAATTCGGAGGAGAGTTAGAGGACCTACTAGAGGACCTATTCTTGTTCAAGGAGAATCCAAAAGTCAACTTTGTCTAATGTTAGAGGAAAGAGAAGAAAAGAGACTTTTAAGCATTTATACTTCATACAAATGGTGCAAGCTTATAAAGATAACATGATATCTAGGACATTTCATTCATCTAACAATGGCCCATATAAAGAATAAGCTAAATAGACACATAATTCCACATTACATACATGCAACAATTAGCCCTAATTTTAGCGAAGTTCCAACGTATGCAGCAACAAGAAAAATAGCATTAAATTTGCACTTAAAATGTTAGAGAGTATATCCAGCCAACATCACATTTGCAATTAAGAAGCTCCATGATAGAAAGAGCCCAATCCATACATCAAAATTCATCCATCATCCAAAAAAGTCCTCTAAGGAAGAATGCGAAGTTCTCTAAAGATGAAGAGATCCCAAGTCAAGTGATGATACAACTGAATGCAACTAACTCCTATTTATACACCAATTAGGAGTTCGATTTTGCTAATGGGCCTACATTAGCCCCTAAACATAAAATAATGTGCAAATAACCTAACTTTTGGTGACAAGCCCACCAAACTAGCTCATAGATGAAATAATAAGCCTCTCAGGAGTTCAAAGAATAATCCCTTTATGTCGTGGGGCCCTCCAAGAGGCCTGATGAGGTCCATATGTGCCATAATGATGAATAAAATCCTCAAAAGGTGATGGACAAGGGGGTGGCCCCTTGTTCTCCAAACAATAAACCTGTGGTCCCCCCAGTGGGTGTGGGGAACACCATTGACCTCATGGGTCTCCATATGAGTCCAAAATGCCTGTAGACCATCTGTAAGGGCTCAGATGATGGAATGAACGCTTCCATGACATTGTACAAGTCCTGGGACACCTTCCAAGTGTGTGGTGCACCTGTGGGGCCCGCTGGGCAAAGTGTACTAAGTGCATCTTCCTCGTCCAAAAGGTGGATCTCTAGCCATCTATGAACATCTTTGGGGATCCATGGAGTGTTGTCTACTACTGTGGAGGGCCATGGCTCTCTACACACACCTTACATGTGCCAATGTAGCCCTCTGGAAGATCGAGACTCCGTATAGGGATACCAAACCCAAATAGACACCATCTGCAATCCTGCATAAGATTCAATGCGTCCCCTAGCCTTCTAGTATAACAAGTCATCAAAGTAATCATATAAAAGAGCTTACAAACCATGGACAAGCAAGTGGACACTTCATGATGGCATGCCCTTCCGTAGTGGGCTTTGGCATGTGCTAATGTCGCCAAGCTCCAAAAGGGTTTAGCCATGTACCTTATTAGGTGGTTTCTACCTTTAGAGGGGATAGTATGTCCAAGGTACATCCCTCAAATGGTGGTGGCATGTGAGAAAGAGGTGAAATAGGGAATGAGAGGGGCAGTTCCGGGCCACGTATCGGGGCACAAGGGTAGCTAGAGAAAGGGAAGCCCACACTTGGTTGTATAATGTGTAGGAGGGAGCAATCGTGGTACATGAGGTGCCTTGACCTTTATTTTTCCACCCTTCTTTGTATGCCTTTTTTCCTTTTATGAATTTTCTTTGATTAACTGCTCGGGGCTCAAAGGACAAGAGCAGGATGTGTAAGATATAGCAGTGATTACCCCCTTTAAGGTAGGGAGATTCATTTCCCTCCAGGGGTTGGGACAATCATGGGTTCCTGAATGATAAAGGAGGCTCATCTAGGGCCTGTGGAACTAGGGTGATGACCATGGGATTGGGGTAGAGCTCATGTATTGGATTTTTCCCACGTGCTCATTGTTTTGTCCTGACCATATTTTGCATTTTGTGGTACAGTTTCCTGTTGAATGTGGCCATTTATGCTTGTACTTTTCTTTTTTAGCTGCTTCAACCTCCAGGGCATCATTCCAGGCTTGACCCAAGGTGGGGGCAAGGGGATAGGGAGACCAACCCTATGTGGACCTGGAGAGGCAATGTGGACCCAGGTGGGAGAAATGATGAATGGGGGTATAGTGAGTGGAAGGGGAGCAATATATGCGGATAAGGGAGCGGGACCGCACAACCAAAGTCGAGGTTTCCCATGTAGTACCACCCAAGAACCAAATGGTCAATAAAGGAGATCTCATGGGACTAAGATCCAAGGGTAACATCCAAAAGAGATCAAGGAGACATGAGCACAAACTAAGCCCACTCTTTTCGCCAAATCCCTCCATCAATCCATACCTAAATGTGTCCATGATAAGTAAACCCAATATTCAATTACCAAACGACAAGACATACCTTTAGATTCGGGAGGCCCACCTTCAAACATACGACCAATACAGATGGGTGAGGGACCACATGGCTGGCTCATGTGGCAGAGAAATGGCACAACTAGCTAGCTGAGGGTGGCAAGGGGTTGCTAGCTATCGACTAAGGTCTATCCTGGAGAAAAAATTCTCCTAGGGATATCACCCACGAAGTGGTGGGTAACATCTAGCTCCAACGGGACGTGATCTCTCAAAGAGGTGGGCAAGGCTACTTGAACGGGAGGTCATGAGAACTCCAACAATCTCTTGGTCGCCGTAGACCTGTTATCTGCACATATCAACGATCAAAACCATGGGGCAACATGTTTTTCACGGTGTCTAATGATCACCCATGTTTAATGTCAACCCATAAATTCAACAAGTAATAAAAGTATGCATTTTTAAATCTAAATGTAGCTAATCTATCATGAGAAATATCATATGAGACTAGTTCTAATGCAAAAAATCAACATGCAACATCCTACTGTAGCATGCATATAGTACATTGTCAAGTATCAAGGAAAGGAGTGATGCGACTTAACTTGACCGACTGAGGGCAAAGTTCGTCGTTGAGTTTAGCAATGTAGTGTTGTCGCACAGATTGTCCAGGCACCGCGACAACGGCTCAGTTTGGGGGCTGTCACCCTTATCCCCAATCTCTCTATTTAAGCTGTCTCCTTGCCAGCTAAGGGAGGTAGACCCTATTAGAAATGAAGATGATAAATCCAGGAGACACAGCTAAAACATCAAATACTTGATAGAAATGAACGAGATTCCACAGATCTAAATTAGATTTCACGTTTAAGACCAGTGCCTTATGGAGTCAAACAAAATCCCGTTATGCAATTATAAACACAAGTAAGTGACGATTAACTGCTGCTTATTAAAACACGATTGACCACGATGATATTCAATTGAAAGACACCACAATCATGCATTAAAATATTTTAAACTCACAGCAATATTATCACAAGATGAAAATGCCAGATATTTGCAATATTTCCAGATTTATGATGCTTCAATTAATTTCGATCCAGAAAATGTTTCTATAGTCAAAACTTTAGATAAAAAAATTTAGCATACTTGACTATAAAAAAATTGAAATTTTTTTATGTTTTTGTGTTTTATAGATTTTTTAAGATTTTTTGAAATTTTTTATTATTTTTAAATCCTTTCAAAAAAAATAAAAATAAAAAAATCTAAAGCTTAAATCTAAAGAAAAGTTAGAATTTAAATCCAAATCTAGAACTAACTAAATTAAAACTAAAAGCTAATCACTAAACTAAAACTACAAAAAAAAGAAATTTAAAACTAAATGAAACTAATTAACAATTTAAAATTTAAAAGTTAAAACTAAGCGAACGAACTTAAAATCTAAACTAAAATTAAATTAAAACTAAATTAAAACTAAACGACCTACGGTTAATCGAAATCTATTCTATGAAAATAAAATGAAACGATGACGTCGAATCAAAAATCAAACGTGGGCTTTATGATGTTAATGCTGTGTATGCGTTTGTCGTTTGTTTTGAGTTTGCAGGTCGGCGTGAGAACTGGATGGCGGCTCAAGGAATGTACGCGTTTGTATATTGTTTCAATTGTTTGTCGTTTTGCAGGCTGGAGTACTCGGATCTGGACGGCGGCAGACATAGGTCGAACACAGAACGAAGAGGTGGACGATGGCTGGAACCAAAAGCTGAGAAACAAGGGCAGATGGACGGCAAGAGTAAAGCAGGCGGATGGCTGAGCAATGAGGACGAGGATGGACGGAGGAAAATAATGGAATAATGCAGTGCAGATGGCAGCGTGTAGCAACGGAGAGAGACCGAGGGTCAACAGCGAAGAGGACAGTCGTATAGGAAACGTGAGACGGCTTTGCAGAGAGGATCTGGGATGCGGAGAAATGAGATCGATAAAGGAAAAGGCAAAAGCCGGCAACCTGTAAACCCAGAACACTAAAACATTTCCTTGAAATTTAATCTGATATACTTCTTCAATCAAATGACGCCCAGATCTTTAAAAAAATGTCTAGATTTGCCCACAATGGTGATTTGAGGTCAAATCTGGCCTTTGGAGGCTAGATCTGCCTCAGATCTTAAAAAAAATTTCGATTTGAACCCTGAACCTGTAAGAAATCAGCCGGATCTGAAGATACACACCAAGCAACGATTAAACCCTTACAATTCTAAAAGAAAATTTACAAATTTACAACTAGTTTACAATTTAAAACCCTCATGGTCAAATTTGAAATCCATTTTAGCACAGTTTAGAAATTAAAATTTTTAAATGAGAGGCACAAGCCTTTGAAACCCTGCAAAATCACAAATATCGTAAGATAGACCTGGAATTTAACAAATAAAGAGCTTATCAGATTTATGTTTATTGAGAGTCGGCCTGTCCAACCAAAGACTTCCCCAGACGCCCAATATTAAAAAAAATTTCCCTGCACACTTAGATCTGAATCTTAGATCGATAGAGATTTAAGAAAACAACATGAGACCTTTGCAAAAAATCAGAATGTTATTTTATAAACCCAGAAAACTGCACAAGATACCTGTATGCAGATTAATCCATGAAGGCCATCAACAATAAAATACAAGAAACAAAGTAGCAGAGTTTAGAGACAATTCACCACATAGATCTGAGAAGGAACATCCAGATTTGTAACCCCAAAGTCTTTATGCTTTATTCCTCAAAAGTTTACAAGAGCTTCTAAGAGCAAGTGCACGATCCTGAGATCGGATGACTCAAGAATGAGAAAGACCTCTAAATTTATAGGACAAGATCTCTAACGGCTAGTTTGGATGATCCTTGTCAAAATAATCTCAACCGTCCAAAATATTTAATTATCTTTTAATCCAGAGCGTTGAAATTAAAATTTTGGGGAAAAAACGAATTTATCATTTAATTCAATCTTAATTAACTCAAAAATATTATTTTTGAATTAATTACCCCAAAATTTTGACCTTGATTTAACCACCAAGGCCCAAGGGTCCAATATTTATTAAAATTCTCAATATTCCCTTGGCCTGGGGCTTTCAAAATCATTTTCCAAGGACCCACAAATTTTGCTTTTAAAGAGAACTTAGGACTCTAAATTAATTAAATTTCTGGTTTAATATTTTATTAATTAATTGACCAGAAAATTTAATTAATTGACCAAGAGGGGATTATAATTATTTTTCCAACCCTCTTTTACATGAGATAATACATTTACACACATAAAGGGGGAATACCCATTCGTATAGACCCTCAAATAAATACCCAATTCTGCGACTCAAAACATGATCCTAGTAGACAGTAGTTACAAAACTACTTTTACAAGGATTCGATAGAACACTAGGACTCACTTACTATGCTGATGACAAAATCCACCCTAGCTTTGGGGTGAGGCTGGAGGGAAAAACTCTGCCGATCACTTTCGTGAATCAGTGAGACAAAAAACCTCCTAGGATAGAGATCATCAACAACATACTAGGCTTACCTAGGCTATTACATACACTGACGGTCTTACTTGGATCATTTGTCCTGTATACGAAGATAGTCATCCATCATTATAAAAGCGTAAACAAGTCAGGTATGAAATCCATTTTAGGTTGGAAATCTTGCATGTGTGATCGTTCCTTTTTTTTCAACTTCTTCTGTATGGAACTCATCTTCCTGGCATGCATTTCTTCAATAGTTGACAAATTGTGTTGAAGAGACATCTGATTAGAATGATTAACTTCCATCATTTTTAACCTGTTTTCCATGACATTTATTTCCTGTGCATGACTTTCTTCTAAGGTATTTATCCGATTTTGAAGATTGATCTGGTTAGCTTCCATGCTTTGAATCATTTTATCATTATTTGCTTTCATGGCCATGAAGAAATTTTGCATACAGTTCATCTCTTTCTTATGATTTGTTTCCATGATCATCATTTCCTTAACACGTTTTTCTTCCGTGGCAATTATTTGATTGGAGTGATTAAATTCCATGACCTTTAGCCTGTTCTGCATAGAACCAATTTCCCTGGCGTGATCCGCTATTATTTTTTCTTGATTAAGTTCCATATTCTTAATGATTTGAGCCTGGTTGGCCTCCATATTCTTGATTACCTGAGCTTGATTTAGTTGTATGTCCTTAACCATCTGAATCAATTCGCTAACAAGATTCTTATCGTTATCAACACTGGTTTGACAATTTGTTTTTGTTTCACCACTATCATGGGTTTGTGCTGTCATGGTACAACTGGATTCATCCTGAGAATTGTCTAGAAATCTCCTGCTGATAGTTGAGTTCTCTACAAGATCAATTTCACTATCTGAGTCATCTTGTTCTATATATTTATCTCTAAAAGCATTGATGATGTCTTGTAAACAATACTCCTCAGAACAATTTCGAAACCACCGCCATATACTTTAAAGGATCTGTTATGTATAAAAAGGTTGACCGTCCTTAGATGTAGCTAAGAAGGGCCTTTTCCGCATAAACAGAAAGGTGTCATCCATGATGAACTGCTTAAAATTTAAGAAATAGATCCGTGTTCAAGAATAGTCAAAAGGTCCTCAAGAAGCGAACCTCTTAGCAGGAACTCTTGTAAGAAATGAAAGAATTGGAGTCGCCACTTGAACATGAAACTAATTCTAAAACAGAAGAAATAATCGAGAGATAGCAGATGGATATCAGGGGGGGATTCTTGTCTGGGAGTAAAAAGATGAATAAGTGGAGTCGCCACCCAAACAAGAAGCCAATCGAAATGTCCAGGTGCTAAAAATACGATGATGAAATGATTAGTGATATGACGAAAGATAAGACGATGAAAATATGAAGAGATGAAAGACGCCAAAAAATGTGATCCCCTGCGACAGGCTAATGAATGGCGAAAGAAGATTTGAAGATTATGAAATGTCGTTAAGACCAAGGATAGAAAAAACTCTATCCCCGGCAACGGCGCCAAAAAATGTTGTCACACAGATTGTCAAGGCACCGCGACAACGGCTCAGATTGAGGGTTGTCACTCTTATCCCCAATCTCTCTATTTAAGCTGTCTCCTTGCAAGCTAAGGGAGGTAGACCCTATTATAAATGAGGATGATAAATCCAGGAGACACAGCTAAAACATCAAATACTTGATAGAAATGAACGAGATTCCACAGATCTAAATTAGATTTCACGTTTAAGACCAGTGCCTTATGGAGTCAAACAAAATCCCGTTATGCAATTATAAACAAGTAAGTGACGATTAACTGCTGCTTATTAAAACACGATTGACCACGATGATATTCAATTGAAAGACACCACAATCATGCATTAAAATATTTTAAACTCACAGCAATATTATCACAAGATGAAAATGCCAGATATTTGCAATATTTCCAGATTTATGATGCTTCAATTAATTTCGATCCAGAAAATGTTTCTATAGTCAAAACTTTAGATAAAAAAATTTAGCATACTTGACTATAAAAAAATTGAAATTTTTTTATGTTTTTGTGTTTTATAGATTTTTTAAGATTTTTTGAAATTTTTTATTATTTTTAAATCCTTTCAAAAAAAATAAAAATAAAAAAATCTAAAGCTTAAATCTAAAGAAAAGTTAGAATTTAAATCCAAATCTAGAACTAACTAAATTAAAACTAAAAGCTAATCACTAAACTAAAACTACAAAAAAAAGAAATTTAAAACTAAATGAAACTAATTAACAATTTAAAATTTAAAAGTTAAAACTAAGCGAACGAACTTAAAATCTAAACTAAAATTAAATTAAAACTAAATTAAAACTAAACGACCTACGGTTAATCGAAATCTATTCTATGAAAATAAAATGAAACGATGACGTCGAATCAAAAATCAAACGTGGGCTTTATGATGTTAATGCTGTGTATGCGTTTGTCGTTTGTTTTGAGTTTGCAGGTCGGCGTGAGAACTGGATGGCGGCTCAAGGAATGTACGCGTTTGTATATTGTTTCAATTGTTTGTCGTTTTGCAGGCTGGAGTACTCGGATCTGGACGGCGGCAGACATAGGTCGAACACAGAACGAAGAGGTGGACGATGGCTGGAACCAAAAGCTGAGAAACAAGGGCAGATGGACGGCAAGAGTAAAGCAGGCGGATGGCTGAGCAATGAGGACGAGGATGGACGGAGGAAAATAATGGAATAATGCAGTGCAGATGGCAGCGTGTAGCAACGGAGAGAGACCGAGGGTCAACAGCGAAGAGGACAGTCGTATAGGAAACGTGAGACGGCTTTGCAGAGAGGATCTGGGATGCGGAGAAATGAGATCGATAAAGGAAAAGGCAAAAGCCGGCAACCTGTAAACCCAGAACACTAAAACATTTCCTTGAAATTTAATCTGATATACTTCTTCAATCAAATGACGCCTAGATCTTTAAAAAAAATGTCCAGATTCGCCCACAATGGTGATTTGAGGCCAGATTTGGCCTTTGGAGGCTAGATCTGCCTCAGATCTTAAAAAAAATTTCGATTTGAACCCTGAACCTGTAAGAAATCAGCCGGATCTGAAGATACACACCAAGCAACGATTAAACCCTTACAATTCTAAAAGAAAATTTACAAATTTACAATTAGTTTACAATTTAAAACCCTCATGGTCAAATTTGAAATCCATTTTAGCACAGTTTAGAAATTAAAATTTTTAAATGAGAGGCACAAGCCTTCGAAACCATGCAAAATCACAAATATCGTAAGATAGACCTGGAATTTAACAAATAAAGAGCTTATCAGATTTATGTTTATTGAGAGTCGGCTGGTCCAACCGAAGACTTCCCAGACGCCCAAATTTTTTTTTTTTTTAAATTTCCCTGCATACTTAGATCTGAATCTTAGATCGATAGAGTTTTAAGAAAACAACATGAGACCTTTGCAAAAAATCAGAATGTTATTTTATAAACCCAGAAAACTGCACAAGATACCTGTATGCAGATTAATTCATGAAGGCCATCAACCATAAAATACAAGAAACAAAGTAGCAGAGTTTAGAGACAATTCACCACATAGATCTGAGAAGGAACATCCAGATTTGTAACCCTAAAGTCTTTATGCTTTATTCCTCAAAAGTTTACAAGAGCTTCTAAGAGCAAGTGCACGATCCTGAGATCGGATGACCCAAGAATGAGAAAGACCTCTAAATTTATAGGACAAGATCTCTAACTAGTTTGGATGACTTCTGTCAAAATAATCAACCGTCCAAAACATTTAATTTATCTTTTAATCTGCATTTATTTGAAATTGCACGAAAAACGAATTCAGACATTTAATTCACCTTAATTAACTCAAAAATATTATTTTGAAATTATTCCAAAATTTTGACCTTGATTTTTCTACTGGGCTGCCCAAGGGTACAATATTTTAAATTAATATTCCTAATAAGCCAAAATCATTTTCCAAGGACCCACAAATTTTGCCTTTAAAGATTTAATCCTAACTTAGGACCCTAAATTAATTAAATTTCTGGTTTAAGATTTTATTAATTAATTGACCAAAAAATTTAATTAATTGACTGAGAGGGGATTATAATTATTTTCCAACCCTCTTTTACATGAGATAATACATTTACATACATGAAGGGGGAATACCCATTCGTATAGACCCTCAAATAAATACCCAGTTCTGCGACTCAAAATATGATCTAGTAGACCAAGTAGCTCAAACTACTTTTACAAGGACTCGATAGAACACTAGGACTCACTTAGTATGTTGATGATAAAATCCACCCTAGCTTTGGGGTGAGGCTGGAGGGAAAAACTCTGCCGATCACTTTCGTGAATCAGTGAGACAAAAAACCTCTTAGGATAGAGATCATCAACAACATACTAGGCTTACCTAGGTTGTTACATACATTGACGGTCTTACTTAGATCATTTACATCATAACATGCAGAATGGGTTTACATCATTTATAAAAACTGTCGTCTGTCGATGAAATCAAGATGACACGAGCCTCGAACATGATAAGTCCCATTTAAAAAAAATGAGCGTGCATTGCTATGGGGTCGTTGACAAAGTGTGGTCAACATGTAGTAATAGTCATCCCCGACCTTCCCATGAATCTTGATGGGAACTAAATATTTATCCACTAAGACCAAGTCCCCTACTTTATATTCTTTTTTAGGCTTCCACCTTTTGCTTTGTTTGTGAGTTGGCCTTTTTAGGATATAAACCTCTTGTGTAGGGAGAAGGTTTCTCAATGTTATGTGCTTCATAATATGTTTTAGGCTTAATCACATGAGATAGGTAGGTGGGTTCTCTATAAAGGATAAAAGGGGTCCCATTGGATTGTGGGATGGTAGCATCTGATAGGTCCATTTGCACATGACCTCCAACAGTGGCTCCCCATTTCCTAGATAATAACATCCCCCACACATCAGGAATATCAATGACAACAACATCTATGAGAAGGGATATGTCAGGGTTCCTAGCCAAAGAAACCTTAAGGTCCTTGATGAGACCTTCCACCTCCACAGGTTTGGAATTAAATCCATACACCTTCTTGTATGGCCGAGTGATGCTAAGACCCAATTGCTTCATAACTGTTAAGGGCATGATGTTTGCGGAAGCCCCCGAGTCAAGCATGCAATTATGGAGATAAAGGTCATTGATAGCCAAAGTGAGCATAAAAGGTTCATGTCCAGGGTTATGATCGAGAATGTGACAGTTTTGTAAGTCTTCAGGTAATTCTTCCTCTTCAAAACCCAAAGACTTCTTAATTTGCTGCTGTTATTTGGGAAGATTAGCAATCTCTTTCAAAGGGACATATACGATCATCTTCCCAATAGCAGCATCCATGTCAATATTGAGCCCAACCTGTTTCTCCTTTTCTTTCTTTTGTTGTTTCCACCCTTTTGAGGGCCCTTCTTAGGTTCAACCTTAGCTTGGGAATCCTTTTTTGGAGGATCCTTTGAAAGGGATTTCTCTTTAGTGGGCTCTTTGGAGGGGGGATTTTTGGGAGGATCTTGCTTGGGAAGAGAGTCTTCTTTGTTGGGTTCCTTGGAGCCTGCGGGGTCTTTACTATTATCTCTCCGTGAATATTGAATTGCTTTGAATCTTCCACTATGCTCATCAACATTTACAATAAGTTCCTCTTTCTCATTTTTGGTTTTGACCTCATTGCTAGGAGGATGAGTGTATGAACCCCCAAGCAAAATATTCAATACATGGGATTCCACAAGATTAGTTTGCTCGTTTGTTTCATCATCACTCTCATCACTCTCACTTTGCTCATCTCCGGAGGATGAATCTTGGTAGGCTTATCTTCCTCACTTTGCTTTTTCGGAAAAGATTTCCCTTTTGGAATATAATTTGACCTTTGGGCCTTCTCCAAAGAAGTGATTTTGTTCATGACAATTCAATCTCGTGAATGGGCTTCTTCGGTAAGCTTTTTCATGTTTTTGAGGATAGCCAGAAGGGTTTCTTCATGTCGATCCTTTGATTTCTCCTTCATGGTCTTAGTGTTGGTTTTGGGGAGGTCATCAACATTCATTTTTGAGATACAAAGGTTTTCTTCAACTTGCATTGCCATGTCTTTAGCTTTGGCCAATGTGGAGGGTTTCTTGTCTCTTAAGGCATAAGTTAGGTGGCCCCCCTACGGCTTTGACAAACTTGTCAAGGATGTTGGCATTAGAGGGTTTTAGGTGATCAGGGATATCCCGAACAACCCTATCAAACTTTTGAATGAATTCCCGGATGTCTTCCCTTCCCCTTGATATTTGATAAAAATTTTCAATGTTAAAGGTTCCTTGGGCATTTCAAGACCACCTTTTCATGAATAGGTCCTCAAATTCATCAGAGCCTTCAATGCATCCTGGGGGAAGACTAAGGTACCATTCTCTAGCTTTTCCCTCAAGTGATAAAGAAAACAACATTATGAGCCTATCTTCATCAAAGATCATCCTAGGGGACATGCACCAATAAAATTCTTCAACAAAGTCACGGGCACTCATAGTGGCATCTCCTTTGAACTTGGGTAACCATCAGTTGTATTTCTCAGGTGATGGCTTGGGATCATCACTCAATTTCAAAGGAGCGAAGACACTGACCAAATGTCTTGCACTTTTGGTCATCCTGTGTTTGTGAGTGGTAGAAGTCTCTGCCATTTTTGGAGTGGGGTCACTGACTTTTTCAAATTCAGGAAGAAGAGCGGTTCCAACAGGGGATGGATCATGTTCCCTTGTTCTTGCAGTAGCCCTAGTTAAAGGAGGAATATTGTCACCTTCAAGCAAACTAGGGGTTTTGACAATGAATGGAGTTGCCAAAGGAATAATAAGAGTGTCATCAATGAATCAACTCCTCAATGATTCACTAGGAAGGCAAACCTGCTTCCTCCTTGGCAACGACGCCAGAAATGTTACCACTCGATCAAGTAGGGAACCTAAAAGGGACTCCTAAGAGGGAAACTTCTAGGTCAAGGGCGACGATGGGGCCTTAACCCACTGTCACCACATCGAAGACTCTTTACTCTTTACGAAATTTCACCGATGGGAGTGTTGACCACACTTTGTCAACGACCCCATAGCAGTACACCCCCATTTTTGCAAATGGGATTCATCATGTTCAACATGGTCGCGCCATTCAGATTCCATCATCAGTCGACAGTTTTATAAACAATGTAAACCCATTCTGCATGTTTATGATGTAAATGATCTAAGTAAGACCGTCATATATGTAACAACCTAGGTAAGCCTAGTATGTTGGTGACGATTTCTATCCTAGGAGGTTTTTTGTCTCACTGATTTACTTGTGTTTTTCGACACAAGTTATCTGCAGAGTTTTCCCCTCCAGCCTCACCCCAAAGTTAGGGTGGATTTTGTCATTAGCATGCTAAGTGAGTCTTAGTGTTTTCTATTGAGTCCTTGTAAAAGTAGTTTGGGAATAATCCTAGCTAGTTGGCTAGATTATTTTATTACAAGCTACTTGGTCTACTAGATCATGTTTTGAGTCGCAGAATTGGGTATTTATTTGAGGGTCTATACGAATGGGTATTCCCCCTTCATGTGTCTAAATGTATTATCTTATGTAAAGAGGGTTGGAAAAAATAATTAAAATCCCCTCTCGGTCAATTAATTAAATTTTCTGGTCAATTAATTAAAAAAATCTTAAACCAAAAATTTAATTAATTTTAGGTCCTAGGTGAAGATAAAATTCTTCGAAGGCAAAATTCGTTGGTCCTTAAAAAATGAATTTTTAAAAGCCCCAGGCCAAGGGAATATTGAGAATTTTAAGAAATTTTGGACCCTTGGGCCTAGGTGGTTAAGTCAAAGTCAAAATTTTGGGGTAATTAACTCAAAAATAGTATTTTTGAGTTAATTAAAATGGATTTAAATGATAAATTCGTTTTTTTCCCAAATTTATAATTTCGATGGTCCAGATTAAAAGATGATCAAATTTTTTTGACGGTCTAGATTATTTTGACATGGATCAACCGAACTAGCCGTTGGAGATTTTGTCCTATAATTAAAGGTCTTTGTCAGTCTTGAATCATCCGATCTTAGGATCGTGCACTTGTCTTGGGAGCTCTTGTAATTTCTTTTGATGAATAAAGCATAAAGACTTTGGGGTTACAAATTTTGGTGTTCCTTTTCTAGATCTATGTGGTGATTCATTTCTAAACTTTGCTACTTTATCTTCTATTTTTATGGTTGATGGCCTTCATGGATTAATCTGCATACACGTATCTTGTGCAGTTTTCTGGGTTCATAAAGTGGCATTTTGATTTTTCTGAAGGATCTCATGTTATTTTCTTAAATCTCTATCAATCTAAAGTTCAGATCTAAGTGTGCAGGGAATTTTTTTTAAGATTTGAGCGTCTGGGGAAGTCTTCAGTTGGACCAGCCGACTCTCAGATTTCGTAAATCTGAAAAAGCCCATTGTTTCTAATTTCCTGAATCTATCTTACGAATTTGTGTTTTTTACAGGGTCTCCTAGGACTTGTGCCTCTCTTTAAAATTTCAAGTTTCTAAAAATTGTATTGAAATGGGTTCAAATCTGGCCATGAGGGCCTTAGATCTGTAAATTAGCTTGTAAATTTGTATTTTTATTAGGGCTGTAAGGGCTTAATAATTTCTTGTGTATATATTTTCAGGATTTGACTGGTTTTGCAGGTTGCAGGGTTTACTCAGAATTTTTTTTAGATCTGAACCAGATCTAACCCCCAAGGGCCAGATCTGGCCTCAGAATCGCTTCTGTGGGCAAATTTGAATGTTATATGATTAAAGAAGCATCTAAATCTGAGTTTGACAGGAGAAATTTTAAGTTTGCTGGGCGAATTTTGAACTGGGTTTTCCTCACGCTGCATATCCGCCATCTATCTCCCCTTGAGACCCATCGATCTAAACCATTCCTCTTCTGCCTTCGACCTCCTCTTCACTGCTATCAAGACCCATCTCTGCGTTAACCCTCTTGCTGCCCGTCCAGCCCTCATCCTCTGTTTCGTTCTCCTTTCACCTCTGCTGTCCAATCTGCATACGAATCCTTCGACCTGCATTATTCCTCCTTTACGTCGGTGTCCACTTCATTCTTTGCCCTCGTTTCCGATTTCATCAACCCTTGCTTCCCTTCTCCGCAACTCCATCATCCTTATTCCTGTTCGTTTGCATTGACCTTCTTTTCCTTCATCCGAGCAGCTATCTCTCCTTCTGTTGACTTACCTAGCCGCTGCATCAACCCTCAACGACCCTGCCTTCCTCTTCCTGTCTGCCGTCCCTCCAGCTCGTCCCATTGTCGTCGAGCCCTTTGCTGTCGACCATTACATTATCCCTGCCATCAAGCTTACCCTTCCCTTGCCTTCACGCAGTGTTTTTCTGTCGCTTTCTCCATCCATGTCAACCTGCAAATGCACAAAGCTCAAACAAAATCGCAGATTCAAAATTCAAAGAACCCTTACGCATAATGTTTTAAATTTTTGATGCGGAGTCAATTTTTTTATATAGCGTTAGTTTTTTTTTTCTTTTTGTTAAGTTTTAGATAGAATTTGATTGTTTTATTTTTTAGATAGTGTTAAGTTTAGCGTAGGCTTTTAGTTTAGTTTAATTTTAGATTTCAATTAACTACAATTTTTGTTAGATTGTAGAGTTAGATTTAGTTTTAATTTTAATTTCAAATTCAATTTGTTAGTCTAGTTCGATTTTTGTTATTTTAGCTTTAAGTTTTAATTTTTTTTTAAATTTGATTTTTTTTTAGTTTTAGATTTGACTTAGATATCGTAACATTAACTTTAGTATTAGTTTAGTTTTAATTTTTGTTTTAGGATTTAATTTTTTTTTTTAAATATAAAAAAATAAAAAAATTCCAAAAATTCTAAAAATTTTAAAAATTCTAAAGAAGGTTCTATAGTCAAATGAGCTTTTAATTTTTTATCATAAGTTTGATTATAGAAACATTTTATTTTTTCTGGATTGGAATTAATTGAAACATTATAAATTCGGAAATATTTCAATGATCTAGCATTTCAATTTGGTAATCGTTTCATGATAAGCTTTGCTGTTCGCTTAAGTATCTTAATGAATGGTCGTGGTGCTTTTTACTGAATATCATTGTGGTCATTTCTGTTTTCATAGCAGCAGTTATACATCCATTACTTGGCTTTAATTGCATAACGAGATCTTTTAACTCCGTAAGGCACTGGTTTTAATATAATTGATCTTGGAAATCTCGTTAATCTTATCAAGTATTTGGTGTTTTCGCTGTGTCTCCTAGATTGGTTGGTTTTCAACCAATCCTTTTCCTTCATTCTTGTTAGGGTCTACCTCCCTTAGCTTGCAAGGAGACAACTTAGATAGAGAGATTGGGGATCAGGGTGACAGCTCCCGATCTGAGCCGTTGTCGCGGTGCCTAGACAATTTGTGCGACAACAGGGAGGACACTCGGTAGTTGAGAAGTCAGTAGTAAAGGATGGATCAATGAATAGGTATCAAGTGACCTTATAGACCCTTTCCCTAGGATAGAATGAAGAGTGGAACTTGCTTGCCTTTTAAGCAAGGTACTTGATTTTCCAGGGAGAGGGGATAAGGATTGGTGGGTTGAGGTAGAAGAATATGACCCATAAGGAAGGTTCTCAATCCCTAAAATCCCTTGGGAACTTAGATTCGCTAGTAGTCCTTGATAAATAGGCTTTGGTGAAGGCCAAGTGGACGCAACCTAGGTTAGGGGATGGATATTGGCAACTAATGATGCTCTTAACCTGGCCAAGGTGAGGGGAAAGGGTCAAGCAAGAATCTTCACCCAAATAAGTTGAATTGATTCTATACTAGGTTCTAGACTTGGGAACCCCTAGGAAAAACTTGATCCTACAGCTAGGGCTTGGGGTATCCAGAGATTCCACTGTGTAATCGCTTCAAATTCGGAGCGCTAGAGAACCCACCAATGCAGTTGTATCTAGGAGATCGAAGTTTTCTTGTGGTCAATTACTCGAGAAATTGATGCCCTAGGTGACCTAATGGGGATAGAACTAGGAAAAAGGGGAAAAAAGTGAAAAAGAGAGTTAAAATGATTACCCTTTTTGAGGGACCAATGCCTGATTCACTTGGGGATATGGAGTCAAGGATAATAATGAGCAAGGATTTAGTTTCTTGTTCAAGGAGGCTCCAAATGTCAACTTTGTCCAGTTTTAGAGGAAAGAGAAGAAAAATGAATTTTAAGCATTTATACTTCATACAAATGGTGCAAGCTTTCAAGATAACATGATCTCTAGGAATTTCATTAATCTAACAATGGCCCATACAAAGAATAAGCTAAATAGACACATAATTCCACATTACATACATGCAACAATTAGCCCTAATTATAGGGAAGTTCCAATGTATGCAGCAACAAGAAAAATAGCATTAAATTTGCACTTACAATGTTAGAGAGTATATCCAACCAACATCACATTTGCAATTAAGAAGCTCCAAGATAGAAAGAACCCAATCCATACATCAAAATTCATCCATAATCCAAAAAAGTCCTCCAAGGAAAAATGCAAAGTTCTCTAAAGATAGAGAGATCCCAAGTCAAGTGAGGTACAAATGAATACAACTAACTCCTATTTATACACCAATTAGGAGTTTGATTTAGCTAATGGGCCTACATTAGCCCCTAAACATAAAATAATGTGTAAATAACCTAACTTTTGGTGACAAGCCCACCAAACTAGCTCATAAATGAAATAATAAGCCTCTTAGGAGGTCAAATAATAATCCTTTTATGTCGTGGGGTCCTCCAAGAGGCCCTATGAGGTCCATATGTGCCATAATGATGAATAAAATCCTCAAAAGGTGATGGACAAGGGGGTGGCCCCTTGTTCTCCAAACAATAAACCTGCGGTGCCCCTAGTGGGTGTGGGGGGGGGGTGCAAACCAATGACCTCATGGGTCTCCATATGAGTCAAAGATGCCTGTAGACCATCTGTAAGGGCTCAGATGATGGAATGAACGCTGCCATATCATCCTACAAGTCTTGGGACACCTGCCAAGTGTGTGGTGCACCTGTGGGTCCAACTGGGCAAAGTGTACCAAATTCATCTTCCTCGTCCAAAAGGTGGATCTCTAGCCATCTTTGAACATCTCTGGGGATCCATGGAGTGCTGTCTACACACACCCTACCTGTGCCAATGTAGCCCTCTGGAAGGTCGTGACCCCGTATAGGGAGACCAAACGCAAATGGACGCCATCTGCAATCTTGAAGAAGATCCAATGCGCCTCCTAGCCTTCTAGTACAACAAGTCATTAGAGTAATCGTGTAAAAGAGCTTACAAACCATGGACAAACAAGTGGACACTTCATGATGGCATGCCCTTTCGTAGTGGGGTTGGCATGTGCTAATGTCTCCAAGCTCCAAAGGGAGTTAGCCAGGTACCTTATTAGGTGCCTTATTTGATGATGTAATCTAATCTTATTTTATTATTTCCACTATTATTTTATAATTTCCTTAGGAGGCCCATTTTAGACCTCATAACTCCCCTAATGCTTCTGCTTCTTACAAAGTGGATCTTAACCAAGCTGGTCTTTTCTTGATTTCAGGAACAACAACTAGGTCCACTGGATCGTTCAACCGTTTTGGCTCTTCTTTATGATCAAAGAGATGTTCAAAAGGATTAGATGGATCAACTCCTTCTTCCTTGGGAGATGTAAGTTCTTTGTCCTCATCAGAGTCCATGGAAATTTCTTTAGATTTGCAATACGCCACATTCTCATCAAAAGTCAAATCCCCGCTAACTTCAACTTGCTTTTATCCTAGAATATATATTCTATATGCCTTTGATGATTCAATGTAGCTAACAAATATCCCTCTTTTTCTTGAAGGGTCCAACTTTCTTCTCTTATCCTTATGTACATGAGTATAAACATGACAACCAAATATTCTCAAATGACCAACTCGGGGTTTCTGTTTGGTGAACACTTCTTCAGGAGTCTTGTTTTGCAAAATTCGATGAAGACTTCTATTTTGAATGTAGACGACTGTCATAGATGCTTCACTCCATAGAAACATAGATAGGTCTTGATCGTGCAACATTGCCTTCATAGATTCCTCAATAGTTCTATTCTTTCTTTAAACAACTCCATTCTGTTGTGGATTATAAGGGACTATCAACGCCCTGTTAATCCCAACTTCTTTACAAAAGGAAAAAATCTCTTTGAAGGTATATTCTCCTCCATTATCAAATCTTAGGATCTTGACCTTCTTTACCTTCAAATTTTCGACTCCAGCTTTGAATTCTTGGAATTTATCAAAGATTTCATCTTTCGTCTTCATGAAGTAGATCCATGTCTTGCGAGAGAAACCATCAATAAAGGTTACATAATACAAAGAGCCTCCAAGAGATTTCACTGGCATCAGACTACATACATTAGAATGAAATAGATCTAGGATTTCCTTTGATCTACTTTCACTGCTTGGAAATGTTTCCTTTACGATCTTCCTAAGCGCACATCCTTTACAAACTTCTTCATGTTCTTCCTGCAAATCTGGAATACCTGAATCCATTTGTTTTAAGGTAGGAAAAGCTTTATAATGGAGATGAGCTTATCTTCTATGGTAAAGTTCACATGAATTAATATCATTATGTACAAGTGCTTGAGTAGGTTGTTTCAAGAGTCTATACAACCTTCCTTCACGAATTCCAATAACTCTAGCAAAATCTATATCAGAGCCCTTTGGCTATACAAGAGATTTTCCATCAACAAATGCTACCCTAACTCCTTTATCTTCTAAGCAACAAATATAAACCAAATTCTTCTTCAAACTTGGTATATACAGGATGTTGCTTAGATGAACATTTTTACTTGATTCTGGCTCAACGGATGCCTTCCCGATGCCTTTGACTGCATAACTGTAGTTGTCTTGAAGTTCCAACTTTTGTTATAGATTTCTTTCCATTAAACTTATAATATTGTCTTGATCTCCTGTCACGTTCCTTGAGGCACCACTATCTTCTAGCTACAAGTCTTCACTATCTGCAACAGAACCAGTGAGAGCAGAGAAATAGAAAAAATATTTAGTACTTGGATATTCATTCTTAGGTTTCTTTGGAAGTGTTGGAAAATGGATAGTGGAAACTATTAATCTTATTTTCCTTACTTTGATATTTGCTTATGAATCATATTTATCTTCTTTAGTTAGATATTTTCATCATACAATATCAAGAACAATAACAACAACAATAGAGGACACAGATATTAGGCTCTCAGCCAGGGCAAAACCCCTCCAAGGGGAAAACCCGAAAACTCGTCCTTTCTTAGAATCTGCTTCAAATTGGATACAAAGACCCAAACCCTAGACCAAGTCTTTCTCCTAGTACCAAGTCAGCCCTTCTTCAAGTCCTTCCTTGAGTCTACACCAAACTGCTACACACTGGGACTTCGACTTGCCAGCTTCGACAATGCTACTCAACCTGCAACTTTGACCTTGCAATTTTGGTCTTGCAGCTTCCAAGGAAACCCTAGATCAAACTCCTCTTGAGACCTTCCTGGAGCAAGACAACTCCTCCTAAGGTCAACGAGATCTAGATAAAGTATCCTTCCTTCCAGCTACAAGATGCTGCACTTCGTCTTACTGCAACTCGGTCTTGCAATTTCAACCTCTTCCTAAAACCCTAAAATTTCGCACGTGTGAGAGAGATAGAGCCCAAAACAAGATATTTTTGTACTTCTTTCTTCTCCCAGACCTTCACTCTTCTTTTTTGCTTCTCCCAGCTACAGATCAAACTTCTTCTTGTGATATCGAACATATGGAGTGAGTGAAATGCCAAAATGAGGTCAAACTGCTCCTTTATATAGCCTTTTAAAGGGGTCAAATTCCCTCTTTTAGGCCGACTTGATGCTGCCAGGGTCGAATTGTACTTTTGGAGTTTCTAGGACTTTCTAGACTCAAAAATAGTTCTTTTTACAATTATATTTGCCCAGAAGGGTCTTATAAACATAATCTTGATTCCTTTGACTCATGATGATAAATCCTAAGACCTAACCAACCCGAGAAACATGAAGAACCTGCTTTTACCTAGAAGACCATCAATAATGCATGAAACCCATGCTTTAATAATAAAAGCCTTTTCTTTTTTTTTCTTGCTTGTTACATAGGATACATGTTGAAATGAGTACAACAATTATGAAGACCGAAACTAGTTACATTTCTCAACACTCCCTCTTAAATAGGGAGGTATTCATAATTGTACAATCATTACAACATCATATCTCAAACTTAAGAGTTCTCACAAGAAGAGTCGGATCGATAAGCCATACTGTAAGCATCATCATCATTACCAACACTGTCTCTGAGGCCTAACTATACAAGCTCTACTTTAATCAAGAGCATTATGCTAGGAGGCTTTACGTGTGATACCGCACCACCTCTACAAGGTACATACCCCATCTAGATGTCTATAAGGTATGTCATTTTAGGACTATTCTTATCTTGGATCTCCAATCTTGAATCCTCAAAGAATATTGGTCCCCTCTTTGACCACTCTTCTCTTGGATACCTGTCACATCCTTAATGAGTATCGGTACCTTTCCCTTCTTGTATGTTATATCCTCAAGGAAACCACAAATGCTTATCCAATCCTCCGTTATTCTCTCTTCATCTCCTGAAGAAGAGAATGCACATGTGATGTCCATCATCACTCCCTCTCAACCAAAGAGGATATCCTTATTCTCCCTTAATCTTGAGAATAGAACTTTGCTCCTTATTCAAGGAGTTTCCAGACTAACGTTCTACTTGGGAAGTCAACACCACAACTTGTCTTCATATGGCTCCCCCTTTCATCCGCATCTCTTGCTTTCTTTCAAGGTATCATGGAGCCATCTCCACTCTTTGTTCTTGTGGCAGGATTCAGGTCATTTCTCTTGCTCATCACTTTCTTCTTTCATATGAAGGCATTGCATTGAGCCTTCCCAAACTTCAAGTTGATCATAACTTCCTTAGGGAAGTGATCTTCTTTGAACTTCAGGTTATCTTCTCGCACAACTACCTTTCAATCCCAAGATGGGCACATCTTGACTTCCTAGCTGCCAGGTAGCATTGTGCTTCTCTCAACATTCTTCATACGTTTCCATCTATACAGCTGAACTTGCCTCAACTGTCATCATGTATTCCTGCAACATTCTTCCATGTAGAAAAATAATATGTTAACCATATAACCAAAAATCAAAATCAGTGTTGTGAACATCTCATAACATCCTAATTTTATCTCGAAATCACGATTTTTTGGCCTAGCTGATGTATGCCGATTTTTACCGGTATTTTGATGGTCTTGATTTTGCCAATGTTTGCCAAATTTTACTGACATTTTCCCAATTTTTACGACTTTTTGGTTTTCCGGACCCTTGCCGATTTTATCCCGATGCCGATGTTCATAACATTGATTAAAATCAGACTTACCTTATTATGGTGACCTTCTCGTACCATCAACATCCTCATTGATCATCTCCACTTGAGACTTCCTTCATGCATTAGAGTGCCCAAGGATCGAACTTGATTACCAATTTAGAGCTTTTCTTCCGGAGATTATATTGGATGTTAATCAATGTTGTTTATTCTAGAGAATGTCTTAATTCTATGTAAGTCAATTTCTTCTTTTTCAAGCATCATACTATATACTCAGGCATGTTTCATGTCCAACTTTCTTTTTACAAGATTCTATACATGAATCTTATCCAAAGTTTTACATCCAACATGCATTCCTACTATGCTTTCACCCGATCATCTAGCTGTCTGTTCTAAAGTGAGCCTGCAACTTGACCTATTCTATTCTTTCATCCCTTTACCAGTATTGATTCCACATTACATGGAATGTCTACTAACCTTGTCATGATGCTTTCCCAAAGACCTTCTAAAATGATGGTCCTTCCTGAATCATGATGATTCAACTAAGCAGGATGACAACTTCTAACATGATGTTAGATAATACCTGGATGAGCATTATGCAAAAATGGTCTATCTATCCATCTATCTAGACGATCTTACAAAGAAACTTAATCTTGTAAATTCTATACATGCTACTATCTTATGCTTCTTTCTATGATGCTATGCAAAACATACTATCTAAAGGAAAGATTAATCCTTATAAAGACCCTGACAGTCGTCATCTTTCTTTATACAATCCTCTATATTGGTTAGCATCCAGGACTTTTGGATTGTACATGTTAGTCTTGGACAGTCTTCCCTTGCACTGACAGTGCTGGAACTGTCCACAACTTGTCATTAGTGTTTTGCCTCTAGTATCCTCATGGTTTTGGTGCTTGCCTTATCTGTTCGAGCTTGAAGTCAGTGCCAAACCAGGCGGAATTGCAGCAACTACTGTATGGATGCAATCAGTGTGCCTTGCTAATTTATAGAGAAAGGTAATCTCCTTTGGTAAGTTCCAGTCTCTTTGGAATGGAAAAACAACAGGAGGACAGGTCTGTAATTGGACATATTCAAGCAAATATGATTGGGCACCGCATCTATAATGCTTTACCAGTCCACATTATAAATTATAATAAGGAATTAGGAAGAAAATGATACAGTACTAGAATGGGCACGTCTGTTTCATTTTTCTTGGTGAATTGGGTTCCTTCTTGACTCTTTAGGCCAATTCCAGTTGGTGTCATCCACTCATGAGATTTTACAATGGGCATATTCTTTGAGTCAATGGCCGATGGAATCTGTCTTTGCTAGCATTTTTAATGCTTGTGATTGCTTGACAACCATACCTTGTGCTGCTACCATTGGCTCCAAGGTGATTTCTCTAGAGCATTCTCTTGTTATGCTTGACTGCTATGCGTGGAGTTACATTTGCCTGTTTTGCTTGTTTCAGAGCAATTATTTGTTCTTTGATTAAGGACACAGTGGGGAAGATATGGAATATTACTAGGTACTCATGTTTTGTATTTCTGCAGGATGATGAGCATACAAATGCAGGGAGAGGTTCCAATCTGACAGAGGATGGACATGTGGAGTGTGATGCTAGTATTATGGATGGTTTGACTGGAGCCTTTGGGGCTGTTGGAGGAATAACTGGTGAGAATGTGAAGTAGTGAACTGTATTTCTTTGGTTTGTCAGTTATTTTTTATCACTATGAGGACTAGCTTGCCTGGAAAATTAATTCATGCCATTTATTGAATAGCATATCAAGCTATCGTACAAAATTGAAAGCAGTAAGATGGATATAATTCAAATTATATATTCATTTTTGCATGTGTCTTATTTATGTTTTCATGCTACAAACTTTAACCTTGGCTCTTGTCAAATCAGGAATTGTTAATCCAATTCAAGTTGCAACACTTTTGGCAAAGGAGCGGATGATGGGATCTTCTCTGCTTGGCCGCATACCTCCTATGTATTATTTATGTGCTTTTCTGATTGGCTTAACACATGTTGATGATACATGAAAATATTAATGGTTTTATGTGTCATATTAAGTGCAATACATGCTGGTGAAGCACCGATCAGTTTGAGGAATTTGTCTTTGGCTCAAACTGGAAATAACAAAGTCTGTGGATACTGTCTTAACATGGGAATGGACGTTATGTTTCTTTGTGGGTGGCTAAAACAATTTACCAACTGATCCAACAACAGAAAACGACATTAGTGCAGCGAAGCCACTCCCATGTGAATCCATCTCAAATTTTTACTGACTATAATATATATACTACAACAAATCATACACACTGAATGCAATGATTTATTTGTTTGTTTCTAAATAGTAGAAGGGATCCATATTTAGGCTGACAAAAATAAAAGAGCGATATATTTCAAAAATATTTGCTAAGTTGCTACAAAGTCAATCGATCAAATTAGACACATACAATTAACCCACTTAAATTCTCATAAGACTCAAAATTTTGATACAACACTAATGTATCCATGTATGTTCGTACACACTGAACAGACTTAGAATGCTCTGGCACCACCTTAAAACATGACCATAACCTCACACACTGTGAACTCTAATAGTAATTTTTTAATAGTTTGAGCATATGGATAGTAATTCTAAATATATGAAAAAGATATGGATTTTAACTATCTCATTTAAAGAGTATAGCCCAAATAAATAAAGCATAATGATACAATTCGTTTCTTATATATCCAAGGGGACAAAATCTAAATATAATCAGCCCATGCCTTTATCCTTTAATCTCTTCTTTTGCAATGGATTGGTAAAGACAGGATTTCATACATGGGGTAATTTGTCAGCCAAGGATTGGGGCAGTTGGCTGCTGCGTAGAACTGTTAATTGCACCATAAGACTATGGGGAACCAATAAACAAGCTTTCACAGCACTCTCTAAAATCATTCATACACCAGGTTGTTCAAAATAAATTTGGATGGACAGTGTCCGATACAGAAAAATTGAAAATGGCCATGTGAGAAACCTTTCTTCAGTTACAGAACCAGAGAGCTCTATGCTAAGACCCGACTAAGCTTCTTACTTGCAGATCAATTCTACAGAAGATGGGTTGTTAATATAATGTCCCCAATTTCGGTTTTTCCATTTGAGGAGGTCAACAGAGATTTTGTGGGTGGTGCTAAGCATAGCACAATTTTGAAATTCAGGCATTGTAGGAAATTTTGATATGGGAGGCATGAGGACTCAGGAGAACAGGTGAAATTTCAGCCTTGGTGGAATGTGGGGACCACATAAAGGAGGCAATTTTACCCTTGGAGATAATTTGTACTTGTGGAGGAAGCGAGAGAAAGAAAAGGGCATGCGAGTTAGCGGAAAATGGGGTCCACCAAGAGAAAGAGGGCCAACTTCTATAAATAAGGCAAGGAGGCTTCCATTTTGTATCTTTGACAATCTAAATTTTGAACACAAGTTTTCTTGAGCTGTTTAGCCAAGTAAACCAGTGCTGTTTAGCACAAGGAATTCCCAAGCGAGAATTCCACCTCTATATTCGGTGAACTTTGACTGTCACCCTAGGAGGGTATTTCAGAAGTTAGTGGGGAAGGATTGGCTGGAATTCGTGGGACGGGCAGAAATCAAACCACTGAGTTGAGGGAGTTTCAAGGGAAATTATGGCCAACGAATTTAGGAGAAATTTCATTGAGGGTGGACCAGCATTTGTGGAGAATTTTGGGACTGGAAGTTGATGCTCCTAGGAGAGAAAAACTCACCATTTTAGGGCCTGTGCAGAAGTATTACTGGGCAGAATTTGTGGGGTTGGATTCATCTCATTTGTGCCAGGTTTTGGAAGGAATTTCACTCGCATCTTCCGGAGGAAATTTGCAGGGAAATCCTACAGCTAATTGAGAAGGAATTGGTGACATATCCAACAGTTTGAATTGTGGGGGACACAAAAACTGTTAATTTGGGTAATTCTGGGAGGTTGGAATTAGCCCAAATCATTTCTGGGTTTTTCCGGACTAGCCTAAGGGAGTTTACTCCTAATTTTGCAGAATTTTTGGAGGAGTTTTGATGCCCCAAACAGCAGGATTATTTAGCAGCGAGTTAGGAGGAATGAGCTCAAATTTTGGGTCCTGGGTGGTCGGTAGAATTTGCCAAAACCTTTTCTGGGTTTTTCTGGATTTTATATGGGGAGACTCCAGCAAAAATTGCAGAAATTTCTGAGCACTTTTAAGGGGTCAAATACAAGGTTGTTTCCAGTTGTAGCAACAATTTACATCAGACAGGCCGCAGTTTCTTCTGGGATCTTTTCCGACACTTGGAGCCATTTATTTGTCACCTGGGTTTGGCCTTGCTTGCTGTAGCAAGCCCAAGTTTCTCTTATCACAATTATTGTACTCTTAATTTTTTATATTAATACAATGGCTCAGAGTTTTTGCCCACATTTCAGTGTTTAATTGTGTATGGTTGTGCATGCTTGAAATTTATAGCTGTAGATAGTCCTTTGCTTCTGTTATCTACTGTATTTTTCCATTTGGAACATTACGATTAAGGACAATGAAGCTAGATGGCTTTGTAGGTTTAGGATATTTGGATTCCAGAAAGCAGAATTTTCTTGTATATTAGATAGTTTGGGTGGTTAATCCTCAATAACAACCCAACAGTTCAAGATTAACTCCACCACAAAGTCCTGTCAATCCCTAGATTCGTTCCTTTGCAAATCTGGAGGGCTAATGACCAACACATTTCATTAGGCTGGAGGTTCAGAGACATATTCAAATACGACTTTGCTTGAGCTAGGGGTTGGTTCTATGGAGTTCAGCGGCAATATTGATTCTGTGGCATTATGGTTGTTCAGATACAATTTTTTCAGATATTTTAGTTAGACTGGAGAGAGTTGCTATTATTAGTAGTGCCCCTATTTGTTAGGAGGCACAACTTGAGGATTTGCACACTAGTTATGATCGTATATTTGAGATCCTTGTGAGCTCATGATACCAATGAGCTACATTCAGGCAACATGCGAGATGGGGCTATTTTTTAACAGGGGTTGCATGTTAGAGATGATCATATATGCAGACTCACTGAAAATGGAGTCCAATGAGGGTAGTTTCATAGACATGCAAAATATTTCTACTTTTAGCAGGTTTTGCATGTTGATTCTGATGGCATATGGATTCCTCTCTGGAGATTGAGTCCGATGAGTATGATCTTGTGGACCTGTGCAATTCTATTTTTAGCAGTGGTCACGTGGCAGTCTGTAGTTGTGACATATAGCAACATCTAGTTGTGACACATGGTAGATTGTGAGAGTGAACATGGCAAGATCTGGATGCATGCATGAGCTAGAGTGAGGTGTTGAGTTACTTGAGTTGCACTGAGTGTGTCAGGGAGTTAACTGGGTTGCTCGAGTGAATCAACCGCACACTATTGGGACGCATGCATGGGTTTAGGAGTGAATTGGCATCTTCTTGAGTTAACTAAGTCACATGCATGCATGGAGGAGTCTACACGGTTTTCTCTCGAGTTAACTAAATTGATGCATTTTCTTTTCTTTGCTTCACTTTACTATAACTTTCTCTCTCTCTTTAGTTGGACTAAATCCATTCCATCTTCATCCATGTGCATGTAATATTCCCAATTAGCAATAGATAAGTGGAAATATTAATTTTTGACTACTTTACTCTAATAAAGTTAAGTTAGAAATAAAGTGGGTGAAGAGGGACACTTAACTCACACTTAGGATAAAAGCATTTTCTAAAGTCACTTGAGAAACATGATTTATTGGCAGCGTGGGGCCTAGAGGTTGAAGTGGTAGCGTAGGGAAAAGGATAGCGTAGGCAATGTGGGCCCAAGCCAGCGCAGAGAGAGAGGGACAACGTGGCTCAAGGAGACAACGTAGTTGATGGTGGGGCCTAGGTGAGAGCAAGGCTCTCTAAGCATAAAAAGGGAGAGGGTCTCCTCATTTCATTCATTTGGATTATGCATATTTGTTATTTGTCTTTTGACATTGAGTATGCTTGCTGTTGAGCAAAGTCTGCATGTACTGTTCAGTACACCGAGTGTCTCCGTGCGGAGATTCCAACCTCAACCCTGGGGGACTTCGAATGCCTGCTCGGGTGAGGAGTTCCATCTTTGTTTGTCCGAGAGAGTTGCAGCAACCACAGTTGGGAGCATTCACTTGAAGAGACAGCGCAGTCAGTGAGAGGGAGGACGCAGTCTTGGAAGGAGGTGGTTCTAGATTGAGGGTTTATCAGGGGATTCAGCCTGGGAGAGTTGGAAAGGGGTCAACCCTTCCCTATTCCAGCATTTTGGTAGAGTCAGAGGCCATTATTTGCAGCAGATCATTCAGGGCTAGCGTTTCTCATTGGGGAATAACGTAGTGCCTCAAGGGAGTCATTTTCAGAGGTCAGCCATTTCCGGAAAGCTTTTTGGGCTTTTCTGGGTATTGGGTGGAGAGGCCATTCCCAAAGTTTCACAATTTTCCAAGGTGGGGAGCAGCCCCAATTTGCTAGTTCATTCCAGCAGTAGTAGCAGCACAGTAGCAGTACCAACAGCACTGGAGATTACGCAGTCTTTGAGGGAGCAGCCATTCCGGGTCATCTTCTGAGAATATTTCTACGCTTGCCTAGTGCAAGCCAAGGTGCCATCATTCTGATCACCTTTTGTACTCATTCCATCTTTCAGTATTAATAAAATGGCTCAACGTTCTCCATATTGTCTGTTTTTCTTATGATCTCTCTCTAGTTGCTGTATGTCTTTGTTTATGTGCTTTATATTGCTGTTTATTTCCATTCGGGATATTACAGTGGTATCGAAGCTCATAGAATTGGCTCAGCCTGTGGAGCAGATTGTCTATGACACCAGCAGGAAAATCATACATCTGTTACTGAGGGAGGAAGTATAAAGACCAAGAGCGGAGGTTAGAGAGCACCTTCGAGGAAGGTGATTGCGTTCCAGTAGTGGACGCAGAAGAGGAGGAACCAATGGTGGAGGAGAGAGATGCCGAGAAGGAGTTCAGTGAACTTCTCCTCAAATTAGTGCAGGATTTGTCGAGGCGGATAGAAGAGATGGGGCAAAGGTTCACTGCAGAATCTAGACAGCATGAAACCCCAAGAGTTTTCCATATCAGAGAGGGATCGGGCACATCCCATCATTTACAGGAGCACCTCACAGTGCAACAGATGGCATCACATACACCTCCACGTTCCACGATGCCCACATTTCTTGTCGCAGACACTGGGGCAGGAGCACAGCAGGAGCAGGAACAGGCACACATGGGAGATTACTTTGCTGAGTATTAGTCATACGCTTGGGAGTTCAAAGATGCCCTCACATTCCATGATTTCGTTAAGCTCAAGCGGGACAGCAGACCCCACAACCATCACAGGGGAAACAGGCACTCACATGACGGGGATGTACAACGCACTGTAGGCAGATTCTATCTACCGACATTTGACGAATCATCCAAGTGTTCGGCAAAGGCTTGGGTGGAGAAGTTGGATATATATTTCCAACTTAACCAGATGGCAGAGCCAAAGGCCATCAAGGTGGCAGCGCTGCACCTGGAGGGCGAGGCCCATGATTGGTGGTTTCACGGGATGGCTATGCTGGGACACTAAGGAGTGACAACATATGCCGAGTTCACGCGGAGGCTGATAGAGCGATTTGATTCGAGGGATCCAGAGGAGCACTTTGTTGAGCTGACTAAGCTCAAGCAGACCGAAAGTTCAGACACATACATTTCAGAGTTCTTGAGACTTTCTGTGATGGTGCCTGATTTATCCGCAACTTGGATGATCTATATGTTCATAGATGGATTGGCAGAGCCTCTACGGGGATTAGTCAGATCGACGAGGCCAGCTACACTCCATGATGCAGTTGGGAGGACTCGGGATTTGCAGGATGCACTACCCCATACTAGAGCTCCTTTTCCCCAGAGACCGGCATTCCAGCTGAAGGGGAAGGACGTGAGGGTTCCACCTCCAAAGGGGAACCAGGGCAGAGGGCCAGTGGATGATGAGACTAGGAGAGATGTGAGGCAGAAGAGGCTATGTTTCACATGCCAAGAGCCATGGGCACCCGGACATCGTTGCGCCGCAGGGAAGGCACATTACATTGAGGTCTTCTCCGACAGTAGCGGGGAAGAGGAGGAGTATGAGGAGGTAGAGGCAGGAGGCAACAATACAACGTAGGGAGGGGATCATCTGCCACCTTCACCACCAGGAGCGGGAGGTGCAGCATTTGCACCTACCGGGGGAGCCCTTGCATCTTTGCGGGGAGTTCCCAAATACTTGACACTGCGTGTCCGAGGCACAGTGCGGCGACAACGTGTTTTAGTATTAGTGGACAGTGGGGCCACCCACAATTTTATTGATGCCCAGTTGGTAGAGTGGAGGGGCATATCGACGGAGAGCTTTGATGGATTTTCACCACTGGTTCCAGGCGACAGGACCATGCAGTGTGCCAGGTATTTGCCGGCCCTGGCAGTGACTATGGGGACTTACACCCTGACGGATCACTTCTTCGTGGTGGACATTCTGAACACCAACGTGATACTGGGGGTGTAGTTGTTGATCACGCTGGGGAAGGTCACCACTGATTGGGAGACCTTGGAGATGGAGTGGACGGATAAGAAGACTGGGAGGCACGAGAATATTCGGGGTATGCACACCTACCCACCACAGACAGTTTCAACACATCGGATGGAGGCAGATTTCTTGAAGGGAGACATAGAGTGGGCAGTGGAGCTGCGTGTTTCAGAGGCAGGATCTACAGGGCAGGGCGTACACCCAGATGTACAATCCATTTTAGATAGATATGCCATGGTTTTCAGAGAGATACCACCAGGGAAACTGCCAGATCGAGGGTTTGAGCACACGATTGAGTTGGAGCAGGGTATCCAGGCTATCATCACTACACCCTATAGGCATCCTAAGGCCTACCGGGATGAGATTGAGAGGGTCATCCATGATCTCTTAGCCCTTGGGCACATCCGTCCTAGCACTAGCCCCTTTGCTTCTTCAGTGGTGTTGGTGAAGAAGAAGGACGACACACTGAGGATGTGCATCGACTACAGGGCCCTAAACAAGAAGACCATGAAGAACAGGTACCCTATCCCACGAATAGATGAGTTGATTGATGAGATGAGGTGATCGAAGTTCTTCTCGAAGATTGATTTGAGATCCGGGTACCATCAGATTCGCGTGAGGGAGCAGGATATTCCCAAGACCGCTTTCAGATGTCATTATGGTCACTTTGAGTTTTTGGTGATGCCTTTTGGGCTGACCAATGCTTCGACCACATTTCAGTCATGCATGAATCACATCTTCCGCAATCACTTGAGGAAGTTTGTGTTAGTGTTTTTCGATGACATCTTGATTTACAATAGGACATGGGAGGAGCACCTACAACATATTGAGGCTGTATTGCGCATATTGGAAGAGCAACAATTCTATGCTAAGCTCTCCAAGTGCGAGTTTGGGCTAATAGAGATGCTCTACTTAGGGCACATTATTGGGGTGGATGGAGTGAGGGTCCACGAGGAGAAGATTAGGGCCATCAGGGATTGGCCAGATCCGAAGAATGTGACGGAACTTCGGGGGTTCGTGGGTATTTGCACCTACTACCGAAAGTTCGTCAAGGGATTTTCCCAACTTGCTGCACCCCTTACAGACCTTACCAAAAAGGGGGCATTTAGTTGGATGGATACAGTGCAGAGGGCCTTCGACAGACTCAAGGAGGTGATGAGCAGCTGTCCAATTTTGGCATTGCCAGATTTTACGCAGCCCTTTGTCCTAGAGTGTGATGCATCAGGGGAGGGGATAGGCACAGTTTTGATGCAGGGAGGCCACCCCATAGCTTTCGAGAGCCGGAAGCTGTTGCCGCCTGAGAGGTTGTATGCTATACACGAAAAAGAGATGTTGGTCATCATGCATGCATTGGCCAAGTTTCAACAGTACTTGGTAGGGAACAGGTTCAGAGTGAGAACAGACCACAACAACCTCCGATTCTTTCTAGAGCAGAAGTAGATGCAGGAGAGGCAACAAAAGTGGGTCAACAAGATCCAGACATATGATTTTGACATAGAGTATGTCAAAGGGAAGAACAACGTGGTGGCCGATGCACTTTCACGTAGACCAGCAGCGTTGTCCTTGATGAGTTTGGATACGGACTGGAGGGCTCAAATTTTGGTAGAGTATTCCAAGGACTGTTTTGCCTGTGAGGTGTTGGACGGACAGGTTACAGATGACAGGTACAGGGTGATGGATGAGGTGATCTACTTCAGGGACAGGATCTTCTTGACTGAGAACCCCAAGCTCAAGGAGAAGATATTGCACGCCTCACATGACTCACCATTATCAGGCCACCAGGGGTTCACCAAGACCTATAGGGCCATCAGAGAGAGGTTCTCGTGGAAGGGCCTCAAGGAGGACGTACTCCGGCATGTCAGGGAGTGCAAAGTTTGCCAGCGCAACAAGGGGGAGATGAACCATCCGGTAGGGTTACTGCAGCCTCTTCCCATACCTAAGGGGAAATGTGAGAGTATTTCAATGGATTTCATCACAGGGTTGCCCACTGTACAGGGCAAGGATTGCATATTTGTAGTCGTTGATCGGTTGACAAAGTATGCACATTTCTTCGCCATATCAACACTTTACACTGCAGCACAGGTGGCAGAGTTATTTTTCAGGGATGTTTTCAGATTGCATGGTCTCCCAAAGACCATTGTCAGTGACAGGGATAGCTGCTTCATGGGCAGGTTTTGGTAGGAGCTTTTCCGTTTGGTGAGCACTGAGTTGACCCCGAGTACTAGTTACCACCCACAGACAGATGGACAAATGGAGATAGTGAACAAGTGTCTGGAAGGCTACTTGCGTAACTAGCGGGCAGGAGAAGGCATGGTTACGATGGTTGCATTTGGGAGAGTACTGCTACAACACCACTCATCCTATGTTTATCAGTATGTCTCCATTTTATGCTTTATATTGGTATTGTTATCGCTTGCCGCCTACACCTACCTATAGTTAGTGAGAAAAGCCTTCAACCCCACAGGTGTGGTTGGTGGCAAGGAACTCAGAGAAGGGGCTGTCACCTATTCCCAACTCTCTCCGTTTAAGCTATCTACTAAGTTAGCTAAGGGGGGTGGTCCCTAAAGGAAAACTAAGTTAAAGTTGTGAGGTTTCTAGGAGAATTGATTAGAAGAAATTAATTATCAAAGATGACTCAATTCCAAGATGTAAACAAGCATACAAGTATATGAGCAATATTCAATGATGTGTTCAAAATATAGACCAGTGCTTTAAAGTAAATGACAAGTGCTTGCTCAAAAAATGAAATCCAAGATACAATGGCAATAATCCCACAAAGGAAGTGTTAGACCAAGATTAACATATAAGCATTACTTGCAATAAATGAAAAAGTACTTGTAAGAAAGTGCTCAAGTAACAAAGGATAATGACATTCAATATTCATGAGCTAAATAACCACCAAAGTAACAAATACATGAAATAGAAAAATTGCGAGTAAATTTGTGATGTGAAGGTGCTCTTGGTTTATTTTAATTGTAGAATTCTAAAACAATTTTCAACTTAACTCCTGTCCCCAGACCTCACCCTCGCCCGAAATCTGGATCTCACAATGAGGAGTCCATAGGGGTGGAGGGTCCCTAATTTCTATACAACCAACTTAAGTTGGAGGTTATTTTTTAGAGATGCAAGTCTAGTATGCAAAGTGAAATGCCCAAATGATATGAAAGTGAGTTTGCAAGTGCTATGTAAAAGATGGAGATGATTTAATTAAATATGCTTCATAGTTAGAACAATAACTCAAGTTGCCATAAATTGAAAGTGCTATGCTTCTTTACTTGTAGTATATTGTGAAACTTATCCAAATGAGAAATAGATCACAAAACATAAGTAAGTGATGGCAAATGAGATTGCAAATTAGGAAATTTAAAAGACTATGTGATCTAAGCAATTAATGAAATGAAAATATGAGTTACTCACATGCAACTAAATTAGATTAGCAAATGAAATGATGAATGCAAGTGATTTAGTTGAGAAAAAAGAAGAAGAAAGAAAGTTAACTACTCAAGAAGATTTCCTCCCTCTAAATGAGTAGGTGAGATACCATGGGAAAAACTTCCCAAGCTCCCTCAAGAAAAGTCAGCTCTTTATTAATGAAAGTGCAGCCCTCTTATAGAAATGAGGGGATTGGGAAGAGCTTACAATATGTGTTTTAAATTTGCTCCTTCCCAAAGTTACAAGTGTAAGATTTTAAAAAAAATTTACTTGTGAGATGTTTACAAAGTAAAGGCTTAAAGCCTTGAGGTGAATGGCGGTTACAATTCCTCAAAAGAATGAGGCTTTAGAAGTAGAGGTGAAGTGATAAGGCGGAACTTGGATTTGAGGTTCCAAACGGAAGAGTGTTCCTTAGCCTATGCTTTAGCTCCCTTTCTTCAAAACTTAGATTGCTTCCAAGAACACCTATAGGCAAACAAGCAAAAGAGTTAGCATGCCAAAGAAATAGTGCTGAAATATGTGAGAGGAAATCACATGCATGCGAAGGAAAAAGTTAGAAACTCAATGCAAGTATAAAATACACTTTATATTACAAATTCCCTCACTAAGATCAGCTTGAAAGAGTTGATTTAGTGAGTGAGAATTAGGATTTAAATCCAACAACTTAGCTTCAAATGCTAGATAAAATAGATATGTGCACAAATGAGAGAAGAAATATTATGAAATTTTTTTAGAGATGGAATAGAAGCAAATGGCTCATGAAACCCCCTTTTAGATAAATCTCTTGATGTCTTATGAGATTGTTGGCTTGAACAACTTGTGAGACCTCTGATATCCTTGGAGCTGACTTATTCCAATTGAAGAAGTCTTCACACTCCAATGGACTTGGCAACCTGTCCTTTGAACACACAAATTTCTGCAAACCAATTGTTAGTGCAAAAGAAACTTGGCATATAGAGGCCACGTTGAGCTTGTCATTTCATCGAAAATAACAAGCTAGAACAAGAGCACAAAACATACCAAGTCCAAAGGAGATCTGAGATAGCTACAAATCTCCCCTCCCTAGACAATAGTGCCTTCAGGCAAATGCAAAGAAAAAAATCCAACTAGATTGCAATGTGAAGTAAATAAATAACAACATCAAATGAAACAAGTATACCTCATCAACCAAAGAATGCACCACAAGAGAAGCTAGTAACCCCAAAGACTTTCCTTTATTCAGCTCAATAACAATTTCGGCATAGTAACAATAAGCACAAGCTTCAAAAAACCACTGTTACAATGAGAGCCCAAGGCTCATTTAAATAGAACTATGGGAGCAAATCCCAATGAAAAATCAAATGACAAGTGGAGAAGGGAGATAATCCCAATGCAAAAACGAATTTGTACAAGTGGCTGATATGACTGATGAAAACTGATGTCTAATGCTGAAAGTGGCAGTGAGTTACACCATTACTGTTCATCAAATATCCATAAATCTCTTGTACGTATGCTCTTGAGAAACATGTGTGAGAAGAGTGGAAGTAAGTGGGAGCAATATCCCATGAAATGTGCAGCCCCAAATTACCATGTCACGGTCCCAAAACACTGTATATTCATTACTTTCATTGAACTCAGAAATCAGACCTGCGTATGACTTCAAACTGCTGATATATTGGTTGCAAACTGTTCCTTAACTGGTGTATAATTTCTGTGACTAACCGTGTGTGTATTCTCCATTGTGGACAGCTATGAGATGAAGTGGAGAAGGTATGGGACAAATCCCCATCAAATCTGGAAATATCTTTGACATAACAGCCACCAAAAATCTGCTCTGTGTGCTTGTTGGCAGCATGTAGCTGTTATGGACATACGCTGATTTCCTTCCTCTAATCGCTGCGTACATGCTGGAGTAGATTGCTGCGTATTGGTTGAAGGTGATAATAGCGTACAAGTGGATGGTTAAGCGTAGATTGCTGAAGACATACTCAACTGAAGCTTCCTGTTGTTGAATTACCCTTTCAATCTGCGTGGATTCTTGTTTCGACATGTGCGTATCATCCTTCACGTGAAATTTTCCTCAGCTGCCTATATGTGGAGTATGAAGGTGGGGTCCTCTAATTATCTTTCTTTAACATTATAATTCACTTTGGACAATACTCCAATCACATTAATAGTTTTCTTTTACTTCAGAAATTCGTGGGCCTTCACAATTTCCACGTGATTCTTTTTCACTTGATTGTTGACTTGGATAAGTTGACCTTCAAGGTGGCTGCCATGTCACACCTTTTGTCCCCCATTAACTTTTAATGTGCCTTCCCTTTATTTTCAACATGCTTAAATTAAATTCAAAGTGAATTTTTAGCCATACATAGCATTTCATTCAACCAACATGATACTCTTGACTTGGTTTTGAAATGTTGTCTTGACCTTGTTGTACCTTATGTGGTGGGCCCCACATTGCTGCTACATCACCCTTGACTTCCCTTCTTAATTCCCATGTCAAATTTTGACTTATTTGATTTTGGAAAAAATAATTATTTTTTCTAATTTATTCATTTCTTTTGAATTTTTCTCTCATTTTACCATTGACATTAGAAAAATTAGATTTTGAGAGAGTATAAGTTGTTTTTTGTCCCCCAAAGTGGGTCCTAGGATAATGCTGGGTCTCTGAGGATGAAATTCGACTGGTCACACACCCCAGACATTTCCGAAGGCCACTTATTTATATCATTACATAGAAAATAATTAAAAAATCCCATTTTGCGGGAAATTTTTAATTATTAAAAAATCTTACTTAGACCTAGTCAAATTCCATGAAATTTCAAGATGACCTAGCATGGTAATATATATCGACTCTAGACACTAAGATGTGTTAGGGGCTCAACCTTCAAGCCGTCACCCCGACTTTGGGGTAATGCAATGAGTGAAAAAACCTAGAAAATTATTCGCCGCTAAAAGGAAGGAATAATTAACCAAGTAAAAAAACCACTCCAAGGTGTACTCGCTTGCTGATCGAGTCCCAACATCCTAGGCCTGTTACATGGCTTTATTTATCATGCTAGTGACATTTATACAATATCCCCGAAGGGTTGCGGAATCTGAAGACTGAAGAAGAAAATGATGAGAAGAAGAAGTAGAGTTTAAAAACTCTATTGAACTGATGATATCTGATGGCACAAGTGTCTTCTGGTTCATCCTTGGGCATGGAGTCTTCACATTATCATTAGGTGCCACTCTAGTGGTCAACAGGTATCATGCTTTATCTTTTGCTGACGCGATGTTTGGTGTTAGCAAGGCCCCTAGGGCCAAGGATTGGATCCAAGAGAGTCAGGATATACTCTGAGCTCTTAAGGATAACATAGCTACAACACAGAATTAGCAGAAGCTGTATGCCGATAGGGGATGTGTTGAGAGACAGTTTCAGTAGGGGACTTGGTCTACCTACGGTTGCAGCCATATTGGCAATCCACGCAGAAGAAAAAGGGGGCTGAAAAGCTCAAGCCCCGCTTTTATGGACCATATAGGGTGACACGCAGGATTGGGGAGGTCGCATATGAGTTGGGGCTGCCCACGGGTAGCAGGATTCATAACATTTTTCATGTGTCATGCTTGAAGAAGGCACTGGGACAACAAGTGACTGTAACCGAGGAGCTTCCACCCATCGATGATGAGGGGCATCTGGTGCTACAGTTGGACGCCATTATTAACACTAGGGAGAGGCAGCTATGGAGCAGGACAGTTAGGGAGTACGTGGTGAGATGGAGGAACCTATCGGATGAGGATGCCACTTGGGAGAGTGAGAAGATTTTGCAGCATCCATCATTGCAGTTGCTTGAGGACAAGCACCGTTTTGTTGGGGAGGACTATAATATTCCCATTTAGCAATAGTTAATTGGAAATATTAATTTTTGACTACTTTATTCTAATAAAGTTAAGTTAGAAATAAAGTGGGTGAAGAGGGACACTTAACTCACACTTAGGATAAAATCATTTCCTAAAGTCACTTGAGAAACATGATTTATTGGCAGCGTGGGGCCTAGAGGTCGAAGTGGCAGTGTAGGGAAAAGGACAACGTAGGCAATGTGGGCCCAAGCCAACGCAAAGAGAGAGGGACAATGTGGCTCAAGGAGACAACGCAGTTGATGGTAGGGCCTAGGTGAGAGCAAGGCTTTCCAAGCATATAAAGGGAGAGGGTCTCCTCATTTCATTCATTCGGATTATGCATCTTTGTTATTTGTCTTTTGACATTGAGCACGCTTGTTGTTGAACAAAGTCTGCACGTACTGTTCAGTACACCGGGTGTCTCCGTGCAGAGATCCCAACCTCAGCCCAGGGGACTTCGAGTGCTTGCTCAGGTGAGGAGTTCCATCTTTGTTTGTCGGAGAGAGTTGCAACAACCATAGTTGGGAGCATTAACTGGAAGAGACAGCACAGTCAGTGAGAGGGAGGACGCAGTCTTGGAAGTAGGTGGTTCCGGATTGAGGGTTTATCAGGGGATTAAGCCTGGGAGAGTTGGAAAGGGGTCAACCCTCCCCTATTCCAGCATTTTGGTAGAGTCGGAGGCCATTATTTTCAGCAGATCATTTAGGGCCAGCATTTCTCATTGGGGAATAGCGTAGTGCCTCAAGGGAGTCATTTTCGGAGGTTAGCCATTTCCGGAAAGCTTTCTGGGCTTTTTTGGGTATTGGGTGGAGAGGCCATTCCCAACGTTTCACAATTTTCCGAGGTGGGGAGCAGCCCCAATTTGCCAGTTCATTCCAGCAGTAGCAGCAACACAGTAGCAGTACCAGCAGCACTAGAGATTACGCAGTGTTTGAGGGAGCAACCATTCAGGGTCATCTTCTGAGAGTATTTCTATGCTTGCCTAGTGCAAGCAAAGGTGCCATCATTCTGATCACCTTTTGTACTCATTCCATCTTTCAGTATTAATAAAATGGCTCAGCGTTCTCTATATTGTCTGTTTTTCTTATGATCTTTCTCTAGTTGTTGTATGTCTTTGTGTGCTTTATATTGCTGTTTATTTCCATTCGGGATATGACAGTGCATGCCCTTATCCTTCACTTCCCCCTAGTTTCACTCCACCTCACTGTAGTCCTTTTCTACTTTAACAATAATGTATTTGATATTCACTCACCTATCTCTCTAGTTGACTAATGTGCACTTTCACTTCCTCATGTGCATTACTTTCTCTTATCTCCATTCCTTCCTCACTTCACTCCACCAAACCCCCACACCACCCTTGCACATGGTTGATTTCTCTTGTTTGTTTCTACTTCATTGAAATAGAGTCTCTATTGTGCTAATGCGGATTGATATTCCAAGATATTTCACTTTGTGTTGACTCAACTTCTTCTTGGTTTTAACTTAGACTACTTGACACTTTGCTCTTCTTTGAGATTATGAGATTCAAACTCACTTGGACTAGAAGCAATTTTAGTTGGATGTCCATTTGAGTCATCCATGCACATACAACACTACTCTTGCATGAGTTCAACTTCTTTCTTTCCTTGTCTATGTAAGATGAAGAGATCATTAAGTACATGTGTTGGCTGTTGGCTTTCCTGTGCAATATTCAGAGATTACGAACCTTTTTCTTCGTAATTTGTTTTGCTATTTAAAGTGATTTCTTTCTATGTTTTATTTTTGTCATTAAAAGCTAATGCTAGAGATAATTCCACCATTTTATTCATAAATTGTTTTATAACTATTTGGCCACTAATTGTTGGTAAAAGGAAACCATTGCATGCTTGTTTTGTGTGCTTTTTGCAGGTTTTATAGGAATGACAGTGCATACGAGGCGAAGAACACCCCCCTGTGGTTGGCAAGCACCAGCGTGAACGAAGAGAAAAGTTTGCATGTGATTTAAAGGGATAATTTTTTATGATGTTGCATTGAGATTTCTTATCTCAAATCTACCAAGTTTTACACCTAGGTAAGAGTATGCTTCTATGCTAACAATCCACCACACACTCCACCGCTCAACACTTGTAGATGGTTGTTGCGTGATTTATCTAAAAGCGGAAATAGTAACATTTTTGATGGGAACACAGTAGCTAGAGTGTTTTGGAAATGGGTTACTGTTGACTACTTTGTTGTTTTCATTGTTTACTTTCATTGGAAAGGGCTCATCTTTAGAGATATATAGATGGTCAAGGAGCCCAAGGGTTTAGCTCAATTAGTTGTTGCCAAATGTTACAAGGCATTTGGCTAGTTCCATACTAACAGGTGCTTGTTTTGAATCCCCTTTGGCGAGGGCCGAGGCACACTAGTCTATGTTGACAAGTTTATGGGGGGATGTTGTCCACAAACGTGGGGAAGCATCCCTTGGATCCCCCCTAAGGATTTTTCTTGGAAAATAAAAAGATAGATGATTAGGTAGGTAGGTAGAAGCATATGTGACATGATAAGTTTGATTTGCATCGTTTTTTGTGAAAGAGGTGATGTATAGAAACATTAAATGGTGAATACACACCCCTGCATTCAACATAAATTTAATTTTCTTAATCAGATCTAGCAACCAGGATCTAAGCTAGGATAGGGATCAAAATGATATAAACTTTCTTTTCAATGGAGCCAAAGAAAATATGATGGTTGTTTATGCCTATGTAGGAAGGGGAAATTTGCATGCTCATGCTTGCGCTTGATGATGTGGAATTTATAATGAGTTGTCTTTTATTCATTAATGAAATATAAGAGGCATTTCCTACAAAAATAGAAATTATATTTTTGAGGGACATATATTTATACATTTAACCCCATATATGCCACCCTTGGGGTCATATCTCATAGGCATTCACACGAGTGTGAATCCCAAGCTAGGGAATGATAATGTAGAGAGCTATAAGGCTAGGAACATCTCTCTCAATTATCAAGTAGTGTGCAACAACAAAGCCTCTTCCTTGTCTCGATGGGATCAAAAGAGAGATAATATGCTAATTGAATTCTACCCTTCTAGCCCCAACTAGGTCAAGATAAGAGGTATGTTAGCTCAAGAATTCTACAAGAGAAGACACTTCTATTACAACTACGAAATATCATAATATGTTGGTAGGTGTAGTCATATCAATGGATTCGTGCTAGCCCCAACTAGATAAAGGGAAGAATTACATATCAATGCCTCCTTGATAGCTACAACTAGATCAAGGAGGAATATACACCATTGAAACATTGCAACAACAAGGCTTAATGTATTTGTCTATCACTCATCATACATGTATGTAGCAACTGACCAATGGTCTATAAAGGCAACAAAAATGTTGGGAAAAACTAACATTATAATATGCCAGAGTAAATTACGTAGAACAAGAACCCAAATTTGCAGAATGCGAAACCAAGATCATGGAACACGAAACCCCTTCTTATATTAGTTTAACCAATATCTAGAAGCATAATGGTTGGTGCGATTAGGGAAGAGTTAATGCTGAAATCTGATGTCTCGTGATTGGAAATGAGGTGGTATTTCCTCCTTGGATCATTCTTTCCAGGCATAGGTTAATCTTGCCAATGAATAAAAGAGGAAAGGATTCACTCCATTTTCATTTCATTGCCACATTTTTGCAGCCCCAGGGCACTCTATTCTATGTATTCATTTAACATCCACTGTCCTAATAATTTGGACAACATAGACAATATTTTCAAACACATAAGTACATCTCTTAATGTGGCCTCGAGACTTGAGCTTCCATTTTACAAAATGGGGATGGTCCACTCAAATGCTTTTCAACATATCATTTGTATAGTAACATTACAACATGCTTGTAATATTAAAATGGGGTTTTACAACCACCCAAAATAAGCTATGCTTTTTGAATTTCACTTCAAAGCTATGTCACTAGGAGCATCCTCCTAGGTTGTAGTGTCCCAAGCGGATTTTTCTTGCCCTAGGGTTGCAATATCACAACATAATCTCTAGTAATTATAACAATATTCCAAATGGAGATGATATACAATATACAATGAAGTAACCAAACACTAGTTTTCACAATAAAATAACAATTCACCTCTCTTTCAATTCTAACAGTTACCCTTAGGACTATTGCACCAGTAGTTTAGATTGCCTAACATTCGCAACAATGATATTATTGAAAACACAGATATAACTTTCCACTGAGAGTTCATACAAAGGAACCAATTTACGAATCCAATCTATCGTGTGGCTTAAATTTCTTAATCTAATAGTAATGTATCAGTCAACCCTTGCTGCCTTATTCTACTGTCTTGACCGGTTCAATGAATGTAACCCCTTATCATATTTCCAAGAGTACTCCGTTGCCCTACTCTGGCCTCGCTTCTGCAAAGGATAACCTCCTTGTTGAATTACTAACTAAACCACTACTACAGGTAAGTTTCCACGATTGACTCATGCTACATGATCCATAGTCTCCTCATATATACAGTTCAGATCGCCTCAAGACAACGCTGTCATAATCTCGGTGTAACAACAATATTAAGGATATGGTCTCGGTGCTATCAATAAGATCTCAGACTTGGCATTACCACATTCCTAATATCGTACTCGGTGCTACAGTGAGGATATGAAGCTCGGTATACAATGTTAAGAGCAACAGTGAAGATCTCGGTGTCAAAGTAGTGGTGAAGATCTCGTTGTCAAGAATGAAAGATCTCAGTGTTAAAGCAGATCTCGGTGGAAGAGGACTCAAGAAGAGAACTGCAAAAGAGAACGTGTGTCTTGGTCTTGGAGTGGCTACTAGGTCAAGGGTCTTGGTCTTGGTATTCGTCAATTGGAATCTCTATAAGAAGAATTTGTGCGGGTTTTCTTCTCAAAGAGTGAGGGGTTTTGGCCCTGGCTCATAGCTTACATGCTGTGTCTCTTGTCTATTTATGTTCATGCATTGGTTACTGTTTGATGAAGAAGAACACTAATAAACTAAGATGAAGAAGATCTTAATCTAAAGAAATAAAATGCATTCACAAGCAGTTACCAATCAAAGAGTAATCTCCCAATGCAAATGCCCTAGATTTCTCAACAAAATAGCCATAGAATACTAAACTAAAAGTAAGCATGGAAAGCAATGAAAGACTAGTAAATTTCTCAAAAAGTATTAAATAATAAATCGCAGCTCCAATCCAATGGCTCCAAGTCATAAAATGAAAATCGCAGCTCCAATCCAGCAACTACAAGTCACAAAATGAAAATCGCAACTCCAATCTGGAAATTGCAAGTCACAAAATGAAAATCATAGCTCCAATCTAGCAACTACAAGTCACAAAATGAAAATCGCAGCTCCAAATGTATCAGGGCCCCAGTCGATGGTAAATCTGAATCACAACAAATTGCAAATGGAAAATGTCGTATGGTGGCAGTAGGAAAATCTCAGGCGGAAAGCTAAAATATCGAGCGGCAATAGAATTAAAATGTCGAGCGACAAGGTAAAATTGTAGGGTTAATGAGAAATGTATGAGAACTGCGAATGATTATGTTTCAAAGTTTTAATTTATCCTTTAGTTTTTATTTTCATTTTTTTTAATTATATTAAAATTTGTTATTTTTGTAATTTTTTATGTTTTTAATTGTTATTAGCTAAAAAATCTGGGCGGACACGGGGGGATACTTTTTGTCACCAGAAAAAATTCCCCTTGGAGTTTCCTTGAGTTTCCCCAAAAAAGGTGATGTGGGGAAACATTTTCCTAGGAGTTTCCCCGTCCTGGGAGCGTGGGGGAGTGAGGAAGCGCGTCCCCCACCCTGGGGGGCGTGTCCCCGTGGATGGTGAGGCCTTGGGTGAGTTCTAGTGTCTAGAGTCGATGTATATTACCATACTAGATCACACAAAATTTTTTGTGGAATTTGGTTAGGTCTAGGTAGTCATTTTTCATTTTTTTAGCTTTCCTGCAGGGCGGAAATTGTAATAAAAATGTATTTGTAATGTAATAAGTGATATCTAGAGAAATTGTATGGGGTATGATTAATAAAATTTACACCACTCACCCTAAACTTTCTACTATGACACACTTTGAGGGGCCAAAAATGTGTTTAGGACCCCCAAAACCCATTTTTCGTAAGTTTAGTGGAATATGTGGCAATGAATTAGACTAGAAATAAAGTAAATAGAGAGAAATAAATTATTCCATGTGACATAATGACATGGAAATGACTTGGAAATTATCCTAAGTCAAAGAGTTGAGTCAAGGGACATGTGGACGATGATTGAGCACTTTACATCATAAATGCATCAATATCTCATAAAATCGAATTTCCTGGAGTTATTGCCACAATTGCTTGTGGAAAATCAAATTATTTGGAGGAACTCATGCACTAAAGGAATATCCGATGGAATGTTTTGATTGAGGATTTTGTGGGAACTTATCTCACTATTAGCTCCAATTCTTCTACACGTAGCACTTCACTTGGGGAAATAGAAGTTTCTCTTGGAGAGACCACACAGTTCCTTAGGCTCTACGCTGAGCTTCATTGGGATCATTAGTTGAGGTGGCAACACATGGTTCAAGTTTGGATGTTTGACTGTAGTTAACTCATTGCATTGGTTCACACATGGATTTGTTTACTATACCACATAGACAATTCGATTTTCCTTGGGTGCCACATATGGAATTCAATTTTCCTTGGTGTCTCTCTCATCTCCACTTGGAACTCGACTTACTCTTTCTTGGGATTTGCTACAATGCCATTTGTTATATGCATTCTTCCTTGGGATTTGTTCCCAACTCTATATAATAGAGCCATGGGCTCTTATATTGTATAAAAAATACCAGCTATTTGGCTTAAGGATACGCTGATGGATTGTACATTCATTTGCAATATAATACAACAAAATTTGGGGTTACTTGTGAGGTGTTCTTCTCCTTGTGTATGGTAAATTCTTGATGTATTTGTTATTATATTTCTATTTACTTCCTTATGCTATTATTACCATTATGCTTTTCAAGTTATGTTGATATGCAACTATCTCATATTAGCATAAGAATTGTTTAATTGCTCTAGGTAGAGAAATATTTTAGTTGATGTCAAATATATCTCTAGAAATTCTCTCCATTGCATTTGATTAATTCCATGTGGATTTAATTGGTTGTGGTGAGGTTTTGTAGAAAATCCTGCTTTGATCAAGCTTCAAGCACGAGGGGAAGTTCTCAGAGGAACCAACCCACTCTTGAAATATTCAAGGAGAACCCACATGTGTTAATTTCCAATGTCTCATCAATTATGATTTGTCTTGTAGGGGTTCCTTTGAGTTTTAGGCTTTTATATCTTGCATAAAATCAATTAAAAATTTGCTTTTCAATTATTGTGCTTCATTTATTAATATCTTGCTATTTCAAAGAGTTAAATCATGGCTAGTCAAAGAGGAGAGTTTAATCATACTCTTTGGCTTAGCCTTTTGTAGATTATGTTGTATAATATTTTGTAATTTATTGAGCTAATACGTCGCATGTTTTGTTGCTCATCTCTAACTTATTTTCTTGTAGCAACTTGCGGGATTCATCTTCAAAACTATTGACAAGTTTGCATTCAGGACCTTGGGGCTCTAATTTCGAGACTATTTCCATCTCTAGGCCAAGTTCTTCATGGGCAAGGTCGAGTTCATCTTGGGATGCCTTCTCTTTCTCTTGGCCGTGGGCATTGAAGAGGCTTAGACTCTCTTCTCTGTAGATATTTCTGAATCTTTACACTTTATGCAGAAATTATTACTGTTAATCCAGTTAAGCTCCTCCTACTTATACAAGTTATTAACTGAATAAATTCAATTTAAAATCGAAGCAAAACACATAACCGATCTCTACCAATTCAGATCTAGAATAAGCACATGCACACATTGACAAAGTGACAGTTATTTCTGGACAAATAGTCCTCGGAAAAATCCAATGTGGGAAAACCTTTCTCTGGCTGCTAGAGGGTTCTATTATTAAGAATATTTCTGAATACACAACTCTGGGTTCCAGATCTGGAAAACACTAGATCTGCAGCTCACTAGTTGATCTAGGGCCAAAATAATGACTAATCCACACCCTGAAATGAGATTTTCAGAACTCAGCCAAATCTAGGCCTAGAAACCCCAGCGCTGCCCCTGAAAGGCTCCGCGTCAGCCTCTGAAGCCCCTGAAAGGCTCTCGTCAGCCTTGGATGGCCTCCAAACCCTCAGCGCTGCTCCGGAAGGGATTGCATCACCCCAGAATGGGTGACACAGTCACTACGCTGCCCCTAAGGGTCTCTGTGTAACCCCTGAAGGGTCTCCTGAAAATTACGCTGTCCTTGCTGCTGCTGCCTTCCTCTGCGCTGTCCTTGAGCTGATATCTTCTTTGCCTCTTGTGTATTCTAGACCCTGGGATTAGATCATTCCCTTGGTCTAAATTCCCCTCTCTACAACTGAAACACTTATGAGTATTCTTAGCAAACCCTGCCCTAGAATCTCAGCTTAGCTTCAGTGCTCTGCCTCTATGCGTCTCTACAAATGACCCCACGCCTTTCCTTTATACATTTCTTGTTTACAAATCAACGACCAAGATTAAATCTTTAATCAATGGCTAAGATTAAAGAAAGCTTGATCCGTGTGACTTGAGACAATTTCATCACATGTTTAATTAAATTCACTTTAATTATTTTATTTGCCTAAGTTTTAACTTAGGAAATACATTAAAATAATTAATTAATTTAATATCTCCTAAACTAGATGAAATTTCCCAAATCCATTTCTGGGTCTTGTAGATCAGGTGAACTCTAGTCCTTTCTCAAAATTTGGGACCTAGAGCACAACTGATGCTACCCCAAATACACAAAATCTCAACACTCCCTCTTAGCATCAAGGGTGTGCTCTAGCAATACATCACACTTATGCATTACATGATTTTGGGCACTGGTTCTATGTTGTTGAAGCTTGGCCTCCTGCCACTCAACTCTGCACTGCTGCTACCATTCTGTATTGCTGCCCATGACTCTACCACTGCCACTGCAACCACTGTACTGTAGCTCCCTCTCAATATGCTGCATCTGTGCTGCTCATAGCACTGCCACTACTAATCTGCTGCACTGCAACTTCAGTCGTTGAGAGTAACAACTGAATCTCTTGCCCAATCTTTGACAGACAAGTCAGATGGGCTGCATCCTCATCACTGAAGCTCCATAGGCTACAGATCTGTGCTAGCATCTAAAGAATGATGCACAACTACAACTTTGCCTGCGTAATCAAACTCCCTCTGCCCTATTGAAGTCACATCAGTTCCTTGTGCTGAAATCTATCACGCTGCTGCTGCACTGCGCTGTCCCTCTGAAGCTCTCTACGCTGCTGCAACTCTGCACCACGTAAGCAGCACTGCACTACACTGCTGAAGTCACATTAGCCTTTGCGCTGCTACTGCTTCTACGTTGCTGCTGCTTTGCTCTGCGTTGCTCCTTCTAGTCTCCAGATCTGCCTCTGCCTCTGCCTCATCTGTGATCTATGCACCCTCTGCTCCACTTGTCCCGCTACTGTCTTAAGGCTGCCGTAGCTCGCTTGTGATCCAAGAGGTGAGCTGCTCAAGGATCCCGCCTCTCTTTCATGTAGCTCCTCTACATGTCCATATCACCCCACCTCCGTGGTTCATGAGCACTCATGGCTACATTATTTCCTGACCCATCATCTGCCTCAGTTGCGTTGGAAGAAGATGCTTCCCTATCTCTTTTCTTCTCTGGACAATGGCTGGCAAAATGTTCCATTTCGCCACACTAGAAGCACTTGATCTTTGAAAGATCCTTCTTCTTCTTCGCCTGCTTCTTTGATGCCAAGGCTGCATCTTCCTCCTCTTCCTTCTTTACTTTGCTTTGCCTCTTAGTTAATCTGTGTAGTTCTTCTTGCCGCAAGATTGACCATAAGCTGTCCCAATCTAGGAGGTCAGCTCTGCCCAAGATACTTTGGACAAAGGTTTCCCACTCATCTGTGACTGCATTGAGGGCAATCCTGACTATCACTGCATCATCTACGGTTGCACCTGTTGCAGTCAGTTGATCCCTGATTGCCTGCAATCTGAAGAGGAAGTGTTCCATATCTTCTCCCTTGGCCATCATGAATGACCTTATTTGGGTCTCCAACAACATCTTCCTTTGGACTGATTTTCCCTCATACAGGGAAGTCAAGGCCTTCCACATCTCATTAGCTGTCTTCTTCTCAGCTATGTGTGGTACAATATGGTCCTTGATACTATCCATTATCAACCGCTTGGCATGCCTGACAACTTCCTTATGCTTCCATAGGAGATCCACATCTGTCGGTGGGGCTAGAGTCTGCTCTGCATTGTCTCTTAGACCGTACGCTTCAAGGACAATCAGGATCCTTGCTTTCCAAACCAAAAAGTTTGAGAGGCCCTCTAGCCTGTCCTGATCACGCAGTCCATGCAGAGCCATCTGCTCAGAATGTGTCGGAACTTCCTTTTCTCTTTGCTAGAGAAATGGATCTAAGGCCCTTGGTGGAACAGGTTCCTTTTGCTCCCTCTGACACTTGATTTTCCTCCTTGGAAATCTACCAAATCAACTATGATTCAGCTTCTTCTTTGATCCTCTGATCAAAATCTAAGTTTCCTTTGGCAAGAAACTTCCTGAGAAGCTGATCTTTTCCCAATCTTTGTCACTTGTGCTAAGGCTAAAAATCTGAAATCTTCAGAGTTTTAACCCCACCAGCTTTTCTGAATTTCTGCAACTTTTCTGCAGACTTTTTCTGGATCTGACAGATTCAGATCTGAATCACACTGGCTGGCTTCAGACCCAACCAACGCTGTTTTTGAACTACCTCTGCGCAGTAATTGCGCGGGCTTGCTAGGACACAACACTGGACAACGTCACCCTTCCGTCTGCGTGAATCTGCTCCTGAAAACTGCGCTACCCCTTCAGATCTGCTTCTCTGCTGCTTTTTGCAGCTAGATCGTTCAAATTTTCTTGCTGGTGACCCTTCTAGATCTGCAATTTCTCTGATACCATGTAGAAGTTTTTGAATATGTACAATTTATGCATAAATTATTATTATTAATCCGGTTAAGCTTCTCCTACTTATACAAGTTATTAATTGAATAAATTCAAGTTAAAATCGAAGCAAAACACATAACAGATCTCTACCAATTCAGATCTAGAATAAGCACATGCACACATGAAAAAGTGACACAGTTATTTCTGGACAAATAGTCCCCGGAAAAACTCAATGTGGGAAAACCGGTCTCTGGCTGTTGGAGGGTTCTATTATTAAGAATATTTCTGAATACACAACTCTGGGTTCTAGACCTAGAAAGCCCGATAGAGAAAACACTAGATCTGCAGCTCACTGGCTGATCTAGGGCCAAAATAATGACTGATCCACACCTTGAAACGAGATTTTTGGAACTCGGCCAAATCTAGGCATAGAAACCCCAGCGCTGCCCCTGAAAGGCTCTGCGTCAGCCTTGGATGGACTCCAAACCCTCAACGCTGCTCCGGAAGGGACTGCGTTACCCCAGAATGGGTGATGCAGTCACTACGCTGCCCCTAAGGGTCTTTGCGTAACCCTCGAAGGGTCTCCTGAAAATTACGCTGTCCTTGCTGCTGCTGCCTTCCTCTGCGCTGTCCTTGAGTTGATCTCTTCTCGGCCTCTTCTGTATTCTAGACCGTGGGATCAGATCATCCCCTTGGTCTAAATTCCCCTCTCTGCAATTGAAACACTTCTGAGTATTCTTAGCAAACCCTGCCCTAGAATCTCAGCTTAGCTTCAGTGCTCTGCCTCTGTGTGTCTTTACAAATGACCCCAAACATTTCCTTTATACTTTTCTCGTTGAAAAATCAACGACCAAGATTAAATATTTAATTAATGGCTAAGATTAAAAGAAAGCTTGATCTGTGTGACTTAAGACCATTTCATCACATGTTTAATTAAATTCACTTTAATTATTTTATTTTCCTAAGTTTTAACTTAGGAAAACATTAAAATAATTAATTAATTTAATATCTCCTAAACCAAAGGAAATTTCCCAAATCCATTTATGGGTCTTGTAGATCAGGTGAACTCTAGTCCTTCCTCAAAGTTTGGGACCTAGAGCACAACTGATGCGACCCCAAATACACAAAATCTCAAGATTCTCCTCCTTTAAAATCTGAATTTTAATGAGCCTTCTTGGGCGTCAATTGCAGAAAAGTTTTAGCAAGAAAAGGCCTATGGATTAAACCTGAATCTTGAATACTTTCCTTGGGTTTTAGAGGAGGCTTCATGGTCTTTTCCCTTTTGTAACAAGTAATAAAATTTATGATTTTGGGAGCGTGGGTTTATCCTTATCTCTCCACCTTTGGGAGAGGACTTGTGGTTTGATTTGTTGATCTCTTTCACTTGCATGCATCTCATCTAATTGGGTAATTAACATAACCATGCATCACACTCATTTTGCATGCTATTTAGTTTGATTTGCTACAAGTTTCAAGTTCATTTAATTTCATAGCGAGTTCAGATGTTTTGCATGCAAGCACCTTTAACTTGATTTTATTTGGCTTGAATATTGTTCCAAGTTTACTTATGCTTCACCATTAAGCACACCTTACACGCATCAAGTATTTGGGCAAATTCTACGTTACAAAGAAACATTTTATTTCATGTCAAACAAATATATTTCAAGTTGAAGTTGAATTTTTCTTCTTATGTTAATTTACTTTTAGATATCTTACATGCCCCAAGCATCACTAAAGCTTACCTCCAACTTAAGTTGGTTGAATAGACTTTTAAGGACCCTCTACCTATATTGACCCCTCACTATGAGATCCAAATCTTTGGGAAAGGGTGAGGTCTGAGGACTAGAGTTGGATTTCCATCTTGCTTCAAAGTTTAACTAATGAAATAAACCAAGAGCATTTCACATCATGCTTTACTTTACTTGCAAGTTCTCAATTTTTGCTATCTTGATGGTTTAATGTTTCACATGCAAATATCATTTCCTATTTCAAGAAACATTTTGGATGCAAACATTGTAATCTCTTTAAGTTTGCAACAAATTTAATTCACTTGTACTTGGAATATTGTTACTTTTGCAACTCCATTTCATGTGTCATTTTAATGGTCATTATACTCAAGGATGATAGATGAATCTTATTTCATTTCCAAACACTACTTATTTCTTGTTGCAAATTTAATTTCATGTTATTATCTTGGTCTAACATTTAAATTTTTCTATCACTTGCGGCTTAATCACTTGTAGCTTTTACTAGGGTTTGATGTAAACCCTAGATTTCAATCAAAACAAAAAACACAACATAAATGACTTCTACTAGGGTTCGATGTAAACGCTAGATTTTTCTATCTATAAATTCTCAACAAACAGTATATAGATTCAGATTAATACACATACTAGAGAATTTAATCATTACTAGGGCTTAGATGTAAAACCCTAGACTTTTCAATCATCATCTTAGACCTACAATTTACAAACTTTGACTAGAGTTTGTTTCCAAACCCTAGAACTTACGACCATTGGAAATTTGGTCAACACATATTTCTAGGAGATTATCATCATGCATAAGCACACCATATGATTAGACAATTAATATATCAGGTATACATTGACCTAGACTAATCTAGGGACTCAATCAAAGAAATACATACCTGGGGTTTTATTCCTAGGACTTTACATAACAAGGGCTTTGCTTATAGACCTAACCAAAATCTAGGGTTTTGGTTCATGTCAATGCAAACTCGTATTCTTTCAAGACTTCAAGGGTTCGAGATTTCGAACATCATTTCAACCCTAATATGTTAGAGCTTCCATGATCATGTCAAAATCCCAAATACGATATTATCAATATATCAATTAGTATAGCCATTTCTTCATTAATATCACTATGTAGGTTTGATGTTCCGCATATTGTCAACATACCCTTAGGTCAGGGTTTTTAGAGAACCTTTTAGGGTTCCTTTCAAACAATTAGAGATGTATAAGGTGGGTGGATTCATCGAATGATGAATCACCCCAAGCAAGAATCTTTTAAGATTCATGAGAGCTAGAAAGAGCAATAGTTAGTAATGTAGAATGAATATACCAAAAGAATAACAAGACTTCATAATTTAAGACATACCTTTGATTCTTTGACAAACCTTTATGATTCCAATGCTTAGGGAGACCTTATTTCTTAATCCTTGAGGCCTTCTACCATAACCCTTGAGCAGGTTATTCCTAGAAGTGTGAGTCATGGTCCTGCAATACATACATTCAAGCAAAATCGTGATACCAAGAGCATAATTCAATTTCTTAAGATAAATTTCCTATGTAATCATGGGTGATGGAATCGAAGGTCAAGATGTTCTTTTAATTGATAGTAGGACATTTACTTAACATCCTAGATTACTTGTGAACTCTAGAGGGAGAGGATTAAGATTCTAATAGTATATTCCTGATCTTAGACTAGATAGAAGCAAGGATTATAGAAATTTAAATGCTTATATACATACCTTGTGATTTCATACCTTTAGGTTGTAGTACCAATACTTGGTTCCTTGCGCTTTAGGTAGCCCTTTCTTCTTAGTTGATTCCTTGCACTTGTCATCTTCACAGACTTCAGATTCCTTTCAAACTCAATACTTCTAGCATTTGTAGATACCTTAGATCTTTGGTAGATTTATATAGGCAGCTATTTCGAGATCCTTGAATGTACTATTTCACTGTATATATCTCTGAATTTTATTGACCATATCATTGTAGAAATACTGAATTGTGAGACCCTTGTAGTTATAAGATGGAGACTGTACTAAGGTATCACTGAGATTTTATTTGTAGGAGCATTATGACTGAGGTAATGTGGGCTGTAGTATACGCTGTTGTACTAAGGTGAATGTGATACCACTGAACTGAAGTGGCATCCTTCTCACTGAACCGTGATGGCACCTTCACTCTGATATTTCCGAATTGTAATGGCATTCCTTTTATGTAATTTCACCGCACCCTTGTTACTGTAATTTCACCAAAATCATGGCTGCACCGAGACTGTAGTTGACCTGTGATTATACCACTGAAGATCTTCACTGTAATAGGGATTGCACTGAGGTCTTATCACACTGAGCCTCTATTTCTGAGATTTCACTGACCCCTGAACTCTGTAGCATCCATTGTAAGGTTTGCCATCGAACTGTGTAGCATCTAGGCAATTAATCTGGTCTGTTATATTGCACGGCCCCCCCCTCTCTTGACTGGGTGGGTTCCGAACTCCGACCGGTTCCCGCACTAAGCACGGCTCCGCACCCAAGTACCCCGAAGAACCCAAACGAACCGGGTTCTTCTCAAAAGAACCGGGTTCTTCAAAAAAAAAATTCGGGTTCTTGGGTTCTTTTGGTATGAAGAACCCATCGTTTTTCAGTCAAACATCTGGGGTGTATCCATAACCATGCAAATTAATTTTGAATGCTTCCATATTTTCTATGCATTTCCTTTGCTCTTTTGTATAAAGAACAAGAAACTGATATGGTGTTTTGACCCTTCTCGATACAGTTACACAATGGAAGAAGCAACTTGTATGCTAGGAGGCTTGAATCCTGTCAAGTTATTTGAAATCCAGTATGCTGGCACTTTATAAGATGCTTTGTAAATAGTTGCTTTTAGAAGGGGTTTTAATTATTCATTACCAAAAAAAAGTTATCTGCTTACTCCACAACCAGCAATTTGTAGTGGACAAGAGCATGAATGCATGCTTTGAGATTTTGGAGTTGTTTTAATGTACTGACAATATACCTATCCAAAATTTTACTTGCCTTTGTGGGACTTTCAATGAAAGGAAGTTTGATCAGTAGATAGCGTGCAAAACAGCCTGTCTGCCTGAGTTTTCATAGTTAGCAAAAATCAATCATCTGAGTATCTGAATTACAATACTATAGGCCTACTTCATCAAGTGTATGTGTAGATTTCAAAAATCACATTCCTCATTAAATTTATGGGTAGGATCTTCATCAAATTTATGTGTAGATTTTGAAACAGTTGTTTTTGACTGTCGCAGGAAACTTGTGTGGATATTGCAGCAATTTTTCTGTTGCATCATTTTTCAGTTAATGAATGATTGTTTTCTAACGTTACCAAATCTGTGTCTGCATGGCAGGCATGACAAGCTTAAGAACACTGAGTGGGAAAAACACCCCAAATGTTTGACTAATGCAATTCTGATAAGAATTCTGATGGTAGCCGTTTTCTTAGAGTTTGTTTAGTCTTAATTTTCATTAAATTTATAATTTATAAATTTAATTTATAAAATATAGTATTATATATGATATATAAATTATAATTTATAATTTATAATATATATTAATAGAAAAATACCTGCATTCTAACCACGCACCCCGTTTCAAAAATAAAAAAATGTCGTCTCCTGCAAAAATCTCCCTCGTCTTCCCTGTCTCGCACTCCGCACTCCACGTTTCCCGGGTAACATAGGGAATTGTGAGAGCACTGCTGGCTTATATTCTTGTGACCCATGCCGTGATAAAGATCACCTACGGTGATTCTAAACTTGTTTCGAAATTTCGTCCAAGGGATTTGTTAGAGCGTAGGTTCACATACTTCTTCAAGGTGCTTTCTAGGACTGAGCTAGTTCACTGTGATCCATTAACCAAGAAGTGTCCATTTATGTTCTTCAAGAACCTTTCACTGCCTTTGATCATGACCTTAGCTCTGATACCATGTTAGAGAAATTAAGGAGTTGGCAGTTAATCAGTTTCTCTTATTATGACATTATCTTGTGATGGTTTGTTATTATCATTTGTTCTTTCAATTTATCTTTTCTTATCATCAAGAGTAATGCCAATAAACAAATAGAAGAAGACACAAGATGTAAGTACATGCTAGGGAAAAACCTAAATAAATCTCTTCCCTTCATTAGGTTCAAGATGAGACGACCTAATTAAGCACTTGTGACTATGACTTCCTCCATGAAGTCATCCCTTCACTGTGTTAGCACCGAGATCTCCACGAGACTGAGATCTCCTTTGCTTGCACCTAAACTTCATCCTTATTGTCTTGGATGAGGTTGAGATAGCAACATGACACCAAGCATCATAACGATATAGCACTGAGCATCATCATAGTACTGAGCATACCGAGTAGCATTGAACATCATGACTGAGATCACCGAGCATCATCATGGTATTGGGTATCATAAGAAATATCACCGAGCATTATAATAGTATTGGACATCATAAGAAAAATCACCGAACATCATACTGAACATTGAGATAAATATCATCAACATAATATCATATCACGCATCAAATGGCACTTAGCATCTTTGAGATAAATATAACATAAAAGTAACCTGACAAATAACCAACCGTTATATACTCAAGATGTTCTATGATAGATGCAAATGTATTTAAATCCTAGGGCTTAATGAAAGTAAGATGTAGATAAAACATACCAATAGATCGATGGAAGACAAGTTTTCAAAAACATAGATAAAAGAATGGTGGCTACATGTATTCAGATGCTTCAACCAGCAAAGTCTCCATAAGGTCGGCCAACCCAATGTGTCACACAACCCCAAGACGTCTCATCAAGAATACTCCACCAAGACGTTGCACCTAGAAGCCCTAAACGTAGAACCAAGATCGCTGCTCCATCACCATCCAAGAGAGAATAAAAAGCCTCCACAAAATCTGTGTGAAATGAACTCCCAAGTCTCTCCAATATATAGGCATCTGTGGGGGTGTGTGATACATTTTTAATGCATGTGGGATAAATCAAGCCGGCCTTGCACATGTGGAATAAATTCAAAATACATGTTCTGCTCATCCGATCAAGATGATCTTTAGATCGATCTTGCACCTTTCCGAAAGAGGAATCCAATAAAAATATTGGCATCGTCATTTGAGCATCACAATATGGAGTTTGGACCTAGTTGCCCAAAATTAATAGAAACCTTCATCTCTATAGTAGACCGAAACCTTGTCCTCTGCAATGGTATCGAAACTGTGATGTAGTCCAAACTGCAGCCCTATAATTTTATGCGAAATTTCAGAGTGATCCGAATTCACTGTGGGAAATGCGAAATCATAGCCTGGTATTTATAGTGGTTTCTTCATAAAATAAGCCGACCTGTCTATATGAAGTGTTGTGTCTTGATTTGAGCTGGCTTGAAGATAGTTTGAGGTCGACTTTAGGAGGCTGCTTTGATGACTTGTATCATATGTCTTGAGGGTTGTATTTGAAGTAGATTTTGCTGAAGAGACAGAGTATGATGACCTTGAAGATGATGACTTGATGGAGGAGCCTTTTGACAACCTAATGTTACATGATTTAAAAGCCCAAAAATTGGATCAATTTAAATCTGTAACAACTAACCTAGAAGTCCACAATTGGGACCTTAATCTAAATATGACCCAAGCATGAAACCCATGCTTTAATAAGTCATTTAATAATAATAATAATTTCTTTTGACAAATACATTAATAATGAAGACCAAACCTAGTTACATTCTTCAACATAGAGGCTGTGATCCTGATCCCCAACCTCTCTGTTCTAGCCGTCTCCAAACAACAGGCTATGGGGGGTAGACCCTATGGAAATGAAATGATGAAGAACAAGTTGGGAACCAACTAGTCCGAGATACACAGTTGAGTGGCCTAGCACTTTGGAGTATAAAAACTTTGGTAAACTTGAATAAGTATATATTATTATTGATAAAGAATGAGATGATTACAATGGGGAATCACCAAGGCTTTAAATACAGCGTCACGGTGTCCCTTTTCACTTAATAAACCTAAGACAACTACATTTAAATAATAATTAAGAAATTATACATAACATTGCCCCTCTCTTAAAGATGCTTTGTCCTCAAAGCATACGTAATGATGGACATTGTTGACGAATGCTTGGGTTTCCTGAGAGGCGGGCTCTTGCTTTTTGAGACGACCCCACATTTTTAAAAGATCTTGGAGCATCTTCTCGAGTTCAATCTTTTGGTGATGTGGATAGCGATAAGATTTGATGTTGACAGGGTCGGATCTTGCCTTGACGTCTATTGTATGTTCGATTTCCCTATTAGGAGGCATTTTCATTGGCAGGTCTTGGAATACTTTTTCGTGTTTCTGAACTAGTCCTTGTACTTCTGGTGACCCTTCGCTGATCCTTTTTGTAGATAACATTTCTAACTGATGACATTGTACTATATAGGCTGGCGCTCCTTTTCGAATCATCTTCATCATCTGGGATGATGACACGATTTGATTTTCTGGTGCTTGGAATCCATACAACTTGTGCTTCTGCCCTTCCTACTTAAAGCTTATAAACTGCTTCTGATGGTTGGCGGAATAAGTACCTAAGGTTTGTAGCCATTGAATTCCTAAAACCACATCTACTCCTCGTAATGGCATGGTGTAGAATGGAGATTCTAAATTAAAATTTTGAATCTGTAATTTGACTTTATGGTATTTCCCTACCTTCTCAATTTTCTTACCATCGGCCACCATTACCTTCATATTGGGCATGTGAAACGTAAAGATGTTGAGTCTTTTGGCCATGGTCGAATCTAAAAAATTGTGGGTACTGCCGGTGTCAAGAAGAACCATTACGCTGTTCTTCTTAATATGTCCTTTTAGTTTTAGTGTGTGAGGTTGTGATATACCTGTCATAGTTGATAAGGACATTTACGTAATGCTTTCGTCATCTAGTTCTGGAGGGAACTCTGGGGTGGCTGCATCTGATTCATCATTGTTAGAGTCATTAGTTACTTCACAGTTATACAGATTCTTTGTCTCATTTCCTTTAGCACACCTATGGTTAGGGTTCCACTTTTCACCGCAACGTTTGCACTTGCCTTCTCTCATCCTTTGTATTTCCATGTTAGATTTTTCTTCTTCACGAAGATGGGGTGGGACATATTTTGTGTTATCTATATTTTCAAATTGAGGAAATCTTTGTCTCGGATATACTCTTTCTGATTTTGACCAAGATAACCTTTCAAATTTCTTTTCAGCAGCTTTTGCTTTTTGCCTTGCTAGTTCTACTGATGTAATGTCGTGAAGTTCGAGCTCTTCTTGTATATGGATTTTAAGTCCTGAGATGAAAGACTGGATTAAACGAGATTCTGACAATCCAGGTACTCGTGTCGCTAAGGTCTCCCATTCTCGAGTGTACTCATCCACATCTCCTTTTTGGCATAATTTGATGAATGTTGAAAAAAACTTTTCTTCTTTTATACCTTGAAATCTTTTAAAGAATGCATCCTTAAATTTCGTCCAACTAATAGCAAGCGTCGTCTTTTTCCACCACATATACCAACTATATGCTTCTCCTTCCATTTTCATGGAAGCGTGCTTAATTTTTTCTTCATCACTATTAATGTCATAAATCTCAAAATATTCGTTGGCTTTATTAAGCCATGCAACGCTATTTTTTTTCATTTCCGTCAAACTTGGTTAGCTCGATTTTTGCTCTTCGATGATATGCTAACGGTGGAACAAGAAAGGGGTATTGATTAGCAAATGCATTCCAGAGCTGCTTATTTTGAGAATCTGCATTACTATCTTCGTGATGGTGTGGGGAATCGGTTTTTTTCATGGTGCTCTTCTGAATTCCTTGAATCTGCTGAATTGTTCTGTTGATTATGTTCCATGTTGGGGAATATTGGTCGTTGTGTCTGACTTCTCTTATCGCAGAGTTCTGTCAGCTTTTGCATTGCTTGGCTATGATTTTATGTGGCCTCGCTATGATTTAGCCAAATTTGTCTTTCTATCCAATTTGTCGTATCTTGAAGCTTTTTGATGTCGTTGGAGTGTCCTGCAACTGTATCCTCGAGATCGACTAATCTTTTGCCGAAGTCATCGAAATTATTATTGATTTGTTTCTCAAGATCCAGCAATTTTTTTTGGAATTCGACCATTGACATTGATAGAGACATTGAACGCGTATGCGGTGGTGAATATTTATCTGCCAGGTTTTCCCCCTTTTTTTATTTAAATAATAATAATAATAATTATTATTATTATTATTATTTTTATAACTAATTTTTATATAAAATTAATTTTAAATTAAAGTTTATATAAAAATTGAATCTATTTATATAGTTATATATATTTATTATATAAAAAAAAAAATCGAATTTTAATTTTGAACGTCCACCCCCAGGGACACGATGGTTCCAAAAAAAAAAAAAAAAAAAAACGCACTTTTTTGTTTGTTTGTTTGCTGTTGTGGGGATAGCCGATAGCACTTGTTTGCGGCTGCGGTGGGGGACAACAGACAACAGACAGGGACGGGGACAGCAGACGGCGGGAAAGGGGGTCGGAAGAGGGCGGGAATACAGCGGATGTGGGCGGGGCAGGAAAAGTGTCAGGGGAGGCGTCGGGGGGAAGGGAGCGGGTAGAGGGGTTAGGGGGACGGGACAGGTGGGGGTGAGAGTTGAGGGTGAGGGGCGGGTTGGGTAGAATGAGGGGGGGTGGAGTGTTGGGAGGGGAGTGCTGTGTGAGGGGGCCGAGGGGGATGGCCGAGGGAGGGGAGCGAGGGGAGTGAGGGGGTGGTTGGGGAGAGGGGAAGTGAGTATGGTGAGAGGGGTCGGGTGGGAAGGGAGAGCCATGAGGGCGGGGACGGCCAAGTGAAGTGAGGGGGCAAGGGCGAGAGATGAGGGGTGAGGGGTCGAGTGAGGGGGAAGGGCGTGGCGAGTGCTGTGCGGAAGGAGAGAGGGGAGAGTTGCAGTGTGAGAGCGTAGGGAAGAGGGGAAGGCCGGGATGAGTCAGCGAGGTAAGGGCCGAGAAGTAAGTGGGATGGGTAGGGGTGAGGGCCATGAGTGTAAGTCGAGAGGGGTTGGGGAGTGTAGTGAGGCAGTGGCAGAAAAATGGTAGGGAATGAAGGAAACGGTAGGGGACGAAAAGAGGAAGAAAAAAAAATTCCAGTCAGGGAATTTGATGAGAGGAAAAATTGATAGCTGTGTGGATAGACCACGAATTGCTCACACAGATCCTGAAGAGCGACTGCTCTGATACCAATGGATTATAAAAACTCTGGTAAACTTGAATAAGTATATATTATTATTGATAAAGAATGAGATGATTACAATGGGGAATCACCAGGGCTTTAAATACAGCCTCACGGTGTCCCTTGGTGAAGAGGCATGATCTTTGATCATGCCCTTTCACTTAATAAACCTAAGACAACTACATTTAAATAATAATTAATAAATTATACATAACACACTTGGTTAAATCTAGCAAGATTTTAAGGATTAGACTGAATTTATATATATGAGACCAGTGCCTTATAGAGTCAACACTATTGCTTTATAAAATTAAGACCAAGTACCGGATGGAAAACTGCTGCTTTGATGCTTTACTAACTTAAATGAAATGCAAATCCTAAATCCTAGATGTGATGCACAGATCTTGGTTATTTTTAATTAAATGCCTAATATAAGCTTGACCTTCCCTTAACTATTTTGAAGCTAGGCTCCAAGGTAGGTTGTGGGAAGGAGGCCAACAGGAAGCAAGCAAGGGCTTGACTAACGATACCTTCTGTTAGGCTCCTATCACCCGATGCCTCTGGCGCTGCAGAGATTGTGGCTTTGACCACTGCAAGGTCACTGTGTTAACCACCGAAGAGTTGCCAAAACCCCTCAAGCTAAATGAGAAGGGATGCCCTATAGATCTATCAACCAAGCTTATGCTTGGAGGCAAGCAAGGGCTTGACTAACGATACCTTCTGTTAGGCTCCTATCACTCGATGCCTCTGGCGTTGCAGAGATTGTGGCTTTGACCACTGCAAGGTCACTGTGTTAACCACCGAAGAGTTGCCAAAACCCCTCAAGCTAAATGAGAAGGGATGCCCTATAGATCTATCAACCAAGCTTATGCTTGGAGGTAAATTTTCAGATGCAATACTAGCTTAGGATGATATGCAAGGTGAATTGAGTGAATGATTCTTAAGGTGAGAATGCTAATATTTCAAGTACTTTTGTTCTGTTTAATCTCAGGTTATATCGGCAAGTACTTGTTAGTGATATTCAAGAGACAATCTCAACTATGCCAATGTGCCAACAAGAGATACAATATGAGATGCTAATGAAAACTATTCAAAGAGACAACAAAAAATTCTTAACCAATCTTCTTCAACACTTGCATAAGCTAAACTTTAAATGCCAAATGCCGATTACTAATTAGCAGTGTTGCGAACATCTTGATAACATTCTGATTTTATTTCGAAATCACAATTTTTTGGCCTACCTGATGTTTGCTGATTTTTACCAATATTTTTATGGTATCTTAATTTTTCCGATGTTTGCCTATTTTTATCGATATTTTCCCGATTTTTACGATTTTTTGGTTTTCTGGACCCTTGCCGATTTTATCATGATGCCAATGTTTGCAACATTGCTAATTAGCCAAAATCCACAATGTGCTTTAACCAAATGGAAAGAAAGAGAACTAAAACACTTCTCTACTTTTAGCAATTACCCAATCTTTCAAAATAATATGCCAATGACAATTATCCAAAGAGAAGTAATGAGTTTTGTAAATTTTGTTAGTCTGCTTCAACAAAAGATACCAATGTTCAATTAAGTACTCCAAGATATAACAATATAGTCAATGCTGTCAAGTAAAAGAGCATAAGAAGACCCACTTTGGTATTTAGATTTAGCAAGTTCCTTAGAGCCTAAATGCTAATGTAAGGTTATCCTTCAATATGATGTATTAGCAGTGAAGTAAGAGAGTTTTTTTTCCAGAGAAAAAATCGAACTTTTTATTGTAAAATAAAGAGTTAACACTGCACATGCATTTAAGCATTACATTCATTGTGTCTGAGGCCTCCAAGATGTCCTCCAAACAGATAATACAACCGTTGATAGCCGGCCCAAACCAAAACAACCTATCCAAAAGGAGAGGTTTTCTGCTACAACAATTGCCATCAAACGGCAAGCAAAAATCCCCGCTTCTATTCCCGAGCCTCCTCTTATGAGGAAAACCAACTCAAATAGGAATAGAGAAGCAGTCACAGATAGGAATCATAGTTTTGTTTATCAACAATATAGAGTAAAATCAGTTCTGTCCATAAAAAAAATGCCCATATGAAAAAAAGACACTACAGAATACATATAAAAACCAGTTACGAAATCAGTATATAGAGCCAAATTAAGAGAAAGGAGGACGGTCCAGTTCCAATGTTCTTTCAGGGACTATTTATTTGGTCTTCCAACTGCCCATATTCTGCTGTACACCTTGCTTAGAAAGGAGGTCGGCTGCATCATTCCGTTCCCTGTAAATGTGACACACAAAAATGTAAGAAAAGTGACCTTTCAACATCCAAAGTTCCTCAAGAATGGGTCTTAACAAGTAGTTTTGACATGTGAAATCCTTATTGAACCATTTAATAAAATTCAGTGAGAACCGAGGTAATCTTCAGATTGATAAGCCAACATAAAAGTGGATGGAGGGCTTTGAGTTCTGCATAATTGTTTGTTCTGTGGCCGAGGCTTATCGAGGCTTCCAGTCTTTTGCACGAGCTTAAGTGGATCACTATGCTCGCCCCACAGAGGTTATCAGAGCTGGATGCTCCGTCGAAGTATGCCCACAGGATATCGCCCTTTATCAGCTTGGGCGTAATCACCCTAGTCCTTGGTTTTTGTTGCTGGACTGGCATTAGTTCATAGATTGCCGCACTCTTCGATGCTATAACCTGGAACGGGGTCCCCTGATCTCTAAAAATGATCCTATTCCTAGGTAGCCAAATCCCCCATGAGATCAAGAGGGGGAGGGCTTTCCAAATTTCCTCCATACTACCATTCCACCAATCCTGCCATGCTTCCTGTACATTTCCCCCTCTCCAGCTTTGTGTCTCACTTATCAACATCATAGACTCATCCCAAACAAACTTACTGAAAGAACAATGAAGGAAAAGATGGGAGACAGATTCAACATCTGATTTGCAAAGAGGGCCCCAATTGACCCTTCCTTCTTCCTTTTTTGAATATTGTCCCAGGTTGAGACTTTGTTTTTTAAGATGCACCAAAATAATTGCCTAATTTTTGTTGGGCATTTCAGCTTCTAGAGCGATTTTGCCCACCATTCTGGTGCCTCCTACCCCTTCTTAGACATAACGTACAAATATCTGAACTTTGGGGAGTATTTGCCCGAGGGGGCATGTACCTACCGCAGTTCATTATCTCTATCTCGGATGTGCATATTTGACCTCACCAGCTTGTTTGTGTAGCTCTGCCAGGCCTCATTGCAATGTGGATCTAGCTATAGTTCTTCACCTGATATCCATGCTTGCTGCCAATACGTTGAGGAGCCCACTTTCTCAATATGATTTAAGAAATATATCCCTTTGGATGATAAGTGGTTCCTTAACTCTTCAGGCAGGGAAAACCCTTCGTTGCATCCTTGATCAAGTGATCATGTTCTAAGTTGTAAAAATGCTCAAAATTGGAATTGCTCAAAATTGGTTGGAACCTGAGCGACCGGATAGGCCTCGGCGATACGATCCCAACGCCGCTAACGACACTCAAATCCGATGCTGTATGAGAAAGATATTCAGGTTTGAAGTTTCTCAATTTCAGGAAAAAAAAAAGCCCAATTTGACTCAGTTTGACTTTGGATAAAAAAATATTAAAAAAAGAAATATTCCACAGAATATTTCGAGAATATTCCACAGCATATTCTGCAGAATATTCTAGGTGGACCAATGAGCGCGCGCCATGTGGCCAGCCCGGAGGCCGCCACGTGGCCCCAAGAATCCAAGTTTTATGGTGCAAAATTTTTGTATGACAACAGGGTTCGAACGCTAGTCTATGGGCTGACAGCAAACGTGCCCGACCGACCCGCCTCCGTGGTGGTGATTACCCATAAGGGCCACCATATCTATATATGTTTTATTACATACATGGGCGGTGGAAAAAAGGGGGCCAACCCCCTCTGCATAGGACCTTGGGCAGAGAACCCTGGTCCTAGAAACTAACTCCGGCAGTTGCGGTTTAAACAAAGACGTGTTCACATGGTTTAATGCGGAGTTCCCGGTAAACTTTAATGCCACGGTTCCTAATACCGTCAGCACAACCGTCGCATGTGGCCACGTCCGGCATAATATTTAATGTTAACCTTAACTATGCGGTTTAAATGGCGGAGTTCACCCAAATATAGCGCCGCTCCTTAATTGGTGGAGTTAACTGCAGTTCCACCACATTTGGTCGAGTTTTTTTAGGGCAAACTGGGTAAAACTTCAGTTGGACATAACTTTTTCTAGGAGAGTCCTTTTGGAGCGATTTTTTTTTTTGATTTTAGGTAATTTGAGCATTCCACAGCCAATGGTGCAGGTTGCAGAGGCAACAGAGATCATCTTCAGGTACTTTTTCAGCAGAGAAGCTTGGAGAGCCATCAGGTTCTAGGAAGTGTTGGAGCTGTACTGGGCTATGGTTAACCTTTGGAGGTGAAACAAAAGCCTATCTTTACTGTTTTCAGTGTTCTGAACTCATTTCTACAGCTATTTTTGCCTGTTTAGGCTTTCTTTACATTGTATAACTAATTTTGAGCATAATAAGAGCAAGAACATGCCCATTTGGGTCCTTGGACCCGACAGATGTAGCCCAGAAGGGGTGAACTGCCTTATCATATGCTGTGTTATATTCTGTGATTTATTTGCTGTGTTTTATTAGAGTTAAAGATGTTAAACAATAAAAATAAATAAGCCTCCTACACACAAAAAGACTCATAAATTCACCAAAAGCATTTTGTTCCAATTGCAAAACATATTAAACAGTTTGCACACATAAGTTTATGGATAATGAATACCTTGCACCAGCAAACAAGTAGTTTCATTTCCAGATCATTAGTGTTTACTTCTATTATTTCTTTAGGCAGTGTCTGTAAAGGGCTAGAAAGCTTCAGGATCTCATCCTTTCTTTAAAGGTGACATATCCTGTAAATGCCCCTACAATCCATCTCTGTATTAGAAATAAGAAGTTTTCACATTTCAGATCAATCCTACCCAAGGGTCAAGCCCAATCTTGACCTATTCACCATTTCCAATCTGCCAAACCAGCTCTTCCTCAATAATTTTCAGAGATCCCAGGATGGCTTTCCACACCACTTAAGCCCGGGATAAATTTTTCTCGAGGGTCCGCAACCAATCAATCAAAGGCGTAGGGTCGATGTATTTTCTTTTCATGACCATGGTCCATAGTGATTCTTTGAAGAGAATTCTCCAGCCCATTTTTGCAGCCATTGAATTCACGAAAGAGGGAAGCTCCTTTAATTCCCATCCCCCCCATTCTTTTGGTCTGGCTATTCTGTCCCAAGCCACCCATGGTAGCACTGCTTCCTCCTTTGAACCTGCCACAGAAACTTACTACATATTTTTCAGACCCGCTCCAATATTCCTTTTGGCACCCAACAGAGCATTGCCTAATAGACTGGGATGGCCATTAGAACAGACTTTATTAGCACCATTCTGCCTGCTCTGGATAGCCACTTATAACTCCAATGATGAACTTTCTTTTCGATTTTTTCCACCATCCACATCCAATCTAGGGATATGTATGAATCCGACTTAAGGAAAAAGCCAAGATATTTAAAGTTGTCATTCATCCTCTTGATCTCGAAAGGGAGCTCTTCTGCAGCCCTCCTAGCCTTCTCTTTTGAGAGACCTTCTATTAGAATAACATATTTTCTTACATCAATGCTCATACCCATGGCTGTGAGGAATAGATCGAGGGAAGATTTTATGTTTTTGATGTCCCTTCTACTACCATTGCTAAATAGGAGGATATCATCCACAAACAGCAGGTGGGTTATGTGGAGATTTGTCGCCACTTCGATGCCCTTGATGTCCCCTCTCCTTTTGGACTCCACCAAAGCTTGACTTAAACCTTCCGCTGCGAGGAGAAATAGCAGGGGTGAGAGCAGGCACCCTTGTCTAAGCCCTCTTTGGATTTTGAAAAAAGGAGATGCGGCCCCGTTGATTAGAACAACAAAGCTAATATCTGATATGCATCCCATCACCCAGTTGATAAAGGTAATGTTAAATGCCTGATGAGTCAATAACAATCTAATGTATATCCAACTTATCTTATCATATGATTTTGATAAGTCAATTTTAATGATCATACCTTTCCCCTTGTTCCTTTTAATGTTGTGAAGAGCTTCCTATGCCACCCCTATAGCTTCATGAATCTGCCTCCCCTCCAAGAAACCAAATTGCTCTTTCAATATGTTCTTGGACAAAATCGGTTTTAACCTGACAGCTATGACTTTCGAGATAATTTGATAGATGCAGTTGCATAGTGAGATGGGTCCGAAATTGTCAAAAGTGCTAGGTTCATCCGACTTCAGGATTAGGGCAATGAAGGTTGAGTTCAACGGATCAAATATAGCTCCCTTTACCCTTGATTCTTCCACCACCGCTGTAAGATCCTCCCCCAAGGATTCAAATAAGTTTTGGAAGAATTCAACTGTCCATCCATCTGGCTCAAGGCTTTTATCCTTTTGCATTGTCTTGACCACTCCTTCCACTTCCTCTTTTGTCACCGGACTTGACATCATCTCGTTTTCCTCTTCCTCAACATATCTGGGGAAATATTGGGCTACCTTCACCACTTTGGCTATAGTAACTTCCGCAGGGGCTTTAAAAAGATTCCTAAAATGATCCCTCCCCATATATGCTAATTCCACAAATGATTTTTCAATTCGATCATCCTCCGACCTCATCCCCCATATGGTATTGGAGTTTTTCCTCCCTTTGGCATAATTGTGGAAGAATTTTGAATTTTCATCTCCCGCTGACAGCCATATTGCTCTGCTCTTTAACCTCCACTGTTCCTCCCTTTCCAATAAAATTTTCCTTCTTTCCACCTCCAGGTTTTTGATAGTTTCTCTTTTTTCCACTGTTTCATAACCATCTACTTTTGGGCTTTCCATCCTGCCCAGCGCCTCTCCTAACCATTTCAGCTTCTCTTCCTGTAATTCTTTCCTCTTTTTTTCCCATTCTATAGTAGCTTTTTTCATCCGCTTAAGGTTATCCCAAAGATAGGCTGCTTTGCTGGTGTCCTCCTCTTCACCCAAAGGTCACCATACATCCTTGAAGAGGGAATTGAAGGAATCCTCCTTAAGCCAACCGAGGTTAAATTTAAAGGGCGACCCAGGTTTGTCATATGGACCTTTGAGTTCTAGAAGAATAGGATGGTGGTTCGAGTCCCCCCCTTCACCTATCCATTGCCGAAACATCGGAATTCTGTCCACCAGCTCCTCTTTGATCATAAATCTGTCCAATCTCTTGGCCACTCTTCCCTAGTTCTCCTGTTCCTCCAAGTTGGCCTCAGCTTGAGGAGGTTTATGTCAATTAGTTTACCATCTTTGATTATAGATGAGAAAAAGTTTGACAAAGGGTCAGAGCGGGCAGTTGGACCCTAGGTATCTGCCTATCCAATAGAGAAATTAAGGTCTCCTCCAATAATGAGATTGGAATTTCTCATAAAAGATTTGGACCATAGGTTGTTCCAAAAGACCATCTTGTCTTGGCATGGCCCATATATATTCAAGAGCATTATATTTGAGCAAAGGTCTGAGGAGTAAACTTCCAGAGCCAGGACTTGATCCCTACCCCAGGAGCTAATCATTTTGAATTTCCCTTCTTTGAAACCTAGGGCCAAACCACCTGACCTTCCTTTGGCATCCAGACATCGAAAATTCCAGCCCGGACATAGTTTCGATAGAGATGATTTAACTTCTTCCCCAGTTCCTAGGGTTTATTGGAGCATGAGAATGTCTGGCCCATAATTTGATATTAAGGTAGTGTTCCACAAGGACATGTTCCCCAGGGTGGGGGACTCACCCCTGCGCTCCCCCACGTCTCGAGGATGGGGAAACTCTCGGGGAAACGTTTCCCCCACGTCCCCTTTTTGGGGAAACTCAGGGAAACTTCAGGGGGGACGTTTTTCGTGCAACGAAATGCGACTCCCTTGAAGGGGGACGGGGGGACGCATTTTTTTGCCGAATAATTTTTATAAAACATTAAAAATTAAAAGAAAAATACAAATTTAAATATATGACAAATTAAAAAAAAAAACAACAAAAATAGAAAAGGTTAAACTATATTAAAACATCAAACTTGTTAAAACTTAAAATTTAAATTAATTAATTAATTAATTAAATTATATTAAAATTTCAATAAAAATTAAAAAAATGAAATTATATTAAACCTATAGTATAAGTTTATGTGCAATGCATAATTTGAATTTCAATTGTCAAATGATGAATTTATTAATTTAATTTAGATGTACCTTGAATCATGCCAAATGATGATTCATGAATTTAGATGGAACATTTCATAATGTCAAATGATGGATTCAATTTAGTAATTTACTTTTAGAATCTAGATTTATAAATTTAAATTATAATGCAGAAATGTCAAATGATAATTCTCAAATGAATTAATGATAATAGTCTAATATGCAATGATGATCATATTTATTCTTTAGATGTACAATGAATAATTACTAAGATTTTCTATTTAGTTATTTTTAAATATTTTTTTAATAATTTATAATTTTATAATTTTTATGACTTTCGCGTCCCCCCGTTTCCTCGAAAATTTCCCAAATTTTGGGGTTGCTTATATACATCCCCTTTGTGCGTATCCCCGTCCCGGAAACTCAGTGGAACATTGTATTAAGGCCTTAAGACCTAGTTTTTTGGGCTTACTAGCCAACCCTCTACAGTTGAGGGACAAAATAATCATTTATGCACGAAGTCTGGGGTGTGCACTGCTCTAAGTACCCCTGTTAAGGACCTCTGTTTTCCATCGACTATATCTAGTTTGGCTTTGATCTGTGCTTTTGACAAATTTGACTTCCTACCTCTCTGCTTAGGCCCTGAGGAGTCCAGGAGATTCCCCAAACCCCCAACAATTTCCAGAAGGTTTTTTTTTTTTCTCTCGGTCTAAGTTTATAGGACCTACGTTCTTTGTCATTTTATTGAGGATCAATGGATCCAAAAGGTAAAGAGGGAGGTTTAACCAGGAGGAGATCCAGAATAGAAGTTATGACACTGTCCAAAGATGCAATTACATGTTTTGTTTGATTTGAGGATAATGAATGGAGGACAGGCCTGGAAGGACCATGCCCCGCAAGCATAGACGACATATCCGAAACAAAAAAACGAAAGGGAGGAGGGGGTATCGAGAGCAGTACCCTCTTTTAGTGGTACTAATGTGTTCATATTCTTTTCCTCCACCCGTTGCATCAGACCCTTGTGGTTTTGATCTGTTCCTGACTCCTTGCTGGGTCCTTCCCTTGCTGTCCTTCCATCTTGCTCAGTCTTATCTTTCCCCTTGTGTTTCCTCCTCCTTCTGATACTCAGAGGGCAGGCTTTAGTCAAGTGTCCATATTGATGGCACCTGTGGCATTTGAAAGGCAGCTGTTCATAGTCGAGAGCTTGAATGAAAGACCAATGTCTATAGTGCAACTGAATTGCCTCCAGTAACCCTTCTCTGGGATTTAGTCGAACTAGTATTCTAGCAATTCCCTGTTCCCCTGTCTGCTTGAATGACATATCGACTTCCAGGAAGTGCCCGAGCTCGTTCTCGATTTCCTTGAAAACATTTTCCGACTAGAGCGGGTGTGGGAGTCTCAGAAGCCTAACCCAGATTGGAAGGTCATCCACCTTCTCCCTTTGTGCATCAAACAAAGGGCTCCATCTTTTGAATAGAATTGGGGCTCAACCAAACCCCCAATTCCTCTCCAAAACCCAATGAACCGTTTCCTTGCTCTTAAACTTCATCATGAACCATCCATTGGTTAGGTTAACTGCCTCGAATCGCTAGTCTGGAGCCTCCTTCCACACCTTAGCTGCCCACTCCTTGATATTATATGCAGAGAGCTTCTTTCCTTTGGCTCTTCCAGCCAAAGTGAGCTCCGCTGTCTCCATTGCCTCGTCGACCGATTTATCAATGCCTAGGGCCAGACTAGGAATCTTTTCCTTTCTCCTCACCACCTTCACTTTCTTCCTTGTGCTCCCTAAACTTTTCAAGCCTCCTTCATTTTCATGTTCCGGACTACCTCGTTGATCGAGGACCTGTATTGTTGCGCTCGCAATTGCCCTTGAACCTTCTTGTTTGTTTCTAAGGTCTCCACTATCCCTTCCCTGCTGGGGCGACCGTTCCAAACCCAACCCCTCATCCAATGCCCTTGCGAAATGCTTGCTTCCTTCGAGCAGATCTTGAGAGCACACGATCCCTAGATGACCCCCTGCTGCAGAAAGCCCTTCTTCCCGATTCTGGGTCTCCGCCCAATCCCTTCTATCCTTTGCTATGGCGTCTGCAATTTTCTCCAATCCTTCCTCCTTTAAGAAGCGTTGGAGACTCTTTACCCCTTCACGCAGATTTCTCAGAGGTCAACGCGTCCCTAGGGTCTCCACCACCCCACTCTTGGATACAACCGACGAGGATAAAACTCCTCCCATACATGATTTAAGACCCGGTTTCTTCAGAAATCCGCAGCTCGCAACGATGTCGTCGAGTCCTCTTGTCAATTGGAACGACCGATGTAGGTCCAGAGCTTTACCTTTAAAACGACTGATCCCCTGTTACATCCCCGGATAAAATGGGTATCTCCAGATTTCGCGCAAGGTTTCCAGTCGTTTGCAGGGTCCCTTTCACCATGCCGGTTAGGGTTTCTTCCACTTAAAATGGAAAACCTCCCTGCTTCCCCTCCTCTCCCGAACCTCCAGAGATCCAGCCACCCATTCCAGCTGGCCCAATGAAACGCTTCAAGTTCTGGTTTGTGACTTCCAACCCCCACATAGTTAGCATATTTCTCGGCTCGAGATCCACCTCCACTTTTTCCGAGCCGTTGACCATGGTTTCTTGAATCCTCTGTGTCGGCAGCGACTGTTCCGTTCCCCTGTTCACCTTCACACTGGGCGTGTGCACATTCTGACTGTAACTGCTAACCTTCTACCCTTGCTGAGAAAATGGTAAAAATAAAAAACAAGAGGGTTTTTGGACAGTGCAAAACGTAATACCTCCTTACCCCCCCATTTGCTAAGGTATGATATGCGATGCGCCTTGAAGCTGCTGCCAACTGTCGCCATCTGTCTGCCATCCGTGACCCCCACTGCTAGGTACCGCCTTAACCCGACGGCCTCCACCACGCCGCCATCGAATGATCAGGTCATGGTGCAGTTAGGGTTTCAGGAAAATTCCCAGTCCTCCAGGATTATTCATTGGTTGTAGCAACTTCCTTGTTCCGAACAGTGATGCTGTTGAGTCAAGTTCGTGAAGCAAAAGAGTTATATTCAACAAGATATTTATTATCCAATGCTAACAACCTTATGGGTAAATGAGAAAACTTAAAGCAATGTATTTAGACTTCTAAATGACAAAAATGAGTAACTTTAGGACAACAGTAAATTATTTGTGTTTCAGTGAATTTCTTATGATGCAAAGAGCTCTAATGAGTGCCAAAAGAGTCCTAGAATCCCTGCTTCCTTTTGATTTGAATTTGGTATGCCAAAAGAGAGAACCAACAGTCAAAAAATGCTTATGCAACTGATGCGTTTCAGACCTCTGTAATGTTTATGACAGCTATTAATAAGATATGCAAGGAGCCCAAAACGACAAGCCAATTGATGCAATGGATTGTTATCTTGTTTAAATTTTTCGTTGGATGATTTTTTTTAGATATTTCAAGTAGATCTTGTGTCACTGTCACTAGATTAGACTTCAGGTGCAGAGATGGCAGACATCAAATTCAATAAATCTTTGCCCAACGAGCAATACTTAACTTACCCAGGTAATTTGTCAATGCATTTAAAAATATGTGAGTAATTTTTTTAAGTCGATCCAATGTATGATTTTTAATTGTTAGAGAATGATTAGTTTGTTGTAGGTAAACAGTGAGTAAAGAGGGTTAGGTGATTCAAACCCTTGAGACCCAAGGCCTAGAAATGAGCTAGAAAATTGCCCACAAGTCCTTCAAGGCCTGAAACACCTGCAAACACTACAAATTATCCAAAGTTTGCTGCAAATGAATGAAATATAAGCTCAGAAATTTATATGTTTGCTCAGTGACCAAGAAGATGCAGAGATGAGGTGTTTTCAAGGTTGATTGAGCCAAAGAAGAGGGCAGAGGCTTGAAAACTGAGCTAAGGGGGTCACAACACGCAGGGATAAGGCTTTTAGGGACAGTGTTAAGGCTGTGAAGGCTGGCAGAGAGATGAAAGGCTGCCACAGGGATTGGATATACCTTGAGGGCCTGTGTTCAGGGCAGAGGGCAAGGAGAAGGGTAAGAGTGAGGCTATAGTGAGGAAGTGAGGGCCTTAGAGGCCATGTAGGCTGGGAGAAGGGTAGCGGAGGGCTCGCTGAGGCCTTAAAGCTTGACGGCAGAGAGAACTGCAGGCTAAGGATGGGTGCCGCAGGGAATGGGAGGCTTAGAAAAGGCAGCAACAGGTTTGGAGGGAGGAAAACGAGGGCAGGAGAACGGAGGGACAGAGCTGCGGTGAGGGTGAAGGAGAGAAAGAGGGCTGTAGAGGACTGAGAGAGGTATGCCGCAGGGAAAAGGAGGTCAGATAAGGCAGGGCAGGGCCTTAAAGGCCTGCGGCCTAGCCTAGGGAGGGCTAACGAATGATTTGGAGGGAAGATAATGTAGAAATTATACAATATGCATGTATATATTGTATTCACCCGATCTAACAATATGCTAAAGTTAAATACTGAATCTCTTCTACAAATCTTTGCGGAATTAAAAACACAATCGCCAATCACATGAACATGAAGAAAGATCAATCACACACAACACAGATAATTTCCCGGGGAAAGCTTACTGCTAAAAACCCCACTATATTCTATTGTATACTATATCATGGATAATGAAACAATTACATACAAGACTCTTCTCACAAGAGCCCTTAGTACATCAGCTAATTGTCTCACATTGTCATACAAAAATTGGCAAATCCCTTAGCCAATTTACTGTCTCCAGACAACCTGCCTTCACTGCGCAATCCCTGCTGAAAGCAATCCCTAAATTGATGCCTTCTTGCCTGCCTTGACTGCGCAAGTATTATGGGCACATCCAATGTGTGTGTGCTTGCATGTGTGCAAGCGGATAATGTCACAACTGATAGTTTACTTCCCTTTCACCTAGAACTCAACTAGGTCTCCACTGGATCTGACATGCATGCAGTTTCTAATAGTAGATCTTCAGTTGCATGTGAGATCACTACATGTGAATTAATTAATATTTAATTCACTTGATCTCTCACTAGTGTATCTTCAGTTACAACTAGCACAATTGAGTTTAACTCACTTAACTGAGTTAAACTATTTACAACTTGCACAAACTCATTCACCAATGCACTTCCAACTCTGTTACAACTAGAATCACTCAGTTACTGTGGAATTTTCAAGAGGAAAATATTTCTGCAATACTTGGTTTATTTCTCCTACTTATGGAATAAGTTATTTACAGATGCTTCAGTAAATTCTGAAATAAACACATTTGCAGATCTTCACTATCGCTAAGAGCATAAGAACAGAAATATAATTTACACAAGTAGCACAATAGAAACAACCACATGAACACAGTTATTTTTGGACACCCGGAAAAACTCAATGTGGGAAAACCGGTGCAGCAGATGAGGGTTTTATATTTATCTTCAGAATTGCAAAGTATATTTACAAGGGTCTGATGAGCAGAGAAAAATTTGCAAACACCTGGCTGAATTTTCTGGACTTTCCAGACAAATTTCAGACCCTCGAGGTGACCTCCTTCACCCTCTGCGTCATCCAGAGTGAGAGCTCTGCACAGTCTCTCCCTGGACTGCGTGATTCTGCGTGGAGGGGTTCTTGCTGCTGATCATCTCACCCTTCCCTTCATCCTCCTGAATTTTGCTTCCCGATAACTGACTCCTCCCTCCTCCTCCTACTTCTGCAACCCTGCCTCTACAATCGCATCCACTGAAATCGAATTCTCTTGCTTCAGAATCGATTTCCTTCGGGTACTGTGAATGTCCTCGGCTTGATTTCCAAATTTCCCTCAAGTCTCTTCTTATAGTCTTCTCGCTGATGAATCAACGACAAAGATTATATCGTTAATCAATGGCTCAGATTAAAAGATGACTTGATCTTCGTTTTCTAGAAGATTCACACTCTGCTCAGTTAATACCCCTTAATTATTTAATTTCCCTAAGTTTAAACTTAGGGTCTGCATTAAAATAATTAATTATTTTAATAAAGTCATATCCGAATGGAATTTCCACAAATGATTTCTGGGTTCTCTGGATAAGCCTCTCTACCAAAAATGAGACTTAGAACACTTTTCGATGCTATAGAAATCAACACTCCCTCTTAGCGAGGAAAGTGTTTAAGGAAGATACCACTGTATTGCTCTGATTCTACATCATCTGCTACGCTAATGATGTCCTGGCTGCTGCCCCTCGTCTCTGTGCTGCTACTTCCTATATTGCTGCCCTACCACTGCAACATCCGTACTGCAGCTCCGTCTTCTTCTGAAGGCCACCCTTTCCTCTAATGGAAGGGGTTCCCGACCATCCCCATCTTCTCTTTGAAGTAAGTGAACTTGATCTTACTTAGAGCCTTTGTGAGGATATCTGCCACCTGTTCTCCTATAGGAGTGTATCGCAACTGTACTGCTCCCCTCTTGACATAGTCCCTGATAAAGTGACACCGAATGTCAATGTGTTTCGACCGGTCATGAAACACAGGATTTTTAGAGAGCTTATTGCAGCTCTGATTATTGCACATAATCCCGATTGGTTCTATCCACTTCTTGAGCAGGTTTAAGAGCAATTTGCAGAGCCATATGGCCTCGCATGACGCTGTGCTTGCTGCCATGTACTTTGCCTCGGCTGAGCTCAGTGTTACAGACTTCTGTTTCCTGCTGCACCAGGAGGTCATTCCTGATCCGAGACTGAAACAGTACCCACTGGTACTTTTCCGATCTACTGTGCTTCCAACCCAGTTTGCATCTGTGAACCCACTCAATTGGATCTCATTACCCTTGGTGTATTTCAACCCATACTCAACTATGCCTCTCAAGTATCTGAGAACATGTTTGGCTGCTGCCCAGTGAGTCCTCCTTGGTTCCACCATGAACTGACTGAGGATATTCACTGCATAACATATGTCTGGTCTTGTATTGACCAAATACATCAATGATCCGATGAGCCGTCTGTACAATGTGGGATCAGCCTCATCATCCTCCGATGTGTCTATCTTCTTCCAGTTAGTAATCATTGCCGTGGCCATGGGTCTACAGTCTTCCATCTGAAATCTCTTCAGGATCTCTATTGTTTATCTTCCTTGTCCTAGAAAGATTTCCCCTTTCCACTGCCAGACTTCTAATCCAAGAAAATAGTGCATTTGCCCCAAGTCCTTCATGTCGAATTCTGTTGCGAGATTCTCCTTGCAGTCCTTGATGAGCTTGGATGATCCGGTCAAAAAATGGTCATCCACATAAAGAACAAGAATAAGTAGCTCATCTCCTACTCTCAAGTAGTATAGGTTGGGATCTGTGTCACTCTTGACGAACCCTATCTTTTGCAAGTAGCTATCAATCCGTCCATACCATGCCCTAGGGGCTTGTTTCAAGCCATACAATTCTTTCTTAAGTCTTTAAACATGAGTCTTTTGCTCATGTGTTTGGAAGCCCTCTGGCTGCTCTATGTACAGTTCCTCCTCTATCACTTCGTTCAAGAACACTGTCTTGACATCCATCTGTTGAATCTGCCATCCCATCTGCGCAACTCTAGAGATGACGGATCTGATAGAAGTGTATCGCGTCATTGGAGCGAAGGTTTCTTCATAGTCAATGCCTTCCTGCTGCGCATACCCCTTAGCTACAAACCTTGCCTTGAACTTCTCTATGCTGCCATCTGCAACATATTTGATCTTGTAGATCCATCTGGATCCTACAACTGATCTATCCTGTAGCCTAGGGACTACTTCCATTACATCATTTGTTATGATGGAGCTATACTCCTCCACCATGGCATCCACCCATACCTGATGCTGAGCTGCTTCTCGAAAGGTAGATGGTTCACCAACCTGAGCTACCAGTGCCTAATATCTGTTTGGTTGTTTCCTTATCCTCTTTCCTTCTCTAGGGGCTCCAACAAATTCTTCAGCATCCTTAAGACTTTGTTGAAGTTCTCTGCTCAGTCTCCCATCAGTTGTGGGCGGTCTCACCTGTTCTTCTTCGGAGGAGCTCTCCTCAGAATTATTGTGCCTTGGAGAGGCACTTGACGTCTCCTCTGTAGGTCGTTGAGGCTGTACCAGTGGATCTTCCTCAATCTACATATTAGTGGCCATTTCTCAAGATTTCCTGAAGGCTCTCTCCTCTAGGAATTTCACATCCCTTCTTACCACGACTCTCCTGTTCTCTGGTAATTAGATGTGATATGCCTTTGCATTCTTGCTATAGCCCATCAGGAAACCCTTTTCTGCAGCTTGATCTAACTTCTTTCTCTTTTCATTTGGAACGTGGCAGTACACCATGCTGCCGAATATCCTGATGTGGCTTACTTCTAGCTTGCTGCCTGTGAACACGCTCTCTGGAGTTACCTTTCCCAAAGCTCTATTTGGAACTCTGTTCTGAATATATACTACTGTGTTGCAGGCCTCTGCCCATAAGAATTTGGGCATATCTTGGCCGTACAACATTGCCCTTGCAGCTTCTATTATGGTTCGATTCCTTCGTTCTGCAACTCCATTTTGCTCTAGATTGTATGGAGCTGTCCATACTCTCTTGATGCCTTCCCTTGCACAAAAAATTGTGAAGTCTTTATCGATATATTCTCCATAGTTATCTGATTGCAACTTCTTGATTTTCTTTCCTGTAGAGTTCTCCACCAATGCTTTGAAATCTTTAAACTGATCAAAGACTTCATCTTTGGTTTTCAAAAAATAGATCCATGTTTTCCTGGAATGATCATCAATGAAGGTGGCAAGGTACTTTGCCCCATTGAGAGTAGTTGTGGACATTCGACCGCAAATGTCATAGTGTATTAACGCTAATACACCTTTGGCTCTGCTATTGCTTCTTGGAAATGTTGCCTTAGCGTACGAGTTCAGGAGCCCCTATGACAGTATTTTTGAGAATCCCCAAGGCTCCATGATGTAGATGCCCCATCCTTCTGTGCCATAATTCATTCAGATCTCTGTCGTCTGTACTGCCATTCAGGGCCACTAGACATTCAAGCTGGAGCTTATACAACTTGTGACTCCTTACTCCCATTTGTGCCTTTTTGCTCCAGTTAGGGTGTTTGACATCACCTTATCTCGAGTAAAGTATACGTTATAGCCCTTGTTCTGAAGTTGAGACACTAAGAGTAAATTCATCCCCAACCCTGGTACATGCAGAACATTTGTGGCTCAAATCTTGTTGCCATCTTCGGTCTGAAATGTTGCAGTACCTCTTCCGATGGGGGTACATTTTGCCTTATTTCCCATAGTTATTTGGAAATTCATTTTTTCTTCTTGGTAGCTCGAAAAACATTCTCGAACCCCCGTCATATGAGCAGATGCTCCATTGTCAATATACCAAACACTTGGAGGAGCTGTGCTCGACACACAAGCAAGATCCTCCTCTAGTCTGGATGCCAGCACTTTCATGTCGTGTTCTCTCTATATTTCTACATGCTTTGGAGGACTGCGTGAACCCTTTCGGATGATGGAACTTTGGTCCATCGCAGATCCTTCCTTTCTGTTTTTAGCCGCTCTGATACCATGTGAAATTTTCAAGAGGAAAATATTTCTGCGATACTTGGTTTATTTCTCCTACTTATGAGATAAGTTATTTACAGGTGCTTCAGTGTATTCTGAAATAAACACATTTGCACATCTTCGCTATCGTTAAGAGCATAAAAACAAAAATATAATTTACACAGGTAGCACAATAGAAACAACCACATGAACACAGTTATTTTTGGGCAATTGTCCTCGGAAAAACCCAATGTGGGAAAACCGGTGCAGCAGATGAGGGTTTTATATTTATCTTCAGAATTGGAAAGTACATTTACAAGAGTCTGATGAGCAGAAAAATATTTGCAAACACTTGGCTGAATTTTCTGGACCTTCTAGACAAATTTCAGACCCTCGAGGTGTTAGGTCCCTATATTACTAGTATAGTCTCTCATTGTTGTTAGTGTAACCCCCTTATTGTTATTATTGTACCCTTGTAACCCCCATATTGTTATTATTGTGCCCTTAAATTATTATTGTTAGGTCGGCTAGGATTACATTGTGGCCCCACTAGGATTACATTATGGCCCTATGGACTCTTATATATAGAAAGGAGGTTTTGTAATTTGTATCATCCAAGAATTGTTCATTCATGTAATGTATTGGAGGTTTCCCCCTCGAAGTGGCTTATTTCTAAGGCGTTGATATCTTTTTTCTTCTATTTTTGAGCCAAGTTACACAAAATTTGGTATCAGAGCTTTGGATTCTAGGGTTTCGCTGCTCTAAACAGGTCATCGTGGCATTTTCGATATAACTTTTTTTCTATGAAGGTTCAGAATTTGAAATTTTTAGGGTGCGAAGCAGAAATCCTGAGGAAACTCATCAAAAAATTTCAGATCTTGGTTCGCAATATTTTCGGAGATATGATCTGTGGAAGGTAGTGCTTTTTCAGGTTCCCGAATTTCATCTCAAAGAAGTGATCGTGGGAAAAGATTCATAACTCTCTCTCTGAGCATCGGATTGGAGTGCCGTAAAAAGTGGTTGCAAGTACACGGACTGTAATTTCTTGGCTATCAATTTCAAAGCCGAAGGACGAAACAGTGACACGTGGCAATTCGTACAAGTTAGCTCTACTGAACCAGTCCATAATTAGGTCATTGTGGGAGATTGGACACAACTTTGTCTTGGAGAATCCAAATCAGGTCAGCCCTGTGGCATTCGAAAGAGAATTCAGAGGGCTACGTCGGTACCGAAATTCAAATATTGAAGTGTTGCAATCACAGAGATAATCCAATTTCAATATCGAGCTCCTCAAAAGCAAGAAAAATGTGTGTATTTTTTTTTTCTTTTCTTTTCCGAATTGCATAAGTCTTGTTTGAAGAATCAATTTGAATTGATTCCAAGGGCATATTGTAGAATAGATATCAGTATTGGATTCTAAAAGATGCTCTGTAAAAATAATTCAACACCCATTAAGCCTTTAGAAGGCTCTACTATGACTCATGAAGATGAAGAATTGCAACATGATCTATCAAAATTACAAGAGCAAGTGCACCAAATTTCGCTCTCGCAAAGAGCAACAAAAAGGAAATGGAAGTTTTGAAGAAAGGCGTGAAGCTAAGAATGGATGGTATGGGTTGCATGTAAGCTCGTATCGAAAAACATGAAGAATGATCTAAAAGGAGACATGGAAGGTTTGAAAAAGTTGATACAAGAAATGTTTTATAATGGTGAAAAGATAGTAGAGGAAACTCATGATGAGAACAAAATAAATGTTAATCGTGATTTCATAAACTCTAATGTTGGCGGGAAGAACCACCATATTCCAAAAATGGATATGAGGAAGTTTGATGGAAAGGATCCTTTAACATGGATACTACAGATGGAGCAATATTTTGATCTCCATAACGTGCAAAACACACAAAAGGTACGCATTGCAACTTTACATTTAGAACAAAATACATTTGTATGGTATCGATGGCTTTGTTCTCGTAAAAAAATTGTCACTTGGTCAATTTTTACGGAGGAAATGATAACATTATGAGATAAAAAGAATACCTTTTGAAATAATTGATAACTCAAACAAAAGTATTTTTGTATACATTGAGACTTCAAAATTGAATAAGGGGTAGTCCATGGTCTGCAGAAATATGAGATTAATTTTTCAGAAAATTTTAAAAGGGATGTATCCAAATAAAGTCAGGTTTTGTCCCATCTTACTGGAGAAGGCATTCAGGCTGGCGAGAAAAATTGAATGTAAAATTATGGCGACAAGGTAGCCTACCACTCATTTCTATAAAGAAGGAAGTGTTGCTATGCCTAGATTTCCACAACCTACAAGGTTGACACCACAACAATTGCAAGAAAAAAGAGCGAAAGGGCTTTGCTACAGTTGTGATAGCAAATACACTAAAGGTCATAAGTGTGCTAAGAAGAAATTATTTTACATAGATTGTGAAGAGGAAGAAGAAAATGAACAAGAAGAGGATATACACCAGGAACCGGCCATAGAAGGGGAAGAAATGAATCCGACCATATCGTGTAATGCACTGGCAGGAATTACCACTCCTCAAACTCTCAAGATAGAAGGACATATCAAGAAGAAAAAGGTAATAGTGTTGATTGATTCTGGTAGCACCCATAATTTTATTCATTGTAAGGTAGCCAAGGAATTAAATTGTTTCCTATACCCAGCACCAGAATGTCAAGTGATGGTTGCAAATGGAGGAACTATAAATTGCTTTGGAAAATTCCATAATATCAAGCTAACCATGGGGAAATATGTATTGACTAGTCCAATGCTTTCCATTCCTATGGGAGGTGCTGATGTTGTACTAGGAGTGCAATGGTTACAATCTTTGGGGACGGTAGCTTTAATTTTCAAGAACTTTTCTTGAAATTTTTTTCAGAAGGAAAGGAAGTCGAATTACGGGGTATTGAAGGGAAGCCAGGAAGGATAATAAGCTCTAATGTCACGACAAAGCTTCTAAAGAAAGAACAACGAGGCGTAATTGCACAATTATGCTCACTAGAAGTTCCGACATCAAAATCATCTATTTCTGCAGATCTCCAACAAGTCTTGGACAATCATTCCAAGGTGTTTGAAACTCCCAAAGGACTCGCACCTATTCGTGATCATGATCATGCTATTCATTTGATTCCAGGAAGTGTTCCTCCAAACATCAGGCCTTATAGATATCCTTACTTCCAAAAGAGCGAAATTGAACGTATGATTGCAGAAATGTTAGAGGCGGGTATAATTCAACCTAGTCAAAGTTCTTTCTCTGCTCCTGTAGTATTGGTACACAAAAAGGATGGATCATGGTGAATGTGTCCGGATTATAGGGAGCTCAATAAGCTCACCATTAAAGATAAATTTCACATTCCTGTGATTGATGAATTATTGGATGAATTACATGGAGCAATTTATTTTACCAAGTTGGATCTTCGTTCAGGATATCATCAAATTAGAATGAAGACTAAAGATATTCCAAAAACAACATTTCAAACTCATGAGGGTCATTATGAATTTTTGGTCATGCCTTTTGGCCTTACCAATGCACCTTCTACATTTCAAGGGTTGATAAATTCCATTTTCAAACCCTTCCTTAGAAAATTTGTGCTAGTATTTTTTGATGATATACTAATCTACAGCAGGTCTTGGAAGGATCATGCTGAACATGTTGACAGGGTGCTCAAACTATTGCAGGAGAAACAATTATATGCAAAAACATCCAAATGTTTCTTTGGAGTACAAGAGGTGGAATATCTGTGTCATATTATATCTCACGAGGGTGTTAAAGTAGACCCTAACAAAATTAAAGCCATTAAGGAATGGAAAGTCCCCACAACCATAAAGCAGTTGCGAGGATTTCTCGGGTTAACAGGTTATTATCGCAAGTTTGTTAAGAATTATGGGAGAATAGCAGCACCTCTAACAACATTATTGAAGAAAGATGCATTTTCATGGACTCCTGAAGCAACTAAGGCCTTTGAACATCTTAAAGAGGCAATGTGCCTAGCACTGGTCTTAGCTATGCCAGACTTCACAAAAACCTTTATTGTGGAATATGATGCCTCAGGAAATGGAATTGGTGCAGTTTTAATGCAGGAAGGAAGACCCATTGCTTTTGAAAGTCGCCCAATCAAAGGAAAGTATTTACAGAAACCTATTTATGAGAAGGAAATGTTAGCAATACTGCATGCACTAAAGAAATGGCGAACTTACCTAATGGGAAGACACTTCAAGGTAAAAACTGATCATGATAGTCTTAAAACACTTTTTGGAACAAAGACTATCTTCAGAAGAGCAGCAAAAATGGGTCACAAAGATGTTGGGTTATGACTTTGAAATAATCTACAAAAAAGGAAAGTTTAATGTTGTTGCAGATGCACTCTCAAGAAAGAATGAAGAGGTGGAAGCATTGCTTTGTGCCATTTCTATTATCCAACCAGATTGGATATCCGAAGCAAGAGATGAATGGAAGAAGGACAAAGATGTATGGACACTCATTCAAAAGTTGCAGCAAGATCCTAGTACATCTGATACATTTAGTTGGAAAAATGATTCCTTATGGTACAAAGATCGCTTATATCTTTGTAAGAATTCCCAACTAAAACAAAAGATTCTTTTGGAATCGCACACTTCTCCTTTAGGAGGACACTCAGGATTTTTAAAAACTTACCACAGGGTGAAGAAAGATTTTTTTTGGGATGGCCTTAAATCTGACATTCAAAATTTTGTGGCTGAATGTTTGGTTTGCCAGCAGAATAAAGTGGAAACAATTAAGACCCTGGGACTTCTACAACCTTTATCCATTCCAAGTCAATGTTGGGAGGAGATTTCAATGGATTTTATCACAGGTTTACCTAAGTCCAAAGGAAAGAGTGTCATCATGGTGGTAGTTGATAGACTTACCAAGTATGCACACTTTTGTGCATTATCTCATCCATTTAAAGCAAGTACAGTTGCTACTACATTTATGGATAGAATTCAAAAGCTACATGGAAGCCCAAGGGTTATTGTGAGCGACAGAGATCCCATTTTTACTGGAAATTTTTGGACGGAGTTATTTTCTTGTTTGGGTACTCAATTAGCTCATAGCTCATCTTATCATCCTCGATCTGATGGTCAAACTAAGATAGTAAATAAATGTTTGGAAGGATATCTTCGTTGTTTTGTATCTGATAAACAAACACAATGGGTCAAGTGGTTACCTCTCGCTGAATGGTGGTATAACACTTCCTTCCATACTGCAGCAAAAATGACCCCATTTATGGCACTTTATGGATATCATCCACGATCCATCACATCATCTTTAAGGGAAAATTCGAAGGTTCAAGCAGTGGAAGATCACATCGAGCATCAGCAAGAAGTTCTCCAACTCTTAAAGGATAACCTGAATTTGGCACAAAACCGAATGAAACAACAGGCAGATCAACATCGCAGCGAGAGAAGTTTTGATGTAGGAGATTGGGTATTTTTACGGCTACAACCATATAAACAAATGTCCCTCAAGCAAGCTAAGAAGGATAATAAATTATCGCCAAAGTACTATGGTCCTTACAAGGTGTTGCAAAGATTGGTACTATGGCATACAAATTGGAGCTTCCTGCTTCTTCGAGAGTACATCCAGTTTTCCATGTTTCATGCTTAAAGAAGGTTATAGGTGAAAATCTTCCAGTTCAAACAATATTGCCAGAACTTGATGAGGAAGGAAAAAACATATTGGAACCTGAAGCGGTCATGGAAACAAGAACTCGACAGCTACGGAATCGATCAATTTCAGAGTATCTCATCAAGTGGAAGAACTTACCCACTGAAGATTCTACATGGGAGGATGAGAATTTTATACAGAAGCACCCAGAGCTACTCAAGCGTTGAGGATGACACTTTTTTGAAGCAGAGGGGCATGTTAGGTCCCTATATTACTAGTATAGTCCCTTATTGCTGTTAGTGTAACCCCCTTATTGTTATTATTGTACCCTTGTAACCCCCATATTGTTATTATTGTGCCCTTAAATTATTATTGTTAGGTCGGCTAGGATTACATTGTGGCCCACTAGGATTACATTATGGCCCCATGGACTCCTCTATATAGAAAGGAGGTTTTGTAAATTGTATCATCCAAGAATTGTTCATTTATGTAATGTATTGGAGGTTGCCCCCTTGAAGTGGCTTATTTCTAAGGCGTTGATATCTCTTTTCTTCTATTTTTGGAGCTGGTTACACAACACGGGGTGACCTCCTTCACCCTCTGCGTCATCCAGTGTGAGAGCTCTGCGCAGTCTCTCCTTGGATTGTGTGATTCTGCGTGGAGGGGTTCTTGCTACTGATCAACTCACCCTTCCCTTCATCCTGCTGACTTCTGCTTCCCGATAACTGTCTCCTCCCTCCTCCTTCTGCTTCTGCAACCTTGCCTCTACAATCTTACCCACTGAAATCGAATTCTCTTGCTTCAGAATCGATTTCCTTCGGGTACTAAGAATGTCCCTAGCTTGATTTCCAAATGGCCCTCAGGTCTCTTCTTATAGTCTTCTCGCTGATGAATCAACGTCCAAAATTATATCGTTAATCAATGGCTCAGATTAAAAGATGACTTGATCTTCGTTTTCTAGAAGATTCACACTCTGCTCTATTAATACCCTTTACTTATTTAATTTCCCTAAGTTTAAACTTAGGGTTTGCATTAAAATAATTAATTATTTTAATAAAGTCATATCCGAGTGGAATTTCCACAAACGATTTCTAGGTTCTCTGGATAACTGATGTCCAAGCCTCTCTACCAAAAATGAGACTTAGAACACTTTCCGATGCTATAGAATTCAACAGTTACAACTAGAATTATTCTGCATGTCCCACCCTAAGTCACCGGGTTTGGCGAACTTAATGGTTAATGTTCGAAATTCGCCGAATTTGAACCGAATTCGAACAAATTTGAATTTGTTCGCCGAACTTCAAGCCGAATATGAAAGTGAACTTCAAGGTGAACACGAACACGAATTTTAAGTCGAACATCAACGATTTTTTTTGAAATTTGGGTAAAAATTCGATTTTATTCGTTTAGCTGTTAGGTTTGGCATTCACTTTCATGGTTTATATGTGGAAATAATGTAAATGTTTGAGCAATAATCCTATCATCTATGTGTTTGCGATGTGCATTATGCACTTTAAAAATTGACATGCTTATTTATTTATGTTTATCGTTCAATGTGCTTAAAATTGTTTTATATATATATATATATATATATGTCGAACTTTATCGGCAAAATTTTAGGTGTCGAACTTTATTCGAATTTCAACATCGTCGAACTCGAACACGAACACGAACTTGGTGACTTAGGTCCCACCAACTAACCTCTAACTCGAAATTCACTTAGCTAACTGATTTGCCACTTCAGTTAACTATTTTCAAGTCCACATTGAGAATAGATTACAGTTTAATGTCCATCTAAATTAAGGGATAATAAAAATAGACATGCACCTAAAAATAGCCTGTGGGCCCCACCCTAGTGTAGGTGCTTAATTTTCATTAGGATCATGGGTGCCAATTTTTTTTTTTGTTGAATCTCAAAAGATAAGGCCACGCTAGGCCTAAAACGCTAAAAGAAATCACTGATACCCCTGCAAAAAATTCTGATATGCTTCAAATTTGTAAAAATCACCAAAATCTCACCACAAAATGACACACTTATCAAGCGACTTCCTTTCTTCCTTGAACGTTGAGTTTAGAGGAAAAATAGATGGTGGGTCTTGCCTTCCTAGGCCTAGATCCACCTCTAAAAACCCTCTAGAAAATTTCCAAGGGTTGAAACCCTTGAAACCCTCGAAAATTTTTGAGATCTAGCTTGAGGTTCACCTGCAAAATAAAATTACGAAAGCCTAAAAACCTAATTACAATATGTAAAAAAATTTAAAATAGAACCCAAAACACCAGCTGCACAGAATGGCTACAAAATAAAGTTATTTACACAATTCTATTTCACAATGTTCATAATAAATTTCAAGCTCTAATTAGTAGATCTATCTTTATTTGCATAATTAAATTGGAGATAAATGAAAAATAAGAGTTTTTTAATTTTGAGCCATGGTCAAGATCTATGCAAAACCAATTGTTAGATAGATCTTGAAAATTTAATAAAATGGGCTCTTAGGTCTCTGGACTTGGGAGTTGGCTGGTCCAACCGAAGACTTCCCATCACGCCTAAGATCTGAATGCTGATTAGATATCTACACCCTTAAGATCAAGTTCTTAGTTTCAAAAGGGGCCATATACACGTTAAAACCCTCAAAATCTAGAGATACTTGCTAGATCAATCAAGTTAGAACATTTTTCTAAAACCCAATACCTAAGACAAGATACCTGTGCAAATGGATAATCCAACTACTGGCTAATAAAACGAAAAACGTATGAAATTTAATTCAATAGAGCATTTAGGCAAGTGATTATGAAAAATATTACCAGTAGACAGAAGAGGAACACCACCATGAATAAACCCCAAAGTCTTCTTTATTAATTCCAGAAAAATATTATGACAATAGAACTTGACTCGGAGCTTTCTTAAATTTTTTGTGTAATTGAGAAGCAAAATACTTTTAATTTATAGATAAATCCTCCAAGTGGAAAATAACGGTTAGTTGGCTTGATCCTTGTCAAAGTATTCTCGACCGTTGATAAATGTTTGATGATCTTTTGATCTTCACCGTCGAAAATCTTTATTGTTGAGGATTTTTCGAATTTCTCATAAAAACCATGTTTGATTAGCTCAAAAATATTATTTTTGAGCTAATTTCCTCAAAATTTTGACTTTGACTTAACCACTAACGCCCAAGGGTCCAATTTTTCTTGAAATTTCCAATATTCCTTTGGTGGGGGACCTCCAAAAATTAATTTCTTTAAGATCTACGAATTTTTGCACTTGTAGGATTTGGTTTCTCTAGGGCTTTTAATTTTGACTCTAATTAATTAAATTTGTCTTAGGATTTTAATTTATTTTTGCCAGAAAATTTAATTAATTGATGCTTGAGGGGATTAATAATTTTCCACCTTCTAATATTTTAGCCATGGTGTTTAAATATGAGGGACCATGCACCAAAATATTTTTTACATAAAGATATTACAATTTCAACCCTCAAAGGGGGAACACCCATTCATTATAGACCCTCAATTTATTACCCAATTCTATGACTCAATATGATCTAGTAGACCAAATGATTTGTAATAAAATAATTTAGCCAATTGGTTTAAATTATTCCCAAATCACTTTTACAAAAGACTCGACTAGAACACTACGACTCACCTAAGATCTTGACGATAAATTCCACCATAGCTTTGGGGTGAGGATGGAGGGAAAAACACTGCGGATAATCCATGTTTAGAAACACAAATAAATCAGTGAGACGAAAAACCTCTTAGGATGAAAATCATTGCCAAAATAATAGGCTTACCTAGGTTGTCACATATATATATGGTCTTACTAGCATCATTTACGTTAAAATTTGCAGAATGAGTTTACAACTCTAATAGATTGATGATTGATGATGATGAATCCAGGATAATCTGAATGCTCAAGCATGATGGAAATCCTTTGCGAAAATGTGTACTGCTATAGGGTAGTTGACACAGAGTGGTCAACAATACCTTAATCATTTTCTTTTGTAACATTGTAATCTCAAGTTCCTCTTGCTAATTGTGCATCTATTAAGTGTTTGGAAATCAAATAAATCTTGTTGAGGAACTTATTTCGGTTAATAAATTTCATTAAGGCTTTCACTCAGATCTTGCATTTCATTCTAGGACTACAAGTGCATTTGTAAAACATACCCCCAAGCATAAGCTTGGTTGTAAGAAGATAGGACAACCTTTCTCACCCAAGTTGCGAAGTTTAGACCCTCATTTGTGGTTAACACAGGTGACCTTGCAGTTATCTTGCGAGAAATCCCTTGTAGGAATAGAGGCACTTGGATGGTTAGAACTCCACGGGAGGTATCGTTAATGAGGCCTTAGCCTCCTTCCTTTGGACTTCTCTCTACAACCTACATTCGAGACTTTCAAAACAGTTGAGAGTAAGGACTCACCTAGGTAGGGCATTTAACTAAAATTTACCAAGATCTTTCATTTCACTTAGATTTAGGGCTTGCACTCCATTTAGGATTGATTTGCATCCTGTAGTGACTCTTCATCCGGAAACTTGGAAATTAAATTTAATTTGTGCAAGTAAATATACTCCTCTAAGGCACTGATCTCTAATTGATAATTTCAATAGATCTAATCAAGTGGTGCTTAATAATCACACTTGCCTTTAATTTCAACCAAGTTGCTAGGCCATTCAGCTATGTCTACTTCACTTGTTGGTGTGAAAATTTCTGAATCTTATACTTATGCAGAAATCTTACTGTTACTCTGGTTATGCTCCTCCTTCTTAATTAAGTTATTATCTGAATAAATTCTGATCAATATCGCAGCAAAACACATAACATACTTTCACCAATCTAGATCTAGAAAAAGTACATGCACACATAGACAAAGTGACACAGTTATTTTTTGGACAAATAGTCCCCGGAAAAACCCAATGCAGGAAAACCGGTCTTCTGGCTGCTGGAGGGTTTTATTATTAAGAATTTTCTGAATACAACATATCTGGATTCCAGATCTGGAAAACCCGACAGAGAAATAATAGATCTACAATTCACTCGCTGTTCTGAAGCCAAAATAATCATTGATCCACACCCTCAAACAAGATTTACAGAACTCAGCCAAAATTAGGGCCTAGAAACCCTAATGCTGCCCTTGAAGCCTCTACGTCAGCCTCTGAAGCCCCTTTGACCCTCAGCACTGCTCCGGAAAGGACTGCGTTACCCCAGACTGGGTGATGTAGACCTTAAGCTGCCCCTTAGGGTCTCTGCACAACCCTTGAGGGTTTCCTGTAGCAATTACGCTGTCCTTGAGGGACTGCGCAACACCTGCGTAGCACAAGTTGATACCCTCCTGCTTCTCTGCGTTGCCTCTCTGAGCTGATCTCTACCTCTTGCTGATTCTAGACCCTGGGATCAGATAATCCCCTTGGTCTAAATTCCCCTCTCTGCAGCTGAAACACTTATGAGAATCTTAATAAACCTGCCCTAGAATCTCAGCTTAGTCGCCAAGCAATTACTCGTGTCTTTACCAGTAACAAATTGATGTTATCAAAGTAGTTTTGTTGCCAATTTGAACGCGTTTTTTGAACTTTTAAAAATCGTCATCACATAAAATCACATTTTTACTAAAATTCATGATGATTGGTAAGGGAGTAGCCTCATCAAACAAACCTTATAAGTTCAAAAAATCATTTTTTTGTCATTTTTATAAACTTCTCCTTTATTTTTTCTCTAATATTAATTGCTATAAATAAGGAAAATGTTAAATTTAGCAAAAAGTGACATTTCCTTTATTTTTCATTTTCATCCTTTTACTTAAATTTTTAACATTACCATGAAATGACTCAGAATGTTTAAGAGTGGTTTCGACCTCATTGGATTTCATATGGAGAAACTAGAATTTTAGATTTCACTCAAAATTCAGCAGACTTAATGGTTTTCAGGGTTTCATGGTTTGGGGATTTGCATTGTTTCCATTTGATTCTATTATGTAAGGGTATGAGATTGGCATTTGATCAAGAGTATGAAGTCCTTTAAGAACCTTGATGTTGGTGGCATTGATTGTTGAACTTTGTTGATGTTGGTGGTATTGATTGTTGAACTCCCCTACTGTGGCCTTAACAAGAATGTACCCTTCACTCAAAGGAAAACAACTGGTTAGGCATGTTAATCTTTTTCTACCGCATTTTAAGGTTGAGCAATCCAAGTCCGAAGACTTTGAGCTAGATGATGTTTATGTATCTCTTGTTGATGATCCCATTTCTAGTAGCGATGAATCAATGATGAGTTTCATGAGGAGGAGGAGGAGGAGCAACAATAGGAGGAGGAGGTGACACCACCTACCCTTGCTACTGGTAGAGGACGTGGTCTACCTCCTTTAGCTCCTAGTGCTTCAGGATCTGGAGCACAACAAAGTCCATTGCCAGCCCCGCCAACTTCTTCGTCTAGAGGGAAAGCTGTTACATTTTCTCGCAAGAGGGGCAGAGGAAATCAATAGTATAGGTTATTTGGTGCATTCCTTTATATATAACATTATGACTCATGATATGAGATACATTATTATATTTTTTGTTGATATTTTGAGGTTGAGTTGAGACTTAGGACTTAGTATTCAGGACAGGATTCAGTTTTATGTGTGATGTAGCACTAGACATGATATTACACATCTTATATATTAGTTATTTTTTCATATTTATGTGTCAATGCATTTATTTTATGTTGTAGATGCTTTAGATATTAAAAAAATTGAAAAAAAATGAATATTTTTGTATGTGCCGATTTTTTCCTGATTTTTACGATTTTTTCCCGATTTTTACGATTTTTTCCGATTTTTTCCCCTCGGCGATTTTATCCCGATCGCGATTTTTGTTACTTTGGTCTTTACAAATGACCCCAAGTCTTTTCTTTATACTTTTCTCATCGGGAAACCAACGAACAAGATTAAATCTTTAGTCAATGGCTAAGATTAAAAGAAAGCTTGATCCGTGTGACTTAAGACAATTTCATCACATGTTTAATTAAATTCACTTTAATTATTTAAGTTCCCTAAGTTTTAATTTAAGAAATACATTAAAATAATTAATTAATTTAATATCTCTTAAACCAAATGAAATTTCCCAAATCCCTTTCTGGGTCTTGTAGATCAAGTGTACTGTAGTCCCTCCACAAAATTTGGGAGCTAGAGCACAACTGATGCTACCCCAAATAAACAAAATCTCAACAGTTGGTTCCCAACAAGTGTTTTATCTCTTCATCCATGGGGACTACCCCCCTTAGTCTGCAATTAGGAGACAACTTAAACGGAGAGGGTAGAGTTCAGAGTGACAACCCTTGTCCTAAGCGTTGTCGCAATCTAGTGTACAATTTGAGCGACAGCACATCCTTCCAGTTTGAGCTAGTAAATTGAATGCTTTTCTAGAGTACTAGGGAGTTGGGGCTTCCCTTTTTAGTTGGAGTTGAAGGATAATTTTGTATTTATAAAATATTAGAGAAGCGTTCGATGGTTTTTCTCCCGGAGGGGTTTCCACTTAAAATTTCTTGTGCACTGTTATCTTGACGTTTTATATATTTTTTTTTGGTAGTTTAGACTAAATCCTAATCACCCACGGGTTTCGAACCGGTGACCTTGTAGACGGAGTGCCTTAACAGTGCACCCCATCACCAACTGCTCTACACCACGTGGGCATCTTGATGTTTTATATTGTTAATGCTTTGAAATTTTAATAATTTACTAATTGATAAGAAATACTGATTCGCCCCCCTCTCAGGATTTCCAACAGAGAAATTTTAGATTTCCATTTCTTAAGATAGCCTAAAGGGTTGAGAACTTGAGACTAATATAGAAAATGCGACCTCAACAAACAGATTATGAATCAAGTTTTGTTTATTGTCTTCCATAATATAAATTTTATTTGCCATTTTAAGGTTTGAGTCCTCAGGCCCTAGGTCATTAACACAAGTGTAACACATCCCAATATTAAGAAATAAAAAGTATATATATATATATATCCTGGCATGTCAAAGATCTTTGGTGTAGTGACCAGGTCTGGTTGGTAGTGATTCCTACCTGTGAGGAGTTGGTGGCTATGGTTTTCTTATGGTTTCCTTAACTAAGGTTTGGAGAGCTTGAATTCTACTAATGTTGTGATAAAGCTGTTGTATGTATTTTTTGTGGGTATAAAGTTTCCAGATATTGTGTACTTGCAGATTTGATTTTCAGTTTATGTTATCTTCATGATTGAGTAATTTCATCCTTGGTTATTCATAGTGATTTGACATAACATATAGTGGAATTGATTAAGTGATTTAACGCATTTTTGGGAGATAAAGGAGCAGATTTACTGCTGTTATAATTTTCTATAGTAATACGTATCAGAGATGTTATATGCATTGGAAAGTTTGCTCTAAGGTCTGTAGCATTGTGATATTAAAGTATTCTCATATGGTATTTATTTTCTTGGGCTGCCTGGTGAAATTGGGTTCAAGGAAAGTGAAATATTGCTGCTATAATTTATTGTTAAAAATAAACCCAAAGGGTGAAAGCTCACAGTGATTAGATACAGGAAGCCCAAGTAAATGAGGTGAGATTTCAGAATTGCATTAATATGCCTAATTCTCGAAAGTCATACAAAATTAGTGTCTTCATTTCTTTATTCTTTGTTCAAGGAATATCTTCCACTTTCATGTATATTTGAAAAAGTGTTTTTTCCTGTTTTGGAGTGTGGCATCCTTGATTATTATCAATTAGTCAATATTCCTAATTAATCCTTTTGTGGGGTTTTTGGGAATTCTTGGGCTATACAGGTTCTTGGTAGGCGATGGAGCACGTGAATGGGCAAAGTCAAGGGGCATTCCTTCCGCTGCATCGGTCGAAGAGGCTGATATGGTACAATTTTTGAGCTAATACTCATATGTTGATAAGTTTTATTATCTGTGTACTTGATGAATTGATTTCAGTATCTTCTGTTTATGGATTTATTTCATTTTGTTTTTTTGATTCATCATTTAGCTTCTCATTTGTATGAGATTTCAGCTGAGTAAATCTATGATTTTTTTGTTACAATTTGACATTCCTTACCTTACTTTTCAAAGCGTGGGTAAAATGTTTGAACTAGTTAATGGTGACAGAAAGGAGAAAACAACAATGGTTGAAGTACAAGCATATGCTTCGTGCTGCTAAAGAAAGGAGCCAATCATCAATGCTAAAAGGTTTTATGAAACCAGGTATAAATGCCTTGTCAACTAGAAGAGTTACCCACTTTTCAGTTTTTCTTGATTCTTTGGTTAGTGTTCCAAATTATTAGATGTTTTTTGCTAGTACTTTTCCTGTATTTTTGAAGGTGCATTTGAGTCATTGTATGTATTATTTTATATTGCAAACTAGCAGATATACCCACTTTTCAGTTATTCTTGAATGCTTTTTTTTGTGTTCCAAATTATTAGATCGTTTTTGCTAGGAATTTTCCTGTATATCTGAATGTTCATGTAAGTCATTATATTTATTATTTTATGTGGTTCGAGGGACTTAATTATTCCATGAGAGGTTGTTGTAGTACACTTGTTGGTAATACTGTTGGTTTGGGGGATGGCGTGGGTTGGGCTAAAATGCACAAATGCTTGAGTAATTCAACCTGTTATGTCTTGGATCTGCAAACAAGATAAGTCCAAATCTTCCAAGTGCAAACTCTTGGGCAACCTAGATGTGCCACCCACTATTGTGTCAGTGGCCACTTTCTCTCTCGTTAGACTGATTCTTTTCCAGCACAAAGGGTGTTTCCCTAAATAAAATTACCAACATGTCCATAAAGCTGAACTAGAAATATCAGGTATGGAAAAATAGATATAAGTTATGCAATATATTTTGGATGGTGATTTCAAGTAAATCAGTGCCTTGTCCCAGGGCAGTGGTGTCAAAATAATCCTTAAAACTAGGAGCTTAATTATAAAGTATACTTAAACTGGCAAGATGATAGGGTTAAGAAATCTACAATAACATTCTTAACACCTCATGGGAGCAATAATGCCCTCCTACAAAGTTTATCCTCAAGCTGTAACAGACTTACAGTGTTGCATAAAGGTCAAGTATAAGCACTAGGAATGATGCCATGGTCCACAATACAACCGTGCAACATTTTTACCACAAAGCAACTTCAAAGCTGAATGATGCAGCAAGAAGACAGATTTCTATCGAAGATCGGTCTGAAATTGATGAGACTTGAAGAGGACAAAACATCACACTTCTCAACCTTTTTTAATGCTGAAATAAACACTGGAACAGTAATAATATTATAGCAGAAAACCAGAGATACAAGTATCAAATGGTGGCCTTACAATATGACATAGCAACCCTGCATATCTCCATAATAAACCCTAATTTTCTCCCTAATAATTCCTTCGTTTTCCAGCACTAGTATAGGTCTTTTATTACCATGAAATCACACTCTCGAAAAGAGGTGGGGGGGGGGGGGCTCTATTTTAGTCTCTTTCCTAACCAATTTCACAATAATATATCATCGAGAGAATTTTAGAGGATTCTAGATCTACTACTTTTTCTACAGATTAATAATAAAATATCTTTGGCAACTTCTAGATCCATGATCCAAGGAATTATATGAACCACTTGAAGCCTCTTAAAGAGTTGGGTGCTTCCATATTTTGACTCCTTTGACCATGTATGAAGGTTTTCAATGCCATGTAATGACTCATCTTTGGAATGCTCCCGAAAAAGTGGATCTGGATGCCAAATCAAGGGAACTCTGAACAACTAATCTTTCTTGGGATAAAGCTAGGTGTCCCCATTAGAGCTAGAGTATTCTTCCCACAAGCCCATCTTCCAGTGTAATGGGGCTCTCCTCACAAATGTGACCTCATAGCACAAAGTGTAAGGGTTCATTACTCCTTCCTTGAATGATGAGCTGTAACCAACTCACAGGGATATGTGCCAAGGGTAGGAAATGGTGGTTTCAACTTTCAACCACCTCGAGATCATGTATTTAACCCTTTCCCTCTCATAAAATATCCAATAAACTCCTTTTAAGTTTTCAATGGGAGCATTCCTCTAGATTAGCCCAGAATCATGCCGTATAATCTTCAACACCATTTTAAGAAGTGAGGTGTTCTATGAGAACGGCCTGGAGTAACTTTAATCCTTGCTTGCTACATGCTTGAAGATGTCCTTATTGCTGGTGCAACGTTTTAAATATTGCTTCTAGTCTGCTGGTTGCATTTGGCATGAAGTGAGGCTTATAAACAGGTACCACTCTCCAGGTTTGCACACTGATTTGGTGTAATGCCCAATAATAATAATAATAATAATAATAAAGTAAATAAAATAATATAAATATAAATATAATAACAATTAACGAAAAAAAGATACATTAAAAATTAACGAAGAAAAAGATATGAATAAATAAATAAAATAACAAATAACGAAGAAATATAATAATAAATAAATAAAATAAAAGTTGGCATGGACAGATGGATGGTGTACATGCAAATCTTTTTCCAACCCCCTTACTATTTTTAGAACCATTTGTTCTATTTAATGGTGGAGAGGGGGGAAGAAGAGGCATGCATTGTATGTGGGATAAATCCCATAACAAAAACACAAAAGGAGCAAATAAATAAGAATGACAGGTATCAAGATCCCATTGCAAATTAACGATGTATGCACAAGATATAAGCACCTAGAAATTTTCAATGGATGGTGTTGGCACTCACGGATCGACGATCAACATTCAATTGCGGGACTCCTTGCCCATCCGAAGTTTAATCAAAGGGGGGGGTGTCTGAAATTAATGGTATCATCAAAACTATGGTTGTTGACATGGAAACTCTAGATGAATTGAAGGGGCTCCCTCTTAAATGTGCGAATTCCGAAATCCAGAATCCTATTGGAGCAATTGATAATATTTCATCTATTTGTTAAATTAATTAAACAAATTAGTTGCAGCTTCCTATGACAAATATTGAAACATATACGCTTCAGCCTTCACAAAACAAATACGGTGGAAAAAATAAATGTTGGAAAATTAGAGAAATTCTAGCACACATAAATATATTGACATAGTTATTTTTGGGCAATTCTCCCCAGAAAAACCCAATGCGGGAAATCCGGTACAATAGATGAGGGTTTCTTTATTAATCTTCAACAGTAATTCAAGTACAAGAATTCAAACAACAAAACAGAGGAGAAATGCTAAGAGAAATTACTCTTTACGGCAACCTTCTGACCTTGGGATGGACCCTCTGCCTAAACGCTGGTGTCTCTGCGTAACGCTCTGCGCAGTGACTGCCCCTCCTCACACTTTCTCTTCCTAAATTCATCTTGCACTTCCTGGACCACTGCTGATACCCTCTCTCTCTCTCACCTGCAACTCACTCTCTAGCTCTATCTTCTCTGCTGAACTCCAGCCACTGAGAAAATCAATCTGCTTGGGAAACTGAGTAACTGCACTGGTGTCTTCTACAGGTCCTGTCAAGTTTCTTCTTATAATCTCTCGTGTAGACATCAACGACCATGATTAAAACTTAATCGATGGCTAAGATTAACTAGAACTCGATCCATGCCTTTTTCTAGAAGATTTACACCTGACTTATGTTGAGATTTTGTGTATTTGGGGTAGCATCAATTGTGCTCTAGGTCGCAAATTTTGAGGAAGGACTAGAGTACACTTGATCTACAAGACCTAGAAATGGATTTGGGGAATTTCATCTGGTTTAGGAGATATTAAATTAATTAATTATTTTAATGTATTTCCTAAGTTAAAACTTGGGGAACTTAAATAATTAAAGTGAATTTAATTAAATATGTGATTAAATTGTCTTAAGTCACACAGATCAAGCTTTCTTTTAATCTTAGCCATTGATTAAATATTTAATCTTGGTCGTTGGTTTCCCAACGCGAAAAGTATAAAGGAAAGGCTTGGGGTCATTTGTAAAGACACACAGAGGCAGAGCACTGAAGCTAAGCTGAGATTCTAGGGCAGGGTTTGCTAAGAATACTCAGAAGTGTTTCAACTGTAGAGAGGGGAATTTAGGCCAAGGGGATGATCTGGTCCCGGGGTCTAGAATACACAAGGGGCAAAGATCAGCTCAAGGACAACGCAGAAAAGGAGAGCAACAACAACAACAAGGACAGTGTAGTCCCTCCAAGGACAACGTGATTTTCAGCAGGAAACCCTCAGAGGGTTATGCAGAGACCCTAAGGGGCAGCGTAGTCATTGCGTCACCTAGTCTGGGGTAACGCAGTCTCTTCCAGAGCAACGCTAAGGGTTTGAGGGGCTTCAGAGGCTGACGCAAAGGTTTTCAAGGGCAGCGCTATGGTTTCTAGGCCCTAATCTTGGCTGAGTTCTGTAAATCCCGTTTGAGGGTGTGGATCAGTCGTTATTTTGGCCCTAGATCAGCCAGTGAGCTGTAGATCTAGTATATTCTTTGTCGGGTTTTCCAGATTTGGAACCCAGATTTGTGTATTCAGAAAAATTCTTAATAATAAAACCCTCCAGCAGCCAGAGTCCGGTTTTCTTGCATTGGGTTTTCCCGGGGACTATTTGTCGAGAAATAACTGTGTCACTTTGTCTATGTGTGCATGAACTTGTTCTAGATCTGGATTGGTAGAGATCTGTTATGTGTTTTGCTTCGATTTTAACTTGAATTTATTCAGTTAATAACTTGATTAAGTAGGAGGAGCATAACTAGATTAACAGTAATAATTTCTGCATAAAGTGTAAGGATTCAAAAATTTCTACATGGTATTAGAGCAATTGCAGATCTAGGAGGGTCACGAGCAGAAGAGACTGAAGGTTCTAGCTGCAGGAAGCAGCTAGAAAAGCAGCAGAAAAAACCCATCTGAAGGGACAACGCAGTTTTCAGAAGTAGATTCACGTAGAGGGAAGGGTGACACTGACTAACGCTGTCTCCTAGCAAGCCCACGCAATTACTGCGTAGAGGTAGCTCAGAAACAACGTTGGTTTGGTCTGAAGCCAGGTAGTGTGATTCATATCTGAATCTGTCAGATCCAGAAAAGACTGCAGAAAAGTTGCAGAAATTCTGAAGGTGCTGGTGGGGTTAATTTTCTAAAGTTTTTAGATTTTTAGCCTTAGCACAAGTGACAAAGAGCGGGAGGAGATCAACTTCTCAGAGAATTTTCTAACTAAAGGAAACTTGCAGTTTGATCAGAGTATCAAAGAAGAAGCTGTATCATAGTTGAATTGGTAGATTTCCAAGGAGGAAAATCAATTGTCAGACGGAGCAGAAGGTGCTTGTTTCACCAAGGGCCTTAGATCCATTTCTCTAGCAAAGAGAAAAGGAAGTTCTGAGCAGATGGCCCCTCATGGACTGCGTGATCAGGATAGGTTGGATGGCCTCTCAAACTTTTCAGTTTGGAAGGCAAGGATCCTGATAGTCCTTGAGGCATACAATCTTAGAGACCATGCAGAGAAAACTCTGGCCACACCGACAGATCCAGAGATCCTTTGGAAGCATAAGGAGGCTGCTGGGCATGCTAAGCGGCGGATTATGGATGGAATCAAGGACCATATTGTGCCACACGTAGCTGAGAAGAAGATAGCTAACGAGATGTGGAAGGCCTTTGACTTCCCTGTATGAGGGAAAGTCTGTCCAAAGAGAAATGTTGTTGGAGACTCAGATGAGGTCATTCATTATGACCAAGGGAGAAGACATGGAGCATTTTCTCTTCAGATTGCAGTCAATCAGAGATCAATTGACTGCAACGGGTGCAACGGTGGATGATGATGTGATAGTCAGGACTACCCTCATTGCAGTCACAGATGAGTGGGAAACCTTTGTCCAAAGTATCTTGGGTAGAGCGGACCTCCCAGATTGGGACAAATTGTGGTCAATTTTGCGTCAAGAAGAACTCTGCAGATTCACCAAGAGGAAACACTGCCCTGCATTGAGAAAAGTGAAGAAGGAAGATGAGGAAGATGCAACCTTGGCATCAAAGAGGCAACCAAAGAAGAAGAAGGATCACTCAAAGATCAAATGCTTCCAGTGTGGTGAAATGGGACATTTTGCCAGCGATTTTTCTTAGAAGAAAAGGGACAAGGAAGCTTCTTCTTCCCAGGCTGTTGTGGTAGATGATGGGTTGGAAGATGGGACAGCCATGAACGCTCATGAACCACGGAGTTGGGGTGACATGGATATGTAGAGGAGCTACATAAAAGTAAGGCGGGATCCTTGAGCAGCTCATCTCTTGGATCACATGCGAGCTACGACAGCCTTAAGACAATAGCGGGACAAGTGGAGCAGTGGGTGCATAGATCACAGATGAAGTAGAGGCAGATCTGAAGACTGGAAGAAGCAGCACAGAGCAAGGCAACAACAGTGTAGAAGCAGCAGCAACGCAGAGGCTAATGCCACTTCAGCAGCGCAGAGCAGAGTTGCTTACGCAGTGCAGAACTGCAGCAACGTAGAAGGCTTCAGAAGGACAACGTAGTGCAACTGCAACATGATAGACTTCAGCGCAAGGGGCTGATGTGACTTCAGTAGTGCAGAGGGAGTCTTATTACGCAGGCACAATTGTAGCTGTATATTGTTCTTTAGATGCTAGCACAGATCTGTAGCCTATGGAGCTTCAGTGATGAGGATGCAGCTCATCTGACTTGTCTGTCAAAGATTGGGCAGGAGATTCAGTGGTTTCTCTCAACAATTGAAGTTGCAGTGCAGTAGATCAATAGTGGTAGTGCTATGAGCAGCGCAGATTCAACAAATTGAGAGGGTGCTGCAGTACAGAAGTTGCAGTGGCAGTGGCAGAGTCATGGGCAGCAGTACATAATGGCAGCAACAATGCAAAGTTGAGTGGCAGCAGGCCAAGCATCAGCAGCACAGAACCAATGCCCAAAATCTTGTAATGCATAAGTGTGATTTATTGCTAGAGCACACTCTTGATGGTAAGATGGAGTGTTGAGATTTTGTATTTTTGGGGTAGCATCAATTGTGCTCTATGTCCCAAATTTTGAGGAAGGACTAGAGTACACTTGATCTACAAGACCCAGAAATGGATTTGGGAAATTTCATCTAGTTTAGGAGATATTAAATTAATTAATTATTTTAATGTATTTGCTAAGTTTTTTTTTTGGTTGTTCCACAGGAAAAATCGTAGCTTTTATTAATGTAAATAAAAGTTACATGTTGTATATGCTAAATGCATATGCAGATCAACAATGAAGTTGTCAATAGATAACTGTAGTGTAGCAAATAATTAATTCATCCGTTATGTGCTGCATCAATACATGCTGTAGAACAACGAATAGTAGTCTGAGAACATATGTACAATAGTAACTGAAAGAAAAAATGATGAAAAAACAACTCCTGTCACTAATGGGGGATGTCCTCCCCTCCAATGGTCAGGAACAAATGGACAGTGGAAATACTGATAATATGCATGATCATTCTGCTCCTAAATCTCCATGTGAGCAGTCAATAGGTTCATCGCCTCCTTGGAAAGGAGATCTGAAATTGTGTTCCTCTCGCTGTAAACGTGCCGACATGAAATATGATCAAAATGTGTTTTGAGCTGTAGAACTTCATCCAAAATATTTTGCAGTGTGTGTACGTGACATGTTGATTATAGGTTAAACCAGTCAATGACAATCTTGGAGTCACCGAATATCTGTAGAGCATGAACATTTTTTGTGATGGCAAATTGAAGGAGGTATAGAAGACGGGAGTTCTGCAAAATTATTGGTGCCACATCCAAGTCCAATCTTGACTTTATAAAAATGGTGGGGTGCATGATGAAGTAGGAAGCCACCACCACAACCATGAATTTGTGTGGATGCATCGAAATAGGCCCAAGGGAGAGTGAAGCCAATAATCTCAGGGGAGATAATTCGAGGCTGTGGAGGGGGTGGATCATCTGGTATCATGTGGTAAATGGAGATAATGTGGGCAGCGGATGAGGGTCACTAATGCGGTATGTTGTGGAAGATGGTCTGATTGCGGGCCATCCAGATGCTCCAACAGATTAAAATAGGCAGATTTCTCAGCTTATGGGGAACTGCAGAAATCCACCAATGCTCCCAAGCTTCTGTAAGAGTACTCCCCTCCCAACGAAGATTATGATTGATGGAGGAGTGGATAAGAAACCAGAGGTCAAGAATTGCATGACAATGAAGGAAAAGGTGGATAGTATCTTCAACAGCCACATTACAAAGTGGACATCTATGTGTACCAACAAATGTTCTTTTTTGGAGATTTGCCCCCGTGGGAATTTTATCAGTAAGAATACACCACATGAGGAGCCTAGCTTTCGCAGGTCCCTTTAATTTCCAGATATTGCGCCACCATGGGAGCAAGGATTCAGGTCTGTTAGCTCGATATATATGAATATACCCCTCTTTGGGCATATATAAACCTTGTTTAGAAATACTCCATATAAGTTCATCCTCCCGATCGAGAATTCTGACGCAGATATCTCTTAATGCATCCAGATAAGCAGACCAGATCTCAATTCATTGCGGTTGTATCTGCAGTTCCTGATGGCCAAGCCAACCTTGAGTAAATAGGGTGGTTCGGTTTTTGTTAGCAATGTGGTTGAGTGTCAGAAAACCAACACGATTGAGAGAGTCAATAAGTGCATTCGGGAGGAGGTGGGCATTGTCGCACCCCGCCCAAGAATCCCAACCAATACGACACCTGGAACCATTACCAATTTTCCATGCCAAATTTGCACTGATATGTCGAATCAAGGCAAGGACATCGTGCCAAATCATTGAACAGCAGGGATAGTGCACCGGTAGAAGACGAAGCCATTCAAGAGGATTAAGTGGACGAATATATTTCTGAATGACCACCTTGGTCCATAAGTTGTTGCCAGTGAGAATCTGCCATCCAAGTTGAGCAGCCAGTGCCAAAGAAAATTTTGGTAAATCTTTGATACCCCAACCCCCCCATCGCTTAGGTAATGCAATACGGGTCCATTTGGTCCAGGTGAAAGTGTGACCTTTAGCACCGAGCCATAAGAATTTTCTGCAGATCAGCTATATCTTGTGAAGTATTCCTTTCGGAATCCAAGCTAGAGACATCCAGTATACTGGAATGGCCTCTAAAACAAATTTGATCAGTGTCAGCCGACCAACCCTTGATAGCCAACGATGACACCAGTTGTTCAATCGTTTTTCGATCTTGGTAACAAGCTAATTCCAATCAACAATTTTATAGCTCACTGGTTTGAGGTAAAACCCCAGGTACTTAAATACATCCTCAAATCTGGTGAGGGTGAATGGGAATCGCTGTTGAGCATAATGGATCTCATGTGGTGAGCATCCATGACAAGTCAAAGTAGATTTGCTGTTATTACATTGCATACCAGTAGCAGTACAAAATAGTAGTAGGATGGATCTAACCACTGTCGAATCACCAAGGGTGCCATTGAGAAAGAGTATGATGTCATCAACAAATAGCAGGTGTGTGAGTACACAGTTTGCCGAGATGCAGATGCCTTTCATTCTACCACGGTCTGATTCATCAATTATACATCTGTTGAGGCCCTCCATAACTAGGAGAAATAGTAGGGGAGATAACGAGCACCCCTGTCGAAGTCCCTGCTCGACATGAAAAAAATTGGTTGCAGCCCCATTAATGAGAATGCTAAATGAAACAGAGGTAATACAACACATTATCCAATTAATAATCTATAAGGGGAATCCCAGGTGTGTAAGAGCATGCAGATATAGAGCCAACTAACTTAATCAAAAGCTTTTGCCAGATCAATCTCGAGGATCATCCCTTTGATCTTCTTTGTGTGCATAGAACGTAATCCTTCTTGTGCAATGCCTATTGCATCATGGATCTGTCGATTTTCAAGAAATGCGAACTGGTCAGGTGAGATAAAATTAGATAAAATGGGTTTCATCCTATTTGCAAGGATCTTGGCCATAATCTTGTAGATACAGTTGCATAAAGAAATTGGGCGAAAGTCTTTGAAAGAGGAGGGATGATCAGATTTGGGGATAAGGGCAATGAAGATAACATTAAAGGCCTCATAGATGCGCCTAGTTTGTCGGGTCTCTTCCACCACCTCCAGAAGATCATGTCTCAGAAGATCAAAGAAAGCCAGCTAAAACTCCACAAACCATCCATCAGGACCAAGGCTCTTGTCCTTTTTGAACCATTTAAGAACAAATTCTAATTCCTCCATCGATACAGGTGAAAGGAGGTCTTCCTCTACTGTAGGATCCACATATCTAGGAAAAAGGGAGGCCACCTTAATGATTTCAGCGAGTGAGGGTTGCAGAGGTGCCTTATAAATATCACGAAATGATTTATGCCCTTCTGTGCAAGTTGAGAAAAGGTATAAGCAGTAGATCTGTCCTCATTGTCGAGTTCCCAAATGGTATTGATGGTCTTTTGGCCCTTAGCAAATTGATGGAAGAATTTGGAGTTTTCATCACCTGCTTTGATCCAAGTGGCACGACTTTTAAGTCTCCAAACTTTAACCCTCATTTGTAGAATCTTTAGACGATCAAATTCTAGTTTAATAAGCTGTAATTTCTCATCTTCTGTTGCAAACCCTCTCCCAATAGAGCATTCCGGTCTATGAATATTCTATTCAATATTGGTGAGCTCTAGGTCCTCCATTCTTTTCTTATTCCTAGCCCAAGTAATAGACTCCTTCTTAATAGAGAGTAGTTTGTGTGCAAAAATGGAGGATGGCGAGTGTAGGCTTTGTGGTGGAGGGAGTCTCCATTGTATGTCCACTAATTTGATGTAGTCTGTGTCTTGTAACCACACAGAGCAGAATTTGAAAGGAGTAGCCGACTTGTTAAAGGCCCCAGTGATTTCCAGGTAAATCAGAGAGTGGTCTGAGATTCCACCAGAGCCGATCCATTGTCTGAACAAGCCGAGAGTATGTAGTAAACCTTCCTTGATAAGGAAGCGATCAAGCCTACGAGCAACCAAATTGACCCCAGTGCGCCTGTTGCGCCAGGTGGGAGAAGGAGTGGTTATGAGGGGATCCACTAATTGATGGGTAGAGAGGTGTCTGAAGAAATCAGAGAGTGGATCCGCATGTGAATTAGGTCCCCAGGACTTTGAGATCCCAAGGGAGAAATTCAAATCTCCAACCAATATAATATTGTCAGAACAAAGCACTGATGAATTCATAAGTGATGTCCAAAATTGCTGCCTGTTGGTGCAGGGTCCATATGCATTAATAATACAAAATTGGAGACCAAGGGCTTCCGAGAAGACATCCATCCCCTGAATGCATTCCCTTCCCCAAACATTAAGTAGTTTGATGTGTCAGGGGTTGATACAGATGGCCAGACCACCTGAGCGACCATTAGCATTGATGACATGGATGGTCCATGAAGGGACGAAAGGAGCAAGTGCTTGAATAACAAGTTCTGACGTACCATGAGTTTTCTGGAGGAGGATGATATCAGCCGAGGAAGTAGTGAAGAGGCATCTAAGAGCGAGACGCTTCGCAGGGCTAGCCAACCCACGACAATTGAAAGAAAGACAAATCATTGAGAAACCAAGAGTGGGGATTGTCTTGCTCGAAGGATCCCATCGATGGAGAGTTGTGTACTAGAGGCAACTTCAAAACCGGCCTGTAGGATGGCCTTCGAAATATGTGAGTGCCGACCACGAGTGGACTTGTGCAGAGTGTGAAAGGGGCCAGGAAGTGGACGAAGACCAGCTGGGGTATAAATGCGTGGGCGCAAATTGTAGGAATGCGTGGATGAGGTTTCAGTTGATTCAACAGTGATGGATGGGTTGGGAAGAGTAAGGGAGTTAGTGGGGGGTGTGGGGGTAAGAGTAGAAGGTGCAAGAGAGGAGATGGGAGGAGACGATGATGAAAGATTTGTATGGTAGGGGGGGTACAGGAGAGGAAAGGAGGACAGGGGGAAAATAATGGAAGGGGTAGAGAATCTAGCCAGAGAGGGCTCCGTGCACTGAATAGATGCCACAGATAAAAAAGACAAAAATGTAAAACGAGGAGAAGAGGGTGTACCATCATTCGGTAGGAGTCCAGTAGATGTAGCAGCAACCATATATTGAGTGGCCCGGAAAGGGGCATCCGCAACCACCTGTGTGTAATCCGCCTGCGAGGAGTGTTTAGGTGTCGTGAGGAAGCCGGTGAGTGGTGCCTGTCGCTGCAGCGAGACCGATACCGGAGCAATAGGATGCAAACCACCGTGAGAGCGAGGAGCCAGTGCCTGTCCATTTAATGGACAATCTTTAAATACATGTCCAACTTTGTGACATCGATGACAACAGAATGGAACCCCTTCATAATCTAGTAGTTGCGCTTGGGTAGAATTGCACCTTTGAATATTGATGGCTTCCTCAAGTCCTTCCCTGGTATCCAGATGTACCAGAATGTGGGCAAATGCCATCTTGCCAGAGTCAATGTATGAGCGGTCATGGTTCAAATATGTACCCAGAAGGTTACCAATATCCTTGAAGATCTTTTCATTACATAAATGTAGCAGTAGCGCAGGCAAACGAACCCAAATAGGTCCCGCTCCCAACGGTTCTCGTTCAGGGTGAAACAAGGGGTTCCACTGCTTCAGTAGAACAGGAGCCATCTCGATATGCCAAAATTGTGATAATACAAGGTCAGTGGGGTCCCTGGAAGTGTAGTGGAGAGCAAACCATCCCTTAGTAAGTGTATGAATGGTGGGAAGCTCATGTAAAAGATCACCCCAAATCTCTTGTACCCACTGTTTCAGTCTTTTGACCCCATAGTTCCGACCACGAACACGACCAACCACCACTCTGTCCACGGTGCTCATGATATCGGCCATCTGTACGCTAGTGCCAAGGGTGAGGAGGCTAGCACGCTTACAGGCCCGCATGCATTTCGTGCGAGGGGGGAGTCCAGGAGGTAGGGTAGCCGAGGCGGTAAGTAGAGGAGGTGATGAAGAGATGGGAGGAGGGGGTGGTGGAGTCGGGTGGGGGAATGGAAAAACAGTCGGATGGATGATGGACGAGGGAAGTTGCAGGTCCGTGAGAGGTGTTGGGGGGATGAGAGAGTGGGGTGGAAGTCAGGGGGGGGGGGAGTGAGGGGAAGGTGTGGTTGAGGGGAGCAGAGGCACCAGAGCTAGTGAGTAGGGGTGGGCGAAAGAGGGAGCAGCCGAAGTGAGGGAGAGGGTTTGCGAGAGGAAGGCTAAAGATGCAGGGGACGGGGGTCGGAGGTTCGGAGAGGAGATGAGGTCCAAGTCAGCAGCCAAGAGAATAGTAGGGGAGGGGGGTGAGAGGTCAGGTACCAGGAAGGAGTCGAGGTCAGGGAAGGTAAGTGTGGAGGATGCAGAAGCTATGGAGCCAGAAAAAGCAGGACAAGTAAAAGGAGAGGATGCGAGGTGAGAGACATACATACTAGAGGATAAACGATGAGTAAGGGTCCAAATGTTCACCTGGGCATATGGGTCCTCCGAGTAATCTAGAAGTTGTTCATCCTGGGCCCCCTCTATTGAAAACCCCAATAAGAAACCATTAATGCAAGAGTGCAACTTCCAGTTGGTGAAGGACAGTCACGGGAAGTTGTAATACCGGAAATGGGCGAGTGAAAAGGTCACCGGATGCAGAAATGATGGGTGGTCATGGGGATAATGCACTGACAGAGGCAACGTTCCAATGCAGGAACGGGTCGAGAGAAACATTGAGCTCCGTCAGTTGGTGAAGGCATGAACGATAGTTCAACCAACCAAATGATGGGGATCCGCGAGGTGCGCCACCGTAATAGCAGTGCGGCCCCATACAATGCCAAGACCACGATTCCCGCAGAGAGCCGCCATCGGTCACAAAGGAAGCAGTCAGGTAGAACGCCAAACGAGTTCAGCATAGGTGACGACAAACCCTAGTTCCGCCATCAAGAAGGCTTACAAATGAAGGGATCCAAATAGTGGGCATTCTTTTAATCTTAGCCATTGATTAAAGATTTAATATTGGCCGTTGGTTTCCCAATGAGAAAAGTATAAAGGAAAGGCTTGGGGTCATTTGTAAAGATACACAGAGGCAGAGCATTGAAGCTAAGCTGAGATTCTAGGGCAAGGTTTGCTAAGAATACTTAGAAGTGTTTCAGTTGCAGAGAGGGGAATTTAGGCCAAGGGGATGATCTGATCTCGGGGTCTAAAATACACAAGAGGTAGAGATCAGCTCAAGGACAACGCAGAAAAAGAGAGCAGCAGCAGTAGCAAGGACAATGCAGTTCCTCCAAGGGCAATGTTGTTTTCAGCAGGAAACCCTCAGAGGGTTACGTAGAGACCCTAAGGGGCAGCGTAGTGACTGCGTCACCCAGTCAGGGGTAACAGTCTCTTTTGGAGCAGCGCTGAGGGTTTGAGGGGCTTCAGAGGCTGAACAGACGCTTTCAGGGGCAGCGCTGGGGTTTCTAGGCCCTAATCTTGGCTGAGTTTTGTAAATCCCATTTTAGGGTGTGGATCAGTTATTACTTTGGCCCTAGATCAGCCAGTGAGCTGTAGATCTAGTATATTCTCTGTCGGGTTTTCCAGATCTGGAACCCGGATTTGTGTATTTAGAAAAATTCTTAATAATAAAACCCTCCAGTAGCCAGAGACCGGTTTTCCTCCATTGGGTTTTTCCGGGGACTATTTGTCTAGAAATAACTGTCACTTTGTCTATGTATGCATGAACTTGTTCTTGATCTGGATTGTGTAATATTCCCGATTAGCAATGGCTAATTGGAATATTCGATTTTGGTCAATTTTGCCGTATGTAGCTAAATTATAAATAAAAGTGAGTAGAGGGGGACATAACTCACTCAAAAAACAAAAGTGCACTCCCTAGTAGACACAACGTTGTAACTTAAGTGAGCCAAGGGGGCCAAGAGACCACGTAGAGAGGGGGCCCACGTAGACCACATGGAGGGACTACGCAGGCCAAGTTGAGCACGTGGCAAAGGGAGGCTACGTTGGAGGAGGTGGGCCTTAGGGTTTGAGAGAGGCCAATGCTATATAGAGAGGAGAGCCTCCTCATTTTGGTCATTCGATGTTTATGATATTGAGCTGGTCATTTCGACTTCTTGAGCACGCTGGTTGTTTAGCTAGTCTGCAGCATTGTTTAGTGCACCGAGTGTCTCCGTTCGGAGATCTCACTTTCAGCCCTGGGGACTTTGAGTGCCTGCTCGGGTGAGGTTGTCCCATCAGTATTTTGCAGGAGGATTGGTGTTTTGGCATTCGTGGAGGAGTAGTGCATACATAGACTGCGCAGTTTTGAGAGGGAGGACGCAGTCCATTTCTTGGGAGCTCCGGATTGTGTTTCTTTTGGGGATTCAAGCTCGGAGATTGAGCAAGGGGCCAGCCCTTGCCCATTGGAGGATTTTGGCAGAGTTTGAGGCAGTATTTTGGTGGTTTCTATTCAGCCTCAGCGCAGAGCCTTGGAGGATAGCGTAGATCCTCAAGGGGGTGATTTTCGGGGGTCGGTCATTTCAGAAATGCTTTCTGGGATTTTCTGGGTTTGGTGAGTAGAGGTGGATCCCAGAGTTTCAACTTTTTTTGAGTAGGGGAGCAGCCCCAAACACTCATTTTGGTTCCAGTAGTAGCAGCAGCACAGCAGTTCTCCGATAGCTTGGACGCAGAGCAGCCATTTCTTTGTCATTCTGAGAGCTTTTCTTCACTTGCCTGGTGCAAGTCTAGGTGTCATCACTCTGATCACCTATTGTACTCATTTCTGTTATCAGTATAATAAAATGGCTTAGCATTCTCTCTCTACATTTCTTGAGTATCTTTACATGTTCTATATATGCTATTGTATGCTTGCACTACTGTTATTTTTCTCTTTGAGCATTCTAGTTACTATACCACTTGATCTGTTTTCCCCATAATCTTAGACAGAATCTGGAAAGGGCCAGGTAGCCTCCAGATCTCACCCTCTTCTCAGAGGTGAAACATCTGGTAAATGCCCTCCCAGTCCATCTCTGGTTGGAGTTTGCTTGTGTTTGAGGGATATCCCTGAAAAGGGATATTACAGTGGTATCAGAGCATAGATCTAGCTCAACTTGTGGAGCTAGTTGTCTATGACACTGGGGGAGAAATCCTACATCTGCTACAGAGGTAGGAAGTACAGAGATATTGAGCGTAGGTTGGAGAACACCTACAGAGAGGGTGACTGCGTTCGGGTGGTGGACGCAGAACAGGGGGAGCCTGTGATAGACGCAGAACAGGAGGGGCCTGTGGTAGATTCAGAGCAGGAAGTACCGATGGCAAATGATAGTGATGCAAAGAGGTTTGGGGAAGCACTCAAGTTTGTTCAGGATCTGTCGCGGCAGATTGAGATGATGGGGTAGAGATTAATTGCTGTGGAGGCTAGACAGCGTGAAACCCCAAGGGGTTTCCATGTTGGTGAGGGGTCGAGAACATCCCACCATTTGCAGGAGTGGGATGCCACTCCGCACCAGGCATCACATGCACCCACACGTTCCACTATGCCCACTTTTCTAGGTGCAGACACAGGGGCAGGAGCACAGTAGGAGCCAGAGCCTGGCCACATGGGTGATTATTTTGCTGAGTACTAGGCATATGGGCAGGAGTTCAGGGATGCCCTTTCATTCAGAGACTTTGTTCAGCTCCAGTGGGACAGCAGACCCCCGCAACCATCACAGAGGGCACCGGCATTATCATGATGGAGACACCCAGCGTACAGCGAGTCGATTCCATTTGCCTACGTTTCATGGTTCATCAAACAGTTCGGCAAAGTCTTGGGTGGAGAAGCTGGACATATATTTCCAGCTCAACCAAATGGCAGAGACAGAGGCCATCAAGGTGGCTACGCTGCATTTGGATGGTGAGGCCCGGGATTGGTGGTTCCATGGGATGGTGACACTCGGGCATTCAACAGTGACCACATATGCCGAGTTCACCCGGAGACTAATAGAGAGGTTTGCCCGGAGGGATCCGGAGGAGCACTTTGTAGAGCTAACGAGGCTCAAACAGACCGGGAGCCCGGAGACATATATTGCAGATTTCCTGAGGCTTTCAGTGATGGTGCCCGATCTATCCGCGGCACGGATGATATACATGTTCATTAAGGGGTTAGCAGAGCCACTTCGAGGTTTGGTCAGATCCACTAGACCAGCCACACTCATGATGCAGTTGGCAGGACCCGGGATTTGCAGGATGCTTTACCCCGGACCAAGACACCTTACCCCCAGAGATAGGCTTTCCAGCCAAAGGGGAAGGATGTGAGGATTCCGCCTCCTAAGGGGAATCCGGGTAGGGGACAGCTAGATGAGGATGCTAGGAGGGAGTTGAAGAAGAAGAGGTTGTGTTTTACCTGTCAGGAGCCGTGGACGCCGGGACATAGATGTGTTGCTAGCAAAGCACATTTTATCGAGGTCTTCTCCGAGAGCAGCGGGGAAGAGGATGAGTATGAGGATGGGGAGGCAGGAGACAGTCAGGCAGCGCAGCACCATTTGCCACCTCCACCTCCAGGAGCAAGAGGTGCAGCTTTTGCACCCACAGGGGCGGACCCTTGCAGCATTGTGGGGAGTACCCAAGTATTTGACGCTGCGTGTCCGAGGGACAGTACGTGGGCAGCGAGTTTCAGTTTTGGTAGACAGTGGGGCAACCCACAACTTCATCGATGCACAAATGGTTGAGCGGAGAGGCATACCGACAAAGAGCTTCGATGGATTTTCAGTGTTGGTCCCAAGAGATCAGACGATGCAGTGTGCCAGATATGTTCCAGAGCTGGCTGTGACGATGGGTACCTACACAGTGACCGACCACTTTTTCGTGGTCAACATACCAGATACCAATGTGGTATTGGGTGTACAGTGGTTGATTACTCTAGGGAAGGTCACCACAAATTTGGAGGCCTTGGAGATGGAGTGGGATGACAAGAAGACCGAGAAGCATGAGAGATACGTGGGATGCACACTTACCCACTCCAGACTGTTTCAGCTCGCCGGATGGAGGCAGGCTTCCGGAAGGGAGACATAGAGTTGGCAGTAGAGTTGCGGGCATCACAGGCAAGGACTACTGTGCAGACAGTTCATCCTGATATACAGGCCATCCTTGACAGGTATGACACGGTGTTTGGGGAGATACCGCCAGGACAGCAACCAGATCGAGGGTTTGAGCACACTATTGAGCTAGAGCAGGGCATCCAGGCCGTTATTACCACACCCTATAGGCACCCCAAGGCCTATCGGGATGAGATTGAGCGGGCCATCCAGGAGTTGTTGGCTCTTGGACATATTCGGCCTAGCACCAGTCCTTTTTCTTCTTCGGTGGTGTTGGTGAAGAAGAAGGACGACACATTGAGAATGTGCATTGATTACAGGGCCCTGAATAAAAAGACCATGAAGAACCGGTACCCTATACCGCGGATTGATGAGCTGATGGATGAGTTGAGAGGAGCACAGTTCTTCTCAAAGATCGATTTGAGATCCGGGTACCACCAGATTCGCGTGAGGGAACAGGACATTCCCAAGACCGCTTTCAGGTGCCATTACGGCCACTTTGAGTTCTTGGTTATGCCTTTTGGCCTAACCAACGCACCAGCCACTTTCCAGTCATGCATGAACCACATCTTCCGCAGTTATCTAAGGAAGTTTGTGTTGGTCTTTTTCGATGATATACTGATCTACAGCAGGACTTGGGAGGAGCATCTCCAGGACATAGAGGCAGTACTGCATATCTTGGAGGAGCAATAGTTTTATGGTAAGCTCTCCAAGTGTGAGTTTGGGTTGACGGAGATGTTGTATTTGGGACACATCATAGGAGTGGACGGAGTGAGGGTCCACGAGGAGAAGATCAGGGCCATCAGAGATTGGCCAGAGCTGAGAAACGTGACAGAACTTCGAGGATTTGTTGGTATCTGCACTTATTATAGGATGTTCGTCAAGAGTTTCTCTCAGCTCGCTGCACCCCTTACAGATTTGACGAAGAAGGGGGCATTCAGTTGGTCAGATACAATGCAGTGGGCCTTTGATAGGCTCAAGGAGGTTATGAGCAACTGCCATGTGCTCGCGTTGCTAGATTTTATGCAACCTTTTGTTTTGGAGTGTGATGCGTCAGGAGAGGGGATCGGTGCAGTTTTGATGCAGGGAGGCCTCCCTATAGCCTATGAGAGCCGGAAGCTCCTTCGTCATGAGCGGTTGTATCCTATATACAACAAGGAGATGCTGGCCATTATGCATGCATTGGCCAAATTCCGACAGTACTTGGTGGGTAATAGGTTTAGGGTGAGGACCGATCACAACAGCCTCAGGTTCTTTTTGGAGCAGAAACAGCTACAGAAGAGGCAACAGAAGTGGATCAACAAGATCCAGGCTTATGACTTTGACATTGAGTATGTCAAGGGGAAGAACAACGTGGTAGCCGATGCACTTTCACGTAGACCAGCCACGTTGTCTTTGATGAGTTTGGATACAGATTGGAGGGCTCGACTCTTGGTAGAGTACTCCAAGGACAAATTTGCTTGTGAGGTTCTGGATGGTCAGGTGACAGATGACAGATACAGGGTGATAGATGAGATCATCTACTACAGAGATAGGATCTTCTTGACTGAGGGCTCGCAGCTCAAGAAGAAGATACTTCAGGCATCACATGACTCACCATTGTTCGGCCATTAGGGGTTTACCAAAACCTACAAGGCCATCAGAGAGAGGTTCTCATGGAAGGGCCTTAAGGAGGACGTGCTCCAGCATATCAGGGAGTGCGAGGTTTGCCAGAGAAACAAGGGAGAGATGAACCATCTCGCAGGTTTGTTGCAGCCTCTTCCCATTCCGGAGGGGAAATGGGAGAGCATTTCGATGGATTTCATCACAGGGTTGCCCATGGTGCAGGGTAAGGACTGTATATACGTCGTCGTTGATCGGCTGACGAAGTACACAGATTTTTTCGCCATATCTGCACACTATTTAGCACCACAGGTGGCAGAGCTGTTCTTTAGAGAGATCTTCAGGTTACATGGTCTTCCCAAGACCATCATCAGTGATAGGGACAGCTGCTTTATGGGCGGATTCTGGCAAGAGCTTTTCCGGCTGGTGGGGACAGAGTTGACACCGAGCACCAGCTACCACCCCCAGATAGACGGGCAGACAGAGATAGTTAACAAGTGGCTGGAGGGCTACTTGCGTAACTATGTTAGTGGGCAACAGAGAGCGTGGTTGAAGTGGCTGCATCTAGGGGAGTAGTGCTATAATAACACACATCACATGTCCATTGGTATGTCTCTGTTCTATGCTTTGTATGGATACCATTCTTTATCTTTTGCTGATGTGATGTTTGGTGCTAGCAAGGCTCCGAGAGCCAAAGATTGGATCCAAGAGACTCAAGACTTTCTCCGAGCTCTCAAGGATAACATGGCTACAACACAGAACCAGTAGAAGCTGTATGCCAATAAGGGTCGGGTGGAGAGACAGTTTGAGGTAGGAGACTTGGTCTACCTACGTTTGCAGCCATACCGACAGTCGTCACTGAAGCAGAAAGGAGCTGAGAACCTCAAGCCCCATTTTTATGGGCCATACAGGGTGATACGCAGGGTTGGACAAGTTGCTTATGAGTTGGAGCTGCCCCAAGGTAGCAAGATTCATAACATTTTCCATGTATCATGCCTGAAGAAGGCATTGGGGCAGCAGGTGACAGTGATAGAGTAGCTACCACTTACAGATGATGAGGGGCATTTGGTGTTACAGCCCTAAGCCATTATTGATACCAGGGAGAGGCAGTTGCGGAACAAGACAATCCGGGAGTTCTTGGTGAGGTGGAAGAATTTGCCGGATGAGGATGCCAATTGGGAGAGTGAGAAGATCTTGCAGCATCCATCACTACAGTTGCTTGGGGTCAAGCAACATTTTGTTGGGGGAGATTGTAATATTCCCGATTAGCAATGGCTAATTGGAATATTCGATTTTGGTCAATTTTGCCATATGTAGCTAAATTATAAATAAAAGTGAGTAGAGGGGGACATAACTCACTCAAAAAATAAAAGTGCACTCCCTAGTAGACACAACGTTGTAACTTAAGTGAGCCAAGGGGGCCAAGAGACCAGGTAGAGACGGGGCCCTCGTAGACCACATGGAGGGACTGCGTAGGCCAAGTTGAGCACATGGCAAAGGGAGGCTACGTTGGAGGAGGTGGGCCTTAGGGTTTGAGAGAGGCCAAAGTTATATAGAGAGGAGAGCCTTCTCATTTTGGTCATTCGATGTTTATGATATTGAGCTGGTCATTTCGACTTCTTGAGCACGCTGGTTGTTTAGCTAGTCTGCAGCACTGTTAAGTGCACTAAGTGTCTTTGTTCAGAGATCTCACCCTCAGCCCCGGAGGACTTCGAGTGCCTGTTCGGGTCAGGTTGTCCCATCAGTATTTTGCAGGAGGATTGGTGTTTTGGCATTCGTGGAGGAGCAGTGCATCCATAGACTGCGCAGTCTTGAGAGGGAGGACGCAGTCCATTTCTTGGGAGCTCCGGATTGTGTTTCTTTTGGGGATTTCGAGCTCGGAGATTGAGCAAGGGCCCAACGCTTGCCCATTGGAGGATTTTGGCAAAGTTTGAGGCAGTATTTTGGTGGTTTCTATTTAGCCTCAGTGCAGAGCTTTGGAGGATAGCGTAGATCCTCAAGGGGTGATTTTCGGTGGTCGGTCATTTCAGAAATGCTTTTTGGGCTTTTCTGGGTTTGGTGAGTAGAGGTGGATCCCAAAGTTTCAACTTTTTCTGAGTAGGGGAGCAACCCCAAATACTCATTTTGGTTCCAGTAATAGCAACAGCACAGTAGTTCTCCGGTAGCTTGGATGCAAAGTAGCCATTTCTTTGTCATTCTGAGAGCTTTTCTTCACTTGCCTGGTGCAAGTCTAGGTGCCATCACTCTGATCACCTATTGTACTCATTTCTATTATCAGTATAATAAAATGGCTTAGCATTCTCTCTCTACATTTCTTGAGTATCTGTTACATGTTCTATATATGCTATTGTACGCTTGCAGTACTGTTATTTTTCTCTTCGAGCATTCCAGTTACTATACCACTTGGTGTGTTTTCCGCATTCTCTTAGACAGAGTCTGGAAAGGGCCAGGTAGCCTCCAGATCTCACCCTCTTCTCAGAGGTGAAACATCTGGTAAATGCCCTCCCAGTCCATCTCTGGTAGGAGTTTGCTTGTGTTTGAGGGATATCCTTGAAAAGGGATATTACAGATTGGTAGAGATCTGTTATGTGTTTTGCTTCGATTTTAACTTGAATTTATTCAGTTAATAACTTGATTAAGTAGGAGCATAACTAGATTAACAGTAATAATTTCTGCATAAAGTGTAAGGATTTAGAACAACGTTGCATGAAGCGGGGACGTTTTTTGGAAGAGGGGACGCGGAAGCGTCATTTTCCAAAAATTTAGAAGCGAAGCGTTTCGGAAGCGTCTAATATATATATTTTTTTGCATTTATATTCAAAACAACAATCCCAAATACCATATTAGTTGTAGAAGACATGAAAATTTGCATATTTTTACATAAATCAAGATAGATATGACATCCATGATTCCATTGTACATCAATAATTAATTATTCGAGCATCAGGAATCTAGAATCTAGATTCTAGATCCTAGCAATTACAAACATACATCAAATAATTAAGCATGATAAAACATTTAAGCATACTATAAAACATAAATGATAAACATAAAACATTTAAGCATACTATAAATTTTAAAACATAAAACATTTAAAAATTAAGCATACTATAAAACATAAATGATAAACATAAAACATTTAACCATATTATAAAACATAAAGCATATTGTAAGTGAGCAACTGTCAACATTAGTCATGTCCAAAATTAAAATAATAATGTTTACAAAATAGGCCACTTGGTCACCAGCAAGACAATAAAGTTCAAATTCACAACAAGCCTACAAGTCTAATGATAATCTATGACAAAGGCAGTAAAGTGTGAACACTGAAAATATCTACTCATCTCTCCTCCTTCCACCACGAAGAGTACGTGACGGTGCACCTCCACGTGGTGGCAATGAAGAAGATGGTGGTTGTGGAAGCTGTGGCAATGGCACTGTAACTGATGAAGACGAAGCCCCTGCGATTGGTGTTGAACCATGGAACCTAGGAAACAAGGGACCAGTGGGGGGTGACATGTCAAGTTGATCATCATCATCATGGGTAAGAGCATCCTCTAATTGCTCTAATCGCAACACTCCATCCTCCAAATTGGTCTTTGGATACCTGTCCCAAACAATGTTGCACGAAGCGGGGACGTTTTTTGGAAGCGGGGACGCGGAAGCGTCATTTTCCAAAAATTTAGGAAGCGAAGCGTTTCGGAAGCGTCTAGTATATATATATATATATTTATATTTTTTTGCATTTATATTCAAAACAACAATCTCAAATACCATATTAGTTGTAGAAGACATGAAAACATGCATATTCTTACATAAATCAAGATAGATATGACATCCATGATTCCATTGTACATCAATAATTAATTATTCGAGCATCATAAATCTAGAATCTAGATTCTAGATCCTAGCAATTGCAAACATACATCAAATAATTAAGCATGAATCATGATAAAACATTTAAGCATACTATAAAACATAACACATTTAAGCATACTATAAAACATAAATGATAAACATAAAAGTTAAAAGTTAAAACATTTAAGCATGATAAAAGTTTAAAACATTTAAGCATACTATAAATTTTAAAACATAAAACATTTAAAAATTAAGCATACTATAAAACATAAATGATAAACATAAAGAATTTAACCATATTATAAAACATAAAGTATATTATAAGTGAGCAACTGTCAACATTAGTCCTGTCCAAAATTCAAATAATAATGTTTACAAAATAGGCCACTTGGCCACCACCAACACAAAAAAGTTCAAATTCACAACAAGCCTACAAGTCTAATGATATTCTATGACAAAAGCAGTAAAGTGTGCACTGTGAACACTGAAAATATTTACTCATCTCTCCTCCTTCCACCACGAAGAATACGTGATGGTGCGCCTCCACGTGGTGGCAATGAAGAAGATGGTGGCTGTGGAAGCCGTGGCAATAGCACTACAGTTGATGAAGAAGAAGCCCCTGCTGTTGGTGTTGAACCATGGGACCTAGGAACCAAGGCACTAGTGGGGGGTGGCATGTCAACTCGATCATCATCATCATGGATAAGAGCATCCTATAATTGCTCTAATCGCAACATTCCATCTTCCAAATTGCTCTCCTCTGGATGCCTGTCCCAAACAATAAGGTCTTTGTTGCTCTTTGCATTATCACAGTAATGGGACAACAATCTCAAGTTGTAATGAACATAAACCAAGCTCTCTGCCCGGTCTAAACTCAACCTGTTCCTTTTAACGTTGTGGATGAAAGAATAAGAGCTCCAACACCTCTCTGCAAAAGAAGTGTTAACCACCTGTGATAGCACCCGCAATGCCAAATTCTGTAGAAGTGGAGTATTACCGCCATGCATGTTCCACCACTCAATAGAAGAAAAACTCTCTCGATCTCTAATAGCATGCATGCTCCCAAATGGACAAGTGGAAAGTGTATAGCTGCTCAATTGTTTCCGTACCAAGTGTGCCTCATCCTCATCAGGGACTAATTTATCCAGTGCAAGCATATATTTTTGTAGGACCTCTGGATCTAGGTGTGGTTTTCTCCTGCTCGCCCCCCCAGGTGCTGTTGTAGAAAGCCATGATGGACTATAATATTTCGGTGTCAATACATATGCTAATGCATGCAATGGAATATTTAGCATATCCCATCGCTTTACCACCTCTGCACGAATATATTTGTACAAGGTGGTATCTCTAGGCTCAACAATGTCTTTAATCTGCCCCAACATGTTATCCATTTGCTCATACACCTCCCCAATTATTGGCTTATCTGAATTGCCAAACTTGATCATGTAATAAATTGGTTTGGTGAATTGCAAAACATATTTAACCTGTGACCAAAATAACATGTCAAGAATAGTGTCCTTTGCTGAATTAGCACCACCTCTATAAGTGTTAATTTCCTCCCATGATTCATCGGTGACCATATTAGTTAGAGCTTGTCTCACCTTCACTAGCCGCCTAAAGGTGAGGTAATAACTTGCAAATCTGGTTTTTGCAAGTTTAAGCAACTGCAACTTGGAGTAAGTGCCATAGAAGTAGTTTACCCTTGTATGCCCTGTGATAAATTTAATGAGCTTCTTCCCTCTCTTGTAAAGCTCATTAATCCACCCACATTCTTTATGCTTCACAATATCATGCATCAAAAGGTTCAATGTGTGCACCAAGCACCCAGACCAAAATATGTGTGGATAAGTACACTCAATAATTTTACCTGCTCCCTTACAATTTGCTGCATTATCTGTGATCACTCGAACCACTTTGCTAGGACCAACATTTCTGATTGATTGCAATAGGAGATCTGCAATGTTTTGGGAAGTTGCATTGACAGAAGAGGAATCATGACATGCAATAAACACTGCACTAGTAGTAGAAACACCAAGAACATTTATCAAATGTTGGTTTCTGATATTTGTCCACCCATCTGATACAATGGATACCCCACTGTCCACCCACTCATTTGTAAAACGTGTCAAAGCTGCTTGAACCTTTCCTTTTTCTCTTTCTAATAACACTGTTCTAGCTTTCTCATAGTTGGGGTACTTGTATCCTTTTGGGGCTTCATTGATGCCCTTTACCATTTCATGCCAATAGGGAGAGCGAAGCACATTGAATGGTACACCGCAAGCACAAAGAAATCAGACTATCTTTCCATCCACATCATCCCTCCCAGCAACATTAAGGAAATCTGCTATTGTTTTTTTACCTCCAGAACTTGCAGAAACACCATGAGTAGATGAGCTACCAAATTTAGAGGTTGCACTTGATTCAGATTGAGTTTTTTGTTTTTTATTTTTTTGTTGTGCAGCCTCCTCTATTTGGATGTATTTTCTTCTTTGTTCAGCTGAAACCTTTGGGCAAATTGCTATCCCCACAACACCCTTTTTTTCATCAATGTCCATCACCCCACAAATATGCCTCCTCACACGGGTATATGAACTGCTATATGGTTTTCCTCCTTGACAACCATGAGAGCACAAAAACTTGTAGCTTCCACCACCTTTTCCCCCTTCAAGTTTGGTCACATAGTTCCATAAGGGTGTCAATGCAACTTTCCCATCTTGTGATTCAATGTTTTCATCATCCCCTTCCTCTTCAAAGCCTTCCTCATCATCATACATTGGGTCACTCATATGGTAACCACTTTCCTCTTCTTCTTCATGTTCCCCTCTTCTATTTCTACTCCCCCTTACCATCATCAAAACCAAGAGGGGAATGATACATAGAATCCAAAGAAACATCATCTTTGAGTATGAATATAGATGGTGGACAACCTGCAAATAAATGTACAAGAAGAAAGAATGGGAAAGTGTAGGAGAGGGAGGAGAGAAAATACAAAAAACAATGACAAAAAAAATGAGAGAGTTTGGGGTTTGCACTTACCTCTTTAGATCTTGTAGATGGAAGCCCTTCTTTACTCCTCCAAGCTCCTCCTCCTTCACTCCTCCAAGCTTTCCTCAACTCTCTCTTCTCCAAGCTCTCCAAAAACACAAGTGAGCAAATAAGAGGAAGAATAGAGCTTATAAGCTTTTCATTTAATCCCTAACCCAAGGCTAACTCAGTAACTAACCAAGCTAACATCAAAAATAAAAATAAAAATTAAAAAAAACGCAATTTTGAAGTCCGCTAACCGGATTTGTACGCTACGGTACGGAACCGTTCGCGATCCGTACGGATCCGTTCCGGAATCACGGCGGTTCCGTACAGCGATCCATTGTACGATCCGCGGATCTGCTGTACGGAATTGCGGATCCATGCCTATGGATCCGGATAACCAGGAAACGCAAATTTTTTTGGGATTCGCGTTTCCGGGTACGGATCCCGTACGAATCCGTACGGGACGCGGTTCGGGCCTTGGAGCCGGGGGGGGGGGGACGTTTCCTGCAACATTGGTCCCAAACCTTAAGGTCTCTGTTACTCTTTGCATCTTCATAGTAATGGGACAACAATCTCAAGTTGTAATGAACATAAACCAAGCTCTCTGCCCAGTCTAAACTCAACCTGTTCCTTTTAACGCTGTGGATGAAAGAATAAGAGCTCCAACACCTCTCTGCAGAAGAAGTGTTTACTACCTGTGATAGCACCCGCAATGCCGAAGTCTGTAGAAGTGGAGTAGCACCTCCATGCATGTTCCACCACTCAATAGAAGAAAAACTCTCTTGATCTCTAATAGCATGCATGCTCCCAAATGGACCAGTGGAAAGTGTATAGCTGCTCAACTATTTTCGTACCAAGTGTGCCTCCTCCTCATCAGGGACTAATTTATCTAGTGAATCCATATATTTGATTAGGACCTCTGGATCTAGGTGTGGTTTTCTCCTACTCGCCCCCCCAAGTGCTGTTGTAGAAAGCCATGATGGACTATAATATTTAGGTGTCAATACATATGCTAATGCATACAATGGAATATTTAGCATATCCCATCATTTTACCACCTCTGCACGAATATATTTGTACAAGGTGGTATCTCTAGGCTCAACAATGTCTTTAATTTGCCCCAACATGTTATCCATTTGGTCATACACCTCCCCAATGATTGGCTTATCTGAATCCCCAAACTTGATCATGTAATAAATTGGTTTGGTGAATTGCAAAACATATTTAACTTGTGACCAAAATAACATGTCAAGAATAGTGTCCTTTGCTGTATTAGCACCATCTCTATCAGTGTTAATCTCATCCCATGATTCAGCGGTGACCATATTAGTTAGAGCTTGTCTCACCTTCACTAGCCGCCTAAAGGTGAGGTAATAACTTGCAAATCTGGTTTTTGCAAGTTTAAGCAATTGCAACTTGGAGTAAGAGCCATAGAAGTAGTTTACCCTTGTATGCCCTGTGATAAATTTAATGAGCTTCTTCCCTCTCTTGTAAAGCTCATTAATCCACCCACATTCTTTATGCTTCACAATATCATGCATCAAAAGGTTCAATGTGTACACCAAGCACCCAGACCAAAATATGTGTGGATAAGTATGCTCAATAATTTTACCTGCTCCCTTACAATTTGCTGCATTATTTATGATCACTTGAACCACTTTGCTAGGACCAACATCTCTGATTGATTGCAACAGGAGATCTGCAATGTTTTGGGAAGTTGCACTGACAGAGGAGGAATCATGACATGCAATAAACACTGCACCAGTAGCAGAAACACCAAGAACATATATCAAATGTTGGTTTCTGATATTTGTCCACCCATCTGATACAATGGATACCCCATTATCCACCCACTCATTTGTAAAACGTGTCAAAGCTACTTGAACCTTTCCTTTTTCTCTTTCTAATAACACTGTTCTAGCTTTCTCATAGTTGGGGGACTTGTATGCTTTTGGGGCTTCATTGATGCCCTTTACCATTTCATGCCAATAGGGAGAGCGAAGCACATTGAATGGTACACTGCAAGCACAAAGAAATCGGACTATCTTTCCATCCACATCATCCCTCCCAACAACATTAAGGAAATCTGCTATTGTTTTTTTACATCCAGAACTTGCAGAAACACCATGAGCAGATGAGCTACCAAATCTAGAGGTTGCACTTGATTCAGGTTGAGATTTTTGTTTTTTGTTTTTTTGTTGTGCAGCCTCCTCTATTTGGATGTATTTTCTTGTTTGTTCAGTTGGAACCTTTGGGCAAATTGCTATCCCCACAACACCCTTTCTTTCATCACTGTCCATCACCCCACAAAGATGCCTCCTCACACGGGTATATGAACCGCTATATGGTTTTCCTCCATGACAACCATGAGGGCACAAAAACTTGTAGCTTCCACCACCTTTTCCCCCTTCAAGTTTGGTCACATAGTTCCACAAGGGTGTCAATGCAGCTTTCCCATCTCGTGATTCAATGTTTTCATCATCCCCTTCCTCTTCAAAGCCTTCCTCCTCATCATACATTGGGTCACTCATATGGTGACCATTTTCCTCTTCTTCTTCATGTTCTCCTCTTCTATTTCTACTCCCCCTTACCATCATCAAAACGAAGACTGAAATGATACATAGAACTCAAAGAAACATCATCTTTGAGTATGAATATAGATGGTGGACAACCTGCAAATAAATGTACAAGAAGAAAGAATGGGAAAGTGTAGGAGAGGGAGGAGAGAAAATACAAAAAACAATGACAAAAAAATGAGAGATTTTGGGCTTTGCACTTACCTCTTTAGCTCTTGTAGATGGAAGCCCTTCTTTACTCCTCCAAACTCCTCCTCCTTCCACTCCTCCAAGCTCTCCTGAACTCTCTCTTCTCCAAGCACTCTTCTCCTCTCTTTCTCTTCTCTTCTCCTTTCTTCTCCAAGCTCTCCAAAAACACAAGTGAGCAAATAATAGGTGAAATAGAGCTTATAACCTTTTCATCATATCCCTAACCCAAGACTAACTCACTAACTAACCGAGATATTAAAAATATATATATATATATTCGCTTTTTTTGAGTGTGCAAGTCGGATCCGTACGATGCTGTACGGATCTGCTCGCGAGCCGTACGGATCCGTACAGGAATCACGGCGCCACCGTACGAAACGCGGATCCACCGAACGGAAACACGGATTCGGCCGTACGCATTTGACTTTCTAGGAAACGCAATTTTTTTTGCGAAATGCGTTTCACTGTACGGATCCCGTATGGTTCCGTACGAACTGCGTTTCGGGGGTTGGAGCCGAGGGGGGGGGGGGTGGGGGGTACGTTTCCTCCAACATTGATTCAGAAATTTCTACAACTTAATTAATACATTTTAATTAAACATATTATCTAAGTTTAGACTTGGGAAATATTAAAAACTGATTAATTATTTTAATTAAGTCGTCTCTTGGTGGAATTTCTAGAAATGATTTCTGGGTATTGGAGAATACATGTATTTTAACCTCTCTGCCAAATCTCGAGGCTAGAACACATCCGATGCTCCAAAACCTAACACTCCCTCTTAGCAAGGAAAGTGTTCTAGTGCTGCAACTGTTGCCACAACACACTGTCTCTGCATCATCTCTTGTCACGCTGCTGATGTTTGGCTACTGCTGCCCACCAACTACTGCACAACTCTGATATGTGTTCCATCTATGCTGCTGGTGATCCTGTTGTATTGTTGCCAACTACTGCATCTATATTGTAACTCCCTCTCATCCGCTGCTGCTGCAATTGAGAATCCATCTGTTTCTGCGACAAAAATAGTTCTCCCCTATACCCATCTGTTCCCTGAACTGGATGAACTTAGCTCTCTCTAGAGCTTTCGTGAGTATATCTGCTACTTGATCTCTTGTGGGAACATACTGCAGCTGGACTGCCCCACGCTGAATAGAGTCTCTGATGAAATGACATCTGATATCAATGTGCTTCGACCTATCATGAAATACTGGATTCATAGAGAGTTTTATGCAACTCTGATTATCACAGTAAACATTGATCACTCCCATATTCTTCCTGAACAAACTCACAAGCAACTTCCTAAGCTATATAGCTTCGCACGTAGCTGTACTGAGTGCCATATATTCAGCTTCTGCTGAGCTCAATGTTACTCACTTCTGCTTCCTACTGCAGCAAGAGACCATTCCTGATCCAACACTGAAGCAGTACCCAAAGGTACTTTTCCTGTCCACTGAAATACCTGCCCAATCTGCATCTGTGAATCCGCACAATCTGATGTCATTTCCTCGAGTATGTTTCAACCCATATCTGACTGTTCCACGCACATACCTAAGAATGTGCCTAGCTGCTGCCCAATGCACCCTTTTTGGTTCCACCATGAGTTGACTAAGGGTGTTGACAACAAAACAAATGCCTAGCCTAGTGTTGACCAGATACACGAGCGACCCAATGAACTGTTTGTACAAGGTGGGGTCGACTTCCTTGTCCCCTGATGCATCTATCTTCTTCCAATTGGTGATCATGGGCATTGCCATGGGTCGACAATCCTGCATTCTGAATCTATTTAGAATATCTGTAGCATATCTCCCTTTCCCAAGGAAGACCTCCCCAATCTTCTATCATACTTCCAATCCTAGAAAATAGTGCATCAACCCCATATCCTTCATGTCGAATTCTGCTTCAAGTTTCCTTTTGCAGTCCTTTATGAGCCCTGATGGTCCTGTTAAAAACAGGTCATCCACATACAAAACCAGAATGAGAAGCTCATTCTCCACCATCAAATAGTAGAGATTGGGATCTATATCACTCTTGATGAATCCCAATTGCTGCAAGTAATTGTCAATCCGACCATACCATACCCTAGGTGCCTGCTTGAGCCCGTATAGGGCTTTCTTCAACTTGCATACATGAGTGCACTTCTCATGAGTTTCGAAGCCTTCAGTCCACTCTATATAGTATATACACCTCTTCTTCTATCAACCCGTTCAAGAATGCTAGCTTGACGTCTATCTGGTGAATCTGCCATCCCATCTGCACTGCTAGGATATAATGGATCTTCTAGAGGTATATCTGGCAACTGGGGCGAAGGTCTCCTCATAGTCTATCCCTTTCTTCTGTGCATACCCTTTTGCCACGAATCTAGCCTTGTACTTCTCTACACTGCCATCTACAACATACTTGATCTTGTAGATCCATCTGGAACCTACAACTGATCTGTATTCTAGTCTAGGTACTACTTGCCGAACATCATTAGTCATGATAGAACTATATTCTTCTACCATGGCATCTACCCACAGTGATGTTGTGCGACTTCTTGAAAGCTGGAGGGTTCTGCAACTTGAGCAACCAAAGCTTGATATCTGTCAGGCTGCATGCGTTGTCTCTTGTCTGTTCTAGGAGTTCCAACAAACTCCTTTGCGTCCCTCAGGGTCTGATGCACTTTCCTACTAGATCTTCCACTTGTGGTGGGAGGTTCCGTATAGGGCTTTCTTCAACCTGCATATATGAGTGCGCTTCTCATGAGTTTCGAAGCCTTCAGGATGCTCTATATACACCTCTTCTTCTATCAGTCCGTTCAAGAATGCTGTCTTGACGTCCATCTGGTGAATCTCCCATCCCATCCGTGCTGCTAGGGATATAACGGATCTAATTGAGGTATATCTGGCAACTGGGGCGAAGGTCTCCTCATAGTCTATCCCTTCCTTCTATGCATACCCCTTTGCCACGAAACTAGCCTTGTACTTCTCTACACTGCCATCTGCAGCATACTTGATCTTGTGGATCCATCTGGAACCTACAATTGATCTGTCTTCTAGTCTAGGTACTACCTGCCAAACATCATTAGTCATGATAGAATTGTATTTTTCTCCCATGGCATCTACCCACACTTGATGTTGTGCGACGTATTGAAAGCTAGAGGGTTCTGCAACTTGAGCTACCAAAGCTTGATATATGTCAGGTTGCATGCGCTGTCTCTTGTCTGTCCTAGGAGCTCCAACAAACTCCTCTGTGTCCCTTGGGGTCTGATGCACTTCCCTACTAGATCTTCCACTTGTGGTGGGAGGTTCCCTCAATTCCTCCTCTTGTTCATCCTGCTCTGTCGGCTGAGAACTCCCTGGATCTCCTACCCCTGAGGAGATACTAGTACTGTTCACTATACTCGATCCCTGTGACTATCCCCCTGCTTGTCCCACCTGCTATCCCTGTTGCTGGACTAATGGAACTTATGCTGGCTGATCACTTGCAGGCATCTCTCGAGATCTTTTGAAATCTCTGTCTTCCATCAAATTTATATCTCACCTTACTACAATCATCCCGCTGCTAGGAATGTAGATCCTGTATGCCTTTGAGGTCACACTATACCCTACGAGGAACCCCTTCTCTACAGTCTGATCCAATTTACTGTGCTTTTCATCTGGTATGTGGCAGTAAGCCACACTCCTGAATATCCTCAAATGATTTACTTCATGCTTCTTTCCTGTGAAGACCCCCTTTGTCGTTTTTTTCCCCAATGCTCTATGAGGTGTTCTGTTTTGGATGTACACCGCTGTGTTGCATGCTTCTGCCCATAAAAATCTAGGCAAATCTTGGTCATACAATATAGCCTTTGCAACCCCAACTATTGTTCTGTTCTTTCACTCCACTACTCCATTCTGCTATGGATTATATGGAGTGGTCCATTCTCTTTTGATGCCTTCCTTCGCTGTATTCTCCACCATTATCTGAACGTAGCACCTTGATCTTTTTCCTTGTCGAGTTTTCTATGAGAGCCTTGGACTCTTTGAATCAATCAAAGACCTCATCTTTGGTCTTTAAGAAATAGATCCAGGTTTTCCTAGAATGATCATTAATAAAGGTGACGAAATATTAGTCACTACTAAGAGCTCTAGTGGACAAAGGGCCACAAATATATGAGTGTATCAATCCCATCACACCATTTTCTCTGCTGTCACTTCTAGGAAACACTGCCTTTGCGTACTTACCAAGTGCGCATCCTCTACACACATCATCGTGCTCTGTGTTGAGAAATGGAACTCTTGTTACAGTTTCTCTGAGCATCCTAAGTGCTCCATTGTGTAAATGTTCCATCCTCCTGTGCCATAGTTCGTTCAACTCCTTTCCACTGTTATTGTCACTACCTATCAGTGTCGTTGGAGAATCGATCTGCAACCTGTATAACCTATTTCTCCGAGCTGCAATTTGTCTTACCTTCTTCCAGCTAGAGTGTTTTACATACACTTTCTTCCCCACGAAGTGTACATCATACCCCTTGTCCTGTAACTGGGACACTGAAATTAGGTTTATACCCAATCCTAGCACATGCAATACATTGGTAGCGCTGGTGCTAGTTCCAGTTTCCATCTGAAATTCTATGTTCTCTCTCCCTACCGGAGTACATTTAGTTTTGTTGCCCTTAGTGATCTAGAAGTCCATCTGCTCCTCCTGATAGCTAGAGAAATATTCTCCAACTTCTGTCATATGAGCTGAAGCTCCATTATCAATATACCAGACACCCGATGATGCCGACCCTGATAAGCACGCAAACTCATCCTCCAACCTGGAAGATAATTCTGAGGCTTCTTGACTGTTGATTCTATCCATGATTTTCTGTGCTATTTATCCTTTCCTTCCCAACGTTGATTCTGCTGCTGCAAAATACTGTGTCCTAGCAAGAAATCTGCTCTGCAAAAGAATTACTATTGCTCCCTCTGTCTCTGACAATCTTCGATTTGGAAATTTTAATTTTTCTAGTCAACTCTCTAAGAAAAACAATTTTTTCCTCAAAAATTGACCTCCTAGCCAAATGGATTGCGCAACCTTTGGGGTTTCGAGTAGCTGCTTACGCAGTGCTTCGAAGCTCCTTCTTTCTACCTACAACTAAGCTCTCTGATTTCTATCTGCGCTCTGATACCATGTGAAAATTTCGAAATCGAGAATCCTACTGCAACACCTGATAATATTTCTTCTATTTGTTAAATTAATTAAACAAATTATTTGCAGTTTCCTACTGTTATTGCCTAAATCTACCTCAGGCTGAAGGAAGGCAGAGTTCAGGGTAACATCAAACCACGCTCAGTCTGGTAGCTAGCCCTACCAGATTAGGAGATGGCTCTCTCTGGGTCAATCTCAGCAAAGATAATCAATAAGGCTTGAGATGACTTGAAATAAAGGCTGATTTTAGGCTAGGTATATAAGTAAAAGAGTTTGATCTTGATTTTGGGGGTTTTGTTGGAATCAAAGGGAAAGGCAGTTTTGGGTCTGGGGATGAGGCCTAGTTTTTGCAGAGTTCTGAATGGGGCAAGGAAGGCAATTGTTCTGATGCTTTGGGTTGAATGGATGGATAGCTCAGACCAGTGAGGAGCTGAAGAGGGCAAGAAGCTTCAAGAATCCTCTTCAAACAGATGAAAACATGGAAAATTAAACAAAACTCAAGGCAGAGCAAAGCAATCTAATGAATTCCACCTTTATAACTCACTTGTTTAATTTAAGAAGAAAGGAGAAGGGAAATGATACACATAAAACATCAGTGAACTTACAATCACAGAGAGAAACACACCATCAAAACATAGAGCCACATGGATCCCAAAGAGTGCTGCAAACCCTGGTCTATTCCTTTGCCAAAATTGCAGAGATGAAATGTACAATGAAGTGCCAAGCAATCCCAAGTGTCCAACCCTGAAAATGACTGAAGAACTACAAGATATAGACAAGCCTAACTCATCCCCATGCCTCTAGGGGTCAAGCTCACCATTCTAGGAGCTGTTTCAACAAGATCTAAACTAAGAACTGGAAAATAGGCAATGAAACAGCTTGCCTCTATAAGATAGGAAACTGATTCATTCAGTTATATTTCACTTTTTGGTAAATGAATATACTTGAATGAGTAAAAATGTGCCAAAATTACATCAAAGTCATGAAATTACATCAAGTTACATCAAGAGCTGTACATATGAGGATAAAAAAATCAAACTGGCCAAAACTAGGCGAAAATCTGAACTGCTGAGTGAAAATTAGGCCAAATTTTCCAATGCGCCGCGCCTAAAATCTCTATGCATAGCGCCACTTTGCGGCTGATTTTGAGGGCCTTCCCGAAGTCCAAATTGAGCGCAGGATAGCTCGTTGGAAAGCTCTGTTTGTCTACTTTCAAACCCAAGTGGAATTTTTGAATTTGGTTGCCATTTGGCCCTCCAAAAATCAAATCTCCCAACACTGCTTCCTGTGTGTCCAAAAAGTGGCAGAAAGGCCATTTTTAAGGTGTTTTTGACCCTTCAAGCAATCCAAAACTTGTCAAAATCATTAGGTAATGGGTAGGCATGCATAACTTTTGATGACAAATCCATAAATGCAAAGTTTTCTTCAAGAGGAGCTGCCAATTATAAGCGCGCGCCAAGTGGCGCTACGCGTCGGGCAGGAAATTCTGTTTTAAGGCCAAAAATTTCAAAATTGATAAAAAGTTTCCCAAATTTCTTGAAATTTGGGCTGAATGTCCACCATCAAGTGCTATGCTGGGCCAAAGAAGCTTCGGCCAAAATTTGGAGTCTATCATGCCTTTTGCGACGCTTTAGTGCCCTCTTTAGTCTTGCTTTTAGGATCTTGATCCTTGCTTTGCAAACATGATTTTGTGCCCAATAATGGTTCTTCATGTGCCTTAGCATGTTCTTTTCCTTGTTTGTTTTCTCCAACAACTTCTCAAGATGAATATTGACCCTCTCAAGCCAAGTCTCTCTATCAGCCTCAATCTCCCGCTCAATGGATGTCATCTCGGTTTGGCTTCTTTGGGCAGCTTGCCGATTCTCACGGATGTTTTGCAACTCCATGATTGTTTGCTGATCTTCTAACTGTTTGTTTCGCTGCTCCAGGTAGTTTATGATCCATTGGGCTCTCTGCAATTTGACGGTCAATGTGTCAATCTCCGCCTTCTGCTCCTGAATGGTCTCTCTCAACTTTGAGCTTAGAGAGCTCAAATCCTCATCAATCAGTATGAAACCTGTGTCTTGGCCTCCTGAAGGGCCCTCATCCTGCATAGGCCTCTTACCTCTGTCCTGTACCTGTACTTGTGCTGCTGATGACGACAATGAGACCCCTTCCACCCCAGGTGGAGATAGTACTCGCCGAGCTGCTGCAAATAATCCTCTAGTGCCTCTCTGATAAGTGATATACATCGGCACACTAGTAGTCTCTGCCTCCTGACCTCCATACTGATGTGAAGGTTCACCTGCATCATGGACAACCTCCGGAGGAACCTGAGGAGCTGTGAAGAAATCATGGGAAATGAAATCCTTCCATGAAATACCCTGCAATCCAAGCTGATGTACAACCACGATCTTGATGAGTGCATAGTGATAAATACTGTTGTACTGCTGCTCGGGAGTTTTCCTCTGCACAAGAGTGGTCATTCTCTCGATGTTCCGGCACATGAAATAAGGTATGTTCATCATCCTCACTCTGGTGAAATGCATCAATAACCTGATGTGGTAGGCATAGAGGCGTGAAAACCGGCCCTCACAACTGAAGTATCTGATAATGAGTTTCATCAGAGGCGCATAGGATTCCTTTAGGAACCGGAATGGGAACACCCTGCTGAGTTGCCTCACAAAGCTAGGCCTGATATATGGTTCATAATGCACTCTGTCCACCTGCTGTCTTTTGTTCCACCGTTCACCCACATTCGGTATTCCAGTTGCTTGAGAGATGGTTTCCGGTGTCAAAGTGAAAGTTACACCGGCGAGGGTGACCTGACCATCATGTAAATGCAATACAAAGAAACGAGCCAACTCTTGATGATAATGAATCCTAGTAATCATTTCACAAAACTGATAGCATGACTGTTGTTGAAACATGCCATGGCAAGTGGGCAAGCCTGCAATTCAGTCAATGAGGTGGGCTCCTCTCTCACATGTCTGCCACCTTTATGAGGCCTTCTAGGTGCATGTAGCTCAGTGGTGGAATCACTATCTCGGTCATATGATGTATCAGTATCTGTCTCCATAATGTCCAAAGTCTATGCAAGGTGTATGTTGGTTTGTATGAGATGAAAATGAGAATTTGGGTGTTTTTGTTTTAATTGCCAAATGTATGGTAGTGTGGGAGGGACTGTGGGGAAATAGAGCAGTGGGGACAATGAAGTTTTGTCAAGTGGAATTTGCCTTTTGAAAACTTGTGATTTGACAAATCTAGGGACAAGGGACAACCACTTGATTTTTTGGAATTTGGGGAAATTTTGCAAATAGGATAGGGACAATGGGAATGAGATGGGTATGAATGGCTTTAGGGATGTAGGGAGATAGGGGAATGGACTGTAATAATAGGATAACAGTGAGGGGAGGAATAAACAAGGTGAGGAATGAAGTATTTGGCACAAAGTTATTTTTAAAACAACAACTTCAAAACCCTAAGGAAGCAATTTTCAATAAGATGATAGGGTTTGAGTTTTCACATTCAAATTCTCATAATCCATTTTCAAACACTTGTAAATGGCAATTACAGTTTCACATAAACTTACTTGGACAAAATAAACCGAGTCGATTTGGAGTTTGTGGAAGCAATGTCAAAAATTTAGTTATCTGCCCTGTGCGCCGCGACCACTGCCCAGTGCGTCGCGACAGTTCAAAAACACACGGAGAAGAGCGGCCCTATGCGCTGCGACAGTTGCCCAGTGCGCCGCGACAGTCAATTTCAACACAGTCTGCCCCCAAATCACAGTTTTGACCTCCACGATTTCTTTGCTCCTCAATGCTATCTCTTGACATGCAAATGGAGTGTTGGATTTGGAAAGATCTTATATATACCAAAGAATTTAATTTTTGATTTGAAAAACCTACTTTATAATGTTTGAAAACTTTGGCACTTTTCAAATGAACTCTGTTTTGCTTGCTTTTTGATTTTTGGACTGAATGATGAATTTCTTGTCTGTTCTGCAGGGATGGATGGCATGGAACTTTGGCAAAGGCAACCAGGGCTGCGAATGGAGCATTTACAACTGAAGAATTTGAAAATTACATTGCATTTGTTACAAAAGGATAAAATAGACAATTTTTCTTCAAAACAGAGTTTTGAAGAAAAATCATTATCAAGCATTATGATGATGAAATTTTTTGCAGAGAAACCTTGTTTGAAGCTTCCTCATGTGCCTGCTGGTACTATTAGACACTCTGAAGACCAAATTAACGAAACCCTAGACCTAATGAGACTAAAAACCCTAATATGACTCTTTGCCAACCAAGAAACCAAACATGACTGTAAATGACTGTAAATGATTTTGATGAATAGAGCTAGGCCAGCCGGTATAAGACATGAGGGATATGAGTGACAAGACCCTTCCGTCAGATGATCCATGCTCCTAATGGAATGTAGCTGACTGAACTGAATGAGACACCTAAAATGAAATGCAAAAAGAGAAATTTGATCTCTGACGGAGGGATGAAGATACCGACTCTAACACCTACGACAAATATCGAAACATATACGTTGCAGTGTTCACAAAACAAATACTGCGGAAAAATAAATGTTGGAAAATTAGAGAAATTCTAGCACACACATAAAGATATTGACACAGTTATTTTTGGACAATTGTCCCCGGAAAAACCCAATGCGGGAAAACTTGTGCAACAGATGAGGGTTTCTTTATTAATCTTCAGCAGTAATTCAAGTACAAGAACTCGAACAACAAAACAGAGTAGAAATGCTGAGAGAAATTTAGTGACAAATTTCTCACTCTTCATAACAAACTTCTGACCCCAGGATGGACCCTCTACCCATACGTTGGTGTCTTTGCGTCACCCTTTGCACAATGTACCAGTGAACTGCGTCCCTCCTCACACTATCTCTTTTTGAATTTGTCCTACACTTCTCGAATCACTGCTAATACCCTCTCTCTCTCACCTGCAATTCATCCTCTGGCTCTATCTTCTCTGTTGAACTTCAGACACTGAGAAAATTGATCTGCCTGGGCAATTGAGTAACTGCACTAGTTTGTCCTCAAAGTCCCATCGAATTTCTTCTTATAATCTCTCATTGAGACATCAATGGCCACGATTAAAACTTAATCGATGGCTAAGATTAACTATAACTCAATCCATGCCTTTTTCTAGGAGATTCGCACCTGACTTAATTAATACCTTTTAATTAATCATATTTCCTAAGTTTAGACTTAGGAAATATTAAAAACTGATTAACTATTTTAATTAAGTCGTTTCTACGTGGAATTTTTAGAAATGATTTCTAGGTATTGGAGAATACATGTATTCTAACCAAAGATGAAAAAATCGCTATCGGGATATTATCGCCGAGGGGAAAAAATCGGAAAAAATCGTAAAAATCGGGAAAAAATCGGCACATACAAAAATATTCATTTTTTTTCAATTTTTTTAATATCTAAAGCATTTACAGCATAAAATAAATGCATTGACACATAAATATGAAAAAAAAACTAATATATAAGATGTGTAATATCATGTCTAGTGCTACATCACACATAAAACTGAATCCTGTCCTGAATACTAAGTCCCGAGTCTCAACTCAACCTCAAAATATCAACAAAAAATATAATAATGTATCTCATATCATGAGTCATAATGTTATATACAAAGGAATGCACCAAATAACCTATACCACTGATTTCCTCTGCCCCTCTTGCGAGAAAATGTAACATCTTTCCCTCTAGACGAAGAAGTTGGCGGGGCTGGCAATGGACTCTGTTGTGCTCCAGATCCTGAAGCACTAGGAGCTAAAGGAGGTAGACCACGTCCTCTACCAGTAGCAGGGGTAGGTGGTGTCACCTCCTCCTCCTATTGTTGCTCCTTCTCCTCCTCCTCATGAAACTCATCATTGATTCATCGCTACTAGAAATGGGATCATCAACAAGAGATACATAAACATCATCTAGCTCAAAGTCTTCAGACTTGGATTGCTCAACCTTAAAATGCGGCAGAAAAAGATTAACATGCCTAACCAGTTGTTTTCCTTTGAGTGAAGGGTACATTCTTGTTAAGGCCACAGTAGGGGAGTTCAACAATCAATACCACCAACATCAACAAAGTTCAACAATCAATGCCACCAACATCAAGTTTCTTAAAGGACTTCATACTCTTGATCAAATGCCAATCTCATACCCTTACACATAATAGAATCAAATGGAAACAATGCAAATCCCCAAACCATGAAACCCTGAAAACCATTAAGTCTGCTGAATTTTGAGTGAAATCTAAAATTCTAGTTTCTCCATATGAAATCCAATGAGGTCGAAACCACTCTTAAACATCCTGAGTCATTTCATGGTAATGTTAAAAATTTAAGTAAACTTTTACTTTAAGAATTTAACATTACCATGAACTGCCAACAGGGTGTGTCAGGAAAATGAGAGGGCTACAAAAATGACAAAAAAAAAATCGATTTTTGAACTTATAGGGTTGCTATTTGATGGGCCCACGATTTTTACCAAAATAATCGCGATTTTTTCGTAATTATCGCGATAATATCGCGCTAACGATAATTTCAAAAAATCGTCGAAATTATCGCCGATATAATCGGCAGCCCGAAAAACTCGCGATAAAATCGCGATTTTTTCATCTTTGATTCTAACCTCTCTGCCAAATCTCAAGGCTAGAACACATCTGATGCTACAAAAACTAACATTAAAAACCACTTACCAGTAGGGACCCCTTCCGCAATCAACTTATGTTTTCCATCTTTCCTCTTAAATAGTGAATGTATGACAGAGCAGCCATCTCACCTTGGACCATGGGGACTCCTCTTATTCTCGTGGTTATGATGATGATGAAAGCACCTATGAATATTGAATGGGGAAAATAAAAGAAGTGATCCCTGCTTTTATGACTATGGTGTTAATGCCTCTTATTAACTCCATTTTTATGGATTGATAGCTAGAATAGGGGCTTGTATCATTCTCCATTTCTGGAACTGGTTTCATATGTGTTAACACATTTCAAGAAATATATGGAAAACTCGTATACAACTATTTCCAACTTGTCCACTTAGTTGTTCAGTCATATATTCATGAAAAGATGGGACTTGCGCAACTCAAAGATTGTTTTGCAATTTAAGCATGAGAAATCGCTGGAAAATGTTTTATTCTTTTCATCTGGTGCATTGCTGGCCATTGCAAAAGGATATATAGTGAAGATACAAAACAGTTTTGAAAGGTTGCTCTTGTAAATAATATATCAGTGACTTCATCGTTTCTTTAATTATTTATATCATTCCTTCACTATTAGACGTTTCTTTTCAATCACTAAATGAAGTTGATCTCATGTGCTTTCATGATCTGGTCTATCAAGAAATTAAAAATAATGTCAAGGATACTAGAAATAGGGCATTTAACCGTTGGTCAAAATTCTGTAGCAATTTTCACACAGTGAGGTTCAGGCACAGATTCTGACCAAACGAAGGCGAATTTCAAAAATCCGGAACGTGGGTTTTGTGCATAACGACATCAATTAGATCTCCGGGAGAATTTTCACAAAATTGTCAAGGGTTTGAAGTATTTTGTGGGTTCTTTGAAAGGGAAACACTTAGATTTTGTGAATGGCCAATTTTAATTCTTTCAGGGAATCTGTGCAATAATATAATGAAATATCATCAACAACTCTTTCCTTCAGTGGCATGTTCAGACAAATCAATCCATTTTTGGATAAGAAAGAGGATGAGCACTATTGCAGGCATTTCAACAAAGAATTTTAAAGCTCTATTTGTGAGAATTATATCCCTTGCTAATTAGCGTTTATATCCCTTGCTAATTAGCGTTTGTGCCCACAATTTGACATATTTTTACTATTTCGATGATGGTAATGAAGGAGCAGAGAGGAGTCACCATCAGATTTGGAACTGTTGTTTCAAAGGGTGTTTCAGATATGAGATTCACTGAGATTAGTTTCACATCAATTGTTTCAGCTGATTACATTTGTAAGGGGTTGATGGAAGGGGAATATTTTGATCTCAGTGTTGAAGAGCGCTTAAATGCTCTGGTTTGTTTGCTTGGTATAGCATAGGAGGGCTGAAAAGAGGTAGATGAAGGAATAGTTGAAAATGAGTCTGGAAGGAAGAATTCTGGTCAGAAAGCAACTCCACCTTCTGAAGTGATTACTGAACGTTGTGAAAGTATGTCCCAGGATATTACGAAAGCGGAAAATTTTGCAGATCTTTGTACCTTGATTCATGATATGCAATAGATTTTGGAAGAATCCAGTTTTACAATTTTTTTTTAATATGAGAATAACTCAGTTGTGCAAGAACTTAAGCCACAACCAAGCTATGGACATATAATAGAAGGATCCATGTATTTCATGTAATCAATATCATCCAGAATTGACATCAGATATTGGTTAAATTTGTTGCTCGCTTTCCTGGAGGATGCTTATTTCCAAAGCCAATGAGATTGTATTTTTGGTTGTGTAGCAGAAGTGGAGAATGGGTCCATTGAAGAAGAGGTGAGTAGTGACTGCATTATTTTGTTGATTATTCTTATGAGAATATTTTGCAAAGAAAAAAATCTGGCAGCAAAGGAAGAATTCAGACACAGAAGAGGTTATTTTCAGTTTTTTAGGAGATTATTCCAGGTAGTTGACCATATATTTTTTTCCCATCTAAAGTATCAGTTCGAGCATTTCAGATTTCAAGCAATCAAAGAGAATCAAGGAGCATTTTTCAGGCAGCCTTTATGCCTTCAGAAATATTGATGATTGAACATTGATTGTAAAAATTTGTTTGTTATTTGTTAGCTATAATTATTTACGAATGATTCTTTGGATGGAAACATTAAGTCAAAATGTTTTTCAAGAAAATAACATTGAAGGTTAGCAGGTGGTAAAGAATAAACTCTCCCTAAAAAGAATAAAGAGAGAATTGTTTAACACAAGTGGCAAATTGACCCTCTTTTGAAGGATAGTTGATAATTTTTAGGAAGAAGCTTCAACAACTCCAGATTCCAAGGCGAAGTACCAACATCAGTAAATCAATTTCAGATTTAAAGGCAGATTTTGAGGCAACACTTGAGCAGTTAGTCCCAAGAATAAAGGCAGCTAATCAGCAGTCAATGAAACAACTCCAAATTTCCTGCATTTTTTAGGAGATTGTTTTTATTTTTGGTTTACTGTTCAGTTTTTTATTCCAGAAAGTTAGACACAGTCACTGGGTGCAATGTTCTGTATATTGTTTGATTTTGAATGTAAAAGGGTGGGCTTTTGATGCCAAAACCCTGCTATTTTTATAAAGACTTTCATTACAAATATCTAATTCATGACATAATTTGTTTCTTCTGTACATTTTTCTAGTGATTTCATAATCTATTTCTGCATATGTTCAAGGTAACATAGGAGCTAGGACAAGGCTAGGTTAGAGTATCAACCTCCCTGACATCCCACCGCGAAGTTATCATCATCATAAAGATTAGCTTATTGAACGGTCTATTTGATATAGCTCCTCTGCATCTTTAATTGTCGCCTTCTGTCATCTCTTGAATGTATATTTGTTCTGCTGTAGAAGTTTTCTACATGCATCTGCTATATCTGGTTGATTAAATATTCAATATGAATGCTTAATTATCATATATTCTCTTCTATTCCTCTACCAAACTCTCTAAAGTTATGTTATTCTGTCAAAGTTGGACATTGGCACATTGATCAAGTTTCAACAAGAAAGGTCTTTATTTCTAAGCAAATATTAGGTACTCATCAACAACCACCTACAACAAATCATAGTTCTGGCCGTTTTGCTTCATAGACTGCTGTCCAGTGATAGTGAACAACGTTAAAAAAAAAGTCGTAACACTTGAGGGAGCACCCTCTGGTTCAAGGGCCAGCTTGAACCTAAAGTTTTGTCGAGTTGGTTTCTTGACGCAGTTTCGCAGCCAAGAACTGCCTTTGAGAAACAGATACAACATTTGGCGCTGTTGCCAAGGAGCGAAGTAACAAAGAAATCTTTCCTCAAAGAACGATAAAGCCTAGATCTACTCTTTGCTGGTGAACAAGGAGTAGGCATTTGATATTGGTTGCAATTCTTTCACCTAGCGGCTCCACTTTGACTATATGGCGATTCCACTGGGTTCCAGATTCTGCTGGTTCAAAATGACAAGTGCATCTCTTGTTATGATAATGGCATGCAACTGCATGTTTTTCTTCCTCATGGCAATGACAAGAAGTTTTAGATCTTTAAAAAGGATGCAATCTTCAAATTTCAGTTGTAAGTATCAGTTACCTATGGAGTTTGTCTTTCATATTGCAAATATTTTTCAATATGAAAGAAGAATGAGATCAATCTCGTATATCTAAAGGCGCAAAGCAAGGCTTGTCATTTAAAGCAAGACTGGGCTTGCCATACTAGTTCTAGTACTTGGCATATAGGGGTTGTTGCTTCAATCCATGCATATCAAATTATTATGGATAGGAGCTCATCTCCATGTTTTCTCTTATTATTCTCCCTTACTCTATGGTTTTGTCGACCTAGGATTTCAGGAGAACCTCTTTGGGAGATGTCGATAGCCTCCCATTAGCCTTTTTTATTCGTCTTAATTCTAGCCACTTCCCAAATGAGATTATCAAAATTATTGTTTGTGACTTCACAATGGTTAATGGGAATATAGGTTCCCCTTTGGTTTTGTAATATTCCCAATTAGCGATGGCTAATTGGAAATATTAATTTTGATCAATTTTGGCTACTATAGTTAAATTATAAATAAAAGTGAGTAGAGGGGGACATAACTCACTCCAAACATAAAGTTCACTCCCTAGTAGACACAACGTTGTAACTTAAGTGGGCCAAGGGGGGCAAAGAGACCACGTAGAGAGGGGACCCACTAGAGCACGTGGAGGGACTGCGCAGGTTGAGTTGGCAGCGTGGGGCCAAGAGAGGCTACGTTGGAGATGATGGGCCTAGGGTTTGAGAGAGAGGTCAACGTTATAAAAGGAGGAGAGCCTCCTCATTTTGGTTATTCGATGTTTATGATATTGAGCTGGTCACTTCGATTTCTTGAGCACGCTGGTTGTTTAGCTAGTCTACAACACTGTTTAGTGCACGGAGTGTCTCTGTTCGGAGATCTCACTCTCAGCCCCGGGGGACTTCGAGTGCCTGCTCGAGTGAGGTAGTCCCATCAGTATTTTTGCAGGAGGATCGAGTTGAGGCTTGTTGGTGGAGCTGGGCATCTAGTGACTGCGCAGTTTTGAGAGGGAGGATGCAGTCCATTTCTTGGGAGCTCCGGATTTGGTTTCTTTTTGAGGTTTCGAGCTTTGAGATTGAGCAAGGGGCTAGCCCTTGCCTATTGGAGGATTTTGGCAGAGTTTGAGGCAATATTTTGGTGGATTCCCTTCAGTGTCAGCGCAGAGCCTTGGAGGATAGCATAGATCCTCAAGGGGGTGATTTTCGGGGGTTGGCTATTTCAGAAACGCTCTCTGGGCTTTGCTGGGTTTGGTGAGTAGAGGTGGATTCCAGAGTTTCAGCTTTTTCCGAGTAGGGGACACCTCTGGGAACACTATTTAAGTCCCGTTAGAGAGGCGCTGAAAGACGCAGTCTTCCGGCGTCTGGACGCAGATCAGAGAGTAGCCATTTCTTTGTCATTCTGAGAGTTGTTCTTCACTTGCCTGGTGCAAGTCTAGGTGCCATCACTTTGATCACCTATTGTACTCATTTCTATTCTCAGTATAATAAAATGGCTTAGCTTTCTCTCTATATTTATGAGTATCTGTTACATGTTCTACATATGCTATTGTATGCTTGCACTACTGTTATTTCTCTCTTTGAGCATTCCAGATAGTATACCACTTGGTGTGTTTTTCCCATACTCTTAGACAGAGTCTGGAAAGGGCTAGGTAGCCTCCAGATCTCACCCTCTTTTCAGAGGTGACATATTTGGTAAACGCCCTCCCAGTCCATCTCTGGTTGGAGTTTGCTTGTTTTTGAGAGATATCCTTGAAAAGGGATATTGCAGTGGTATCGGAGCATAGATCTGGCTCAGCCTGTGGAGCTAGTTGTCTATGACACCGGGGGAGAAACCCTACATCTGCTATAGAGGTAGGAAGTACAGAGATATTGAGCTAGGTTGGAGAACACCTACGGAGAGGGTGACTGCGTTCAGGTGGTGGACGCAAAACAGGAGGAGCCTGCGATAGACGCAGAACAGGAGGGGCCTGTGGTAGACGCATAGTAGGAGCCAGAGCCTGGCCACATGGGTGATTATTTTGCTGAGTATCAAGCATATGGGCAGGAGTTCAGGGATGCCCTTTCATTCAGAGATTTTGTTCAGCTTCAGCGGGATAGCAGACCCTGCGACCATCACAGAGGGCACCGACATTATCATGATGGAGACACCCAACGTACAGTGAGCCGATTCCATTTGCCTACGTTTGATGGTTCATCAAACAGTTCGGCAAAGTCGTGGGTGGAGAAGTTGGACATATATTTCCAGCTCAACCAGATGGCAGAGACGGAGGCCATCAAGGTGGCCACGCTACATTTGGATGGCAAGGCTCAGGACTGGTGGTTCCATGGGATGGTTACACTCGAGCATTCCACAGTGACTACCTATGCCGAGTACACTTGGAGGTTGATAGAGAGGTTTGACCGGAGGGACCTGGAGGAGCACTTTGTTGAGCTGATGAGGCTCAAACAGACTGGGAGCCCGGAGACGTATATTGCAGATTTCCTGAGGATTTCAGTGATGGTGCCAGATCTATCCGCAGCACGGATGATCCACATGTTTGTTGAGTGGTTAGCAGAGCCACTTCGGGGTCTAGTTAGATCCACTAGACCAGCCACACTTCAGGACACCATTGGCAGGACCCGGGATTTGCAGGATGCCTTACCCAGGACCAGGACACCTTACCCCCAGAGACAGGCTTTCCAGCCAAAGGGGAAGGATGTGAGGATTCCGCCTCCGAAGGGGAATCAGGGTAAGGTACAGCTAGATGATGATGCCAGGAGGGAGTTGAAGAAGATGAGGTTGTGCTTTACTTGTCAGGAGCCGTGGACGCCAGGACACAGATGTGCTGCTGGCAAAGCACATTTTATTGAGGTCTTCTCCGAGAGTAGCGGGGAAGAGGATGAGGAGGATGACGTGGAGGCAGGAGGTAGTCATGCAGCGCAGGATCCTTTGCCACCTCCACCCCCAGGAGCAGGAGGTGCGACCTTTGCACCTACCGGAGGGACCCTTGCAGCATTGCGAGGAGTTCCCAAGTACCTGACTCTACGCGTACGTGGGACGATACGTGGGCAGCGAGTGTCAGTACGCCCACGAGTGTCAGTACTAGTGGACAATGGGGCAACCCACAACTTCATCGATGCACAGATGGTAGAGCGGAGAGGCATATAGACAGAGAGCTTCGATGGGTTTCAGTTTTGGTCCCAGGAGATCAAGCTATGCAGTGTGCCTGATATGTTCCATAGTTGTCAGTGACGATGGGCACCTACACATTGACTGATCACTTTTTCGTGGTCAACATCCCGGACACGAACATGATATTGGGTGTACAATGGCTTATCACTCTAGGGAAGGTCACCATGGATTGGAAGTTCTTGGAGATGGAGTGGGATGTTGAGAAGACCGGGAGGCATGAAAAGATACGGGGTCAGCACACATATCCGCCTCAGACTGTTTCAGCTCACCGGATGGAGGCAGACTTCTGGAAGGGAGGCATAGAGTGGGCAGTAGAGTTGCGTGCATCAGAGGCAGGGACTACAGGGCAGACAGTGCATCCGGAGATACAATCCATCCTTGACAGGTATGCCACGGTGTTTGGGGAGATTCCGCCAGGTTAGCCACCGGATCGGGGGTTTGAGCACACTATAGAGCAGGGTATTCAGGCCATTATTACCACCCCTATAGGCATCCTAAGGCCTATCGGGACGAGATTGAGTTGCTGGCTCTTGGACACCTTCGACCGAGCACCATTCCTTTTGCTTCTTCTGTGGTATTGGTGAAGAAGAAGGATGACACATTGAGGATGTGCATTGATTACAGGGCCCTGAACAAAAAGACCTTGAAAAATAGGTACCCGATACCAAGGATTGATGAGCTGATGGATGAGTTGAGGGGAGCACAGTTCTTCTCAAAGATTGATTTGAGATCCCGGTACAATCAGATTCACGTGAGGGAGCAGGACATTCCCAACACCGCTTTCAGGTGTCATTATGGCTACTTCGAGTTCTTGGTGATGCCCTTTGGGCTAACCAACACACTAGCTACCTTCCAGTCATGCATGAACCACATCTTCCGCAGTCACTTGAGGAAGTTTGTGTTGGTCTTCTTTGATGATATCCTTATATACAGCAGGACTTGGGAGGAGCATCTTCAACATCTAGAGAGAGTACTGCATATTTTGGAGGAGCAACAGTTCTATGCTAAGCTCTCCAAATGTGAGTTTGGGTTGATGGAGACACTGTACTTGGGACACATCATAGGGGTGGACAGAGTGAGGGTCCACGAGGAGAAGATCAGGGCCATCAGAGATTGGCCAGCGCCGAGAAACGTGACGGAGCTTCGAGGATTTATTGGTATCTGTCCTTATTACAGGAAGTTCGTCAAGAGTTTCTCTCAGCTCGCTGCACCCTTGACAGATCTGACGAAGAAAGGGGCATTTAGTTGGATAGATACAACGCAGCGAGCCTTTGACAGGCTCAAGGAGGTTATGAGCAGCTGCCCAGTACTTGCGTTGCCAAATTTTACGCAGCCCTTTGTTTTGGAGTGTGATGCGTCGGGAGAGGGGATCGACGCAGTGTTGATGCAGGGAGGCCACCCTATAGCCTATGAGAGCCGGAAGCTCCTTCCTCATGAGTGGTTATATGCTATATACAACAAGGAGATGCTGGCCATTATGCATGCATTGGCCAAATTCCGGTAGTACCTGGTGGGTAACAGGTTCAGGGTGAGGACTGATCACAATAGCCTCAGGTTCTTTTTGGAGCAGAAATAGCTACAGGAGAGGCAGCAGAAGTGGGTCAGCAAGATCCAGGCTTATGACTTTGACATTGAGTATGTCAAGGGGAAGAACAACGTGGTAGCCGATGCACTTTCACGTAGACTAGCCACGTTGTCTCTGATGAGTTTGGATACAGATTGGAGGGCTCGCCTTTTGGTGGAGTACTCCAAGGACAGGTTTGCTTGTGAGGTTCTAGATGGTCAGGTGACAGATGATAGATACAGGGTGATAGATGAGATCATTTACTACAGAGATAGGATCTTCTTGACTGAGGGCTCCCAGCTCAAGAAGAAGATACTTCAGGCATCACATGATTCACCATTGTCCGGCCATCAGGGGTTTACCAAAACCTACAGGGCCATCAGAGAGAGGTTCTCATGGAAGGGCCTCAAGGAGGACGTGCTCCAGCATATCAGGGAGTGCGAGGTTTGCCAGAGAAACAAGGGAGAGATGAGCTATCCAACAGGTTTGTTGCAGCCTCTTCCCATTCCGGAGGGGAAATGAGAGAGCATTTCGATGGACTTCATCACAGGGTTGCCCATGGTGCAGGGCAAGGACTGTATATTCGTCATCGTTGATCGGTTGACGAAGTACACACACTTTTTTGCCATATCCGCACACTATACAGCAGCACAGGTGGCAGAGCTGTTCTTCAGAGAGATCTTCAGGTTACACGGTCTTCCCAAGACCATTATCAGTGACAGGGACAGCTGCTTTATGGATGGATTCTGGCAAGAGCTTTTCCGGTTGGTGGGGACAGAGTTGACACTGAGCACCAGCTACCACCCACAAATAGACGGGCAGACAGAGATAGTTAACAAGTGGCTGGAGGGCTACTTGCGTAAAAATGTTAGTGGGCAGCAGAGAGCGTGGCTGAAGTGGCTACATCTGGGGGAGTACTGCTACAACAACACACATCACATATCCATCAGTATGTCTCCGTTCTATGCCTTATATGGATATCATTCTTTATCTTTTGTTGATGTGATGTTTGGTGCTAGCAAGGCTCCAAGAGCCAAAGATTGGATCCAAGAGAGCCAGGACATTCTCCGAGCTCTCAAGGATAACATGGCTACAGCACAGAATCAGCAGAAGCTGTATGCCGATAGGGGTCGGGTGGAGAGACAGTTTGAGGTAGGGGACTTGGTCTACCTACGTTTGCAGCCATACCGACAGTCGTCACTGAAGCAAAAGGGAGCTGAGAAGCTCAAGCCACGTTTTTATGGACCATACAGGGTGATACGCAGGGTTGGACAGGTTGCTTATGAGTTGGAGCTGCCCCAAGGCAGCAAGATTCATAACAGTTTTCACGTATCATGCCTGAAGAATGCATTGGGACAGCAGGTGACAGTGACAGATGAGCTACCGCCTACGGATGATGAGGGACATTTGGTGTTGTAGCCAGAGGCCATTATTGATACCAGGGAGAGGCAGTTGCGGAACAGGACAATCCGGGAATTCTTAGTGAGATGGAAGAATTTTCCGGATGAGGATGCCACTTGGGAGAGTGTGAAAATCTTGCAGCATCCATCACTAAAGTTGCTTGGGGTCAAGCAACATTTTGCCGGGGGAGACTATAATATTCCCAATTAGCGATGGCTAATTGTAAATATTAATTTTGATTAATTTTGCCTACTATAGTTAAATTATAAATAAAAGTGAGTAGAGGGGGACATAACTCACTCTAAACATAAAGTTCGCTCCCTAGTAGACACAACGTTGTAACTTAAGTGGGCCAAGGAGGGCAAAGGGACCATGTAAAGAGGGGACCCACTAGAGCACATGGAGGGACTGCGCAGGTTGAGTTGGCAGTGTGGGGCCAAGAGAGGCTACGTTGGAGATGATGGGCCTAGGGTTTGAGAGAGAGGCCAACGTTATAAAAGGAGGAGAGCCTCCTCATTTTGGGCATTCGATGTTTATGATATTGAGCTAGTCACTTCGACTTCTTAAGCACGCTGGTTGTTTAGCTAGTCTGCAACACTGTTTAGTGCACTGAGTGTCTCCGTTCGGAGATCTCACCCTCAGCCCCGGGGGACTTCGAGTGCCTGCTTGAGTGAGGTAGTCCCATAAGTATTTTTGCAGGAGGATCGAGTTGAGGCTTGGTGGTGGAGCTTAGCATCTAGTGACTGCGCAGTCTTGAGAGGGAGGACGCAATCAATTTCTTGGGAGCTCCGGATTCGGTTTCTTTTAAAGGTTTCGAGCTTTGAGATTGAGAAAGGGGCTAGCCCTTGCCTATTGGAGGATTTTGGCAGATTTTGAGGCAGTATTTTGGTGGATTCCCTTCAGTGTCAGCGCAGAGTCTTAAAGGATAGCGTAGATCTTCAAGGGGGTGATTTTCGGGGGTTGGCTATTTCAGAAACGCTCTCTGGGCTTTTATGGGTTTGGTGAGTAGAGGTGGATTCCAGAGTTTCAACTTTTTCCGAGTAGGGGAGCAGCCCCAAATACTCATTTTGGTTCCCCGCAGTAGCAGCAGCACAACAGTTCTCCGGCAGCCTGGACGTAGATCAAAAAGCAGCCATTTCTTCGCCATTCTGAGAGCTTTTCTTCACTTTCCTAGTGCAAGTCTAGGTGCCATCACTCTGATCACCTATTGTACTCATTTCTATTCTCAGTATAATAAAATGGCTTAGCTTTCTCTCTATATTTCTGAGTATCTGTTACATGTTCTACATATGCTATTGTATGTTTGCACTACTGTTATTTCTCTCTTTGAGCATTCCAGATAGTATACCACTTGGTGTGTTTTTCCCATACTCTTAGAGAGAGTCTGGAAAGGGCCAGGTAGCCTCCAGATCTCACCCTCTTTTCAGAGGTGACATATCTGGTAAACGCCCTCCCAGTCCATCTCTGGTTGGAGTTTGCTCGTGTTTGAGAGATATCCCTGAAAAGGGATATTACAGGTTCAAAGATTTATTGAAGACTGCTTTGTTCCAGCTTTTAGCTTTCCAGCTTTGACTAAAGATTTGCTCTTTCCTTTGCGGCGTTGTTATCTCTTCTTGCCTTCCTCTTTAGGGATATACTTTATTGCATTTTCTTGGGTTCACCCATTCTAGATTTAACCTCACTTTCATTTTTGTTTGTTACTATGCCATTTGCTTTTGTTCCTTGTGGAAGATAATTTCTATGCACTCTTTATCCTGGTATTATTACTTGTAATTTGAGACTCATTGGCCTCTTTAGTCATTAATAGACATTAATTTAATATAATTTCATTTTATTTCATCTCTAAAAGCTAGTATTGAGTCTCATCCATGTTGGAGGATATTCTAAGTAGAAAAATATTGAATTATAACTAAGTTGTTGTTGGACTATAGAATACTTGTAGGTTTCTCAAATGTTTTATTGCCCAATTTCATTCCCCAGAGTCCAAACCATGTATGGTTGAGTAGGATCGATATATTTATTCTTGTCAACTGTGGTTGCAAAAGTAATTTTAAGTTTCATTCGTAGTCATAGCTATAGAAACAACTTGTGGGCATGTGTTGTAATTGATTCTCTCCAAACAAATTGTAAAAGGTTAAAAAATAGGCCAGAGGTAAGTTGATTGGAGTTTTTTTATTAGCAAATAACATTCACTGAGCTTAAAAAAAAGTTATTTTGGATGTAAATTGGCCTCCAGTTAAAATCGATCAGTACTCAAATTTTTGTCTAGAGCTTCAGAAACCTGATTATAATTTTTACATAGAGAAGTGAACTGAATGTTACATATGCAGAAAATATATCCTATAATCTTAATGGGTGGTATTGATAGATGATGCAACTCATGAAATGCTACTTTCTATTTTAGAAATTGTCGCAGGTAATTTGTGTTGGTCTAGTGGGCCATCTTGTATTTGATTCTTTAGATAAATTTGTTCCAATAGTAGCTTTATTGCGTATTTTGTTCTTTAGTGTATATTTTAAGTTGATGACATTCTGCTTATTGATTGGGAATTTTCGTGGATAGAATGTCAATTGGATGATGATGGCTCAAAGATTGAAAATGGATGTACTCATTTTGCCGAAATGCATGAAGAAGACCACGTTATAGACACAGTGGGTGCCATCTGTGTAGATGCATTAGGGAATATAGCTTCAGGGGCATCAAGCGGTGGAGTAGCTATGAAAGTGAGGTTCTTTCTTCGGTGTATCTTTTCCTTGTTAATTGCTTGTGGATTATAAATTCGAAATTGAACTATTGTTTTCTTGCTTTGATAATATCTATAGGGATTTACAAGATGAATTATGGTCCCTTTTTTACAAAGCTATTGGTTTATGCTATTTGGAGTGGTTGTAGCATATTTAGACAAAGCATTAAGATTGCTAAAATGGAAACTTAATCTTTGCATTAAACTGTTCTCTATTTGACTTGAAGGATATTCTTTCTTATGGATGGATCCTATGCATTTTTCTGTTGTGTTTTTTCTTCTTCCTTATGTTGTTTTCTTAGTATACTTTCAATCAAAATGCAAAGGTTACAAGAACAATGCCAACAAAAATAATTTGTATGATGTTAATATATTCTGCCCCGATCACTTCAACTTTCAGGAGGAACTTAGATGATGCTTCGCTGGCCCCTCTATTTATTTTACTACATAAATGCAAATGAAATTTCAACAGAGAATATAAAGTCTTGTGGGATAGATTAGTTTGAAAAGGTTTTATTAGTTCGGTTGATTTGGATCTCTTGTGAAGATGGGCACATATTTTCTTGTTAGTATAAAGATAAGGTGAGCTTTTTCTATTACCATTTCACAACTTGGAACCTTTAGGACATAGATTGATCGTGTTGTTGATATTAGGATTGAAAGAATACGAGTAATTACTGTCGCTTTGAAAATAGTGGTCGGAAGTACATTCAGGATTGATATTCAGTTCTTCTCTAGGCAAGGATTCACTGGAAGGCAGCTCTAGTAGTATCTACTTGGTGTTTGCAGTTATTTGGTTTGCTTCTCTTAAATTCGTATTTAACATTGTTTGAGGATCTCTGCTATATATAGCATTTGGAGTAGCAGATGTAGGTTTGTTTTTGATAATGAGATTAGTTCTTTGTTTGCTTTGTATCCCATGTGGAGGGATGGGGCATGTAAGTTGTTCTTAGCCAGAGGTTCTTTTTCTTGTTAAGGATGCCAAGTCTCTTGCTGGCTTAGCATATTCTGATTTTATTTCTGCTTTAGTAGCATCAAGGAAGATGATGTAAGATTCATTGTATATACTGTTTTGCCTTTTGTTTTACTAATGTAAATATTTTCTGTATATATAAGACATTTTTTCTGAAAAACAAGAATACATATAATAAAAGATTATTACACATATATAGTTGAACCCCTAATTTTAAGGAAATTTTGGCATTATGGACTGAAATCCAAGGAAGCCCAACCCATAGATGTTGGAACTATATTGCTCAACCTTTCGTGAAAGTCCATGATGGCATCTATGTGAAAAATTCTGAATTTACTAAACAGAAACCCTACTGTTAAATTCTTGATTTACTTCTCCTACTTACATAAGTTATTAATCTGAAATATTCAGCATTAACATCGAAGTAAATACATTAACAGCCTACACATGCAGATCTAAACTGAATAACATGCTCAATGACAAAGTGACACAAAAGGATTTTCTGGACAACTGTCCCCGGAAATACCCAATGCGGGAAAACCGGTGCTGCTAGCTTCTAGAGAGTTTTTATTATTAAGCAGATTCTAAGTACAACAGATCTGGGCACCAAACTGGTTAACCCAATAGAGAAATAAATTTGTAGTAATACCTCTATTCCAGAGACAGAAAACCGACTGATTCACACCCTCAAATGGGATTTGCAGAACTCAACCTTTTCCAACCTCTAGAAACCCCAACGCTGCTTTGAAGCCCTCTGCTTCAGCCTTGCTGGCCTGTGTCAGCATCTGCGCTGTTCAGGAAGGGCCTGCATCACCCTAGACTGGGTTATGTTGCCCCGACACTGCCCTAACTAGGCCTGCGTTAGCCCTCCTGGCCTCCTGCTGCCTCTGCGCTGCCCCTGATGGGCTCTCCGCTGCTCTGCGTAGCTGCTGCCTCTGCTTTGCCTTGGTTTGCTGCGTCTCTGCCCTTGTTGTACTCTTTGCCTGGGATTACACCATCCCCTTCGCCAATACTGCCCGTCGCTGCAACTGAAACATTTCTGAAATTATTAGCAAACCACGCCCTAGAATTCCAACTTAGCTTCAGTGCTCTGCCAGTGTGTGTGTTCTCCAACTGACCCCAAGCCCTCTTCTTATACTTTTCTCGTTGAAACATCAACGACCGTGATCTAATCTTGAATCGATGACTAAGATTAGAATATGCTTGATCCGTGTCACTTAAATCATTCTCATCACATGTTTAATTTAATTACCTTTAATCTTTTAATTTTCCTAAGTTAGACTTAAGGTCTTTAATTAAAAACATTAATTAATTAAATATCACTTAAACCAGATGGAATTTCTTAAAATTCTTTCTGGGTCTTGGATATCTTATGTACTTTAGTCCCTCCACAAAGTTTGGGAGCTAGAGCACATTTGATGCTACCCCAACACACCAAAATCTCAACAATCTAGAACTCCTTGGAAAGATGACTGTAGTTCTTCTACCATTCAACTCGAAATGTTCAAGAGTTTAAGGAATAGTGCATTTTGCTTTCACGCTTTACACTACCTATTTAAAGACAAGTAGATAATGGTCAAGACTCAAAATAAATAAAAATAACCACTAACCAATGCATCATTACGTTCGAAGAATCATATGGGTAGATGAGTGTAAAAATACATCAATGAGTATTGTATTAGAGTCCCTTATAAGCCACTACGATTGGTTCAGACCATTGACTACATAATTAGTTTCTTTGAATAGGGGGAGTGAAGCAAGTTGAATGGTATACCACAAGCACAAAGAAACCACAACACTTTTGCATCCACCTCATCCTTCCCACCAATATTAAGGAAATATACTAATGTTATTCTAGATTTAGAGGTTCCATAAGTTCCAAGAGAAGATGAAGATGTGTGGCCACCACCATGAAATCTAGAGGTGGCATCGGATTGAAGTTTTTGTTTCTTACCATACTTTTTTGTGCAACCTCCTCTATTTTGATGTATTTTTTCCTTTGTTCCATTGATATGTTAGGGAAAATTGAGATCCCTATGGCACCCTTATTCTCATCACTCTTCATCACCCCACAAAGATGCCTCCTCACATGGGTATATGAATTGCTATAAGGTTTTCCTTGATGAAAATTATGAGGGCATACAAATTTAATGGTTCCATGATTTCTTCCCCCTGAGTTAGTCCTCATAGGCAATCACGCTAGCATGTCGCAAAGTAGACAAGCCATGAAACCACCAATCATGTGCCTCAACCTCTAGATGCAAAGTGGCCATTTTAATGGCCTCTATCTTAGTCATCCCGTTGAGCTAGAAACATGTATCTAGCTTCTCCACCCAAGCACGAATTGTACACTTGGTGGTTGTAATGAATAAAATAATATAAATAATGATTAATTAGTTAATTAGTAATTAGGTTGAAAGGGCATGTCTGATGAGACATGACCTTTCGTGAAGAGGCACCTGCCTAGGTATATAAGCATGCCTCATTTGTAACATTCAAATCATTAATTCATTCATACTATTTAATATAATATTTGTATCCTAAATGGATATTCTAATATTCCATGTCTTATGGAGTATTTAACTTGAGAAGGAACTTTGTTCATTTCATTTGGTATCAAAGCAGTTTGAGCCTTTGGCCGCTTAACCGCTGCACAGAGCCATGCTCTCCGATCCAGGTCTTTAACCATAAAAATTGTCAACTTTGTTGCCGTCATAATCAAAGCTTTTCGCTACAAGTTTGTGGAGTGTTTCCATTTGCGCTATTAGGCCTTTGGCCATATAAAAAAACAAAGAAAAAAGAAAAAAAGAAGCTATTATTTGAAAAAAATAAGTTAAAAAAAAATTCGAAATTCGAAATAAAGAAGAAAAAAAAAAACATAAGTAGCAAAGGGAAAAGTATATATTATAAACAAAACAACCTGAAAAAAATTAAAAATAAACCATCGGACGGCCACATAGTCGCAGCCCACATTTACTGCAGTCACAACATTCCCGAGCCATTACCACTGCCGCTACAGTTCTAGCGCGCCGCTCTGCCCATCGCTCTAACTTTTGTCGCCAAACGGTGCTCGCCCTGCCGCCATGTAGCCAAGACAAAACCACACGTCCACACCCACACCCACGCCCACGCCTCATTCCACAGTCGCGCATACCTTTCCACCGCAGTACAACCCATCCAACTTTTTGCACTTTCTTCTGCGTGTTCTTTGGGTCGAACACCTGTGCTTTGAATGTCTGTTGTTTGAACCATTATTGGATCGACATTCCTTCCACCTGGCATAATTTTTCGATCGTTTAGCCACCATTTTTTTCTAACATCCAACCTTCATCTATCTTGACCATACATCCAATTGCCTTTCCATCTGTGACTTAATTCCTATCTGACTGTGGCTTATTTCCATTAACCCGAGTTGCTGCCATCGGTCAAAGGTCACGTGTGTATTGGAATCATTTGGAATTGTCTTGTCATGTCGTTACATTGTGGTAGGTTTTTAAAAAAATATACATTAACGTTATATAATAGTTACTATAAAGTTACAAGGAATCCATTTAATCCGTTAAAATTTAAAAGACATATATTAAGACTATTAAGTTATTTAAAAAGGGAGTGATAGGAAAAACTATTATAAAAGTCAAATATCTTCTTAGTAATTAAAGAAGATTTCATAAAAAGAATCAAGGAAGTAATTTTCAAAAAACCGAAAGGAAAATGTTATTAAGGATCTCTTAAAATATTAAGGAATCATTATTAAATCTCGAAGGTATATAAAAGGAAAAAAAAGGTTATTAAAGGTTTAAGTATTGGAAAAATGGAAAGGGAGATAAATCATTATATTCTAAAGATTTTATTTAAAAAAATGAATATATACATATATAAAAGAATTTGAGCCTCTTTTAAAAGAAAATATTAGTGAAGGATTCATTACCAAAGATTGAAGGAATAATAGTGAAGGATATTGGAAAGAATAATTAAGCTCGAGGGTTTATTAAAGGGAAATAATAATATTTTATTATAAATACTAGGAAGGGTCACCCTTAAAATCTCGAAGTTATCTTGACGCAAGCAAAATGGCATCCAAAACTGAACTGAAGGAAGGAAGATTTTTAGAGACCTTACCCACTGAGGCTAAAGTGCTATTTAAATTTAAAGGAAGTCTTGTTGGAAAAGATGCCACTATTGCTATAACACCCACTGAAGATAAAAATGATATAAACCCTAATTGCAAACCAGTTGGTGATTCCTGAGTCAAATATAATCGAAAACTTAGATTTTTTTAACAAAAAAAAATTACAACATAAAAAGTCTACAACTTAATATTGGGGATTATACTTTTATCTCTCAATTTATCGTGAAGACCTTACTTTTTTATAATAGCAATATTGTGTTGGGTTCACCCTGGATGGAAACTCTAGGATCCTTTATCCTAAATACAAAAAATAAGTTTTTGACATTTTCCTAGAAAAAGAAAAAAATAATGCTATAGGATGTTACCATGAAGCCAAATTCAGTGACGCCTGAAGACATACAAGAAATCTTTCAAGAAAGTAAAAAGGCGATCCAAAATATGCAAAAGGAAATTGACAAAATCACCACTAAGAAGAATGAATAAGTTGCTTGCCTCAAGGACCACAACGAAAAATTACTAATGCAAATTAAGAAGCTGAAGAAGGACAAGAAGTTGTTGGAAAACAAGGTGCAACAGTTTGTTGAGAATAAAGCATCGAATGTAGAAGTCCAAGTTGAAGAAACAGATATTGATCCAGTAAATGTCACAACTCAAGAAGCAGACAAGCAAGTTGCAGAAAATGAAAACTTGGATGTTGTAGTTCAGACGATGAACATCCCATGTGAAGGTTCTGTAACCAGCTCAACAACATCCTCGCCAGAAGAAAATCAAAAAGTTGCCACACACCTAATAAGGGAAAGCCAAATAAAAAAAGCTCCCTATCGACATCCAAATGATGGGAGTAGACAACTCGATCAAGCTATGTATTTAGAACAGAAACAACAAGCTAATGTTTTGAAGAATACTAATGTCAGTGCAATCCGCTCAAGTGATAATTTATCACAAGTTTCAAGTCGCCGTAAGATTCCACAAAAGATTGATTTAGGATTGTCCGATCCATTTTCAGTGCGACAGTTTTGTTTGTCACTTAGAGGATCATATCAACTTGTATAAACAAGGATGACTACCCTGAGAAGAGAAGACATTCGTAGTAGAAAAAGAGATCAAGGCCTTTCATCAACAAGCTTTGAGGACAAAGCTTTTTGAGGAGGAAGGCAATGTAATGAATAAAATAATATAAATAATGATTAATTAGTTAATTAGTAATTAGGTTGAAAGGGCATGTTTGATGAGACATGACCTTTCGTGAAGAGGCACCTACCTAGGTATATAAGCAGGCCTCATTTGTAACATTCAAATCATCAATTCATTCATACTATTTAATATAATATTTGTATCCTCAATAGATATTCCGATATTCCAAGTCTTTTGGAGTATTTAACTTGAGAAGGAACTTTGTTCACTTCAGCGGTGCCATCATATGTGGGGAAAAACATCCTCTCAATGGTACACTGCAACTCATAACTCTGCGTGCTAAGTCACTTGACACGGGGACACGAAGGACACGAGGATTCGAGTGTCAGACATGGACACAGTGACCCCCCAGAACAAGACACGTCCGGACACGTTATATATTATTTTATTAAAACACACACACACACACACACACACATATATATATATTAAAAATTAGATATTTCTTACACAAATTCATAGAAATTCGTTGATTCAAACATAGATCTTCATCTAGATGTAAGTTTTACAAAGATACATCATACAATCATACAAAGTAACATTAATAATTTAATACATTATGCATACATATTGATATTACAAATACAATTGTGACATATTCATCAATGATCCAATATGAGAAAGACAAGATACTGTATTTTTCTCATTAAGTCATCAAAATCAAAATGTGTTACATAGGTAGTACAATGCCAATGGAAAATGCCAAATAGAAATAGCAAATACAAAACAACTATAAGTCTATAAGTCTCAAGGTAGTAGGTATCTCATGAGTCATAAGTCATCAATCCTCATCATCATAATCAACATCACTGTCCTCATCATCATGGTCACCATTTCTCTCCTCTGCTGCATCCTCCTCCTCTATATCCAATGTCATCTTTGCATCTGTTAGTGTGGAGGATGGCGCCTCTGCAGTATCACCATTATCAAATGTGACAAGCTCTAGCACTGGCTCATTGAGATCCAAGTTGGTCAATGCCAAGTCAACACTACTGTCCAGACCCATATCATCAGGAAAGACATCCCACACCTTTGTCTTTCCCTTCAAACACCCATCCCTTTGCCTGTAAATAAGACGAAGTTTGGTGTAAACAAACACCATTGTCTCTTCCTTGGACTACTCAAGCCTGCTCTTCTTCACACTATACAAATTCCCATATGTGAACCAATTCCTCTCGCAACAAGAGAATGAAGTCACCTGAGAGAGGAGCCTCATGGCTGATTGCTGTATAGGAGGGCTTGTTGCCCCATGAGTTGACCACCAAGAATAGGGCTTCATAACCCCTTTGTCTCTAATCACATCATAGCCTGCAAATCGCCCAGTGCCAGGGGAAAACTCTACAAAGGCATCCACCTCATTAAGGGATGCCCTATCCCGAAAATTCCGCCTTAATGCATCTTTCCTCCCCTGTGAAATTTCACCATCCATGTGAGGAGGGAATCTGTGGGAAGTTCTGTTGAGAATTTGGAGGGTCGAAGATTAATTCCAATTCTCTTCTTGATAATTACTTGTGAGCTTACTTGATTTACTTATGTCTTCTCTTCTTAGCTTATTTAGTCTTTCATCAAGTCAATTACCAAAATACAAGAGACACAAATTTAGGCTCTTCGAGCTAGTGAAAAACCTCTCCCTCTTGGAGAGGAAAACCCACGTGAAATTCTTCTTGTAGACTTTCAAATGACAAGTACCATGACCAAGGCTCAGACCCTTGACCTATGTATGCATCTGAGACCTTGTCACTGCTTCTTTGTTGTCTTTCAATGCCAATCCTTCCTTTCTGCACTAATCTGCACTGACTTGCACCGACACTAGAGAACTCAGTCTCTATCTTTCTTGATTCATTCTTGGTTACCCAACCTCTTCTTCGCTTATTCAGATATTGGAGACAAGGTCACTTGAGACCTTATACTTTGCTTTGCACATCCATGAAACATTATTCCTTTGAGACATATTACTTTCTTTTACATAATATAGATAGGAAGGTAAATCACAGATTTACCTTCCTTCTATTCTCACACTGTAATTCAGATATAGCCTTTAAAATCCACATCAAACCAAACTTCAGTATTTTAACTTTGCATCATATGAATATCTTCCTGTAGAGTGATCCGTATATCTCAGACCGTTTAGAGTGTGTATTATTGTGGATAAGCCACAACCCTTGCTATGTATTTAGTCACTGGTTTGACCGCACTCTTGTCCGCAACTTCTTCTCATTGATCCGCATTCACTATATCCAAATAATACGCAAACAAATCCGCACCTTACACCTTGAACACTGCCTTTAACTCACATTTATAATAGACTTGTTCACACTATAAACATCACTGAGGTATCCACAATTCCTCTCTGTATTAAGCCCACACTTATTCTTGATCTGAAGTCCGCAAACAAACACTGTTGCACTTCAGGGAAATCCACATGCCATTTCACCAAGTGAGCCGCAGCTTCATCACCATATATATAGTGCACTGTTTCTAGATTGAGGCCGACTCTTCAAGCTGCCTTGTAGGCCGACTTCTACTTTTGTCCATAGGCCGACATGAAGGACTTTTATTCCAGCGTTAGATAGAATGACATGAGTGTAGATTTGAGCATCATTCACGAGCCATTTCTTCACGGTTTCATGACAAGGTCTTGGAGCATATTTTGATGACTAGACTCTTCATATTCATGACTCTTAATTATATTTATAACTAGAAGAAAAATCCTAATAGACATCAAGAAGAAGTCTATTGACCTATAATAAAACCTTGCTCATGAAACCCATGATACAAGCATAAAAAAATACATTTTATTTTCTTTGTCTTCTTCTTTTACATAAATACATAATTAAATAGTCAATATGAAGACCGATCCTAGTTACACTTTTCAACACTCCCTCTTAACTAGGGAGGTACATGGTCACTTTCAAACTGAAGAATCTCATAAGAAGAATCGAATTGGTAATCGCATTTGTATAGCATCATATCAACTAGCATTGTCCTAGTGCAAGGCCTTGACTAACATTCCCATCTCTCAACAAGACAATGGGCTACAATGCTGGCGAGACACATGACTTATAGACACCATAATCATTGTGTCTCCAAGGCACATACTCCACCTAGGTGTTCCCAGAGTATGACCTTCTTGGAATATTCTTCTCTTGGGTAGCTAGCCCTCAAAGAATATTGGTCCCCGACTACTCTTATCTTCAATGCCCTATCACATTCTCAAAGACTATCGAATGCCAGATGATTACCCAATCCTCCATTCTGTCTTCCCAAGTGAAGACCAGAATGATGTGTCTATCCATTCTCTCCACATGGCCTACGCTAAGACTTATGGCTGTTAGTCTTGGTCTAATGCATAACACATGTATTAGAGAATCATATACGTCACTCCCTCTTAACTCAGGAAGGACATACTTCAAGTTTCTTCCAAGCAAGAAACTTATCACTAGGCTCCCTCTCAACCAGGGACCTGTAGCAGCAATGGTGAGACACCCAGCTGCTCATGAAGAATTCCTCACCTCGATGTCATGGTTTTCGATATTGAGGAATCTTCAACCTTTGGCTTCATAGGGCACAGATCATCCATCACTTTCATCCACGAGTCATGTCAACTATCAGAAAGTGATTCATCAGACTTCCTTATCTGGTCCATCTTTATACCATGCTGTTTTCTTCCGAACCATTTCCCCAAGATCTTACATCCTTCCACATGATTGGCAACCCTACATAAATTCATCCAGATAAACACATACATATGAACTTTTAAATCAAAAGTTACCTCAGTGATGATCTTTCACCATGACATCTTCCTGTAGGCATCGTCATCCTCTATTCAGAGTGACACATCTCCTAAAGATATGTTTTGTCAAGGGTCTTCTTGTTTACCATACTTCTTTGAGAGTCCACATATCTTCCTAGGAGATCTCCTAGTCACATTTTCTTGGCTTTTGGATGATAACCGCCTCTTGACATGGTTGCACTTCATGATCTCTTCCATTCGTTCTCCACACAGCTTCATCCCCAGGAACTTTCAGTATCCAGTTCCTTGTTTGTATACAACCACCTCATATTCCACATGAGGACATATTTCCTTTCATCTGTTAGTGGAAATTTGTACACCAGAAGAGATCCTCCTTCCATAGATCATAGAAGTCCATTACTTGCAACCATATGACATGACTTCACAACATCTAGTGTCAACATATATATATATATATACCTTTTTCCTCTGAGTTATCCTACAACAAGTTTACTAGCATGGAGAACTTCATTCCATTGACCTGCTTCATCAATATGTCATCACATATTAATCGCAGAATTCTGTAGCATAGGATTCTCGATGAAACCTTTCTGCTTTCTTTCTAATTAGCGAATCCATAGAGAACTCCATTAGAAAATGGCAGCACCTGTTTCCATGATGACCCTTGATCTTGATGATTGCCTTCCATCAATGTTGTTTATCAGTGAAGTTTTCCAGGAACTGTTTCACCAAGAGCTCTTACCATGCGTCTATGATGCTATTAATATACATTGCTTTCTGTCACACTCTTTTACAACCAACATAAATCACTTAAAGAGGAAGATGATCTCAATCATAATAGAGATCTCTCGCTTCTTCTTTATTAGATTTTTGTATATTAGGTTCTTCCCTTATATTTGTGACATGGGCTTCTTCCTTATTCCTATTGTCCTTTCCAAATTTAGGACAATCTCTTTTATAATGCTCAAGTTCATTACATCTAAAGCATCATACTTTGTTCATATTTCTTCTTTTATTCTGAGGACCAAATTTTCGAATATTCCTTTCTTCCTAGACATGGCTGCAAAGGCTTGATTCCCTTCACTTGATCCTGTATCAGCTTTGGCTTTCAATCTTGTTTCCTCTATTTTACATAGAGACCATAAATTGTGGAATGGTGTGGCTTCTTTCTTCCTGTATAAGCTTGAAGTGAAGTTTCTCCATTCTTTTGGTAGAGCATTCAACACCACTGTAGTTATCTCACTATCAGACATTACTTCTCTCAATACAGAGAATAGCTCCACCAGTTTCTCATACATTTCTTTTTGCAGTTTTCAGTTTTGATACATAGAGTATGAGTGAGTCCTTAATGGATTCTATGAGAATCCTCTGGGCTCTAATTTCTCCTTTCATGTACTTGGCATGAACTGGAGCATCTTCTTTTGAGGGTTGAATTGTAGATTCTTCGATCTAGACCATAACTTTGTCTACAATCAAATCTGTCCTCTTCTTGATGTCCCAACCAATTTGTTGCTCTCTTTGCAATAAGTCATTTGAGCGATTAAATAAGGTCATAGATACTTACTTGAGTATAGAGACTTCCTCCTTTTCATAGCTTCTTTGATTATAATGAAGATAAGAACTCATTCTTAGATTGAGTTCTTGAATCCTTGATGATAAAAGATGTTTTCAAACAGATGATATCTCTTCCAACGAAGTCTTGGATATAAATCTTTCATGGCAAAGATTATTCTAATGATTAGTGGATCTTATGAGGAATCTTCCTTGCAAACTGATCTGACCTTTTAACCCAAACTATGATCTTTGCTTCCTGGAGTGTCTTCTTGGCAAGTAGCCCTTGTGTTCAACACCTTAGCTTTGACTCCATGTTGAGAATTTGGAGGGCCGAAGATTAATTCAAATTCTCTTCCTGATAATTACTTGTGAGCTTACTTGATTTACTTATGTCTTCTCTTCTTAGCTTATTTAGTCTTTCATCAAGTCAATTACCAAAATACAAGAGACACAAGTTTAGGCTCTTTGAGCCAGGGCAAGACCTCTCCCTCTTGGAGAGGAAATCCCACGAGAAATTCTTCTTATAGACTTTCAAATGATAAGTAGCATGACCAAGATTCAGACCCTTGACCTATATATGCATCCGAGACCTTGTCACTGCTTCTTTGTTGTCCTTCAATGTTGATCCTTCCTTTCTACACCAACCAGCACTGACCTGCACCGACACTAGAGAACTCGGTCTCTATCTTTCTTGATTCATTCTTGGTTACCCAACCTCTTCTTTGTTTATTCAGATATTGGAGACAAGGTCACTTGAGACCTTATACTTTACTTTGGACATCCATGAAACATTATTCCTTTGAGACATATTACTTTCTTTTACATAATATAGATATGAAGGTATTCTCATACTGTAATTCAGATATAGCCTTTAAACAACGCATCAAACCAAACTTCAGTCTTTTAACTTTGCATCATATGAATGTCTTCCTGTAGAGTGATCCGTATATCTCAGACCTTTTGGAGTGTGTATTACTTTGGATAAGCCACAACCCTTTGTTGAGATTTTGTGTATTTGCGGTAGTATCAGTTGTGCTCTAGCTTCCAAACTTTGTGGAGGGACTAGAGTTCACCTGATCTACAAGACCTAGAAATGGATTTGGGAAATTTCATCTGGTTTAAGAGATATTAAATTAATTAATTATTTTAATGTATTTCCTAAGTTAAAACTTAGGAAAATAAAATAATTAAAGTGAATTTAATTGAACATGTGATGAAATTGTCTTAAATCACACGGATCAGCGGGAAAGGCAGCAGAGAAGCAGATCTGAAGGGACAACGCAGTTTTTCGAGAGCAAATTTACGTAGAGGGAAGTGTGACGCTGTCCAGCGCTGTGTCCTAGCAAGCCCACATAATTAATGCGCAGAGGCAGCTCAGAAACAATGCTGGTTGGGTCTGAAGCCAGCCAGTGTGATTCAGATCTGAATCTCTTGGATCAAGAAAGTCTGCAGAAAAGTTGCAAAAATTCAAAAGAGCTGGTGGGGTTAAATTTTTGAAGTTATCAGATTTTTAGCCTTAGCGCAAGTGACATAGATTGAGAGGAGATCAGCTTCTCAGAGAGTTTCTTGCCAAAGGAAACTTGTAGTTTGATCAGAGGATCAAAGAAGAAGCTGAATCATAGTTGATTTGGTAGATCTCAAAGGAGGGAAATCAAGTGTCAGAGGGAGCAGAGGGTGCCTAGTTCGTAAAGCACCTTAGATCTAGATCTCTAGTATAGAGAGGAGGAGCTCCGATACATTCTGAGAAGATGGCTCCTCATGGACTGCATGATCAGGATAGGCTAGAGGGCCTCTCAAACTTTTTGGTGTGGAAAGAAAGGATCCTGATTGTCCTTGAGGCATACGGTCTAAGAGACCATGCAGAGTAGACTCTGGCCACATCGACATATGCGGATCTCCTACAGAAGCATAGGGAAGCTGCTGGGCATGCCAAGCAGCTGATAATGGATAGTATCAAGGACCATATTGTACCACAGAAGCTGAGAAGAGGACATCTAATGAAATGTGGAAGGGCTTGACTTCCCTGTATGAGGGAAAATCAGTCCAAAGAAAGATGCTGTTGCAGGCCCAAATGAGGTCATTCATGATGACCAAGGGAGAAGACATCGAGCATTTCCTCTTCAGATTGCAGTCAATCAGGGATTAGCTTACTGCAACGGGTGCAACCGTAGATGATGCAGTGGTAGTCAGGATTGCCCTCAATGCAGTCACGGTTGAGTGGGAAACCTTTGTCCAAAGTATCTTGGGCAAAGCAGACCTCCCAGATTGGGACAGTTTGTTGTCAATTTTGCGTCAAGAAGAACTCTGCAGATTCACCAAGAGGCAGCACAACCTAGGCTTGAGCAAAATGAAGAAGGAAGATGTAGCCTTGGCATTGAAGAAGCAACCAAAGAAGAAGAAGGATCTTTCAAAGATCAAGTGCTTCTAATGTGGTGAAATGGGATATTTTGCCAGGCATTGTCCTCAGAAGAAGAAGGACAAGGAAGCATCTTCTTCTAAAGCAGCTGTGGCAGATGATGGGTCAGAAGATAATGCAGCCGTGGGTGCTCATGAACCACGGAGGTGGGGTGACATGGATATGTAGAGGAGCTACATGGAAGAGTGGAGGGATCCTTGAGCAGCTCATCTCTTGGATCACAAGCGAGCTACAACAACCTTAAGACAATAGCGGGACAAGTGGAGCAGTGGGTGCATAGATCACAGATGAGGCAGAGGCAGAGGCAGATTTGGAGGCTGGGAGGAGCAGCGCACAACATAGTAGCAACAGCGTAGAAGCAGTAGCAGCGCAAAGCAGTGCAAAGCTGCAACAACGTAGAAGGCTTCAGAGGGATAGCGCAGTGCAACAACAGCGTGATAGATTTCAGCACAAGGAGCTGATGTGACTTCAATAGTGTAGAGGGAGTCTGATTACGCAGGCAGAGCTGTAGCTGTGCATCGTTCTTTAGATGCCAACACAGATCTGTAGCGTATGGAGCTTCAATGATGAGGATGCAGCTCATTTGACTTGTTTGTGAAAGATTGGGTAGGAGATTTAGTTGTTTCTCTCAACAACTGAAGTTGCAGTGCAGCAGATCAGCAGTGGTAGTGCTATGAGCAACACAAATGCAACATATCGAGAGGGAGCTGCAGTACAGTGGTTGTAGTGGCAGTGGCATAGTCATGGACAACAGTACAGAATGGCAACAGTAGTGCAGAGTTGAGTGGCAGGAGGCCAAGCTTCAGCAGCACAAAACCAGTGCCCAAAATCATGTAATGCATAAGTGTGATGTATTGCTAGAGCACACCCTTGATGCTAAGAGGGAGTGTTGAGATTTTGTGTATTTGGGGTAGCATTAGTTGTGCTCTAGCTCCCAAACTTTGTGGAGGAACTAGAGTTCACCTGATCTACAAGACCCAGAAATGGATTTGGCAAATTTCATTTGGTTTAGGAGATATTAAATTAATTAATTATTTTAATGTATTTCCTAAGTTAAAACTTACGAAATAAAATAATTAAGTGAATTTAATTAAACATGTGATGAAATTGTCTTAAGTCACACGGATCAAGCTTTCTTTTAGTCTTAGCCATTGATTCAAGATCTGTTAATGGCTGTTGATTTGTCAACGAGAAAAGTATAAAGGAAAGGTTTGGGGTCATTTGTAAAGACACATAGAGGTAGAGCACTGAAGCTAAGATGAGATTCTAGGGCGGGGTTGCTAAGAATACTCAGAAGTGTTTCATTTGCAGAGATGGGAATTTAGACCAAGGGGATGATCTGATCCCAGGGTCTAGAATACACAAGAGGCAGAGAAGAGATCAGCTCAAGGACAACGCAGAGGAAGGCAGTAGCAGCAGGGACCACGTCATTTTTAGGAAACCCTTTAGGGGTTGCACAGAGACCCTAAGGGGCAGCGTAGTGACTGCGTCACCCATTCTGGGGTAGCGCAGTCCCTTCTAGTAGCAGTGCTGAGGGTTTGGAGGCCATCCAAGGTTGACTCAGAAGCTTTTAGGGGCTTTAGAGGCTGATGCAGTGCATTTCAGGGGCAGCGCTGGGGTTTCTAGGCCTAGATCAGGCTGAGTTCTGTAAATCCCGTTTGAGGGTGTGGATCAGTTAGTATTTGTGGGCCCTAGATCAGCTAGGAGCTGTAGATCTAGAGTTTTCTCTGTCGGGTTTTCCAGATTTGGAACCTAGAAGTTGTGTATTCAGAAATATTCTTAATAATAGAACCCTCTAGTAGCCAGAGACCGATTTTCCCACATTGGGTTTTTCTGGGGACAGTTTGTCCAGAAATAACTGTCACATTGTCAATGTGTGCATGTGCTTATTCTAGATCTGAATTGGTAGAGATCTGTAATGTGTTTTGCTTCGATGTTAACTTGAATTTATTCAGTTGATAACTTGTTTAAGTAGGAGGAGCTTAACCGGATTAACAGTAATAATTTTTGCATAAGAATTAAGATTCAGAAATTTCTACACCCTTGCTACGTATTTAGTCACAGGTTGGACCGCACTCTGGTCCGTAGCTTCTCATTGATCCGCATTCACTGTATCCAAATAATACGCAAAACAGATGCACACCTTACACCTTGAACATTACCTTTAACTCGCATTTATAACAGACTTGTTCACACTGTAAACATCACAGAGGTATCTGCAATTCCTCTATGTATTAAGCCCACGCTTATTATTCCTGATCTGAAGTCCACAAACAAACGCTATTGCACTTCAGAGAAATCCGCATGCCATTTCACCAAGTGAGCCGCAGCTTCATCACCATATATATAGTGCACTGTTTCTAGATTGAGGCCGACTCTTCAAGTTTCCTTGTAGGCCGACTTCTACTTTTGTGCATAGGCCGACATGAAGGACTTGTATTCCAACGTTAGATAGAATGACGTGAATGTAGCTTTGAGCATCATTCAGGAGCCATTTCTTCACAGTTTCATGACAAGGTCTTGGAGCATATTTTGATGACTAGACTGTTCATATTCATGACCCTTAATTATATTTATAACTAGAAGACAAATCCTAATAGACATCAAGAAGAAGTCTATTGACCTATAATAAAACCTTGCTCATGAAACCCATGAAGCAAGCATAACAAAATACATTTTATTTTCTTTGTCTTCTTATTTTACATAAATACATAATTACATAATCAATATGAAGAGCGATCCTAGTTACACTTTTCAACGAGTTCCACCATTCAGCCACTCATGGTTGTATTATTTTGGGTTCAAGGAGTGAGCCAAACAATGTAAAGTTGTGCAATTCTTGTCCCATCTGCTGACAAGAATATCTTGTATGGTGGTGAAGAAGGCCCTTGGTGATGTCTCATACTCGAGGCATTCACTCTGTAAAATAATTTTCCTCACGGACTCAATCATGGAATCCGATCCCTCATAAACCTCTCCTAGGATGGGTTGGTCTGTATCTGCAGATCGAAGCAAGGAAATGATAGGGTCCATGATCTAAATAAGTAGATCTACCCTCTCCCACCAGGCATCATCTAACTCTGTGTCCTTCACTCTTTTTGAGGCTGCTTGATCTGTCTTTCTCCAAAAAGACCAAAACTCTGAAATAACCATGGCCCCAAGAGAGGTCTTGACCTCCTTCAACCTCTTCAACATGATGAATGAAGAGGAAAACCATGTATCCGCAATCTTCAACAATGATAGATTGGTGTACTTCTTGTAGATAGTGAGGGCATTTGTATGGTTTTGTACAAAGTTGCGGATCTGCCATGCATCCTCAATAATGCTTCCAATCCAAAACACATCAGAAGCAATAGATTTCAGTGCTAAGTTCAATGAATGGACAATGCAAGGTGTCCAAAATACTTGTGGATATTTAGCTTCCACAATCATGCCAACAACCCTGCAAACAAGTGCATTATCTGTAATGATTTGCACACAAGAATCAACACCTACATCTTCAATAACTTTAATAGACAACTCACCGATATATTGTGCATCCATGTATTGTCCAAGTGCATCCACTAATTTCAAGAAAACTACACCATTCAGGGAAGACACCATGAAGTTTATGAGTGGGTGCCATGCTGGATTTGTCCATCCATCAGAAACATTGCTAACCCTAGATGTTGGTCATGCTGATTTAATAGGCTCAAGCATTTTGTCCACCTCTTTCCTTGCCTTCATTAACAATGTGGTTCTAAGCTTCTCTGACCTAGGAGGCACATACCCTGATGAAGCCGTTTGAGTTATAGCTCGGCACATCTCAATAAATAGAGGTGAGTATGCGACATTGAAGGATATGAAGTTCTGATAGAAAAAAAAAACAATGGTGAGATCAAGCTCTTCCCGCTTCTCTTTCTGGAAAATCTTGTCCATTGGACCAAGTGCAATTGCTTTTCTTTTTGCTGCTTGTCCCCCACTAGAACTATCAAATGGGAACTTGTTGCTGCTTTTCCTCAAGAATGGAAGGGGGTCATCATTCTTGTTTCATTTTGTTTTTGCAGCAACATTTGCCACACCAACAGATGCCTCTCTTTCCATTCCTTTCTCTTTGCTAAAGACACTTGTGTACAAGCTGGAATTCCACATCTTGGTAAAGCCAACAAATGAGCTTTCACATGGTAATATGTGCTCATGAAATGATTGTGGCAATATCTGCATTTCCAAGCAACATTACCTCCTCCCTTCATCTTGCTACCTGTCCCTGCTTCTCTTGTGACATATTTCTACAATGGAATTTGTGGTCTTGAGGTTGTTGTCTTCCCTAAACATTTAAAGCTGCTGTTGCAGCCCCAAGTCAACAAAGGCGGGAGGAAGACAACTACTCAGCAGATCTGAGCCAGACAGATCTGAGATTCGATCAGGAGGTTGATCGGAGAGTCTTGTCTGATTGTGTTTGGGTGAAAGATTTCCAGGAGGGAAATCAATTTTCAGAAGAAGCAGCTCCAGAGGGTTTCTAGTCACAATGAAACCTAGATCCAGAGTTTCTATAGCCACAGAAAGAGGGAGAAAGAGTATTGTTTCTTGTCAGAGCTAGATGGCTTCTCATGCGCTGAGTGACTAGGACAGATTGGACAGTGTGTCCAACTTTGTCATCTGGAGGGCTAGGATACTATCAGTCCTAGATGAGTACGACATCAAGGATCATGCAACGAGTGTTCTAGCTGTGCCTGCAGATCCTGATCCTCTAAAGAAATTTAAGGAGAATCAAGCACGGACTAAGCGTTTGATCATGGATGGAGTGAAGGATCACGTTGTACCACATATTGCTGAAAAGAACACAACAAATGACATGTGGGTTGCTCTAGAAGCAATGTATCAAGGAAGCTCCGTCCAACGGAAAATGCTCTTAGAGAATCAAATGAGGATTTTCTAGATGCAGAATGGTGAGGAAATAGATCCTTTCCTTTTCCGACTTTAGACCATCCAAGACCAACTGGTTGGCATGGGTGCTACTCCAGACGAAGGGCTCTTAGTGAGGACTTCCCTTAATGCAGTCTCCAAGGAATGGGAAACATTTGTCCACAGTATACTGGGCAGAGCAACATTACAATCCTGGGCAGACATGTGAGCTATCCTTCGCCAAGAGGAGATCAAGAGGGTCACCAAGAAGCAGAATATCAGTGGTGGGGCAGTTCGAGTGAAGAAAGAAGAGGAAGATGATGCAACCCTTGCATCAAAGGAAAGAAAACAAGGGAAGAAGAAGAGGGACCTTTCTAAAGTCTGGTGCTTTAATTGTGGCGAACTTGGACACTTCGACAACAATTGTATTCATGTGCCTCAAGAGAAGAGGTGGGGTGACATGGATATGAAGAGCATCTACAAACAGTGGCGGGATCCTTGAGTCAGTGCTACTCTTGGATCACATACGAGCTATGGGAGCCTTAAGACAGTAGCGGGAGTCGAGAGATAGTTGCAGAAGGTCACAGTGAAGCAGAGGGCAGAGTTGAAGAGCTAGAGAGGGAGCAACGTAGGCAGAGGCAACAACAGTGTGGAGACAACAACACAGAGGCTGATGGGACTTCAACAGCGTAGAGAGGCAGTGCTCACGCAGTGTAGAGCTGTAGTAGCGCAGTGGCTTCAGGAGGACAACGTAAATCAACAGCCAGGGAGCTTCAGTGATGGTGGCAGCCCGACTTGTCTATCAACGGTTGGGCAGGAGTCCTTCAGTTGCTTACTTCTCAACAATTGAGTTGCAATGCAACAGTTAGCAGTGGGAGTGTTATGGGCAGCATGATGTAGCAATTTGAGAGGGAGCTGCAATGCAGATGTGGTAGTGTCAGTGGTAGTGGCATGGGCAACAATAAAGAAAGCAACAGTGCAGTGGATGGAGGGCAGCAGGCCAAGCATCAACAGCACAGAAACCAACATCAAGATCTTGCAGTGCATGGTGTGGATGCATTGCTAGAGCACACTCCGTGCTAAGAGCGAGTGTTGAGATTTTGTGTAGTTGGTGTAGCATCGGGTGTGCTCTAGCCCTGAAACTTTATGGAGGGGCTAAGACACAGTTGAACTCCAAAGCCCAGAAAGTGTTTGGTGACATTTCAGCTGGTGTTCAAGTTATTCAAATAATTAATTATTTTAATGGATTTCCTAAGTCTAAACTTAGGAAAATTAAATAATTAAAGTGAATTAATTAACACATGCGCTGAAATGTTCTAAAAGACACAGATGAAGAAGTCTTTTAATCTCAGCCGTTGATGAATGTTTTAATCTCGACTGTTGATGAGATCGATGAAAAAGTATAAGAGAAAGGCTTGAGGGTTAGTTGGAGACGGACACACAGTTGCAGAACTGAGAGACTAATATGGAATTCTAGGGTAGGGTTTGCTAAGAATTTCCGGAGGAGTTTTCTGCAGTGAGGGGTAGTATTATTGGCTGAGGGGATGACATGATCCCGGAGCTAAGAGTCAGCAAGAGGCAGAGGAGCAGAGAGCAGCAACAGCAGCCACGCAGCCGCTACGCAGGTACTACGTAGGCCAAGGGAAGGGCAGCGATGCAGCTCCAGAGGGTTTTAGAATTACGAAGAGGGTCTCTAGGGCCAGTGTAAGGCCAATGTCACCCACTCTGGGGTTACACAGTCCCTCTCTGGGTAGCGCAGTGGCACACAGAGCCTAGCAGGGCTGACGCTGGGGCTTCAGGGGCAATGCTGGGGTGTCTAGGGCCAGATCCAGGTTGAGACTTGCAAATCCCGTTTGAGGGTGTGGATTAGTCAGATATTTGGTCTTGGAACAACAGGTTAGCTGCAGATTTCTTTTATTTATCTGTCGGGTTTTTTAGATCTAGAACCCAGATTTGCTGTACTCATATTCTACTTAATAAAATAAACCCTCATATCTGTTGCACCGATTTTTCGGGGACTTATATCTAAAAATCCATGTGTCACTTTGTTTGAATGAGCATAGTGTTCTGTAAATGATCTGCATGTGTAGATTGTTAGTTTTGTTTACTTCGGTATTTTCTGAATCTAATTTCTGAAGATAACTTGTATAATTTAAATCAAGTAGGAGAAGTAAACCATGATACTGCAGTAGAATTTTCACCAAGGCTCATATAGGGCTCCCATAAACTTTATATAGGCCTTCGTTTTTGGTCCCAAGTGTGAAGGAATCTTTCATGCTAGTTCTCATCGGCCAAGCAAGGACATTCCCATTTATGAATGCAACCTTGAAACCCTTGTCTTCCATTGTAGAAATTGAGACAAGGTTCTTCTTCAAACCCAGTACATGTAAGACATCATGTAGATATATAATTTGACCATACTTCAAATGAAAAGAAATAAATCCGAACCCCTTCGCAGGATAGGTAAAATTCTCTCTAAGAATTATCTTCAAATCAGACTCGCTCTCAACCAATTTTAAGAGAACTTCTCTATAGCTAGTGAAATGTCTAGAAGCCTCTCTGTCTACCAACCAACTATCAAAAGAATCCAGTGGAGAGGAACTAGAAAAGAAACAGGAAAGTACTCGGATTGAGTTTCAACTGCATTATTATCATACCTTGGATTTCTTGATGTATTTTGAGGATGGTGACCTTCTTCACGAGTAACAATAGCTTCTCTTCTTCTTTTGTTGTTACACTTTTGTTGTAGCCATGATTGTTTTTGTTGGATCTTGGAGAACTTCCATTTAGCGGACAATCTTGGTCATAATGACCATGGTTATGGCAATTATAGCATTGAATTTTTGACATGCCCCTTCTAAATCTTCTATTGGAGTTCTCGGATGCTGGAGAAGGCTTTCTTGAATTAGATGGCCGTCCTCTTTCTTTCCTCTTCTTGGTTTGGGCTGAAAAGGCAGTGGGTTCTCCTTCTTCATGCTTTTGAGTTCTCCCTCTAGAAATCATCCTGGACTCTTCTTGAGTACACTTGCCTAATAGCTCATCAAATGAGGGAAACTAGTCGTTGTTGCTATTGGTTGTAATAAATGTCTCCCACATCATAGGAAGACATCCAAGGGCGATCAACACCGGCTCTATCAGATACACTCTCTCCAATAGTGAAAAGTTGATCCTTGAGTTGAGATATTGTCATGAAGTATGCTTGAATGGTCTCACCCTTGTTCATCTTGATGTCCTTGAGTTGATTCTTCAAAGTGAGAATATGGCTCAAGTTGTTGACCTCATACATTCCAATCAACTTATCATACATTTCCTTGGACTTATTCAATTGTGAAACGTAAGTGATCAAATGATCTCTCATAGAATCAATAATGATTTTCTTAGCTTTGATCTCACCTTTCTTTTACTTAAACTTGGCAGCGACAATCACATTCTATAGAGGCTCAAGTAACCTACCTTCAACATATTCCATAACATCATTCTCTTCCAAAGTCAAATCCACCCTAGCTCTCTAAGCAACAAAGTTGGACAAGTCATTCAACTTCTCCTCAATCTTGAAGTATAAGGTAAACATCTTGACTTAGTCAAACGGCTTTCAATAAAAAATAAGATATCTTCAAGGCTGATTGCTCTTGTCTGCTTGGGATTTTCTTCACCTTAGCTCTGATACCATATTAATTTTCACAATGTTCTATGCTGTAACAATCACTTAAAAAATTTCTTCTTTACAGTAGCAATCATTTTTCCAATTTATTTTCAATCACCAAATAACAGTAAGCAATTGTAGATAGAAAAATAAATAATATTCACACTAGAAGACAACCAAGATCAATGAGACACAAACATTTAGGTCAAAGACCAGGGAAAAACCCCACATGGGGAAAAATCAGCAAGATTCTTCTTCTATTAGATGTTCATCAATTGTTTAGCAAAGATACATAATCCAAGTGTTGATTTCTGGTATTATCAAATGTGCTCTAAGTCTCAAATTTTGCAGGTATGTTTAGACACATGTATTCTAGAATACCCAGAAAGCGTTTTGGGAAATTCCACTCCGATGGGGTTTTATTAAAATAATTAATTATTTTTAATGGGAGCCTAAGTCTAAACTGGGTGTGAATCTTCTAGAAAAAGACGGAGATCGAGTCAATATGATGTAAGCCATTGATTATGTTTTAATCTGGGCCGTTGGTTATCCAACGAGAAGATTATAAGAAGGAATTCGATGGACATTTGGAAAACACATCAGGGAGATTCTAGAGATCGATTTCTCAAGTGAGCAGCTAAAGAGATCACATCGAGTTTATTCTATAGAGTGAGGGGCAGAGATAGTTCCTCTTGGAGATTTTCCTGAGCTGGGAATACATCGCAGAGAAGGCAGAGAGGAGGACGTAGAAGAGGCAGTGTAGGGGCTACGCTGAGCAGCGCAGAGCCACGCAGAGGCAGCGCTGAGCCTCTGAAGAAATCAACAATTTTGTTGAGGGTCAGTGACATCCAGTGCTAGAGTGCCGGGGCAGAAGATCAGTATCCAGCCAACAGAAAGACCAGTCAAAGGAGGTGACACAATCCCCAACCAGAGTGACGCAGATCTGCGCAGAGGCAACGTGGGGCTTGTTAGTTCAGGGTTGGGTCAGTGCCAGATCTCCAGTGTTAGTGCGAGGTCATTTTCTCACTAACTCTTTGTTAGTTATTTTCTCTGTATGGATGGCCAGTATGTTAATTTTTCATAGGACTATATTGATCTTTGCTTTGATAGTTGCATTTTATCATTTACACATTAAGTTCACCCCATAGCATCATAACATTATTCAGATTTACATTATTATTATTCATCAACATATGCAGCTATGTAGAAAGAACAATAACATCATCATCAATGCAACGGAACATAAAGGAACACCTGAAGAAAAACATGCACACAATAGAGACAACAGGATTGGTCGGAGACCAGGGAAAAACTCACTATGGGGAAAACCTTTGCAAATTATTCTTCTAGTAGATTGTCATCAAATGATTCAACAAAAGAGAGTACAATGATCCATATCTTTATAACAACTAGAATATCCATGAAACACATCCAATTATCAAAACCTTTGATTCCGATAAATGCAATATACTGTTACTGCCTGTAGCGTACTGTCAAACACTACTATCACTGAGCGGAAAATTTAGAGGACTGTAATTTCATCTATGAGGCCTTAGCCACTACCATAACACTCTGAGCCAATGGCCAAAGGTCCCCCAACTGCCACCATAGCATTTTGTGCCTGCGACTGTGGAGAAATCTGTCTTTAAAGCCTTAGTTGTGGGCATAACACACTGTGCCCGTGGCCTAAGGGTCCTCAACCGCTACCTTGCCTGTAGCAAGGCCATGGCTCTGGCCCGGATCCACTAGTTCTATGCCTGCGACCAGAACAAAAACCCTAACTTTCGTGCGACCCTCGAACCTAAGATTTCAGTCCTTCGTGCGAACTTCTTTCGTCGAACCTGAGCGAGCCAAGACAACATGCAAGAGAAGAAGAGAGCTTGATCAATTGTGTCCAAATGAGTTTGAGGTCTCTTCTATTTATAGGCTTCCATGAGGGTCCACTTGAGGTTGAGGCCGACCTAACCCAATATACATGAGTTAATAAATAAATTTAAAAACCAACTTTTGCTTGTCCAAATAAGGTGATCTTTAGGTTGATTTTGGTCCTCTCGAAAAGAGGAATTCAATGCAATCATTTTCTTTGTCATTTGAGCTACCCAAAGTGGTATCTGGCAACAGTTGCTTAAATTTAACACTCCCTCTCAACTAGGGAGAATTCCACTTGCTCATATCTGACCATCGATCATCATGACACACGTCCCATCTCAAGTATCTCATCATCTCGAATCATCAATGTACATCGCTTGCTAATTCCTACTTACTTGATTGTTCCTTTTCATATGTTGAATATGTGAAAATTCTACTGTAGTGTATTAGTTTATTTCCTCCTACTTGATTAATTAATACAAGTTATTTCCAAAAATTAGATTCAGAAAATATCGAAAATAAACACAACTACAACCTACACATGTAGATCATTTACCGAATAATACACTCATGCAACAAAGTGACACATGGATTTTTGGACACAAGTCCCCGGCAAAACCCAAAGCGGGAAAACCAGTTCAATAGATTTGAGGGTTTATTATTAAGTAGTTCTGAGTACAACAAATCTGGGTTCCACACTTGGAAAACCTGACAGAGAATAAAATATATCAGATCTGCAGCTAACCTGAAGATCTAGTGCCAAATATCTGGCTGATCCACACCCTTAAACGGGATTTACAGGACTTAGCCCGGATCTGACCCTAAAAACCCTCAGTGCTGCTTCAGAAACCCCAGCGTTTCCCTGAGGGCCTGCGTCAGCCTCTGCGTGGCTCTAGGAGGGCCCGCATCACCCTTGGAGGGTCTACGCTGCTCCTGCACTGCCTCTGCTAGGCCAGCATCAACCCAGCGTGACCCTAGCTACCTCTGCGCTGCCTCTGTTGGACTGCGTGGCCCTGAAGTCCCTCTGCGCTGACCTTGAGATGCTCCTCTTGCCTCTTGCTGTCTCTTGGCCCTAGAATCAGATGATTCCCTTGGCCAATATTACCCCTCACTGCAGGAAATTTCTCTGGAAATTCTTAGTTAACCCACCCTAGAATTCCAGATCTATTCCTCAGTTCTACCAAAATTGTGTGTCTTCAACTGACCCTCAAGCCTTTCTCTTATACTTCTTTGTTGAACCCTTCAATAGTTGAGATTAAATCATTCATCAACGATTGAGATTAAAAGACTGCTTGAGCCTTGTGATTTAAGACAATTTCAGTACATGTGTTAATTAATTCACTTTAATTATTTTATTTTCCTAAGTTAGACTTACGAAATCCATTAAAAATAATTAATTATTTGAATAACTTGAACACCAACTGAAATTTCTCAAATCCATTTCTGGGTCTTGTAGATCAAGTGTACTCTAGCCCCTCCACAAAATTTGGGAGTTAGAGCACAAATGATGCTACCCCAAATACACAAAATCTCAACACTCCCTCTTAGCATCAGGAGTGTGCTCTAGCAATACATCACACCATGCATTACAAGATCTTGAGTACTGGATTTGTGCTATTGATGCTTGGCCTGTCGCCGTCCATCTACTGCACTGTTGCTCTCTGTATTGCTGCCCATTCCACTGCCACTGACACTGCCACATCTATACTGCAACTCCCTCTCAAATTGCTGCATCATGTTGCCCATAGCACTGCCACTGCTAATTGCTACATTGCAACTCAGTTGCTGAGAAGTAAGCAACTGAATAACTATGCCCAACTATTTGACAGATAAGTCAAATTGCCCTTCACCACTGAAGCTCCCTGTATGTTGAATCACGCTGTCCTCCTGGAGACACTGTCATGTTGCAACACTGCACTGCGTGAGCCTAGCTTCTTTGCGCCGCTGAAGTCCCATCAGCCTCTCTGTACTGCTGCCTCCACGCTGCTGCTGCCTCTGCATCACACCGCTCCCTCTTCAGCTCCCTCTTTCGCTTCAATGTGGCCATCTGCAACCATCTCCCGACTCATCCCACTATTGTCTTAAGGCTCCCGTAGCTTGTATGTGATCCAAGAGTAGGGCTGACTCAAGGATCCCACCATTGTCTATGGATACCCTATATATCCATGTCATCCCACCTCTTCTCTCGAGGTGCATGAGCACTCATGGCTGCATCATAATCAGAGCCATCGTCATTTGTTGCTGCAGCCTTGGAATCAGAAGCTCCTTTGTCCTTCTTCTTAGGACAATTGCTAGCGAAATGACCAAGATCACCACAATTAAAGCACCGAACTTTGGAGAGGTCCTTCTTCTTCTTCCCTTGCTTCTTTTCCCTTGATGCAAGGGCAACATTCTCCTCTTCTTCTTTCTTCACTCTGGCTGATCCGCTTCCTTCACTGATAGATTGCTTCTTGGTGATCCTCCTGATCTCCTCTTGGCGGAGAATAGCCCACATATCTGCCCATGATGGTAACGTTGCCCTTCCCAGAATGCTCTGGACAAACATTTCCCATTCTTCAGAGACAACATTCAGGGTCATCCTCACTAGGAGCCCTTCATCTGGATTAGCACCCATGCCAATCATCTGGTCTCGAATAGCTTGAAATTTGAAGAGGAATGAATCTATCTCTTCACCCTTCATCATTTGGAACATACGCATCTAATTCTCAAGAAGCATTCTTTTTTTCACAGAGCCTCCTTGGTACATCGTTTCCAAGGCTGACCACATGTCATTTGCTGTAGTCTTACCAACAATATGAGGAATCACATTGTCCTTGACTCTGTTTATGATCAAACGCTTAGTCGCGCTTGATTTTCTTCATACTTCTTGAGTGGATTTGCATCGGTTGGTACAACAAGTGTTGTCTCTGCATGATCTTTGAGACCATATTCATCCAGAACTAAGAGGATTCTGGCCTTCCAGATAACAAAGTTGGACATGCCATCCAATCTATCTTGATCCCTCAGTCCATATCGAGCCATCGTTGCTCAGATCTGAAGAAAACAATACTTTTCCCTCTGGATCTGGGTTTCTTGGTGACTAGAAACCCTCTAGTAACTGCTTCTGCTGCAAACTGACTTCCCTCCTGGAAATATTCCACCAAAACTCAAACGAACAGTATTCTCCGATCCTCCTGATCGAATCTCAGATTTGTTTGGCTCAGATTTGTTGAATGATTGTCTTACTCCCGCCTTTGTTACCTTAGCTAAGCACAATTCTGCACCTGCAGAATCTCTACCCCACCAGCATTGCTGAAGATCTGAAGCGTTGCTTTTGGATCTTGGCAAAATTTTTCTGAAACAAGAGAAGTGACTGGACAACGTCCCCCTGGCTGGCCCAACGCAGACCCAGCGCTGCTCAGAAGTGGACTGTGTAACCCCAGACTGGGTGATGCAGTCCTTACGTTGCCCTGGGAAGGGTTTGCGTAAGCCTAGAGGCCTTCTGCAGCTACAATGCTGTTTCCTGGATCTGCTTTCTCCTATTGTCAAGATGCCCTTTCCAGATCTGCTGCTTTTTCTGCCACCCTGCAGAAAAAATACTTCTTCCACTGATTGCTGGAGATTCAGCTTGATTTGTTATCGCTCTGATACCATGTGAAAATTCTACTGCGGTGTATTGGTTTATTTCCTCCTACTTGATTTAATTAATACAATTTATTTTTAGAAATTAGATTCAGAAAATATCGAAAATAGACACAACTACAACTTACACATGTAGATCATTTACTGAATAATACACTCATGCAACAAAGTGACACATGGATTTTTGGACATAAGTCCCCAAAAAAACCCAAAGCGGGAAAACTGGTTCAGTAGATATGAGGGTTTATTATTAAGTAGTTCTGAGTACAGCAAATTTGGGTTCCACACTTGGAAAACCGTACAGAGAATAAAAGATATCAGATCTGCAGCTAACCTAAAGATCTAGTGCCAAATATCTGACTGATCCACACCCTCAAACGGGATTTATAGGACTCGGCCTGGATGTGACCCTAGAAACCCTCAACGCTACTTCAGAAACCCCAGCGTTGCCCTAGTGGGCCTGCATTAGCCTCTGCGCGGCTCTAGGAGGGCCTGCGTCACCCTTGGAGGGTCTGCGCTGCCCCTGCGCTGCCTCTGCTAGGCCAGCGTCAGCCCAACGTGGCCCTAGCTGCCTTTGTACTGCCCTTGTTGGACTGCATGGCCCTGAAGTCCCTCTGCGTTGACCTTTAGTTGCTTCTCTTGCCTCTTGTTGTCTCTTGGCCCTGGAATCAGATCATTCCCTTGGCAATACTACCCCTCACTACAGAAAATCCCTCTGGAAATTCTTACCGAACCTGCCCTAGAATTCTAGATCTATTCGTCAGTTCTACCAAAATTGTGTGTCTTCAACTGACTCTCAAGCCTTTCTCTTATACTTTTTCGTTGAACCCTTCAACTACCGCAATTAAATCATCTATCAACGGCTGAGATTAAAAGACTGCTTGATCCATGTGATTTAAGACAATTTCAGCACATGTGTTAATTAATTCACTTTAATTATTTTATTTTTCTAAGTTAGGAAATCCATTAAAAATAATTAATTATTTGAATAACTTGAACACCAACTAAAATTTCTCAAATCCATTTCTGGGTCTTGTATATCAAGTGTACTCTAGTCTCTCCACAAAATTTGGGAGCTAGAGCACAACTGATGCTACCCCAAATACACAAAATCCCAACAGAATATTCTCGAATCTAGAAGAAGAAGAATTTGCTATTGGAAGGGAGCTTAAGCTACCACCCTCTATTCATTGGGCTACAACCCGAAACCTTTACCAGTGGGCTACTACCCGGAATATATATTGGTTTGCTATAACCCAAAATATTAGTCGACGTGCTGTAACCTGGAATATTTGTCAATGAGCTACTACTCGGAATCTCTGTCAGCGGGCTACTACCTGGAATACCATTCAATGGGCTACTACCCGAAATATCATTCAACGGGCTACTACCCGAAAATTTGTCATTAGGCTACTACTACCTAGAAATGTCATCGGGCTACTGCCCGAGAATATCGGTGGGGAGTCAAATCTACGACCCGCATCATCATCAGAGAGCATATCATCAGGGAGCATACCTCAACCTGAAATCACATTAGGGAGCTACTAATCCCGAAATCTTATGGGGGAGCTACAACTACGACCCCATATCGAGCAATAGGTGACATAGGGGAGCTACTACTCAACCCATCATATTGCCCACTGATCTTCCCATCAATGACCTTGAATAGTCATGTGGTAGAACACCTGCATCATAATGTAGCTTGGACGAGATACTCGACTTACCAAGAGGTAAGGATCACACGCCTCCTCATCCATTGGCCAGACAGAGAGGGATAATCCCAACAAGCCCATTTTGTGGGTATGATGCTAACTGGGGTATACTCTACAGTGACCAAGATAGGGTGAGCTACTACTCCAACCATGTGGGTAATAGATAGGGGTAATGCCATATTGTTCAGAGTTCCCTCAACCCCAGGAGCCCTCTGTTTGAATTCCTCGCCGTGGGAGCTCAATCAAGGGGGAAGAGTATGGTTCAGTGTCCTCGGTCAACTCTTCTCTCATCATGCTCATATCATCAAACTTGTATTAGGTAATCATCATGTATCAGTAGCAGCTGTATACAAGACATTGAATCAAATATCATGTCAGAACATAAATAATCATATAAATCACAAAATGATACCATAAACATCCTCCCTCTCAAGGAGGTGGCAATCACAAGCCTAAGCTTGCCTCGAACAACTGCACTGTCTCAATATATGGGAGTATCTCGATCCCAACTATATGTATGGGATTCTCTGCCAATCGAATCACAATGTATCCATGTAGTATTCAAAACTTTCTCTAAACATCTCTTAAACGCTTCTTCATCCAGTTTCATAGCTAGCCATCCGAGCAACGTTGTGCTCAACCTTGGTAGAGCTACAAACTTCTCATCGTAGAAGATCTCTTACTCAGACAACACATATATGTGCTCATCTCATTAATAATCAACATCAACATATCCATATAGTCATATATCCTAGGAGGAATATTACAGACGAAGAATATATCATCTCATGCAAACATCTCGAATGATTCTCGATGGAAACTCAATGTGAATGAAGCGACTCAATCATGAATCGAATCAAGTTCTATGCACACAGTTGGATATATATATATATATATATATATATATATATATATATGTTCTAAACTGAACATCAATGCTTTAATCAATTGTCGGTTGCCATGTCAGGTTACGCATCTTGAACTTCAAATCAGAGTGTCCAAGGATTTATATTTCTATCTTCCAATACTTCTTTAATAGCTTCACAAAATAGATTATCTTTTCCAAATTTCAGAAATCAATTAATCATGCCATGATACATCATTTCGAGCTTGAGAAGCCATCTCCCTCTAACTTATATCATCAGAGGCTTGTTACCTGACAATAGTAGATCATCAGTATATAAAAACCAAAATAAAAAATGAAATTCATACCTTGGAACTCTTCTGAAGAGAAGGCTTGGATCAATACAACATCTTGGCTTCATCAGATAATTGTCAATTCAGACATATCTCGATTGAGGGAGCTTGCTTCATGCAATGCTCACTGCAACCACAACACTTTACCAAACAATCATGCCCAACTTTTCATTATTAAGAAATCAAATCAACTAAATCAACTCATCAAAGTTTAGAAGCCAAATCAATACTAATATCAAAAGTCATAAATATCTCAGAGTCAGCTCATTGGACCAGGTAACAAGTCAAGACATCATCTATTATCATTCCAACAGGTTGTCATCAACCACGCAATATCAATCCATATTTCATCAAGACATTCCCATGATCATATAGGAAGTCACTATGCTCATATATTATTATCATCAAGGCGAATCTTCAGTCGTTAAGGCAAATCATGTCAAATTCAAATTTGCTATCATAGTAAGGTCTATAGTTCAAGACATTTCTCAAACATAGATTCAAAGGTCTAAGTCATTATCGGACATCATACAACTCATCTATATCAGTTAAGTCATAAGTCATTCCTTCCACTAGATGCCAAGGATATATCATGCATGTTCCAGTCATGCAACAATCAATACTTCAACCAATGTGTTGAGAACAAGAAGGCCAATATAAGACCATTATGAAATACCTGAATAATTTATGTCTGAAATCCCAACACTGCTCAACTATATCAATCAGCTAAGTCATGTTAACCCCCCGTAATACAAACTTCAAGCATAATGACGTATATGTGTCCCGATCACCTACAAACACAAGATAAATCTACATATTCATATTAGAGTAGACATTCAAACTTCCGTGCTCTCAGATATTTCGGATATATCTGACATCTTCTAGGTGATCATTGGATTTCATGCACAAAACTTCGATTTTGTGTTCGACAAACATAATCATACCCATAGTGTGAGATTGAGGCTTAGAGTTACAGAAAAAATCTTTTACCTCAGATCAAAACTTAGCTGCAAATCATCAATGTTAGATACCCATTGATCATATTTCAATAGTACATAATATACATGACATTAGGAGAAGGGATCTAATGGAGGGATTCTCCCTCTGAATGAAAATCCACTTAAGTCATCTTTATTCATGTCATCAACCTATCTATAATACTGTCATGCATCAACAAATCTATTAGATCATAAAGTCAAACATATACCCATCATGGTTATAACATGGCCACATTAGTTACTTTCATTAAATCATGACATCAAACTTTCATCAAGGGTTAGATTCTATGATATGGGCAACAGACAGGTGAGACATCACACTTCAAAGATCATGAACACAATATCTCTTTTATCAAGTCAATCCATCAAGTTTTTCCATATGCCATCAGAAACATAACCACGGTTAATAAGAGATCTAGAGTATCAATCTCATAGTTCTATCATGGTTACCAAGTCAGGTCATTCAATAAAATTTTACCAAAACAACAAGAGTGTCAACATACTTTCATAATACTTATCACAAGCATTATCAATACCATATCAAAGAGGTAACCTTCTATAAGAGATCCAATATGTCTTATGCATATCAAGTGTCAAGAGTATGATTTACTAGAGTCAAGGTGCTAACCTTCTTCATAGAGTCAGGATCTCCAAAAACAATAAATGTTAGCCAAACCTCAAGTTATGCCACTATATCCAAGATCAACAATAAGTAGCCTAAGATGATCATCATGATCAAAATATTCAATACCAGGTGCATCATTTCATCATAAATCCAAATCATTTTCATATTCATGAGCCATTTGCAAAGGAGACATTCTCAACATACCATAGGGCTTACCTAGCCATCCAATATTATAGCTGAAACATAACGTTAAAAAATATACCATGCATAACCTGTAATTTTCTAATACCTGTGCACCTTCTCATGGGAAGCTTGTAGTGCTTGTCACCTTTTCATCAGGTGCCTCTTTGATCTAGCTTTTCTTTCCTGCATCTCAAATGATCCTCAAGAAGGATCCACTGATCACATCTCATCAAGGAGGTTAGATACATCCATATACTCAGATAGTATAAGCAATGATCAAAACAATAATCATAATAATCAGATCTGTAAGTCTAAATAAGATTAAAGACACAAAGAAACATCAAGAGTCAAGGAGTACTTATCTTCAATGAGAGGTGATCCTCTCCCTCTTGAACTAGTCTTCAAGAGCCATCACTATCCATAGTCCACATAAGAGTGTTGCCTTCAATCAACTTTATCAACAACCAGGTCATCTAGGGATTCATCAAATCAATCCCAAGTGCTTGAGCATCTTCACATAAACCATGCTAGGGTTTCATACATCAAATCTCGTCTTCTCCATAAATGAGGGTTTCTCTCAAACCCTAACCATCAAATCCTCATGCACTAAGTAGCTAGGGTTTTCTTCATACCCTAGAATTCTTTTAGGTCTACACCATCCTCTTCTTGCATCGATCAAAAGTGTCTCCATGGGGGTGATCTCCATGGATTTTCTTCAACCCAACTCTGATACCATGTTAATTTTTCATAGGGCTATATTGATCTTTGCTTTGATAGTTGCATTTTATCATTTACACATTAAGTTCACTCCATAGCATCATAACATTATTCAGATTTACATTATTATTATTCAACATATGCAACTATGTAGAAAGAACAATAACAACATCATCAATGCAATGGAACTAAAGGAACATAGGAAGAAAAACATGCACACATGGAGACACCAAGATTGGTCGGAGACCAGGGGAAAACCCACTATGGGGAAAACCCTTACAAATTCTTCTTCTAGTAGATTGTCATCAAATGATTCAGCAAAAGAGATTACAATGATCCATATCTTTACAACAACTAGAATATCCATGAAATGCATCGAAACATCAAAACGTCTGATTCTGATAGCTGTAATATACTGTCACTGCCTGTAGCATGCTTTCAAACACTGCTGTCACTGAGCGGAAAATTCAGAGCACTGTAATTTTATCTCTGAGGCCTTAGTCGCTACCATAACACTTTGAGCCCGCGACCAAGGGTCCCCCAACTGCTACCATAGCATTCTGTGTCTGCGACTGTGGAGAAATCAGTCTTTGAAGCCTTAGTCGTGGGCATAACACACTGTGCCTGCAACCTAAGGGTCCTCAGCCGCTACCTTGCCTAAAGCAAGCCCGCAACTCTGGCCCGGATCCACCAGTTCTGTGCCCGTGACCAGAACAAAAACCCTAACTTCTGTGCGAGCCTCGGACCTGATATTTCAGACCTCCGTGCAAACTTCTTTTGTCGAACTTGAGCAAGCCAAGACAACATACAAGAGAATAAGAGAGTTTGATCAATTGTCCAAATGAGCTTGAGGTCTCTTCTATTTATAGGCTTCCATGAGGGTCCACTTGAGGTTGAGGCTGACCTAACCCAATATACATGAGTTAATAAATAAATTCAAAAACCAACTTCTGCTTGTCCAAATAAGGTGACCTTTAGGTCGATTTTGGTCCTCTCGAAAAGAGGAATTTAGTGTAATTATCTTCTTTGTCATTTGAGCTACCCAAAGGGGAATTTGATCGCAATTTCTTAAATTTAACACAGTAAGGCATCCTAGATTGTATTAAGAACCACTGCTTAATAATACAAACCCTCATCTGCTGCATCGGTTTTCCCGTATTGGGTTTTTTCGCGGACTTAGTCCAAAAATAACAGTGTCGTGTGTTTAATTTTCTTGCTTAGATCGTGTTTTCACATTTATTTTCCATAGTTTATTTAGTGAAGGTTGCAGTTTATTTTCTTCAATATTTTTTATCAAGTATGAGAAGTAATATCAGTTTGGCAATAAGATTCCGGGAGTAGAAATTTTCACATGGTATCAGAGCAATGTAGGTGAAGCAAGAGAGCAATTCAGAAGAACTCAATGTTGAAGAGAAAGAGGGAGATCGAATAGATGCGTAGGCAACATATCGAATCCCCAAGGATTTGCGCAGTCCAGGCCAGAAGGGAAAGATTCTCGAGGAAAATCTCTCTCTGAGTGAGTCGACAGAGAGGTCAGATTTCCAGTTCGTGATTTGTCAGTGGCAAAGGGAACAATGTAGTAGAAGATTCAGCGCAGAGCAATTTTCTGTAGCATTTGCTGGGGCAGAAAAGCGTTAGAGGAAGGAAGAAGACACTTTTTGAGAGAATTTCTTCCTCAGTGAATTCCAAGCCAAGGAATCCTTTTTCTCAGTGGCAGAGCAGCAATAGTGAGGAGCAATCTATTAACTCCAATAGGGAGTGCGTAGGCCATCCTAGCAGCTGCGCAGAGGAGAGAGGGAGCAATTTGAATTTTTTTTGGTAGAGATGGCAGCTAATGGGCTAAGAGATCAAGATCGATTGGAGGGAGCCTCCAACTATGTGATTTGGCAGGCAAGGATCACTTGTCTATTAGATGAGCATGATCTCAAGGCCTTTATCAAGAATGTGGTAGCTGTCCTTGTAGATGCAGATTCGTTGAAATCCTACAAGAAGAAGATGACGAAGGCTAAGCGTTTGATCATTGACAGAGTGAGGAATCATGTAGTATGTCACATCGCTTGCAAAGGGACTGCCAAGGAGATGTGGGATGCCTTCGCGACGTTATATCAAGGATCTTCCGAGAAATGGAAGATGTTCTTGCAAGAGAAGATGCGATCTATGAGGATGAAAAGGGAGAACACATTGATCCATTCCTTGCAAAGCTTCAGGAAACCCGAGATCAGTTGACAACTGTTGGATCAACACCTCAGGCCACAAAGATGGTAAGGTTGGCCCTAAACTCAGTCGCAGATGAATGGCAAGTCTTTGTCCAAAGCATCATGGGCAGAGAAAGGTTGCCTGATTGGGAACATATGTGGGCCGCTCTTCAGTAGGAAGAGATAAAGCGAGATATGATTAAGTGCAAACTTGATGGTAGCAGCAGCAGTGGGTCGAAGCCCAAGGAGGAGGAAGAGAATGCAACCCTTGCATCTAAGGGGCAATAGGAGTAGCGGAGGTGGAAAAATGACGTCTCAAAGATCAAGTGTTTCCAGTGTGGTGAATTTGGTCACTACACTATGCAGTGTCCTCTCAAGAAGAAGGAACAGGATGAGAATCATGATCCGCAGTCTGCAACTGCAAGGATCAAGGAGGAGGAGTTCGTTATGATTGCCCACATATCTCTAGGGGAGAATTGGGGTGATCGAAAACTGTAGTATGAAATAACTGCAAGTGGGCAGGATCCTTGAGGAGTCCACCTCTTGGATCAATACCTTGCTACAGGTGCCGAAATCAGTAGTAGGATGGACCAATGTCAGTTGGTGCAGGGGAGTGCCAGAGCGACAATGCAGTGGCTAGAGAAATATAGAGTTTGAGTAGCACAGGGCAAAGTTGGCAGCAGTGCAGTAAGGCACAATGCAGAGTCAACAACAACACAACAACTTCAGAGGGTCAGCACAGAGACTAATAGCAGTCAGATCTTTAGTATCAGATGCATCATGCTGAACACTTAGTTCAGTATTTTGGATGTTTTTCTGCTACAGCAGCAACATCAGAGTTGCAGTGCAGATGCAGTTGGCAACAATATGCAGGGTCAACAACAACATAGATGCAATAACGCAGTAGTTGATGGGCAACAGTGTCAGACATCAGCAACGCAGAGGGAGATGTTACAAAGTCAGTGTGATGCTTCAACAGGATGCATTACTAGAGCACATTCCTCGCTTAGAGGGAGTGTTGATTTCTGGTAGCATCATATGTGCTCTAAGTCTCAAATTTATCTAGGTAGGCTTAGACACATGTATTCTAGAATACCTAGAAAGCGTTTTGGGAAATTCCACCCGGACGGGGTTTTATTAAAATAAATAATTATTTTTAATGGCAGCCTAAGTCTAAACTTAGGGAATTAAAATAATTAAAGTATATTAATAGAACTAGGTGTGAATCTTCTAGAAAAAGACGAAGATCGAGTCAATATGATATAAGTCGTTGATTATGTTTTAATTTGGGCTGTTGGTTATCCAACAAGAAGATTATAAGGACTTCGATGGGCATTTGGAAAACACATCGGGGAGAGTCTAGAGATCGATTTCTCAAGTCAGCAGTGTAGAGCACCAGAGAGATCACATCGAGTTGATTCTACGCAGTGAGGGGTAGAGATAATTCCGGTTGGATGTTTTCTTGAGCCGAGAATACATCGCAGAGACGACAGAGAGGTGGACGCAGAAGAGGCAACGTAGGGGCTACGCTGAGCAACGCAGAGCCACACAAAGGTAGCACTGAGCCTCTGAAGAGATCCACAATTTTGCTGAGGGTCAGTCAGATCCAGTGTCGGAGTGCCGGGGTGTGAGACTGGGGGGGCAGAAGATCAACATCTAGCCAGCAGAAAGACCAACCGAAGGAGGTGACGTAGTCCCCAGCCAAAGTGATGTAGATCTGCATAGAGGAAGCATGGGGCTTGTTAGTTCAGGGTTGGGTTAGTGCCGAATCTTCAGTGTTAGTGTGAGGTCATTTACTCACTAACTCTCTGTCGGTTATTTTCTCTGTATGGATGGCTAGTAAGGCATCCTAGATTGTATTCATAACTACTGCTTAATAATACAAACCCTCAGCTGCTGCACTAGTTTTCCCATATTGGGTTTTTCCAGGGACTTAGTCCAAAAATAACAGTATCATGTGTGTTTAATTTTCTTGCTCAGATCTTGTTTCCGCATTTATTTTCTGCAATTATTTAGTGAAGGTTGCAATGTATTTGCTTCAGTATTTACTTGTAGAACATAGTAAATAACTTGTATAATTTATCAAGTAGGAGAAGTAATATCGGTTTGCTGCAATAGGATTCCAGAAGTAGGAATTTTCACACCAAGTACATCCAACAACTAGTCAAAGGTTAAAGCCTTGACCACCCAAGTCAACAAATCAATATCCAATCAATGATGAGCATAAAAAGTCAAATTTTGTCAATGTACCAATCCTGCAATTTTCATCCCTGTCAAGAGTTCAGTCAACAACAGTCAATGACAACCCTAACAAGTCGAAATAAACTGTCAAAGTGCCCATAAAAGTTTGGTCAAAATAGTAAACAATTTGGCTTATCTTGCTTAGTCAAACCCAATCAAAAAAATCCTCAAATTTCCTTGCAAATTTGGTCAAAGTCAAAAGTCAGCCTGCGGTAACCCTAGCTTTAGATCTACAGTCAGAGATGGTCAAAGTGCCCAGGTCAAATCGATTAAAGTCTCCATGAATTTGGCCTTATAAAACAGATCAGAAAATTTGGTGAACCAAGTCAAATCAGTCCCAAGTGAACGCTGGTCATAGATGACAAAAACAAAAAGAAAAGACTGTCAAAACTTAATTTGTTCTCTCTCCTTCGCACGTGTGCACTCGACCTTGCAATTTCAGAAGTGTACGAACCAATTAGGAAGATGTGATGTGTGATGTGACGCCTCCAAGTGATGTCAACATAGGTCTATTTATATGTGAGTTAGGAGGTCGAATTTCTCTCTCTAGGCCGACTTGTACTTTTCAAGTTGACTTGGACCAATAATAAATATAATATTTTTTCATGTGTAAATTTAATTTTTCCAAGTGCAAGAGGGGTCTCCTTAGGGTTTGCTGGGTTTCTCCCATTGGGAAATTTCTCCCTCAACTGCGACGTGTTCAAGCCATTCAGATTTCATCATCAGTAGGCAGTTTTATAAATGATGTAAACCCATTCTGCATGTTTATGATGTAAATGATTTAAGTAAGACCGCCATGTATGTAACAACCTAGGTAAGCCTAGTATATTGGTGATGATTTCTATCCTAAGAGGTTTTTTGTCTCACTGATTCATTTGTGTTTCTTGACACAAGTGATCGGCAAAGTTTTCCTTTCCAGCGTCACCCCAAAGCTAGGGTGGATTTTGTCATCAAGATGCTAAGTGAGTCCTAGTGTTTTCTATCGAGTCTTTGTAAAAGTAATTTGGGAATAATCTAGCTAATTGGTTAGATTATTTTATTACAAGCTACTTGGTCTACTAGATCATGTTTTGAGTCACAGAATTGGGTAGCTATTTGAGGGTCTATCGCGAATGGGTATTCCCCCTTTATGTGTCTAAATTTATTTATCTTATGTAAAGAGGGATGGAAAAATAATTAAATCCCCTCTTAGTCAATTAATTAAATTTTCTGGCCAATTTAAATTAAAAATCCTAAGCCAGAAATTTAATTAATTTTAAGTCCTCGGTGAGTTAAAATTCTTCATAGGCAAAATTCGTGGGTCCTTTAAAATAAATTTTTAAAGGTCCCAGGCCAAGGGAATATTGAGAATTTCAAGAAATTTTGGACCCTTGGGCTTTGATGGTTAAGTCAAAGTCAAAATTTTGAGGTAATTAACCGAAAAAATATTATTTTTGAGTTAATTAACATGGAATTAAATGATAAATTCGAATTTCCTCAAAATTATAATTTCGACGGTCCAGATTAAAAGATAATTAAATCTTTTTCGACAGTCGAGATTATTTTGACAAGGATCAACTGAACTAGCCGTTGGAGATTTTATCTTATAAATCAGAGGTCTTTGTATGTCATTTGATCCGATCTTTGAATCGTGCACTTGTTCTAGGAAGCTCTTGTAATTTGTTTTGATGAAAAAAGCATAAAGAGTTTGGGGTTACAGACTTTGGTGTTCCTTTTTCAGATCTATGTGGTGATATTGTCTCTAAACTCTGCTAGTTTTATTAGCATTTTGATGGTTGATGGCCTTTATAGATTGATCTGCATACATGTATCTTGTGCAGTTTTTTGGGTTTTCTTAAATTAGATTGTGATTTGATAGAAATATCAGTTATCTAGTTTCTGAAAGGCCTCTTGGTTATTTTTAAATCTCTATCAATCTAAAATTTAGATCTAAGAGTGTAGAGATCATTATTCAAGATTTGAGTGTTTGGAGAAATCTTCAGTTAGATCAGCCGACTCTCAGATTTCAGAAAATATGAAAAGCCCATTGTTTCCTAATTTCTAAAGTTATCTTACAGAATATTTTTTGCAGGGTCTGCTTGGGCTTGTGCCTCTCTCTTAATTTATCTTTTTTTTTTAAATTGTGCTAAATGATTTAAATTTGGCCATTAGGGCTTTGATCTGTAAAATAGCATTGTAGATTTGTAAATATCGTTATTTTTAACTCAACGGGTTTTGGGGTTTTCATTTTGTGCATATATTGGGTTTTTGGGTTTCTTAGTTTCTGGTTTTGTGCAGGTTACACAAGGAGATTATCAGATTTTTTTTTTTTTTTAAGGTCTGAGCTAGATCTAGGCCCTAGAGGGTAAGCTCTGGTCTTGGGATCGAATCTGGTTGCAGATCTAGGTTTGATCTTGCTTCAAAGTTAATATATTTGCAGGTGCATTTATTTTTATCAAAATTCCTTCTAGGAATATTCAAATTAAATTTTCATATCTGAGTTTTAAAGTGTTAAAATTGATTGTTGGAGAAAGGGAATTTTTTTAAAAATTTGTATGCACCAGCTGTGCCTGTTTTTTCTTGTTGTTGGCTGCTCTCATCTTCCATCTGCATCTTCCATTCCCTCACCGCTGTTCCCTTTTCTTCATTTGTTGCCAGATCCATCATTCCCACTGCTTCACGCAGCCTCCAAACTGGTACACTGCTTCCATCATACTCCAATCTCTGCATTCACGTTCCATCTGCTCCCTCCGCTGCCCATTATCCAGCGCTTTACCCCAATCAATCTCCCGCCGTCCGTACGCTGTCCTTTGACCTACTTAAAACTAAAACTAACGCGTTCTGATTTTTTTTTTTTTTAACTTTCGACTTGCGATTTTTTCTATTTGTTGAATTTAGCTTAGGTTTACCGAAGCTAATTTTTTTTTTTAGTGATTCATTTCATTTTAATTCTTTAACATTTCTAATAGTTTTCTAATTTAGTTTAACTTTTAATTTTGTTTCTTTTAATCTAAAAAAGAAACATAAATATTCATTAGCTTCTAGACTTTTTCATTTTTTTTTTAAATTTCTTTTTAACTTTAGATTTTCGATTTTTAAGCTTTGCTTTGGTTTTAGTTTTAAAATTTAATTTTTTAACTTTTAGCTTGACTATAGTTTTAGTTTTAAAACTTTCAATTTTGTTGAGTTTGTTTAGTTAGTGTTTTAATTTTAGGATTTGAATTTTTTTTTTTAGTTTTAGCTTTTTTTAGATTTTATTAAAATATAAATAAATAAATAAATAATTCGAAATTCTTAACTTTTTATAGGACTTTAGCTTTATTTGTATATATATTTTTTGTTTTTAGTTTCATTAACTTTAGACAAGAAAATTAGAAAAAGCCAAAAAATTTTAAATGAAACTTTTAACTTGTGACATTAGCTTTTGTTTTTTAGTTTTTTAGTTTTAGGTTCTCATTAACTTTAGAAAAAATATATTCAAAAAACTTCAAAAATTTTAATTCTAACTTTCTTTTTTCTATAGTTAAATTTTTATTTTTTATTTTTTGTATATAAATATTTGGAAAATCAAAAAATTTGGGACATTTGGATTTTTGATCTATTTTGCAAAGACATTTAATTGTGGATTTAATTTTGGAGAATTTTATATAGTTAACAAATATTGAATTTTTAATATCCTAAGTTTGACTATAGACTAAATTCAAATTTCTGGATTGGAATCGCTAAGAATATCTTTTTTAATTCGGAATTATTGAAAATGCCTAACATTTAATTTCGATGGTCCTTTCATGATAATATCTTTTTGGAATTTAAATTGTTTAAATCTCACATCTGGGTTCGAAATATTTTTCATGCTTAGCATCTACTGGGATTGATGGTCGTCTAATGAGCTCTAACTGTGGTTTTAATTGCTTGAAATTGATATTAATTGCCTAGTCAACTTTAAGAATATTTCAAGTGATGATAAATTGCATGTCTTTATCGAACGGTGTTGATGCATGATTACTAAGGTGTTTCATCGAATGTTGAATCGTATTATTGAAAAGAGCTTATCTTCTAGTTTAATTAATTGAGAAATTGAATATTGTCGTGGTGGATTGATATATTTTTCATAGCAGGATAATTGTCCTTTCTTTTAGCAGCAGTTACCTATCAACTACTTGATCTTAATTTTGTAACGAAATATTTTGACTCCACAAGGCATTGATTTTAAACTTCAAATCTAATTGAATCTATAAAATCTCGTTAAATCTTATCAAGTACTTGGTCGTTTGATTGTGTCTCCTGAATTGGTTGGATTCCAATCAGTTCTCCTTCTTCATTTTGTTAGGGTCTACCTCCCTTAGTCTGCAAGAAGACAACTTAAATAGAGAGATTGGGGATTAAGGTGACAACCCCCGATCTGAGCCGCTGTCGCGATGCCTAGACATTCTGTGCGACAACAGGGTCATCCATTGACAGGTACTTTAACCATTTTGCAATCATGTGCAAAACTGAATGTTATGGGCATATACTAATATGGATCAAGGGGAAATTGGATAATTGACCAATTTGACTGTATTCTTTTTCCCTTACTTCACCAAGAGGTTAATGTTTGTCTCTAGTTCAGTGGAACCTCCTTTGAGGCCTTAGGGTTTTAGGCTTTTAGCAAAGTATAAAAACTGGAACCGATGATCGGATTGGTCCACTTATCAAATCGGTTTTCGAACCAGAACTAGTAAAACCAAACTTGTCAGATCTTAATGAACCGATCTTTAAAAATATACATAAAATGATTAATTTTTAATGAAAAAAACTATTTTTAATATTTAAAACCACGATTCCAAATCAATAGGGACAAAATATACAATGTTTACTCATCTATATACCATGTTAAGGTGAATATATCAAAATGGCATTGAGTGCAATACATATCAGTAACAAAATACATAATTAATGAGGCTCTAAATGGCCTCTAGAGTCCAAAAATAATGTTTCAAGCTATGGAGCCATTGGCCTACAACAAGTCTATATATCAGTGATCAACATGATCACTTCTCAAAATGAGCTACATAAACATCATCCAGCTCAGAGCCTAAGGACTCCCCAAACTCCTCTGCACCCTCGGTAGTAGTAGTAGTAGAAGCAAAAGTTGACATCAAAACTACAAATCATTGATTAACATGATCACTCATGAAACTCATCATTAATTTAGCACTACTAGAAATGGGATCATCAACAAGAGCTACATAAACCTCATCTAGCTCAATGCCTTCAGACTTGGATTGTTCAACCTTATAATATGGTAGAAATTGAAAAAGTTTAACATGCCTAACGAATGCCTTTGGTTTGAGTGAAGCGTTCATCTCCTCAACCTTATAATATGGTAGAAAAAACTTAGCATGCCTAACCAATTATTTTCCTTTGAGTGAAAGGTACATTTTTGTTAAGGCCATGGTAGAGGAGTTCAACAAGCATTGCCACCAACATCAACCAAGTTCAACAATCAATGCCACCAACATCAAGGCACTTAAAGGGCTTCATGCTCTTGATCAAATACCAATCTCATACCGTCACACATGACAAAATCAATTGGAAACATTGCAATCCCCTAAATCTTGAAACGCTGAAAACCATTAAGTCTATTGGATTTTGAGTGATATCTAAAAATCTAGTTTCTCCATATGAAATCCAATGAGGTTGAAACCACTCTCAAACATCCAGAGTCATTTAATGGTAATGTTAAAAATTTAAGTAAATGGATGAAAATGAAAGATAAAGGAAATGCCACTTTTAATTTAAGAATTTAACATTATTGATTGCCAACATTGCTAGGGTTGAAATGTGTGACACAAATGAGAGGGGAAGCATCCTTTATAGAATTGGAGGCGTTGTTTTTGGAGAGAAATAAATCCTAGTTTCCCTTAAAACCAGTCATAAAAGTGAAAAGACAACTCATGTGGGTTCTGCAGCTGAGTTGGCAATGAATCAACTGTTTTATAGGAAAACCAATCGGTTCCATCATAAATCGGTCGATTTATGACTGGTTAATGGAAAAAACTAGCCCGCGAATCAACCTAACTTGGTATTTTGACCGGTTCATCCCCTTCAGCTAATGAACCGACCAGTTTGACTGATTTCTAGTTCAAACCAGTCAGTTTTGAATAATATGGGTTTTAAGAAGGGAATTACTTAGGAGGCATTGATTGAAGTAGCGTGTCCAAGATATTCCATACTTACCGCTTTCCATCATTCTCTATTATCTCATCTCTATTCTTCGGGCTAGTGGTCATTGTTCATTGGGATTGGCACCTTTCGTCCTCATCCTTGAGTTTGGGTCTAGAAAACTTAGCTCGGGAGGTTGATGCAGCTAAAAGAAAGATAAAAACATAAAAAGCCACAATGAAAGAAAACGAAAAATGCAAAAGATGGTTGTGAAATTTGATTAGCACATGGGAAGAATCCTAGCATTAGCTCTACCCCCCTCATTAGCCATCACATAGATCCTCAAGCACATGAGGCTTCCTCCATAAAAGGACATTTTGTATTGTTTCAATCCTGATGAGTGATAAACTAACTCATCTTTAAGGGGTAATGGAAATCTCAAAAGCATATGCACCCAAATAAATGTAAAACACAACAAAGTAAAAGACGCACTAGAGGGGTGGAAAAAGCAGGTTGAGGAAAGGGGTAACTCATGCCTCCAAGATTGTTGCTTTCTTACACCTATACACTTAGGATGTTGGACCTCCATTAGCTAGTCACTTGGTTATGACTCCTTGCCTTGAAGTCTTTTCCAAACTACAACCACCATTCTCACAAATATGGATTAATGGAATAACCTAGGACATGTCATTCCCCTTAGGGGATAGGAACACCTAATTGCGTTATCCACTTAACAATCCCTTTCATAAGAAGGTAACTTGTTTGTGGGACTTGATCTAGTTAGACATTTGAAGGTGAATTTTATGTGAAGTATTGCTATGCCCCCAACATTAGGTATGGTCCACTACGATGCATTTATGGTTATTGTCCCTAATGATTGGCGATTTCACTCGATTTTGAGTAAGGATTTGTCAAGTGGTGTTGTTATATCAACAAAGGCCTCTTGAGAGATGATGATCCTCCTTCTTGGTAGCATTCCAGAGGTCATTTCACATATCCCAGAGAGCATATATGACCTTGTTGGTGCAGTGTTGGCCAACCAAAGCAGAATGTTGGGCTATGTGATGGTTTCGCATGGTACTTGACACTTTGAAGTACCCCTTAGATGCTGACACGTTGAGCCCATGAAGCTTGGTTTTGGATATATTGATGGTGCCCCTAGATGGATCTAGGATGCCATTAGGTTGGCCTTGACACTATTTGATGGGCATTTCCTGTTTTAGAGCTGGAATGATGATGATTATATTTGAGATGACAAGAGATGGCTTACACATCACTATTTGACTGCAACACTTGAGTAGATTGGTGTCGCATCACTTTTCCCCTTTAGAGGGTGACATGGGGCACCTTGGTGATGATGTCTTGGTTTGGAGGCACTTCAAGGGAATACCCATGTACGTAAAGCTACCTTTGGAGTATGGACCACTCATTAGCCTATTTGTCGCTTGTGGCATTTTGAGCTCCTTTGGAAAATGACATCATAGTGGAGGATGCTTTCGTTCCACACATGTAGACTCTTTTGGCTTTATTTGTTATGTTTTTGAGCTATTGAGGTTGACTTGTAACCTCACACTTGTGGAACATTAAGTAAACTTTTAATTCGGGTTTTTACTTGTATTTTTGTAAAAATAAGGATGGTAAGCCTCATATAAATAGAGGCTCCCCTTATTTCACTTTGATCATCACACATCCAGCGTTGCGAAAATCTCGATAACATCCTAATTTTATCTCGAAATCACGATTTTTTTGGCCTAGCCAGTGTTTGCCGATTTTTACCGATATTTTTATGGTATCTTAATTTTGCTGATGTTTGCCGATTTTTACCGACATTTTCCCGATTTTTACGATTTTTTGGTTTTCTAGACCCTTCCCGATTTTATCCCGATGCCGATGTTCGCAACATTGCTATTTTGTACAAAAGAGTGTGAATTGGTCCTTTTTCGCTACTTGGGCAAGATGTGATTTTTCTATGGTGGAAATTTCTTGTGGAGATGGTATTTTGCATGGGGATGTTTTTTTGGGATTGAAGGAAGGGCTTCTTTGGAAAATTTTGTAAGTTTCATGCTTTATCTTTGATATTTTGCATATTGTATGTGTGATGTAGGGTTTCTATTTATGCCATGACTAAATGCTAAATCTATGTTGAAATCTTGCTCTATTATTGCATGCAAAATTGTTCCCTTTGAAGCCTATAAGGAAACTTGAAGTGTGCCTTCCTTATATTTAATTTCTCCCCTCATGAAGAAAATAGTTATTGTTTTAAAAGTGGATGCCCTAGTCATCCCCTCTTACATCAAGAGCTTTCCATGGAATTTTAGTGAAGTTGTATGAAACACTGAAATGCCTAGAAATTTCCCAAATGGGTAATAATGGAAATGTTGGCAAAAATGTCACACACACACACACACACACACACACATATATAAGTTGCACCGAATGGGGAAACAAGTACGGGTACGAAACGTGACCCCCCCAAATTTTGGAAACGGGGAAACATATATATATATATATATATATATATATATATATATATATTAGAACATTTAAGAAATATGTGCAATCATAAAGCATACATGATACATTATAATTTATTACATTATGATTAAATTCTCCAATGTCAATGTATAAACCAAAGAAGCAAACATCGCGATTTAATTGCCATGTTTTCAAAAAATCGTGATTTTTTCCGGCCAACGATTTTATCGGCGATGTTTTCCCGATTTTTTGAAAAAATCACCGTTCGGCAAAAAATTGCGATTTGATACGAAAAAATCGTGGCATGCTAAAACAACGGCATTAAAATGCGATTTTGATGTTTTTTTTTTCATTTTCACATGGACAGGTTTGGTTATGAGAGCTAAGGAGTGAAGGACGAGAGCCAAGGAGGGAGATACGTGATCTACAAGCCAAGATTGGACAAAAGTGAAGAATTTCTTGCAAGCCAAGCGAACAAAAATCGAATTTGGACCAAGTGTCTCCGGCAAAACGTTTTTTCCAGGTATGCGCATCAAATTTGACCCATTTTTTTTTTTCTTGTTCTTCCATGGGTTTCTATTACCCACGTATTTTTCATCATTTGTGATTGCATTTGGTTGTGTTTTTTTTTTGTTTTTGTTTTATTGAGAGGAGAGGGTTTATTTTGGTCAAAAATGCAAAAAATTGTTTGTTAAATTTTGTTTTTTATATTTCTTCTTGTGCTCTTAGTTTCTTCTTATTATTTTTGCTTGTGTTTCAACATGTATTTTTTCCCATTATTTTTGCATTGAGTTGAGGGTTTTTTTTTGTGAAAAAAATCAAAATGTTGTATGTAAAATTGTAATTTATTTTATTTTATTTTTTAACTTGCAATTTTTCTTGTGCCCTAGGTTCAAATTTCAACGTTCAAAGTTCAAAGTTTTCAACATGCCAAGGAAATTAGATCCTTTATGGGAATTTGGTGAACCTGATCAGGGGTTTGACCGATCAAACTTGACTTGCAAATTATGTGGTCATCACATGACAGGGGGGGTATACAGGTTGAAATACCACCTGGCACAAATTCCTGGGCATGAAGTAGGCCCTTGCACAAACACCAATCTAGAAATAATCAGAAGAGCCATGAACTCATTGGGAGAAATAGAAACCACTAAACTTAGCAAAGCAGCTCTGAAGAGTCAAATATCAGGGTTTGGAGTTGACCGTGAGAGTGGTAGTGGCTCTTCAGCATCAGCCTCTTCTACAGGCAGCCCCGTAGCCGCCTCCTCATTTTTTGCTCCTAGAACCACTCACGGGGCACAACCATCTATCTCCTCCCTTATTAAAAAAAAGGAGAAGGAAGAAGCTGATAAGTTGTTGGGCAAACTGTTTCTTTGGAGTGATATTCCTTTCAATGTTGCCAGGAACAATCCATTTTATCAGGCTATGATTGATGCTATCGCTGTTGTTGGCCCAAGATACAAAGCCCCTTCATATAATGACCTTAGAGGGCGCATTCTGCAAAATGAGAAAGCTGACTGCACCAAGAGATTGGAAGAGTTAAGGGCATCATGGGAAGTCACAGGATGCACTGTGATGTCAGATGGTTGGACTGATCAAAGGGGTAGGACCCTTATTAACTTTTTGGTCAGTTGTCCCAAGGGGACAATGTTTATGAAATCTGTTGATGCATCTGCACATGTCAAAGATGCAAGATTATTATGTGATTTATTAGATGTGTTCATTCTGGAGGTTGGGCCCCAAAATGTTGTCCAAATCATAACGGACAACGTTGCAAACTATGTTTCTGCTGGCAAGATGCTTATGGAGAGGTATTCGAGCATATTTTGGACACCTTGTGCTGCACATTGCCTTGATTTGATGTTGGAGGACATCGGAAAGATTGATTTTGTCAAAGAGATTGTAGAATCATCAAAGAGAAACACAAAATTTATATATAATCATGCATCTGTGCTTCATTTGATGAGGACATTCACCAACAAGAAGGAGTTGGTGCGGCCTGCTATTACACGATTTGCCACTAGTTTCATATCTCTTCAATCCCTCTTGAATTCTAAGTGGGATTTGAAGAGAATGTTTCTTTCAGATGAGTGGCGTGCTTTGACTATCAGCCGCAAATCAGAGGGAGAGGCCATCTGCAGGTTGGTGTCATATCGGGAAAGTTTCTGGACTGGAGTGGAAGAGGTGTGCAGCATTACTGAACCTTTGGTAAAGTTTCTTAGATTGGTGGATGGAGACAAGCCCGCAATGGGCTACTTGTATGAGGCCATGGATAGGGCTAAAGAAGCTGTTCGCAGCTATTATGATGATAAGGGTGATGAGGGGTTTCAGAGACAACTTCTTTTATGGGAAGTGATTGATGATCGATGGAACAACACACTCCATCATCCCATTCATGCTGCAGGGCTCTTCCTGAACCCCGCATTTGCTTATTCATGTGGTTTTCTATTTGATGCTGAGGTCATGGATGGCTTTTTCACTTGTGTTCAGAAGATGGTGCCAAATCCATCAGAACGTGTAGAGATATCCAAAGAGATGGAGGTATACAGAATGGCAGGTGGCACCTTGAGCTTCGACATGGCTGTCTAGGATAGGACTACTAAAATGCCAGGTAAGATTTTCATTATTTTAAAATTTTTCTTATGTTTGTAACTTTATAAGTTTATCTTATTTGTTGTAACTTGTAACTTGTAGATGCATGGTGGAGGAGCTACGGTGGCAGATTACCAAAACTCAAAAAACTTGCCATTAGAATACTCAGCCAAACATGTAGCGCTTTAGGATGCGAGCGCAACTGGAGTGTATTTGAAAAAATACACACCAAAAGGCGCAACAGGTAAAAAACTTAAAATATTCCAACTGATTTTTTGAATTCATTAAATATTTTTTTTTAAAATATTTAATTTATTAATTTATGACCCTTGTACAGGTTGGAGGCCCAACGGCTCAATGACATGGTTTACATCTACTACAATCTTAGATTGTGGGTGAGACAACTTGAGAGGACCCCTGATATGGAGGCCATCTCTTTAGATGCAATTGACACCACTGCTGAATGGAGGGTTGAGGCTGAGAGGCCTGTCATGGAGTCAGCCCCTGATTGGATAGAGCAGGAGGTAGTGGAGGGGGAGGACTCGGAGGAGGAGCAGCATGAGGAGGAGGAGGAGGAGGAGCAGGAGGAGGAGGTGACACCACCTACCATTACTACCGGTAGAGGACATGGTCTGCCTCCTTTAGCTCCTAGTGCTTCAAGTTCCCGTTCTGGTGCTTCAGTTTCTACTTCTAGAGCACGACAGAGCCCATTGCCAGTCTCGCCAGCTTCTTCATCTAGAGAGAAAGGCAAAGCTGTTGTATTTTCTCGCAAGAGGGGCAGAGGAAATCAGTAGTATAGGACCATAGGTTATATGGTGCATTGACATTCCTTTGTATATGAAATTATGAATCATGATATGAGATACATTATTATATTTTTTGTTGATATTTTGAGGTTGAGTTGACTCTTGAGACTCAGGACTTAGTATTCAGGACAAGATTCAGTTTTATGTGTGATGTAGCACTAGACATGATATTACACATCTTATATATTAGTTTTTTTTCATATTTATGTGTCAATGCATTTATTTTATGTTGTAGATGCTTTAGATATTAAAAAAATTGAAAAAAAATGAATATTTTTGTATGTGCTGATTTTTTCCCCATTTTTACCGATGTTTTCCAGATTTTTACGATTTTTTCCGATTTTTTCCCCTCGCCGATTTAATCCCGATCGCGATGTTTGCAACCTTGGTATAAACTATAAGTCTCTAAATTTACATCACATTTACTCATGAATGATCACATAATGAAAATAGCAATATCCAAAATCAGCCATGAGAAATTTCTAATATCTTGTCTCGTGCTTGATTGGGAGTCTCCTCTTGCATAGTCGAACGACCTTAGTGCTCTTGATTAAATACAAGTTCCATACCCTAGTACCTTAGGTGCTCTTGATTATTGGGAGTAGTGTTGCGAACATCTCGATAACATCCCGATTTTATCTCGAAATCACGATTGTTTGGCCTAGCCAATGTTTACTGATTTTTAAAGATATTTTTATGGTATCTTAATTTTGGCGATGTTTGCCAATATTTTACCAATATTTTCCCGATTTTTATGATTTTTTTGGTTTGTTGGACCCTTGCCGATTTTATCCCGATGTTGATGTTCGCAACATTGATTGGGAGTCTTCCCTACATAGAGGGCTTGGTTCTCTTGATTAAATACAAGTTCCATGCCCTAGTACATGACAAAATCTAATGGAAACATTGCAATCCCTCCAATCCTGAAATCCAGAAAAAAATGATAAGTCTGTTGGATTTTGAGTGAGATCTAAAATTCTACTTTCTCCATAAGAAATCCATTGAGGGCGAAACCACTCTCAAATATCCTGAGTCATTTCATGGTAATGTTAAAAATTTAAGTAAAAGGATGAAAATGAAAGATAAAGGAGAACATTAGGTTGCCCTAAAAAAAAAAAATGAAAAAAAAACACAATAAAAGAATATTAAACGCCGGAAACACACCTGTATGGTCTGGAAACACGTTTTCGTTTGTACTGGGCACGTTTCCTCAACGCGAAATGGCCTAGTACAGACGGAAACTTGTTTCTAGGCCGTACGGTATAGGGAAACACGTTTCTGTTTCGTTTCTAGGGGGAAACGACCTTTTGCCCAACGTTTCCTGCAACTTATATATATATATATATATATATATATATATATATATATATATATAGATAATTTTTATTTACAAATAAGTTAATAAGGCATTATCTTGCAAGAAGAAAAAGAATGAGACACATAAATGACATTTTAGAAGGAAAGCCTAGTCTATATTAACTCTCATAGGTGATTACATGATTGAAAATCCAAAATTATCCTTTACAGATGAGGATGTACATTGAAGATTTGAAAATCAACCTTTATGCACAACTCTATGTGATGAAAATGAAATAAAACATGAGCTAATAACGAGTACAATTACATATATTATAATCCTCATACTCATCTTCATTAACAAAAATAGAACAAGGTGCTCTTTTAACGGAACTAGAGCGTGGATTAATTATAGATAAATTAGTTTGTGGGGTGATTAGAGATAAAATTTGGTGGTAGATTAAATCTTTTTTGGCCATAGAAGGAGCCCACACCCTTCTTGAGTGCTTGAGTGAGCCTACGGGAGCAAAAAAGTCATGGAAATGGGGAAAATTTCAGTTGAAACGGGGCAAATTTCGGCCGAAACGGGGCAAATTTTGGTTGAAACACCGCCAAAACGTTTTCACAATGTTTCCAAATTTGTATACGCCGCCCAAGCATTTCAGTCGCGTTTAGGCATTCCGACGTGTTTCAGGTGTGGGTACTCTAGCTTGGATGTTGTTTCCTATAACATTGAATTTTAGCCATAGAAGACTCCATTGAGGCCATTTAGGAGAAGGCACTAATTATTATTTTGTTGAGTATCCATAAATTTCGTTAAGCTTCTTCTCACCTTGTTTCTAGACATCTAGGGTTAGCTGCTAGGGTTTTTAGGGTCAAATTTTGCATAAAGGTGAATTTGTGTTGGATGTGTGTGGCTCATAAATTAGGAATTGCATCAATAAATCTCATAAAAGAAAAATCTAGCATTGTGCATGGTTAATCCCTATTATGGCTGATGCCATTCTTGTTTGTTGTTCACGCATGTTTTTCAGCCCTAATTTTCCATTGAGTGACCCCAACCCTGGGTGTTTATTGGAAGGCCTTTGTTGATTCTGTTGACTATCCTTGAAAGGCCCTTTCTTTGGCTGCTATATGACATTGCACACGCTCTCACTGCAAACCAATCAAACCCTAACTTATATCTAGAATATCTTTGGTCTAAGAGTAGATTATTTGAATTTTGGGATAGAACATCTAGGCCTTTCTAGGCTTTTCTGACACTTTATCCCATTTGTTAGACCTCTAATCCATCACCTTGAGCGGCATTAAATTACTCTTTAGGTGATTCAGGGAAGCCTTCCCTGTGGTCAAATACCACTAAAGTGAAGGAGAAAGGTTGCTGAGGTAACAATGGAACCCTTTCTCCTGTTGCCATATGGTCTGGCCCCACCTAGCTAGGCTTTGCACAGGACCTACTAGATTTTGCTGCAGCTATCCAAAATAAAGGTTATTTAAGTGGCCATACCTTTCATTCAATTGATGACATCTTGAAGTAGAGTGTCTCAAAAGACCCTGTTGTTTGTTCGGAAGACCTTCAAACCTATATGTATTATTACCCCACACTCTTCTAGCAACATTTTTCTTTGTGTTGTTTAATGAAACACTATTTCTTGTAAAAAATAACAATAAGATTCTAATTTGTAATTTTACTGACTGATAGTAGATACGTCTTTAAGCTAAGAACATAAAGACCATATTTTATAAATTTTTGACATTTTCTCCTGAAACTCATCTAGGTTTTTCTCCTCTATCTTACACCTCATATACATTGTACACTGCTGTCACCAAAAATAATAACTTTATTTTCACAGTTATTAATTTTAGAAAACCCATCTCTCATACTAGTCGTGTTTAGTATCCCTTGAATCAATATATCAAACACATGATTGGTAAGAGAGTGTTTTTGCAAGATTGATAAATGCGACATTGAAGTTATTGTCTTGGGTGACAGAAGTATACATGAAGTACAAAGTGGAGGAGAAATACCTATGTGAGTTTCAGATATAGTGTCAAAAATGTACAGAATGTCCTTTATGTTCTTTGCTTAAAGGCAGATCTATTATCTGTTAGTAAAATTGCAGATGAGAATCTTATACATATTTTTGACAAAGAACAATGTTTGATTAAAGACTGCAATAATAAAATCGTTGCTAGAGGATTGCAGAGTAATCATATGTATGGGTTTGAAGGTGTTCCAAACAAATAACACTCTTTTCTGACATGCTTTACTTCAGAAAATCAGCTTTGACATGAAATTTCTGGCCACCTAAATTACTTTTATCTGGGATTTTACTACAAAAAAACAACTTGGTGAATGGATTGCCTAATTGAGGAGGATAATGGAGTTTAGTGTTTAACAAATTAGTATTTGTCATGCATCGTGTACAGTTTGAAAGTTTTATGTTTCATGTGATCAATGTGGTGGCTCTCTGTCAATTGTTTATTCATCATAGCTTTCGGTAATTGGTGAAAGTTTTTAATAAAAACCACTACTCTATTTGTGGTGTATATGGGTAAAAAATTGCTTCATAACAGATACTTGTAGCTTTCTTTGGTGAAAATATCATTTTGTTCTTTTTAATAATAACATCAGTTGGATTAAGGGCCAATTTGGATAAGCAACTATTCTAAAGTTTTAAGTTTCCTGTCATTACAATACAAATTTATCTGTGTTGTTCGTCCATCACTACTTTTGGTAGTCGGTGAGTATGTTTAGTAAAAGATCTGCTCGTCTGTGGTTTATTTTATAATAGGATAAAAAATGCCCCACAACAAATACTTGTATAATGCTTTGGAGAAAATCTAATCTTCTTTTTCTTGTTTAAAATGATTTTGGACAGGTTAAAGGACGTGTTGGATTAGCAGCTATGTATGGCTCTGGATGTTGGGCAGCCTCTACAAATTCACATGGTGCATTTTGCGGAGTTGGTTGTTGTGCAACTGGTGCAGGAGAAAATTTAATGAAAGTGTTTGGTGCTCGTGAATGTTGCATGTCTGCTGCACTGTATGTTTCAACCTTTATAAAAATCTATTGTGATTGGTTGAGAATAAAGTAGTTATCTTCCTTCTCTTTTACTTTCTTTTCTTAAAAATATTAAAACTTGGTAGTTATTGATCGCCTTCTTGTTAAGTGGGTTATGGATTGATCAATAATTGAACATACCCCAAGGGCCAGATGCGTTTTATCTAATATCAATAGTTCTTTGACTCTTGTAATGTGTTTTAAGTACAAGTCTAAATGACGAAATCATTAGATTACAACCAAAAGTGAGCTATAATAATCACATACATTTCCACTCATTATTTTAAAAGAATAACCTTGATTCAAAGCAAAAAATCCTATCTTGAATTTTTTGACCCATACTGCATTTCCCCTATATCATTTGAAATCTAGACCTAACCAGTGGTGTTAAAGTAAATATCAGATTATAATGGCTCGTTAGATATTAAACAGAGGCATTAATAAAGTCTCTCTGACTTTAGGTTTTATTTTATGTTTTATTTCAGTTTAGTGTGTTTCTTGGACTTACCCTACATTTATAAAGTGGATTGACTGGACTAGCTTTTAACCTTTTATTGGAAAGATTTCCCTTCTTCATTGTGAATGCAATTTTGGTTTCTTTTATGTTTTCATGTTATCATTATATGATATCAGAGCCCAACATTCTTGAAGCCATATCAAGAGTCTTGGGCCTTTGAAAGACCAGGTTTCCACTCTTGTGACTTCAATAGTTTGGATGTCAAGGAGTTTGTGTGAGCATGGAGACCTAGAGAATGCTGTTAATAGAGATGGAGCAAGGGATCGCCAACTTAACAGATTAAAGTCAAACTGGTTTCGGATCATTTGAAATTAGTATTGTTTAAATTTCTTTTGGTTTAAAGATAGGTTCAAAACAAGAGGAAAAAATGGGAAAATTTTAAAATAATACAGAAACACTCAGTCTTATGACCAGACAATAGTCGTATAGTCATCTAACTCAGTAACCGTGCAACCACCAAACTTAGCTGTTGTACAGTTGTCAGTGTATGGATCAGCCACCAACAGCTGTATAGACTGTACAACAGTGGGATATAATCATACAAACTGTATGAAAAAATCATAAATCAGCCACTTTATTGTTCGACCATACAAATTCACAATTCTAGCCACCAATTAAGAAATTTTGACTGTACAGATCCATGTGGCCTGTTTTCCAGTGAAATTTCTGTTTTTTTTTTGTACGATTCAAATAATTTTGAAGGTGATTGAATATGTTCTTGCCTATATTGTTCCCCAGATTTGTACGTCTGGAAGAATTTGTTGAGTTTTGTAACTATGGTCAGTCTTCATAATTATTGTTTTTGGTCCTTGATGTATTTGTAATAAAAGATATAAAGCATGTTCTTCATGACATTGTCAAAAGATAAATTTTTAAGGCATGTTCTTCATGTCCTTTCAAAAGAAGAAAATTGAATTTTTGAAAATAGAATTTTTGGCTCCAAAGGAAACCAAGTCGGCCTCCTACTAGTCAAGTCGGCCAGTCAGAGAAAGGCACCCATTTGACCTTCAAGATAACTATTTATATGGGACTTGACCTCCTCTCCAAGTAGCAATTCGGAATCTGGATCATTCATCCAAGCAAGTGTTTTCTGTTGATCAAGCGAAAAAGATATGGAAGGAAGGAGGACGAAGAAGGCGATCTCTCTTTTTAGCCCTCGCACATGTGAAACAACTCCTCCTTCATGACCTCACACACGTGAGAAGAAAAGGGAGGCTGAGTTTATGGATGAAAAGGGAGGCCGAAATTCTGCCCTAACAGAGCAAACCAGATCAAGTTTCTTGGGCAGCCATTTGACTTGACTAGAAGGCCATTGGACCAGGTTTGACCAAGCATATTCTGATGGTCAGTTTGACCTTGTAAATGACTAGGATGTCTAGGTGTATCTCTTGTTGAAAAGGATAATTTATTCAAGGAAAAGGTTGATGGGTTTTCCTAGGGTAAATTCTTGTGTTCTTTGTATAGCTGTCTCTTCATGATCCTACTGTCATAAATATTATATTTTTGATGTCTTATGTATAATTGCTTGGTGATGGAATAATGTATAAAATCGTGAAAAAGATCTAAATCATTAGAAGTAATTATCAATATAGAAGACCCTATGAAAAATCAACATGGTATCAAAGCTATGGTGAAAGAGAAGCCCTAAAGAAGAAGTCATCTCTATTTCAAGTCACCATTTAGGGCCCAATTTTTCAACTAGCCCTAGATGCCCTAATTCGCCCTAGATGCACTAATTCAAGGATTACATCCTGTTGTCGCCTGGATTGTACATGCACCGCGACAATTGCTCAAGGCAGGGTCTGTCACTCTGATCCCCGCCCATGCCGTTCTAGTTGTTTCCCAATAGCAGGTATGGGAGCTAGTCCATATGGAATGAGACGAAGCAAACAAGTTTGGAGCCAGCTTGTTTGGGAGACACAAATGAGTGGACTAGCTACTTGGTTAAATCTGGCAAGATTCATGATTAGATTAGATTTTTTAAGTATGAGACCAGTGCCTTATGGAGTCACAATTCTTGCTTAATGTAAATTAATGACAAGTAATCGGTGTGAAAATTTCTGAATACATTAATGCAGAAATCCGACTGTAGTATCTTGGTTTACTTCTCCTACTTGTGATTAAATTATACAAGTTTTTTTCTAGAAAATATTCAGAAAATACTGAAGTAAACACAACTAACAACCTACACATATACAGATCATTTACAGAATAATACGCTCATTCAAACAAAGTGACAGATTTTTCGGACATTAGTCCCCGGAAAAACCTAATGCGGAAAATGGGTGCAACAAATATGAGGGTTTATTATTATTTTGTAGAATCTGAGTACAACAAATCTGGGGACCCAACTGGTTAACCCGATAGAGAAATAATAGATCTGTAGCAATACCTGCTGTTCTGGGACCAAAAGCTAACTAATCCACACCCTCAAACGGGATTTACAAGACTTAGCTATTTTATGGCCCTAGAAATCCCAGCGCTGCCCCTGAAGCTTCAGTGTCAGCCCTACTAGGCTCTGCTTGCCCCTGCGTTGCTCAAAAGGGGATTGCGTAACCCCAAACTAGGTGACACAGTGCTTATGCTGCCTTTGAAGGCCTCTGCGTAACCTTGGTGGCCTCCTGAAGTTGCAGCGCTGACCCTCCTGGGCCTGCGTAGCGACTGAAGCCTCTGCGTTGTGCAGTTGCTGTTGCTGCCCTTGCTTCTCTACGCTGCTTCTGAATGCTGCTCCTCTTCCTCTTGCTGACTCTTGGCTCCAGGATCAGATCATCCCCTCAGCCAATACTACCCCTCGCCACAGAAAACTATTCTAGAAATTCTTAGCAAACCCGCCTTAGAATTCCAGCTTAGTCTCTCAGCTCTGCCTCCGTGTGTGTGTCTCTAATCGACCCTCAAGCCTTTCTCTTATACTTTTTCGTTGAGACATCAACGACCTGTGAAAATTCTCAACCAGTTGCAGTGATAGATTTATTTCTCCTACCTATTATTTCAATAAGTTATTATTCAGAAATCTTCCTGCAAATATCGAAATAAATACTACTGCAACATTCACAATTATATATACAGAGAAATAAACAGTAGAGAACATAAGCACAAGAATCAATCACATGTACATAGTTATTTTTGGACAAACGTCGTTGGAAAAACCCAATGTGGGAAAACCGGTGTAGCAGATGAGGGTTTTATTAATTCTTCAGAAAATGATATCTTTAGAGGGACATATTCGGCAAATAAAATTCTGAACCACCTGAGACTGAATGCCCAGCTCTCTCGGACAAATTCCTGACACCCAGACCAACCCCTGCAAGCCCTTGCGTCAGTCTGCATGATTCTCTGCGCAGTCCCAGAGCTGGACTGTGTGAATCTGCATGGAGACTGCGTGGGGTCTTTGCGCTGTAGCCTCAAGCTACCTTCAGTGACCCACTGCTGCTCTCCGACCCTGATCTCGGTCACCCCTGACCTCCTCCTCCTTCTGCAACATCTCGCCCTGCAACTCTCCTGCTGAGATCGAATTCTACATCAGAATGGATCTCCCTTGGGTACTGAGTGTGTGCCTGGCTTGTCTTCCAAGTGACCCTCAAGCCTTCTGTTATAATCTTCCTGTTGAGAACCAATGACTCAGATTAAAAGATTAATCAATGGCTAAGATGAAATCTTGACTTCATCCATGTTTTCTAGAAGATTCACACTCTGAATTAGTAATGCCCTTTAATTATTTCCTTTTCCTAAGTTTGGACTTAGGATCTCCATTAAAATAATTAGTTATTTTAATAATTCTTGAACCAAGTGGAATTTCCCCAAACTGTTTCTGGATTCTTTGGAATGCTGCTATTGAAGCCTCCCTGCAAAGTTTGAGACTTGGAGAACTTCTGGATGCTACAAAAATCAATACTCCCTCTTAGCGAGGATGGTGTTCCAACAATATGCCTACTGCATGCTGCGTTGATTCTGAAGCACCCTCCACGCTGCTGCCCCTTGTATTGCTGCTTTTGACACTGCCACTGTCACTTGCTGCATCTATACTACAACTCCCTCTGAATACTGAATCCTCCATTCCTGCTACTGGAAGGGATTCTTCATCATCCCCATCTTTTCTCTGAAGTAGACAAACTTTGTCTTTCCCAGAGCCTTGGTGAGGATGTCTGCTACCTGTTCTCCTGTTGGAGTGTACTGCAACTGAACAACTCCGCTTTGTACCCAGTCTCTGATGAAGTGACACCGAATGTCAATATGTTTCGACATATCATGAAACACAGGATTTTCAGAGAGCTTTATGCAACTTTGATTTACATAAAATGCTGGTCGCTTCCATTTTCTCCTTGAGTAGATTTACTAATAGTTTCCTAAGCCATATGGCTTTGCACAAAGCCGTGCTAGCTGCCATATACTCTGCCTCTGTTGAGATTAGTGCCACGGACTTCTATTTCCTACTACACCAGGAAGTCATTCCCGATCCCAGACTCAAATAATACCCACTGGTACTCTTCCGATCAACTGAACTTCTAGCCCAATTTGCATCAGTAAAACCACTTAGCCTGACGTCATTGTCACGGGTGTACTTCAATCCAAGCTCGACTGTTCCTTGAAGGTACCTGAGAACATGTTTGGCTGCTGCCCAATGTGCCCTCTTCGGTTCCACCATGAACTGACTTAGGGTATTAACAACATAACAGATGTCTAGCCTTGTATTTACCAGATACATCGATGACCCTATGAGCTGTCTGTACAACGTAGGATCAACTTCATCATCATCGGATGTGTCGATTTTCCTCTAGTTGGTAATCATTGGAGTGGTCATGGGTCTACAATCCTCCATCTGAAATATCTTCAGAATCTTTGTAGTGTATCTTCCTTGACCAAGGAAAATCTCCCCATCCCGCTGCCAAACTTCCAACCCCAGAAAATAGTGCATTTGTCCCAGATCCTTCATGTTTAACTGTTCAGCTAAATTCTTCTTGCAATCTGTGATGAGCCTTGATGATCATGTCAAGAACAGATCATACACGTACAATACCAGTATCAATGGCTCACTCCCTACTCTTAGATAGTAGGGACTAGGATCTGCATCACTTTTGATGATCCCATCTTCTGCAGATAGCTGTCAATTTGACCATACCAGGCTCTGGGAGCTTTCTTTGGTTCATATAATGCTTTCTTCAATCTGCACACATAAGTCTTTGGATCATGTGCATCAAAGCCCTTTGGTTGTTCTATATACACTTCTTCTTCTATCACACCATTCGAGAATGTCGTCTTGACATCCATCTGGTGAATTTCCCATCCTATCTGCGCAGCAAGGGATATCACGGACTTGATAGATGTGTATCTGGCTACCGGGGCGAAGGTTTATTCATAGTCTATTCCTTCCTTCTGAGCATACCCCTTAGCCACGAACCTGGCTTTTAATTTCTTGATGCTGCTGTCTGCAACATGCTTGATTTTGTAGATTCACTTGGATCCTACCACAAATCTCTCTTGTGGTTTGGGTACTACTTCCCAGACATCATTTGTCATGATGGAACTATACTCTTCCACCATTGCATCAACCCATACTTGGTGCTGAGAATCTTCCCGGAAACTGGAGGTTTCTCCGACTTGAGCAACCAAGGCTTGATACCTCTCAGGCTGCTTACGTTGTCTCTTCTCATTCCTGGGATTTCCGACAAAATCCTCTGCATCCTTCAGAATCTGTCGAAGTTCCCTACTCGTTCTTCCACTGGTGGTGGGTGGATTTACCGGCTCTCCTTCTTACAAATCCTCAGGAGACCCATCCTTTGGATCACTATGCCTTGGAGAGGCAATTGAATTTTCTGCTGCTGGTTGCTGGGGCTGGACCAGAGGCTCTTCCTCTGACTGTGTAGTAGTAGAAGGCAGTTCTCGTGATCTTCTAAAGGCTTTCTCCTCCATAAATTTCACATCTCTTCGCACCACTACTTTCCTGCTCTCAGGAACGTAGATGCGATAAGCCTTTGCATTCTCACTTTATCCTACTAAATACCCTCTTTCAATAGTCATTTCCAACTTCTTCCTCTTCTCACTGGGTACATGACAGTAGGCTGTACTGCCGAAGATCCTAAAATGACTCACTTCGGGCTTGCTGCCAGTGAAGACACTTTCTGGCATGATCTTTCCCAGTGCAGTGTGAGGAGTTCTGTTCTGAATGTAGACAACTATATTACATGCTTCAACCCATAGGAATTTGGGCATGTCTTGGTCATACAACATAGCTCTGGTTGCTTCAACAATAGTTCGGTTCTTCCTTTCTGCCACACCATTCTGTTCCGGATTGTATGGAGCTGTCCATTCTCTTTTGATGCCTTCCCTTGCACAGAATCTGGTGAACTCTTTATCTATGTATTCACCTCCATTTTCTAATCGCAATACCTTGATCCGCTTCCCTGTCAGATTCTCTACCAGAGCTTTGAACTCTTTAAATCGACTGAAGACTTCATCCTTGGTCTTCAAGAAGTAGATCCATGTTTTCCTGGAATGGTCATCAATGAAGGTGACGAAATATTTGACACCACTACGAGCTCTTGTGAACATCGGCCCGCAGATATCTGAGTGTATTAGATCCAACACATCCTTGGCCCTATTGTTGCTTTTTTGATATGCTGCCTTGGCATATTTCCCCAATACGCACCCCTTGCAGACATCATCCCTCATGGTGCTCAATTCTGGAACACTTGTGACAGTCTTTTGGAGAGTTCTCAATGTTGGAAATACTAAGAGGGGGGTGTGAATTAGTATTTCTTTTCAATTGTTATTTTTACCAGTTAGATCACTTATATTTAGAACACAAAATGAACAATAAGAATAAATACTTTTATTAATCTCTTCTTTATAATAGATCCAATACAATAGTGTAGGGCTCCAACCCTGGATGAAGACACCAATCTTCAATCCTTCCAGGCACCAACTTGTACTTTGACAAGCACCAACTTGGACTTCACGAGGCTTTGACCTCTAAGGCTCCAACCATATCTTCTCAAGGCACCAACCTTGTCGCTTTGAGGCACCAACCTCTCTGGTACAAGCTTTGACCTAGTCTCTTGAGGACACTGATCCTCTTGGGCTCCAACCCTATCTTCCAAGGCACCTACCTTGTCTTTTTGAGGCTCCAACCCACTGCAAAACTTTGTCAAGATATGTTGGTAGTAACTCACAACTCCCAAAATCATCTTCACCAAGCCCTGTCAATCTTCAGCTTCAACGTAGTCTCCATGCTACATCATCAATGACAAACTTATCAACATAGAAGGTGTCATCACTGCTCTTCATCATACCCAATCAATCTCTTCAAGTTATCTCATCATCACATCATCATTGCATCATTGTTTTCGAAACAACACTCCAATGTGTCTGCACTAAGTTCTGCACCAACTCTAAATGTGGCTTCAATAGTTTTACACCTTCTTCAAATCTGATCTAAGGTTTGCTTCAAGACTTCTCCAAGTTGACATCAAAGGTGCTCCAAATTCCTGCTCCTTTTATCAATGTTCCAAGGTAGTCTTCAAGAGTATCTTTACTATTCTGCACTAAGCCTGCTCTACTGCACTACTCTTCATCACCCAATCTGCACCAAGGCTCCTGCATAAAACTTCACTGTTGTACCAACATTCTTGCACCACGCTACACTAGGACTATTACACCAACTACACTAAGGAATTTACACCATACTACACCAGGACTTTTGCACTTCTCCAAAACATCCGTTTAACACTGGTCTGAGGTCATATCAATCCAATCTTCAAGTGCTACCATAGGAAGGATGTCACAGGTCCATAGATCTGGTGCCAAAACAATCCTAAACCTTCTGCAATGAATCTGTAACCCAACCAGCCAACTCTACCACTGAAGCTTACTACAAAGGAAGACACAAATCCGAATCACAATACCCACAGCAACATGCCTAAAGAGAGTAGATCAAATTCCTCCAATATGTTCGAAGAAAGATTGCTTCTTAGTCTGAAAACCACCCTATAGCATCATCAAGAATGAGAGGGAATAGGTACAACAACCCACAGCAACGTATGGCTTATGATCAACAGAAATTTGCAATCGAACCACAGATCTGAGGCTACAACAAGGCACCAAAGCAACAAAGGTAGGAAGTCCGAAGCTTAAATATTCTCCATAGACCGAAACCCTTAGATTACACCAGCTCCCACAGATCAAAAGTCATAGGTTCGAATATTTTTTCCTCTCCATTGTTCTAGCCCATAGACAGTCCAAAATTTTACCAAACAATACACAGTAGTCCACAATAAATAAATGGAATATGATCCTTAACTGACTATTTTTTCTTTGTTATTTACTTCGTTTTTTTTCTCCTTAATCTCCTCAAAAATTCTATTCTAAAAGAAGGTCGAAACCCTCTTATATATATACAAATTCTTGTCCATAAACGAATAGACATGTCTTCAATAAGGGCCGACATCAATTTACTAAGGTAAGGTCATCTCACTAACAGAATTTTACTTTAAACAATAAATTTCAAACTTCTTGGAGTTTCAGGCTGAGTAATAGCTCATTGGAAAGGAAAAATTATGCTCTTAAATATGGTGTTGGTTTAATTAATGAATTTTTCCTCTAAGGTAGAAAAAAGTATTTTTTAATGCGACTAATTATTTATGAGTGCAGAAATGGACGTAGAGCAGAATGCCTTTGAGTGTAGGGCTTCTTCATCGTTTGATTTCTTCATTGATTGTCTTCATAATGATGTCCTAGCCTTCTTCAACATACGATCACCATCATCATGTCCTTTCCTTCTTCAATATAGGGTCACTAGGTCAGTTTTCCTTAATATTGTGCAGAGATATTTCATCGATCAAATGGAGCATCATTATGTAGTCTTCATCATAAGGACAACAAACTTCACATCATTGTAGATTTGTCATGTCATCAAATTATCGGAGGTAGGACATGTAATCATGTAGTGTTATCACCAATATCATTGGATGTAGGACATGTCATCATGTCTATGTCTTCTATTCCTTCATCATGTGCATTCATATGGTAGCCTTCCATTGTAATCATCCTCTGGCATCTTCAAGAATATTTTCCATCCTAGACACTGACATCAACTATTGACATCAATGACAAACTAGGTTAACAATCTTCCCCTTTGTCATTGATGGAAATATTCTTGCCCTTTCAACATCCTCTCACCCTTTTACATCAATGGAAAATGGGGTGCCCAAGTACTCCCCCTATCGAGTTGCTTCTTGATATGTTTCTCCCATCATATTTTATTCAACGATGATAGTTCTTCATGATAGATATGTTTCTCCCCCTGTCAAGCTGCTCTTCCTCTTGGAAATGTGTTCCATAATAGAGGGTTTTCATTTCTTCATGTAATTAACCAACTCCCCCTACCGACATGAACTCCTCTAGCTCAAGTAAGATTTATTTCCTTGTGATCAAGTGGAAGAAATCTTCACAATTTTCATGATTTTCTTCAATGGAGTTACTCCTGAGAGATGATCTATTAATATTTTACATGTGTGATTTATCAAGGGTTTCATACGACACTTCTTGGATAACTTCTGCAAGATTGGACAAGAATCACATGTTCCCCTTGAAAATATGCATGGTCTCCTTTTTGGCAGAGTCTCATCATCGAATAATTGGAATATCACATCTTCCAAAGATGCCTTCATCAGATCAACAACATGAGTTGATGACTTGAGTGTTCAAGCGACTTAAGGATTCAACTTGCTTCCTTCTCCATACTTGCGTAACTTTCTTCTCTGGCTTGGTTGTCATGGTTTTATCCTGTTTAGGAACCCAAGTCAAGTTACAATCATGTTCCATATGTCTAATGTTATGGCAATTGAAGCACTCTATCTTGTTCATGAATAAGAAATCATGACTTCTTCTTGCAAATGTTTTTCTAGAAGATTGATAGGGACCATTATATTTGTCTTTGTGATAAGCCTTACAATATTTTTCCATGTGCCCAAATTTTGTACAAGAATAGCAATAACCAAGAAATATACCTTGGTACCTGGGATATGGAGATTGCCTTGATGTACTTTTGAAATATTTTTCCCTTGGGATTCTTTGATGAAATTTATTGTCTCTTACATCCTTGACATCATCATATCTTCTTGGAGTATGGTGTATACCAATGTCATCTTGACTCTTCTCTATGCCTTTGATGGAACTGGGGGCATCAATATGTCTTCCTAACTTCACCATATCCTTGTTGTTTGAAGCATTAGGGTTTCCATCATTCTTGCTTAAGGGTCCACCTGCATAACCAAGACCTGATTTATCAAGAGGATATCTTTGATGACTTAGGATGTCATCTAGTGTTTTAGAGCTTTTCAAGTTCTTATTCAGTGAGACAAATTCCTTTTTAAGAGTGACAGTTTATCCTTTCAATTTTTCACAATATTCATCTTTCATGACTAGTTTCTTCTTCGTTTCTTCCATCATCCTTTTTTCTTCGCGTGCTTCGATTTTAAGGGAGAAGATATTTGATTTGATTATGAATATTTCTTCATTCTCCTTTGCAAGACTGCTTTCCATTTCTTCTTTTATTCTTGTAGCTTCACATGTTTTAGCCTTGAGAAGATTGATGTCTAATTTTAGTTTGACAATTTCTTCATCCTTTTCTTCTAATTGGAAAAACATGGTGTTTCTCTCTTTTTCTGCTTCATAAAATTGTCCTTCTATGAATGCCAAAGTTTCCGTCACCTTCTCAGCTCCTTGTGATTGTTTCCTTGCTTCTTCTAGTTGAGATCTAAGAGAGGAGATATCTTCCTTGTATTGACCAATCTCTACTTCAAGATTGTTCAAGCTCAAGGTGTTTTGACAAATTTTATTCCATTTTCTTCGCCTTATCCAATTGACTTGTCATAGATATGATTTCTTCATGATGCTTTCTATTGTTTTTATGAAATTTCTCCTTAAGTTTGGTGAGCTCCTCATCTCTTTCTTGTACTTGAAGCTTGATAAATTCAAATTCCTTCCTTGTCTCGTGGTCACCATCTTGCACTCTCTTCTTAAGTTCCTCATTTTCCTTTTTCAAACTGTTAATTTCTTATGTGGCATCTATAGGCTTAATCAAGAGATCTTCTTCAAAGTCTTCTTTGCTTTCTTCTTCTTATAGGTCTTCTTTGGAATTGATGTCATCATTCTCATTTTCAACTTCCTTGATGGGTTTTGGATTTCCTTCTTGCTTTCCATCATCATTTTGACTAGAGGCCATGGTCAATGCTCCTTTTCAGTGAAGATCATGAAGTTTTTCCCATATGCCTTTTGCTAACGAAATTTTTTCCAAATTGGCCATCATAGAATCAGGTAGCCCATTCAAGATTGCTTTCATTGCTCTTGTATTATACTCCTTGGATTCTCCTTCCATCATGCTATCAATAATCACCGATTTCCAAACTTCAATGCCTTGAGTCTTTAAGAAATTCCTCATTCTTGCCTCCCATCTATCAAAGTTTCCATTGAACAATGGGGCCTTTGTAAATTTATTGAATTCCATCTTGATGGTTGAGATAGACACATCTTTAGGAGGATTGGAGAATTTCTTCCTTGGCTTTGACATTTGTGTTCTAAGGATCAACCTTCAAGCTGTTAGGCATTGAGTGAAGGTACTAGCTCTAAAACCAATCGTCTGAATACCAGTAGCGTGCAGGAATCAGTATTTATTTTCAATTGTTATTTTTACCAGTTAGATCACTTATATTTAGAACACAAAATGAACAATAAGAATAAATACTTTTATTAATCTCTTCTTTATAATAGATCCAATACAATAGTGTAGGGCTCCAACCCTGGATGAAGACACCAATCTTCAATCCTTCTAGGCACCAACCTGTACTTTGCCAAGCACCAACTTGGACTTCATGAGGCTTTGACCTCTAGGGCTCCAACCCTATCTTCTCAAGGCACCAACCTTGTCGCTTTGAGGCACCAACCTCTCTGGTATAGGCTCCGACCTGGTCTCTTGAGGACACCGATCCTCTTGGGCTCCAACCCTATCTTCCAAGGCACCTACCTTGTCTTTTTGAGGCTCCAACCCACTGCAAAACTTTGTCAAGATATGTTGGTAGTAACTCACGACTCTCAAAATCATCTTCACCAAGCCCTGTCAATCTTTAGCTTCAACGTAGTCTCCATGCTACATCATCAATGACAAACTTATCAACATAGAAGGTGTCATCACTGCTCTTCATCATACCCAATCAATCTCTTCAAGTTATCTCATCATGACATCATCATTGCATCAATGTTTTCAATACAACACTCCAATGTGTCTGCACTAAGTTCTGCACCAACTCTAAATGCGACTTCAATAGTTCTGCACCTTCTTTAAATCTGATCCTAGGTTTGCTTCAAGACTTCTCCAAGTTGACATCAAAGGTGCTCCAAATTCCCGCTCCTTTAATCAATGTTCGAAGGTAGTCTTCAAGAGTATCCTTACTATTCTGCACTACTCTTTATCACCCAATTCGCACCAAGGCTCTTGCATAAAACTTCACTGTTGTACCAACATTCTTGCACCACGCTGCACTAGGACTATTACACCAACTGCACTAAGGAATTTACACCATACTGCACCAGGACTTTTGCACTTCTCCAAAACATCCGATTAACACTGGTCTGAGGTCATATCAATCCAATCTTCAAGTGCTACCATAGGAAGGATGTCGCAGGTCCATAGATCTGGTGCCAAAACAATCCTAAACCTTCTGCAATGAATCTGTAACCCAACCAGCCAGCTCTACCACTGAAGCTTACTACAAAGGAAGACACAAATCCGAATCACAATACCCACAACAACATGCCTATACAGAGTAGATCAAATTCCTCCAATAGGTCTGAAGAAAGACTGCTTCTCAGTCCGAAAACCACCCTATAACATCATCAAGAATGAGAGGGAACAGGTCCGAGCAACCTACAACAACGAATGACTTATGATCAACAGAAATTTGCAATCCAACCACAGATCTGAGGCTACAGCAAAGCACCAAAGCAACAAAGGTAGGAAGTCCGAAGCTTAAATATTCTCCATAGACCGAAACCCTTAGATTGCACCAGCTCCCACAGATCAAAAGTCATAGGTTCGAATATGTTTGCCTCTCCATTGTTCTAGCCCATAGACAGTCCGAAATTTTACCAAACAATACACAGCAGTCCACAATAAATAAATGGAATATGACCCTTAACTCACTGTTTTTTCTGTGTTATTTACTTTGTTGTTTTCTCCTTAATCTCCTCCGAAATTCTGTTCTAAAAGAAGGTCGAAACCCTCTTATATATATACACATTCTTGTCCATAAAACGAATAGACATGTCTTCAAGAAGGGCCGACATGAATTTACTAAGGTAAGGTCGGCTCACTGACAGAATTTTACTTGAAAAATCAATAACTTTCAAACCACTTGGAGTTTTGGGCTGAGTAATAGCTCGTTGGAAAGGAAAAATTATGCTCTTAAAGATGGTGTAGGTTTAATTAAGGAATTTTGCCTCTAAGGTAGCGAAAAATATTTTTTAATGTGACTGATTATTTATGAGTGCAGAAATGGAGGCAGAGCATAATGCCTTTGTGTGTAGGGCTTCTTCATGGTTTGATATCTTTGTCGATTGTCTTCATAATCATGTCCTAGCCTTCTTCAACATAGGATCACCATCATCATGTCCTTGCCTTCTTCAATATAGGGTCACTAGGTCAGCTGTACTTAAGATTGTGCAGAGATATTTCATCAATCAAATGGAGCATCATTATGTAGTCTTCATCATAAGGACAACAAACTTCACATCATTGGAGATTTGTCATGTCATCATCAAATTATCGGAGGTAGGACATGTAATCATTTAGTGTTATCACCAAGATCATTGGAGGTAGGATATGTCATGATGTGTATGTCTTCTAGTCCTTCATCATGTGCAGTCATATGGTAGTCTTCCATTGTAATCATCCTCTGGCATCTTCAAGAATATTTACCATCCTGGACACTGAAATCAACTATTGACATCAATGACAACCTAGATTAACACTCAACGCCCCATGATGCAAATGCTCCATTCTTCTGTGCCATAGCTCATTCGTATCTGTTTCATCTGCATTGCCAACCAGTGCCATTGGGGAATCAAGCTGCAACTTGTACAACTTGTTGCTTCTTACCCCGATTTGTGCCTTATGCTTCCAACTGGGGTGCTTGACATAGACTCTGTTACCAATAATGTGGATGTCATATCCTTGGTTTTGAAGCTGTGACACTGAGAGTAGATTCATCCCCAAACCCGACACATGCAGTACATTAGTGGCTCGGATTCTGTTCCCTGCCTCGGTCTGAAAGACTACGGTACCTTTCCCAATGGGAGTGCACTTTGCTTTATTACCCATGGTTATTTTGAAATTCATATGCTCTTCTTGGTAATCGGAAAAACAGTCCCGTACTCCCGTCAGGTGGGCAGGTGCTCCATTGTCAATATACCAGACATATGAGGACGTAGTGCTTGATACACAAGAAAAATCTTCCTCTAATTTGGATGCTAATACAGATACATCATGATCCATCTGTTCTATCGTGCTTCCCCTCGCTCTTGGAGAACTGCGTGAACCCTTTTGTGCTGTTGCCCTAGAGAACTGCGTAGATCTTCGTTCACTGATAGATGCCCCCTCTCTGTTATTCATCTCTGGATCTGATACCTTCTCAACCAGTTGCAATGATAGATTTATTTATCCTACTTATTATTTCAATAAGTTATTATTCAGCAATCTTCCTGCAAATATCGTAATAAATACTATTGCAACATTCACAATTATATATACAGAGAAATAAACAGTAGAGAACATAAGAAAAAGAATCAATCACATGTACACAGTTATTTTTAGACAAATGTCCCCAGAAAAACCCAATGTGGGAAAATCGGTGCAACAGATGAGGGTTTTATTAATTCTTCAAAAAATGATATCTTTACAGGGACATATTCGGCAGGTAAAATTCTGAACCACCTGATACTGAATGCCCAACTCTCTCGGACAAATTTCTGACACCCAAACTAGCCCCTGCGTCAGTTTGTGTGATTCTCTGCACAGTCCCAGAGCTAGATTGCGTGAATTTTCTTGGAGACTGCATGGCGTCTCTGCGCTGTAGCCTTTACGCTACCTTCAGTGACCCACTGCTGCTCTTTGACCTTGATCTCGATCACCCCTGACCTCGTCCTCCTTCTGCAACTTCTCACCTTGCAACTCTCCCGCTGAGATCGAATTCTAAATCAGAATGGATCTCCTTCGGGTACTGAGTGTGTGCCCGGCTTGTCTTCCAAGTGACCCTCAAGCCTTCTTTTATAATCTTCCTGTTGAGAACCAACGACCCAGATTAAAAGATTAATCAATGGCTAAGATTAAATCTTGACTTGATCCAAGTTTTCTAGAAGATTCACACTCTGAATTATTAATGCCCATTAATTATTTCCTTTTCCTAAGTTTGGAATTAGGGTCTCCATTAAACTAATTAATTATTTTAATAATTCTTGAATCGAGTGGAATTTCGACAAACTGTTTCTGGGTTCTTTGGAATGCTGTTGTACAAGCCTCCCTGCAAAGTTTGAGACTTGGAACACTTCTGGATGCTACAAAAATCAACACGACCGTGATTTAATCTGCTTAATTTGTGTCACTTAGAACATTTCATCACATGTGTTTAATTAATTCACATTAAGTTTTCTAATTTCCTAAGTTTAGACTTAGTGTCCTCATTAAAAAAATTAATTATTTGAATAACTTCAACACCAGATGAAATTTCTCCAAACGCTTTCTGGGTTTTGGAGTTGATGTGTTTCTTAGACCCTCCACAAAGTTTTAGGGCTAGAGCACACCCGATGCTACCCCAATAAACAAATTCTCAACACTCCCTTTTAGCACAGTGTGTGTTCTAGCAATACATCCACACCATGTATCACAAGATCTTGTCATTGCTCTTTGCGCTGCTGATGCTTGTCCTGCTGCCCTCCTTCCACTGCGCTCCTTCTCTCTGTACTGGTGCCCATGTCACTGCCATTGACACTGCCACATCTGTACTGCAGCTCCCTCTCAAATTGATGCATCATGCTGCCCATAGCACTGCCATTGCTAACTGCTGCACTGCAACTTAGTTGCCGAGAAGTAAGCAACTGAAAGACTCCTGCCCAATCGTTGACAGACAAGTCAGGCTGCATCCCATTACTAAAACTCCCTTGGCTACTGCTTTACGCGGTCCTCCTGAAGCCATTGTGTTGCTACAACTCTGCATTGTGTGAGCACTGCCTCTCTGCACTGCTGAAGTCCCATCAACCTCTGTGCTGCTGCCCCTACACTGCTGATGCCTCTGCATTGTGCTGCTCCCTCTACAACATCTCTGCATTGCCCTCTGCTTCATTGTGAACTTCTGCATCCATCTTCTTGTCCCGCTATCGTCTTCAGGGTCCCGTAGCTCGTATGTGATCCAAGAGTAGGGCTGACTCATGGATCCTGCTATCTTGATCTGTAACTTCTCTACAGATCCATGTCGCCCCACTTACGTGGCTCATGAGCACTCATGGCTAGGTCATCTTCACTCTCATCGTCCTTTGCTGCCGCAACCTTGGAATTAGAAGCTCCTTGGTCCTTCTTCTTAGGGCAAGTGCTGGCGACGTGTCCAAGTTCACCACAGTTAAAGCATCAGACCTTGGATAAGTCTCTCTTCTTCTTCCCTTGCTGCCTTCGTTCCTTCGATGCAAGGTGTTGGTGTCCCGTGATTTGGTAGATTGGTATATCAAATGACAAGGCAACATGGAACCAGTCTTTGGAGTCCTAGGACCTAGCCTTCCTGGACTTAGAGAGGGATCTCTCTATTTGTTTGCAAATGATATGAACTTGTTTGCTTTGTATGGTTGATTTTAGGCTAGTTATAAAGTACAAGGTTTGTTTGATTGTTTTGGTTGGGTATAATGATCAAGAAGCATAGATAGAATGAGGAAATCTCTGAGTCATTGTGCAATGGAGTCTAATGGAAGTCATGATAAGTTCATCAGTGAATCGGGGAGCATCATAGGGCAAATCTAATTCACCTCCTCACCCTTCTGTGAAGCCTATGTGAAGCCAGATTTCAAGTTCAAAATTTTGGAGAGGCTGAAAGTTTTAGGACTATTTTCAGAAGGTTGACCTCTCACAGTGTTTAGTAAACTTCTAAAATATGGGACTAGGCTTCTAAACTTCTTTAGGACTGATTTGATACAATCTTAAGGGAATCTAAAAGAACTAGTGAAGTAATAGGCCTACTAGGGCTAGTGGAGTCGCCAGGTGGAAATTTTTAGCTGTTTTTGAAGGTAAATGTGTATGGTCTACCATCAATAATTGACAAAAAACCAATCTAGGGATGTTTTTAGGGTTTTCTGAGTTGTTAATGTAGTCCTAAGGTTTGTAAGAGTGTCCTATACCTGAATCATCATTTAGCTAAGATGGTGAAACAAACAAAATCTACTCTTGGCTATCAGTTTGATTTTCTTAAGCTTAATTGAGGGTCAAATGAGTGTATAAGCGTTTCTTAGGCTACTATGTACTCTGTCCCACTGTGATCGCCAGAATGTTGGTGTCCCATGATTTGGCAGATTGGTATACCAAATGACAAGGCAACATGGAACCAATCTTTGGAGTCCTAAGACCTAGCCTTCCTAGACTCAGAGAGGGATCTCTCTATTTGTTTGCAAAGGATATGAACTTGTTTGCTTTGTATGGTTGATTTTAGGCTAGTTATAAAGTACAAGGTTTGTTTGATTGTTTTGGTTGGGTATAATGATCAAGAAGCATAGATAGAATGAGGAAATCTCTGAGTCGTTGGGCAATGGAGTCTAATGGAAGTCATGATAAGTTCATCAGTGAATCAGGCAGCATCATAGGGCAAATCTAACTTGGTCAGTGGATCTTCAAGTTTAGGGGTTATGAGATGGACATCAATTGTAAGAATGAAAAGTAAGGTAAAGGGCAATTAAGAATCCTTTATCATATGTAGTTCTCAACAAAGGGACTTAAATATCACAAAACATGAAGAGGAAATCAATAGACAGGGCAAACCATAACTTCTACAATACAATCCACACTTTAGCAAATAATAATTCAAGACAAACTTTTCTAATGAAATATAGAAGGCGAGAAACTCATTTAACTTCTAGTGATTTCACCTTCAAGGATAGAAAACACTTAAGACACACATATAACTGTAATCAGAGAAGAGGGAATTCCTAAACATCCTTGATTATAGTTATGAAGATCTCTAAAACAATTAGTTAAGCAAGTACAAAGGGTATGATCGAAACAAAACCTCTTTGGCAGACTTTAAAGAATGGTACTTTAGAGAGAGACTTCAAAAACAGTGTTTAAGTGGCAGCAAGTAAGCAGGGAAAACCATAAATCATGCTTGATACCAATTGTATTAAACTATTTATAAAATAGACAGGCTTAGGGGGTCTAGAGAGCAATTAAGAATTCTCTAAAATGTCCTAGCAGAAGAAAACATTAAGGCAGTGAAGAATAAACAGAACTAAGGTGTTTTCAGAAGACATTTGTTAGCCTAAAACTTTTATTCTATTGCAACATAGAAAGGTGGAAACATAATGAAAACAGGAAATAACAATAACAGATTAGAAACACTTCACCAACAACCAAGCTCAGGGATCCAGTGATCTAGCCTCCTCCATCAACAAACAAATCAGGGCATCCACAAGTTCCAAGACTTCAATTTCTTTTCAACTTCCAAGAAACTATGTATTACTTCAAAGAATCATGAAATGTTAACCACATAATGAGTCCAGGTGCACTATTTATGCTGCAAATGAGGAGGTGAAGCCTAAGATAGGGTTTGAGTGTCATTTATTACAGAGTTAATGCACTCCTAACCTTGAAGACCATGCAAGGCTCAAGGCAGGAATATCTGCAGATATTTCTCTGAATAATAACTTCTATCTTAACTCCTAAGGAAAAATAGGTGAAATGTTTGACTTTTAAGGCCTTTTCATAACTGTTACAATAATTGTCTGGTAGATATAAATATCTCTGACTTAGTTCAATAACTGCTTAGTGCTTTATTGAGGGAAACAAAGAACTAGGTGGCAAAAATATCTTTTTGAAGGAAGTCACTGCCATAGGCTGAGTCATTCGAATTTGTTTGAGTAAATTTGCTCTTTGTTTTGACCTTTATCTTTATTTTAGGCTTTAAAACTCCGTCTTTATCTTTTACTGTCTGCTTTTTATCATTTTTTCTTTAATCTGTTTGATCTTTCTGTTCTGTTTCTTTGATATTTGATTTGTTTCTTTTGATCCTTTGCCTTTATCCCTTTTTGTCTTTCCATTGTCTTTTTTTATTTCTTTGATCTTCATCAATCTGCCTTTTCTTTAATCTTCTGTTTTAATTAGCTAACCCTTTGTTTTTATCTTCTAATTAAGATTAGCCCTTTAACTCTTCTGCTTTCTTCCTTTGTTGTTTCTTAACTATTTGTGTCTTCGGTGTGCAGGGGAGGCCGCTCTTTGTAGCTAGAGGTTCATTTGACCCATCGATGATCATGTTTCATCGATGATCGATCTTGATGCAAGGCCTCTGTCCCTTTTATTTTGAATAAAACAACTGGATCGTCACCCAGTATCTAAATCAACTTTTTCAGACTGTGGGAGGGTATGGTGGCCCTTTCTCCACCATTAAAACCTGCACAAAACACAAACCTTTAGTTAAAACCATGCGGGAGCGGGCTTGACTGCATTTTCAGGGGTTTTGGGTGGTCGGGAAGCGATTGCAGAGGAGGAGAGGGTGCAGGAGGCAAGGTTATGAAGGCGGAACTAGGTGGAAATTTGAATGGAGGCAGGGAATTTTGAATTTCGACGCGGAGGGGAAAAGTGGTTTTCAAAAATCATAAGTGGTTTATCACGCGGGTGGAAGGCGATAAGCTATTTTGGGAGATGGGGGCGCGATACCGCTGGGTGATTGACGCGTGGCAGGCGAAAACCACCTATTTCGTGTGGGTTGGGAATCATTAAACCCATCGTAACTTTATTTGCGATATGCCTTTTCGACCGTTAGATCTCGAAGAACGAGATCGACGACGATCGCACGTTGGAGGGGTGGAAGGCAGGTTTGGAGGTGGGGTCCGTTGGACAGATGGCGGAACATGAATGGAGTCGGGGTATAGTGGAAGGCAGGACCCGAGCGCAAGGTTGTAATAATGCGGGGTAAGGTTGGGGATGCGACAGCCGTTGGATCGGGAGAACAGATCCCGATCAATGGTGGAGATGGCTTGATGGAAACAACAGGTGGGTGAGGGAAAACGGGGCCCGCGTTTTGATTTTTCAAAGGTTCAGGCTTTATACAAGGGGTGGGGGGCTAAACAAAATGAAAAGGGCGAAGGTCGAGGCCTCATGCGGTTGATGGGGCTAGGGCTTAAGCAGAGAGGGGCTTAAGGCCTGATTTTCATAAAGAGCGGGTTTTTATTGTAAAACAGGGTTTTATAAGAAATTTAAAGGGCCCAATAGATACGAACTCGGTTTTAAACAATGTAAAAAAGAGGATATGATGAAATGAAGGGGATTAATGAGGGTTTTGAGAAATGGAAAAAATGGGCTTATTAGAGGAAAAGGGTTATGAATGAGAGTGAAAGTGAGGAAATGAAAAGAGGCAAATGGCCCTAATGAGAAAAATCCCCTTTTTTGCAGTAGTGAGGTAGACCTTTAGAAGATAAAGAGGGGGAAATTTAGTGTATAAGAGTTTCTTAGGCTATTATGTACTCTGTCCCACCGTGATCGCTAGAGTGTTGGTGTCCCATGATTTGGCAGATTGGTATACCAAATGACAAGCCAACATGGAACCAGTCTTTGGAGTCCTAGGACCTAACCTTCCTGGACTCGAAGAGGGATCTTTCTATTTGTTTGCAAAGGATATGAACTTGTTTGCTTTGTATGGTTGATTTTAGGCTAGTTATAAAGTATAAGGTCTGTTTGATTGTTTTGATTGGGTATAATGATCAAGAAGCATAGATAGAATGAGGAAATCTTTGAGTCATTGGGCAATGGTGTCTAATGGAAGTCATGATAAGTTCATCAGTGAATCGGGGAGCATCATAGAGCAAATCTAACTCACCTCCTCACCCTTCTGCATTTGTAATAGCCTCATCTGATTCTTTGGAAACATCTTTCGTTGAACGGAGCTTCCTTGATACATATCCTTCAAAGCGGTCCACATCTCATTTGTCGTCTTCTTTTCGGAAATGTGTGGTACGACATGATTCTTTACTCCGTCCATAATCAAACGCTTGGCCTGCGCTTGATTTTCATTAAATTTCTTCAGAGGATCAGGATCTGCAGGCTCAACTAGGACATTCTCTGCATGGTTCTTAATGTCATACTCATCCAAGATTGATAGAATCCTGGCCCTCCAGATGACGAAGTTGGACACACTGTCCAACCTGTCCTGATCTCTCATCCCATGAGAAGCCATCTAGCTCAAATTGATGGAAACAATACTCTTCTCCCTCTTTCTGCGGCAACACAGAAACACTGGATCCGGGTTTCTTGGTGACTAGAAACCCTATAGAAACTGATCCTTCTGAAAATTGATTTCCCTCTTGGAAACCTTCAGCCAAAAGCAATCGGATAGTTCTCTCCGATCCTCCTGAGTGAATCTCAGATTTGTTTGGTTCAGATCTACTGAGTGACTGTCTTTCTCCCGCTCTTTGTTGACTTAGCTAGGCGCAATTCTGCACCGACATAATCTCTACCACACCAACACTACTGAAGAACTGAAGCACTGCTTCCGGATCTCGGCAAACAGACAGGAAGATTGGACTGCGTCCCTCTCGCTGGCCTCTGCATGAGCAGACTGGCCCAGGGTAGCCTCTGCGCTACTCGGAAGTGGACTGTGTAATCCCAGACTGGGTGACACCATCCTTACACTGGCCTAGATGGCCTCTATGTAAGCCTGATGGCCTTTTGAATCTGCAGCGTTGCCCTCTCTGGGTCTGCGTCCTCCTGCTGGTGAGCTGCCCTCTTCGTATCTCTGCTACTACTCTACAAAAAAGTATTCTTCAGCTGATTTGCTGGAGATTCAGCTTGATCTGTGATCACTCTTATACCATGTGAAAAATTCTGAATACATTAATCCAGAAATCCTACTGTAGTATCTTGTTTTACTTCTCCTACTTCTGATTAAATTATACAAGTTATTTCCAGAAAATATTCAGAAAATACTGAAGTAAACAAAAATAACAGCCTACACATATACAGATCATTTACTGAATAATACGCTCATTTAAACAAAGTGACAGATTTTTCGGACAATAGTCCGTGGAAAAACCAAATGCGGGAAAACCGGTGTAGCAGATATGAGGGTTTATTATTATTATGTAGAATTTATGTACAACAAATCTGGGCACCCAACTAGTTAACCCGATAGAGAAAATAATAGATCTGCATGAGACCAAAAGCTAACTGATCCACACCCTCAAGCGGGATTTACAAGACTTAGCTAATTTCTAGCCCTAGAAACCCCAGCGCTGCCCCTAATGCCCCAATGTCAGCCCTGTTAGGGTCAATGTGCCCCTGTGTTGCTCAGAAGGGGATTGCGTAACCCCAGACTGGGTGATGCAGTCCTTACGCTGCCTCTGAAGTCCTCTACGTAACCCTGGTGGCCTCCTGAAGCTTCAACGCTGCGCCTCTTGGGCTTGCGTGGCAACTGAAGCCTTTGTGCTGTGCAGCTGCTACTGCTGCCCTTGCTTCTCTGCGCTGCTCCTGAATGCTGCTCCTCTGCCTCTTGCTGACTCTTGGCTTCAGGATCAGATCATCCCCTCAGCCAATACTACCCCTCGCTACAAAAAACTCTTCTAGAAATTCTTAGCAAACCCGCCCTAGAATTCCAGCTTAGTCTCTCAACACTGCCTCTGTGCGTGTGTCTCTGATTGACCGTCAAGCCTTTCTCTTATAATTTTTCGTTGAGACATCAACCCCCGTGATTTAATCTCTTATTGACAGCTAAGATTAAAATGCTGCTTGATTCGCATCACTTAGAACATTTCATCACATGTGTTTAAGTAATTCACTTTAATTTTTCTAATATCCTAAGTTTAGACCCTTATTAAAAAAATTAATTATTTGAATAACTTCAACACTAGATGAAATTTCTCCAAACGCTTTCTGGGTTTTGGAGTTGATGTGTTTCTAAGCTCCTCCACAAAGTTTCAGGGCTAGAGCACACCCGATGCTAACCTAATACACAAAATCTCAACAACCAGATGGACACCCACTGCTTAATATGATAGACTAACCTATATGAGATGCAATCACGCAAGTCCTAAGAAGTTAGAACTAGGTGCGATGTAAGGATGTTGGTATATTTTATATTAAATTCCTATTCTAAGTTGAACCTCTCCCTTAATTGTTTCAAGAAACAATCTTCAGAGTAGGTCGTGGGATGGAAGCCAACGGGAAGCATGCAAAGGCTTGATTAACGGTACCTCCCCCTTTGCTCCAACCACCCAGTGCCTCCGACACTGTAGAGATTGTGGCTCTGATGACTATGTGAAAATTCAGATACCCCGAATCCTACTGCAGCAACTGATTTCGTTTTTTTTATTTGTTAAATAAATTGAACAAATTATTTACTGTGTTCTACTGTAAATATCGAAATTAATACACTGCAGCCTTCACAAATAAAATACTACAAAATAAAAATAACGCTGGAAGAATAGATGCACACACACAAATAAACAATTATTTTTGGACTAAGTCCCCGAAAAAACCCAACTCGGGAAAACCGGTGCAACAACTAAGGGTTTGATTATTATGCAGTAGTAAATCGGAGTACAAGACTATGGATTCTCAAATCTAGCAATCCATACAAAGAAATAACTGACAGAGAATCTAGTGAGAAAATCTCACTCCCACTGGCGATTCGACACTGACCTTGGCTCAAGTTGAGCTTCTCTGTGCTACCTCTCCGTAGTCACTACATTAGCCTACACAGTACTGCGTAAGCCTACACAGTACTGTGTCCCAACAACTTGGAACAACTTTCCTTCTCGTTATCTGGTCAGTTGTTTTCGGGAAGATGGATCCTCCTAGCCTCCAGACTCTCTCTCCGACTTCTGGCACTGAATCACTGCTTATCCCCAACAAAACACATAATCTCCTCTGAATCACTGCGCTGCCTCTGCGTGGCTCTATGCTACCTCTGTGTGGCTCTGCGCTGCCTTTGTGTGGCTTTGCGTTGCCTCTCTATGGCACTCACTACCTCTCTTTAACGCTTTCACTGGATCTGGAAAATCTTCCTTCGGCCTTACTATCCCTACCCCTCTCTCACTGCTTCGAGCTCACTAGCTCTCTCTCTGGCAACTCAGCGATGCTACTCAGGAAATTGATCTACCAGTGAAATCGAACTGCTCATGTGTATTCGCCAAACCCCATCAAGTTTTTTCTTATAATCTCTCATTGAGACATCAACGACCATGATTAAAACTTAATCGATGGCTAAGATTAACTAGAACTCACTCCATGCCTTTTCTAGAATATTCACACCTGACTTAATTAATACCTTTTAATTAATCATATTTCCTAAGTTTAGATTTAGGAAATATTAAAAACTGATTAATTATTTTTAATTAAGTCATCTCTAGGTGGAATTTCCAGAAAATATTTCTAGGTATTATAGAATGCATGTATTCTAACCTCTTTGCCAAATCTTGAGGCTAGAACACATCCGATGCTACAAAAACTAACACTCCCTCTTAGCGAGGAAAGTATTCTAGTTGTTGCTACAATACATTGCTTCTGCACCATCTCCTGTCACGCTGCTAATGTTTGGCTACTACTGCCCACCAACTACTGCGCAACTCTAATATGTGCTGCTGCTGACCCTGCTGAAATGCTACCAAATACTGCATTTGCACTGCAACTCCCTCTCATATGCTGCTGCTGCAACTGCAACATCTGCAGCTGAGAACTGTCCATCATATTGAACCAACTATGTTCAGTTTGATGCATCTGTCACCTGAGTCCTAATTGCTACTAGTCTCTGCATTGTCACTGAAGCCTCTGCGCTGCTGTTGAATCTGCACAGTGCCAACTGCTCTGCTGACAACTCTGCTTTGCGCTACTCAGTCTTAGACCACTACTAGCTACTGCATCTGTCACTCTGGCACCTGATTGCACCAACTTCCACTGGTCCATCATTCTACTGCAACTATGGGCCCTCGTATCAAGGAATTGATTCAAGATGTGGACCTCCCCAAGAATCATGTCCATCCTGTAGCTCTCTGGGGCTACAAAACCAAATCACTCGACCTCACTCCTGGAGGTGAAGAGGTTTTTCGTTTCACCAAAACCTACAGGTGTTGGTAAACTTTCCAAACTGGTAACTAGGATCCCCAGGGTGGGAATTACGGATTCCATAGAGGTGTGGTGATTACTTCAACACCCCCCTCAAACACAACTCGGGGGAATTGAACCTGGGTCCAGGCTCTGATACCATGTAGGAATTATAGGGTAAGTTCCTTAGATCAAACACCAAAGGTCACCGCTCAAAAACAAATCACGACTCACAAACAGATCATGGCTCAGGCCATTACACCAAAACCCACAGGTGTTGGTAAACTTTCCAAATCGGTAACTAGGATCCCTAGGGTGGGAATTATGAATTCCATAGAGGTGCGGTGATTACTCCAACAGGAGGTATATCGATGATCATGGAAAACTTTTCCTCCAACCTGGAGGACAACCTATCGATCTCCGCAGATGCAACTTGCTGATCTTGCTTCTCCTCTTTGTCTTTCTTCCTGAGAGGACATTGAGTGTTGTAATGGCCTAATTCGCCACACCTGAAGCACTTGACCTTGGAAAGGTCCTTCTTCCTCCTGTGCTGCTCCTGCTTCCCCTTTGATGCGAGGGCCACATTCTCCTCCTCCTTCACTTGCTTCGTCCCACTGCTGCTGTCGCTGCCGCTGATGGTGCTCTAATCTCGCCTCATCTCCTCATTCTGCAAATCAACCCACATTCTGTCCCACTCTAGCAACTTGTCTTTGCACAAGAAACTTTGGAGAAAGAAACGCTATTGAGGGCTAACCACACCAATTATGTAAGGAAGGGGTCTATGCGCTCCCCTTTCTGCATTTTGGTACATCTTAGCTTCTCCTCAAGATACATCTTTAGCTGCTTGGAAGGTCCTTGGCATAGCCTAGCGAGAGCATCGCACTGCTGCTTGGCAGTATCTTTGCGAGCTATGTGAGACACCACGTGATCTCGAACCCCATCAAGAATCAACCTCTTCGGTTTCGCCATCTCCTTCTTGTAGGCCTTCAACTAATCTGGATCTGTGGGTACAACTACCATGTTATCAATGTAGGCCTTGAGATCGTATTCATCTAGAAGACAAGAAATTCTTGCCTTCCAGATCATGTAGTTGGAGGCTTCGTCCAACCGATCTTGATCTCTCAGCCCTGCTGATGCCATCTTTGTAAAGATGTCGAGCTCTTCTCGTCTGCGCAACTGTTGGTAGGCTCTATGCACTCCCTGCTTGAGTGGGAAAATATGCTCACAACTACTGCTGCTCTGCAGTGAGAAATCAAATTTATGGGCTAGAAATTCCCTTAGAAAAGAATTCCCTTAGTGTGTGCTCTTCTTTCCTCCTCACGCTATTTTGCACCAGCGAACTGTTACAAAATAACCGCTTCCCAGATGAAGATCTACTCTGCAAGGAAAATACCAGAACTCCCTCTGCCTCTGACAATCATTGATCTGGAAAATTTATTCTCTATCTACTCTCTCAGAGAAATAAAATTTCCCTCAAAAATTTCCCTCATGGCCAATGTACTGTGCAACCTTTGGGGTTTCGAGCAGCCGCTCACACAGTGCTTCGAAGCTCCCTCTTCCTCTCTGCAACTGAGCTCTTCCTGCTTCTATCTGCGCTCTAATACCATGTGAAAATTCAGATACCCCAATTCCTACTGCAACAACTAATTTAGTTTCTTCTATTTGTTAAATAAATTGAACAAATTATTTACTGTGTTCTACAGTAAATATCGAAACTAATACACTGCAACCTTCACAAATAAAATGCTACGAAAGAAAAATAACACTGGAAGAATAGATGCACACACATGAAATAAAAAATTATTTCTGGACTAAGTCTCGGGAAAAACCCAACTCGGGAAAACCAGTGTAGTAGTTGAGGGTTTGATTATTATGCAGTAGTAAATCTGAGTACAAGACTATGGATGCTCAAATCTAGCGATCCATACAGAGAAATAATTGACAAAGAATCTAGTGAGAAAAATCTCATTCCCACTGGCGATCCGACACTGACCTTGGCTCAAGTTGAGCTGCTCTGCACTGCCTTTACGCAGTCACTGTGTCAACCTATGCAGTACTGCGTCCCCACAACTCAGAAAAACTTTGCCTCTCGCTATCTGGTCAGCTGTTGTCTGGAAGATGGATCCTCCTGGCCTCCAAACTCTCTTTCCAGCTTTTGGCACTGAATCACTGCTTCTCCCTAGCAAAATACGAAATCTCCTCTGAAGGACTGCACTGCCTCTCTGTGGCACTCACTGCCCCTCTGCAATGCACTCACCAGATCTGGATAATCTTCCTTCGACCTTACTATCCCTGCCCCTCTCTCACTGCTTCGAGTCGACTAGCTCTCTCTCTGGCAAACTCAGCGCTGCTACTCAAGAAATCGATCTGCCAGTGAAATCAAACTGCTTAAGTGTATTCTCCAAGCCCCTTCGAGTTTCTTCTTATAATATCTCGTTGAGACATCAACAACCACGATTAAAACTTAATCGATGGCTAAGATTAATCGAGGGGCATTTCTTCCTGGGACAGGGGAAGTACAAAGTGGATATCCTTAGCAAATTTCTCATGGAGGACTGCAAACCCATGTCTACACCTATGATCACTAACTGGAAGAAGCTTCACGCTTCTGATTCCGAGTTGGTGGATCCTACACTATACAGGCCACTGATTGGATCATTGATGTATTTGGTCAAAACTCGACCAGATATATCTTTTGCAGTTAACACTATGAGTCAGTTCATGTGTGAGCACAGGAGAGTGCAATGGGTGGCTGCAAAACACATTCGTCGTCACTTGCAGCGTACTATGGATTATGGTCTGGATTATAGACAGGGTAATGGAGTGAAACTGGAAAGGTATGCAGATTCAGATTGGGTAGGATGTGCTTCAAATAGGAAGAGTACTTCAGGGTGTTGTTTTGGGTTGGGTTCGACAAGTGTGTTGTGATTCAGCTGGAAACAAAAGTCAGTTGCATTGAGCTCAACTGAGGCAGAGTATATGGCTAATAGTTTGGCTAGTTGTGAGGCCATATGGCTTCGCAAGATGTTGTTTGGTCTATTTGGTCAGGCATTGAGGCCTTTTGTGATTTATTGCGATAATCAGAGTTGCATAAAACTCACGGAAAATCCAGTTTTTCATGACAGGTCAAAGCATATTGGGATCAAGTATCACTTCATTCGAGACTATGTCCAAAAGGGAGCAGTCAAGCTTGAGTACATCTCCACAAATGAGCAAGTAGTGAACATTTTCACCAAAGCCTTACCACAAGGCAAACATGTCTACTTCTGAGACAAGATGGGAGTGGTGAGAAACACTTTCCTTGGTAAGAGGGAGTGTTAAATTTTGGGTGCCAGAGGACAAGTGGTTCCCTAAGGCTTTGATTGTTTTCCTAGGGAAAAGTGTCCACTTTATTGTACTTCTTCTCCTAAAGTGACTTTATAAGTGGCAAAGCCAATCTAATTTAAAAGTGACTTTATAAGTGATAAAGTTACATTCTAATTTAAAGGTGACTTTATTAAAGTCAATGAAGAATTAGAAAGTGAAAAAGTGACTATGGAAATAAAAGGCTAAGTGGGTCTTTATTTAAGTGGGCAAGTTAAAAAATAGAAAGTGAAAATTAAATGCACATTTATTCTCATCCCTTGATCTAAATGAATCTGAGCCATTAGATCTTAGGGTTGCCCAAAAAGTCATTTAGGGTAAAAGGAGAGAAGAAGAAGAAAAGATCACATTCATTCTTTCATGAGCATTTGAGAGAAGGCAAGAGAGAGCAAGGGGAAAATTTCTGAGTAGGGAGGAACTGAAGGAGAGTAGTGAGGCATTCACAGCAAATCCGTACAGCAAGAGTTGGCACGCATTCCAATATAGAAATCTGTACAACAACATTTGGCATGTTTTCCAAGGAAGTACGACGCAGATTTCGAGGGAGAAAAGACAACAGCTAAGGGCACAAATTTTGAGGCAGATTTGGGCACGAATTTTGAGGACTGCTATACATTTCCGTACAGTCCGTCTAGGCTGTACCTGATTTCTAGGCATGAAAACTGAGGCAGGCCGTACAACATTTAATACTATAAATTTTCTCCTGTTTTCTGTTTTGCTGTGGCACAATTTTCGAGGTGGAGTTTATGCACGCAAATCGAGATAAGTTGTATTTTGTGAATGTTGGAATTTTTCTGTGTATTTCAGTTTCTCTGTAAAAGTTTTTCAGAAATAAAGAAGAGCTCTCAAACTGGTTTTTCTCAAGAGTTGTAGGGGGTTTTTTCAGGGTCACATTGACCAAAAATCACTGTCATTTTTTGTGTGTGGCTGTTATATTTTTACTGTGCATTTATTTATGCATTTTCCAGCAGTAGTAAAATCTCCAAATTTGTGTTTTTAGAAATAAATGTCATTTCCAAATTTTAATGTTTTTATCATGCTTGGATTTAACATTAAAGGCATGGAGTGATAAGGGAAAATTGATAACCAAATTGGGGACTGAAATTTTACACCAATGAATCAATCCACAAGATACGTGGAATAAATTATCCAATTTGTCAATTAGCCAATGATTACATGATGCTAATAAAATTTACTCAAGATCATAGTTATTAAAACCGGAACTGGTGACCGGACCGATGGACCTAATGAACCGGGATTCGAACCGGAACCCGTCTAACCGGTAGCGGTCAAATCTCAATGAATTGGTTGTAAAAAAAATACATTAAATAATTATTTTTTAATAAAAAAAGCTATTTTTAAGATTTGCAACCATGATTCCAAGCCAATATAGTCAAAATATGCAAAGTTTGCTCATTTATATACCATGCAAACGTGAATATATCAAAATGGCACTGAGTGCAATACATATCATCGAAAAATACATAAGCAATGAGGCTCCAAATGGCCCATAAAGTCCAAAAACAATGCTACAAGATATGAGGCCATTGGCCTAATACAAGACTACACATGAATGATGATCAATCATCAAATTCATCACCGCTACTAGACACAGGATCAACATCGGCTGCTACATAGACATCATCTAGATCAGAGTCTGAGGATGCCTCAGCCTCAGGCTCATCTGCAACCTCAGTACCCTTGCCACCAATAACAATAGAAGTGGACCTAATGGAAGCACGAGTTACTCGAGGTGCATGACTAGTGTCGTCCATTGGTTGTTTGCCTTTGCTTGATGCAGCTACCAATCCTGGGTCTGCGTCTGATGGTGCCACCAAATCTGTTTCAAATTCACCCCCTGCTACTGCTGCATCAAAATCAAAATTAGCCTCAAACACTGGATCTTCAATCTCCTCCACCCATTCTAATGTTGGATCAATATCATCCAACACAATGGGATCTAGATCAGGTGTTTTGCTCATCAGTTGGTTCCGCCTCAAGCGAAGGTTGTATTGCACAAACACAAGATCATTTAACCGTTTCTGTTCCAAACGGTTTCTCTTCTTTATGTGTATGCGCTCAAAAGCAGACCAATTGCGCTTACAACCTGAAGCACTGCAAGTTTGGCTGAGGATTTTAATTGCAAACTTTTGCAATTGAGGACATTGGCCGCCAAATGACTCCCACCAATGTGCTGCAAATAAAAAGACATTCATTAGTAACATAGTTCATTTCATTACTTATTTACAAACAATTTAACTTGAAAAGAAAAACAAATTGGAATTGCTTACTTGGTTGATCCACATCTCTTGCCATTTTTGCCAAGTTCTTTCCAAAGGTACCAGCTGCCATACTGAAAAGAGTAAGTTGTTTATGTGTTTCCAAAAGGTCTACACGGTTAGGGACCATGCGCGCCAAGCAATCAATGAATCCAGATCTGACCTCCCCATCCTGCTGATCTCCCATACAACAAATGAGTTGGTGTGAGACAAAGGAGAGGCTGCCCTTGCTTAGAAAAGATTGGGGAGGGTGTTTTTGGAGGGAAACAACCCTCCCCTTACCTCCACATATGCCCTAAGGCTGTGTTGCTGGCCGCTGGTGGGTCCGTGCAAGGAAGGGACACCTAACCGACCAGTTAGGTACGGAACCGACCGGTTTATGCATTAACCGGCCGGTTCCGTACCTAACTGGCCGATTAGGTCCAGTTAACCGGCCAATTCAGGTGAGACACCCCTCAAAACCGGGTTGCAAAGGCCGTTGTGACCAAAAGTTGATTTGACCGGCCGGTTTGACCGGTTATCGGTTCAAACCGACCGGTTTTAATAACTATGCTCAAGATGATCTTATCACAATGCCAATTAGATTTCAAGTGTCAAAGCGACTTATACCAACCACAAGATTAGAAGTCTAAAGCTTAAGTGTACGAGTGCTTTAAGTGTAAAATTCAGAAATCCTTGTAACTTAGAGCAAGACGAGCAAGTGTTAGATCTCAAATATCCAATTCAACAGTAATACTTCAGAAAATTCCAACAGCAAGAAATCACTTTAAATCATGGAATTTAACAAACATATGAAACCAATTTTTTTTCCAATGATTAACAGATGTAAATTTATGAATTTAGCCCACTTTTAAGATGAAGTATTCAGTGATATATCAGATTTTAAGTAACTTATTACAACAGTAAACAAATCATCAGATCAACAAGTTAATAATGCTACAACAAGTGCCAAATGAATGAATTGATTTACAATGAGCAGTGAAGCTCAATAAATAATACAACTGTAGAAACAACAACAACAAGTTTCTACTAAGAAAGTAGAAACATCAAGTTTCTAACAAGAAACTGCTAATTACAAACTAAGAAAGTAGAAACAGCAAGTTTCTACTAAGAATATAGAAACAACAAGTTTCTAACAAGGAACTGCTAATTACAATCATAGATGAGCAGTAAACTCTAAAATAGCATTATTCTAATACCCTCCCTTGATGCTCAATCTATTTACAACATCGATAGACCCTCTGAATTTTACAAACTTATCAGGACCAAGAGGCTTGGTGAAGATGTCTGCTGGTTGCTCCTTTGTGGGAACATATAGTAACTGAATGGATCTATCTTCAACAAGCTGGCGAATGTACTGACAATGAATTACCACATGCTTTGTTCGTTCATGGAAGACTGGATTCTTGGCGAGTTTGAGCACTCCCTGATTATCACAGAACAAGGGAGTAGAACCTGCCTAGGAAACATTCATATCCGCAAGCATATGTCGAAGCCAAACTGCCTCACAAGATGCCTTAATTGCTCCCTGATATTCTGCTTCTGTCGAGGAGAGAGCCACTACCTGCTGCTTCTTACTAGCCCATGTGATAGCGCCAGATCCCAGACCAAACACATACCCAGCTGTAGATTTACAGTCATCAACCGAACCAGCGCAGTCTGAATTTTTGTAACCACTGAATGTAGGATCTGAACTCCGAGTGTACAGAAGTCCATAATCAAGGGTTCCTCTTACATAACGCAGCACATGCTTTGCTGCTATCCAATGATCAGCTTTAGGAGCTGACATGAAGCGTGAAATGTAACTCACTGCAAAACTGATATCAGGGCAAGTGGCAGTAAGGTAGATGAGGCTGCCCACTAACTGCCTGAATAAAGTTTCATCCACAAGTGGTGAGGATGAGTGAGCTGAAAGTTTGAGCCCTGGTTCCATAGGAGTCGTGGTAGGTTTGCAATCCTGCATTTTGAACCTTTACACAAGATTTCTGGCATACTTGGACTGAGAGAGAAAGATGTTGTTCTCAGTCTGCCAGACTTCCACCCCTGAACAGTAATGAAGAAGCCCCAAATCTGTCATATCAAAAGTGCTGCACAAATCCTATTTGATCCCATGGATCAAATGTGCTGAACTGCCAGTAATAATAAGATCATCCACATAGACAACCACAAATAGAATATCATCACCAGTATGTTTGATATACAGGTTTGCATCAGATGGACTCTGCTGAAAACCATGATCTATTAGGTACTTATCAATTTTCATGTACCAAGCCCGAGGGGTTTGTTTCAGACCATAGAGTGCTTTTACTAATCTACAAACTTTATGTGATTGATTGGCAACCTTGAATCTTGGAGGCTGCATCATGTAGACTTCTTCCTGTAAGTCACCATTCAGAAAAGCACTCTTTACATCCATCTGATGGACTGTCCAATTGAACTAAGTTGCTAAGGCCAGGACAAGCCGTATGGTACTCATCTTGGCTGTAGGAGCAAAGGTCTCCTCATAGTCTATGCCTTCTTTTTGTGAGAATCCTCGAGCAACAAGACAAGCCTTATACTTGTCGAGGGTTCCGTCAGCTTTGTATTTCACTTTAAACACCCATTTGCAGCTAATGGGTGTTTTCCCTGCAGGAAGATCAGAAAGTGTCCAAGTGTGATTCTTTTGAAGACTCTGGAATTCAGCCTCCATAGCCTGTTCCCACTCAGGTATGCCCTTAGCCTCTGAATAGGTTTGAGGCTCAAAAACACTGTGTATGTTAGCCATAAGAGCAAAATTTACTGTAGGTTGTTGTTTGCTCTTATTCCTGGAAGTTCTACCTTCAAGGTGTTCATTATCCCGAAGATCACCAATAGTTTTAGCCCACCATTTAGGCCGGAGAGTAGAAGAACCAATATCTGGAGGAGGTGGAGGAGGCTCAGGAACAATAGGAGCAGCAAGAGGAGGATTATTTTCGGAGGAAGCTCAGGTAGTTCATCATCAAAGATTGATGCTACATCATCCCTCCCATCAGGTGGACCTAGCGGAAGAAAAACACTGTGAGGCTGATCCTCAAAACACTGCTCAGAAGGAAGGGACTGAAAGAACCCTCTGTCTTCATCAAATACCACGTCCTGACTGAAGATAAGACGATCAGTGTCTATATCTATCAGCCTATAGGCCTTGTGGTGATCACTATACCCTGTCATCATGAGTTTCTGGCTTTTGGAATCCAACTTAGAGTGCTTAGCACCGGGAATCCAAACATATGCAACTGAGCCAAAAACTTTGAGATGGCTGATCTTAGGCTTTCGACCAGACCAAACCTCTTCTGGAGTCTTCCCTTTAACAACCTGAGTAGGTGATCGATTAAGAAGATAGACTACAGTAAACATTGCTTTCGCCCAAAATTTGTTCGGAACACTCCTATGTTGTAACATAGATCGAGCCATTTCAACAACCGTACGGTTGCGACGTTCTACAACACTGTTCTGCTGAGGAGTGTAGGGTGTGGTTAATTGGCATTTGATGCCATGGGTATCATAGAAGTCGGAGAAAGAAAAAGAACAAAATTCCCCCCCGTTATCTCTCCTAAGAATTATGATATTACAGCCAGACTCTTTTTCAACTAAGGACTTAAACTTCTGAAAGATACTAAATACATCAGATTTATGTTTTAGAAAGTACACCCACATTTTTCTACTGAAATCATCTACAATGAGAAAAAAATATTTGCAACCCACAACTGAAGATGTATTCATAGGACCATAAATATTAGCATGAATTAACTGGAGTACCTTAGATGCGCACCAAGATTCTCCATCCTTGAATGAAGACCGATGTTGTTTGCCAGCTTGACATGCGCCGCACACTCCCAAATGCTGTGTCTGAATATCAGGTAACCCTGACACAAGTCCCTCTTGAGATAGCTGAGAGAGATACTGAATGTTTAAATGCCCATATCTCTGATGCCACAGAGTGTTGATGGGAGAAACACGAGCTGCTAGAGCCACTTGTGGGGAATCACCAGTGTCAAGAAGCCTATATAGACCATGATCCTCTAGGCCAACAGCAACCATAAGCCGAGTGTCCCTATCAATAATGGAGCACTTGTGCGCACTGAACACCACATCGAGCTGAGGAGAGTTTCTCATAATCTAGTTGACAAACAGCAGATTAATTTCCATACCAAGAACATAGTACACATTCAGGAAGATGAGTGTGCGCCCACCAGACTGGATCTAAACTATACCTCTGCAAACCACCATGTACTCCTCACCTCTGTCGAAGACCACAGAATCACTGAAAGATGAGAAGTCAATAAACCAGTCACGCCTGTGAGAGAAATGACGTGATTCACTAGAGTCAATGTACCAGGCAGATGACGAGGCATGATCTGAGTACCTTTTAGCCATAAAGGCATAAAAGGAAGATTCCTTCTGCTCGGAATGTTCTGCGACATTCGCACGCTGATGAGACCCTCCCTACTTCTTCTGTTCAGAAGCAATCCTCCGTCGACAATCTTTCTTCAAATGACCAAACTTGTGACAGTAATTACACTGCACATTTTTCTTCTTAGCAGGATCATAAGACTGAGAAGAACCTGTCTTCTGAAATGACTAAGAGGACTGATATTTGGCAGCAAAAGCATTTTCTGAGGAGGCTGATGAAGCATCACTACCAAACTGCTGTTTCCAATGATCCTGCTGCAGGACTTTGGTGCATAGCTCTGGAAACTTCAGATCAACATTAGTGGAGGTAATGTTCAGAGTTTCTATAAAGTGTTCATAAGATTTTGGTAGACTTTTCCAGGTGATGACTACCATATCTTCTTCCTCCATGGTTTGGCCAATGGCTTCGAGCTGATCTCGACTGGCTTTAATCTTGTTAAGATGTTCCTGTAAAGATATATGTTCATCCATCATGATGGAGAGCAACTGATTCTTTAGAAAGAAAGCTCTGCTCTTATCAGATGTCTCGTGCAATTCCTTCAAATGTTTCCAGATTTCGGCAGCTGTCTTGCCAGAAGGGATTTATGGTAACTGATCATCAGTTACAGAGAGTTTGAGAAGCATAACAGCCTCTCGATTTCGATCATCAAACTTATCTTGATTTGCACCAGGTGTACCAGGACGAAGCTCTGTGCCCAAAACGAGCTGGTCAAGACGCCTATATTCAAAAATGGTCAACATTCTCTGTTTCCAGATGTTATAATTGTTGTCATTAAAGCGCTGATTGCCTTCCAACATCAGATTGGTTAGTGAGGCCATCTGCACGTTTCCCAAGACACTCAAAACGACCAAGGAGTTTGGCATGAATTTTAATGTAGATGGCGGTTGATTTGGACAAAAAACTACTGGAAATTTAAATGCTCATCCAGCCACAAAAAAATGGGTGCATACCTCGATTCTGCCAAAATAGCAGTCTGGAATTCAATCTATTGTAGAAAAACAATACCCAGCTCGGCCTTTAATAACTCGTCCCAGTCATATGCAAATTGCACCAGCAGCTTCCACGTTCAACCAGCAAGATGGACTGATATTGGACAGAAATTCAACACATTGGACCAGCAACCAAACTCAGCAGCACGTACAGGATAGATATGGCTGATAGGAGTCTTTATCCTATGAAATACTTAGTAGAAAACAACCTACCAATGAAAGAATCGTAGAGAAAAAAAAACGGCGGCTCAAGAATTGTGACGCCAAAAAAAATTTCAGACTTCTAGAGAGCTGTTTCGAAATGAAGCACAAATTTTTTCAAATATTGAAGAATTATTTCGAAAAAAATACCTGAGCTCTGATACCATAATCAATAAATGAATTGATTTACAATGAGCAGTGAAGCTCAATAAATAATACAACTGTAGAAACAACAACAAGAAGTTTCTATTAAGAAAGTAGAAACAAGAAGTTTCTAACAAGAAACTGCTAATTACAAACTAAGAAAGTAGAAACAACAAGTTTCTACTAAGAATATAGAAACAACAATTTTCTAACAAGAAATTGCTAATTACAATCATAGATGAACAATAAACTCTAAAATAGCATTATTCTAATAAAATATTATCAAAATTAAAAATTAAGTTTTTAGGGCTTTTAGAGTGTGATATTCGAAAAATACCAGATCTGAAAAATCTTGTTACAACAGTGAGGAAATCAGAAAACTAGTGAGCTATTAGTACTTGAACAAATGTCAAAAAATTCCCAGAACTTGGAAAAATTGCCAAAACTGAAAATTTGATATTTGGGTCCTTTTAGGTGAATTATTTAGAAAATTTCAGATTTGATATATTCAATTATGCAGTAAAATTACAGCAAGCAAAAGATCAAATCTAGGCTAGATAACCAATGCCCAAAAGCCAAAATTTAGGAAAATTCAAAATTTGCAATTTTGAGTTATTTTGGCCAATTTAAACGTGATATTAGAGCTTATATATCACTGTTAAAAATAAAAATTACAGCAGTGGTAAAATGAGTGAGAGACTAGGGTTTAGATCGCAAACCAAGTGGCCTTGGGGCCTTGTAGATGGCTAGGAAGACTTCCAATGAAGATGACTACCTGAAAACACAATGTTAAACCCAAAATTGCTGTAAAGAAAATTGTTAGAGATAAAATGCCAATCCCTTGAAGAAACCCTTGTTAGCCCTTATAGGGCTTATGGCCTTCTTAATGCTTGCAAAATAGGTCCCAAACACTAGCCTTTTAAGTTGGGTAAGGGCTAGGGCTTTCAGAAAATGAGTTTCTTCCTCGATTTGAAAATAAGCAATCTGCAAAAATAGCCTGAAAACCCTAGACGTCTAAGGTTTTTGAGGTCTCCAATGCCAATTTCTTCCTCAATCCTGAAACAAGTTTAAAATAGAAACCCAAATATCCAATATTAAAAAAATAAATTTAAAATTCAAAACCCCAAATATATACAAAAGCTCAAAATACCCAAAACCCCAATTAGAAAAAAATTACAAATTTAATTTACAAATTTTACAAATATACAAGGTTTTTGAAATAATTTTTTTAAGAAATAAAATTTTCTATGGAGTTGTTTTTTTAATGAATGGCTAAAAATACTTTAGAAACCTCAATGCATACTATAGCCTTAGCGAAGTTTTAATCCATCACAAAAAATATTTAGGATCCAAGCAAAATGATTCCTGCCCAACTTTGTGAACTTGGAGGCCAAGGACTCAAGTACCTGTAAACACTATGTATTTATCTCAAAATAATTTGTTTATCATATAGAGAATCAAACCACCTAAGATTAGCCCCAAACTATCAATAGCATGATTTTATCTCTATCTAATGAAAACATATCTTTCCATTATTCAACACAATATAGGAAAACCAATAGTTAGTACGTACCACAAATCAATAAGCTTGGAACATCTTGAGTTGCACCCCAAAGTTTCTATTATGATAGAAAAAATAGTTGCCAGCGAGACAATAGTTTACAAAGATGCTTCAACAACAATTTTCTAGCTAGAGATCATCATGCTAGAGTCTCAAACGACTCTCTAATTTATAGCTAAATCTTCCAAGTGGAAAAATAATGCCTAGTTTCTTTGATCCTTGTCAAAATAATCTCGGTTGTTGATAAATACTTGAAGATCTTTTAATCTTAGCCATTGATTTTTTTATTTTTATTTTTGAGGAATTTTCGAATTTATCATTTAATTCCATTTTTATTAGCCCAAAATTAATTATTTTGAGTCAATTTCCTCAAAAAATTGACTTTGACTTAACCATCAAGGTCGAAGGGTCCAAATTTTCTTGAAATATACAATATTCCCTTGGTGGAGGACCTTCAAAAATTAATTTCTTTAGGACCCATGAATTTTTCCACTTGGAGAATTAATTTTGCTAAGAAAACTTAATTTGACTATAATTAATTAATTTTCTGGATTAGGATTTAATTTCGTTTTGCCAGAAAAATTAATTAATTTACACAATGAGGGGATTTAATATTTTTCCACCCTTATTTACATAATATTTTTACATTTACAAACTTCAAAGGGGGAATGCACATTTGACTTAGACCCTCAAGACACATTCCCAATTCTGTGACACAACATGATCTAGTAGACCAAGTGATATGTAATAAAATAATTTAGCCAATTAGCTTAAATTATTCTGAAATCACTTTTACATTAGACTCGACTAGAACACTAGGACTCACCTAAGACTTTGACGAAGCATTCCACCCTAGCTTTAAGGTGAGGATGGAGGGAAAAACTCTGCCAACCTTCCGTGTTTAGAAACAAAAATGAGTCAGTGAGACGAAAAACCTCCTCGGATGAAACTTTCCGCCAAAATAATAGGCTAACCTAAGCTGTTACATACATTCAAAGGCCTTACTAGCATCATTTACATTACATAACTTGCAAAATGGGTTGACAATGACCCATGGACTGCTGGCATATGATTCGATCTTGTTGAAAAAATTGGTACTTCCGCTTCCTTTGGAGCTTTGACAAAAATTGTGCGACATAGCCAAAAGAAGGGCCAAGATCTACCCTCTTGTTTGTAGGAAATCTATAATCCATTCTGTCAAGTCAATGATGAATTCATCACTACTGTTTAGGTTGAGATATTGTCACCAAAGCACTGTGTAATTCATGCCCTATCTAGGGTTTGTCCATACAATGAGAAGAAACATAAAAGTCCGTGTATTCTATGTATAGGAGAAGAATAAGTGTGTAACAAAGAGACATCAATGAACAGGACCAAAGTTTCATTTTTGTTGAACCAAGAACCTCAGGAAGTAAGCAAAATAATTTCAAAAAACAATTACAGTAGGTCGAAAGCTTGGTGTACTAGTTAATCACACAGTTTGGAAGAAGCACATATATATACTAAAGATATGCCTTCAGTCTTGGCTTCAAAGAGTCCGAAATCCTGTATCTCAATATTATTACATGAAGGTAGAAAAGGATACCTCAGCATGGTTGCATAAGGCAGAAAGGCCTCATGCCTAATGATGGAAGGTCGAAGGATTTCTCAAATGACCTCAAAAAATCACAGTCAATATAAAAGTCAGCTTACATTTTGTTCGTGATGTATACTGCTTTTGTGATTTGATCAAAGCTTCATAAGAAGAAACGACCAATGGAGCATGCCTTTCTTACAAAGAAAAATCCTGAGCACAAACTTGTGATCGCAATTCTATTTTTAAATCATTCCATAGTGAAATCTATATACTACAATGGTCCTTGAAGGTTTGAAACTGAGTCTCTTAATTTCATAAGGAACCGAGATGGTGTCACTTTGAAGAAAGCATCCTAAAGAAATTAAAAAGGTGTTTGTGTGAAAACATGCTAGCAAAGTCATCCTTTGTGAGTTCTGGAAGGCATCATATATAAGAGAAGGGTTTGAGCTAACGTCTCAATTTGGACTGATATCTTAGCTTGAAGTGTTTTCGTGAACCTCATGACCAATATCTCTTGAGGATCTATTATGGCTCCTGGAACTAACTTTGTCTAAAAGGAAGAATTGATGCTACTGTTGAAGTGATGAAGATTTATAGTGATGAAATAGTTGTGGGAATGAAGACCTACAAGAAGATCAGTGAAGCTAATGCTTAAGATGTACTTATCATCATCTATAATGATTTTTGAAGTATCCTTGGATCTCAATAATCTTGTCATTATAAAGGAACTTTGTCAGTAAAGACTAGGTAAAGGTCTGATTGAAAATGATTGTGTCAAAGACTTGTATCATAAATTTATTTGGAGTCGTTGATGCCCAACATGCCTTGAAGAATGAAAATATATTAGAGGATTGTGTCAATGTTCTGGAAACATTGTCTTACAAATTCTATGGAATTATAAAGAGATCCTTAAAGAATCCTTTAAGGATAGTTATTGATGTGCACCATATAAACCATCTTGGTGTATTGAAGTTTGATATGGGAAACCTGTGTGAGCGCGAAATGTAATGACTAGAATATGCAAAGTCGATAATACCATATACCACAGTGATATGTCTTGCATTGACAAGATAAGTCTGGAACTGTAGCTCGATAAGGCTTGAAGAAAGCTTGGGTAACTACTCAAGCATGTCACCAATATAAGAAACGAACCTTGCAAGAATATTTGAAAATATGAAGTGGCAGATATATTAAAATTTCAGGGTTAGTTGTTTCCTTTTGAAACATTGTGATTTAGAAGGAGGACATTATTACAAAACATTGACACCTTGCACTATTAAAATCTTGGAAGATGCATTGTATATGTTGATGCTAAGTAAAACTCATCTTGATGAAGGAAGTGCATTGAATATGATAAGCTCACAATGAAGAAGAGGTCGAGTCCTCTTTCAAGGTTGAAAGTCCTCTCAATAAAGATGAATGGTTTGCAAAAATCGATGTGTGTAGGCTATTTGGGTTGAAAAGCTGGAGAAACAATGTTTCGCTGAATTGTTAGTAATGCTCAAGTATGCTTGGGCAATGGGATATGGAAAGGAGAATTTTACACATTACAAAGGTCCTTGGACTTGCAAGAAGATATAAAGTGAAAATCTAGGGTTTGGAAGACTGAAATTATTTGCTATATGAAATATTATAAGGTTTTAGATATTTGGATATCTAGGGTTAGTAAACCCTAGTAAGCAAAAAGGGTTTGGATAAGAAAGCCCTCGGATTTATGGACAAAACCTTAGGAATCGACGTTTCTGCTAAAAGAAGAAACCCTAGCTCATGCAAGGAAGAAATCACATCATACTGATTAGGTTGATAAAGTTGCAAAATGAATCAAGATCACTAATAGCAACAACTGATGCAAACACTGAATCAACCTTCAAGTTCTAATCTTACTCTTCAAGTCTCTCTTCCTCACAATCTTCTTCAAGTCTCTCCAACTCTCTCTTAATTTCGAATCCTTCTTTAACAATGCACAAGTAGTGAGGGGAAAAGATACGAGGCACATATATAGGAGAAGCAACGAATTCATGCCTTAAAGAAGGAGCTTTCCTTAGAGTAACTCGTATGCCAAATAGGGAAGAGTAACTTAAGCCATTAAGGAAAGAGGCAACACATGCCTTCAATGGAGGAATCTCGCATGCCTTGAGGAGTGTAACTCGTGCCCTTTTAGGAAGTGTAACTCATGCCATAAATGAGAGAGGGTAACGAATGCCATTTAAGGAGAGATATGCATACCTTTGTAACTTATGCATTTAAGAGAGAGTGTAACATATGCTTTAAAGAGTGTGTAAGAGGAATCTTTTATGACATGCCTTCAGTGAGTGTGTAAGAGGAATATGCCAAGACTTTAATAAGAAAGAAAGAGAGAGTGGAATGTAGAGGGGTGTGAAGTATGAAGATAAGGTGACTTGAATTTCTTTTTTATAATAATATCATAGTATCATAAGGATAATGATAATGATAATGATAATATTGATAATTAAGCCAAAATTGAACTATTAGGATTGATTAATGATAAGTTGAGTGATTTTTCATCAACTATACCTGATTACCAATTGATACAAGGATAAGAAACCAGATTCGTTGGTCTGGGCCATCGTGTCCTGAATCCAGCAAATCGGACATGATTCGGTCGGACTCGTGTCCTTCTGATCATGTTCGATTGGGGCATGATCGTGTTCGATCAAGACACAATCGTGTCTCGATTCGCTGGACACGATTGACGAAAAAGTGACTTCTACAGACTTTTAAAAGGCCGGTTTGGGCCTTCTATTCTCACTTTCACTTTGTGTGTGGGTTGCAAGAGAAAAGGAGCAAGGAGCAAGGGAGGAGCAAGGAGAAAAAGAGCATTTGCAAGGAGATTTAAGCAACAGGTAAGTGCATTTTCTCTCTGTTTTTGCATCCAGTTTGTATTTGCATTTCTTTTACAAATTTGTGCATTTGTTGTTTATTTTTTTTACAACATTTAGGTTCAATCAAGGGCAGCAGGGAAGGGGAAAAGGAAGGGGAAGAATGTCCCCATTTGAGATGCCCCTCTTGTTTCAATTTCATCAAGGTCTGCAAGTGCTCCATCTATTGGAAGTGGGGCTGCAATAACAACTTCAAATGTTGAGGGAATGCAACAACCTCAAGATAACAAATATCCATTTTGGAAATATGTCACAAGAGAGGCACGACCAGGCAGTAAGTTGAAGGGAGGAGGTAATGTTGCTTGGAAATGCAGTTATTGCAACAATCATTTCATGAGCACATATTACTGTGTAAAAGCTCATTTGTTGGCTTTACCAAGTTGTGGAATTGCAACTTGTACACAGGTGTCTTTAGCAAAGAGAAAAGAAATGGAAAGAGAGGCATTTGTTGGTGTAGCAAATGTGGCTGCAAAAACTAAAAAAATCAAGAATGATGACCCCTTCCATTCTTGAGGAAAAGCAGCAACAAGATCCCATTTGAGAGTTATGGTGGGGGACAAGCAGCAAAAATAAAGACAATTGCACTTGGTCCAATGGACAAGATTTTCCAGAAAGAGAAATAGGAAGAGCTTGATCTCACCATTGCCTTTTTTTCTATCATAACTTCATATCCTTCAATGTTGCACGCTTACCTCTATTTATTGAGATGTGTCGAGCTCTAACTCAAGGGGCTCCATCAGGGTACGTGCCTCCTGGGTCAGAGAAGCTTAGAACCACATTAATGACGAAGGAAAATAAAGGGGTGGACAAAATACTTGAGCCTAGTAAATCAGCATGGCCAACATCTGGGGTTAACATTGTTTCTGATGGATGGATAGATCCAGCACGACACCCACTCCCTTCCATTCTTGAGGAAAAGCAGCAACAAGATCCCATTTGAGAGTTTTGGTGGGTGACAAGCAGCAAAATGAAAGACAATTGCACTTGGTCCAATGGACAAGATTTTCTAGAAAGAGAAACAGGAAGAGCTTGATCTCACCATTGCCTTTTTTTTTCTATCATAACTTCATATCCTTCAATGTTGCATGCTCACCTCTATTTATTGAGATGTGTCGAGCTCTAACTGAAGGGGCTCCATCAGGGTATGTGCCTCCTGGGTCAGAGAAGCTTAGAACCACATTGTTGACGAAAGAAAAGGAAGAGGTGGACAAAATACTTGAGGCTATTAAATCAGCATGGCCAATATTTGGGGTTAGCATTGTTTCTGATGGATGGATTGATCCAGGACGACACCCACTCATCAACTTCATGGTGTCTTCCTTGAATGACCCAGTTTTCTTGAAATCAGTGGATGCACTTGGACAATACAAGGGTGCATAACATATGGGTGAGTTTTTTATTAAAGTTATTGAAGATGTAGATGTTGATTCTTGTGTGAAAATAATTACAGATAATACACTTGTTTGCAAGGCTCTTGGCATGATCGTGGAAGCTAAATATCCACAAGTATTTTGGATACCTTGCATTGTCCATTCATTGAACTTAGCAATTAAATCTATTGCTTCTGATGTGCTTTGGATTGGAAGCATTATTGAGGATGCACGAAATATCCACAACTTTGTACAGAACCATACAAATGCCCTCACTATCTACAAGGAGTACATCAATCTATCATTGTTGAAGATTGCGGAAACACAGTTGCCTCTTCATTCATCATGTTGAAGAGGTTGAGGGAGGCCAAGACCGCTCTTGGGGCCATGGTTATTTCAGAGTTTTGGTCTTTTTGGAGAAAGACATATCAAACAGCCTCAAAAAGAATGAAGGACACAGTGTTAGATGATCCCTGGTGGGAGAGGGTAGATCATGGACCCTATCATTTCTTTGCTTTGATTTGAAGATATATACCAACCCATCCTAGGAGAGGTTTATGAGGGATGGGATTCCAAGATTGAGTCTGTGAGGAGCATTATTTTACGGAGTGAGTGCCCCGAGTATGAGGCATCACTAGAGGCCTTCTTCAACACCATACAAGATATTCTTGTCAGCAGATGGGACACGAATTGCACATCTTTACATTGTTTGGCTCACTCCTTGAACCCAAAATACTACAACCATGTGTGGCTGAATGGTGGACCAGATTCCCTGATCACATGGAAGGTGAAATCTCACAAGGGAGGAAAGATGAATTCAAGCAGATTTTTCATGACAGTGCATCCCTTGATGAGGTGGAGGATGCCTTTGGAGAGTTTTCCACTAGCACTGGTCGATTTGCAGGATATGAGGTGATTAGATATAGGGGGCTAAGAAGGCCTATTCTTGGTGGGCAACGTATGGGGTAACAAGCCCTCCTCTATAGCAGTTAACCATGAGGCTCCTCTCTCAGGTGACTTCATCCTCTTATTGTGAGAGGAATTAGAGCACATATGGGAATTTGTATAGTGTGAAGAAGAGCAAGCTTGAGCAGTCCAGGGCAAAGAAAATGGTGTATGTGCACACCAAACTTCGTCTTATTTACTGGCAGAGAGAGCACATATGGGAATTTGTATAGTGTAAAGAAGAGCAGGCTTGAGCAGTCCAGGGCAGAGACAATGGTGTATGTTCACACCAACCTTCGTCTTATTTACAGGTAGAGGGATGAGTGGTTGAAGGGAAAGACAAAGATGTGGGATGTCTTTCCTGATGACATGGGTTTGGACATCAGTGTTGAGCTGGCATTGACTCTTGGATCTCAATGAGCCAGTGCTAGAGCCTGTCACATTTGATGATGGTGATACTGTAGAGGGGTCATCCTCCACACCAACGGATGCAGAGCTGACATTGGATACATAGGAGGGGGATGCAACAGAGGCGAGTAGTGGTGACCATGATTATGAGTACAATGATGTTGATTTTGATGATGAGGATTGATGACTCATGAGCTACCTACTACCTTGAGGCTTGTTGTTGTTTTGTATTTTCTATTTCTATTTTCCATTAGCATTGTACTACCTATGTAACACATTTTGATTTTGATGACTTAATGAGAAAACTACAGTATCTTGTCTTTCTCCTATTGGATCATAAATGAATATGTCACGACTCACAATTGTATTTGTATGCATAATGTTACTTTGTATCTTTGTAAAACTTACATCTAGATGAGGATCTATGTTTGAATCAATGAATTTGTATGAATTTGTGTAAGAAATATATATATATATATATATATATATACTTTTAATAAAATAATATGTAACGTTTCCTGTTCCAGGGGGTCACCGTGTCCATGTCTGACACTCGAATCCTCGTGTCCTTCGTGTCTCGTGTCCCCGTGTAAGGTGACTTAGGTACAAGGTGATTTACTGTTTTTGGAAGGTCATACTTGAGATGCTAGACATGATTTTCTATTTTTAGAAAGTCGCTCTAGAATTGTCAGAAATTAAATTTATTTAAGGAAATTCTTCCTCGAGTTGCCTATTTTCAACATATGTTTCACTGGTCCAAAAGCTAGATGCTTGAGATAAGACTTACCTCTGCTAAAGATGACATCATAACCCTTGTCCTCTAGGGTTGCTACTGAAACAAAGTTCTTCTTCAGGCCTAAAACATAGAGGAAATCTCTGAGATGGAGAGATCTCTCAGTCTCACTCTCAAAGCTGACAGTACCAACTCCCTTGGTTACGTACTTGCCATTATCTCCTAGCTCAATATGAACCTGCATGTCCTTTTCCTCTGGCTTGTTGAAATACTCCTTGTTCTGGTCATATGGAAGGAAGCTCCAGAATCAATATACCACATGTTGGCTATTAAGCTTATCATGCAAGCTATCAATGAGAAATATTTCTCAAACTAGGAAGCAAACCCATCTACCTCAGCTGATGCAACGCCATGATCCTTATTGAACCCCTTCTTTCGATTAGGACACTTAGTGGCATAGTGTGTGAACTCATGGCAATGGAAGCACTTGATCTTGCTCAGATCCTTCTTCTTCAAGTGCTTCTGACTAGTCTTGGTCTTACCTTTTCCCTTCTTTCCCTTGGCTTAGCTTCCTTTTCCTTCCAGGGCAAAGTTCTCCTCGTCTTGTGTCTTCGTTGATCTACCATCTCTTGCCCCTCTCCGGATTTCTTCTTGAACGCAGTCACTCCAAAACCTTTGCCAACCAGGAAAATTTTCTCTACCACTCACTACATCCTGGAAACCATATCAAGACTTATGGAGTCCCAGAAGCACAAGACTCACAAGGTATTTTCTACTACTATCTCGCCCACACCACCTAGCTCATCTTGAACCTAAGTGAACTTTGAAAGATATGTGACAAGGGGCTCTCCTTTACTCATCTAGATACTTCTTAGCTTCTCTTTGAGAGCTAGCTTCTTGACATTACTTGAACCCTGATATAGATCGAAGATGGCTTTAGACATCTGATATGTTGTTTTCTTCTAATGGAGATGAGGGTTAATATTGGTCTTTCACCCCCTCTATAATGATCCTCCTTGCCTTGGTATCAATCTTATTATGTTGGGCCAAATGTTGGGGATCTCGAGGCGACACTATAGCTCGCTTTATACGCTCGATCGCCCCATTATCTTCCAACACTATTGATATTTGCTCATTCCATGAGTTGAAGCTAGAGGCTCCCTCCAAACAATGATTTGCTCTTATCCCTTGGAACACCATACTAGTGTCCAAAGAACTAGTCTTAAAAAAATTTGATTTGCGCCACTGATTTATCAACTTGGTGTTGGTCTTTATATTGATCTCTACTCTGATACCATGTTAATTTTCCATAAAACTCTGCAACTACTTAGGGAATAACTGAAAAATAGGCAACCAATGCTGAAACCAAATTTAGTTTCACCAAGATACAAAATTTATTAACTGATAAGCAGCAGAATGTAATGACAGAGATAAAAACACAACACACAAATTCACACAATTATTTTTCTCAGGAAATCCAATAGGGAAAAACCTGTTTCCTTGATGTGGTATTTTATTGATTGAGCAAATAGATTGATTACAAGGAAATCTGTCTTCTTGAGAACACACTAGTTCTCCTGCTATATGAGGTTAATTCTGCTTTGCGATTCTCTATCCCTACTCCTGCTTCATTGCACTCTTCCTAGCCACTGCTTCCTTGCATACAGGCCTTCTATTTCCTAGTGCAAAGGGCCTCTTACTCTTTAAGACTCGGCTCCTAAATCCTAGCGCAGAATCACCTCCTATTTCTTAGCGCAATTCTGCCACAAGAAAGGCTCCTCAATACTGTGCACTGGCTCCTCCAAGACACGCACACCATAAGCAAGGAGATCTTAGACAAATTCATTTACTCAACAGCGAATAAACTTTGTGCCTTTGTCCTTCTTTTGTAGATTTGATCCATGCTATAATAGGAAAGTTACAAATTTAGAACTTGAGTTGTGATTTACTAGTTAACTGAGTCGAACTGGTTCTCTCTCCAATCATCATTGGAGTTATAATTCGTCCTTTCTTTAATCAAAGACTAAAGTTCCCGACTCGTCCTTTCAAAACTCGAACTGCCACTCGATCCTATAGTCAAATAGAATAAGGGACCACATAAATGATTCTCCAACACTACACATGATCTCATGAAGTTATTCCCCTAAATTGGAAATAAGCTCACCATCTCCATGAACTTGCTCCATGGTCAAAGAAAGACAACTCATGGTCTTTCTCACTACAGCACGAGCCAGAGAAGACCTTCCGCTCATTGCAGTTTTCAACACTCCCTCTTAGTGAGGAAGGGATTTCGTACAACTCCCAACATGTCTTTGAAATAGACACAATTGCTTCTTTCCAGTGCCTTGGTTAAGATATCTGTTGTGTGCTCCTATGTTGGAATATATGGTAGCTTCACTATCCCGTTCTACACAATCTCTGAGGTGGTGATACCTGTTAGCCACCTATAATAATTGTTATACCAAAAGGTGGCTAAGACTTTTTGAGCCTCCAAGGAACAAATTTTATCACTAAAAATTGTTGGCTCTTAGAGACTCCTTATAGGCCTCATGCCTCTGTCCAAAATCCTCATTGCTGTTCCCATTAAATCTGCTGATTTCATGTAAGAAACTACTGAAAAAACCATCATTTTTCCCCCTTCTCCCACTCATAACTAACCTTCATTTGCTTCCCCTTTTCTCCATATTATTTCCTCTACTTTTCATAAGTTTCTCCTTCCATTCATGAAAATCCTACTTACATGGTATAAAACTTCTTTTTGAACTGTGCCGAAACCCCCAAATCCATTTAAAACCTTGAAATTTTTTCATAAAAAACAAGTTTTATTACTATGGACTTAAGCCCCTTGGGCTAAGTCCTAACCACTTCCCCCCACATGCCCATGCGTCAAAACCAAACGCCAAAGCCTTTCGGCGCTAATCGCATCTCACAGATTCAAAGTGCACAAGTCTTTTGCCATCATTCAAAAGTTCCGATGCGATAGCCTTTTTGTGTTTAAAATCCCAAATCGCATCGCAAAAACTCAGCGCACCGTTTGTTTTGATGTCCTCCGAAGTTCCGATTGCGATTAAACCCTATCCTCCGATCGCATCATTATTTTATACATATCCTGTGGGCCCGCCTTGGCGCTTAAAACCTTGTAATATTTCTTCCCCGATCACCCTTTTCCTTTGTAAAGTCGGAAAACCCACTTTTCCAAAGTTTTAACTTAAAAACTCTAAGTCACATGTTGAAATATTTCAATGGGTTGATTAAAAAGACCCGATCGCGCAATCGCAATCGGAGAATTCACAATGGGTTGATCGGAGAGACCCGCATCCAAAGTTCCGATGCGATTGGGTCTTATGTATTATAAACCCCGCCCCTTTTGTTTTCTTTCCATATAATTTTTCCCCGGGACCAAGTGTTAAGGATCCCGAGTGCTAATCGCATCGCAAATATTTCAAATGGGTTGATTGAAAAACCCGGTCTGAACTCCGATTGCAATTGGCCCTTGTTTCAAATACGCCCTGGGCATATTATCCTCCATATAATTAAAGGCTCCGCAGTCGGGCGCCTATTCATTCTATGCACTTTTTCCGCCCCCGAAGCCGAAAAAACATTTGTTTTGTTTCAAACCTTTGTTTTTTCATATATTACAAAGGTTTGCTCCTGGTTCATCTCTGTTGTTGATCGACAACCGATCAAACGGCCAACGCTCCATCGCATCGGCGATTTCAATCGCATCGCAAAGTTTAATCGCATGCGTTTTGTTTGCCCCTCCGATTGCGACTCCCTGATGCATTCTCCACCGTTGATCTGATCCTCAGATCCAACGGTCATCGTCTAATCGCTTCTGCCCTCCCGATCGCGCAATCGCATCGAAGATTTCTCATCGCACCCTTTTTCACCTCTCGGCGATTGCGATTCCCCGATTAGATCTGGACCGTCCACGTGTCCCGATCCAACGGCTACGCTCCTCTCCCGCCTTCTGAAGCAATTTAACCTATTTTCGCAGGATTTATTAACTATTTTTGTGTTTTGCAGATGTTTTTATGATTTCCCACTGTTTAACGAAGAAGGGCCGAAGGTCGGGAAAGACGTTTTCCACACCTTTGAACTATTAAAGGGAACCATTCCGCCGGGCTCTATTTTCATTGTTTGTCGATGCTCTATGGGGCATTGATGCCTTTAAAAGCTCTGCGCAGCTCTGCACATTGACAAGACACTGCATTTTAAACCGCATTTAAAAAGAGTATCAGTTCGAAAGATAGAGCGCAACAGAGATGAAGACTGAAGACAGATTTAGGGAACTACGGCTTAAAATAATTATCAAAAGCTTGTTCCCTGCATTCAAAACACAATCAAAGGAAGTTATAAGTGTTTGATAGGCAGAAAGGACCTCCACCGCTGCATTCTGAGGCAAATTGATTCCTCAACTACCACAGAGCCACCTGTTGCCTCAAACCTTTCAAACAGAGGCCGAAGTTATTGCTTAAAGAAATATCTGCCTCCAGCGCTGCCAAGAAGTTAATTCTGCCACAGGAAACTAATGCAACAAATATCTGCAGAGTTACTCCAAACATTATGCAGAGCCTCAAAGTCAACAAAGCTCCCATCGAGCTTTGATATTAATTGTAAAACAGTTAATACAGAGAAACACCTGTAAACTTCTTCATCGAGCCCCTCAAAAGGCCAAGAAGCCCTAAATCTGCATTAATTACCTTAGGAGATCTTTTATCAGATCTCACCTCCTCATCCTTCTATAAATACTTCTGTAGAAGATGAGAAGTTGTTGGTTGATTGGTTGTTGTTTGATCACAAGTTGTAATACTGAAACCCTCTGAAATAAATACATAGTCTGTTGAAGTTGAAGAAGAAACTGGAGTCTTTGAAGTCTTGATGATGTTGTTGCATGCTTGTTCCTGAGAAGGCTCTATCATTGGATCCATGAGCTTGGCTGTTGGTGAAGTATTCTGAATTGTTTTATGTTTTTTCCCCTGTTTTCATTATGTTCCATGATTTCTTACTACAGTAGGCTGAAAGTTTTAGGCTAAGAAATGACTCTTGGAAGCACCTTAGACCTGTTCACCCTTCACTGTTTAATGTTTTCCGCTGCTGAAGTAGTTTAGAGGCTTTAATCTTTCTCTTTAGTCTTCATGCTTGTTTATTTCCTTAATAGTTTGAACAATTGGTTTCAGCATGATTTATGGTTCTCCCTGCTTGTCTGTTGCCACTTAAAAACTGTTATTGAAGTCTCCCTTTGAAGTTCTTTGCTTATAGTGAATCAGAGAGGTCTGTTTTGATCTTGCCCTTTGTTCTCACTTAAACAGTTGGCTTAAAGGTCATTATAATTATGATCATAGATGTTTTTAGGTGTTCCCTCTTCTATGACTGTGATTATCAGTAAATCTTATATGTTTTCTAAATTCCTTCAGAATGGGAAATAGGGTGTTCCCTGAATCTTAGATTTTACTTTGAAAGTTGTTTTGTAATCATTGTTTGCTTAAAGGTGTGATTTGTAGAATTTATGGTTAGCCCTGTCTATCAAAGAACCCTTTATTGTTTCAAATTATGCTTTCAAATTCCCTTTGTTGAGAATTCAATTTCTCTTTCCAAATCATTAATGTTCATCCCATTCCAAAAACAAAAGGATCCCGTGGCCAAGTTAGATTTGCCCTTTGATATCCCATATCCTTTGATAAGTGTGTTATGACCTTTTTTGACTCCATTTGCCCAATCAAACAGATATTTTTTTGTCCTATATATCTTTCCTAGGCCCTTCATGTTCTGCTGTATCAGTCCAACCAAACAATCAAACAAATAAACACCTGCACTTAATAACTAGTCTAAAATCAATACTCAAAGCACACAAGATAAACCTTTGCAAACAAAATTTTGAGAGATCCCTCTCTGAGAACAGGAGGACTAGATCCTGTAACTCTAAAGATTGGTTCTGATGTTGCCTTGTCTTTTGATTTGCCAAACTATCAAAACACGAGACACCAACATAATGGCGATCACGGTGGGACTCTGAGTAAAATCTGTAAAACAAAACGCTCACTGTCTAAGTATAACATAAGTAACCTTTTTCAAGCACTACCAAGCAATGGTAATCATGATAGGATCTTTTGAATCAGTGACAAACTAAGTAACCCTTAGGATTCCCGTTAAACCTTATCAAACCTTGAAGGAACTAGTTACCAAGCCATAAGAGCAACTCTGTTTGTTTGAACACCTTAGCTAAGTGCGGAATCAGACTTAGAACACTCTCTTAACCTATAAGACCAAAATAACTCAGAAAAACCCAGAAAACATTTCAGTTTGGCTTCATAATAAACTTGGTGGTGGACCATAAAACCTTTTACCTCCAAAAGAGCTAAAAATTTCCACCTGGCGGCTCCACAATCCTAAAAACAGACCTTAAGACTCCACTGGGAAGATCCCAAGTCTTTATAAACATCATACAAATTCGGTTACGAGACTTTAATATTAAGGTTTCCTTTTTCTAAAAAGATCAGTTAGCCTCTTAAAGATTGTCATATTTGGTTAAACTTTTCTTTTAAAACTAGGTCTGAAAAACATAGCATAGTGGCTCCTAGAAAGATTCATACTAGAGCCCACCCTGATCCAAACCCACCGGAAGTAGTTGACAACCCTGAAAGTATACGTAGGGAGTCCCCTAAGATTAAATTTTCAACTGTTTTTAGACCACCCTTGAGAGCAAATTCAGTCCCTGAAAATCTTGCAGCTCTACACCAATCACAAGTCGACTTAAGGAATCCTTTTAGAACTAGGTCGCCTGATGATATAATTCAGATAGACTCTGAGTCTTCACTTTCATCCCCAGAACAAAGTGAACAACCTGGTAGTAGAGAAACCACACCACCTGATTTACATTTCCTTCTAAATTTAGGTGTCTCTCATCCAAGGTCAGCTCAACAATCTATTCCCGGTACATCCACATCTGTCCATCCAACATCCACTGTCCAAACCACTCCACTTCAACCCACTCCCCCTCTTGTGAATCCACCCCCACCACATATCATGGCAGTGTGGTATGCTCCCTTAGTCCTTCCTATGCCACTAGTCAATCTTCCACAAGACCATCAGTCCAAAATTCCATTGTATGATGCTAACAATGCTACAACTGCATCACAACATGTAGATAAAATGAATGACTACTTTGACAGAAACGAAATTGATGATGATTCTGTCAAGCTTAGGTTATTTACTCAGAGCTTAGGGGGAGAAGTAAGAAAATGGTTTAAAGGTTTAGCCCCTCATAGCATTAATGATCTCCAAGGCTTTCATCAAACATTCTTAAACAAATGGGAAGTGAAGAAGAATCCTCTCCAAGTCCTTTCCGATTACAAAAATCTCCATAGAAACCCTGGGGAAAGTGTGCAAGCTTATTGCACTAGATTTAATAGTGTGTATAATGCCCTTTCCCCAGAACTAAAACCTCCACAGGGCTCAGCTTTAAACAAGTTCCCTGAAGGGTTTGACTCTGACATGACCTATTCGCTAAGAGAGAGAGAGATTTTACAACTCTTGAAGATATGCAAAGGGGTGCTCTTTTTGTGGAAGTCAACTTAATGGAAAAGAGAGCAAGAATGAAAACTGAGAAGAGAGTGTCTTTTAGAGAAGAGTCCACTCCTTCTACTTCAAGCTCAAAAATGGAGAGGATGTTGGAAGAAATGATGAAGGAGATGAGCATAATTAAGAAAGCACAAGCAAATCAAAATCAAACTGCTCCTCGAAATAGAAATCAAAATTATAGAAGAGAAAACAATCGAGACAAACAGAACGAGAATGACCAACAGATTAGACCTCCCTTCCAACAAAACTATGTGGATCAATATGAGGAAGATAGGGAGTTGGAAAGGATGGAAGAAGATCGTGTAAACTTGATTGGATCAGACAGTGGAGATGATGTTTTCCTCACTAAGGAAGAACAAGGTTTCTTCTCTTATGATCAAAATACAAACACCAATGAAAATTCTGATAACTATAGATTGGGTTTTGAAAATGCAATCATGGAGGTACATAAATAGTATGACCTTAGGAGCAAGGGAAGTATAGATAATTCGAAAGATAAGAACACTAGCACTGCTGTCAAGAAAAACGCAGAAAACCAGCCCAAGAGGACAGCAGAAAAAACCAACATTTCCAAAAAACCAAACTTAAACAAAGACAAAGGTGTCCAACCAAATGTTGAACAGAGTACCCCTAGCACTTCAGCTAGTGGTACTAATAAAACTATCCCAATTACCATTCCAAACAAGATTCAGCAAATCAAAGTTGCTGAAAAGAATTCAATTGAAAAAACAGATGTAAATACAAACAAGTCAATTATTCCTTTCAGCCTTGAGGGAGAAATTTCCAAAATAAAAATCACCATCCCCCTAGCTGAACTAGTAACCCAAGAGGTGTACAAAAACCAAGTTTTGAAAGCTTTGAACTTAGGAAGTGATACGACACTTTAAACTTGACAGATGACAAACCTGAGTTGTTGTTTGGTCCAGAAGTTGAAGGAAAATATCAAGAAGGGGGTGTCCCTCCCTTCTATGTTAGCTTGAACATACATGAGAAAATCTTACACAATGCCATGTTAGATTCGGGAGCTTCGCACAATCTGATGCCCAAGGTGGTAATGGAGAGCTTAGGCTTAGAGATTACTAAACCATACAAAGATTTGTATTCTTTCGACTCAAGCCGAGTCAAATGTTTGGGTTTAATCAAAGATTTGTGTGTTACTTTAGCTCAAATTCCTGCTAAGAGTCTAGTTATGGATATAGTTGTAGCTAACATTCCCCCTAAGTATGGCATGCTCTTATCAAGATCTTGGGGAGCCAAACTTCAGGGAAGCCTTCAAATGGACATGTCTTATGCCACCATCCCTGTTTTTAACCAAAACAGGAGGCTATACAGGAAATCTCACATGAAGTACATGGTGAGCAACATAGACAAACCAAACAACTCTCCAATCTACTCCATTCAGTCAAGTTTAGATTCCTTTATCTTATGTAACGAAGATGAAATTACTCAACAAGATAAAGAGAACATAGACACAATCAATTCACCAGAACAATCCAATCTTCCCCTCAATCAAATTCGAAACACTACCAATCAACAGCAAGAAGAAAATGAAAATAGGAATGACATACTTTGGACAATAAACTTTGACGGATCTTGTAATAAGACGAGTGCAGGGGCAGGTGTGTGGATTCAAAATCCAAATCAGAGTTTTTCATATAAATTGGATTTCCCATGCAGTAATAATATCGCCGAGTATGAAGCACTTCTCCTAGGCTTACAATTACTTAAACAGCTACAAGCCCAGAAGATATCAATCTTAGGAGATTCTGAACTTATCATAAAACAAATCAAAGGAGAATACTCAGCCAGAAATCCAAGGCTTAGGGAATATCGGAACGCTGCCCTCAATTTATTGAAAACCTTTGAAAAATACGAACTTATTTTCATTCCTAGAGCGTTTAATCATTTGGAAAATGAACTCGCTTTCAATGCCAGTAACTGTCAAACACCTGAAATAAATGAACAGCTTACCGTAAAAGTAAAACACAGGCCTGCTGTACCTGATAACGAAGATCACTGGAAGGTGTTTGACTCTGACAAACACATAGATGATTTCTTGAAATCAGAAAATGATTTTAGTATACCAATATCAGAAACTAGCCATAAGGAAAACTTTTTATATATCGAAGAAATCCTAGAAGCTGAAATAACACACTCTGCTGATATAAATCATTACGAGAGTTCGTTTGAAGCAGAGTTAATTGACGACGTGGACCAAAAAGACCTGGAAGTTTTAGAATGTAAAAATGATCAAATTCCAAGAGGTCTCACGCCTTTAGAACACTTTTCGATTTTAACGATGTAGCCAAAGAACCAAGGATGGCGCCTGTAGAAACAAACGTAGAAGAACACAACATAGGCTCCCTAACAGAACCCAAGATGATTAAATTGTCCAGCACTCTTCCAACTCACATAAAATCGCAATATATAGAGTTGTTCAAAGAGTTTAAAGATGTGTTTGCTTGGGCATACACAGATCTGAAGTCTTATGATACCAGCATCATTCAGCACAAGATTCCCCTGAAGGAAAATCAAAAGCCTTTTAAACAAAAACTGAGGAGGATAAACCCACTTTTATTACCTTTAGTTAAGGCAGAGATCGAAAAGATGCATGCTGCTGGAATCATAGTACCCATTAGATTTTCAGAATGGGTATCAAATTTAGTTTCTGTCAGAAAGAAAACAGGGGAAATCAGACTCTGTATCGACTTCAAAAACTTAAACAAAGCATCCCTAAAAGACAACTACCCTTTGCCTAAGATGGACCATATACTTCAGAAGGTAGTTGGGTCTAAAAGGATATCGCTCTTAGATGGGTTCTCAGGTTACAACCAGGTGTTAGTGCTCTCAAGTGATCAAATCAAAACTGCTTTTACCACATCTTGGGGCACCTTTATGTATGTCAAAATGCCTTTCGGGTTAATGAATGCAGGGGCCACTTTTCAAAGGGCCATGGACATAGCCTTTTCTGAAGATATTGGCTATTTCATAACTATTTACCTTGACGACATAACCGTTTTTTCAAAAAATGATGAAGAACCTCTGATTCACTTAAGAAAAGTTTTTGAGAAATGTAGGAAATTTGGCTTGTCCTTGAATCCCAAGAAAACACTCTTTGGTCTCCAAGAAGGTAAACTTCTTGGCCACATAATTTCGGAAGAGGGAATCAAAATAGACCCTACAAGGATAGATGGCATATTGCAGATCAGTCATCCAAGAAGCCTCAAAGAATTACAATCTTTCATTGGAAAGATTAATTTTCTAAGGAGATTCATCCCCAACCTTGCCGAGCTATTAAAAAACATTACAAACATGCTTAAAAAAGATTTGGGTGTAAAATGGACTTTACCCGCTAAACAATCGTTCGAACTGGTCAAACAAGCTCTTACCCAAACACCAGTCCTGATTAGTCTGGATTTTACCAAAGATTTTTACATCTTTTCCTTTGCATCTGAACATACAATAGCTGCAGTTTTACTTCAAAAGAATGATTTGGGGCAAGAACAACCAATATCTCTCTTTAGTAGGGCCTTAAGAGATGCTCCTCTCAAATACAACATCATGGAGAAGCAAGCCTTAGCATTAGTGAAAGCATTGAAAGACTTTAGGGTCTATATTTTACACTCTCACATAATTGCTTTTGTTCCACATACTGTTGTCAAGGACATTCTAAGTCAAGACCCTGATGGTAAAAGGGGAAAATGGATTGCAACTATCCTTGAATATGACTTAGAAATTAGGCCCACCAAACTAGTTAAAGGACAAGGATTAGCAAAACTTATGGCTGAGTCTAACTTCCAAGCACTAGACATGAATATGGTAGACGTGTTGGAAGAAATAGAAGAATCTGATGCTCCTTTTATTGAAGAAACATTTCTAAATTCTCCTTGGTATGCTGACATTATTTATGTGCTTTTGTATTTAAATGCCCCTCCTTCTTTGTCTAAAACTAAAGCTAGATTTCTAAAACAAAAAGCTTTGAGTTTTTGCATATTAGATGGAGTATTATATTGGAAAAACGCTGTTGGAATTTTGCTTAAATGTTTACTTGAAGATGATGCAGGAAAAATCATGCTTGAAATGCATGACGGAGAATGTGGAGGACACCTCTACTGGAAGGCCACAGCAAACAAAATTCTTAGATCTGGTTACTATTGGCCTACCCTTTACCCAGACACTCAAAAGCTCGTCATGTCTTGCCATAAATGTCAAATCTTTGATGGCAAGAGAAAACTCCTTCCCTTACCTTTACATCCTATCAGAGTTGAGGCACCTTTTCAACAATGGGGTTTAGACTTCATTGGGGAAATTCACCCATCCTTCTCAGCTCAGCATAAATGGATCTTCATAGCTACTGACTTCTTTACCAAATGGATAGAAGCTATACCATCCTGGAATGCTAATGACTCTGTCATTATCAAGTTCCTTGAAACAAATATCCTATCCAGATTTGGTTGTCCCAGAAAAATCATAACAGACAATGCTGCTGCTTTTAAATCTAAGAAGATGGTTGATTTCTGTCACAAATACCACATAACCTTGGGCCATTCCACTGCTTACTATCCCCAAGGGAACGGATTAGCTGAATCCTCCAACAAAAGCCTCATCAATATCATCAAAAAGCTGTTGGAACAAAATCAGAAATCATGGCACAGTAAACTGGTTCATGCCTTATGGGTTGATAGGTTGACTACAAAGAAATCAATAAACATGTCCCCCTATCAGTTAGTTTATGGCATGGATGCAGTCTTTCCCACCTCATTGGGAGTGCCAGTCATGAAACTCCTTCAAGAAGTGCAGATTGAAGACAATGATATGCAGAGAAGAATCAACCAGACAATCCATTTACAGCAAACCAGGCAGGAAGTCTATGAAAGAACACAGTTAGTCCAAGAGAATATGAAGAAGCAATTTGATAAAAGGACTAAGGCAAACAATTTCCATGTTGGAAATGTTATTCTTAAATGGGATTCAAGAAGAGAAGAGAAGGGAAAACATGGCAAGTTTGAGAACTTGTGGAAAGGGCCCTATATTATTCATGCTGAGAGAGGTCACAATACATTTTTCTTGAAAGAATTGAATGGAGAAGATCTGTATGGAGGTCCTGTCAATGGCAGGATGCTCAAGCATTACTTCTGCCAAGAATTTTATGTTTCAAAGAATTTTATTTTTTCATTGTAAATATCATAGTCTAACCATTGTATTTAAAAGAAAAACCAAAAATACAAAAACATACAAAAGAAAGAAAAGATGGCGGGTTGTGAAAACAAGAAAGGCACAGCCCCATGCCAAAAAAGAAAATAAATTCTGAAAGTGTGCAAGCTTAAAATGCCACTCCTCAAAACACACTTCTGGTTAATCAAACTGTTTAATCTTGACTAATTAGCTTGAAATTTTCCTGCTGATAGGATTATGAAATTGATTTGCCAAACTGTTTAATCTTGGCTTATCAGTAGGTAGATTGTGATAGAAATTAAAGGTTCAAACATGATCAAAATCTGAACCTAAGTTTCCAAAAGAGAGATGACTCAAATCTGTTTCAAAATTCTGAGTCAAAACGGGCCTGTAAAAGAGTGAAGGGAGTGCTTGAATTTTCAGATCTTAAGCCTTCAAATTTTGATCTAATTTTCTGCAAAATAATTTCTATGTGCAGCTTGTTCTTACGCCATAGATCACAACAAGTCAAACAACTTAATCTTGACTTGGATGTTTTTAAATTTCTGTTGTAGAATTTAGAGAATAAAATCTGATTGGACAGTTTAATCCCAAACAGATAGTAGATTAGGTAGAGAATTATATGGATTCAACTGTTTAATCCGAATCCATGGAGAAATAAGAAGTAGAACTAGATTAGATTTTTTGCTTTCAAAAAGAATAAAATGTTGAAAGAGAGTTTGCCAATCCAAATGCACTCTAGAAAGAAAAAATGTTAGATCAGTAGGATTGGGTAGGTAGATAGCTTGTTGATGAAAAATCCATTGTTTTCCATGGCTGTTAGCATTTCCAGAGCCAAAGAAGATCATTAAATCAAAGAAAGGCAGCCCAATGGATGAGGCAACTGATCAACCTCCCAGAAAATGCAAGGTCTGAAATTCTTGATGCCTTCGAGAAGGCACCATCCCCAAGTGGAGCCACTGTTAGCCACCTATAATAATTGTTATACCAAAAGGTGGCTAAGACTTTTTGAGCCTCCAAGGAACAAATTTTATCACTAAAAATTGTTGGCTCTTAGAGACTCCTTATAGGCCTTATGCCTCTGTCCAAAATCCTCATTGTTGTTCCCATTAATTCTGCTGATTTCATGTAAGAAACTATTGAAAAAACCATCATTTTTCCCCCTTCTCCCACTCATAACTAACCTTCATTTGCTTCCCCTTTTCTCCATATTATTTCCTCTACTTTTCATAAGTTTCTCCTTCCATTCATGAAAATCCTCCTTACATGGTTTAAAACTTCTTTTTGAACTGTGCCAAAACCCCCAAATCCATTTAAAACCTTGGAATTTTTCATAAAAAACAAGTTTTATTACTATGGACCTAAGCCCCTTGGGCTAAGTCCTAACCACTTCCCCCCACATGCCCATGCGTCAAGACTCAAAACCAAACGCCAAAGCCTTTCGGCGCTAATCGCATCGCATAGATTCAAATTGCGCAAGTCTTTTGCCATCATTCAAAAGTTTCGATGCGATAGCCTTTTTGTGTTTAAAATCCCAAATTGCATCGCAAAAACTCAGCGCGCCGTTTGTTTTGATGTCCTTCGAAGTTCCGATTGCGATTAAACCCTATCCTCCGATCGCATCATTATTTTATACATATCCTGTGGGCCCGCCTTGGCGCTTAAAACCTTATAATATTTCTTCCCTGATCACCCTTTTCCTTTGTAAAGTCGAAAAACCCACTTTTCCAAAGTTTTAACTTAAAAACTCTAAGTCACATGTTGAAATATTTCAATGGGTTGATTAAAAAGACCCGATCGCGCAATCGCAATCGGAGAATTCACAATGGGTTGATCGGAGAGACCCGCATCCAAAGTTCCGATGCGATTGGGTCTTATGTATTATAAACCCCGCCCTTTTTTGTTTTCTTTCCATATAACTTTTCCCCGGGACCAAGTGTTAAGGATCCCGGGTGCTAATCGCATCGCAAATATTTCAAATGGGTTGATTGAAAGACCCGGTCCGAACTCCGATTGCGATTGGCCCTTGTTTCAAATATGCCCCAGGCATATTATCCTCCATATAATTAAAGGCCCCGCAGTCGGGCGCCTATTCATTCTATGCACTTTTTCCGCCCCCGAAGCCGAAAAAACCTTTGTTTTGTTTCAAACCTTTGTTTTTTCATATATTACAAAGGTTTGCTCCCGGTTCATCTCTGTCGTTGATCGACAGCCGATCAAACGGCTAGCGCTCCATCGCATCGGCGATTTCAATCGCATTGCAAAGTTTAATCGCATGCGTTTTGTTTGCCCCTTCGATTGCGACTCCCCGATGCATTCTCCACCGTTGATCTGATCCTCAGATCCAACGGTCATCGTCTAATCGCTTCTGCCCTCCCGATCGCGCAATCGCATCGGAGATTTCTCATCGCACCTTTTTCCACCTCCCGCCGATTGCGATTCCCCGATTAGATCTGGACCGTCTTGTTGGAAATGTTGTCATTGATGGCAAAGGCGGCAGCACTCAGGCAAAAGAGGCAGCGCTGAAGCAAAGGAAGGCAAAAGAGGCACAGCGAAAGCAATAGAGGCAGCAAGAAGACAGTCAAAATGTAACAGTCATAGAAGCACAGTGAGACAGAGGCAGAGTGACAGAAGCAGAGACAAAGGCAGAGAGCAGTTACAAAATTTCGGGAATCGCACACTCCAGCGAGCATTATACATATAATATAACACGAATCTTATTCCGGGAATCGCAGACTCCAGCCGGGCGTTACACATATAATACAGAACCATATTCCGGGAATCGCACTCTCCAACCGGCGGAGCACATATAACATATACAAACATTATTCCGGGAATCGCACACTCCAACCGGCGTTATACAACACAAATATTATTCCGGGAATCGTCTACCCCGATGGAGGATACATATAAATGCCGCACATTACGTATGTTGCAGAGGTCCAAGGCATACATATTATGTTATATAAGCGGAGTGCATAAAACAAAGTTTTATAAGGTGGGACCCCTCCCCAATCGCAATCGGAGAAAAGGTTCAATCGGCGGAGTTTTGGTATGTGCTCCGATCAAAAGTTGGACCCAATCGAGTTATATACCACAGTTAATTGCTAATCGCATCCGAATTCCCAATCGCAATCGGAACCTTCCGATTGATCGCATGTCTTTTGTAAAACGCTGCGATTGAAGTGACGGACCCGATCCTGTTATAAGCGGGAGTTAATAGATGCAAATCGCATCCGTGTTCTGATCGCAATCGGAACTTTTCTATTATGCGCCCCGATTGCATTTGTTTGAAGTCCGGACCCGATGGATCAATGAACCATAATTCATGTGTGTTTGAGTTCCAGTGAATAGTGATGATCGCATCGGAGAACATAAGAGTTGCGATTGCGATTGGAAGACCGGACCCGATGGGTCTATAAACCATGTTTAACAAAGTGTTTGAAGTCCTGTTCCAATGGCATCGGAAAGAAACAAACCATCGCAACACATATTAAAGAACTTGCGATTGCGATTAAGAGTTCGGACTCGATGGACTTATAAATTATGATTAACAAAGATTTCAGCTCCAGGTTCTAATCGCATCGGCAATGGTCAATCGCATCGGAGAATATAAGAGTTGCGATTGCGATTGGAAATCCGGACCCGATTGGTATATAAACTACGACTCATATACAACTTGAGTTCCAGGTCTAATCGTATTGGCAACCAATCCTTATGGACGTCGGGTTATTTGCAAATAAATTGTATATATTATATATGTTGAATAACGTTTGAATATGATCCGGGGGCATAACACATATGATATATAATGGTTATTGAGTTATATATATAACACGGTTGCGATAAGCCGCGTGGTCTCTAGACCCACGGACCTTAGCTTTACGGGAGGGCGATTATTAACGCTTGTGATATATGTATGTTCCGGCCTGCGGAACCTGACACATCAACAAGACACTAATGGCATAAAAGGGATTGGAATTCCTCCAGATTTACAGTCAGCGGATATAAAAGGCACATTTACACATATGCAACAGTTACACCACAGCAGAGGACAGAAGAGCAAACAGATCCGAAAGAAGATAAAACATAGTCACAGAAAAGACAAAGACAGCCAAAGAAAAGACAAATGCGTACCAATTCAAAAGACTAAATGAGTTGAGCTGGAGTTCTCATTTAAATTTGAATGTAAATGTTTTATTTAAATTTTTATTGTTTGTGATGCATTGGCAAGTCTCCGAGAGAAAACAAACTCCCACTGTAATGTTAAAATTGACACCTACGGTTATAATTTCTGAGTAAGCTGATAAAAGGAGTGAGAAGGCAGAAGGCAAAGAGACATGACTTTCCATTTCGAATTCCAAGCAGAATACAAACAGTCATGTGAGGAAATCTATAAATAATATCATCTTGATATGCAGAGTGAGTTTTTGAGAAAAGAGAGAGTAAATCGAGAGAAGGCAGAATATAGAAGAGTAAGACAGAGAAGATTAAGAAAAGCAGAACAGAAGGAGAAGCTACAAAACAGGGCTGATATCTGAGGTAAATCAGCAAACTTTCAGTTTGATAAATTGAGGAAGTTGGAGCTTCCCTATCAAGTTGCAGCTTGATAGTTGTCAGTTGTAGCTAACTGAGGTTGGAGCCTCCTGTAGGTTGGTGCCTGCAGAAAATTGAAAGGAGTTGGTGCTTCCTTGCAAGTTGTAGCTTGCAGAATTGAGGTAGGAGCCTCCTGTAGGTTGGTGCCTGCAGAAAAACAGTGGTGAGAGGGAGTTGGAGCTTGCCTTTGCATCACAACAATAATAAGATGTGGTTTTCTCCCTTTATGGGTTTCCACTTATATCTGGTGTCTCTGTGCATGATATTTATGTATTGATCTGATATGTATCATTTTCTTAATACATGTTGCTCTCAAATTAAGTCTACTGCTCTATTAAACTAATACTTTCAGATTACATTCTAAGATTACTCTCACATCAAATAGAGTTTGAAATGAAGGTGTAAATAAGTTTATTGAAAAGTTTAAAAGATCAGGAATGTATTAAATTGATTCACCCCCGCCTCTCAGTTTAATTAGAGATTCAACACGTCCACGTGTCCCGATCCAACGGCTACGCTCCTCTCCCACCTTCTGAAGCAGTTTAACCTATTTTCGCAGGATTTCTTAACTATTTTTGTGTTTTGCAGATGTTTTATGATTTCCCACTGTTTAACGAAGAAGAGCTGAAGGTCGGGAAAGACGTTTTCCACACCTTTGAACTATTAAAGGGAACCATTCCGCCGGGCTCTATTTTCATTGTTCATCGATGCTCTATGGGGCATTGATGCCTTTAAAAGCCCTGCGCGGCTCTGCACATTGACAAGACACTGCATTTTAAACCGCATTTAAAAAGAGTATCAGTTCGAAAGACAGAGCGCAGCAGAGATGAAGACTGAAGACAGATTTAGGGAACTACGGCTTAAAATAATTATCAAAAGCTTGTTCCCTGCATTCAAAACACAGTCAAAGGAAGTTATAAGTGTTTGACAGGCAGAAAGGACCTCCACCGCTGCATTTTGAGGCGAATTGATTCCTCAACTACCACAGAGCCACCTGTTGCCTCAAACCTTTCAAACGGAGGCCGAAGTTATTGCTTAAAGAAATATCTGCCTCCAGCGCTGCCAATAAGTTAATTCTGCCACAAGAAACTAATGCAACAAATATCTGCAGAGTTACTCCAAACATTATGCAGAGCCTCAAAGTCAACAAAGCTCCCATCGAGCTTTGATATTAATTGTAAAATAATTAATACAAAGAAACACCTATAAACTTCTTCATCGAGCCCCTCAAAAGGCCAAGAAGTCCTGAATCTGTATTAATTACCTTAGGAGATCTTTTATCAGATCTCACCTCCTCATCCTTCTATAAATACTTCTGTAGAAGATGAGAAGTTGTTGGTTGATTGGTTTTTGTTTGATCACAAGTTGTAATACTGAAACCCTCTGAAATAAATACATAGTCTGTTGAAGTTGAAGAAGAAACTGGAGTCTTTGAAGTCTTGATGATGTTGTTGCATGCTTGTTCCTGAGAAGGCTCTATCATTGGATCCATGAGCTTGGCTGTTGGTGAAGCATTCTGATCTTTTTTATGTTTTTTCCCCTGTTTTCATTATGTTCCATGATTTCTTACTACAGTAGGCTGAAAGTTTTAGGCTAAGAAATGACTCTTGGAAGCACCTTAGACCTGTTCACCCTTCACTGTTTAATGTTTTCTGCTGCTGAAGTAGTTTAGAGGCTTTAATCTTTCTCTTTAGTCTTCATGCTTGTTTATTTCCTTAATAGTTTGAACAGTTGGTTTCAACATGATTTATGGTTCTCCCTGGTTGTCTGCTGCCACTTAAAAACTGTTATTGAAGTCTCCCTTTGAAGTTCTTTGCTTACAGTGAGTCAGAGAGGTTTGTTTTGATCTCGCCCTTTGTTCTCACTTAAACAGTTGGCTTAAAGGTCGTTATAATTACGATCATAGATGTTTTTAGGTGTTCCCTCTTCTATGACTGTGATTATCAGTAAATCTTATATGTTTTCTAAATTCCTTCAGAATAAAATCTTTGAGGAAATAGGGTGTTCCCCGAATCTTAGATTTTACTTTGAAAGTTGTTTTGAAATCATTGTTTGCTTAAAGGTGTGATTTGTAGAATTTATAGTTAGCCCTGTCTATCAAAGAACCCTTTATTGTTTCAAATTATGCTTTCAAATTCCCTTTGTTGAGAATTCAATTTCTCTTTCCAAATCGTTAATGTTCATCCCATTCCAAAAACAAAAGGATCCTGTGGCCAAGTTAGATTTTCCCTTTGATATCCCATATCCTTTGATAAGTGTGTTATGACCTTTTTTGACTCCATTTGCCCAATGAAACAGATATTTTGCTGTCCTATATATCTTTCCTAGGCCCTTCATGTTCTGCTGTATCATTCCAACCAAACAATCAAACAAATAAACACCTGCACTTAATAACTAGTCTAAAATCAATACTCAAAGCACACAAGATAAACTTTTGCAAACAAACATTTGAGAGATCCCTCTCTGAGAATAGGAGGACTAGATCCTGTAACTCTAAAGATTGGTTCTAATGTTGCCTTGTCTTTTGATTTGCCAAACTATCAAAACACGGGACACCAACAATACGTATTCTCAATATGCTTGGAGTGATCATGGAATACTGGATTCTAAGAGAGCTTAATGCAACTATGATTGTCACAATGTATCGTAGTAGGCTCCATCCCTTGTCAGAAAAGTCCCACAAGCAACTTCCTCATCCAGACAGCTTCGCATGTTGCCAAACTGGTAGCCATGTACTCAGCCTTTGCTGAACTAAGTGCAACTGATCTCTAGTTCCTGCTAAACCAGGAAACAATTGTTGATCCAATGCTAAAGACACAACCTGAAGTACTCTTCCGATCTATGGAGCACGTTGCCCAATTTGCATCTGTGAAGCCCTCAAGCCTCACTCCATCAACCTTTCTATACCACAATCCATAATTTTTTGTGCCTCTGAGATACCTCAAAACATGCTTCACAATAGCATAGTGAACTCTGGTCAACTCCATCATGAACTAACTCAACTAGTTGACTGCAAAACAAATATCAGGTCATGTGTTGACCAAATACATCAACGACCCGATGAGTTGCCTATATAATGTAGCATCTACTCGATTTTCTCTGCTATCATCGACCTTCCTCTAGTTTGTGACTAGAAGTGTGGCTATGGGCTTGCGATCCTACATATGAAACCTCTTGAGAATCTCTTGCGGGTACTTGCCCTCTCCCAAGAAGATCTCACCATCACCCTGCCAAACCTCCAATCGTAGGAAATAACGCATAAGTCTTATATCCTTCATCTCAAACTCCCTTGCAAGGTCTTTCTTGCAATTCTGAATCAAGCTATTTGCTGTAGTCAGTGTAAGATTGTCAACATAGAGCATTGGAATGAACAAATGCCCTCCAACCATGATATGATACAGGTTGGGATCCGCCTTACTCTTAGTGAAGCCTAATCCTCGAAGGTAGTTGTCAATACAAGTGTACCATGCTCTCAGAGCCTGCTTGAGCCCATAAAGAGCTCTCTTTAGCTTGCACACATGTGTGTCTCTGTTGAACAACTCAAACCTCTTTGGCTCCTCCATATATATCTCCTCCACAATAAAGTCATTAAGGGATGTTGTCTTCATTTCGATCTGGTGGATCTTCCACCCCTTTTGCGCTGCAAGTGTCGAAATTGTCCTGATGGATGAATATCGTGCTATTGGGGAAAACATCTCATCATAGCCTATGCCCTCAACTTGTGAGAAGCCCTTGGCCACAAGCCTAGCCTTGTACTTCTCCACTATCCCATTTGCTTCATGCTTCGCCTTGTACACCCAACACAAGCCTACTACTGATTTTCCCTTTGGTTGTGGCATAATCTCCGAGACATTGTTCTTTATGATGGAGGAATATTCCTCCACCATGGCATCCTGCTAAAAGGATGCCTCCTCATAACAGGAAGGCTTTGTGTCCAACAACTCTGTCATTAGTGCCATATACCCGGTGTACCTTTGTGGCTGCTTGCTCTGCCTAAACATAGAGATTGCAACTTCAACATGCTCTTGGGCCTCCTGAATCAACTTGTCAGCTCACTTGGCTCTCTTCCTCGTTGTGCCAAGAGTCTCTGAGTAGCAACTTGCTCTCGTCCTATTCTCTCCTCCTCATCATCCTGTTGTGCATCCTAATGTGCAACACTCTTGCCACTTGGATGAGACTCAATCTATGATCCTAGTTGAGGCTCCTCCTTGTGAGAAAGTAGGTCCTCCTTAGGTACTCCAACATGCTCTCGCTCTAAAGACTCCCTCAAAGCTCTTTCCTCCTCAAACCTCACGTCCCGCCTGATAACTTCCTTTTTGAGTGATGGAATATACACCTTGTATGCCTAACATGTCTCACTGTAACCCACGAAAATATATTTTTCAGCTATGGGCTCTAGCTTCTTTCTGCTATCTTTGGACACATGGCAGTAAACTTTTGTGCCAATGATATTGAAGTATGAAACATCAAGCTTCTTTATTGTGAAAGCCTCCTCTGGTGTAACTTATCCAAGCACCCTATGTGGACTCCGATTTTGCAGAAATACTGCAGCGTTGCATGCTTCTGCCCACAAGAACATAGGCAGTCTCTGGTCATGCAACATGGCCTTGGACTCTCTAACTATGTTGCAGTTCTTCCTCTCAGCCAACCCATTCTTCTAAGTGTTATGGGGTGTTGTCAGCTCTCTCCTAATGCCCTTCTTGGCACACGAGTCCTTGAAGGCATTGGAGATATATTCCCCTCCATTGTCACTCCTCACTTACTTGATCTTCTTCCCACTTTGGTTTTCTACTAAGGCCTTAAAATCCATGAACTTGGTTAAGACCTCATCCTTCTTCTTCATAAAAGATATCTAAGTTTTTTGAGAATAATCATCTATGAAAGTAGCATAATACCCATGTCTCATAACTGATGGAGAAGAGGAGGGTTTGCATACATCTGAATGCATTAGCTCCAAAATCCCTTTGGCTCTACTGTCTCGGCTCTGGAAAGATGACTTGGTATACTTCCCATGCGTGCATCCCTTGCACACTCCATTCTTGTCAAGACTGTACTATGGTAGCCTTGTGGCTATCTGTTGTAGGATCTTCAATGCCCTGTGATGCAAGTGTCCCATGCACCTGTGCCAAATTTCTCTCACGGAGAAGAGGAGGGTTTGCATACATCTGAATGCATTAGCTCCAAAATCCCTTTGGCTCTACTGTCTCGGCTCTGGAAAGATGACTTGGTATACTTCCCATGCGTGCATCCCTTGCACACTCCATTCTTGTCAAGACTGTACTATGGTAGCCTTGTGGCTATCTGTTGTAGGATCTTCAATGCCCTGTGATGCAAGTGTCCCATGCACCTGTGCCAAATTTCTCTCACATCTCTTTTCTACCCACCTACTGCTTTGCTACTTAAGGTTACGCATGTCTCAACCTGCAACTTGTAGAGATTCTTCATCCTCACACCTATTTTCTTCACTGATCCAGAAGCTCGATGCTTGAGGTAAGCCTTACCTCTATTGAATATAACATGATAACCCTTGTCCTCTAATCTTGCTACTGACACAATTTTCTTTTTCAGGCTTGGAACATTGTGCTCGAACTTGTGGCAATGGAATCTCTTGATCTTGCACATATCCTTCTTCTTCTTCTCACTCTTCTGATTGGTCTGGACCTTGCCCTTTCCCTTCTTTCCCTTGGCTTTGTTTCCTTTTCCTACCAGGGAAAAGTTCTCCTCGTCCTCTGTCTTTGTTGATCTACCATCTCTTGGCTCGAACCTAAGTGGACTTTGAGAGATATGTGACGATGGTGACTCCTCTTCTCATCCATATTCTTCTTAACTTCTCCTTGAGAGCTAGCTTCCTTATATCACTAGAACCTTGATACAGCTCTAAGACAACATTAAACATCTCATATGTTGTCTTCTTCCCATGGAGATGAGGGATAATACGGTCTTTGACCCCCTTTAGAATGATGCTCCTTACCTTGGTATCATTTTTATTATGCTGGGCCAACTGTTGGAGATCTCAAGGTGGCACTATAGCGTGCTTTATATGCTTGAGCACCCTATTATCTTCCAACATTACCGATATCTGCTCATTCCAAGAGCAAAAGTTGGAGGCTCCCTCTAGACTGTGATTTTCTCTCATCCCTTGGAATGTCATACTTATGCCCAAAGAACTACTCCTAAAAAAAATTTATTTGCGCTCTTCACAGATTTATCAACTTGGTGTTGGTCTTTATACTGATCTCTTCTCTGATACCATGCTAATTTTCACTACAACTTTGCAACTACTTAATGAATAATTGAAAACTAGGCAACCAATACTAAAACCAAATTTACTTTCACCAAGATACAATATTTCTTAACTAAAAAGCAGCAAAATATAATCCCAGAGATAAAAATACAACACATAAATTCACAAAATTATTTTTCTTAGGAAACCCAACAGGGAAAAACTTGTCTCCTTGATGTGGTATTTTATTGATATAGAAAATAGATTTATTACAAGGGAATCTGTCTTCTTGAGAACACACTAGTTCTCCTGCTATAAAAGCTTGACTCTGCTCTGCAATCCTCTGTCCTTGCTCCTACTTCCTTGCACTCTGCTCGACCCATATTTCCTTGCGCGTAGACCTCCTATTTCCTAGTGCAAAGGGCCTCCTATTCTTTAAGACTCGACCTTTAAATCCTAGCGCAAAATTGCATCCTATTTCTTAGCGCAATTCTACCACAATAAAGCCTCCTCAATACTGTGCACTGGTTCCTCCAAGACACACACACCACAAGCAAAGAGATCTCACATAAACTCGTGCACTCAACAATGGATAAACTTTGTGCCTTCATCCTTCTGTTATAGATTCAATCCATGCTATAATAAGCAAGTTACAAATTTAGAACTTGAGTTGTGATTGACTAGTTAACTGAGCTGAACTAGTTCTCTCTAGTATCATCACTGGAGATATAACTCATCCTTCCTTCAATCAAAGACTGAAGTTCCCAACTCATCCTTTCGAAACTCGAACTACCACTTAATCATGTAGTCAAACTAAAGACGGGACCACATAATTGATCCTCCAACACTGCGCATGAATTCGTGAAGTTATTCCTGTAAATTGGAAATAAGCTCACCATCTCCATGAACTCACTCCATGGTCAAAGAAAGGCAACTCGTGGTCTTTCTGGCTAAGGCATTGTTACCCACCACTTCGTGGGTGTTATCTCTAGGAGAAATGTCTTCTCCATGATGGACCTTAGCTAGCAGCGAACAACCCCTTGTAGCCCTTAACTAGCTCGTTGTGCCACTTCTCCGACACCTGAGTCGGCCATGTGGTCCCTCACCCATCTGTATTGATCGTATGTTTAAGGTGGGCCTCCCGAACCTAAAGGTATGTGGAACGAACAATGTTTGTACCTCATGTTAAATACTCTAGAAGACTTGGAATATGAGGATCTCCATTGAGATACAAGAATATATATTAAAATGTATGAATAAGAAATGATGATGCAATTGAGAGTGAGAGCCCTGCTTATATACCCTAGGCACGTGACTCTTCATGGAAGGTCATGTCCCATTTAGACATGCTTCTTCATTATTAACTATTAGCTAATTAATCATTATTTATTGTTCACATTATTTATATTATTTTATTCATAACATTGCCTTCCTCCTCAAAAATCTTTGTTCTCAAAGCTTGTTGATGAAAAGGCTTGATCTCTTTTTTTTGTTCAAATGTCTTCTCGTCTCGGTACTATTATCTTCGTTGATAGAAGACGATATGATCCTTGGAGCGATAAATAAAATTGCCGAACTGAAAAGGAATCCGACCATCCTAGATGAATTTTCTGTGGAATCTTTCGATTACTGGAAACTTGTGATAAATTGTTATCATTGGACTCGATTGAGCTTACTTCAATATTCTTCGAAACATAAGTTTGTTGTTTATGTTCTGGGTGATACGGATTCGTAGATTGCTTGAAATGTCTGTTCTTGTGATTCAGATGTAGATACAGAGTTCTTTTGGTTCCCCTTATCATGTGTGTGGCAAGATTCTAATTTACTTCAGGTTCCGATGTCGTCGAGTTGGATACAAACTCTTCACTTGGAATTTCCTTCATCTCAACATCTGAGTGTGTTTTTTCTTTAACTGTGTCTTCTTCTTGAGTTGTGATATTCACTGCATCGATATTCATTCTATTTTATTCAACTTGAATTTCTTTACTTGAAGAATTCAACGCTTCCTTCTCAATAAGTTGTTGTACCTTATTTTCCAACAACATTTTGTCCTTCTTAAGCTTCTTAATTTGTGTTAATAATTATTCACTATGGTCTTTAAGTCGTGGAACTTCTTTATTTTTTTCAGTAGTGATCTTGTCAACTTCTCTTTGCATATTTTGTAGTACCTTTTTACCTTCTTGAAAAAATACTTTTGAGATATCTAATATGTCTTCTGGTATTACTGAATTTGGGTTCACTGTTATATCTTGTAGCGTTATTATTTTCTTTTTGTAAGAAAATGTCAAAACACTCTTCATATTTAGGATGAAGGATCCTAGGGTTTCCATCCAGGGTGAACCCAAAATAATGTCACCTTGATTGCTCCATAGGGTTTGAACTAAGAATTGCGATATAAATGTATAATCCCCAATGTTTAATAGTAAATTGGTTATGTCATATTTTTTGTTGAAAAAAAACTCTAATTTTTCGATTATGTTCGACTCCGAGATCACTAATTGATTTGCGATTTTTGGCATTATATAATTTTTATCTTCGGCAGGTGAGATAGCAATAGTGACATCTTTTCCTACAAGAGTTCCCTTAATTTTAAATAGCACTTTAACATAGTTGGGTAAGGTTTCTAAAAATCTTCCTTCAATTCCGATTTAGACTCCATTTTGTTTTGTTGAGACGGAATTAGGGTTTTTTTTTTTTTAAGTAAAATAATAATTCTTTTATATATAAACTTTTTAAAGTCACCCTCTTTTAATGATAACTCCTTTTATATATTTTAGACCTTTTACTTTCCTAAATCTCCTTTTCACTCTTTTTTTTTTTCTTATATTATAAAATATTCCTTTTTTCTAAATAACCTTACCTCCACTAACTTATTATTAATCCCCCCTTTTTTTTCCTTTTTTTTTCAATTTTATAAGCAAAGCTTTTTATGAAAAAACCTTTATATCACAATACCTTAAAACCTAAAATATCTTTTCCTAATCCTTGGGTTAAATTCCTTTTAATGATTTATAATATTCCCTTCTCTTTGGACGAGGCCTTCAATTTTAATTGGGAAGCTCCAATTTTTTTTTTTAATAACTATTTTCTCTTAAATACATAGTTGAGACATGATGTCAGGGACAGTGGTGTCCACTCCTTGCAGTCACGTCCTTCTTTGAACAACCTTTTTGCTAGTTAAGCATAAACAACAACCATGGTTTACCCACTCAAGCAATGACAAACACAAACCCACACAGACCTTTCACTGTAATTTGCATGGCAATTTCGCAGTGGTCTACTGTAACCTGGTTTCACGGTTTAGAGTCTATAGTGGCTCCCCTCAACGGCTATTATACTACTGGCGAAGTGGCATTGACCCTAGCGACATAATAGAACTATGGAATGGCAAAAAGGAGATAGTTATGGGGCTTGTGGATGTGTATATCGTGGCAGCGTGCGGTGGGTAGCAAAGGATGTGGAAGGAGACTACCACAATGCTAGAAGAATGGAAGTGACACCGTATAGGCACAAATGTTGGTGATAAAGCCGGAGTGCCTGGGACAGAGGTGGCGGCTGGTCGAAGCGAAATGTCAACGACACATACACAATTTCTCTTTGGTGCGGTGGAATGCCCAGCGATAATGGCGTTAGATTTGGCCGTGGTTGTATCAATGAGTTGGGCGGTGGTTTGTGTGAGAAGTGTTGGTCGATTTTCATTCTACGTTAGTGCAGCTGCGGTGGAGGTAAGTGTTTTTCTTTATATATATATATATATATATTTTAGATATTGATTTTCTCTTTTTTCTTATTTTTTAATGGCCAAGGGCCAATCAACAAAAATGGAGAAACGCCAAATTTATGGTAGCGAAACGCTTCAACAACAAGAAGGTTAAAGACTTTCAGTGGCCAAGGACCTAGGTCAGACTAGCCTTGTGCAGCAGTGAGTGACCAGAAGATCAAACAACTCTGATACCAAATGGAACGAAAAAAGTTCATACCTCAAGTTAAATACTTCAGAAGACTTGGAATATGAGGATCTCCATTGAGATACAAGGATATATATTGAAATGTATGAATAAGAAATGATGATACGATTGAGAGTGAGAGGCCTGCCTATATACCCTAGGCAGGTGACACTTCATGGAAGGTCGTATCCCATTTAGACATGCCTCTTCATTATTAACTATTAGCTAATTATTCATTATTTATTGTTTACATTATTTATATTATTTTATTCATAACAGTATGTCTTGTCATTTGGTAATTGAGTATTGTGTTTACTTATCATGGATACTTCTGGGCATGGATTGATGGGGGGATTCTGCGGAAATAGTGGGCTTAGTTTTTGCTTTTACCCCCTCAATCTGTTTTGGATGTTACCCTTGGATTTTAGTCCCGTGGGATATCCTTTACTGACCATTTTGTTTTAGGGTGGTAATACTTGGGAAACCCCGACTTTGTTTGTGCGGTCTCGCTCCCTTATCCACATATACCACTCCCCTTCCATTCACTATACCCTCATTCATCATCTCTGCCACCTGGGTCCACATTTCCTCACTGGGTCCACATAAGGTTAGCCTCCCCATTCCCTTGCCCCCACCTTGGGTCAAGCTTGGAACGATGGCCCGAAGATTGAAATAGTTAAAAACAAAAGTAAAAGCATAAATGGCCACATTCAACTTGAAAATGTACCACAAGATGCAAAAGATGGCTAGGACAAACATAATTAGCACATGGGAAAAAGCCAATACATGAGCTCCACCCCATACCCATGGCCATCACCCTAGTTCCATAGGCCCTAGATGAGCCCCCTTTATCATTCAGGAACCAATAATTGTCCCAACCCCTAGAGGGCAATGAACCACCCTACCAAAAAGGGGGTAATCACTGTTATATCTTACACATCATGCTTTTATCCTCTAAGGCCCAAGCAGTTAATCAAAGAAAAATCAGAAGAGGCAAAAGGTATATAAATAAGGGTGGAAAAATCAAGGTCGAGGCACCTCATGTACCATGACTGCTCCCTCCTACACATTATAGACCCAGGTGTGTGCTTCCTTTTTTCTAGCTACCCTTGTGCTCCGATATATGACCCAGGATTGCCCCTCCCATTCCCTATTCCATTCCACCTCTTTATCACATGCCACCACCATTTGAGGGATGTATCGTGGACATAATATCCCATCTAAAGATAAAAGCCACCTGATAAAGTACATGGCTAACCCCCTTTCGAGATTGGAGACATTAGCACATGCCAAATCCCATTATGGAAGGGCATGCCATTATGAAGTTTCCAATTGCTGTCCATGGTTTGTAAGCTCTTTTACCTGATTACTTCAATGATTAGTTGTACTGGAAGGCTAGGGGACGCATTGGATCTTATGCAGGATTGCAGATGGTGTCCATCTGGGTTTGGTCTCCCTATACGGGGTCCTAACCCTCTAGAGGGATACATCGGCACATACAGGGTGTGCGTACAAATCCATGGGCCTCCACAGTAGTAGACAACTCTCAATGGATCCCCAGAGATGTTCAGAGTTTGCTAGAGATCTACCTTTTGGACGAGAAAGATGCATTTGGTACACTATGCCCAGTTGGACCCACAGATGCACCACACACTTGGCAGGTGTTCCAAGACTTGTACGATGACATGGCAGCATTCATTCCATCATCTGAGCCCTTACAGATGGTCTACATGCATCTTCGACTCATATGGAGACCCATGAGGCCATTGATGTGCCTCCACACCCACTGGGAGCACCACGGGTTTATTGTTTGGAGAACAAGGGGCCACCCCCTTGTCCATCAGTTTTGAGGATCCTATTCATCATTATGGCACTTGTGGACCTCATCAGGCCTCTTAGAGGGCCCTATGACATGCATAAATTATTATTTGACCTCTTGAGAGACTTATTATTTTAATTGTGAGCTAGTTTGGTTGGCTTGTCACCAAAAGCTAGTTGATTTGCACATTATTTTATGTTAAAGGGCTAATGTAGGCTCATTAGGTAATTCGAACTCCTAATGAGTGTACAAATAGGAGTTGGATGGAGTCATTTGTATCATCACTTGGATTTGGATCATTCTCTCATTAGAGAACTTCGCACTTTTTCCTTGGTGGAGATTTTTGGATAATGGATGAATTTTGATGTATGGATTGGGTTCTCCTTATCTTGGAGCTTCTTATATTGCAAATGTGTTGCTGGTTGGATATATTCTCTTACATGTAAGTGTAATTTTAACACTTTTTTCTTTCATTTTGTTGCATACATTGGTTATGAGATTTTCATTATTTTAGGGCTAATTGTTGCATGCATTTACAACATCAATGTGGAATTATGTTTCTATTTAGCTTATCTCTATGTATGGGCCATGTTTGATGAATGAATTGTCCTAGAGATCGTGTTATCTCAATAAGCCTCATCCATTTGCAACAAAGTATAAATGCTTTTAAGATCACTTTTCTTCTCTTGCCCATAAGATTGGACGAAGTTGACTTTGAGAACCTCCTTGAACAAGAAATGAAGTCCATCATCATATTTATGCTTAACTCCATATCCCCAAGAGGAATTAGGCACTGATCCATCAAAGGGTGGTCATTAAAACCATATTCTTTCACCTTTCCTCTGCCTTCTAGGTCTAGCCACGCTGGGCCACCTAGGGCATCAATTTCCTATAAAACTAGCCCTAGAAAAATTTCGATCTCCTAGACCCGACTGCATTGGTCTATCCTTAATGTCTCTTCCGAATTTGAAGAGATTTTGACGATGGGATTCCAAGATATCCCAATCCTTAGGTCTAAGATCAAATTTTTCCCTAGTGTTCCCAAGGCTAGTACCTCACAAGATCAATTGGACATATTTAGGTGAAAATTATTGTTTGATCCTTTCCCCTTGCCTTGGTCAGGTTAAGAATATCATTGGCTACTAGATTCCACCCCCTTAACCTGGGCTGGGTCCACTTGGCCTCATGTGGTCCCATTTCTTATAAAAGACAATTCATTAAGGGCAACTCGGGAATCCAAATTCCATAAGCATTTTAGGGTCTAGGAAACTCCTTTTCAAGTTATATTCCTTTAACCTAACCCTCAAATCCTCACCTCCTTTCCCTAGAAAGTCTTGTACCTTGCTTAAGGAGCAAGCACACTTCATTCTTAATCATATCCTAGGGAAAGGGTCTTTAAGGTCACTTCACATCTATTTGTTGATCCATTCTTTTTAAGTGACTTCCTAATTACCGAGTTTCCTCCCATTGGTGAAAGTATGTAAAGAGCAGGGAGTCTTAGCTGTGGTGACAGTGGGCTAAGTCTCCATCGTTGCTTTTAGTTTTTCTGTCTCCGGGATAGAGGTATTGCTGCCATGTATATTTCTCTGTCGAGTTAACCAGTTTTGGTGGCCAGGATTGTTGTACTTAGAATCTGCATAATAAGGTAGCAGTACTGGTTTTCCAGCATTGGGTTTTTCCAGCAACATTTGTCCTGAAAATCCTTGTGTGTGACTTTGTTTATGAGCTTGTTATTCAGTATTTGATCTGTATGTGTAGGCTGTTAACTGTATTTATTTCAATGTTAATGCTGAATTTTTTCAGATTAATAACTTATGTAAGTAGGAGAAGTAAATCAAGATTTAACAGTAGGGTTTTTTAAGTTTAAGAAATTTTCACAATTTGGGCATGTTACATATTGTAAAAGGAGAAATTGTTTGAGTCGTTAATCCTCCAAGACCTCGTGACAAGCATATGTTCAATTCTGCCTTCCAAAAGAGCTAAAGATTACTCTAGAAGGAGATGTCGGCCTATTCACAAGTGCAAGTTGGCCTATTATACATGGACAAACCACTATATATAGAAGAACTCAACATCACTTGAAGAAAAATCGACGAAGCATCCAAGATAGTAAAGGAAGTGCGAGAAACACCCAAGAATAAGCTCATCACCAAACGAAGAAAGGAGGATCATAATCGAGTTAGTTTTGATATGTTTTGGGCCAGTATGCTTAACACGTGTGAGGAAAACTAGTACCATCTGTTGCAGAAGAAGCCGAGGCTAGCACTGTCATCCTATAGGCCGAATTAAGGAAGAAGACAATGTATCGATCAAGCCAAATTGTAGAAGAAAGTATTACTATCCAAGCAAGGGGAATAAAGGTAGAAAATTGGTGGAGATACCCTCACATGTGCTGCAACTAGGGTTTCTGAAGAGGCCGAAAATTGGAGGTCTGATCCAAGAGGCCAAAAACTGAAGGGTAGCGGAGATCCAAAGGGAAGCAAGCAGTTTGACTAGCGCTGAATCAAGGAAGAAGAATTGCTCGAAAAATTCTTGTGACTTGGCCTTGGAGAGGTTTTTAGGTCAAGAGTCTTGGTCTTGCAATTCGTCACTTGAAGATTCTATGAGAAGAATAATTCGTTTTGGTTTTCATCTCAAGTTAGAGAGGTTTTGGCCCTAGCTGATCGTCTACATCTTGTCTCTCTTGTCTCATTATTGTTTATGATTTGGTAACTCTTTGATGAAGAAGAACACTATAATAATCTAAGTCAAAGAAGAACCTAATCTAAAGAAGTAAAAAGAATTCACAAGAAGTTAACATTGTAAGAGAAATCACCTAATTCCTATGCCCTAGATTTCTCAACAAAACCAAAACCTAATCTATTTTTTGAGATTACTCTTAAATCCTAATTTAAGTCATGCAAGCATGAAATACACTTTTTAGACACAACAATGAAGAGAACAAAGTTCGTACTTCTCGTTAAATACTCCAGAAGACTTGGAATATAAAAATATCCATGAGGATACAAATATTATTATATAAACTGTAAGAAGAATGATTGATGATGAATGCTACAAATGAGGCCCGCTTATAGCTAGGAAGGTGCCTCTTCACGGAAGGTCATGTCCCATTTAGACATGCCTCTTCAACCTAATTACTAATTAACTAATCATTATTTATTGATTACATTATTCATATCATTTTATTTATAACATTGCCTTCCTCAAAAAGCTTTGTCCTCAAAGCTTGTTGATGAAAGGCCTTGATATCTTTTTCAGATTTTTGCTACGAATGTCCTCTCGTCTCAGAGTAGTCATCCTTGTTGATACAAGTCGATATGATCCTCTAAGTGATAAGCAAAACTATCGCATTAAGAAGGGATCAGACCATCCTAGATCAATCTTCTGTGGAATCTTGCAGTGACTAGCAACTTGCGATGAATTGTGATCACATGAGTGGATTGCACCAACTTTAGTATTCTTCAAAACATCAGTTTGTTCATTCTATTCTGAATACATAGCTTGATCGAGTTATCTACTCCCGTGATTTAGATGTCGATAGGGAACTTTTTTGGTTTGACCTTCCCTTTTTACGTGTGTGGAAACTTTTTGATTTTCTTCTAGTCAAGATGTTGTTGAGTTGGTTACAAAACCTTCACATGGGATGTTCATCGTCTGAACTACAACATCTAAGTTTGTATTTTTTTCAACTTTCTTATCTTCTTCTTTAGTTGTGAGATTCACTGCATTAGTATCAGTTTCTTTCTCCTCAACTTGGACTTCTACATTCAATGCTTTATTTTCGACAAGTTGTTGCACCTTGTTTTTGTTAAAATTGGACAACTAGGTCCAAACTCCGGGTTGTGATGCTCAGATGACGATCCCAATATTTTTATTGGATTCCTCCTTCGGAGAGGTGTAAGATTGATCTAAAGATCATCTCGATCGGATGAGCAGAACATGTACTTTGAATGTGCTGGGTCGGCCTAGAATAAAATATTGACTTTAATGTCTTAAAGGACGTGTCACACACCCCCAAAGATTCCTATATATTGGAGAGACTTGGAGTTCATTTGACACACATTGGTGTGGAGGAATTCTCTCTCTGGATAGCGTTGGAGCTGTGTTTGGGTTGTTCTGGGGTTATGTGTGACACGCTTGGCTGAATGACCTATTGGAGACTTTGCTGGTAGAAGCATCCTGCTGATCGCCGTAACGCCACCATTTCCTATCTCTGTTTTGGCTTGTCTTCTATCGATCTTTTAGTGTGTTCTATCTTCTTCAGTATTATGCCCTAATCTGAAATGGCATAGAACATGAGCAGAAATTAACAGTTTTCCAACAACTTCTTATCTAAGTAACCGGATTCGTCAAAAAGGGTCACCGAATCCCGAATTCCCTTATCGGATACGAATTCATACCCGATTCGCCCCCAATTCATCGGGTACGGCGTATCCCGACCGTATCCCTGTACGGATACGCCATACCCGGTGAATTGGATACGGCCATGTCAAAAAAAAGTGTTGTTTCTTTTATAAAGTGAGGTTTTTCTTCATTGTTTCTCACCCATTTCATTTTGTGAAGTGAGAAGGAGCTAGAGTGAGCAAGGAGCAAGTGTGAGCAAGGAGAAAAGGAGTTCTTTCGAAGAGATTCGAGCATCCGGTAAGTGAACTGTCCCTCTATATTTTGCACCAGTGCTAGAGACTGTCACATTTGATGATGGAGTAGAGGCGTCATCCTCCACACCAACAAATGCAGAGATGGCAGAGGAGGAGGATGCATCAGAGCTAGAGGAGAGCAGTGGTGAGCATGATGATCAGGATGAGGACAGTGATGCTGATTATGATGATGAGAATTGATGACTCATTGACTTTAAGTCTCTGACTCATTGAGGCTTCAGGCTTGTAGTCTTGTAGACTGTAGTTTTTTTGTATTTTCTATTTCTATTTTCCATTGGCAGTGTAGTTATGTAACACATTTTGATTCTTATGACTTAATGAGAAAACTACAGTATCTTATTATCTTCAATCTTGTCTTTCTGAGTAAATTTGACAATTGTATCATGTATGGTGTATCAATGTATCAATGATCAATGATCATGTATGACTCATGAGTGTCTATGTTTGAATCAATGAATTTTGTATGAATTTGTGCAAAAAATATCTAATTTTTAATATATATATATATTTTTTTTTTTTTTTTTAATAAAATAATATATAACTTATCGTATGCCAGAAGTATCCTGTTCCGGGGGTCACCGTACCTGAATCCAATTCATCGAATCCCCATATCCCCGTATCAGGTGACTTAGCTTCTTATCCTTCTTAAGCTTCTTTATTTGTGTTAGTAATTTTTCACTATGGTCTTTTAGTCACGAAACTTCTTCATTTTTTTCTACAGTGATTTTGTCAACTTCTCTTTGCATATTTTGTATCACATTTTTACCTTCTTGAAAAATTACTTTTGAAATTTCTTGTATGTCTTTAGGCGTCACTGAATTTTGGCTTCAAGTTAACGTCCTGTAGCGTTATTTTTTTCTTTTTGTGGGAAAATGTCAAAAAATTATTTTTCGTATTTAGGATAAAGGATCCTAGAGTTTTTATCCAGGGTGAACCCAACCCAATGTCACTATCGTTAAAAAGTAAGGATTGAACAAAGAATTTCGACATAAATGTATAATCGCCAATGTTTAAATGCAAGTCAGTTATTTCGCATTGTTTTGTGCCAGAAAAGTCTAATTTTTCGATTATATTTAACTCGAGAATCACCAATTGGTTTGCAATTTTAGGCGTTATATAATTTTTATCCTCGACAAGTGAGATAGCAATAGTGACGTCTTTTTCCACATTAGACACTTTAGTTCTAAATAGTACTAAATCATAATTACGTGAGGTTTCTGGAAATCTTCCTCCTTTCATTTCTGAATTAGACTCCATTTTTTCCTCGTCAGCGATTGACTCTCTGTTGTCTTTTTTTTTATATAATAAACTCCTTTAGAAAAATAATTCAAAACCTTGGAAATTCTCTTCAAAATCTCTCTTTTTTTCTTTTTTTATATAAAGTATACCTTTTAATAAAGTATATATTTTTATAATTACTTTTATATTTTTCCTTAATATATAGTCACTTTTAGTAATTTTACGTTTTTAATAATTTATATGTTAAGATTTTTAATAATTTTCTTTTTCCAAAAATTAAATGTAATTCATATGGGGTCACGAGGTCACGACCATATGGATGGTCACGTCACATATGGATAGATCCCCTCATTGAGAAATTAATGCGGCTACAAGTATTCTATACGTATGACAGCAGAAGGTAAACAATGCGGCAACGATCGCTATAATTTGCGAGCCAGTGTGTGCATATAGTGGTCGTGGAGGTGGCGGTTGAACAGGATTGGCAGCGGCAGCAAGAAAATGGACCTGGAAGTGGCTTGTAAGATGGTGGTTAGCAGCGGTGGCAGTGTCTCGGGTGGAAGCTGTTGAGAATTTGGAGGGCTTGTGTTTAATACAAATTCTCTTCTTGATAATTGCTTGTGAGTTTACTTGAGTTACTTATGTCTTCTCTTCATTGTCTTATTTAGTCTTTCATTAAGTCAATTATCAAAATACGCAAGACACAAAATTAGGCTCCTAGAGCCAGGGCAAAAACCTCTCCCTCTTGGAGAGGAAAACCCACAAAGAATTCTTCTTAAATGACAAGTACCATGACCATGACTCAGACCCCCTGACCTAAATATGCTTCCAAGACCTTGATACAGCTTCCTCAAACTTGATTCTTTTCTTCATCACCAGTCTGCCCTGTTCTGTAGTTAGGAAAGTAAATCTCAGATTTACCTTCCTCACTTTTTCCTACCTTTTAAAGCTGCCTTTCTCCTAATGATGTCTGTCTAAAATTTAGCAAATTCTTCCTTGACTGAGATAGCTTAGATTTCTGTACTTGCTGTATAAAATGATCTGCACAGCATCACTGTCATATAACAAGCAACTGATCCTTGAAATTCTCCAAACTCCACGCTGAACAATCTCTTCATAAATCCGCACATAAGCTTCTCTAAATAATCCGCAAACTGTCTCTGTATAACATACCTTGATTTCCGAGCTTGCTACTGTATGAAGTCCACACTAAAAACCTTAACACTTCCTTCTGTTCTCTTGTCCGCAATCCACCTCAGAAATGTCCGCAAATTTATCTCTGTGCTGACCGTTAACCTTTTTCCAAATAATCCGCAAATTCATCACAGTGCTGACCGTTAACCTTTTTCCAAATAATCCGCAAATTCATCACAGTGCTGACCGTTAACCTTGTACCAAATAGTTCGCAAATTCATCACTGTGTGGACCATTAATCTTGTTCCAAATAGTCTGCAGATTCATCACTGTATTACCATAGAGACAGCCACAATCCTTTCTCTGAAACTATCTGCAAGTCTCTTCAGATCAGTTCGCAATTCAATTCATATTTATCCACTCCAGACCTGTCTGTAATTCTGTCTCGATATCTGTCTGCAATATTTTTCTGTAGGTGTCTACTGTAGGTGTATATATATATTTGCATTTATATAAATATCTATATATGTTAATCCGCATACCTTACAAAACATCCGCATTATTCTTGACTAAACTGAACCACAGTATCTTTATATATATACATAGCACTTTTTCTGTTGGTAGGCCGACCATACATCTCGTATGAGGACCAACTTCTCCATAAAGTATATAGGCCGACTTGTGCACTAATCCCAGCATTTATGAGAGCATCATGAGCATCTTCCAGAAGCCATTTCTTCAAGGTATCATGACAAAGTTCATAACAAGGTCTGGAGCATATATCTCTTCATTTACTAGACACCTAATTACACATGTAACTAGAAGACAACCCTATTAGACATCAAGAAGTCTATAATAAAATCTTGCTCATGAAACCCATGAAGCAAGTACAACCAAAAATACATTTTACTATCTTTGTCTTCTTCTTTACATAATTACACAGTCAATATGAAGACCGACCTAGTTACACTTTTCAACAGAAGTGACAGATTGCTCTGGTCGATGAGGTGGTGTAGCGGCTGCGTGCCAATAGTTTGGTGGTTCCAAAAAAGTCACAAGGTGGCAATGGCTGTTGTGGCCACTAGTTGCAACTGTTGCAGCGACTTCTGTGTTAGCATATAGCAGGTTCTGTGGGGGCCGGTATGTTGAATGCAGCCAAAAACCCATTTTTATGTTTATAAAATTCTTTTCAATATTACGTTTTTATTTATTTTATTTTTTTTAATAATATGATATATCCCTTTTTTATATTTTTTTTATTATGATTTTTTTAATACCAAATGGAACGATTGTGGCTGCAATTTTTGTTTTGTTAACTTTCAATATATATATATATATATATATATATATATTTTTTTTTTTTTTTAATATAATTTCTTTCTTTCTTTTTCTTCTTTTTTATTTTTTATTTTTATATGGCCAAAGGCTTACTGGCGAAAATGGAGAAACTCCAACACTGATAGCGAAATGCTTCAGCGGCAACGACATTGACGAATTTGATGGTCAAGGACCCAGATCGGAGAGCGTAGCTCTGTGCAGCGCTGAGCGGCCAGAAGATCGAACTGCTTTGATACCAAATGAAGTGAACAAAGTTCGTACTTCTCGTTAAATACTCTAAAAGATTTGGAATATGAAAATATCCATGAGGATACAAATATTATTATATAAACTGTAAGAAGAATGATTGATGATGAATGTCACAAATGGGGCCTGCTTATACATTTTATTTATAACAAACAACTAAATATAAGACTTATCATTTTTTTACTAAAGTGAATTACAAAGTAGATGTACTTTTCTGAAATAGAAAATATCTTAAAGTACTTCTCTTTCATTCACATTGAACTTGTGCAAAAGTCCCTGTCCAAGCTATATTTCTGAACATAATATCCTGGGGTTTCTGCAGATGAATCTTCCATGCCCAATGCAACTTTCAAGACTGATTATTTGGCTATTGTACCAATGCACTAGAGGGTAAAAGATCAACATTCTATGCTGCTGCGCATTTAACATTACTCTGGCTTTTCTTGCTCTTCAATGCTGCTGCTCATTTATAATCGTATAAATGCTTTTCTTGATCTCTTAGCAGAGAATATTACGTCTATCGTAAATTTCTCTGCTGTCTCCTACTATGCTTCCTACTTAACTTTATTTTTAGGATGATATTGAAAAGGAATTCATAGGCAGAGTCATGCTGACTTTGCATTTGAAAAAAGCTACCTTGCTTGTTGCAAGAACTGCTAAATACAATAATAGCAATGATCAATAATCAATCATTTCAATTGCATTGAACCTTCTTCACTAATTTGTTTTATTATAGAAACAATTAAAGATGCTTCTTCCAGTGAGAGTGTAAAGATGCAACGTTTGAGCAGATATTAGCTGTGTGCCACTCAGTTAAGACCAGTATCTTTAATTTGAATGTTAATGTGACAGATTTTTTCCTTGCTTAGTTAGAAGACAAACAACCTCTATTAAGCACTAAGGTTGATCAAGCATGATTAAGGTGCAATGTTACACCAAAAAATCGCCTTCAGCATAGTTAATATTGTCTAGAAAAGATGTCGTCTTGGATGTTATTTTTCTTTGTAGTCAATGATGCCATGTTCTTCTGCATGAGGAAGTAAAAGTTGTTTTGTATAAATTGTTGTGAACTGCTGAATTTTTCTCGCCTTGCAAATATAGTCAGTTAATGCAGTCCTGGTCCAAACCAACAAATGTATTTTGTATTTGGAGAATATGACAGGATGCCATCATTTGCATTTTGACTGAAAAGCAGTGGATGTGGGTAGTACAGGTCACAGTCTGGACCTGCCTCTGCATGCATGGAGGTTTTAGAGTCAATCATTGATCAGAATAGGCACTTGTGTATGCCTAATGATGCAGGCGTGCTGCTGTTGCAAGCTGATACTGCAAAGGTTGCTAGTCATTTCATTGTCGCATAGAAAGTGGCACACATTCTTGTAAATTTATTTGACTGTTACTAAGGGACTTTTCTGAAATTCTGTGGCAGGATGAAAGGAATCCTCAAGAACTCAGAGCAGTGGAGATCGTGGCTGCATATTCATCTTTATCTTTTGGCATCGGATACTTTGGGAACTCAATGGATAAGCCTAAGGTATGTAACTTTTATAGATGTCTGGCTTCATATTCTATGCTTATGAACATCTGTCTTTTTCACCTGTAGACATTTATAGTCTGGATTTGACAATCTCAATACACTACTGTTAGTACCACTTGTATGTGAACTTCGAAGCCCATAGATATTTTTTAATGTTGATATTAGCCACATTCAAATAATTATTTTTCAACATGGTAGATTTCACTGAGAGTAGCAAGGTGCATTCTACAGCCCAGTATGAGGGAGATGCGTAATGTTTGTGTCTAATGCTGATGTGACACATGGCATAAGTCAGCCTTATATGATATTTTTCAAAAATTAAAAAATAGCAACCGAATATAAATCAGATGAGTAATATCTGTTCTTACAAATCAAAATATAAAAACAACTGTAATCTAGAAAGGAATACCAAGTATATATATATAACCAAGAGGATCGGAAATTGAGATGCAAATTTTTTGGTGCTTAAAAGATCTCAGTTGAATCTATGCTACCATGTGTATCTATATATCTATCGATCTATCTATCCATCTTTCTATATCTAGATTCTATATACACAGTAGCATAGATATAGATATTGGTGAAAATGTAACTAGTGTTGGTCTTCATAATGTAATAAAATGTAATTTTTATCATTGACATATTTATTATATTTATTTTTATTATTTTATTTTTGGTCAAAGCATGTTCTTCATGCTTATAGAGTCAAAAGAGTTAAAGAAAAAAAGAATTTATTATGAGTCAAAAGGAAAATGTATTTGAGTCGAGTCCCATTTGGACTTTTGTAAGAAAAGAAAAAGAATTTTTATTTTCAGTCAAAGAGTCAAACAAATACCAAGTCAACCCTCCTTGGACAACTTGTCCTATGTGGCAGCTATTCGACCCTCCTGGACAGCTATATATAAGAGTCGACTCGACCTCTTGGATTCACTCACTCACACAACACATCAATCATCGATTTTTGTGCCTAATCAACAAAAAAAGAGCCGAAGTCAAAGGAGAGACAAATTCGGGTTTTCTTCCTTGTTTCTACTCACAGGTGTGAAGATTCTGTTGCAACTTTGAGGTAATTATAGGGCCAAAATTCGGCCTCCACTGCAGGCTGAAATTTTCTGTGTTTTGACCAGATTTCAGAGAGTTTGACCAGTGTTGACTTTCGTTGGTTTTGAATTGTTGGGGGTGACTTGAAGGAGGGTTGACTTTGTTGGAAATACTGAGAAGGGGGGCGAATCAATATTTCTTTTCAATTGTTACTTTACCAGTTAAGATCATTTAGATAAAAAGAAAATGAACAATAAGAATAAATACTTTTATTAATAACGAGGACTCCAATCCTCTTCTTTACAATAAATCAAGTACAATAATAATTAAGGCTCCAACCCTAGATGAAGACACCAATCTCCAATCAACCAGGCTCCAACCTGTACTTTTCCAAGCACCAACATGGACTTTATGAGGCTCCAACCTCTAGGGCTCCAACCTTGTCTTTATGAGGCACCAACCTCTAGGGCTCCAACTTGGTCTTCTTGAAGACTCCTATCCTCTAGGGCTGCAACCCTATGCTTCAATTCTTCAAGATAAGATCAATAGTTCTTCACTGCTCCCAATATCTTCTGCAATGAGTCTTGACAATATCTTCACCTTCAGCACTACCCTCAAACGATCTCCAAGGCACTTAGCTCATCAATGACAACTTTTTCTTCTCAGAACTTCGCACGACAACTCTTCATTTCACCCAAACAAAATCTTCAAGTTTACCTCATGATGACTTCAACAATGCATCATGCTCTCCAAGCATGCCTCCCAGATCAGCATTAAGATGTTTGCACCAGGTCTTCAAAAAGCTCCAAGATATCTTCAATAACTTTCTTCAAGAAAGTCTAAACTGTATCTTTCCAAAGTATGCTCAAGGGTGTCTTCAGTAAGCTACTTCAAGAGTTCTTGAAGACAATGGTGCCTTTCTCAAGATGTCTTCACAATGTCCAGCTATAAGATGTCTCCAGTAGGTCTTTGGTAGTGTCTTCAATTTGGAGACTCCAATAATACTTAAGATGTCTTCAAGGGTTGTTTCTTCAACTTTCCTCAATTGCTTCAGGTCTTCAATAAAACTTTATCAAAGATAATTCAAGTTTTCTGCTATACTAACACAGGAAAGGCTATTTTGTAGTCAGCTTCAAAACACAAGGATCTTTCATTGGCTCATTATCTTCTATTGTTCCACAGTCCAAGTGCTATGTTCCAGATACACAAGTTTGAGATTAATCAAAGAGCATGGTTCCTCCACAGTCAGTGTAGATGTCATATAAACCTCCAAAAGGTGACAGGTCCGAGTCTCCTTAAATCCGAGTCCAGTTCTTTGAAAGATGACATGTCCAAAGTTAGAGGTGTTACAGGTCCGAAGTGCAAAGAAGACTCGAGTCATTACAGGTCTGAATTTTATCTTTAAAAAGTGCCACCACAGAACCGAAGGAGAAGTGTCATCACAGGTGTGCGTTTCTCTTTTGTTGTAGGCTTAGTTCTGCACTTTTAAGCTTTTGTGATCACACCTTTATTTGACCACTAAAACACTTAGCTTTTCCTTCAAGGGAACTTAGCTTGGTTTAGGCCTTCGCTTCCTGCCACTAAAAGGAACTCGTCCCTCTCTTTACACTGAGGTATGAGGCTTCAACCTTAAACCCTGTACAAGTTTGTGGCTGCCTTTAATGAGGTTATCTCTGCAATGTCCGAGCTCCTTGTCTAAGCAAGTCTGAGCTTCCCAAGAGTAATCACTGTTCTGACCCTTTCCACAACTTCTTGTGCTATATAATCCAAGCTCTTCTGTCCACTGATTTACTAAGTCTGCACCAAGTCCGAGTTCTGAATAGGTTCTAAGTAATCTGATCTAGGCCTCCTCCAAGGGGACGGATCATATGACCGAGCTTTATCCAAGGTGAAAACAGTCTGAGGTTACAAGTTCAAGCCTTAAAACCGAGCTTCAAGATGCTAATAGTTTTCTATGATTGTAGCTCTGAGGTCTGAAAGATAGTCCACAGGGTTGTCCACAAACCTGAGGTATACCCAATCAAAAAATGCCCAAACTGTAAACTTCAATGTCCTCCTCGGCCTCTTATCTGAATTGATCACCGAAATTGGATGTTTGGAATGATCAGTTGACGTTAATATATACTAGTTTTTGACCATTAGCGAAGAGACACATCCCTTGGCCAAAGAACATGAGCCTACACAAGTCGGCTTACCAAAAATAATGATTTTTCTAACTTATAAATTCAATTTCTCTCAATCTAGGAGTTAGAAGGAAAGTAATAGCTCATTGGAAAGGGGAAAATGTCCTCTACAAACTGGTGTCAATTTCATCCTTCAGTAAGGTCATTTTTCCATCAAGAAAATTATATTTGTGAACTGTTATCATTATTTTGTTCATGGCAGCCTTTAATATTTTATGTTTTGGACAATGCTAGGGCTCCTTCTTAGGCCTTCAAGTTTATGAATTGGAAGATAAGGGTTCCTTCACATGTGTTCTTCATTTATTAGGATTAAGGGATCATGGGCATTTAGATTAAAGCTCCTTCTTTATTCATGGAATGGACCAATAAGAATTAGGGCATCTTCAAAGGCATTTAGGCCATCTAGAGTTTCTTCATTAGGGCTCCAAGTGTGACCTTCAACAATCATCATTATCATGAATCAAGGCATTTAGGCTTTGGAGCTTCTTCATCAAGAACAAGGACATCATATAGCTAGGGTTTCATTAGTGCAAGGGGTTCTTCATTCATCATTAGATCATGCATCATTAAATCATTCAAGATAGGGATATAAGTGTAGCTAGGGAATTTGTTATATGCATCATATTCATGCTTAGGGTTTTCTCCTACGGTTTTCATGAGGTTAGGGCAACATCATGAAAGGGTTATTCATGCATCACAAGAATATTTGCCATCTCCAACAATGCCATATTGACACCAACAACAACTTTGACCAATAGACTTGGGTCTTGGATACCTCATTTTGATCTGATTCTATAAGAGACAGATTGTTGGGTTTACCCCCTTGTGGGGTTTTTCCTTGGCTTGGAGCCTAATTTCTGGTGTTCTTTGTATCTTTGTGATCTTTATGTTTTGCACATTTGTATAATTACTTGATGAAGAAGATAATATAAGTAATAAGAATCCAACAAATATTCACAAGTAATTATCAAGATTAAGAGAAATCAATCATTATCTTCTAGCACTTGGTTTCTCAACATGGAATCAAAGCTAAGGTGAAAGGAAGGCAGCCTGAAGATCACAAATAGTTGGCATATTTGAGGACTCTATTGCAGCAGTTTTCTCTCCCTCTATCAAAGCAAAGAAAGTAAGCTTGAATATCATATTGTTGAAGACATCTTCATAGCAACCATCTCTCTCTTGAGGACATTATTGAAGGCTCTTGGAAATATCATCAAGTTCTCACTTACTCATTAACATTCTTGAAGAACAACTTCCTCTTCTAGCACTTGGTTTCTCAACATGGAATCAAAGCTAAGGTGAAAGGAAGGCAACCTGAGGATCACAAATAGTTAACATATTCGAGGACTCTATTGCAGAAGCTTTCTCTCCCTCTATCAACGCAAAGAAAGTAAGCTTGAATACCATATTGTTGAAGACATCCTCATAGCATCCATCTCTCTGTTGAGGACATTATCATCAAGTTCTCGCTTACTTGTCAACATTCTTGAAGAACAACTTCCTCTTCTTTGACAAGTGAGTACTCTACTACGCTCTATGTCTATTCCTCCCAGCCAAATGACATCTATTTGTATGGAAGGAAACATACGTTATGGAGCCTCTAACTTCAAGGCTTGGTAAAAGAGAATTGATTTGGTTCTCAAAGAAAATGAAGTCATGCAATTTGTTAGAGGCAATGTTCCAGTACTAAACAAGAACAATGCTGAAGAAGTGTCCAGACACAATAAGGGAGAAATTAGAGCTCAAAGGATTCTCTTTGAGTCTATCAAAGACCATCTTATCTCCTTTGTTTCAGATTTGTCCACATCCAAAAAAGTCTATGATAAATTGGTCAAATTATATTCTGTCAATACCACTGGTTAGAAGATATCTCTAAGGAATCAACTCTATGGAACAAGAATGACAAAATATGAAGATGTGGCTTCATACTTTATGAAAATATAAAAAATAAATGGTCAACTTCAAGGACTTGGAGAAACCATATCTGATTCTGAATTAAACACTTCTGTAATTAATGCTCCACCTCCAGCTTGGAATGGTTTTGCAAGTGGAATCTATGCAAGAAAAGATACTCCAACTTTTGAACTTTGGGCTCTATGTGTTCTAGAAGAAACAAGGTTGAAAGCTAATGATGATACCAAACCCAATAATGAAAACTCTCGAGCATTTGTTGCTAAATCAAAGAAGTTTGGAAAGTTTGGAAGATTTGGATCTCATCACAAATACAACAACAACAACAAGCCTCATGGAAACAGGGATATATCTAAGGTTCAATGTTTTGGTTGCCATGAATATGGACACATGAAGAAATATTGTCGCAAGAACTCCAAGAATAATAAAAGCAACAAGAGGAAGGAAAGAAATGAAGCACATATAGCAGAAGATGAAGAAGTCAAAAAGAAACCCAAGATTGAAGACAACAAGGAACTCTACTATTGAAGAATATAGCAAGTACTAGGTTTGCAAGCAAATTTATTTTTCTTCTCTTATTAGAAGATAGCAGTTACAGTTATATTTAGAGGATAAAAGATTCTTGGCATTCACAAATTGCGAAGTCATAGAGATTAAGTTAAGAAGGAGGATATAGTTTTGGAAGAAATAAATTCTACACAGAATTCTAGAAGAAGCATTCAGTTGCATTTAAAATGTTCATATTTGATCATAAATATTTAGAAGCATTCATCAATCTCTTTTAGCAAGCAAGAACTACAGGTTGACGATAGAAGCAGAAGTTAGAACAATAGAAGAATCAAAATTGATGTGCAATATTATTATTTCAGTAAAGACGAAGCTGACCTCATACATTATAGAATAAGTCAAGTAATACCTCCAGTACAAAGCATTTCGGAAGCAGACTTGATTTTGATAGATGGAAGAACTAAAAGGACGTAGCAAAGATTATTTTATAGGAGGAGCAGGAAATTTAATAGTATACATTGAAGACAATCAATTGAATGACAGCATGAAAACAAGTCTTAAAAGGAAGTTTCTATCAATTAAAGGAAGAAGTTCACTTGCCTCAGATGACTAAGATTACCCTTATCATAAAGGAGTCTCATGATCATAGAAGAACCTGTAATTAGATATCAAAAGGGGCTCATGGATTAGAGATATTACCTTCAGAGGGAGTTGGATGCAAAACACAATACATATTGGTCAGATATATTACTTCTAGATATTTGGGCAAAAACTTAAAAGATGCTTATTATCAAGATTCTCCTAGTAGGTTGGTTGACAGTTTATGGCAACATCACTGAAGAGCTTCGATCCAACAGCTGATTGGTTCAAATTATGAATGTATCTTTGGCATAACTAATGTTGATACTATTAATGGTCATTCCTACCTGGAATTTAATGTAATTTCTTGCAGAATGTGAAGCTAGATTCTATGCAAAGGAAGCAATATTGACTTCAGAGGAAAGCAGGAATTGACATAAAGGATTACAAATTGGGATTTGAGGTTACATCGATTGATTTGGCAGTGCTAATAATGAGAGATGCTACTGATGATTGAGATATGGTATTTGTTGGACTATTCGATGATGCGTTGGATTCGATATTAATCAAAGATGCATGAGGATTATCAGAAAACCAAGAAGATCGAAGAGTATGATGTAGATTGGAGCCAAGAAGCTACAACAGATCTCCACGGAAGAACATGTAGCTAATGTAAGGGAAGTATGAGTACTTCCGCCACAAGCTTGGGCTTGTAGTTATCTCCTCCTTGGTTGAGAGGGAGTGAGGGTGGACACCGTGTTCTCCATGTGTCATGTACTATGGCCAGGAATAACAGTTGTAAGCCTAATACATGAACACTTGTAGGGAGAATGGTGGATTGGAATAGCATAAGGGACATACATTCTTGAGTCATGTATTGTGGTTGGCTAGGATTAACATTCTAAGTTGGATACATGGACTTGGTAAAGAATGGTTTGGAGGACGTAGTTTTCCTTGGGATTAGGAAATGGTCTTGTGAGGTCATACCTTGGGAACACAAGGGTGGGGTATGTGCCTTGAGAGGCAGTGGTGTCCAAATTTATGCCTCTCGGCATTATGCTCTTCTCTAGTGGAGAGATAGATCATACTTGTCAAGGCCTTGGTATTTTGACAATGTTGGCTATGATAATGTAAATCATCATTGATGCATATCAATCCAAATCCTTTCTTATATGAATATTTCAACTTGAGAGTATCCTGTTGTGTCATTATGATTACCTCCCTAGTTAAGAGGGAGTGTTGAAAATGTAACTAGTGTCAATATTCATAATGTAATAAAATGTAATTTTTATCTTTGAAATTTATTATATCATTATTATTATTTTATTTTTGGTCAAAGCATGTTCTTCATACTTATAGAGTCAAAAGAGTAAAGAAAAAGAATTTATTATGAGTCAAAAGGAAAATGTATTTGAGTCGAGTCCCAAGTGAACTTTTGTAAGAAAAGAAAAAGAATTTTTATTTTGAGATAAAGAGTCAAACAAAGACCAAGTCGGCCCTCCTTGGACAAGTCAGCCTATGTGGCAGCTGTTTGACCCTCTTGGATAGCTATATATGAGTCAACTCGATCTCTTGTATTCACTCACTCACACAACACATCAATCATCGTTTTTTGTGCCTAATCAAGAAGAAAAAGAGACAAAGTCAAGTGAGAGAGAAGGGAGTCAAAGGAGAGACAAAAGCTACCTGGTGGATTTTTCTTCGTGGTGGCAGCTCCAACTCATAAGGTACCTCTCTGACCCTCCTAGTCACCCTATAAGGTCCATAAAACCGGGGTTGCAACTTCTCAGCCCCCTTTCGTTTCAAAGTGGATTGTCAGTATGGCTGCAAGCGTAGGAACACCAAGTCCCCCTCTTGAAAATGCCTCTCCAACCACTGCATGCCAGCATATAGATTTTGTTGATTCTAAGCTGTCAACAAATTATCCTTAAGAGCCTTGAGGATGTCTTGGCTCTCTTGGATCCAATCTTTGGTGTTTGGGGCACAACTATCTCCAAAAACAATGTTAACAAAAGAGAAAGCATCATAACCATATAAAGTTGTGAAAATTTCTGAATCTTTACACTTTATGCAGAAATTATTTACTGTTAGTCTGGTTATGCTCCTCCTGACAAGTTATTAACTGAATAAATTCAAGTTAAAATCGAAGCAAAACACATAACAGTTCTCCACCAATTCATATCTAGAACAATTTCATGCACACATAGACAAAGTGATACAGTTATTTCTGGACAAATAGTCCTCGGAAAAACCCAATGTGGGAAAACCGGTCTCTGGCTATTGGAGGGTTTTATTATTAAGAATTTTTCTGAATACAACAAGCCTGGGTTTTAGATCTGGAAAACCCGACAAAGAACTAATAGATCTACAACTCACTGGCTGATCTTGGGTCAAAATAATGACTGATCCACACCCTCAAACGGGATTTACAGAACTCGGCCAAAATTAGGGCCTAGAAACCCCAGCGCTACCCCTGAAGCCTCTGCGTCAGCCTTTGAGGCCCCTCTGTCCCTCAACGTTGCTCTGGAAAGGTCTACGTTACCCCAGATTGGGTGACACAGACCTTACGCTGCCCCTTAGGATCTCTGCGTAAACCTTGAGGGTTTCCTGCAACAATTACGTTGTCCTTGAGGGACTACACAGCACCTGCATAGCACAAGTTGCTGCCCTCCTGCTATTGCTCTTCTGCTTCTCTGCGCTACCTCTCTGAGCTGATCTCTACCTCTTGCTGATTCTAGACCCTGGGATCAGATCATCCCCTTGGCCTAAATTTCCCTCTCTGCAACTGAAACACTTATGAGAATTCTTAGCAAACCCGCCCTAGAATCTCAGCTTAGCTTCAGTGCTCTGCCTCTGTGTCTTTACAAATTGACCCCAAGCCTTTCCTTTATACTTTTCTCATTGGGAAACCAACAACCAAGATTAAATCTTTAATCAATGGCTAAGATTAAAAAAAAGCTTGATCCGTGTGACGTATGACAATTTCATCACATGTTTAATTAAATTCACTTGAATTATTTAAGTTCCCTGAGTTTTAACTTATGAAATACATTAAAATAATTAATTAATTTAATATGTCCTAAACCAGATGAAATTTCCCAAATCAATTTCTGGGTCTTGTAGATCAAGTGTACTCTAGTCCTTCCACAAAATTTGGGAGCTAGAGCACAACTGATGCTACCCCAAATACACAAAATCTCAACAAAAGCACAGAAAGGAGTCATATCGATAAACATATGATGTGTACTGTTGTAGCAGTATTCTCCTATTTCCAACCAACGAACCTATGCCTTTTGCTGCCTGGTCACATAGTTCCTCAGATACCCCTCTAGCCACTTGTTCACCCTCTTTGTCTGGTTGTCTGGTTGTGGATGGTAACTAGTGCTCAGGGTGAGCTCTATGCCCACTAACTTGAAAAGCTCCTGCCAGAATTCCCCTTGAATCTGTTGTCTCTATCACTGACTATGGTATTAGGGAGTCCATGCAGGCAAAAAACCTTCCTAAAGAACAACTCTGCTAACTAAGAAGTTGAGTACCGAGTCAGAATAGCGAAGAAATGTGCATATTTTGTAACTTTGTCAACCAACACATAAGTACAATCCTTTCCCTGCACCGCGGGAAATATTGTGATAAAATCCATAGAAATGCTCTCCCATTTTCCCTCAAGAATGGGTAGAGGCTGCAATAATCCTGGTTGGTGTGTCAACTCTCCCTTATTTCTTTGACAGGCCTCACACTCCTGTACATATCTCAATACATCTCCCTTGAGGCCCTTCTAGGTGAAGCGCTCTCTCACAACCATATATGTCTTCCTGAACCCCTGATGCCCCGAAAGTGGAGAATCATGAGCTGCATGAAGTACTTTCTCTCTCAACTGCGAGCCTGGAACCAAAAATATGTGCCCCTTATAGTAGATAACCTCCGCCATCACCGGATAGCGCTTATACTCATGAATTTCCTCTAGGATCTCACATGCTCGACGATCCTTGGAATACTCCACTAATAATTGTGCCTTCCAGTCATGGCTAATTCTCATGAGTGAAAGCCCTGCAGGTCTCCTAGATAGTGCATCGGCTACCACATTGTGATTTCCCCACACATACTCATTATCAAAATCATAGGCCTACACCTTGCTGACCCATCTTTGTTATCTTTCATTGAGGCCTTACTACCCCATGAAGTGGTGAAGACTGTTATGATCTGTCTTCACCCTGAATCTGTTACCCACCAAGCACTGTCTGAATTTGGCCAATGCATGCATAATGGCCAACATCTCCTTGTCGTATATAGAATATGACCTCTCATGTGGTAAGAGCTTCTGACTCTCGAGAGAAATGGGGTGCCCCTCTTGGGACAAGACAACTTTGATCCCCTCACCCGAAGCATCACACTCCAAGGTGAAAGACTGCGTGAAATTCGGAAGTGCTAAAACTAGGAAACTATTCATCACCTCCTTGAGGCGATCAATAGATGCCTAATCTCCATCTGTCCATGCAAAAGCCCCTTTCTTGGTCAAATCTGTGAGGGGTGCTGCCAAATGTGAGAAGTCCTTGATGAACTTCCTGTAGTAATTGCAAATGCCCAAAAATCCCCTCAACGTTGTCACATCTCTGGGCTCCGACCAATCCCGAATGGCCCTGATCTTCTCCTCATGCACCTTAAGCCCATCTATGCCAATAATGTCTCCCAAGTACAACATCTTTGTCAGCCAAAATTCACACTTCGAAAATTTGGTGTAGAACTGTTACTCCTCCAGAATTCGCAACATTGTCTCTAAGCGCTGCAGGTGTTGCTCCCACGTCCTATTGTAGATCAAGATGTCATCAAAGAAAACCAATACAAACCTCCTCAACTGCCCCCTGAACACATCGTTCATGCACCCATGGAATGTGGTCGGCACGTTGGTCAATCCAAAAGGCATGACCAGAAACTCGAAATGCCCATAATGACATCTGAAGGTTGTCTTCGGGATATCTTGATTGTTGATTTCTGGTAGCATCAGATGTGCTCTAAGTCTCAAAATTTGCAGGGAGGCTTATGTTGAGATTTTGTGTATTTGGCGTAGCATCATTTGTGCTCTAGCTCCCAAATTTTGTGGAGAGACTAGAGTACACTTGAGCTACAAGACCCAGAAATGGATTTGGAAAATTTCATCTGGTTTAGGAGATATTAAATTAATTAATTATTTTAATGTATTTCCTAAGTTAAAACTTAGGGAACTTAAATAATTAAAGTGAATTTAATTAAACATGTGATGAAATTGTCTTAAGTAACACGAATCAAGCTTTCTTTTAATCTTAGCCATTGATTCAAGATCTGATCATGGTCGTTGGTTTCCCAATGAGAAAAGTAAAAAGGAAAGGCTTGGGGTCATTTGTAAAGACACACAGAGACAGAGCACTGAAGCTAAGCTAAGATTCTAGGACAGATTTGCTAAGAATTCTCAGAGGTGTTTCAGCTACAGAGAGGGGAATTTAGGCCAAGGGAATGATCTGATCCCAGGGTCTAGAATCAAGAAGAGGTAGAGATCAGCTCAGAGAGATAGCGCAGAGAAGCAAGAGACCAGCAGCAGCAACGACAATGCGATTTTCAGCTGGAAGCCCTCAGAGGTTACACAGAGACCCTAAGGGGCAGCATAAGGACTGCGTTACCCAATCCAGGGTAACGCAACCCTTTCTGGAGCAGCGCTGGGGTTTCTAGGCCCTAATTTTTGTTGAGTCTTGTAAATCCCATTCGAGGGTGTGGATCAGTCATTATTTTTGCTTCAGAACAGCCAGTGAGCTATAGATCTATTATTTCTTTGTCAGGTTTTCCACATTTGGAACCCAGATTTGTTGTATTCAGAAAATTCTTAATAATAAAACCCTCCAGCAGCCAGAAGACAGGTTTTCCCACATTGGGTTTTTCCGAGGACTATTTGTCCAGAAAATATCAGTGTCACTTTGTCTCTGTGTGCATGTACTTGTTCTAGATCTGAATTGGTGAAGATCTGTTATGTGTTTTGCTTCGATTTTAATCTGAATTTATTCAGTTAATAACTTATCTAAGTAGGAGGAGCATAACCAGATTAATAGTAACAAATTTCTGCGTAAGTGAAGATTCAAAAATTTTCACAGCTTAGGCACATGTATTCCAAAGAATCCAGAAAGGATTTTGGAAAATTCCAGTCAAATTATGTTTTATGGAAATAATTAATTATTTTTAACGTGACCCTAAGTCTAAACTTAGGAAATTAAAATAATTAAATGATATTAATTAAAACATTGTGTGAAACTTCTAGAAAAGACAGAGATTAAGTCAAGTTAATCTTAGTTGTTCATTAACAATTTAATCTTTGTCGTTGAAGTTTCAACAACAATATTATAAGGAATTGATGGGTTTGGAAATCACATCGAAACACCAAGAGACGGAGTCTAGAGATCAAATTTCTCAAATGAGCAGTGCTCAAGAGAAGTTAAATCGAGAAGATTCTTGCAGGAGGGGCAGTGATAGATCCGTTTGGAGATTTTGTGAAAATTTCTGAATACAAAATTACAGAAACCCTACTATAGTATCTCTATTTACTTCTCCTACTTGTGATTTAATTATACAAGTTATTTTCAGAAAATATTGAAGTAAACACAACGAGCAACCTACACAAATACAAATCATTTATTGAACATCATGCACATATGACAAAGGACACACAATTTTTCAGACAAATGTCCCCGGAAAAACCCAATGTGGAAAAACCAGTGCAACAGTTCTGAGGGTTTATTATTATTAAGTAGCAGTATTCCGAGTACATCTAGGGTACCATAATCTGGCTCACCCAATAGAGAAAACCTCGACAACAGAGAAAAATGTGAGTTTTACCTCACTCTGCAAGTCTCGGTTGATCCGTATGAGTCATTGGTGAAACCCCAACTAACTTTGCGTAGTCTCTATGCTTCCACTACGTAAGGCTGCGTGGCCTTAGTTGAGGGACTGCATCACCCTTTCTCTGCGTTGATCAGCTTCTCCCGGAATCTGGTTTCAGCCTTGCCGGCTTAGAAACCCCAGCTCCTGATTTCAGGCTTTTCCTTGGAGGCTCTGCGCTACCCCTGCGTCACCCTCTCTAGGGTCTACGTCACACCTTACTGGTGGCTGTGCTGCTTCCATTGCGTCTCTTTTGCCCTTGCTCTGTGTTTTACTCTTGGTCCTTCGACCAATCAGTGCATCCGCCCCTCACTACTTCTCTGAATCACTCAGATATGATTTTCGCCCAAGCACTGCTCCGTCAGAAGAATTCAATCTCTTAGATTCTGTGTGTGTTCTCCAACTGACCCCAACCCCTTCCTTTATATTTTTCTCGTTGGCAAATCAAAGGTCGTGATGTAATCTCTAATCAACGGCTAAGATTAGAAGAAGCTTTATCCACGTCACTTAGAAAGTTCTCATCACATGTGTAAATTAATTCACTTTATTTTTTCAATTTTTCTAAGTTAGACTTAGGGTCCCCATTAAAAAATTTAATTATTTGAATATCTTTTACACCATATGGAATTTCTCCCAACGCTTTTTGGGTCTTCGAGATCTCATGTGTTCTAGCCCCTCCACAAAGTTTCGAAGCTAGAGCAAATCCAATGCTACCCAAAATCTCAACACTCCCTCTTAGCGAGCAATGTTCTCTAGCAATAATTCCTCACTGAAGCATCACCCTGATCTCTGACATCGATCTCCACGCTGCTGATGCTTAGTTTGTTGCCCTCCATCCACTGCGTTGCTTCTCTCTGTACTGCTGCCCATGTCACTGCCATTGACACTACCATATCTGTATTGCATCTCCCCCTCAAATTGCTGCATCATGCAACCTATAATATGTTGAGATTTTATGTATTTGGGGTAGCATCAGTTGTGCTCTAGATCCCAAATTTTGAGGAAGGACTAGAGTTCACTTGATCTACAAGACCCAGAAATGGATTTGGGAAATTTCATCTGGTTTAGGAGATATTAAATTAATTAATTATTTTAATGTATTTCCTAAGTTAAAACTTAGGAAAATAAAATAATTAAAGTGAATTTAATTAAACATGTGATGAAATTGTCTTAAGTCACACGGATCAAGCTTTCTTTTAATCTTAGCCATTGATTAAAGATTTAATTTTGGCCATTGATTTGTCAACGAGAAAAGTATAAAGGAAAGGCTTGGGGTCATTTGTAAGACACACAGAGGCAGAGCACTGAAGCTAAGTTGAGATTCTAGGGTGGGGTTGCTAAGAATTTTGAAGTGTTTCAGTTGCAGAGAGGGGAATCTAGACCAAGGGGATGATCTGATCCCGGGGTCTAGAATACACAAGAAGCAGAAAAGAGATCAGCAAGGACAGCACAGAGAAAGGCAGTAGTAGCAACAGCAGACGGCAGCAGCAGCAGCAACAGTTTCTTTCAGGGGCAGCGCTGGGGTTTCTAGGCCTAGATCTGGCTGAGTTCTGTAAATCCCATTCGAGGGTGTGGATCAGTCAGTATTTTTGGTCTTAGATCAGCTAGGAGCTGCAGATCTAGAGTTTTCTTTGTAGGGTTTTCTAGATCTGGAACCCAGAATTGTGTATTCAGAAATATTCTTAATAATAGAGCCCTCCAGCAACCAGAGACTGGTTTTCCCACATTGGGTTTTTCCAGGGACAGTTTGTCCAGAAATAACTGTGTTACTTTGTTTATGTGTGCATGTGCTTATTCTAGATCTGATTTGGTAGAGATCTGTTATGTGTTTTGCTTTGATGTTAACTTGAATTTATTCAGTTGATAACTTCTATAAGTAGGAGAAGCTTAACAGGATTAACAGAAATAATTTCTGCAGAAGAATTAAGATTCATAATTTTATACATGGTATTAGAGGAATTGCAGATCTAAAAGGGTCACCAGCTGAAGCATCTGAAGGATCTAGCTGCAGAAAGCAGCTGGAAAGGCAGCAGAAAAGCAGATCTGAAGGGACAACGCAGTTTTCAGGAGGAGATTCACGCAGAGGGAAGGGTGAGGTTGTCCAGCGCTATGTCCTAGCAAGCCGATGCAATTACTGTGCAGAGGCAGCTCAGAAACAATGCTGGTTAGGTCTGAAGCCAGCGAGTGTGATTCAGATCTGAATCCTGTCAGATCCAGAAAAAGTCTATAGAAAAGTTGCAGAAATTCAGAAGAGCTGGTGGGGTTAAACTTCTGAAGTTTTCAGATTTTTAACCTCAGCACAAGTGACAAAGTTTGGGAAGAGATCAACTTCTCAGAGAGTTTCTTGCCAAAGGAAACTTGCAGTATGGTCAGAGGATCAAAGAAGAAGCTGAATCATAGTTGATTTGGTAGATTTCCAAGGAGGGAAATCAAGTGTCAGAGGGAGCAGAGGGTGCCCAGTTCGTAAAGGACCCTAGATCCAGATCTCTAGCATAGAGAAGAGGAGCTCTGACACATTCTAAGAAGATGGCTCCTCATGGATTGCGTGATCAGGATAGGCTAGAGGGCCTCTCAAACTTTTTGATGTGGAAAGCAAGGATCCCGATTGTCCTTGAGGGATACAGTCTAAGAGACCATGCAGAGCATACTCTGGCCACACCGATAAATGCAGATCTCCTATGAAAGCATAGGGAAGCTGTTGGGCACGCCAAGCGGCTGATAATGGATAGTATCAAGGATCATATTGTGCCACACATAGTTGAGAAGAGGACAGCTAATGAGATGTGGAAGACCTTGACTTCCCTATATGAGGGAAAATCAGTCCAAAGAAAGATGTTGTTGGAGGCCCAAATGAGGTCATTCATGATGACCAAGGGAGAAGACATCGAGCATTTCCTCTTCAGATTGCAATCAATCAGGGATCAGCTGACTGCAACGGGTGCAACATAGATGATGCAGTGATAGTCAGGACTGCCCTCAATGTAGTCACGGATGAGTGGGAAACCTTTGTCCAAAGTATCTTGGGCAGAGCAGACCTCCCAGATTGGGACAGCTTGTGGTCGACCCTGTGGCAAGAAGAGCTATGAAGGTTCACCAAGAAGCAGCACAGCCCTGCGTTGAGCAAGGTTAAGAAGGAAGAGGAGGAAGATGCAGCCTTGGCATCAAAGAAGCAGCCAAAGAAGAAGAAGGATCTTTCTAAGATCAAGTGCTTCCAGTGTGGCGAAATGGGACATTTTGCTAGCCACTATCCAGAAAAGAAGAAGGACAAGGAAGCATCTTCTTCCAAAGCAGCGATGGCAGATGATGGGTCCGGAGATGATGTAGCCATGAGTGCTCATGAACCACAGAGGTGGGGTGACATGGACATGTAGAGGAACTACATGGATGTAAGGCGGGATCCTTGAGCAACTCATCTCTTGGATCACAAGCGAGCTACTGCAACCTTAAGACAGTAGCGGGACAAGTGGAGCAGTTGGTGTATAGATCACAGATGAGGCATAAGCAGAGGCAAATCTGGAGGTTGGGAGGAGTAGCACACAGCATAGCAGCAACAGCGTAGAAGCAGTGGCAGCGCAGAGGCTAATGTGACTTCAGCAGCGCAGAGAGCTTCAGAGGGACAGCGCAGTGCAGCAGCAGCATGATAGATTTCAGCACAAGGAGCTGATGTGACTTCAGTAGTGCAGAGGGAGTCTGATTGCGCAGGCAGAGCTGTAGTTGTGCATCGTTCTTTAGATTCTAGCACAGATCTGTAGCCTATGGAGCTTTAGTGATGAGGATGCAGCCCATTTGACTTGTCTGTCAAAGATTGGGCAAGAGATTCAGTTGTTTCTCTCAACAACTGAAGTTGCAGTGCAGTAGATCAGCAATGGCAATGCTATGAGCAACACAGATGCAGCATATTGAGAGGGAATTGCAGTACAGTGGTTGCAGTGGCAGTGGCAGAGTCATGGGGAGCAGTACAGACTGGCAGCAGCAGTGCAGAGTTGAGTGGCAGGAGGCCAAGCTTCAGCAGCACAGGACCAATGCCCAAAATCATGTAATGCATAAGTGTGATGTATTGCTAGAGCACACCCTTGATGCTAAGAGGGAGTGTTGAGATTTTGTGTATTTGGGGTAGCATCAGTTGTGCTCTAGGTCCCAAATTTTGAAGAAGGACTAGAGTTCACTTGATCTACAATACCTAGAAATGGATTTGCGAAATTTCATCTAGTTTAGGAGATATTAAATTAATTAATTATTTTAATGTATTTCCTAAGTTAAAACTTAGGAAAATAAAATAAATAAAGTGAATTTAATTAAACATGTGATGAAATTGTTTTAAGTCACACGGATCAAGCTTTCTTTTAATCTTAGCTATTGATTAAAGATTTAATCTTGGTCGTTGATTTGTCGATGAGAAAAGTATAAAGGAAGGGCTTCGGGTCAGTTGTAAGACACACAGAGGCAGAGCACTGAAGCTAAGCTGAGATTCTAGGGCGGGGTTGCTAAGAATTCTAAAGTGTTTCAGTTGCAGAGAGGGGAATTTAGACCAATGAGGTGATATGATCCCGGGGTCTAGAATACACAAGAAGCAGAAAGGAGCTCAGCAAGGATAGCACAGAGAAAGGCAGCAGCAGCAACAGTGTCTTTCAAGGGCAGCACTAGCGTTTCTAGGCCTAGATCTGGCTAAGTTCTATAAATCTCGTTTGAGGGTGTGGATCAATCAGTATTTCTGGTCTTAGATCAGGTAGGAGCTACAGATCTAGAGTTTTCTTTGTAGGGGTTTCCAGATCTGGAACCCATAATTGTGTATTCAGAAATATTCTTAATAATAGAGCCCTCCAGCAGTCAGAGACTGGTTTTCCCACATTGGGTTTTTCCGGGGACAGTTTTTCCAGAAATAACTGTGTCACTTTGTCTATGTGTGCATGTGCTTATTCTAGATTTGAATTGGTAGAGATCTGTTATGTGTTTTTCTTTGATGTTAACTTGAATTTATTCAGTTGATAACTTGTATAAGTAGGAGAAGCTTAATCGGATTAACAGAAATAATTTATGCATAAGAATTAAGATTCAGAAATTTCTACATAGCACTGCCATTGCTAACTGCTGCACCGCAACTTAGTTGCCGAAAAGTAAGCAACTGAAGGGCCATCACCCAATCTATTGACAAACAAGTCAGTCGGGCTGCATCTCATCACTGAAGCACCCACTGTTGCTGCTCTGCGCTGTCTCTGAAGTTCTGCATTCTCTCTGAAGTTTTGTGTTGTCTGCTACACTGCACTGCATAAGCCCTTCCTCTGCATTGCTGAAATCCCATCAGCCTCTGCGCTACTGCTGCCTCTCCTCTGCGCTGCTCCATACTTCAGCGTCCCAACTCTACCTCTGCTTCTCCATGATCTTTTGCAGCCACTGCTCCAGTCATCCTGCTACTATCTTAAGGCTCCCATAGCTCATATGCGATCCAAGAGTTTGGGCACCTCAAGGATCCCGCCTCCACTATCTGTAGTTGCTCTACAGATCTATATCGCCCCACCTCTTCTCTCGAGGCACATGAGCACTCATGGCCACATCATCATCGCTACCACTGTCCTCTTTCGATACTGCTACCTTGGAATCTGAAGCTTCCTTGTCCTTCCACTTAGGACAAGTGTTGGCGAAGTGTCCAAGTTCACCACATCTGAAGCACCGGACCTTGGATAGGTCCTTCTTCTTCTTCCCTTATTGTTGAAGTCCCTTAAATGCTAGGGCAACATCTTCCTTCTCCTCCTTCTTTACCTTGACACCTCCGCTGCTGAATTCCCTGTTGGTCACGCTCCGGATCTCCTCCTGTCGAAGGATTGCCCACATGTCACCCTAATTTGGGAGTTGTGCTCTGCCCAAGATACTTTGGACAAAGGTCTCCCACTCATCGATAACTGCATTCAGGGCAATCCTCACCGTGAGCTCATCATCCGAAGTTGTACCCATGGAAATCAGTTGATCTCGAATAGTCTGCAATCTGAAGAGAAAGGGATCGATCTCCTCTCCCTTGTGCATCTGGAACATCTGCATCTGGTTCTCTAAAAGCATCTTCCGGTGGACGAAGCTTCCCTAATATAGCGTGGTCAGATTTGTCCACACCTCATTTGCCACCTTCTTCTCAACAATGTGCAGGACCACGTGATCCTTTACTCCATCCATGATCAAGCGCTTAGCCCGCACCTGATTTCCATTGAACTTCTTCAGAGTATCCGCATCGGTCGGCACAGCTAGGACATTCTCCGCGTGGTATCTAATACCGTACTCCTCCAAGACTGTAAGGATTTTGGCCTTTCAGATTGCAAAGTTAGACACACTATCTAACCTATCCTGATCTCTCAGTCCGTACGAGGCCATCTCTGCTCAAACTGTCGAAACAGGTCCTCTTCTCCCTTCTACTGCTGCTGCACTCAACAAAAGATCAGATCTGGGTTTCTTGGCGATAGAAACCCTCTAGATAGACTGCTTCCTTTGACAACTGATTTCCCTCCTGGAAATCCTCCGCCTCTGTCGAACTAGCCCTCTATGATCATCCTCCTAATCGAATCTCAGATTTCTTGGCAAAAATCTGCTCAGGGACTATTTCCCCTCACTTTGTCACCTTTGCTAGGCACTATTATGTACCGACAAAACCGATGCCCCACCAGCAACTTCGAAGATCAGAAGCTGCACTTCCAGCCCCGACAATCTTCATAGTGTCTCTCCAACTCGCGTCAACCTATAGGGCATCCGCTAGCCACTGTGTCAGCCCAATGTGAGCCTGACAAGCTTTGCGTCACCCACTAGGGCCTGCGTCAGCCTCTGCATCAGCTCTGCGTGAGCAGACTGCCTCTGCGTCCCTCTTGTTGTTGTGTTGCCTTCTCCCAGATCTGCGCTGCTTCAACTACCCTTCCTGCAACAAAAATCTTCAGCCCCTTGCTGATGGCTTCAGCTTGATCTGCAATCCTCTGATACCATGTGAAATTTTTTTAATACAAAATTACAAAAACCCTACTGCAGCATCTCGATTTACTTCTCCTACTTGTGATTTAATTATACAAGTTATTTCCAGAAAATATCGAAGTAAACCCAACTAGGAGCGTACACAAATACAAATCTTTTATTGAAGCATCACGCACATATGACAAAGGACACACATGATTTTTCGGACAAATATCCCTGGAAAAACCCAATGCGGGAAAAACCTATGCAACAGTTCTGAGGGTTTATTATTATTAAGCAACAGTATTCTGAGTACATCTAGGGTGCCATAATCTGGCTCACCGAATAGAGAAACCTCGGCAACAGAGAAAAATGTGAGTTTTACCTCTCTCTACAAGTCCCGACTGATCCAGATGAGTCACTGGTAAAACCCTAGCTAGCTCTGCGCAGTCCCTACGCCGCCACTGCGTAAGGCTGCGTGGCCCTGGCTGAGGGACTGTGTCACCCTTTCTTTGCGTTGATTAGCTTCTCCTAGAATCTGATTTCAGCCCTGCCGGCGTAGAAACCCGAGCTCCAGATGATTTTAGACTTTTCCTTGGAGGCTCTGCGCTGCCCGTGCATGAGCCTTGTGTGGGCCTGCGCCACGCTCTTTAGGGTCTGTGTCACACCCTCGTGGTGGCTACGCTGCCTCCACTGCGTCTTTGCTGCCCTTGCTCTGCGTTGTACTCTTGGTCCTCCAACTAATCACTGCATCCGCCCCTCACTACTTCTCTGAATCACTCAGATCTGATCTTCATCTGAGGATTGCTCCGTCAGAAGAATTCGATCTCTTAGATTCTGTGTGTGTTCTCCAACCGACCCCAAGCCCTTTTCTTATACTTTTCTCGTTGAAACATCAACGGTCGTGATCTAGTCTCTAATCGACGGCTAAGATTAGAAGCTGCTTGATCTGCGTCACTTAAGTCATTCTCATCACATGTTTAATTTAATTCACTTTAATCTTTTAATTTTCCTAAGTTAGAGTCTAGACCTAAGGTCCTTAATTAAAAAGAGTAATTATTTGAATATCTCTTACACCAGATGGAATTTCTCCAAACGCTTTCTGGTCTTTCGGAGCTAGAGCACATCCATTGCTATCCAAAATCTCAACATATTTTTCTAGAGTCGGGAATACATCGTAGAGGAGACAGAGAGCAGTGCGCAGAGAGGCAGCGTAGCAACTATGCAGAGCCAATAGAGGCAGCATTGCAACCTTGAGGAGATCTGTGATTCAGATGAAGATCAGTCAGATCTAGTGTCGGAGTGCCGGGGTGTGAGACTGGAGGGGCCAGAGATAAATATCCAGCCAACAAAAGAGCCAACAAGGAGAGGTGACGCATTCCCCATGCAGAGTGACATAGAGGCGGCGTAGGGGTCATCAACTTAGTGTTTGGATAGTTCATATTTTCCACTGTCAGTGTGAGGTAATCCTCACAAGCTCTTTGTCAGTCAGATTCTCTATGTGGATGGCCAGTAAGGCATCACAAATGGTATTCAGATCTTTTGCATAATAATACAAACACTCAGCTGCTGCATCGGTTTTCTCGCATTGGGTTTTTCTGGGGACTTAATCCAAAAACAATGGTGTTGTGTGTCTATTGTTTATTCTTGCTCAGATCTTGTTTCCGCACTTATTTATTTTCCTCAGTTTAATTCTGTGAACGCTGTAGTGTATGGGTTTCAATATTTACCGTAGAAAAAAGTAAATAACTTGTTCAAGTAATTAACAAGTAGAAGAATTATCATTAGTTGCTGCAGTAGGATTCTGGGTAGCGGAATTTTCACATGGTATCAAAGCTTGTTTAGCAGTGAAGGAGGAGCAAGAGAGCAAACCATAAGAATCCAACGTTGAAGAAGAAGCAGGAGATCAAAGAGTTGCGTAAGCAACAAATCGATTTCCCCAGTGATTGCGCAGTCCAAGCCAGGAGGGCTAGATCTGCAAGGAAATATCTCCCTAAGTGAGCCGATAGAGAGGTAGGATTTTCCAGTTTGTAGTTTGTTAGAGGCGGAGGGAGCAACGCAGTAGATTCAACGCATATCAGTAGCTGGTGAGACACCATTTTCTTGTAGCAGCAGTTCTTGGTGCAGAAAGCGTCAGAAGAGAGTAGCATAAGACATTTTGGGGGATTTATGACCTCATATTTTCTAGCCCAAGAAAATTTGATTTCCTATGCAAAAGCAGCGTGTTCGTGATTTATATGGCTTGCTCCAGCAAGGAGTGCATAGAGCCAGCTACGTAGAGGGTTAGAGGCAGCAGATCGACATTTGTTGGGTGAGATGGCAACCAGTGGGTTGAGCGACCAGGATCAGTTGGAGGGTGCCTCCAACTACATAATCTAGAAGGAAAGGATCTCCTTCCTTTTGGATGAGCAGGACCTCAAGACTTTCATCGACAGCACATTGGCTGAACCGGTAGATGTCGCACCATTCAGAGCCTTCAAGAAGAACATGGAAAAATCCAAACGATTGATCCTCGACAGGGTGAAGGATCATATTGTTTCACACATTTCTGGCAAAGGGACAACCAAGTAAATGTGGGATGCATTGGTCGCGCTATATCAGGGGTCTTCCAAGCAGTGGAAGATGTTTTTGGAGGAAAATATGCGGAGTACCAGGATGTAGAAGGGAGAACACATTGATTTCTTCCTTGCAAAACTTCAGGAGGTACGAGATCAGCTGGAAGCTGTGGGAGCAGCTCCTCAAGCCACATAGATGGTTAGACTTGCCTTTAATTTCGTGTCTAAAGTCTATCAAGTCTTTGTCTAGAGCATCCTGGGCAGAGAGAAGTTATCAGACTGGGAAGGAATGTGGGTAGCTCTTCAGCAAGAAGAGATGAGGATGCATCTACTCAAGTGCAAACTTGATGGCAGCAACAAGAGTGGCATGAAGCCCAAGGAGGAGGAGGAGAACGTAGCCCTTGCATCAAAGGGGCAGCAGGAGTAGTGGAGACGAAAGAAAGATGTCTCAAAGATCAAGTGCTTCCGGTGTGGCGAGATGGGACATTATGCTACACAATGTCCTCTCAAGAAGAAGGACAAAGATGAGAAGCATGATCCGCAGGCTGCAGCTGCAAAGATCGAGGAGGATGAATTTGCCATGATTGCCCATATATCGCCAGTGGAGCGTTGGGGTGATCTGGAGATGTAGTTTAATAGAACTGCAGTTGAGCAGGATCCTTGAGGATTCCACCTCTCGGATCATCACCTTGCTATGAGAGCCCAAATCAGAAGTAGCAGGATGGACAAGCTTCAGTTGGTGCAGAAGAGTGCAGAAGTGATAGCTGCTAGAGAGCGCCAAAGTCTGAGCAGCACATAGCAGAGTTGGTAGCAGTGCAGGGAGGCACAGTGCAGAGTTAGCAACAGCGCAACAACTTCAGAGGGACAACGCAGAGACTAGTAGCAGTCAGATCTTCAGTACGAGATGCATCCTACTGAACACTTAGTTCAGATTTTGGATGTTTTTCTATTGTAGTGAGAAACAAAGTTGCAGTGCAGTGGAAATTGGGAGCATTATGCGGGGTCAACATCAGCACAGATGCAACATCCCAGTGTTGGTGGGCAGCAGTGTCAGACATCGGCAATGCAGAGGGAGATGTTGCAGAATCATAGCAGTACTTCAGTTGGATGTATTGCTAGAGCACATTCCTAACTAAGAGGGAGTGTTGATTTCTGATAGCATCAGATGTGCTCTAAGTCTCAAATTTTGTAGGGAGGATTAGACACATCTATTCCAAAGAACCCAGAAAGGATTTTTGAAAATTCCACTCATTATGTTTTATGGAAATAATTAATTATTTTCAATGAGACCCCAAGTCTAAAAATAGGAAATTAAAATAATTAAAGGATATTAATTAAAACATGTTGGAAACACTGAGAGGGGGGTGAATCAGTATTTCTTTTCAATTGTTAATTATTGCCAGTTTAGATTCTTCACAATAAAAAAAACAGAGAGACATATGTAATAATAATATTAAGGATTAAGAGAACTTCAATCCCCTTTTTTAATAATAGTGTACAATAGATGAGAGAAGGGCACCACCCCTTTTAATGAAACAGGCACCAACCTGTTTGCCAAGCACCAACTTGGATTTTGATAAGGCTCCGACCTCTAGGGCTTCGACCCTATCTTCTCAAGGCACCAACCTTGTGTTTAGGAGCTCCTACTCCAAGGACACCAATCCTTCTTTGCTTGGTTTATTAGAGAATGTGAATAGTTCTTACTCGAATGTTCTTAACATATTCATCACTGTATTATTTCTTCAAAAGTTCTTTTCTGAATTCACTGTTCACTAGTCTTCATTACTGGGCTTCAATTACTTCATCAGCACTGTTGTATTCATTGTCCAAAAACTTTTCACTTCATTGTTCATAGATTATTTAACATTTCATGTCTCCAACTCATCATTTTTCAAGCCTTCAATTCTTCATAAGTTCTTTATTGTCTAGAGATTACAAGTCACCACAGGTCTAAGCTTTATAAGCACAGTCACAGGTTCAAGGCAAGTCACAGATCCAAATTGTAAAAGGTGACAGTTATTCTAAAGTCCGAGCTTCAAAGAGATAGGTAAAAGGTAAACAATTTGAGACAATACACCACAGGTCTGCGCTGTAGCCGAGCTCCAATTTTGGCCCTAATTCAAGGCACAGTTGTATGACCGTAGATGCAGAAGATCCAAACTGTTGATGCCACAGATCTGTGACAAGTGATCTAGGATGACTGTCTAACTGTCCTCCAAAACGAGCTACTTAACCTTCAATCCGAGCTGAGTCTTTAACTTCAACAAATCCGATAACTATGGTAGGTTATACCTTAGTTATACTTCTTATCACCGGCCTGTGACAACTACAGATCTGAGCTGTATAGTGGTATTGAAACATATTTTAACCCAGACCAGTATTTCAATTCTTCTCGGTGCTTTTAAGTTCACGATTTGTGAACTTGAATTTCTGTGGTGTATATATGATGACCGAGTACTATGCTTGATCTCCAAAATCTCTGTGTTAAATTTGAGTACAAATGTATATATATATAGCCTTCTTATGACCTTTTTTGGAGGCCGACTAGTATCCCTGAGCATAGGTCGGCTAAAAAACAGAGATATATCCTTAATCTGAAAAAATTCATTTCTCCCAAACGACATGGAGTTTCAGGCCAAGTAATAGCTCGTTAGAAAGCTAAAAATATGCTCTAAAAGGTAGTGTAGGTGTCATAGTGAAATTCTGCCTTCAAGGTAGCAAAATTTATTTTTCTTTATAGCTGTTCTTGAATATTTATGTGCAGTAAGTAAAATTCTGTCTCCAAGGTCATCTTCATTGTTAGGCTTATCTATCAAGGGTTATAGTCTGGCTTTTCCTTTATCAACCTGTTGCCATCAATGACAACTTAGATTAACAATCTCCCCCTTTGTCATTGGATGGCAATATTTTCCTTTTCTCCCACTTTGACATCAATGGCAATGGGGTGCCAAAGTACCCCCCCTGTCATGCTGCTCCCTTTAACATATTGTACCCCTTCCTGCTGCTTAATGTGATGTAAGAGCAATGACCCCCATCTTTTGTCGAAGATACTCAAATGCTTCTCGTGGAAGGGGTTTTGTAAAGATATCAACAATTTTCTCTTTTGTATTGATGTATTCCAACTTGATATTGTGTTCAGTGACTTGTTCACAGAGGAAGTGGTATTTGATTGGAATATGTTTGGTTCTTGAGTGCATCGAAGGATTTTTTGAAAGACTAATGGCGCTAGTATTGTCACAAAAGATAGTAATTGGTTGCTTAGGTTCTATGTTAACATCCTTCAAGGCTTCCTTCATCCATAGAATTTGTGTACAACAATCAGCAGCAGCTATAAATTCGGCTTCAGCTGTAGAACGGGAAATAGATGATTTCTTTTTGTTGAGCCAAGATACAAGACAATCTCCCATAAAGAATGCATTTCCATTGGTGCTTTTTCTATCGTCCACGCTTCCGGCCCAATCAACATCAGAATAAGTTGTCACAATAAGAGTTGAACTCTTAGGATACCAAAGACCAAAATCAGTCGTTCCTTTTAGATATCTGAGAATTCTTTTCACAGCTACTAAATGAGATTGTTTAAGACTTGACTGAAATCTTGCCACCGTTCCCACTGCTTGCATAATATCTGGTCTTGTAGCAGTTAAGTATAGGAGAGCTCCAATTATTGACCTATAAAGAGTTGCATCTATTTGAGGGGTATCATCGTCTTTGCTTAATTTACAATCTGTGGTCATTGGTGTGCTCATAGGTGCACAATCTTCCATCCCATATCTTTTAAGCATGTCTTTAAGATATTTTGCCTGAGATATAAACATGCCTGCAGAAGTTTGAGATATTTGTAGCCCGAGAAAGTAAGACAACTCACCGATCATTGACATCTCGAAATTTTTGGACATATTTAAAGCAAATTCATGGCTCATTTCTTCATCATTGCTAGCAAAGATTAGATCATCAACGTAAACAAGAGTGATCAGAAGTTTTCCCTTGTCCATCTTCATGTAGAGATTGCTACCTACCACTCCCTTTTTGAAACCTTCTTGTTGCAGATAGTGATCCAACTTTGCATACCATGCTCTAGGGGCTTGTTTTAATCCATACAAGGCCTTTTTTAGTTTGCATACAAGGTCTTTTCCTTCAGCAAGATCAAATCCTTCTGGTTGCTCCATGTCAACTTCCTCCTTGAGATCTCCATTCAGGAATGCTGATTTTACATCCATTTGATAAACCTTGAATCCTTTTGAGCAAGTAAATGCTAAAAACAATCTTATGGCTTCCATTCGAGCTACTGGTGTAAAGGTTTCTTCGAAGTCAATTCCTTCGATTTGCAAGTATCCTTTGCAGACAAGTCTGGCTTTATTTCTGATGATTTGTCCATCTTCATTCATCTTGTTTTTGAACACCAATTTTGTTCCAATTATACTTTTATCTTTTGGGCGAGGTACCAGTTTCCAAGTCTCATTTTTTTCGATTTGAGACATTTCTTCTTCCATGGCCTTTATCCAATAAGGATCTTTGCTTGCTTGAGAAAAATTTTCAGGTTCTATTAAAGATAATAGAGCCACATCATCTTTTCTTGGGGTGCTTATCATCCTTCTTCGAGTTTGGATTCCTTCATCTATATTTCCGATGGCCTGTTCTTCCGGATGATATCTTTGAACAAACTTGATCTTGGAGGGAGTTTGTGAAGATTCATTTTGAGGTTCACTTTGAGGTTCTTCATTCTCCTCTTCTTTTTCAGGTTCTTCTTCTTCACTTTGTTCAAAGAAAGGCTCAACTTCATGATCTTCAATTCCTTTTTCTGGAAGGCCTTCATCAATCTTTACATCAATGCTTTCCACTATTCTTCATAGACAACTATTGTAACATTTGTAAGCTTTACTCCTAGTGGAGTATCCAAGAAATATTCCTTCGTCAGTTCTAGAATCAAATTTACCTAGTGAGTTGTCATTTATTTTTATGAAACATTTGCTTCCAAAAATTCTGAAATATTTTACTGAAGCAGGTCTTCCTTTCCATAATTCATGAGTCTTTTAATTATTTGGTCTCAGTTGAGTTCGATTTAAGGTATAAACTGTGGTGCCAACTGCTTCTCTCCAAAATTTTGGTTGCAAATCTGCTGCTAGTAGCATTGTCCTAGCCATTTCTTGAATGGTTTGATTCCTTCTTTCAACTACTCCATTTTGCTGGGGTGTCCTGGCAGTAGAGAGCTCTCTTTCGATTCCATGCTCTTGGCAGAATTTATCAAATTCTTTTGAAGTGAATTCTCCTCCTCTATCTGTTCTAAGACATTAAATCTTAGAATCCTTCTCGTTTTCAATGAGAGCTTTAAGGTTCTTAAAACACTCAAATGCTTCGGATTTATATTTTATGAAATATATCCACATCATCCTAGTATAATCATCAACAAACAGAGCAAAGTACCTTTCACCTTGAAGAGTTGGAGTTCTAGTTGGCCCACACAAATTTGCATGAATGATTTCCAGCGGTTTTGATGTTGAGTACTCCTTGATTTTGTGGCTAGTTCTGGTTTGCTTTCCATGTTGGCATGGGCCACACATAACTTGATTTGGTTTGCATATTTTTGGGATGTCCCTTATTGCATTATTCTTGATGATCCTGACTAGGTTATCAAAACTAGTATGCCCCAATCGCTCGTGCCATAACCAACTTTCATCTGTTTGACTTAAGTAACATTTATCTTCTTGGATTCTACTGAGAATGTAAACATTTTCTAGTGTTCTTACTCCTTTCGCCATAAGCTCTCCTGAGGACGGGTCCCTTATTTCACAATTTTTTGTACTAAAGATAACATTATGTCCTTGGTCACAAATCTGGCTAACACTTAAGAGATTTTGTTTGAGCCCTTCTACCAGCAAGGTATTTTGAGCCTTCCTTAGTCCATTGACAAGGGTAGCAGTCCCTTTTCCAGTGATTTTAGCAAATCTACTTCCAAAGGATATAGTACCATTTTTCTTGTTCAATGAGATAAACTTCTTTTGGTCGTCTGTCATATGTCTCGAGCATCCACTATCCACGAACCAATGATTTTCTTCACTATGAGCGCATAGAGCTAGGCCACATTTATCAGTTCTGAGACTTACGTTTTTAGCTTTTTCCCTTTTGAGAGGGAAATTTTGTTCATTATGATCATAATCATCACATAATGGGCAAGACGGATCAAACTTAGCCAAAGGATCAAAGGAATTGTAAGTTTTGATTTGTTCTTGCTCCTTAGAACCACGCAGTTGGTTTGGTTGATTATTCAATCTTGGTGCTTCATTCTTATGAGCCTTGCAATGCTTAGCTTGATGCCCAAAGTTTTTACAATTGTAACAATGCCCAAGAAAATTTGTTTGAGACCTGTTGTAGTATCCATAGCTTGAATCAACATTCTTTCTTGGAGTTGCTCTTTCTTCAAATCTTGGTTTTGAGATGCGGCCTTTTTCTTGAGATGACTTTTCTTCTTTTGGATGGCAAGAGAGTACATCAGCATAACTTCTGGCATTATTCTTTGTACTTGATGATTCTCCTTTGAAACCAATTCCAGACTTGTCATGTTGAGGTCTTTGAGTATTAAGAATGTTGTCAAGAGTTAGAGAGCTTTGCCAACTCCTTTTGACTTGCTCCAATTCCTTCCTTAGGAATACTATTTCAGCTTCATGTTTTTCACAAATATCATCCTTCTCTTTTAATTTGATGTTTAAGAAGTCTTCCCTTCTTTTTGCTTCCTCTCTTTCTATTTTGAGAGAAATTATTTTCCTTTGTAGATTCTCATTTTCTTCAATGGCACTCATTAGAAAACTATCTATGTTTCTTTCATCTTCTATTTCTGAGTCATCATCATTTGTAAATGCCATGAAAAGTGTTTCTTTGCTTCCAACATAATTACTTTCCTCATTTGATTCATCATCGCTTTGATGCACATTTCTAGTTGATTTCCTTTTTATGACTACGAATTCATCTTCATCAGACTCATTTTGTTTAGAGAAGAAATTCTTCTTATTAAACCCTTTCTTCTTGTACATTATTCTTTTAGAGTTGTTTTCATCATCCCTATCATGTTTATGAGGACATTTTGCAACATAATGACCTATTCTTCCACAATTGAAACAGATAAGAGGGTACTTACCTTTTAGCTTGGATCCCCTCTTTAGTCTTCTTACGAATTGGGCTAACTCATTTTCAGTATCAGATTCATCACTGTTGCAATTCCATCCTTTTCCTTCTTTTGTAGATTTTGAGGCTTTGAAAGCCGCTTCTTTGAAATTTGGGATCCCTTTCCTCATCTCATAGGCAATAAGAATTCCATGAAGTTCATTCATCTTGAGAGTATCTAGGTCCTTCATTTCTTATATGGCACTTACCTTGGAGTCGAATCTGTCAGGAAGTGATCTCAGAATTTTTTGAACTATGGTGCTTTCTTCAATATTTTCCCCTAGTCCTTTAAGAGAGTTAACCACTTCTACTACTATGAGGAAGAATGATGCAATATCTTCTTCATCATCCACTTTCAGACTCTCAAATTGTCTTCTATAGGTTTGAAGCTTTGCCTTCTTAACTTTGGAGTCCCCATCATATAACGAAACCAACTTATCCCATACTTCTTTGGCTGAGTCACAGTTCATAACTTTCGTAAATTTGGAATCGGTGATTCCACTAGTGATGGAATCTAAAACTTTGGCATTAGCAATGTAGGCTTTTCTTTCATCTGGATCAGTTGGAAGACCGGCGGGAGCTTTGTATCCTTCCAAAACAGAGTGCCATACTTCAGGGCCAAGACACATTAGATAGTAGGACATCCTCTTTTTCCAGAAACTAAAGTTTGTTCCATCAAAGTTAGGTAGTTTCCCTATTGCTTCCATGTTCTTAATTGTGCCTAAGAATCCTTCTTCCAGCTGTTAGGCTGATAATGAAGAAGCTGGCTTTGATACCAATTGTTGGAAATACTGAGAGGGGGGTGAATCAGTATTTCTTTTCAATTGTTAATTATTGCCAGTTTAGATTCTTCACAATTAAAAAAGCAGAGAGATATATGTAATAATGATATTAAGGATTAAGAGAACTTCAGTCCCCTTTTTTAGTAATAGTGTACAATAGATGAGAGAAGGGCACCAACCTTTTTAATGAAACAGGCACCAACCTGTTTTCCAAGCACCAACTTGGACTTTGATGAGGCTCCGACCTCTAGGGCTTCGACCCTATCTTCTCAAGGCACCAACCCTGTGTTTAGGAGCTCCTACTCCAAGGACACCAATCCTTCTTTGCTTGGTTTAATAGAGAATGTGAATAGTGCTTACTCGAATGTTCTTGACATATTCATCACTGTATTATTTCTTCAAAAGTTCTTCTCTGAATTCACTGTTCACTTGTCTTCATTACTAGGCTTCAATTAATTCATCAGCATTGTTGTCTTCATTGTCCAAAAACTTTTCACTTCATTATTCATAGATTATTTAACATTTCATATCTCCAACTCATCACTTTTCAAGCCTTCAATTCTTCATAAGTTCTTTACTGTCCAGAGATTATAAGTCACCACAGGTCTGAGCTATATAAGCATAGTCAAAGGTTCAAGCCAAGTCACAGATCCGAATTATAAAAGGTAACAGTTCTTCTAAAGTCTGAGCTTCAAAGAGACAGGTGAAAGGTAAACAATTTGAGGTAATACTCCACAAGCATGAGACAATACACCACAGGTCTGTGCTGTAGCCGAGCTCCAATTCTGGCCCTAATTCAAGGCACAGTTGTATGACCGCAGATGCAGAAGGTCCGAACTGTTGATGCCACAGATTTGTGACAAGCGATCCAGGCTTACTGTCTAACTGTCCTCCAAAATGAGCTACTTAACCTTCAATCCGCGCTGAGTCTTTAACTTCAGCAAATCCAATAACTATGGTAGGTTATACCTTAGTCATACTTCTTATCACCGGCCTGAGACAGCTGCAGATCCGAGCTGTATAGTGATATTGAAACAGATTTTAACCCAGACCAGTATTTCAAATCTTCTCGGTGCTTTTCAGTTCACGAGTTGTGAACTTGAGTTTTTGTGGTGTATATATGATGACCGAGTACTGTGCTTGATCTCCAAAATCTGTGTGTTAAAAATGAGTACGAATGTATATATATAGCCTTCTTATGACCTTGTTTGGAGGCCGACTAGTATCCATAAGCATAGGTCGACTCAAAAACAGAGATATATCCTTAATCTGAAAAAATTCATTTCTCCCAAACGGCATGGAGTTGCAAGCCAAGTAATAGCTCGTTAGAAAGCTAAAAATATGCTCTAAAAGGTAGTGTAGGTGTCATAGTGAAATTCTGCCTTAAAGATAGCAAAATTTATTTTTCTTTATAGTTGTTCTTGAATATTTATGTGCAGTAAGTAAAATTCTGTCTCCAAGGTCATCTTCATTGTTAGGCCTATCTATAAAGGGTTATAGTCTAGCTTTTCCTTTATCAACCTGTTGCCATCAATGACAACTTCGATTAACAAAACATAGTGGGAATCTTCTAAAAAAGACAGAGAGCAAGTCAAGTTAATCTTAGTCTTTGATTAATGATTTAATCTCGGTCGTTGAAATCTCAGCGATGTAGGTTTTAACCCTGAACATAAATTATCTACACACGAATCTTATAACAGAAAATAAACAATAGTGAGAGCATAAAACATAAAACAGATAAACACAGATTTTTCCCCTGGATCCCAAATCGGGACGACCAGCTTGATTTTTCATTATATTCCTTTTAGTGTTACAACACATATATATACATGCCGAAGCATACATGAACCCTAATCCATTAACCTTGGATTAGAACATAACCGTAGTTCCCTTGATCAGATCTACAAAAATACCAGGGGCCGAAAAACCATCGTACCCCAAAACCATGTGCAAAACCATGCACAAAACCATGGGCGCGGACTACCCACCGGAAATTAAGGACCAAAAAATTTTCACCGGGGCGCTGCCCCAAAACCTTGTGCCCAGTGCAAAGGGGGGGCTATTGCCCCCCCTCTTACACCCCCCCCCCCCCCCCCCCGCGCGTGATTAGTCGTGGAAAGAATATAACACATACCCAACAAGCAAGAAAATTATAAGACAAACTTGATGGGGCATTTGGAAAACACATCGAAACACCGAGAGACAGAGTCTAGAGGTCGAATTTCCCAAGTGAGCAGTGCTCAGGAGAAGTTAGATCGAGAAGGCTTTGCAAAGAGGGGCAGTGATAGATCCAATTGGAGATTTTTCCTGAGCTGAGAATACATCGTAGAGGAGATAGAGAGCAGTATGCAGAGAGGCAGCATAGCAGGCTAGCAGCTACGTAGAGCCAGCAGAGGCAACGCTGCAGTCTTGAGGAGATCTGTGATTCAGTTGAGGATCAGTCTGATGTAGTGCTGGAGTGTCAAGGTGTGAGACTGAAAGGGCTAGAGATTAGTATCTAGCCAGCAGAAGAGCCAGCAAGGAGAGGTGACGCAGTCCCCATGTAGAGTGACGCAGAGACTGCACAAAGGCAGAGTTGGGCTCATCAATTCAATGTTTGGCCAGTTCAGATTTTCCAGCATCAATGTGAGGTAATCTTCACAAGCTCTTTGTCAGTTAGATTCTCTATGTGGATGGCCAGTAAGGCATCACAGATTGTATTCAGATCTTCTGCATAATAATACAAACCCTCAGTTGCTGCACTAATTTTCTGGATTGGGTTTTTCTGGGGACGTTAGTCCAAAAATAACGATGTTGTGTGTCTGTTGGAGAGGTAAATCCCCTCTGCAGACAGAGGCGATCCCTACTAGCCCAGATCGGGTCTAGCAACAACCGTGTCACACTAAGACGCAAGTTCCTAATTGCAAGAAGACCAAGATGCGACAGGAGGCCTACCTTAAGTCCTACGCTGCTGTCGTTTGTGGAGGAGATGGCGCTTTCGTCCCTTGCTTTGGCAGATCACAATTCTCCCGTTCGATGCGATCGAACACTTGCACATACAAGAAGAATAACAAACAAACAAGTGTAAAACCTAATACATGCAATTATGTATCAGTCAGGGAAGATACAACTCATAACATGAAACATGAACATCTGAGTGGAACCATAATCAAAGTCGTTTATTATTAATCAGAACAAAGAAAGATACAACCTGAGCTCTGACGTTGGATCTTCCTTCGGCGGGTTGACAGAGGAGTACGTCTCGGTAAAGCTCGTCGGGAAAAGGACTAGTCTCTCTCTCTTCGGCTGTCTGACGATAATCTCCTTACAATTGATTCAGCGCTATTTAGGTTAGCTTGCAAAGGGAAAATGACAAGCTTATATAGATGGTGGAAGGAGAGTTGGGATCCCTATAATCATGGGATTGGCCCTATCCTCAAGGAAGCTTCCATGAGAGGTGGAAAACCACTTTCTCTACATGGAGATCCGAAACCAAACCTCCCAACTCAATTTAGAGACCAGTTCAGGAATTGGTTGGAGTCAATCTTCCGCAATTTATTTTTAAAAAACACTCCTTAATAAGCTTGGCGCGGGTACAACATTGGGACAGTGCGCCAGCTGACGCGCCCTCTTTGGTGGATTTCCCCCATTGGCGCGAGCGCTGAACTAGCTAGTCGCACCAACGCTAAAAATGCTATTTTTAGGGCTTTTTCACAGGAAATTGTCTTGAGGGAAATGATGGTCCTTGTCAAGGGGGATGCCATGAAAGTGGTTTCAAGTCATGTCACTGCTCACAGGACACGGAATAAGCCCTCCAATGTGCGGGACGGGGAATTGCAGGGACGGTGACAAATTACTGTGTAACAGATGCCCCCTAAAGCATGAGGCCCGAGAGAGAGAGAGGGGTGAAATGCTTTATGAGAACATGCCCAACTGAAAACACTGCCGTCGGAAAACTTGTGTGTACAACTGATATCTCAAATACATGATATATATGTGGTATGGGTGTAGCCATCCGTAACAGAGTATACAATAATCAAGACCCAAGGTATGGACGCAGCCATCCAATAAAGATCAATAAATAGACTCAGGTATGGTCACAGCCATCCAATCAATGAGTCATGTAACCAATCATAATAATCCACAAAATCGCAACCTGGATTCTAACAGACAAAATCCAGGGTCTTGCGCTCCACCTCGACCCGAACAGAGTACAAGTTCAAGCATGCGAATAAGTGAGCTGAAGTCGAACATGCAAGAACATCGTTTGATTACTAGCCAGTGATGAAAGCTGTTAACAGACGCGAGAGGAACCACCAATAATGACAATGGCCCTCAAGGTACTATAGGTACAATCCACGAAATGTGAACAGTGAGTTGGCGTCGAACACCCGCAGAATCATCCGATCGAAGGTTAATGATGAAAACCTTGTGTCGAATGCGAAGAACCTGCCATTGAGGCATGCAGGCTCCAAGGTACCGAAAGGGAGTCTCTAGATCAACCTCCTGGATAATGAGTTGAAGTCGATAGGAAGTGACCTTGATCGAAGGTGGGCCATAGTGTTTCCCACATCATCGACGCGAGACAAAGGAACATAATGTTGTGAATCAGGATCAGATGAGAATCAGAGGAAGGTTGAAACTTGCAGAGGTCAACTTCTCTTGAACATATCGGCAGCACGACAGTGGATTTGGCAGTATTTGACGTCAAAAAATCAGAGGTCACGATGACGAGGCAAAACGCAGATGAGAGGTCAAAAAGGATTACCCAAACCCACGGAGGCAAACAGAGAATGAGATGAGATGTCTCCAACCCGACACGAATGCAGACAAGTGCCATGTTCAAGAGCGACATACTGCCGACACGACGACGATACTGGTTCCATTTTTCCCCACCATTTCTGGCGAGTACCCCAATTATTTTTGAAGACAAGCTTGAAGGGGATAGCATATGCTTGTATTATAAGTTTGTCCTTCGGACGAATCCATCCTAGTACATTTAACGAGCCCTAGGAAGGAGAAACTCGAATATCGTCATTACGACTGGATCCGATGTCATCAGGGTTTAATGAGTTTGACAAAGGAAGAACTTGGCGTCTTTTCATGTTTAGAGAGTTTGAAAAGACTGCAGAAAAGTAAACTCCAACGGTCCCTTTTCGTAAAATAGTTCCTCAGATCCGAAAAGGTAGAAAACAATGTCTGAGAAAACCTCCTAGTCGCGATAGGCTAGGGTATTCCTTTTTTGTAAATAATCTATCCCAGCCCGAAAAAGGGGTAAACGTATACTGGGTAGATGTCGTTTTGTATCCACTTTAACGAGATCGAAATGACGAGAGACTCGACAATCTTTTCATATTTAGAGAGTCAAAAAATTGCTGAAAGATGACTCCAAAATGACTTTTTCGTGTTTTTACCGAGTCCGAAAAAGCATAAAATACAACTCATATCACTATCCAAGTCGCGTAAAAACCTGTTGCTGCACATAAAAGCGAGTGTAAAATCCATTTTTCGACAAAATATATTAAAATATTGAGAAAAATGACTTTCAAAACCTAATTTTGACTTCAAAAGTTATAAATATGCCACAAATGGTAAAAACATATTTACTTTTACTTTTTACCTCATTTGGAGAGCAACAGTGAGCTTTTGGTGTGCGAACTTGCGGCGGTGATAGCGACCAATCCAGTACATCATCCAGGTTCTCGTCCGTTCCAGGTAAGAGGCGCTCCCTTAAGCTCTGTTTTGATCCTATTTTTGTAGATTTCCATTGTGTATTTGATCTCTGGGGGAACCCTCTGAAAATTTAGGGCTCGGCCAATTAGCGTGGGTATCGGGCATGAACCCGCGCCAATCGGCTCTTGCTTACAAAGGGGTCGCACCAATGGCGCAACGCAATTTTCCGCCTTAATTTTCCAAAATGTGAATAAGGCATTTTTGACCATGTTGGTGCAAATATCCAAGCACAATGGTGATTGAATGGAAAGAGAGGGAACATGGAGAAGAGGATGAAATGGCCATGAAAAATGAAGCTTGCATGAACGCACTCCGGGACTGTGGTCTCAAGAAATTTTTCCTCATGCCATGCTTACGAGCTCAACTTGAGCTATTACAGTACTTGATTAGCATATGGGACGAGAATGAAGAAGTGTTCAAACTCCGAGACCAAGTACTAGCACTCGAAGTCTCTGATGTTTATTTCATAACCGGACTGTCGCGCAGAGGCCCAGTGCCAATCATGACAGGCAGTAGACCTTCTGGGGAGAAAATGGATATGGTAATGGCGAGAGTGTGCCCAGGGGCACAAACAGGATCGGGCAGTGGGAAAGTAGACATCCACACTGTTCACGATCTAGCACTCCAGGTGGTGCTTCACACCATTATGCGGGCTGCAGGATCGCAGGCCCCGCATGAGGCAACCAAGGCGCAGCTCCTACTAGCTTCTGAATGCATGAATCCTACACTTTTTGATTGGGCCACTGCTGTGACAACAAACATCAAACGGCAATTGACAAAGTGCAAGAAGGCCAAGCTGAAACAGTTTGGGTATGGTTCCATTCTGGTGTCGTTCATTCTGGAACGATTACCAATTTTCCAGGGCCAAGGGGCGATAGTCTCCGAGCCAACATTAAGGGAGCCGAGAATGGCTCGATGGGCAGCACTTATGCCCAGGTCAGGAGGGGGCCAGCAGATGTCTTGGAGGCCTGAGTTTTTTGTATGGTTACGGTGTCCGCTGATTGTGGTTGAGGATTGGCCCTATGCGGGAACTGACTTCACGGGAGACCCCGATCTCCCACTCCCAGAGAGGAGGACTGGGACGAGGAGCTGGGTATGAATCTTTTTTTATTTTTATGTATTTATGATTTTTTTTTTTTTGTGACACATGCCTATTCTAACAATAGTTCTATGTGTATGCAGATGTTGGCCCAAAGAGGCCCGCGGGCATGTCGCCCATTGCACGGAGGACCCCTCTCGCATATGACCCTCAGGCTGAGGGCGGCGAAGGGAGTGAGCTAATCCAGAACTTAGAGGGCATCGGCCGGGGAATCCCGGACTATGCACGGTTGACAGATGTCCCTTTAGCTTACCAGCGACACACTGTGGGGGTTCCTAGCCGCCTCCATCGACTGCTGAGGCGATTGGTGCGCGCGGTGACATGTTACCACGAGCACCACGTTGATTAGCTATCTAGGGCTTTTTATATGCATATTTTTGAGAGACATGTTGTCTCCAGCTATTATTAGACAGACATGTATATTTTTTAACTTTATGTGATGTACACAAACTGCAAACTATTTGACATATATATCTATATATCTATTTCTGGATGGATCTTTTTACATGTGATGATGTTCTTTATAAGTCATGCAAATGTCTAATACAATGTTATCTAATGTATCAGTTGCATAACAAACGACCCAATGAAAAAGTTCACAAAATGTATCTAATCACACATTTTATTTTTATGCAAGCTTAAAAGCACACATGCAAACTATGCTTGAAAATGAGTTTTATTTTTATGCACGCTTAAAACACAAACTATGCTTGAAATGGAGGAAAGCGGGCATGCCCCCAGCATGGTGTCTCAATTCGAGGTACATGCCCCCCAAGCTTCAGTCCATAGGAAATGGAGTGAAGGTTCAAAACACAAGAGATTTGATCTAAATCTAACAAAACTCGAATTGCACGGGCTCGTGTTTCATTATTTTAACGAGGTTGACACACTTAAAAGAACTGTCCTCGTAGCAGCTTGTTTCATTGTTTTAGGAGCTTGGCACAAGAAGAGGAACTGTGCTTCGACGAGCTCAATGGAGGAGGCTCAGAAGGGGGATAACCAAATACATCACGCTCTAGACAATCAGACATTGCCCCCAGGCCAGGCATGAGCGAGGAACGATGATGTCCATCGCCCCATGGCAGATCTTCAAGAGACATGGTTTCAACAATAGCTTCATCGAAAGGGAAAACTTCTCTTAAAGGGTCAGGCGAATCTGCATCACCGAGCCAAGGGGATTGAGAATATATATCCAGAGCCGTGCTTGAAGGAGCATGTTCAGGAGGAGGAGGATCGGATGTGGCGACAATTTCGCAATAATTAATCTCAACTGGAGTTAACGGTATCGATTCTCCGAAAGAGGTCACCTGTTCAGGCGAAGGGATGATCCAAGGGTCGTCGGACCTAGAGACCATATTAACTTGAATGGTGTGCGGTGGTGGCGCGGGAAAAATACCCATGAGGACAAGGTCCTTGAAGAGACCGGGTCCTACACTGTCAGGGGGATTGGGGATCTGATCCATGTAAGGAACGTTGTTCTCAGAGGATGAGGTGAAAAAAGACAACTGATCCACAGTAACAATTTTGCCCTCATGAGGGAACTTCAGAAGCCAAAAGAGGGTGGACAGAACGCATAGCATGGCGTGAGTCCAACTGCGGCCAAGAAGGAGATTGTAGTTGAGCTTGGCGTCAACCACTTCTACTTCTACGTTGACTGTCTTCCCCTATAACGTGATCGGCAAACTCTCGAGAACACCCAAGGGTTTAGATTCCCGACCATCAAATGCCTCTAGGGCATTAGGAGACGATGAAAGAGCCGGAGAGCCAATGGCCTTCCAGCAGGCAGATGACATAACACAGGTGGAAGCACCATCGTCCACAACGACTCTATGGATGTTGAGACCGTTGATCCCGACTTGGATAACAAGAGCAATCTGATGTGGAAGTCGAGGGACAAAATTTTCTAGGTCGAAGGTGAGAAGATTAGAATCGGCAGGATCGATTCCACCGATTGCAGACAACAGAGCTTTCTGTTGCAATGGGCAACTTTGAAGCACTTCCAATGCAGACATGGCAGAAGGCACCTGTGCCAAATCCTCAACAATACTGTAGTGTTGAGCGGCACAGGCATTTGGGTTGTAGGAAGATATTCGCAGAACACCTTTAGAAGGTGGCCTCACAACAGGTTCAACGCTAGGCTTCTCAATTTCCAAAGGACCAGAGACAGGTGGGGGAGGTGGGCCATCCACGACTTCCTTCCCAACTGCCTGGCGTGATCCGGCATAATCCTTCGAACGCGTGGCAATTGAGACAGGTGCAACACCATTCATCATAAAGACCTGGGACCCAAATGATGCAGATGGTGAAGGCTGCTCAAACCAGAGATTCTGGGTTCGATCCCCAGTGGAGTCGCCAATTTGTTGGAGAGGTAAATCCCCTCTGCGGACAGAGGCGATCCCTACTAGCCCAGATCGGGTCTAGCAACAACCGTGTCACGCTAAGACGCAAGTTCCTAATTGCAAGAAGACCAAGATGCGACAAGAGGCCTAGCTTAAGTCCTACGCTGTTGTCGTTTGTGGAGGAGATGGCACTTCCGTCCCTTGCTTTGGCAGATCACAATTCTCCCGCGCGATGCGATCGAACACCTGCACGTACAAGAAGAATAACAAACAAACAAGTGTAAAACCTAATACATGCAATTATGTATCAGTCAGAGAAGATACAACTCATAACATGAAACATGAACATCTGAGTGGAACCATAATCAAAGTTGTTTATTATTAATCAGAACAAAGAAAGATACAACCTGAGCTCTGACGCTGGATCTTCCTTCGGCAGGTCGACAGAGGAGTACATCTCGGTAAAGCTCGTCGGGAAAAGGACTAGTCTCTCTCTCTTCGGCTGTCTGATGATAATCTCCTTACAATTGATTCAGCTCTATTCAGGCTAGCTTGTAAAGAGAAAATGACAAGCTTATATAGATGGTGGAAGGGGAGTTGGGATCCCTATAATCATGGGATTGGCCCTATCCTCAAGGAAGCTTCCATGAGTGGTGGAAAACCACTTCCTCTACATGGAGATCCGGAGCCAAACCTCCCAACTCAATTTAGAGACCAGTTCAGGAATTGGTTGGAGTCAATCTTCTGCCATTTATTTTTAAAAAACACTCCTTAATAAGCCTGGCGCGGGTACAACACTAGGACAGTGCGCCAGCTGGCGCGCCCTCTTTGGTGGATTTCCCCCATTGGCGCGAGGGTTGAACTGGCTAGTCGCGCCAATGCTAAAAAGGCTATTTTTAGGGCTTTTTCACAGGAAATTGTCTTCAGGGGAATGATGGTCCTTGTCAAGGGGGATGCCATGAAAGTGGTTTCAAGTCATGTCACTACTCACAGGTCATGGAATAAGCCCTCCAATGTGCGGGACAGGGAATTGCAGGGACGGTGACAAATTACTGTGTAACAGTGTCTATTGTTTATCCTTGCTCAGATCTTGTTTTCACACTTCTTTATTTTCCGCAGTTTAATGTTGTGAATGTTGTAGTGTATGGGTTTCAATATTTACTGTAGAAAATAATAAATAACTTGTTAAAGTAATTAACAAGTAGAAGAATTCTCATCAGTTGTTGTAGTAGGATTCCGGGTAGCGGAATTTTCACATTGATCCCTCACCCTGATCTGATGATATCCTGACCGCAAACCTATCTTGGAGAAAAACTTGGCTCCTCTAAGCTCATCCATCAACTTATCAATGCGTGGTATGGGATACCGATTCTTCAATGTCTTCCTGTTGAGCGCCCTATAGTCAATACACATGCATAGAGTCTTGTCCTTCTTCACCAACACAACTGAAGAAGCGAAGGGACTGGGACTCCACCTAATATGGCCCAATGCCAACATCTCTCTGATGGCCCACTCAATCTCATCCTTATAGGCTTTGGGACACTTATAGGGAAGAGTAATAACTGCTTGCACACCAGGCTCCATCTCTATGGTATGCTCGAATCCTCTATCTGGTGGTCGTCTAGGTGGTATATCTCTAAAAGCTCCTGCATATCTATCCAACACAGCTTATATGTCCGGTGGTGGAGGCTTGGTCTATCCCCCGACCACTGAAACCCTCAACTCTATTGCCCACGCTATGTCCACATGCCTCAAGTTTGCCTCCATCCGATGAGTTGAAACTGTCTATAGGGGATATGAGTGCATACCCCGAAGAACTACTAGCTTACCATCTGGCCTATTAAACACCATCACAAGCTGCCTCCAATCGGTGGCAACTCTGCCAAGGGAATACAACCATTGGACACCCAACACCACATTGGAGTCTGGCACAACCACTACAAAAAAGTGATTTGTCATCTATAGTTCCCCATGGCCACTGTCAAAGCGGGAACATATCAGTTGCACTACATAGTCCTGTCCGCCTAACTATCGACCACAGATTTTGGTATTTGGGCACCACAGTCAAGTCCCAAATTTGTGGAGGGACTAGAGTACACTTGCTCTACAAGACCCAGAAATGGATTTGAGAAATTTCAGTTGGTGTTCAAATTATTCAAATAATTAATTATTTTTAATGGATTTCCAAGTCTAACTTAGGAAAATAAAATAATTAAAGTGAATTAATTAACACATGTGCTGAAATTGTCTTAAGTCACATGGATCAAGTAGTCTTTTAATGTCAGCTCTTGATGGATGATTTAATCTCGGTCGTTGAAGGGTTCAATGAAAAAGTATAAGAGAAAGGCTTGAGGTCGCCTGAAGACACACAATTTTTTGTAGAACCGTTCGAACGATCCGGAATTCTAGCGCAGTTTTGCCAAGAATTTCCGTGAAACTTCCGTTGAGGGGGACAGATCGAGGGAATGATCCGATTCCAAGAGCCAAGAGATGTTAAGAGGCAAGAGGAGTAGCTCAAGGACAACAGCAGTAGAAGCAGAAAGAATCAACTATGCAGTTACGCAAGACAACGCAACGGCATTGGGAGGCTTCGCAAATCACGCAGGGTCTTTAGGCCGTTGTGAGATCGAGAGAGACCCTTCCAGGGGGGGCGGCAGCCCCTTCGGTGCGTGGGGCAAGGGGAAGGGCATTTGAGGCTAGTAGGGCTTACAATCGAGGCTTCTTCAGTGGGGCGCGGCAGCGTCGTAGGGTCGATCCGGCCGAGTCCGTAAACCCACGGAGGTGGATCAACTGGAGTATTTGTGTTATGTATATTTTATTAATTATTAGTTAGATATAGTTATCTTAGGCTTTATTAAGTGAAAGGGCATGATCAAAGATCATGCCTCTTCACCAAGGGACACCATGAGGCTATATTTAAAGCCTCGGTGATTCCCCATTGTAATCATATCTCATCTCTCATCTTTTATCAATAATAATATATACTTATAAAGTTTACTAGAGTTTTTACACTCCATTGGTATCAGAGCCATCGCTCTTCGGGATCTGTGTGATCACCCAGAATTAAGGAATTACAAGAAAATTCCAGAATTGCAGATTTTTTTAAAAACCAAGTGCTTGTGGGCAACAACATCTGTTTTTAAAAAAAAGAAGGAAGAAATATATATATAATATATATATATTAATAAAATAAAGAGAGAAGGAAAGTTAACACAAAGGGGGAAATAAATTAAAATATATATATATATATATATATATATATATATATATTTAAAAGAAAATAGTTCCAAAAGAAAAAGAAAAAGAAAAAGTAAAAAGAGATATATATATATATATATAAAGAAATACGTACATGTGAAGACAAAGTAAAATTAAAAAGGAAGAGTAATTGCTCGTGGTTTACAAGCTCGTGGTTTTTGGGCCCATGGTAACTGCCCATGGTATGAAAACCCATTTTCCCTTTTCAAAACAACGTGCCTTTTCAAAACAACGTGACTTTTCAAGGTTAACAATCTTTTTCCCCATATATATATATATATATATATATATATATATCTATATAATTCAAATAATAAAATAATAATAATTATTATTATTATTATTATTTAAAATATATATATATATATAATAATAATAATAGAAATTATTATTATTATTTCAAAAAAAATTAATTTAATTAATTAATTAATTTAAAAAAAAAAAAAGAGGGAAAACCTGGCAGAAAAATATCCCCCACCTCATACACGTTCAATGTCTTCATCAATGTCGATGGCCGAATTCCAGAATAAATTGGTGGATCTCGAGAAACAGATCAATAATAATTCTGAAGAATTCGGAAAAAGATTAATCGATCTTGAAGGTACAGTTGCAGGACACTCCAACGACATCAAAAAGGTTCATGATACAACAAATCGAATAGAAAGACAAATGTGGCTAAATCATCACGAGGCCATAGAAATGTTGGAAATATTGTCATTGATGGCAAAGGAGGCAGCAAAGACAGAGACAGGCAAAGAGAACAGCATAGCAGCAAGATGTAGAGAGGGTCGAGCAGCAGAGACAGGGTCATTTAAAGAAGAGGCAGCAAAAGGAGAATGAAGGAAGCAAGGAGCAGCGTTAGACAAGAAGAAGAGAAAGAAGCAGAGAGACAACAGAATAGCAGAGGCAACAAGAAGCGCAAAGGAGACAGGAGGAAGAAGAATGTCAAAATGTAACAGTCAAACAGCAGAGCGGAAGCAACGGCAGAGACAGAGATAGATGCACAGCTAAGGCAGAGGCAGAGGCAGTGCATATAAAAGCAGAGCCGTTATATCAAAGACAGAGCAGTGGAGACAGAGGCAGCGAATACAGAGGCAGTGAAGCGATCGAGCGGCAGAGCCGTTATTACAAGCAGAGGAAGAGCAGAAAATTCCGGGAATCGCTTAACCCAAGCGGCAAACATATATATATATAGACAAACCTTATTCCGGGAATCGTATACTCCAGCGGCAAGTATTGCGCTTTATATTCAAAGGTCCAAAGCATATTTATGAAGTTATACGGTGCGCATAATACAAAGTTTTATAAGGCGGGAATCGCAATATCGCAACTTCACAACATTGCGCCATCGCACCATCGCAATATCGCAACTTCGCAACTTTGCGCCATCGCACAATCGCAATATCGCAACTTCACAACATTGCGCCATTGCACCATTGCAATATCGCAGTTGGTTGAAACTGCATAGCAACTATCGCAAATTAGAAATTTGCGATTGCGATCAATTACATTTGAAAACGTGTCAGGTGGGCCCGAAAGGTATTCTATATGTTTTAAAACAGGCTTTAGTGTATGCGCCGAGAGTATGTTAAGGTGTATTAAAAGGGCAGATTATATGATTAAAACATCTTATAATTAAGCCAAGAGACAAAGTTGGGTTATATATATATATATATATATATATATATATATATATTAAAAGGCGCTGTCATATACATATATATTATATATATATAATGCTGTTGCGATAGGTCGTATGGTTTGTAGACCCACGGGCCTCAGCTTAAGGGGAGGGCGATTATTTATGTAATACAATTGTGATATATGTATGTTCCGGCCTGCGGAATGTTCCACATCAACAAGACACTTGCTACGAGTCAGCAGTCACGTATTTTTCTAAAAGACACTGATATAAAAGCACTGTTACATATATACAGCAATTACACCACAGTAGAGGACAAAATAGAATACATAGTAGAAAAGAGTTAAAACATAATCACAGAAAAAGACAAAATACAGTCAAAGAAAAGACAACTGCACAGCTAGCCAAGAGGGTGAATGAGTGAGCTGGAATTCACCTTGTAATTGGAATGTAAATATTTTAATTGTTTTTATTGTTTGTGATGCATTGGCAAGTCTCCGAGAAAGAAAAAATATCCCACTGTAATATTAAAATAAGCACCTACAGTTACATTTTTCTGAGTAAGCTGAAAAGAGATGAGAAGGCAGAAGGCAAAGACACATGGCTGTCCATTTTGAATTCCCAATGGAATACAAACAGCCATGAAGCTATTTTCGTATAAAACAGGGTAATATCCAAGGGAAGCGTGTGGACGAAAAATGAGGGAGAGAAGAAGAGAGTATGCAGCAGAATTAAAGAGAGTTGAAGAGAATAAGCAAGCTGCAAGAAGAATGTGAATAAGGAGGAGTTGAGCAGAGAAGAAGAAGGGGCTGAGCAGAGATGATGCAGGTCTGATATAAGAGTTGATGAATAGCAGAGAAGAAGGTACAGAACAGCGCTGATATCCAAGGTAAATCAGCAAGTGTGTTTGTTTTCCTTTGAAAGAGTAAGGAAGTTGGAGCTTCCCTATCACGTTGTAGCTCGATAAATGTCAGTTGTAGCTGATTGAGGTAGGAGCCTCCTGTAGGTTGGTGCCTGCAGAAAATAGATGGGAGTTGGTGCTTCCACATCAAGTTGTAGCTTGATAAAATGTCAGTTGTAGCTGACTGAGGTAGGAGCCTCCTGTAGGTTGGTGCCTGCAGAAAATAGATGGGAGTTGGAGCCTCCTTGCAAGTTGTAGCTTGCAAAATTGAGGTTGGAGCCTCCTGTAGGTTGGTGCCTGCAGAAAATCAGTGGTGAGAGGGAGTTGGAGCTTGCCTTTGCATCACAACAATAATAAGATGTGGTTTTCTCCCTTTATGGGTTTCCACGTATATCTGGTGTCTATGTGCATGATGTCTATGTGTTGATATGATATATCTATTCTACTAATACTTGCTGCTAACATATTAAGACTGCTGTTACATTATCTAATCTGCTTATTAATTGCTACTCGTAAATAAAGATTGCTCACACATTATGTTGATCATGAAATAAAGGTGTTAATAAAGTAAAATAAGTTTTAAAGGAAAAGTTTTAAAAGTCCATGAATGTGTTAAACTGATTCACCCCCCCCTCTCAGTTTAACTAAGAGTTCAACAATTGGTATCAGACCAGGTTCCTTGTATATCAGTCTAACAACTGAAAGGAGATCCTAGGCTCTCAAGATGGCAAGTCAAGAAGGAAGCTCAACCAATAAAGCCCCTTTCTTTACAGGTGAAAATTATGCCTTTTGGAAAATAAGAATGAAAGCTTATATAATGTCTTTAGGATTAGAAGCTTGGGATGTTGTGGAAATTGGATATGTCACAAAGTCAACTGATACAGAGAAAGAAGCTAAAGAAAGCTTTGTAGCTAATGCAAAAGCAATGAATGCAATCTTAAATGGACTATGTGAAGTTGAGTTTATCAAAATAATGCACAGTAAGACTGCCAAAGATATGTGGGACACTCTAGAGAATATCCATGAGGGAAATAAAAAAGTTAAGACTGCCAAACTTCAAGTATATAGAGCCCAGTTTGAAAATTTAAAAATGAATGATGATGAAGATGTTGGGAGCTTCTTCTTAAAAGTTGCAGAAATTGTTAACAGTATGAAAGCTCTTGGAGAAACAATACTAGAAGGTATAATTGTACAAAAGATTCTAAGATCTCTTCCATCCAGATTCAATCCCAAGGTGTCTGCAATAGAAGAAACAGCTGATTGGGAGACCTTGACCATGAACCAACTACTAGGAAATCTTACAGCATATGAGATGAGGCTCCCACAGAAGAAGCCAAGCACAAGGGAGGCAACATTCAAAACAGAAAAGAAGAAAGAAGAAAAGGAAGACATATGCTCCTGCTCTGATGAAGAAGAGGCTAAATTTGTCAAGAAATTGGATAGAGGATCAAGTAGATACAAAGGTAAACTTCCTTTTAAATGCTTTAACTGTGGAAGAGTTGGACATTATGCTGCTAGATGTCCTCACAAGAAAGTAAGAAATCAAGCTCAAGAATCGGAGAAAGACACATCAAAGAATTGGCAGAAAGGAAAGAAATTTAGCAGAAAATCCTTCTATGCTCAGCAAGACAGCAGTGCATCTGAAGACTCAGATGAACCCTCAGGAGAAGAGGGAACCTCTGAATTTTTACTAATGGCCATAGAAGATCTTGAAGGACTCTTGCTAGAAGAAGAAGAAGAAGGGGAAGTCGATCTTGAGGGGGAGCTAAGAAGTGCTCTGGAGGAGATTGATAGACTCAAACTAAAATGCAGAAAACAAAAAGAGATTCTCCTCAAATGTGTGAAAGAAGAACAAAATTCAAAAGTCCTCATGCAGCTGAAGGTAAAGCTTGAAGAAGCCAAGAAGATAGAAGATATATTACTTCAGCAAATCAAGGATAAAACCCAAGAACAAGAGAAGTTGGAGGAAGAAGTGGTATGTCTCAGGAAGAAACTAGAAAATGCTCAAAGGACAGTGGTTATAAACTCTTCTCAAACAACAAGCTCTAGCAAGTTGAATGATATCCCGGTTGCTCAAAGATCCCCAATGATAAAAACAGGAATAGGCTATGAAGGAGAATCGAGTAAAGGCAAAGAAAAGGAAAACAAAAATATAATTTTTGTAAAAGCAAAGAAGACTGATGAAGAAGCCCAGACAATTCCTACAAAAGAAGAAACATGTAATAAGGATGACAAAGATCAGAAGAAATCTCTAGTAACAAGGAATATAATGAATACTAAGATGGCAGAAAAAGAATCATCTGCCCCTGAGTATATCAAATTTGGAAGTCATCAGAGGAGATTCTTGCCTCCTATGAAGAATGCCACATGTTATGTCTGCCACAAGCCAGGACACATTGCTGCATATTGTCATGCAAGGAGGAATGATTCAAACCAACAAAAGATGCAAGCATGGAAGAGACAACCTTACATTAGGTATGCAAGTAATTTCTATGGTTATTGCTTTTATTGTAAGGATTTTTGCCATAGAATTATTGAATGTAGAAAGTATGGACAAAGACTGATGTTCAATACCTCAAGGAGGTTTATGAGTCAAAGCAATTTTGTTCATGCTCACAATTCTGCAAAAACTGTAATCAAATGTTGTATATGCAATCAAGTTGGACATATATCTTCCAAGTGTTCTCTAAAGGGATATAATTCATCACCTCACAAAAGATACCAAACAAAAGGGGGCCTCCAGTGGATAAAGAAGGTGAATAAATGTGACTTGGCTTTAACTGCTCAAGATTTGAAGAGTCAATGGTATTTGGACAATGGCTGCTCTAAACACATGACAAGAGACAAAAACAAGTTTTTAACTCTTGATGAAAAGAAATTGGGCAATGTCACTTTTGGAAATGACAAATCAGGAAAGATCAAGGGAAAAGGATCAGTCAGCATAGACAATGGCAGAGGAAAGGCCCAAGATGTATTATATGTAGATGGGCTGAAAGCAAATTTACCGAGTGTCAGTCAGATGTGTGATAAAGGCTGTGAAGTTCTCTTTAGAGCACAAGATTGTGTAGTCAGATCAAGCACAAAAGGAAAAACTCTACTCAAAGGTGTTCGAACAGAGAGTAATGTGTACATAGTGAAAGAGGAGGATGAAGCCTGCCATCTTAGCAAACTCGAGGAGTCATGGTAATGGCATAGGAGATTGGGACATCTCAGCTTTGACCATATCATTAGACTGAGCAAGAAGAAAGCTGTCAGAGATATGCCAGAATTAAAAAGGCCCTCGAACACAATATGCAAATCCTGTCAGTTGGGAAAACAAACTCGCACATCCTTTAAATCTAAAGAAGAGCTATCAACAAGAAGACCACTGCAACTTGTGCACATGGATCTGTGTGGACCTGCAAGAACTAAAACACCAAGTGGAGAGTCCTACTTTATGCTGATAATAGATGATTTCTCCAGAATGACATGGGTTGCTTTTCTCAAGAATAAATCAGAAGCTCTGGACAAATTCAAAACATTTAAAGCATTAGCAGAAAATTAGACAGGATGCAAGCTGAAATGCATCAGATCAGACAGAGGAGGTGAATTCACTGATTATGACTTTGCAGACCTATGTAATGAACATGGAATAAAGCAACAATTTACTATAGCAGGGACACCTCAGCAAAATGGAGTAGCAGAGAGACAAAACAGGTCTGTACAACAAATAGCAAGAGCTATGATGCAAGAGAATAATATTGCTCAAACCTTCTAGGCAGAAGCAGTGCACACAGCAGTACATATCCTTAATAAAGCTCACTTAAGGCCAAGCAGTGACAAGACTCCCTATGAACTATGGCATGGAAAGCCAGCTTCAATAAAACATTTTAGAGTCTTTGGTAGCAAGTGTTACATAAAGAATAATGATGAAAACCTTGGGAAATTTGATGCAAGAGCAGATGAAGGGATTTTTCTAGGATATGCTTCCAAAAGTAAAGGGTACAGGTGCTACAACAAGACTCTTCGGAAAATAATTGAAAGTATTGATGTGAGATTTGATGAAGAATTTCCAAACAATACAAGAAATACAGACTGCTGCAGTCCATCAGTTAATCATGAAGAAGAAGACCAGAATGATGATGAAACCGGCAAGACAACAGAAGATGCAGAGCTGAGCTCAAAAACCTCCTCAAGATACACTCAGAAGAATCATCCTGAAGATCAGATCATAGGAGACAAGAAAGCAGGAGTCCAGACAAGAAGGCAGCTAACAAAACAAACAGAAGAAGTATACATAGCCATGTTATCACAAATAGAGCCAAAGAAATTTGAAGAAGCTAGCAAGGACAAGTATTGGATAAAAGCAATGAATGAAGAATTGGACCAAATTGAGAAGAACAATACCTGGGAACTAGTTCCTAGACCTATTGAGAAAAATATCATTGTTTCAAAATGGGTATTCAAAAACAAAATGAAGCAAGGACAAGTAATCAGGAATAAAGCCAGGCTAGTCTGCAAAGGATACTCACAAATAGAAGGACTTGATTTTGATGAAACATTTGCCCCTGTAGCCAGAATGGAAGCTATCAGAATGTTCCTGGCATTTGCATGCTACCAAGATTTCAAGGTATATCAAATGGATGTAAAATCAGCTTTTCTTAATGGCGATCTAGAAGAAGAAGTGTACATGGAACAACCAGAAGGTTTCTCATTGACAGATAAAGAAGACTATGTATGCAAACTGAAAAAAGCCCTATATGGACTGAAACAGGCTCCTCGTGCTTGGTACTCAAGACTGGATAAATATTTGCAAAAACAGGGTTTTAAAAGAGGTGGAGTAGACAACAATCTATACATAAAAGCGCATGAAAATGAACTCCTAATTTTTGTTGTATATGTTGATGAAATTATGTTTGGAAGCAACAGAGAAGAGCTAGCAAAAGGATTTGCAGAAGAGATGAAATCAGAGTTTGAAATGTCCATGATTGGAGAGCTCAGTTTCTACTTGGGACTGCAAATTCAGCAAAAGAACATAGGGACATTCATCTCTCAAGAAAAGTACTTAAAAGAAATACTGAAAAGATTCAAAATGGAGGACTGCAAACCTGTGACTACCCCCATGATCACGGGATGCAAGCTGTGTGCTGATGATGGGTCGGCAGATGTAGACCAAAAACTCTACAGATCCATGATAGGAAGCCTGTTGTATTTGACAGCATCTAGACCAGACATCATGCTAGCAGTAGGACTAGTGGCAAGATATCAAGCAACACCTAAACAAAACCATCTTCTGGCAGTAAAACGAATACTCAGATATCTACAAGGAACAGTACAGTATGGACTTTGGTATCCTAAAAGCAAGAGCTTCACGTTAACAACTTACACAGATGCAGATTGGGCCAGCTGTGTTGATGACAGGAAAAGTACAAGTGGAGGTGCTTTCTATCTAGGAGAAAGTCTGGTGGCATGGTTAAGCAAGAAACAAACATCCATCTCTCTGTCTACAGCTGAAGCAGAATATATAGCAACAACAGCATGTTGTACACAAGTCATGTGGATGAAGCAAACTCTTCAAGATATGAAGGTAAGCATTGATGAACCTATTTCAATCAAATGTGATAATACAAGTGCTATAAGTATATCTAAAAATCCTGTGCTTCATTCAAAAACCAAACATATTCCAATCAAGTATCATTTCCTCCGAGAACAAGTGGCTCAGAAAATAGTAAAACTGGAATATGTACCAACAAAAGAACAAACAGCTGATATATTTACTAAACCTCTTGCTAGAGAACCATTTCAATATTTGAGAGATAGACTAGGGGTAGTATCTGCAAATGCTACTCTCTGATATAAAGAGAAAGCACAATTTCAGGGGGAGAACAAAAACGAAAATATCATTCCAGGGGGAGAACAGCCAACAAGGAAAGCATAAAACAGGTCCACAGGATCAGTATTATCAGTAGTATCAGCATTATCAGCATAATCTCAGTATTATCAGCGTTCAGCATGGAAAAGCAACAAGGACCCTTCAATTGAAAAATGCATCATCTCCGTCTGCAATCTAACACAGATTACAGGCACTACAAATGAAACACAGCTATAAAACATATTCCTCAAAGTGTCCTCTCAACAAGTTTTATACATCACTCTGGAGCAGCATGGTACAAATTCAGCAGAAGAGGACCTAAACGTAACTCAGAGAAAGGAAATGAAAAAAGCAACCCTTTGCCATTGATGTCAAAGGGGGAGGAAGAACAAACAAGAAAAGCAAGAGAAGGAAAACAGAGAAAAGTGGATTGCCATCAATGCCAAAGGGGGAGACTGTTGGAAATATTGTCATTGATGGCAAAGGAGGCAGCAAAGACAGAGACAGGCAAAGAGAACAGCATAGCAGCAAGATGTAGAGAGGGTAAAGCAGCAGAGATAGGGTCATTTAAAGAAGAAGTAGCAAAAGGAGAATGAAGGAAGCAAGGAGCAAGATTAGACAAGAAGAAGAGAAAGAAGCAGAGAGACAACAGAGTAGCAGAGGCAACAAGAAGCGCAAAGGAGACAGGAGGAAGAAGAATGTCAAAATGTAACAGTCAAACAGCAGAGCGGAAGCAACGGCAGAGACAGAGATAGATGCACAGCTAAGGCAAAGGCAGAGGAAGTGCATATAAAAGCAGAGCCGTTATATCAAAGATAGAGCAGTCGAGACAGAGGCAGCGAATACAGAGGCAGTGAAGCGGTCGAGCGGCAGAGCCGTTATTACAAGCAGAGGAAGAGTAGAAAATTCCGGGAATCGCTTAACCCAAGCGGCAAACATATATATATATATATAGACAAACCTTATTCCAGGAATCGTATACTCCAGCGGCAAGTATTGCGCTTTATATTCAAAGGTCCAAAACATATTTATGAAGTTATACGGAGCGCATAATACAAAGTTTTATAAGGCGGGAATCGCAATATCGCAACTTCACAAAATTGTGCCATCGCACCATCGCAATATCGCAACTTCGCAACTTTGCGCCATCACACAATCGCAATATCGCAACTTCACAACATTGCGCCATCGCACCATCGCAATATCGCAGTTGGTTGAAATTTCACAGCAACTATCACAAATTAGAAATTTGCGATTGCGATCAATTACATTTGAAAACGTGTCAGGTGGGCCCGAAAGGTGTTCTATATGTTTTAAAACAGGCTTTAGTGTATGTGCCGAGAGTATGTTAAGGCGTATTAAAATGGCAGATTATATGATTAAAACATCTTATAATTAAGTCAAGAGACAAAGTTGGGTTATATATATATATTAAAAGGCGCTGTCATATACATATATATTATATATATATAACACTGTTGTGATAGGCCGTATGGTCTGTAGACCCATGGGCCTCAGCTTCAGGGGAGGGTGATTATTTATGTAATACAATTGTGATATATGTATGTTCTGGCCTACGGAATGTTCCACATCAACAAGACACTTGCTACGAGTCAGCAGTCACGTATTTTTCTAAAAGACACTGATATAAAAGCACTGTTACATATATACAGCAATTACACCACAGTAGAGGACAAAATAGAATACAGAGCATAAAAGAGTTAAAACATAATCACAGAAAAAGACAAAATACAGTCAAAGAAAAGACAAATGCGCAGCTATCCAAGAGGGTGAATGAGTGAGCTGGAATTCACCTTGTAATTGGAATGTAAATATTTTAATTGTTTTTATTGTTTGTGATGCATTGGCAAGTCTCCGAGAAAGAACAAATATCCCACTGTAATATTAAAATAAGCACCTACAGTTACATTTTTCTGAGTAAGCTGAAAAGAGATGAGAAGGCAGAAGGCAAAGAGACATGGCTGTCCATTTCGAATTCCCAGTGGAATACAAACAGCCATGAAGCTATTTTTGTATAAACAGGGTAATATCCAAGGGGAGATTGTTGACGAAAAAGGAGTGAGAGAAGAAGAGAGTATGCAACAGAATTAAAGAGAGTTGAAGAGAATAAGCAAGCTGCACGAAGAATGTGAATAAGGAGGAGCTGAGCAAAGAAGAAGAAGGGGCTGAGCAGAGATGATGCAGGTCTGATATAAGAGTTGATGAACAACAGAGAAGAAGGTACAGAACAGAGCCGATATCCAAGGTAAATCAGCAAGTGTTTTTCTTTTGAAAGAGTAAGGAAGTTGGAGCTTCCCTATCAAGTTGTAGCTTGATAGATGTCAGTTGTAGCTGACTGAGGTAGGAGCCTCCTGTAGGTTGGTGCCTACAGAAAATAGATGGGAGTTGGTGCTTCCACATCAAGTTGTAGTTTGATAAAATGTCAGTTGTAGCTGACTGAGGTAGGAGCCTCCTGTAGGTTGGTGCCTGCAGAAAATAGATGGGAGTTGGAGCTTCCTTGCAAGTTGTAGCTTGCAGAATTGAGGTTCGAGCCTCCTGTAGGTTGGTGCCTGCAGAAAATCAGTGGTGAGAGGGAGTTGGAGCTTGCCTTTGCATCACAACAATAATAAGATGTGGTTTTCTCCCTTTATGGGTTTCCACGTATATCTGGTGTCTATATGCATGATGTCTATGTGTTGATATGATATATCTACTCTGCTAATACTTGCTGCTAACATATTAAGACTGTTGGTACATTATCTAATCTGCTTATTAATTGCTGCTCATAAATAAAGATTGCTCACACATTATGTTGATCATGAAATGAAGGTGTTAATAAAGTAAAATAAGTTTTAAAGAAAAAGTTTTAAAAGTCCATGAATGTGTTAAACTGATTCACCCCCCCCCCCCCCTCTCAGTTTAACTAAGAGTTCAACAAGAAAAGCATAGTGAAGCAATGAACACGATGACAAAACTCTTCAATAAGCTAAATGATAAGATAGATAAGTTAAGTCAGACACAACCTCCAATATTCCCAAATGTGGAACATAATCAACTGAACAATGTAGCTAATTCAAATCATAATCATGAATATGACATGTTTGAAAAAGAGCAATTGAATGAGGTTGAATTGGAAATCAGCTCACATGAAAGCTATATTGCTGAAATACCTAGAAGTAGAGACTCTGAAATCAACCATGAAAGTTATAGAGCTGAGAAGCCAATAGAAGAAAATGCAACTCAATCCACTAATAAAGCCAGAAATGCAACAACAGAAGTTATTGAGAACTTTTATATAAATGAAAATCCAATGTCAGAAAAAGAAACAATGTTGGTGAAGGAGCCACATAAAGAATTCAACGTGACTGCTATCACAGATGCAACTACAGACATAGTCATTGAAAATGAAAGAGACCATGAAAATATAGATTCTTATAAACAGCAAAATGTTTCATCACCAGAATTGAAAGAAAAATGTGAAGAGACAAACACATCTGAAGCCATTGATACAATGCCAGAAGCTGTTAAGGCCTTCGGTGATGAAGCAGATATAGTTGTTAGGAAGGAAGCATTTGATGATGGGGAGAAGTTACATCAGACAATAATTGTTGGTAACTTACCTCTAAATCTAAAAAGGAACAAAGAAGAATCACCAGCAGTACCAGGAATAGGATCTGACCCTGTCAATATCAAATCTTATCACTATCCACATCACCAAAATATTGAACTCGAGGAGATGCTCCACGATATTTTTAAAATGTGGGAAGCAAGAGCCCGCCGCTCAAGAAACCCAGGCGTTCGTCAGCATTGTCCATCATTACGTATGCTTTGAGGAGGACAAAGCATCTTTAAGAGGGGCAATGTTATGTATATTTTATTAATTATTAGTTAGATATAGTTATCTTAGGTTTTATTAAGTGAAAGGGCATGATCAAAGATCATGCCTCTTCACCAAGGGACACCATGAGGCTATATTTAAAGCCTCGGTGATTCCCCATTCTAATCATATCTCATATCCTTCATCTTATCAATAATAATATATAATTATCAAGTTTACCAGAGTTTTTACACTCCAATTTGGCACTAGAGCTTCAGGTTAGCTGCAGATTTTTTATCTTTTATTCTCTATCAGGTTTCCAAGGTTGGAACCTAGATTTGTTGTACTCATAACTACTTAATAATAAAACCCTCATATCTACTGAACCGGTTTTCCTGCTTTGGGTTTTTCCAAGGACTTATGTCCAAAAATCTATGTGTCACTTTGTTGTATGAGTGAATTATTCAGTAAATGATCTGCATGTGTAGGTTGTAGTTGTGTTTATTTTCAGTGTTTTCTGAATCTAATTTCTAAAAATAAATTGTATAAATTAAAACAAGGAAGAGGAAATAAACCAATATAGTGCAATAGAATTTTCACATGGTATCAGAGCGATAGCAGATCAAGCTAAATCTCCAGCAAATCCGTTGAAGAAATATTTTTGCAGGGTGGCAGACGAAGCAGTAGATCCGGAAAGGGAATCTTGACAGCAGGAGGATGCAGATCCAGAGGGAGACAACATTGAAGCTGCAGAAGGCCTCTAAGCTTACACATACCCTTCCCAGGGCCGCATAAAGACTGCATCACCCAGTCTAGGGTTATGTAGTTCACTTCTAAGAAGCGTCGGGACTGCGCTGGGCCAGCGAGGAAGACGTTGTCCAGTTACTTCTCCTATTGCGGAAGAATCTTGCCAAGATCTAGAAGCAGTGGTTCAAATCTTCAGCAGTGCTGGTGGGGTAGAGATTCTGCAGTTGTAGAATTGTGCCTAGCTAAGGCAACAAAGGCGAGAGGAAGACAGTAATTCAACAAATCTGAGCCAAACAGATCTGAGATTCGATCAAGAGGATCGAAAAATACTATCCGTTTGAGTTTTGGTGGAAGATTTCCAAGAGGGAAGTCAGTGTGTAGAAAGAAGCGGTTACTGGAGGATTTCTAGTCACCAAGAAACCCAGATCCAGAGGGAGAAGTATTGTTTGCTTCAGATCTGAGCAAAGATGGCTCGATATGGATTGAGGGATCAAGACAGGTTGGATGGCATATCCAACTATGTCATCTGGAAGGCCAGAATTCTCTCAGTTCTAGATGAGTATGGTCTCAAAGATCATGCAGAGCAGACACTTGTTGTACCAATTGGTGCAGATTCACTCAAGAAGTATGAAGAAAATCAAGCATAGACAAAGCGGTTGATCATAGACGGAGTCAAGGATCACGTGATTCCGCATTTGCTGGTAAGAATACAGCAAATGCCATGTGGACGGCTATGGAGGTGATGTACCAAGAAGGCTCTGTGCAAAGAAGAATGCTTCTTGAGAATCAGATGCGGATGTTCCAAATGGTGAAGGGTGAAGAGATAGATCCATTTCTCTTCAGACTTCAAGCTATCCGTGACCAGCAGATTAGCATGGTTGCTACTCCAGATGAAGGGCTCCTAGTGAGGACGACCCTAAATGCTATCTCTGAAGAATGGGAGACGATTTTTCAAAGCATTCTGGGAAGGGCAGGGTTACCATCATGGGCAGATATGTGGGCTATTCTCTCCCAAGAGGAGATCAGGAGGATCACCAAGAAACATTCTTTTAGTGGAAGAAGCGGATCAGCCAGAGTGAAGAAAGAAGAGGAGGAGGATGTAGCCCTTGCATCAAGGGAAAAGAAGCAAGGGAAGAAAAAGAAGGACCTCTCCAAGGTCTGGTGCTTTAACTATGGTGATCTTGGTCATTTCGCCAGCAATTGTCCTAAGAAGAAGGACAAAGGAGCCTCTGATTCCAAGGTTGTAGCGGCTAATGACGATGGCTCTGATGATGATGCAGCCGTGAGTACTCATGCACCTCGAGAGAAGAGGTGGGGTGACATGGATCTGTAGAGAGCTACAGATTTTGGGCGAGATCCTTGAGCCAACCCTACTCTTGGATCACATACAAGCTATGGGAGCCTTAAGACGATAGCGGGATGAGTCGGTAGATGGTTGCAGATGGCCACATTGAAGCGAAAGAGGGAGTTGTAGAGCTAAAGAGGGAGCAGTGTAATGCAGAGACAACAACAGCGTGAAGGTAGCAGCGCAGAGAGGTTGATGGGACTTAAGCAACACAGAGAAGCTGGGCTCACGCAGTGCAATGTTGCAGCATCACAGTGTCTCAAGGGGGACAGCGTGATTCAACATCCAAAGAGCTTCAGTGGTGGAGGGCAACTTGACTTGTCTGTCAAACAGTTGGGCAGAGTTATTCAGTTGCTTACTTCTCAGCAACTGAGTTGCAGTGCGGCAGTTAGCAGTGGTAGTGCTATGGGCAGCATGATGCAACAATTTGAGAGGGAGTTGCAGTACAGATGTAGCAGTGTCAGTGACAGTGGCATGGGAAACAATACAAAGAGCAGCAGTCAGTGGATGGAGGGCAGCAGGCCAAGCATCAACAACACAAACCAAGTACTCCAGCTCTTGTAATACATGGTGTGATGTATTGCTAGAGTACACTCCTGATGCTAAGAGGGATTGTTGAGATTTTGTGTATTTGGGGTAGCATCAGTTGTGCTCTAAGTCCCAAATTTGTGGAGGGACTAGAGTACACTTGATCTACAAGACCCAGAAATGGATTTGAGAATTTTCAAGTTGTGTTCAAGTTATTCAAATAATTAATTATTTTTAATAGATTTCCTAAGTCTAACTCAGGAAAATAAAATAATTAAAGTGAATTAATTAACACATGTGCTGAAATTGTCTTAAGTCACGTGGATCAAGCAGTCTTTTAATCTTAGCTGTTGATGGATGATTTAATCTCGGTCGTTGAAGGGTTCAACGAAAAAGTATAAGAGAAAGGCCTGAGATTCAGTTGAAGACACACAATTTTTTGTAGAACTGAGGAATAGATCTGGAATTCTAGGGCAGGTTTTGCTAAGAATTTCCAGTGGAATTTCCTGCAGTGAGGGGTAGTATTGGTTGAGGGAATGATCTGATTCCAAGAGCCAAGAAACATCAATGTGGAGATTTTGTGTATTTGGAGTAGCCTCAGTTGTGCTCTAGCTCCCAAATTTTGTGGAGGGACTAGAGTACACTTGATCTAAAATACCCAAAAATGGATTGGAGAAATTTCAATTGGTGTTCAAGTTATTCAAATAATTAATTATTTTTAATGGATTTCCTAAGTCTAACTTAGGAAAATAAAATAATTAAAGTGAATTAATTAACACATGTGCTGAAATTGTCTTAAGTCACATGGATCAAGCAGTGTTTTAATCTCAGCCATTGATGGATGATTTAATCTCGGTCGTTGAGGGTTCAACGAAAAAGTATAAGAGAAAGGCTTAAGGGTCAGTTGAAGACACAACTTTTTGTAGAACTGAGGAATAAATATGGAATTCTAGGGCGGGTTTTGCTAAGAATTTCCAGTGGAATTTCCTGCAGTGAGTGGTAGTATTGGCTGAGGGAATGATCTGATTCCAAGAGCCAAGAGACAACAATGTTGAGATTTTGTGTATTTGGGGTCGCATCAATTGTGCTCTAGCTCCCAAATTTTGTCGAGGGACTAGAATACACTTGATCTAAAAGACCCAGAATTAGATTGGAGAAATTTCAGTTGGTGTTCAAGTTATTCAAATAATTAATTATTTTTAATGGATTTCCTATGTCTAACTTAGGAAAATAAAATAATTAAAGTGAATTAATTAACACATGTGCTGAAATTGTCTTAAGTCACATGGATCAAGCAGTCTTTTAATCTCAGCCGTTGATGGATGATTTAATCTCGGCTGTTGAAGGGTTCAACGAAAAAGTATAAGAGAAAGGCTTGAGGGTCAGTTGAAGACACACAGAGGCAGAGCACTGAAGCTAAGTTGAGATTTTAGAGCGGGTTTGCTACGAATTCTCAGAAGTGTTTCAGTTGCAGAGAGGGGAATTTAGGCCAAGGGGGTGATCTCATACCGGGGTCTAGAATACACAAGAGGCAGAGATCAACTCAAAGGACAGTGTAGAGAAGCAGAGTAGCTGCAGCAGCAAGGACAACGCAGTCTCTCCAAGGACAGCGTGATTTTCAGCTGGAAACCCTTAGAGGTTATGCAGAGACCCTAAGGGGCAGTGTAAGGCGTGCGTCACCCAGTCTGGGGTAACACAGTCCTTTTCGGAGCAGCGTTGAGGGTCAAAGGGGCTTCAGAGGCTGACGTGGAGGCTTCAGGGGCAACGCTGGGGTTTCTAGGCCCTAATTTTCGCTGAGTTCTGTAAATCTTGTTTGAGGGTGTGGATCAGTCATTATTTTGGCCCTAGATCAGCCAGTGAGTTGTAGATCTATTATTTCTCTGTTGGGTTTTCCAAAACTGGAACCCAGGCTTGTTGTATTCAGAATATTCTTAATAATAAAACCCTCCAGCAGCCAGAGACCAGTTTTCCCGCATTGGGTTTTTCTGGGCCTATTTGTCCAGAAATAACTGTGTCACTTTGTCTATGTGTGCATGAACTTTTTCTAGATTTGAATTGGTGGAGATTTGTTATGTGTTTTGCTTTGATTTTAACTTGAATTTATTCAGTTAATAACTTATTAAAGTAGGAGGAGCGTAACCAAAGTAACAGTAAAAATTTCTGCATTAAGTGTAAAGTTTCAGCAATTTCCATATGGTATCAGAGGAATTGCAGATCTAGGAGAGTCACCTGCAAGAGACTGAAGGTTCTAGCTGCAGGAAGTAGTTGGAAAAGCAGCAGAAAGCAGATCTGAAGGGACAACGCAGTTTTTAGAGGCAGATGCAGGCAGAGGGAAGGGTGACGCTGTCTAACGCTGTTTCCTAGCAGGCCCACGCAATTACTGCGCAGAGGCAGTTCAGAAACAACGTTGGATTAGTCTGAAGCCAGCTAGTGTGATGCAAATTTGAATCTGTCATATCCATAAAAGACTAAAGATTGCTACAAAAATTCAGAAGGTGCTAGTGGGGTTAAATTTCTAAAGTTTTCAGATTTTTAGCCTAAGCACAAGTGACAAAGAGAGGGAGGAGATCATCTTCTCAGAGGGTTTCTAGCCTAAAGAAACATACAGTTTGATCATAGGATCAAAGAGAGCTGAATCATAGTTGATTTGGCAGATTTCCAAGGAGGGAAATTAGTTGTCAGAGGGAGCAGAAGGTGCCTATTTCGCCAAGGGCCTTAGATCCATTTCTCTAGCAAAGAGAAAAGGAAGCTCAGACACATTCTGAGCAGATGGCTCCTCATGGAATATGTCATCAGGACAGGCTGGATGGCCTCTCCAACTTCTCAGTTTGGAAGACAAGGATCTTGATAGTCCTTGAGGCATACAATCTTAGAGACCATGCAGAGCAAACTCTAGCCACATGGACTGATCCTGATCTCCTACGGAAGCATAAGGAAGCTGTTGGCAATGCCAAGTGGCTGATTATGGATGGAATTAAGGACCATATTGTACCACATACAGCTGAGACAAAGACAGCTAATGAAATGTCGAAGGCCTTAATCTCCCTATATGAGGGAAAATCTGTCCAAAGAAAGATGTTGTTGGAGACACAGATGAGGTCATTCATGATGACCAAGGGAGAAGACATGGAGCATTTCCTCTTCAAATTGTAGTCAATCAAAGATCAGTTGACTGCAACGGGCGCTAAGGTGGAAGACGATGTGATAGTTTAGGACTGCCCTCAATGCAGTCACAGATGAGTGGGAAACCTTTGTCCAAAGTATCTTGGGCAGAGCAGACCTCCCAGATTGGGACAGCTTGTGGTCAATTCTGCATCAAAAAGAACTCGCAAATTCACCAAGAAGCAGCACAACTCTAGATTGAGCAAAGTGAAGAAGGAAGATGAAGAAGCTGCAGCCTTAGCATCAAAGAGGCAGTAGGGAAAGAAGAAGAAGGATCTGTCAAAGATCAAGTGCTTCCAGTGTGGTGAAATGGGACATTTTGCCAGCAATTGTCCTCAGAAGAAAAAGGACAAGGAAGCTTCTTCTTCCAAGGCTGTTGTGGCATTTGATGGGTCGGAAGATGGGACAACCGTGAGCGCTCATGAGCCACAAAGGTGGGGCAACGTGGATATGTAGAGGAGCTACATATCTAAGGTAGGATCCTTGAGTCAGTCCTACTCTTGGATCACATACGAGCTACGGGAGCCTTAAGACGATAGCGGGATGAGTCAGGAGAAGGTTGTAGATGACCACATTGAAGAGGAAGAGGGAGTTGAAGAGCTAAAGAGTGAGCAACGTGATGCAAAGGCAGCAACAGCGTGGAGGTAGCAACACAGAGTGGCTGATGGGACTTTAGCAATGCAGAGAAGCTGGGCTCACGCAGTGCAGTGTTGCAGCATGACAGTGTCTCTAGGAGAACAGCGTGATTTAGCATCTAGGGAGCTTCAGTGGTGGAGGGCAACTTGACTTATTTGTCAAACAGTTGGGCAGAGTTATTCAGTTGCTTACTTCTCAGCAACTGAGTTCCAGTGCAGCAGTTAGCAGTGGCAGTGCTATGGGCAGCTTGATACAGCTATTTGAGAGGGAGCTGCAGTAGAGATGTGGCAGTGTCATTGATAGTGGCATGGGCAGCAGTACAGAGAGTAGCAGTGCAGTAAATGGAAGGCAGCAGGCCAGGCATCAACAGCACAGATCCAATGCTCAAGATCTTGTAATGCATGGTGTGATGTATTGTTAGAGCACACTCCTGATGCTAGGAGGGAGTGTTGAGATTTTGTGTATTTGTGGTAGCATCAGTTGTGCTCTAGCTCCCAAATTTTGTGGATGGACTAGAGTACACTTGATCTACAAGACCCATAAATGGATTGGAGAAATTTCAGTTGGTGTTCAAGTTATTCAAATGGTTAATTATTTTTAATGGATTTCCTAAGTCTAACTTGGGAAAATAAAATAATTAAAGTGAATTAATTAACATGTGCTGAAATTGTCTTAAGTCACATGGATCAAGCAGTCTTTTAATCTCAATCGTAGATGGATGATTTAATCTCGGCCATTGAAGGGTTCAACGAAAAAGTATAAGAGAAAGGCTTGAGGGTCAGTTGAAGACACACAAAAGAAGAGCACTAAAGCTAAGCTGAGATTCTAGAGCAAGTTTGCAAAGAATTCTCAAAAGTGTTTCAGCTGCAGAGAGGGGAATTTAGGCCAAGGGGATGATCTGATCCCAGGGTCTAGAATACACAAGAGGCAGAGATCAACTCAAATGACAGCGCAGAGAAGCAGAGTAGCTGCAGCAGCAAGGACAATGCAGTCCCTTCAAGGACAGCGTGATTTTTCAGCTGGAAACCCTGAGAGGTTACGCAGAGACCCTAAGGGGTAGTGTAAAGCTTGCGACACCCAGTCTGGGGTAACGCAGTCCTTTCCGAAGCAGCGCTGAGGGTCAGAGGGGCTTCAGAGGCTCATGTAGAGGCTTCAGGGGCAGCGCTAGGGTTTCTAGGCCCTAATTTTGGCTGAGTTCTGTAAATCTCGTTTGAGGGTGTGGATCAGTCATTATTTTGGCCCTAGATCAGCTAGTGAGTTGTAGATCTATTATTTCTTTGTCGGGTTTTCCAGATTTGGAACCCAGGCTTGTTGTATTCAAAATATTCTTAATAATAAAACCCTCCAGCAGCCAAAGACCGGTTTTCCCGCATTGGGTTTTTCCAGGGACTATTTGTCCACAAATATCTGTGTCACTTTGTCTATGTGTGCATGAACTTGTTCTAGATCTGAATTGGTGGAGATTTGTTATGTGTTTTGCTTTGATTTTAACTTGAATTTATTCAGTTAATAACTTATTAAAGTAGGAGGAGCATAACCAGATTAACTGTAAAAATTTATGCATAAAGTGTAAAGATTCAGAAATTTCCAGAAGCAAGAGGCAAGAGGAGCAGCTCAAGGACAGCGCAGAGAAGCAGAGCAGAAGCTACGCAAGTGCTACGCAGAGGCACTAGGAGGCTTCAGAAATCACATAGAGGGTCTTTTAGGGCCAGCATGAGACTGTGAGACCCTTCCAGGGGTGACGCAGTCACTTGTGGTGCAGCGCAGTGGCATTTGAGGCTAGCAGGGTTGACGCTGAGGCTTCAGGGGCAGCATTGAGGGTTTCTAGGGTCAGATTGGCTCGAGTCCTGTAAATCCCGTTTGAGGGTGTGGATCAGTCAGATATTTGGCACTAGAGCTTAAGGTTAGCTGCAAATTTTATATCTTTTATTCTCTGTAGGGTTTTCCAAGGTTGGAACCTAGATTTGTTGTATTCAGAACTACTTAATAATAAAACCCTCATATCTGTTGAACTAGTTTTCCCACTTTGGGTTTTTCCGGGGACTTACGTCCAAAAATCCATGTGTCACTTTGTTGCATGAGTGAATTATTCAGTAAATGATCTGCATGTGTAGGCTGTAGTTGTCTTTATTTTCGGTATTTTCTGAATCTAATTTTTGAAGATAACTTTCATAGATTAAAACAAGTAGGAAGAAATAAAACAATATAATGCAATAGAATTTTCACACTGGAAAGCCCTCAAACTCCGCAGTGGTAATGCCTCTCCTTTGGACCAACTGGGCATCAATAAATTTGTGGGTGGCCTCACTGTCTACCAAGACTGAGACATGCTACCCCTGCACTATGCCCCCGATCCTCATGGTCAGAAATTTGGGTATCCCGCATAAAGAAGCAAGGACTCCCCCAAATGGTGTAAATGATGGTCCTCCTGTTGGAGGTGGTGGTGGTGGAGCTCTCTCTGATGGCCCCTCGCAGTCTCCTCCCTCAAACTCCAACTCCAACTCATCCTCTTGATCACTGTTTGAGAAAACCTCGATATATTGGGCTTTGCCTGCTGTGCATTGATGGCCTGGTTCCCACGACTCCCGACATGTAAAACATAGTTTCCTCCTCTTGAGGTCTCTCCTAGTCTCGTCATCCAATTGTCCTCTCCCTGGAGCTGCTCTCTGCGCTAGTGCAAGTCTAGTGTCACCCCCTTTCTGAGGGTAGGGAGTGCGTGATGGAAAACGTGCCCGAGTCTTGAGGATTGCCCCTTGCAAATTCCTCATACAAGTCACAGCTTCCAATAAAGTGTGGGGTCTGCGTGACTTCACCAGTCCACACAATGGCTTTGTCAATCCCTCTACAAAAATGTACACCCTTCTAGCATCCAACAAATCAGGCACCATAACTGAAACTTGCAGGAACTCTGAAATATAATTCTCAGGATGTCATGTCTCCCTGAGTTGGGTCAGCTCCCTGAAGTGAACCTCTGCATCCCCTCGATCAAAATGCACTACTACACTTTTTGTGAAGTCGTCATAGGCAGTCATGTTAGCATGTCCCAAAGTAGACAAGCCATGAAACCACCAATCGCATGCCTCTCCCTCTAGATGTAAAGTGGTCGTTTTAATGGCCTTCGTCTTGGTCATCCTGTTGAGCTGGAAATATGTATCCAACTTCTCCACCCAAGCACGAGTTGAGCTCTTGGCAATGCCATCATATGTGGGGAAAAACGTCCTCCCAATGGTACACTGCAACTCATAGCTCTGCATGCCTTGGCCTCCATGGCCCCTTCCCCTCTCATTCTGTTGGAGCTGGTAATAACCTCTGAAGGGTAGTGCTGCTCTGAAATTATCTCCCATGGGTTGCCATACTCTAAAATATTCTTCTTCATCAAGTCCCACTTGTTCCACCGGTACTAAACTTACGAAAGAAGGTATCATAGCTCTAGCAGGCCCACTAGAAGATGGTGGTTGCGTAGTAGGCAAGGGTTGATCATACTGTTGAGAGGCTTCGGAAGTCTCTCCAAATAGAAAATTTTGTGTGCTTCGCTCCCGGTTCGACATCTTGATCTCATTAAGCATATCTTTTTGTCCCTTTGCCAAATCATTTATGGCCTTCAAAATATTGTCAAAGGCCACCTACTCCTTTCCCTTGGGCTCTCCCATGTCTTCTACTAACACCTCCTTCCCCCGATCCTCAGTGTCTGGAGTAATCTCCAACTCCCTCTCTTTGCTTCGGTACCTTTGCTTCCTATAAATGATATACTATCTATCTTCTTCTCACATAAAAAGGTCTTCCCACGGCTGAGCCAAGATCTAAGCTCTAATACCATTGTAATGTTCCAAAATAGGAAAAACAGTGCTAATACTGAAAATCACGAATGTACACCATGGAAATTCAAAACATTGCAATAAAATACTTAGAACAATATGAAACAATGAAGCATCTGAGCCATTTTATTATGGAAATGGGCAATAGTACAAATATATAGAAGAGATGCACCTGGGCTAGCCTTTTTGGCAAGCGGAGCAAAGCCAAGATGAAACAACAAAACCTAGAAAAACTGCCCAATGCTGCTCTGCATTGTCCTAGTGATTCTGCACTAGCTACAGCAATGGAATAGTTGGAAATCCCACCTCTGGTGCTCAGAAAATTCTCCAAAATTACACTCGGACTCCTCAAGCCTATCTAGCGAAAACCCAGAAATCTTTTGGCCTTATCATTGCCCTCCAAAAATGACCTCCAATAGGCCATACGCTCCCTAGTAGTTGTTGAAGCACTCTTTCTACAAAATCACTAACGAAGTAAACACAAATAGCGAAGTAAACACAAATAGTAGTCTACACATACAGATCATTTACTAAATATGATGCACATATGACAAAGTGACAGATTTTTCGGACAAATGTCCTCGGAAAAACCCAATGCGGGAAAACCGGTGCAACTAGCTCTGGAGGGTTTTATTATTATGCAAAATCTGAATACAACAATTTCTGGGCACTAGACATGGTTGGCCCTATAGAGAAAATCACGACAGTAATACCTCTTTCACTTAGAGACCGAAAATACGGTTAATTCACTCTCAAACAAGATTTACAGAACTCGAGCCCTTTCTGGCCCACAGGAAACCCCAACACTATCCCTCAGCCCTCTGCGCTGCTCTGGAAGGGCCTGCGTCACACTTTCTGGGCTTATGCTGCCCCTGCACTACACTGACTGGGTCTGCGTCAGCCTTGAAGGGCTCTTGCTGCCTCTGCACTACTCTTTGCATGGCTCAAGCTGATCTGCGTAGCTCTGGCTGGCCTTTGTGCTGCTTGGTATGCTGCCTCTCTTCTGCTATTGTATCCTTGGCCTCAGATCAGAATCTCTCGCCAATATTGCCCCTCACCGCACTGCAAACTCACTTCGAAATTCTTAGCAAACCACACCCTATAATTTCGACTTATCTTCATTGCTTTGCCAATGTGTGTGTCCTCCAACTGACCCCAAGCCCTTCTTTTATACTTTTCTCGTTGGAAAACCAACGGCCATGATCTAATCTCTAATCAACAGCTAAGATTAGAAGTTGCTTGATCCACGTCACTTAGAACATTCTCATCACATATTTAATTTAATTCACTTTAATCTTTTAATTTTCCTAAGTTAGACATAGGGTCCTTAATTAAAAAGATTAATTATTTGAATAACTCTTAAACCAGATGGAATTTCTCCAAACGCTTTCTGGGTCTTAGAGATCTCATGTACTCCAGTTCCTCCACAAAATTTCGAAGCTAGAGCACATCCGATGCTACCCCAAAATCTCAACACTCCCTTTTAGTGAGGAGTGTGCTCTAGCAATACATCCACACCGAATGCAAATGCTGAAGATAAAAGCTCCCTCAGATGATAATGGAAAACCAATCTAGGGTGGTACTCGAAGTCCCCTGAAGAATGGGTGAGTTCTCCGCTTGGAAAACTCGTGCTAAATAGCAAGTGACCTGGCTAAGCAGCTCAAGCATCTGAGATAAAAATTGATAATCTAAGAATGTGAAATGAAGTGAGCTTCCTTCCTTTTATAACCTTCGTTGAGCCCTCTTCCCGCCTTTTTCCTGCATACTTTGTTCCCACTCATGCCTTTTGAACCCATTATTAGTGGTATGTGTATTTCATGTGTGGGTGGTCCCCATTCATCACCAACAAGATAACATAACATAATGTTAACTAGCCTCTAACTCCTAAGTCTTCTAATGAAAAATCAAATGGGCCCCAACATCACCAAAATTGGCACTCGAGACATAAAAATAAATCCTACGACAAAACAATTTAGGAAGGGACATTACAGCCCTCCCCTCCCAAATGTTGTTGGTCCCCAAGCAACTTCAGTGTTGGATGCTCCAGTATGTGTTCACCCTCCCCGGTGGCATCCTCATTTGGCAAGCTCTTCCAACGCACCAAATACTCCATGATTGTCTTGCTCCTGAGTTTCCTCTCCCTAGTCTCCAGAATGGCCTCCGGTTCTAAAACCATATGTCCCTCATCATCAATCGGAGGCAATTCCACATCTTTCGTAATATGTTGCCCCAACACTCTCTTGAGGCATGAAATATGAAAGATATTGTGGATTCTGCTTCCTTGTGGCAACTCCAACTCATAAGCTACCTCTCTGACCCTCCTGGTCACCCAGTAAGGTACATAAAACCGGGGTTGCAGCTTCTCGGCCCCCTTTTGTTTCAAACTAGACTATTGGTATGGCTGCAAGCGTAGGAACACCAAGTCCTCCTCAAAATGTCTCTCTACCTACTGCCTGTCAACATATATCTTTTGTTGATTCTGAGTTGTCAGCAAATTATCCTTAAGAGCCTTGAGGATGTCTCTCTTGGATGCAATCTTTGGCCTTTGGGGCCCGACTATCTCCAAAAACAATGTCAGAAAAAAGTCAAAGCATAATAACCATATATAGCACAGAAAGGAGTCATACCGATGGACATATGATGTGTATTGTTGTAGCAGTATTATCCTAAGTGCAACCAACAAACCCATGCCTTTTACTGTCCGGTCACATAGTTCCTCAGATGCCCCTCTAGCCACTGGTTCACCCTCTCTATCTGGTCGTCTGTCTGTGGACCGTAACTAGTGCTCGAGGTGAGCTGTGTGCCCACTAACCTGAAAAGCTCCTGCCAGAATCCCACCATGAATTTTCTTTCTCTATCATTGACTATGGTCTTAGGGGATCCATGCAGGCGGAAAAGCTCCCTAAAGAACAAATCTACTAACTGAGAAGTTGAGTACTGAGTAGGAATAGCAAAGAAATGGTGCATATTTGGTCGGTCTTTCGACCACCATATAAATACAATCCTTCCCCTACACCGCGGGAGTCTTGTGATAAAATCCATAGAAATGGTCTCCCATTTTCTCTCGAGAATGGGTAGAGGCTGCAATAATCTCGTTGGGTCTGTTAACTTTCCCTTATTCCTCTGAAAGGCCTCACACCCTTGTACATATCTCAAAAAGTATCCCTCGAGGCCCTTCCAGGTGAAGCCCCTAATGCCTCGAAAGTGGAGAATTGTGAGCTGCATGAAGTACTCGCTCTCTCAACTGTGAGCGTAGAACCAAAAATATGCACCCCTCATAGTAGATAACCTTTGCCATCACCCGATAGCGCTCATCTGCATGAATGCCCTCTAGGATCTCACATGCTCGACGATCCTTGGAGTACTCCACTAATAATTGTGCCTTCCAATCATGGCTAATGCTCATGAGTGAAAGCCCTGCAGGTCTCCAAGATAGTGCATCGACTACCACATTGTGATTGCCCCACACATACTCAATGTCAAAATCATAGGCCTGCACCTTGCTGACCCATCTCTGTTGTCTTTCATTGAGGCCCTGCTGCCCCATGAAGTGGTGAAGACTGTTATGATCTCTCTTCACCCTGAATCTGTTACCCACCAAGTACTGTCTGAACTTGGCCAATGCATGCATAATGGGCAACATCTCCTTGTCGTATATAGAATATGACCTCTCATGTGGTAAGAGTTTCCAGCTCTTGAAAGCAATGGGGTGCCCCTCTTGGACAAGACAACTCTAATCCCCTCACCCGAAGCATCACACTCCAAGGTGAAAGATTGCGTGAAATTCGGAAGTGCCAAAACTAGGAAACTACTCATCGTCTCCTTGAGGCGATCAAAAGCTGCTTGAGCTCCATCTGTCCATGGAAAAGCCCCCTTCTTGGTCAAATCTGTGAGGGGTACTGCCAACTGTGAGAATCCCTTGACGAACTTCCTATAGTAAGTGAAAATGCCAAAAATCCCCTCAATGTTGTCACATCTCTGGGCTCCGGCCAATCCCGGATGGCCCTAATCTTCTCCTCATGCACCTTAACCCCATTTGCATCAATAATGTGTCCCAAGTACAACATCTCTATTAGCCCAAATTCACACTTGGACAATTTGGCGTAGAACTGTTGCTCCTCCAGAATACGCAACATTGTTTGAAAGTGTTGCAAGTGCTCCTCCCACGTCCTGCTGTAGATCAAGATGTTATCAAAGAAAACCTATACAAACCTCCTCAACTACCCCTTGAACACATGGTTCATGCACGACTAGAACGTGGGCAAGGCATTGGTTAATCCAAAATGCATGACCAAAAACTCGAAATGCCACTAATGACATCTGAAGGTTGTCTTTGGGATGTCTTGATCCCTCACCTGGATTTGATGATATCCTGATCGCAAATCTATCTTAGAGAAGAACTTGGCTCCTTTAAGCTCATCCATCAACTCATCAATGCACGGTATGGGATACTGATTCTTCATTGTCTTCCTGTTGAGTGCCCTATAGTCAATACACATGCGCAGAGTCCCATCCTTCCCATCCTTCTTCACCAACACAACTGAAGAAGCGAAGGTACTGAAACTCAACCTAATATGGCCCAATGCCAACAACTCTCAGATGGCCTGCTCAATCTCATCCTTATAGGATTTGGGATGCCAATAGGGAGTAGTAATAATTGCCTGCACACCAGGCTCCATCTCTATGGTATGCTCGATTCATCTATCTGGTGGTCATCCAGGTGGTATATCTCCAAACACTCTTGGATATCTATCCAACACAGCCTGTATGTTCGGTGGTGGAGGCTTGGTTTGTCCCCCGGCCTCTGAAACCCTCAACTCTATTGCCCACACTATGTCCCCATGCCTCGAGTCTGTCTCCATCCAATGAGCTGAAACTGTCTATGGGGGATATGAGTGCATACCCCAAAGAACTACTAGCTTACCATCTAGCCCGGTAAACGTCATCACGACCTGACTCCAATTGGTGGTAACTCTACCAAGGGAATACAACCATTGGACACCCAACACCACATTGGTGTCTGGCACATCCACTACAAAAAAGTGATTTGTCATCGTATAGTTCCCCATGGCCACTGTCAAAGACGGAACATATCGGTTGCACTGCATAGTCCTGTCCGCCAGAACTATAACTAAAAAGCCCTCAAACTCCGCAGTGGTAATACCTCTCCTCTGTACCAACTGGGCATCAATAAAATTGTGGGTGGCCCCACTATCTACCAAGACTGAGACACACTGACCTTGCACTATGCACCTGATCCTAATGGTCAGAAATTTGGGTATCCCACACAAAGATGCAAGGACTCCCCCAGATGGTGTAAAAGATAGTCCTCCTGTTGGAAGTGGTGGTGGTGGAGCCCTCTCTAATTGCTCCTCTCAGTATACTCCCTCAAACTCCTACTCCAACTCATCCTCCTAATCACTGTTTGAGAAAACCTCGATACAGTGGACTTTGCCTGCTGTGCACCGATGGCCTGGTGCCCATAGCTCCCGACATGTAAAGCATATTTTCCTCCTCCTGAGGTCTCTCCTAGTCTTGTCATCCAACTGTCCTCTCCCTGGAGTTGCTCTCTGCGTTGGTGCAGGTCTAGTGTCATTCCCTTTCTGAGGGTAGGGAATGCGTGATGGAAAAGGTGCCCAGGTCTTGGGGATGGCCCCCTGCAAATCTCTCGTACAAGTCATAGCCTCTAGTAAAGTGGGGGCTCTGCGTGACTTCACCAATCCATGCAATGGCTCTGTCAATCCCTCTACAAAAATGTACACCCTATTAGGGTCCTATAAATATAGGATTCAAAATTTTGAATTGACTCTATTAAAATATTGAAATATTGTACATACCTTTGCTTTCTACAAATTTATTCCCAAATTAAAAAATGAAAAGAGGGTTTGTCCTAAAAGAACAATCAAAGAACAAAAAGAAACAAAGATCAAAAAAGAATATTAAATATGAACCCCATCAAAAATAGATCATGAAAGTGTTGCAAGTTTAAATGCCACTACTTTAGATTACTTTTGCAAATAAGATTATGTGCAGCTTGTCCTAAATGCCACAATCCATGAGGGTCGAACAACTTAAACTTGACCTCTCATACTTTAAATTTCATGTTGTTAGATAGAGAATAAAGATCTATCCAAATAGTCTAAACTTGGTAGATCAATAGTTAAAATAGAGAATAATAAGGAGTTCAACAATTTAATCTGAGCCCTTGGATGAAATAAGGTTAGAATTAGATAGTTTAATGTTTTAAAAGAAAAATGAATAAGGGTTTGCAAGCTCAAATGCACCCATGCAAATAAAGGAAAAAATGGTAGAATAAATGATGGGTAGGAAAAAAGCAGTTTCAGAAGGCATGGATAAACATCATTTGGAATATTACTAATTTCCCTCCCCACAAGGTGTTCTAGCACTAAAAACTTCAGTCATAAAGGCTCAGAGCATTTCTCTGACTTTTGGTGGGACCAGACCCACGGCTTAATGACTAACTGGCACCAAGGTATTGGATTTCACCTCATTAAAAACCCTTCCCCTTCATCATTCATTTTACCCTAATAAAATCCCTTTTCTTAGGTTTAAAACATTTTTTATCTAGGAAAAGTAAAACCCCCATTGACTAATTCCCCTTTCATACAAAGATTCCCAAAAACCCCACAAAAATGTTTTTTGCCTAAGTATAAGTGTTAAATGTTATGTTGGATCTCACAATGATGAAATGCCGCTTAAAAAACATATGTTTTACACTATGCTTAGTGTATTTGGTCTTTCCACAAATACATTTCACATTAACATTTAACTTAATGTATTAATTCCCATATATACCCCTTAGCCCGTATTGTATTAATTCTACTTTTTATTTTAAATTCTCAACCCAAATTTTAATTATAATCTATAGTTCTATACCGCACATGTGATGAATACGGGTCCCACTACCCCCAACAGTTTTATTTACATACACCCGCCCCCATTTGTTTATTAAAACATTAATCCCCGCATATAAGTATCACCCCGACTATGTATTGAAATGTTAAATTTTAATACATAAATAACCCTCCAGTACCATTAAGAACCCTGGGCCCCATGCCTTTTTGACCCTGCAGCTTCATTTTTTATCTCAACCGTTTGCTCCTTTTCACCAGATCCAACGATGATAAACTCATATCGCAGATATGATAGCGCGATTGATAACGAAATCAAAACTTACGATAAAAGCAGTTTCAGTGCTTTATCTCTCCTCCACGCGTCGCAGTTTTGTTGGATCGCATCGATTCAACGAATACCATTTACCTCCTTTCGACCTTGCGAATACCAGCAAGCGGTACTCCTGCTCGTTGCAATAAAAACCGCCCTGCTATTTGATAAACCACTTATCTTTCCGTCTTGTCATGCGATAAACTACCAAAACGACCTGTCAACTGTACGAAAGGCTAAAAATCGTCTCAAAAAAACTTGTATTTTAAGTTATTGAGAGCCATTGCCAACAAAATGGAACTCCGCTGCAGTTTAAACCTTTTCCATAGTCTTTTCCCATCATCAAAGCCATTACCCCTCCTGGCAGACCTTTGTTTCATTAACAATTATTTTGTTTTGCAGGTTATTAGCAAAAGGAGAATTTGGATAAAACAATCTAAATACTAGTTAAAGATCTGTTTTACTCCAAGAATTCACAAGGAAATGAATTCGAATTGTTTTCCTAAAACAAGAAGATTTCATACAATAGCAGAGCAGAATGAAGAAATTTACACAAGTGGTCAGAACAGAGGATGAAAACATTTCCATCAACAAACTCTCCAATATATATTTTACTCACTCTTACTGTAAAAGGTAAAAGTGAAAAAGTAAAAACAGAGCAGTCAAGGTAAAACAGTAAAAGTAAATACAGAGGCAATAATAGTTAAACATAGATGAAAATACTTTCACCAACAATAATGAAGTTTATTCAAAGTGAAAGTAAAAAATAGTTAAAAGAACAGTAAGGTTAAAAGATGAAAACAGAGCAAGAAGGGACATTTTTGCATAAATTTCCTGTTTAAGTCCTAGTTTTGCAGAAACTATTGTGTCTAATCCAAGATGAATTTTGCAAAATTGAAGGAGGTTTATGTTCCTAAGATGCCAAGATACAAAAACCTATCTCACTTTATGCACAGGTATTACAGAATAAGAGATACATGCACATCTTTACAGCCTATTTTTCAGACTCTGCAAAATTCTGTTTTACACATATTTTTGCAGAGCATATGGTGAACAGCTGGAACTGAATTTTGGGAAACTAAGAGAAGTTTATCTTAGTAACATATTTATCTACAAAAACCTCTTTCACTTTTTACATATCTATTTCAGATTGAGATATACAAAGGTATCATTGGACCCAATTTTGCAGAATTTCTGGAGCAAAATGGACAAAGGAAGGAGACAGTTAGTGACTTGGATGCCTCATCATCAACTAAGAGTTGATATCAAATTCGAATTTCTCTTCTTTGTCATCATCAATCCATAAAAATAGTGCCAAATAGATTCATTACTTTTGAGTGTCATTTTATTAAGTTCTATTTATGTAAAACAGTTTGAGATATTTGTAAACCAATCTTGATATTTTTAAAAGATATTTTAGTTTAGAATTTGTATAAATACTTCACTCTTTGAAGTATTATTGTGGAATAAATTGCTGAAGTTTTCTATAGTCATTTTTGTTGTACTTGAAGGATTTTTGTTACAAGTTTGAGTAGCAGACTGGATCAAATCATCTAGCATCATATTTCAAGATTCATGTGATCCATTGAAGTGAAGTACTTTCTACTATCTTTGTTTATCTTCTTATGTTTACATGCATACATATATGTTCTCTAAGTTTGAATGATAAAACAGGAGTATTATTTCAAGATTTGTTAAAAGCACCCTGTCTTTATTGTTTATCATTTCTATGTTTCTGCTGATTTCCAAAGCAGGGAACCCTTAATTGCTCCCTCTTTCGAATGATCTATGTCTACTCCTTCCTTGTCCGGATCAAAGAATCCTTGATTGCTCTTTATCCTGATCAAACCACTTCATCGATCAACCTTCCAAGATCTTCAAAGACTTATCTATCTTGCCCTGAAAACATTTGACTTTTTTGACCTTGATCCTAGTTCTGTCTGCTTGACTTTTGACTCCTTAACCCAATGGACAAACATATTTCCCACTATCCATCTCATTAAGTAATTTTTCCCACCAAACCAAATCAAAACTAATTTGCACAATCATAACTAGCCTAATATCATATAATTAAAACAAAGTTAAATCTTATAGAGAGAACCCTCTCTGAACCCTAAGAAGGCTAGATCTTAGAGTTTAAAAGTAGGTTTGCGGTTACATCGGACTATCTTTTTCTTTAACCTTGAGAAATTACTGAGTGATAACATATTGGCGACCATACTGGGGAAACTAACATTTTCTTCAGAAATATTTTACAGGTTCAGATCTTATCTATGATGGTGGACAGTGATCAGACACACAAGAATTAAAATCATCCACCTGGCGACTCCAAATCAATTTCACAATCAAGACTCCACTGGAGGAATGAACCTGAAAGAACAATATGGAAAGATCAAGCTTTTAACTTGGATTACAATCCATGACATCATGTTCTTTCTCATTAAGAAAGTTTTTCAATGTATATTGTATTTTAGAGAAGATCTTAGATTAGTTTTTAATTATTTTCCTTTTAAGATTGTAAATACTAATTCTCCTAATCCCTTTGAGCATTTTTCTTCTGAATCTCATGATGATCATTTTCCAATTAAGAAGCCTCAAATAATCGAGACTAATCTTACAATCCCTGTGCATATTCTTGTACCTTGTAAAGTTCCTAATAGATATAAGCCCCTCATTTTACCTCCTAACTTCCATGATTTCCCTGATAACTATTACAAATTTCTTCTCAGGTTTGATGGAGAAAATAATAACATCACTACCCAAAAACATATTCAAGGTTTTGAAAATTATATGGATTTATTTGAGATTGATGAAGATGATGTTAGAATCAGACTTTTTGCTCTTTCTTTGCAAAATAGAGTAAAGAGTTGGTTCAAGAATTTGCCTATTGCAAGCATCTCAAATTTCCAACAGTTTGTCAAAAATTTTCTTGACAGATGGATAATCAAAGTCAATCTTTTTGTGATCATAGAAGAATATAATCAGTTAAAAAGACATCCAAATGAAACAATACAACAATTTTCTGACAGATTTAATCAAGTTTATTATTCAATACCAGAAAATATTAGACTTCCTCATGATTCAGCTCTCTTGCATTATCCAAGTGCCTTTGATCCAGAAATAGAATTTCATTGAAGAGAAAGAGATTCAGAAACACTTGTACAGATGCAAAACATTGCAGTTGATGTAGAAGTTAATCTGCAAATCAGACAGGAAAAGTTGAAAGCAGAAGAAGAGAAGAAAAACATTGCAGAGGTAAAACTCAGCCTTTTGGTAAGTAAAATAGAAGAAATGATACAGAAGATCGCCATGAAATATGAATTTTTTGTTCAAAATCACCATGAAGGAATAGAAGAAGTTGATAACCATGAACAAATTCCTGATAATTCCAATTATCATAAATGAGAAAATGTATGTACAAACCAATATCTGAAAGAGGAATCTACCGATTTAATGTGTATGTTTGATGACATTCTTTCATTTAATGATTTTTCTAAGTATGATCATTATGATGATAGTTATGTTCTCCAAACTCAAGCTAACTTTACAGAGGAATCAAAAGATAGTTTGGAGGATGAAGAAATGCAGTTTTAGCAGATTGAAGACAATAATCAGCGAATGCAAATCAGCTATGAGAGTGAAGAAGAAAGTGCAGAAAATTGGAAAGTAAATCATGGATCTCTACCTCTCTGTTTTGCTTCATTTCAGTTTATTAGAGACAACTTTAATGCAATCAATAATCATCAGTCTTTAGAGATTGTTATGGACAACAAAGAAAACAATGAATTTCTTGATCAGGATTATTCAGTTTCACAATTACAGTTATCAAATTCCATTGAAATACCTGATCAAATGATATATGAAAGTTCCATACCACTATGTTTTGAATCATTTCAGCTTTTAAAGTAAATGTGGTATAACATCTTTAAAGAAAAGGATGAGCAACTTGTTGAAGTTTATGAAGTCCCATGGAATTCTATATGTCTTCCCAAGTTTTTCATGATCTAATAGCAAATATGTTGGATAATTAATGCATTCAAAGCCTTTCTCCATTTATTGACTATGAGCTTCAAGATCAAGATGATAAAGGTTTCAGCAATCAAACATTACAATCAGGAGGAATATCATCGTAAATCTTATCTGAAAGTTTGCAGGGAGATAAAGATGAAAATAGCATTTCAGTTTCATGGCATGGAGGCTATCCAGAACAGATGTACAATTGTTTAGATTAGTTAAACATTAGTGTATATATCTTGGAAGATCCTTTTGAAAAGTTTCTAGAGTCAACAAAGAAAATCAAGTATTTCCTTATCCTCTCATTTGTTGACAAGTTTCTAATAGGTTGCAGAATTATAGTTTTGATAATCAACAAGCAAATGCAACAAAATCTATCAAAGTACATAATGCTTGAATGGTTGCATTGGCTAATTCATTTTACCTAACCAACAGTTGGACCGCTGATTAGAGTAAGTAGTTAGGACTTCAACTTATTTCAGTTTTCAGTTTTCAGCCAATTTTGAAATAATTCATTAATATTTTAAGCCAGGGAAAAGGCCCTAAGATATTGATTATTTAGTAGTTTGGTTTGAAGGTTGTAGCACCTTTTAGTCTCAGATCAGATTTCAGTTTGCAAAAAAGGTGTAAAATTTTCAGTTCAAGAGTTTCAGTCACAAAGAATTTATAACAAAGCAAATGCATGTTTAGGATTGGCTCAAAGGATTAGGCTACTAGTCGACGGTGTTCTTGACATCACACAAGGAGATGCCATCCATAGGTGAAGTCGCTGTTAGGGTCCTATAAATATAGGATTCATAATTTTGAATTGACTCTGTTAAAATCTTGAAATATTATACATAACTTTGCTTTTTGCAAAGTATTCCCAAATTAAAAAATGAAAAGAGGGTATGTCCTAAAAGAACCATCAAAGGACAAAAAGAAACAAAGATCAAAAAAGAATATTAAATATGAACCCCATTAAAAATAGATCATGAAAGTGTTGCAAGTTTAAATGCCACTACTTTAGTTTACTTTTGCAAACAAGATTGCGTTGCAGTTTTGTTGGATTGCATTGATTCAACGAATACCATTTACCTCCTTTTCGACCTTGCGAATACCACCAAGTAGTATTCCTGCTTGTTGCAATAAAAACTACCTTGCTATTTGATAAACCACTTATCTTTCCATCTTGTCATGCGATAAATTACCAAAACCACCTATCAATTGTGCGAAAGGCTAAAAATCGTTTCCAAAAACCGTGTATTTTAAGTTATTGAGAGCCATTGCCAACAAAATGGAACTCCGCTGTAGTTTAAACCTTTTCCATAGTCTTTTCCCATCATCAAAGCCATTACCCCTCCTAGTAGACCTCTATTTCATTAACAATTATTTTGTTTTGCAGGTTATTAGCAAAAGGAGAATTTGGATAAAACAATCTAAATACTAGTTAAAGATCGAATTGTTTTCCTAAAACAAGAAGATTTCATACAGTAGCAGAGCAGAATGAAGAAATTTACAGTGGTCAGAATAGAGGATGAAAACATTTCCATCAGCAAACTCTCCAGGATATATTTTACTCACTCTTACTGTAAAAGGTAAAAGTGAAAAAGTAAAAACAGAGCAGTCAAGGTAAAACAGTAAAAGTAAATACAGAGGCAGTAATAGTTAAACATAGATGAAAATACTTTCACCAACAACAATGAAGTTTATCCAAAGTGAAAGTAAAAACAGTTAAAAGAACAGTAAGGTTAAAAGATGAAAACAGAGCATGAAGGGACATTTTTGCATAAATTTCCTGTTTAAGTCCTAGTTTTGCAGAAACTAGTGTGTCCAATCCAAGATGAATTTTGCAAAATTGGAGGAGGTTTATGTTCCTAAGATGCCAAGATACAAAAACCTATCTCACTTTATGCACAGGTATTACAGAATGAGAGAGACATGCACATCTTTACAGCCTATTTTTCAGACTGTGCAAAATTTTGATTTACACATCTTTTTGTAGAGCATATGGTGAACAGCTGGAATTAAATTTTGGGAAACTGAGAGAGGTTTATCTTAGTAACATATTTATCTACAAAAAACTCTTTCAATTTTTACATATCTATTTCGGAGTGAGATATACAAAGGTATCATTGGATGTAATATTCCCAATTAGCAGCAGTTAATTGGAAATATTAATTTTGATCAATTTTTCCTTATATAATTAAATTATAAATAAAGGTGAGTAGAGGGGGACATAACTCACTCTAAAAATAAAGTGCACTCCCTAGTAGACACAACGTTGTAACTTAAGTGAACCAAGGGGGGCAAAAGAACCATCTAGGGAAGGGGCCCACGTGAACACTTGGAGAGACAGCGCAGGTTGAGTTGGCAGCGTGGGGGCCAAGGATGCTACGTTGGATGAGAGGCCTAGGGTTTGAGAGAGAGAGGCCAATGTTATATAAGGAGGAGAGCCTCCTCATTTGGAGCATTCTTGTTGTTGATGATATTTGAGCTAGACTTTTGTTTTCTTGAGCACGCTGGATGTTTAGCCTGTCTGCAGCACTGTTTAGTGCGTTGAGTGTCTCTGGTCGGATATCTCACCCTTAGCCCCGGGGGACTTCGAGTGCCTGCTCAGGTAAGGTCATTTCTTCAGTCTTTAGCGGGAGGTTTGGTTGGTTGTTTTGCTGAGGAGCTGGGCTCCTTTTGTGACTGCGCAGTTCCTGGGAGAGAGGACGCAGTTATACTTGGAGGTGTTCCGTTGCGGGGTTTTTGCAGGAGTTTCAGTTGATATCCGGAGTGGAGGATCAGTCTTTGCCAGTAGGAGGTTTCCCGAGGAGTTTGTGGCACTGTTTCAGCTATTATCATTTGGCATCTGCGCTGAGCCTTGGAGGGCAGCGTAATTCCTTGAGGAGGGACTTTCTGGTGATTTTCGAAGGTTGACCATTTTTGATATGGTTTCTGGGTTTTGTCCGGGTTGGTGAGTACAGGTGGTCCGCAGATTTTCAACTCATTCCGGCAAGGAGATCAACCCCTAGTTTTCAGTCTATTCCAGCGACCTGGGACGCAGTTTCTTAGAGCAGTCATTTTCTGTCTTTCTGAGAGAGTTCTCCACTTGCCTTGAGCAAGAATAGGTGCTATCATTCTGATCATCTATTGTATTTCTTTATATTCTCAGATTAATAAAATGGCTTAGCATTCCCGGCATTTTTATGAGTATTTGCTTTATGTTCTATTTCTGGCATTTTCTATATTGTTGTATGCTTGTATTGATGTTCATTTCCCTTTCGGGATATTACAGTGGTATCAGAGCATAGTTTTGGCTCAGCCTGTGGTCTATGACATCGGGAAAGAGATCATACAGAGGTTTGCTAGAATTTTGGAGAGCAATAGCAGTTGCAGTACCAAAAACGAAATTGGAAAAAGGGCCAAAATACAAAGGGTCAAATTTTGAAGTTTGGAATTAGAAGAAACCCTTTTGAGGTTTTTCTGGGTTTTGGGCAAGGATCACCTTCCCAAGTTCCTCGAATTTTCTGAGTAGTTTTCAGTGGGTAAATCAGAGGCCGAAGACAAGCCGCAGTATAGTTTTGGAGCAGCAGTGCCATTTCATGAGGAGCCTGTAGACACATAGCAGGAGGAGCCGATGGCAGGTGATGATGGTGCAAAGAGATTTGGGGAGATGCTCCTCAAATCAGTACAGGATCTGTCAAGGCAGATTGAGGTGATGGGACAGAGATTCACTGCTGTGGAGGCTAGACAGCGTGAAACCCCAAGGGGTTTCTAGATTGGCGAAGGTTCAGGCACATCCCACCATTTGTCGGAGCATGATGCCACTCAGCATATGGCATCACATACACCCACACGTTCTACCATGCCCACTTTTATGGGTGCGGACACAGGGGCAGGAGCACAGCAGGAGCTAGAGCCTGGCCACATGGGTGATTATTTCGCTGAGTATCAGACATATGGGCAGGATTTCAAGGATGCCCTTCCATTTAGAGATTTTGTTCATCTCCAGTGGGATAGCAGACCTCGCAACCTTCACAGAGGGAACAGGAAGTCACATGATGGGGGCTTGTGGCGCACAGTGGGTAGATTCCATCTACTGACATTTGACGGGTCATCCGAGCGTTCGGAAAAAGCTTGGGTGGAGAAGTTGGATACCTCTCTCCAGCTTGACCGAGTATCGGAGAGGGAAACCATCAAAATGGTTACCTCGCACTTGGAGGATGAGAGCACACAGGATTGTAGGGAGTTCGAAGATACACCTAGTGTGACAGAGGACTCACCCTCATTAGAGACCTCCTTGACCGTGCCGGTTGATATCGTAGTGGAGAAGGTAGAGCCTACACCAGTAGAGCCATCCATTGAGCTGATGACCGGAGTCGTGTCCGAGTCTTCGGGTGGTAGTAGCACACAACAGATGGGTGAGGCGACAGGAGATGTATCCACATTCGATGAGGCACTAGGAGATACAGAGGGATTGGATGATGGTCGCAGGAAGCGGTATCATCGGCTTCGGGCAGACCTTCGAGTTTTGAAAGGGAAGGCCACGTCAGTACGGGAGGCCATTTTGTTGCAGGACAAGGATTTGGAGGGCATGAGAGTGGCTTGTGCCAAGTCGGCGGCGAAGTTGGCTTGCATTGGGGAACGACTGGATTCCCTAATTGTACAACCAGAGGGAATGTTGGAGCGTCGGTTCATTCCCCTTCAGGCATGCACGAACGGGACTAGCAGCGTTGTTGGGTTACCTCTTCCCATTGGAGAGAGAGAGACGGAGCCACCTAGTCAGATCTCATACGTTGACTTGGATAGCGGTATGAGACGACCAGAGTTGCACAGGGTACAACATCCACATGTTGAGGTTGGATGGCAAGAGATTTTGAGTTGGTACCCGGTGGAGTGGGTTATGGAGATGGTGGTGGACCCAAGTATAGTTCATCAGGAGTTTCCAGGTGCTGAGAGTACAGGAACCCCAGATTGGCATTGGGATCCAAGTGAGATCACCTATCATTTTCCAGGCAGGTCGATTGACTATGTCTTGGAGGGTACAGTTGGCCTAGCAGTTGAGCATGCACATTTGCTAGGGGAGTTCTGGTTAGCTCCAGTGGCCAACCAGTTTATGGGAAGACTTCCTAGGTTGTCTTGGTATGACACTTATACACGGGATCACGGGGTGGTCAACATACCTTGGCAGGAGCCTGTCGGAGGAGGTGGCATTGGCAGGCCACCAGATGGCGTCTTGTATGGGGCCTAGGATTCTTCACCTTTGTGTGGGGCACAGAGGACGCAGCGGAGCCGAGCAGTGGTGGTAACACTACTGACACATAGGGAGATTCACTTCTTGGACCCCTTGAGGAGGATTTGGAGTGATGATCCATTTGTCGGCGAGTATAGTGATGCGACGGTGGAGATGATGATACCGATCGGAGGAAGTCCAACATGTAGAGGCACAGCTCTAGGACACCACATCCAGGGATGTGTGGGAGCCTCTAGCATTGAGCAGTGGACTTCCGGTGGACACGGAGTTGCATGTGTTGTACCGTAGTGTGTGGGATTGCATTGTGGAGTAGGAGTGTCCTACATCACATTGAGAGCATGCGAGGAGTGACCGATGCCTGGACACAGTCATGGCACAAGACGGTACAGGGTGGTGCAACAGTAGCTTAGGGTATCCAGCAGTATACAGAGGTATGCCTCAATGTGCAGTGGCATGTCGAGGAGTACATGGATGATCAGTGGTATGCGAGGGCATACGGTGCTGCACAGCAGGGTTTTAGAGTGTTGCATCCAGGGAGACTCACAAATAGGGACACCAGGCTTACCTTTGGGAGTAGTTCACCCAGGATCGATGAGGAGACATATGAGCGATACTTGATGGTATCAGTGGGGACTCACGTATCCGACCCTCTTCTACATGACTCACTGGCGCAGTCGATTTTGTTGTTGTCCTTTGGCACTTTGGGCATAAGTGGTAGGGTACGCGAGGCTCACCCAAGATATTTGGATGACACTCAACACACTAGGCGAGAGACCTCTCAGCAGTGGCACTGGGTTGTTTTGGTAGTTGACAGCCACAGGTCGAGGGATGAGATGATCCTCTACAGGGGTGGCACATCAGTCATCGCTGAGCCTACACCCGGGGAGCGGGTCATGAGGGAGACATGCATCATTCTTCCCTTAGGGCATGTTGAGATCATGCATGAGCAGAGGATACTGGGTTCAGCAGAGGTAGCATTCCATCATGCGTCTAGACTCCAGACATTGTATCGACACTTCATCGAGAGGGTGGATGGCCTATTCAATGCAGATGAGGTGGCAAAGGAAGAACAGGAGGGCCTTCCTCCTGTATGCCAGGGTGAGGACTCTTCTTCATATGAGTCCATAGGATCAGTTGAGGTCGCTTCTGGGGAGCGAGAGCAGTCACGCAGGGATGGAGACCGTAGACCAGAGCTGCATTCCAGTATACAGGGTGAGCAGTCAAGGGACTCTATGGGAGATGCTCTAGGCAATGAGACACTTGTGACGATCCAGTCAGATGCATTGACACTGAGTACAATGACGACAGTTGCAGATCCATATCCTCTAGAGATGTTGGAGGTTGATGGGATTGTTATGCAGGGGGCTAGTAGACAGCAGGAGTTGTTGGATATGGTGGAGCATTCATCTTTTGGCCAACACATTGATGAGATACAGATAGATGTACATACAGTCGGTCGAGCTGCAGTACTTTCAGTGAGTAGTCCTCTCCAGGAGTACATCGATGGAGCTTGCAGCATATCTTGCCCACTTTGGCCCATTATAGAGAGAGGGGTTTCCTTCTACAGGCAGCTCTCATTGGCAGACAGGGCAGAGCAGTGGGAGTTGATTACGGGTTGGCGGCAACACTTCAGGCATGTTCCATATGTCGTTGTTATTGCTACATCGGATTCTTCTTCCAGGATGGACTGGCGGGAGATCATGAGTTGGTACCCTCTAGATGGTACGGTATTCTTCGTAGGGAGCATAGTCGAGCAGGGGCCCTTGGACATAACAGAGGTTATAGATTCCCGCTGGCAGGGCGGCACAGGACATCGTTTCTTCAACACTCCATCCCGATTTCAGGAGAGCAGGATCAGCATGGGATTGAGTCACAACTTGGATTGGAGAGAGGTGATGAGTTGGTATGCAGTTGGAGGGGTAGCATATGCAGCTACAGGTACAATGCAGCAGGAGCCCGGGAGCATTGATGCTTGTTGGTGGTCTTCACCTCTTAGAGCATTGGTCATAGCCAAAGGCAGTGCACAGTCCGAGCCGTGGGACTTGTGCGATTATTGGCCACGGTGGCGATGGGATCCGGGAGGACTATTGGTTGGCTGGTACCGTGAGAGATCAGTTTGGGATCCTGGCATTGAGAGATCCCTTCATATCAGGGTGATGCAGAGGTCAGGGAGGTTTCAGGGGCGCATCTGGGACCCAGGCACATTTTGCAGTGTCAGTGGGGAGCATCAGCTAGAGAGCAGGCTGGTTCAGGCATTGCTTGAGGACAAGCAATTTTTGGCGGGGAGGACTGTAATATTCCCAATTAGCAGCAGCTAATTGGAAATATTAATTTTGATCAATTTTGCCTTATATAATTAAATTATAAATAAAGGTGAGTAGAGGGGGACATAACTCACTCTAAAAATAAAGTGCACTCCTTAGTAGACACAACGTTGTAACTTAAGTGAACCAAGGGGGGCAAAAGAACCACGTAGGGAAGGGGCCCACGTGAACACTTGGAGAGACAGCGCAGGTTGAGTTGGTAGCGTGCGAGCCAAGGAGGCTACGTTGGATGAGAGGCCTAGGGTTTGAGAGAGAGAGGCCAACGTTATATAAGGAGGAGAGCCTCCTCATTTGGAGCATTCTTGTTGTTGATGATATTTGAGCTAGACTTTTGTCTTCTTGAGCACGCTGGCTGTTTAGCCTGTCTGCAGCACTGTTTAGTGCGTTGAGTGTCTCCGGTCGGAGATCTCACCCTTAGCCCCGGGGGACTTCGAGTGCCTGCTCGGGTAAGGTCATTTCTTCAGTCTTTAGCGGGAGGTTTGGTTGGTTGTTTTGCTGAGGAGCTGGGCTTCTCTTGTGACTGCGCAGTCCCTGGGAGAGAGGACGCAGTTCTACTTGGAGGTGTTCCGTTGCGGGGTTTCTGCAGGAGTTTCAGCTGATATCCGGAGTGGAGGATCAGTCTTTGCCAATAGAAGGTTTCCCGAGGAGTTTTTGGCACTGTTTCAGCTATTATCATTTGGCATCTGCGCTGAGCCTTGGAGGACAACGTAATTCCTTGAGGAGGGACTTTCTGGTGATTTTCGGAGGCTGACCATTTTTTATATGGTTTCTAGGTTTTGTCTGGGTTGGTGAGTACAGGAGGTCTGCAGATTTTCAGTTCATTCTGGCAAGGGGATCAGCCCCTAGTTTTCAGTCTATTCTAGCAGCAGCAGTTTTACGGCAGATTTCCAGCAGCTGGGATGCAGTTTCTTAGAGCAGACATTTTCTGTCTTTCTGAGAGAGTTCTCCACTTGCCTTGAGCAAGAATAGGTGCTATCATTCCGATCATCTATTGTATTTCTTTATATTCTCAGATTAATAAAATGGCTTAGCATTCCCGGCATTTTTATGAGTATTTGCTTTATGTTCTATTTATGGCATTTTCTATATTGTCGTATGCTTGTATTGTTGTCCATTTCCCTTTCGGGATATTACATTGGACCCCAATTTTGCAAAATTTCTGGAGCAAAATGCACAAAGGAAGGAGACAGTTAGTGACTTGGATGCCTCATCATCAACTAAGAGTTGATATCAAATTCGAGTTTCTCTTCTTTGTCATCATCAATCCATAAAAATAGTGCCAAATAGATTCATTAGTTTTGAGTGTCATTTTATTAAGTTCTATTTATGTAAAACAGTTTGAAATATTTGTAAACCAATCTTGATATTTTTTCAAGATATTTTAGTTTAGAATTTGTATAAATACTTCACTCTTTGAAGTATTATTGTGGAATAATTTGCTGAAGTTTTCTATAGTCATTTTTGTTGTACTTGAAGGATTTTTGTTGCGAGTTCGAGTAGCAAACTGGATCAAATCATCTAGCATCATATTTCAGGATTCATGTGATGAGCCATTGAAGTGAAGTACTTTCTACTGTCTTTGTTTATCTTCTTATGTTTACATGCATACATATATGTTCTCTAAATTTGAATGATAAAACAGGAGTATTATTTCAGGATTTTTTTAAAAGCACCATGTCTTTACTGTTTATCATTTCTATGTTTTCTGTTGATTTTCAGAGCAGGGAATCCTTAATTGCTCCCTCTTTCGAATGACCTCTATCTACTCCTTCCTTATCCGGATCAAAGAATCTTTGATTTCTCTTTATCCTGATCAAACCACTTCACCGATCAGCCTTCCAAGATCTTCAAAGACTTATCTATCTTGTCTTGAAAACATTTGACTTTTTTGACCTTGATCCTAGTTCTGTCTGCTTGACTTTTGACTCCTTAGCCCAATGGACAAATAGATTTCCCACTATCCATCTCATTAAGTAATTTTTCCCACCAAACTAAACCAAACCAAATCAAAACCAATTTGCACAATCATAACTAACCTAATATCATATAATTAAAACAAAGTTAAATCTTATAGAGAGAGCCCTCTCTGAACCCTAAGAAGGCTAGATCTTAGAGTTTAAAATTAGGTTTGTGGTTACCTCAGACTATTTCTTTCTTTAACCTTGAGAAATTACTGAGTGATAACACACCCTCCTAGCATCTGACAAATCAGCCACCATAACTGAGACTCGCAGGAACTCTGAAATATAATGCTCAGGATGTCTTGTTTGCCTAAGCTAGGTCAACTCCTTGAAGTGAGCCTCTAGATCCCCTTGATTAAAACGCTCCACTACTCTCTATGTGAAGTCCTCATAGGCAGTCACATTAACATGTCCCAAAGTAGACAAGCCATGAAACCACCAATCGTGTGCCTCTCCCTACAGATGTAAAGTGGCCATTTTAATGGCCTCCGTCTCGGTCATCTTGTTGAGTAGGAAATATGTATCCAACTTCTCCACCCAAGCACGAGTTGTGCACTTGGCAGTGCCATCATATGTGGGGAAAAACATCCTCCCAATGGTACACTACAACTCATAGCTTTGCTTTCCTTGGCCTCCATGGCCTCCTCCCTTCTCATTCTGCTTGAGCTGGTAATAATCTCTAAAGGGTAATGTTGCTCTGAATTCATCTCCCATGGACTTCCATACTCTAAAATATTCTTCTTCATCAAGTCCCACTTGTTCCACCAATACTAAAGGTATGAAAGAAGGTAGCGTAGCTCTAGCTGGCCCACTAGAATATGGTGATTGCGCAGTAGGCAAGGGTTGATCATACTGCTGAGAGGCTCTAGAAGTCTTGCCAATTAGAAAATTATGTGTTCTTCACACTTGGTTCTGCATCTTGATCTCATTAAGCATGGCTTTCTGTCCCTTTGCCAAATCATTTATGGCCTTCAAAATATTGTCAAAGACCATCTCCTCTTTCCCCTTGGGCTCTCCCATATCTTCTACTAACACCTCCTTCCCACGATCCTCAGTGTCTAGAGTAATCTCCAACTCCCACTCTTTGCTTCGATACCTTTGCTTCGATACCTTTGCTTCCTATAAGTGATATATTGTTTATCTTCTTCTCTCATACAAAGGTCTTCCCATGGTAGAGCCAAGATCTAAGCTCTGATACCACTGTAATGTTCCAAAATAGGAAAAGCAGTGCTAATACAGAAAATCATGAATTTACACAGTGAAAATTCAAAACATTGCAGTAAAATACTCAAAACATTATGAAACACAGAAGCGATTGAGCCATTTTATTATGGAAATGGGAAAGAGTACAAATATATAGAAGAGATGCACCTAGGCTTGCCTTTTTGGCAAATGGAGCAAAGCCCAGATGAAACAACAAAACCCAGAAAAATTGTTCAATGTTGCTCTGCACTGTCCCAGTGAATCTGCAGTAGCTGCTGCAATGGAATAGCTGGAAACCCCAACTCCATTGCTCAGAAAATTCTCCAAAATTGTACCCGGACTCCTCAAGCCTATCTGTGAAAAATCCTAGATCCGAATTCCTACTGCAACAAATCTAAATTACTTCTTGTATTATGTTTCATAATTATTTCATTACTGTGAAATATCAAAGTAATTTCCGAAGCAATCTACACAAATAATGTTGCGGAATAAATCTAAGTGTTGAAACAATCTGAATAAAATACAATGAAAAACATCCACATGAGACAGTTATTTTTGGACTAAGTCCCCGAAAAAACCCAACTTGGGAAAACCGGTGCAGCAGATCTAAGGGTTTGTATTATTAAGCAGCTGAATCTTGAATACAACTAGGGTGACAACATCCGACAAACCCTTCAGAGGAATCTAGACAATCTAGTGAAAAATGTGAGATATACCTCACTCTACAAGTCTCTGGCTGATCTGACAGCGTTAGTGAAGCCCTCATTGCCTCTGCGTTATTGCCTACGCTGGAACTGTGTAAGCCTACGTGGGCAAGCTTGAGGTAAGCTTGAGGAACTACCTCACTTTCCTCTACAACTGATCTAGCTGATTTGAGACTGGATTTTGGCCCTCCTTGCTCAGAAACCCCAGCCTCTAGCTATCTCTAGACTGACTCTAAGAGACATTGTGTTGTTTCTGCGTGATTTCCTGCAAGGTCTGCGTCACCTCTTCAGAAATCTGCGCTCTCTCTCTGCGTCACCGCTGCCTCTCTCTGAAATGCACTCCTGGTCCTCTTGACCAGTCTCTGCTTCTGTCCCTCTCTGGATCTGATCACTGAATCATAATCACTTAGCAAACCATGCCCTGGTGATTCGATTCTGATCAAAAGCTGTGTCTCCTCACACAAACTCGAAAATGCTCAATGGCTCAAGTGTCTCAATGTATTTTCCATAGGCCCCTCAACCTCCTTATATTCTTATGTTGAACCTTCAACGGCCAAGATTAAAACATAATCAAGGGCTAAGATTAACTTGGAGGTGATCCATGACTTTATCTAGAAGATTCACACTTAGTTTAATTAATACCCTTTAATTAATCAATTTCCTTAAGTTTAGACTTAGGAAAACATTAAAAAAACGATTAATTATTTTAATTAAACCATCTCCAACTAGAATTTTCCAAAACCATTTCTGGGTTTTATGGAATACATGTGTCCTAGCCTATATACAAAGTTGCAAGGCTAGAGCACATCTGATGCTACCATAAATCAACACTATTCGACCAAAACCCATAAATGGTTTGGCCTGATCATGACCCTCCAAAAATGACCTCCAATAGGCCCTATGCTCCCCAGTAGCTGCTGAAGCACGTTGTCTACAGAATCACCAGCAAAATACTCTACAACTCTCCAAGAATGTAGCAAATAACTCCTCCAGCACTTCCCTTATCTCTCTCACCAAACAATAGCTCAAATGACTAAGGCACTAACCCACACGTGTGCCCCGCTTCCCTCCTCTGCGCTGGCCTAGTGACTTCCACGTAGCTCTTGAAATGCACTATCAATCTCAGCCTCCAAAACTCGCCCAATAGCTCAGCAAGCTAATGAGCCTCCTCCTCCAAATATTCTCCCGGCAGCCAACCTCCGAAATCAGCGAGCAATAGACACACAAGAAATACAACTGCATCCTCTAGAAATACGCACTGTTGGGGCAACTGAATGCAAATGCTGAAGATAACTCAATGAAACTCGATGAAGCTCCCTCAAATGATAATGGAAAACCAATCTAGGGTGGCACTCAAAGTCCCCTGAAGAATGGGTGAGTTCTCCGCTTGGAAAACTCGTGCTAAACAACAAGTGACCCGGCTAAGCAGCTCGAGCAACTAAGATAAAATTCGATAATCCAAGAATGCCAAATGAAGTGAGCTTCCTTCCTTTTATAACCTTCGTTGAGCCCTCTTCTCACCTTTTTCCTCCATGCGTTGCTCCCACTCATGCTTTTCGAACTAGTTATTAAGGGTATGTTTATTTCATGTGTGGGTGGTCCCCATTCATCACCAAAAAAATAACATAACATAATGTTAACTCGCGTCTAACTCCTAAGTCTTCTAATGAATAATCAAATGGGCCCCAACATCACCAAAATTGGCCCTCAAGACAAAAAAAATCCTGTGACAAAATAATTTAGGAAGGAACATTACATATACGTCCCCCTTGTGTGTATCCCCACTCCCGCGTTTCCCCATCCCGAAAACTTGGTGGAACATTGATTATTTGCTTGTTGGGAAACCCTTTGTTCAACTTCCAAGGGGCTGAAAATATTGATTTCTCCTTTACACAAGGGGCTGAAATCTGATCTGAAATTTTCGCTTTCAATCAACCCCTTCACAAGATTTTCAATGATTGGGATTACTGGAGAGCTGAAAACAATGATACTTGGATCTGAAAATTATGAAAAATCCGCAATCTCCTCTTTGTTGCCATCCATTTTCAGATCTCCAATATTGTCCATTGTTTGGCCCAGATCACCTTCTAAATTCTGCAATATAGATTCTTCGTTGTTCAACTACACATCTTCATGGATCTGATCCTTTGTGTTGGCTTCATCATTTGCAAGTTCTATCTTCTACCTGGCTTCTTCTAGTCTTGCACAAGCTTCAAAAGTGAGCTTCTCAAAGAAACATAAACTTCTCATATGTTGGACAATGGGCAACCAATCCTCATCATCATCATAACTTCAGTGTATAAAAAATGCTGTGAATGCCCCTTTGCAAAGGTTATCAAACCCATCCCTTGCATGTCCCTCCAAACCAAGAGCAAAAACTTTCATCTTAGTGTCTTGGTTGAACAGTGAATTGTTGTCGATGAACACATCAAATGCATGGTAATATTAGACCACATCACCATATCCATTGAATTTTGGAATGGCCTCTGAATTTATGTAAGGATGCACCTGGGGAAAACCCGAACATATTGAGAAATCAATTGGAGCATAGAGTTCTACTAACCATGTTGGAAGCTCCATCCTTTTCACACATATGGAATTTTATATTGAGGCTGAAAGAAAAATTTGTACTAAATATTGATCATATCTCAAAAAATATCGTGACGGAGTCACCAAGTGAGCCTGCTTCTCAAGCCTTCACAATTATTGGATGTGCTCACCTCTGCACCCAACAAAGTCTTCAAAAATTGTAAGGAACAAGGGTTTTGTTGTTGTTACGAGCAGGGGTCCTTGGAGGGCTACCACTAGGTCAAGGGAAACAATGGAGCAATAGCCCACTGTCACCTCGGCTAAGGCTCCCTGCTCTTTATGGACTTTCACCGATGGGAGGAGACCCGTTATGATAAGGATCATGAAATGAATGGATCAATGATAAGGTGAGAGGTGACCCAGGAAGCCTATTCGCAAGAGAGGCTCAAATATATGGTTTGCTTGCTTCGGAAGGCAAGGTTGAAGGCTCTCAAGGAAGGGCTTAAGAAGAATTTCAAGGTTTAGGTTTAGGGTATGTATCTTAGAATGGAGATCCCTAAACCCCAAAATCCTTGTAGAATCTTGGATTCCAAGTGATATTTGAAGTATTAAGCTTAATAGTATATGGGACCACACAGGACCAAGTGGACCCAGAGTTAGGTTAAGAGGATAGGGTTTTAGCAACCAATGATATACTTGAGCTAATCCGAAAGGAGAAAGGGACCAAAGAATGAATTTTTGATAAAAGGCAATGTAAGGATCCCAATGAGGTTTCTAGCCTAAGGAAGCCAAGGGAAAAAATCAATCTCGAGGCTAGGGCTTGAGGTATCTCAAAATCCTACCATCAGAATTTCTTCAAAAATGGACCAATGAGGAGAAACCCCAGTGCAGAAGATACCCAGAGATCGAAGTTTTTGAGCAGGTATTTTGCGAGATAGATGATGTCGTAGGAGACCTGATGGGCTAGTCCTAGAAGAGAAGAGATAGAAAAGGAAAATTAGGTTTTAAGGTGATCACCTTATGGTGGACCAGTGCCTATTCCTTTTGGGGAGATTGGAGTCAAGTAGAATTATGACTATGGATTTTGGTTTTCTAGGTCAAGGAGGCCTCCAGTACAACTTCGCTTAGCATTAGGGCAGCAAAAAAGCGACTTCAAAGACTTTACACTTCGTTTTGCAAAATATATGGCTTGTCAAGATGAATTTCAACAATGAAACATCCCTATGAACATTCATTCATTATACATGGCCCATACACGAAGCAACACTATCTAGAAACAAATTTCCACAACTTCGCATAAATGGATGTAGTAAATTAGCCCTAGTATAGTGAAACCCCAGCAACAATATATGTGACAATATATAAAGAAAGAATAGCATTAAATTGCACTTACATGTATAAGAGTATATCCAACCATCAAAATTTTTCCATTCAAGAAGCTCCAAGATGAGAAAATGATCCAAACATCAAAATTCATTCCATGCCCCAAAATTTCGTCCTCCAACAAGGACAGTGAAGTTCTCTAAAGTGATACAAGTCGAAACCAAGTGATGATGCTAAAATGAAATCACATCACTTGTATTTATACATGTCCAAATGAATTCGATTTGCCTAATGAGGCCTAATTGAACCGCTAAAATGAATTAATGTACAAAATAACAATCTTTTGGTGACAAGCCCACCAAACTAGTTCAAAATAAAAAGAGTAACCTCTCAAGAGGTCGAATGATCAATAATACATGTCGTTGGGCTTTAGAGGAGGCCTGATGAAGTCCATAGGTGCCATAATGTGAAATAGGACTCCCAAAAGCAGTGGACAAGGGGTTGGCCCCTTGTTCTCCAAATAATAAACATGTGGCGCTCCCAATGGGTGTGGGGGTACACAAGTGATCTCATGGGTCTCCAAACAGATCGAAGATGCTTTTAGACCACCTACAAGGGCTTGGATGATGGTATAAGTGATGCCACATCATCATATAGGTCTTGTGTCATCTACCAAGTGCATAATGTAATTGTGGGGCCGGTTAGGCATGGTGAACCAAGTGCATCTTCCTCGTCCAATAAGTGAACCTCGAGCAATCTCCGAATGACTCTGGGATCCATGGAATGTTGTCTGTTGCTATGGAGGCCCATGGCTCTCTACACACACACTACATGTGCCAATGTAGCCCTCTGGTGGGTTAGGACCCCATATAGAGAGACCAAACCCAAATTGAGACCATCTACAATTTTGCATAAGATCCATTGTGTCCCCTTGCCTTCCAGTATACCAATTCATTAGAGAAATCAAGTAAAATAGTTTACAAACCATGGAAAACAAGTGGGCATTTCATAATGGCGTTCCCTTCCATAATGGGCTTTGGCATGTGCTAATGTATCCAAGTTCCAAAGGGGGTTAACCAAGCACCTTATTAGGTCGTTTCTACTTTTAAAGGGGATGGTATGTCCATGGTACATCCTTCAAATGATGGTGGCATGTGATAAAGTGATGGAATGGAGTAGGGGATAAGAGGGGCAATTCTGGGTCACATGCCATGGTACAAGGGTAGCTAATAAAGGGAAGCACACACTTGGGTAAATAATGTATAGGAGGGAGCAATTGTGGCACATTAGTTTCTCGGGCCTTGATTTTTCCACCCTTCTTCATATGCCTTTTGTCTTTCATGATTTTTCTTTGGTTAATTGCTTGGTGCTCAAGGAATGAGAGCATGATGTGTAAAGTATAGTAGTGGATACCCCCTTTAAGGTGGGGCACTTCATTGCCCACCAGGGGTTGGGACAATCATGGGTTCCTGAATGATAAATGAGGATCGTCTAGGGCCTATAGGAACCAGGGTGATGGCCATGGAATGGGTTAGAGCTCATGCAATGGCTTTTTCCCACGTTTTAAATGTTTTTGTCCCAACCATCTTTTGCATTTTATGGTACAATTTCCCGTTGAATGTGGCCAATTATGATTCTTATTTTTTGGCTACATCAACCTTCAAGCATCATTCTAGGCCTGACCCAAAGTGTGGACAGGGGAGGGGAGGCTAACCCTATGTGGACCCAGCCGAGGAATGTGGACTAAGGTGGGAGGAATGATGAATGGGGTTATAATGAGCGGAAGGAGAGTGATATATGTGGATGGGGGAGCAGGACCACGGAACCAAAATTAGGGTTTCTCATGTAGTACCATCCCTAAAGCCCAAATGTCAGTAAAAGAGATCTCATAGGACTAAGGTCCAAGGTTAACATCCAAAATAGGTCTAGGGGACAGGAGCACAGACCTAGCCCACACTTTTCGCCGAATCCCCCCATTAATACATGCCCAAGAGTTTCCATGATAATTAAACCACAATACTCAATTACCAAATGACAAGGCATACCTTTAGGTTTGGGAGGCCCATCTTCAAACATACAATCATGAAAGATAGTTGAGGGACCACATGGTTGGCTCAGGTGGCGGAGAAATGGCACAACAAGCTAGTTGGTGGCTGCAAGGGGCTATTGGATGTCGGTTGAGGACCATCTTGGAGAAAATATTTCTCCTAGGGATATCACCCACAAAATGGTGGGTAATTGTTCCTCCGTGGAGTCACAAAAGCACGCTCACAAATGTCGTTGAATACTAAGTTGATTAAGCTTTATCCCTGGCAACAATGCCAAAAATGTTACCTCTACGAGTTGTGCTTTAAAATGATAAAAGCTCCAAACTATGTCGAACAATCTGAGTAGCAATTGGGAAAGTCACCCGTTGTCACCTCAGCAACTTGCATTGCCTGATTAGGTCAGTTCTCCTTCGTCTTCGAAAGTGGCTCCCCTATGGATCAACAGGGTTTAGATAATATGAAGCAACACGATATCATGAGTAACCGTAGGGATTGAAATATTTTCTTGAAAAAGGAAAGGGAATGAGAGTGATGGAAGGATACGAAGACTAGTGCCAATATTCAAGGGCAATAAGCGGGGTCGTGATCACAACCCCCACTTTTTCAACTCTTCCTTTAGGACTGGATGGGTGAGGAGTTGGGAGTGAAACTATCCCACTCAAGCCAGCCTAGGTGTTAAAATTGGACAACTAGGTCCAAACTCCATGTGATGCTCAGATGAAGATACCAATATTTTTATTGGGTTGCTCTTTCGGAGAGGTGCAAGATTGATCTAAAGATCATCTTGATCCGATGAGCAGAACATTTATTTTGAATTTATTTTTAATACTTTCAAAATATGTGCAGGTCGGTCTTAAGATTTTACACCCCCAACAAATGTGTCACACACCCTCAGTGATTGATATAAATAGAGTCAACGTTGGAGGACATTTCACTCATCTCCTCATCACACATATTTCTCTCTCCACTTCTGATTGGTTCGAGCTCCAAGGAGGCAAATCTGCGGTTCACAGGTGGGAGAAGGACGAAGACTGTTTTTGCGGTAGCTAGGGTTTTACTACAGGTTTGACCAGCATTGATTTTGGTCAACGCATGGTCCAAAGGAGCTGATTTTTGGCATAGACTTCGATTTATGCAGTCCATACATTTTGGCACAAGAACCGAGGTCAAAGGTTGATCGAAGACCAAGCTGCATTGACTTTTACTTGTTGTTCTGCGTTGACTTTTCTGGGCAGCGTTGACTTTTCTAGGATGACTTTTCTGAAGTCCTGTTTTGAAGGTTGTTGTGACACATATTGGGCTGGCTGACCAAGGAGACTTTGCTGGTTGAAGCATCCTGCTGATCACCGTAATGCAACAACAAATATATATTTTTCTAGCTTGTCTTATGTTGATCCACTGGTATGTTCTATCAGCGTTTTACTTAATGATTTATGTGATTGTTGTCTAGTACTGAAGAGAAAGTAAAGTTGCATCAAGCATAGAACATCTACACAAATTTACATGGTATCAGAGCTGAGGTGAAGACAAAATCCTAATTTGTAGCAATCACCAAAGAAGAAAATGGGTTCCACAAACTATGGCTTCAAGGAGGATGACAAATTGATTGGGAAGGATGACTTCCATGCTTGGAAGATGATATTGGATCTTAAATTGGAAGACCAAGATGTCATGGACTATGTGCAGGGTAAAATCCAAGAACCTCCATCCATTGCTACTGCTGTTGCCAAAACAAAGTACAAGAAGGGGGAGATCAACGCAAAACTGATGATCAGGGAATCCATTCATAAGAGTCTGGTGGCCCACATCTCTGAGCTAGGCACATCCAAAGAGATGTATGATAAGTTGGTCCTCATGTTCAATGTCAACAATGCAAATCAAATACTATTCTTCAAGAATCAATTGAAGAATCTGAAGAAAGGCAGGGATGAGTCTGTTCAATCATACTTTCTAAGGTGACCAAGATGAGGAACAATTTGTTGGCTATTGGGGAGACAATAGCTGATTGAGAGATGGTACTCACCGCACTTGGAGGGCTCCCATCCGAATGGCATGTGTTCAACACTACCATTCTAAATAATAATGTGATACCCGACTTTGATGAAGTACTATCGAGATGCGTTCAAGAAGAGACAAGAATGAAGGAGTATGGAAATGAAGGAAATGCTGCCTACGCTGCTCATTCTAGAAAGAAGAACTTTGGTGGTCCAAAGAACAAAGGAAAAGCAGGGGCCCAAGGAAAGAAGGGCAAGTGTTTCACTTGTCATAGGCCAAGTCACTATGCTAGAGAATGTCCTTTCAAGAAGGATTCTCCCGATGGTGATGACAACAACAACAACCGGAGGAATGGCAATCAAAGGAACAACAGGTTCAAGGGAAAGAGGAAGGCTCCCTCTGGCGGAAATGATCAACCTTTCAAAAGGTCAAGAAACTCCAGGTATGAGGAATCAAATGTTGTTGATAAAATAAATGACCACATTCTTGTATCTGCCCTCTCTGTTGCATCTCCACCCGACACTATGGATGTCTGGTTGATAGATAGTGGTGCCTCAAGGCACATCACTGGGTTCAAGGAAGCACTCTCTGATATGGTTGAGAAGGATTCTAATCTGGAAATTATCCTTGGAGATAATGCCACATATCCCGTGAAAGGGACAGGGACAGGGACTGTGACCCTCCACTTGTCTCAAGGTCAAGTCCTTCGCTTGCAGGATGTACTCTATGTACCAAATTTGAAGAAGAACCTTGTGTCTATATCGGCCATGGAAGACAAAGGTTTCAATGTGGCATTCACTGATGGAAAGGTGCGCATGTGGAAGAAGAGCTTCAAGGAAGCTATCACGTTTGGGTCTAGAATTGATACACTCTACCAGGTTGGAGGAAGTCCACTCAGAGCAATGACATGAGATACTGTTCGACAGATTGATAATGGCACTGAATATGAGACGATTCATGAACGAGTTCAAGAACTACTACATAGAAGTTGGCATTAAGAGGGAGACCACAACTGTATATGCTCCTGAGCAGAATGGCATTGCTTAACGAAAGAACGGGACCATTGTGGAAGCTGCCCATGCAATGCTATGTGACCAGGGTCTACCAAAGTTTCTGTGGGGAGAAGCTGCGAAAACTGCTGTGTACATACAAAACCGATGCCCACATTTCGCCTTGGACTCCAAAACTCCTAAATAGGTTTTCATTGGTAAGAAACCTGAAGTCTCACATTTTAGAGTTTTTGGATGTCCTATTTATTTTCATGTGCCGAAAGAGAAGAGGAGCAAGCTGGATGCTTCTGGGAAGAAAGGAATGTTTGTGGGCTACAGCGAAACTTCGAAGGCCTATAGAGTCTATGTGCCTGGTCAAAGGGAAGTGGAGATATGCCATGATGTCACTTTTGACGAAGATGCTTCCCTGAAGAAAGTAGTCAATCTTCCGAGATCCTAGGAAGATCATGAAGCAAGGCCTAGAAATCAAGAAGCACTGAAGGATGAGACGATGTCTAATGTTGAAGGACCGATGGACCCGATTGATCCACCTCCTTCACTGGGGAAGAGACCATCATGGCTCAGGGACACTCTCAAGGATGTTGAGGGACATATGGCCCCAAGAGGGACATTCCATGAAAGCAAGAAGCCGAGTAGATACCATGGGAATCTAGTAGCCATGAGTACTGTTGTACAATCTGAGCCTGGATCTTTTGAGGAAGTTGTAAAACATCAAGTCTGGAAGGATGCTATGCACGAAGAGTATGAGTCCATAATGAAGAATGGTGTCTGGGATGTGGTTCCAAGACTGGAGGACAAAGCAGTTGTCACCTTGAAATGACTCTACAAGATCAAGCATGGATCTGATGGAAGTGCTGAAAATTTCAAGGAAAGATTCGTTACCCGTGGCTTCTCTCAAAAGGAAGGCATAGACTATGATGACATATTTGCACATGTGGCCCGATATGCCACCATTCGATCTATTATAGCCCTTGTTGCTACGCAAGGATGGAGTCTCCATCAGATGGATGTGAAGACCGCATTTCTGCATGATGCGATAAAGGAAGAAGAAGAAGTATATGTGGAGCAACCTCTGGGGTTCGAATTCCAGGATCAGGACACCCATGTTTGCAGGTTGAAGAAAGCTTTTTATGGGTTGAAGCAAGCACCCAGAGCTTGGTACGAGAGGATAGATAGCTACCTGATGAAGTTGGGCTTCACTCGTAGTAATGCTAATCCGAACCTTTACTTCAAGGTTGTCAGGGAGAAGCCTCTCTTTTTGGTGTTGTATGTGGATGACCTCTTCCTGACAGGTGCTGACCCTCTCATTCATCAGTGCAAGAGGGAGCTCGCTGCTGAGTTCGAGATGAAGGACCTAGGACTGATGCACTATTTCCTAGACCTAGAGGTCTGGCAGAGACTTGGCGAGATTTTCCTTTCTCAAGGAAAATACATTATGAAGCTTCTGGAAAGATTTGGTATGGTGGACTGCAAGTCTATGTCGACACCGATGGAGCTCAACTTTAAGAAGTTGAGCGGCAGCGCTGTTGGGCCCGTATTAGCAAATCCTACTGAGTATCGTCAACTCGTAGGGGCACTGATGTTCTTAGTGAACACCCGTTCGGACGTATGTTGTGCAGTGAACACTTTGATTCAACACATGGTTGATCATAACATTCACTGTGTTGGTGCCAAGAAACTCTTGAGATATCTCTGTGGCACGATAGACCATAGGCTGAGATGCACTGTCGGGAGCATGACACTCCATGGATATACTAATGTCGATTGGGCTGGTAGTGTGGTGGATCGCAAGAGCATATCTGGATGCTACTTCACACGTAGATCTGCTTCGGGCAGGAAACTGAAGTCGGTAGCCTTGAGCACCGTTGAGGCCGAATACATTGCAAGATGTATGGCCTGTTGTGAAGTCACTTGGTTGCGAAAGCTCTTCAGTGAGTTGTTCGAGCATGTGCTAGATGCCACTGTTATCCTTTGTGATAACCTGAGGGGGATTCGTTTGTCATAGAATCCCGTGTTCCACGAACAATCCAAGCATGTTAATGGTTGGTACCACTTTATCCGAGATATGGTACAGCGAGGCGATGTAAGGCTCGATCATATAGGAACTGATGACCAGGTCGCGAATATTCTCACAATGCCCTTGGCGAAGGTCATGTTCCTAACCTTTCGTGAGAATCTTGGAATTGTGGAACGACCCTATTCTGAGGGTCCTGTTGGACAATGAGCTCTGGGAGCTCTGGGGGGCCTTGGGGATAGTTCCTCGGAGCTATAAGCACACACGGGCCTAGGCTTGCTGAACCTTGTGGTGCTTCTGCCCCTCCGTTATGATGATTGAGTTGGCTCGCCTGTCATGATCTGTGCCCCATATGCATCCTACCCACTGAGTTTTGAACTCATGGGAAGTACCTCTCATTTGGCCAATGAGGTGTGAAAAGCTAGAGACTAGTAGCAAATACCGATGGACGCATCAGAGATTGTCGTACTCTCTATCTAGGATGACACGTGTCCAACAACTTGATCTGGGATCAAGTCTAGTGAGGTTTCGGACCTCCTACTGACTTCGGGTCAGGTAAACCAACTTCGGGTTGGTATGAGACTCTTTGTGAGTGCTATAGAGGTTTCGGACCTCTGGGCTGAATCTATCAGCCGAAAATGATGTCTTTGTGACTGACCCACTTCTGTTCTGAAATAAAGAGGCCAGCAAAACAAGTTACGGTGAGATGACGCACAATGTTTGATTGCACAGGAGGATGGAGTTCTCCCTAGTTGAGAGGGAGTGTTAAAATTGGACAATTAGGTCCAAACTCCATGTTGTGATGCTCAGATGAAGATACCAATATTTTTATTGGGTTCCTCTTTCAGAGAGGTGCAAGATTGATCTAAAGATCATATTGATCCGATGAGCAGAACATTTATTTTTAATTTATTTTTAATACTTTCAAAATATGTGCAGGTCGGCCTTAAGGTTTTATACCCCCAACAAATGTGTCACACACCCTCAGTGATTGATATAAATAGAGTCAACGTTGGAGGACATTTCACACATCTCCTCATCACACATATTTCTCTCTCCACTTCTGATTGGTTCAAGCTCCAAGGAGGCAAATCTGCAGTTCACAAGTGGGAGAAGGACGAAGACTATTTTTGCGGTAGCTAGGGTTTTACCGCAGGTTTGACCAGCGTTGACTTTGGTCAACGCATGGTCCAAAGAAGCTGATTTTTGGCATAGACTTTGATTTATGCAATCCATACATTTTGGCACAAGAACCGAGGTCAAAGGTTGACCGAAGACCGAGTTACGTTGACTTTTACTTCTTGTTGTTTTGTGTTGACTTTTCTGGGCAGCATTAACTTTTCTAGGGTTGACTTTGAGTTGACCGTTTGGCTGTTTTGAGGGTTGTTGTGACACATACTGGGTTGGCTGACCAAGGAGACTTTGTTGGTTGAAGCATCCTGCGGATCGTCGTAATGCAACAACAAATATATATTTTTCTGGCTTGTCTTCTGTTGATCCACTGGTATGTTCTATTAGCATTTTACTTAATGATTTATGTGATTGTTGTCTAGTACTGAAGAGAAAGTAAAGTTGCATCAAGCATAGAACATCTACACAAATTTACACTATGCTAACCCACGGGTAACTCAGCTTCACTAGGAGGGCCTGCTCATTCAAGATGCCCCAACCACTATACTTGCAACTCTCACGAATATCCCACAAATTTTGTTGAAGATTCATGCTAAAAGGGATTATCCAACATTTGAAATGTGTATTTTGATGAGATTTAAGGGTGAGATGAAGACCCTAGAAGCCTAGACCTCCCTTCCTGGGGACTATGTCGCTGACTTGGTTGGTAAAGCAATTTTGTGATCATTGATTTATACATGCAAAATTAACCTAATTACAGCACAAATTATAGGCAAGAACTATAAGAAGAAGAAGCATAGAAAAATCAACTCAAAAATGACACCCGTAAACCAAAGAAATTTTTTATGAGTCCCTAGGAAGAAGTCCCACTCTCTAATCATGATTTACAAATGATGAAATGCCTCTCTTTATAGGAGGAGGCTTTAACTCCTTTACAATAAAATATTATTATTTCTATGAGGATTTAGTCTAGAAGACCAAGTCTAGCTAATTCTAGAAACTCAAATAAAATAATAAAAAGGTTAAAGTGGACAAAGCCACTCGTGCAATGATAAAATAATGGATACCCCAAAATTGGATTGGTCCTCGCAAAGATATCTTTAATCCCACATGATGCCAACGTTACGTTGAAGGGGTTGTTGAGAAAATTGGTACCAAAGAAGTGTTTCTTAGGCATTTATCTTTTGGCCTAGGGAGGCACTTTAATATCCTTTTTGTCTAGGGACATTATGAGTTTATTAATGTCGTGGAGCAAAATCACTCTTTTATAAGATATTCGCCATGTATTTAAAATTATTAAAGTCACATCGGTTATAAAGTGACTTTATGTGAAAAGTAGTAAAGGGCACTTTATATTATTAAAGTGATTTTTATGTTTTAAAAGTCACTTTAGGAGAGAATAATTGCGCATGGTACAAAACAATGTGGAAAAAGTCGAAGTTGGGATTAAATTGACAAGGGTCCAAAAATTGAAAAAGTTGTTAAAGTCGAGAGGTTTTTGAAAAAGTCGGCAAAATTTAAAAAATACAAAAAATTCTTTAAAAAAAATAATTTAAAATTTTTTTAAAAAACTACCTCACTCATGATTTTTTGGAAAAAATCCCGATTTTATCTTGACTTTTTCGATAAAATCTCGATATTTTCAAAAATAAAATAAAAAGTTGTTAAAGAAACTACCTCACTCACGACTTTTTGGAAAAACTCCCAGTTTAATACTGACTTTTTCAACAGGGAAAAAATCGCTTAAAAGTCGGCCGATTAAATCGGCTAGTCAAATAAATCGCTTTTTGCCAATTTAATTGTGATTTTTTGGTGACTTTTCCACACTGGTACAAAACAATTAAAAAGGTGGCTAGGGGTGTTTTAAGTGAGGGGAACCACATGAAGGAAGGGGTCAAGTGGGGGCCTGATCTCATCCATTGATCTCATGGGCTGAGATTTAATCTTAGCCCTTGATCTCTAGGATTAGGTATCTCACAAATGAATGACAAAGAGGCTGCTAGAGGAGGAAAGAGCCTTAGAAATTCTACAGCAGAGAGCAAAGTCTGAGACCACAGTGATTCAAACCTCCAGAAGGCTGAGTTTAAGCTAGGGAGGGGCTCGAATCTCAAGGCGAATGACAAAGTAACCATTTAGTAAATTTTGGGCATGCTTCAAGTCTAAAACAAGTCAAAACAGCGTATAGGCAACAAAGACACTTTCCTTTAGTCAGCTACTTGAATCCTGAGATTCCAGGGACAGTATAGCGAAAATTTAAGGCTAGCATTTTGTGTGCATACTCAACATAAATATCGGGCTTCTTTTTTTGTGTTAGAGTTTCCTCTATTAAGGGAGGAAACATCATAGTTTTGAGGGTACACCTTCAGCTGAGTATGCCCAAGTTTGCAGAGTTGACTGTGGACAGTTTAGTGATATTTTCCAGCATTGAAGGAGTTGTCAAAGAGGCTGAAAATCTAACTGAAGGGGAGCAGACTGTGGGAGCAAAATATCAGTCCAAAAACTCAGTTGAAGAAGACCTCAGAAATTCTTCAAGGGAAGAGATAAGTATTCCCAGTTGATTAGACTTGTCTTTTCAGAGCTGAAGTGTTCACTGTACAGTGGTCATTTCCAGCATTGAAGTGTGAAATTTCCTTAAATTGCAGCAACTGGAAATTTATTCTCCTAATTGATTAGTTATGCAGTTTATTTGCTACGGCAAACAACGAATAAATCACACTGAAATTCTTCACAAATAAAGACGTTGCAGAAAATAAAATGTTCGAACTGAGAAATATAGAGCACACACACAATAAAATTGACACAATTATTTTTGGACAATACTCCCCAGAAAAACCAATGCGGGAAAACCAGTGCAGCAAATGGAGTTTTATTATTATTATGCTACATTAAAAATTTTGAGTACAATCTAGATGCCCAAAACTGGCAACCCTTAGCAAGATAATCTGACAAAAATTATTGAGGGAACTTTTCCCTTCTCCATGAGCAATCTTGGCACAACCTGCCTCAGAAAAATTGGACATCCAAACCCTTGCACAGGCCCTCTGCATAGTGTTTGCATAGACCCTCACATGTGTGGCTCGAAACTATCTTTGATCAAGCCATCTTGCCTGCTACTGCTGCTAGAAGTGACTCTCCGACCCTATGGAAAATTATCTCGGCCTCTAGTACTTGAATCGACCTCCTCCTTAGCTAAATCGAACTGCTCACTGAAGCTTCCTATGGATTCCCTGGGCAACCTCTCTGTGGAATAATTTTGCCTCTTACTATTGCCCCTCCAAAATTGTAAACTTCATCCAGAATCACTTTTGTTGCTCCCTCTTAGCCTTTGCGTCCCTTCTGGGGACTCTCCCTACTAAAACATTGCAATCGGGTAGCTCAATCTGCCAAGGAAACTCGCTCTCCTGATGTGTTCTCCATCTACCCCATCAACCTACTCTTATAATCTCTCATTAGTATATGAACGGCCATGATTAGATCCCCATCAACGGCTAAGATCAACACTGAGTCAATCCATGTGAGTTTCTAGAGAATTCTCACCTTTCTCAATTAATTCTCGTTAATTAATCACTTTTCCTAACTTAGACTTGCGAAATATTTAATTATTGATTAATTAACTTAATTGAGCCATCTCTAGGTGTTTTCTCCTAAAAACGTTTTTGGGTTTTGGAGATCTTGTGTTTCTTAGTGTCTTTGACCAACGTCGAGACTAGAACACATGTCTGATGCTACAAAAGTTAACAAGGAGTTGTGAAAGAGGTTGAAAATCTAACTGAAGGGGAACAAAGTGTGGGAGAAAAATATCAGTCCAGAAACTCAGTTAAAGAAGACCTCAGAAATGCTTCTTCAAGGCAAGAGATAAGTTAAATCTCTTATGTATTTCTTAGTGTACAAATTCCTTTAAGAAGAAAATAAAATGTTAAAAACCTCCTTAGAATTGGTTTTCCCCATTGTGGGGTTTTTCCAAGGTCAGTTGACCAAAATAATTGTGTTCATGTGTAGAAATTTATGGTGTGTGCTTGCTCATTTATTTCTTATATCAGCTAGAAGACTAAATGGTAGAGTAGTCCTTTGTTTTCAAGATAAATGCAAATCTGATATATATATATATATATATATATATATATATATGTCTCATGATGGGTTTGGGCATTAAACCATGCAAAACTGGGTTGGGCTACAGTACAGCATAATTTTTCTATAGGGGTCTCGCTCCTTGATCAAATAATGATTAAATGATGCAATGACTTGCCAGCTAGGTCAAACTAATAGCTTATTTGGAAGTACCTTTGTGGAATGTTGCTAGGTCCCGATTAATAGGGTAACACCCTGCTCGGGAACACTGCCTTCGTAACCACCATAGCTGAAAACCCACAATCCGGTAGCCCCTTCAAACTTGGGTTCAGTCCATGCGAACTTACAAGTAACTTACTGAAACCGAGAGTATAAAGACATTACCTGGTGCGAGTCGATGGTTTGGCACTATATTTAGCTAGTCGATGGTTGAGTGGCCGGAAGTGCAAACTTAATCTCAAGCCAGAACGAATAGGGGCCTAGATCCCTTTGCCTGCCTATATTCATCGTCCATCAAAACAAGGGTTTCTAAGGCCGTGGGTTTTGGAGCCGCAAGCAAGTAATGTCTTTATACTCTCGGTTTCAGTACTCCATGCAAACTTACCCTCCGAGAGTAACTTGCAAGTAATAAATAATGTCTTTATACCATTCTAGTTGACTCAATCTTTGAAGTTCTGATGAAGCTAATTCCACATCATTTTGAGAAATCATTCCTAACGCTTTCTCATTCCCCTCAGTCAAGATCTTAGCCAATCCCTGGCCTTTTACCAGCTTGGTAGGTCTAATATCTAAATCGTATTCTTGAATTTTAGAGACCCACCTAGCTCGAGTTCCTAAGAAATCAACCTGAGTTAAAATATCCTTTACTACAGAGTGAGGGACATACGCGATTATCCTTGAATACCCCACATAAACTCTAAATTGCTTAAGGGACTTGACTAAGGCATAAGCCTGCTTTTCCAAGGTGCTATACTTCAACTCAGAACCTTGAAGGGATCTACTCATGAAGGCAATAGGCTGCTCATACCCTTCATTGTTCTTTTGTAGCAGCACTCCAGCAATAGTATCTTTAGATGCAAAAGAGAAAATCAAACAATCCTTCGAATAATCAGGGCTCACTAGAACAGGTGTCTTACCAGTAGAATCCTTAATTTCCTGAAAACCTATTCTCCCCTCTTTTCCCCAGACAAACTTAACATCTTTCTTTAAAAGGGTTTGAATGGGTTTAGCAATTTCAACATAATTTGGAATGAACCGCTGGAGGAAATTGATCTTTCCTAAGAGGGATTGAAGGGTTTTGATATTGTGAGGCAGAGGAATCTTTTGAATTGCCTCAACTCTCTCAGGGTCAATCTTGATTCCATCCTTCGAGATGATGTGACCAAGAAACTTCCCTTCAGTCACTCCAAAAATAGATTTAGTAGGATTTAAATATAACCCATACTCTCTGCACTTGTCAAATATCTTCCTTAAATGGCTAATATGAGAAATTCCATTTTTAGAAAAGACAGTTAAGTCATCTTGATAAATCTCAATGAATTTCCCAATTAGACCCCTAAAGGCATAGTCCATATGCCCTTTGAAAAGTTGCTTCAGCATTTGTCAATCTAGGGTGTGGTGAATGTTATCTTATGCCTGTCTTCCTTCTTCACAATGACCTGGTTATATCCTGAAAATCCATCTAACAAAGACATCATTCCAGAGCCTGTCACCCTTTGCAACAATGTTTCCATATTGGGTAAAGGGTAATTATCCTTTTTACAAGCTAAACTAAGATTTCGAAAATCTACACATAGTCTGATTGATCCATTCTTCTTTCTCACAATAACCAAGTTTGAGCACCATGAGGAATGCCTAGTGTGAGCTATAATTCCAGCTTGAAGCATCTTTTGCAACTCCTTTTGCAAAAAGGGGGCCAACTTAGGATTTATTTGCCTAAGTTTTTGCCTAAAGGGTTTGGCATTTTCATCCTTAAGAGGGATTGTATGCTCCATAACATCCTCCCTATAACCTTTTAACTCCTCATATGAACAGGGCAAAACATCCCTATATTCTTGAAGTAAATTTATTAACTTTTTCCTTTCCTCCTCGGTGGTGCCCTTCCCTATTTTGATAATCTTTGGGTCATGAGGGGTGCCAATGTTTACTTCAATAAATTCCCCTGGGTCAATTTTCTTATCCGCTTTTCTCTTTACAGCATCATGTCTGTCAAACATTTGTTCCACGGCTATATGATCCCTAGGAGTGGGATTTGACACAACATTACACTCCTCATATTCACAACCTTCTTCCTTGTAGCCAACCTTGAAACCAGAGAATTCTTCCATATTATTTAAAAAACGAATCACTTGGTTTTCTTCATTAAAGATTTTCCAATGCTCAACATTATCAGGAACCGATGGTCTAAAAGTAACCTCCATCTTGATCTTATCATCCATCAAGTTCTCTCCAAGTTGTAAGGTAGATGCAACAACAGCCAACTCATCAGCTTGTTTATTTCCTTCTCTCGGAATCGCTTGAAGATCTAATGCGTCAAAATATTCCATGCTATCCCAGACAGCATTTCGATACTTCTTTAATCTATCATTCTTACATGCAAATTTATTCTTTATTTGAAGAAGGACTAGATCAAAATCCCCCTTGATACTAAGCATCTTAATGTTCAAGTCTTTTGCCGACTCTAGACCTAACAACAAAGCTTCATACTCTGTTGCATTGTTAGTTGCATCAAATTCCAACCTAAAGGCAAACTTGAATATATGACCAAGGGGGGAGGTTAAGACAATTGTGGCACCCTTACCAAACCTCGAATGGGCACCATCAAAATTCATGTGCCATACCCAATCCTTCTTACTTTCCACCTCCTTCTCCAAAGGAGCAATAGAATTAGCCAAGATAGCATAGTTTCCCAAGTCATCAGATTCATACACAATTTCATTATGAGGCTCCTTGGGATTTTCCACATGAAACTTTCTCTCCAATTCCCTATCCAACCTAACCATGACGCCCTCACTATTAGGGATGGTAGCATAACTTAAATCCATTTGCAAACTACCCCTTATATCAGCTCCCCACTTTCTAGACAATAACATCCCCCATTCATCAGGCACATCAATCAACACAATATCCATGGTGATCATAATATCAGGATGCACTGCCAAGTGGACTTGAAGATCCTTTATCAAACCACAAACCTCAATAATTTTCGAATCCATAGCACAAATGTTGTGGTAAGGTCTAGAAACCCTCAGGCTTAACTGATTCATGACTTTCTTAGTTATGACACACGATGATGCCCTCGAATCAAACATACAATTGTGCAAAAGCATTCCATTGACCAACATAGTGATGAAAAATGGTTGATGGTCTCTTTTATCTCTACACATATCACTACTTTGCAAAGTGATAGGGGCATCCTCATATCTATCTTAAGAAAAATTTGACATTTCTTTTCCATTAGGGGCATCAATGGCTTTCAACAAAGATACTTATATCTTTGAGAGGGAATCTTCATGATTTCAGTCACAGGTACCAAAATCTTTGCATTATTTATCCATCCTCCCAAATCAATATTTAACTTATGTAGTTGGAGTGAAATTTTTATGGGCATTTTGATTTCTTTCCTTGTTTCTTGCCCTTCTTTATCCTTGGCTATCTCTAAAATCTGATTTGATGAAGGCTTCTCTCCATACAACTCAGTGATCCTATCCAACTCTTCAAAATTATTTACACTATAGGAGGATGGGGACTTCTGACTTATCTTTTGACTATTTTCCATAACTCCCATCCAATTATCTAAGGACAAATGATGCTCTTTTCCAACTACATTGATTTGTTCACTTGTTCCAGCCATTTCACCATCTAAGATCCTTTTTGCATAAGGACAAGTGAGTTCATCATGTAAGTCATCACATGGTCTACAATAAGGCATGGAATCATCAACTAAGTTAGTAGACTCAAGTGGATTTGGTGGCCTATGTTCATTAGGGGGACCCCTCTTCTGCCATCTATCATTTCCTCGATTTGGGAATCTCCCCGCCTGATTCCTTTCCATGGCCACCAACCGATTTTGGATAGTATTCATTTGATTCGTGTGATTCGCTTCCATAGTCTTGATGAGATGGGTTAACTCCTTAATAGGATCATGGGTAGGCTCTTCCTTGCCTTTGCCTTTAGAATCATTTGATTTTGATGGCCCTCTAGTGTAACCAGGAATCTCAGATTTCTCTGATTGCTTTCTAGCTCTCTCCATTTTCAAGGCTTCTGTTTGAGCTATACCCAAAGTTGTAGGTTCCTTCCTCCTCAATTCATAAGCGGTATCCACACCAAAAGCATCTAAATATGAGCATAAGAGAAATTCATCTAGAGGTTTAACAGTTGCAAGCATGCTTTTAACCAATTCATTGAATCTCTTGTTAAACTCCTCCATGGTTTCATTCTCATTCTTCTTCATGGTGCTAATGGCACTAATCAAATGACTATTCTCTCTTCTCTCTCCATACTTTCCCATGAAAGCATTAACAATCATTTGTAAAGAATCATACGAGTTAACAGGTTGCTCAGTGAACCAATCAAGAGCACCCTCTTCCAAAGAGAGAACGAAAAGCCTCATCTTTACATCCTCATAGTTAGCAACGTTACACCACTTAAAGATGCAAACATTAAAGTTCTTCACATGTGACGCTGCGCTAATGGCATTGTTACCTTGAAAAGAAGGCAACCTTTCAATAGCCTTGTCAGGGATATTGTGAGGATAGCCATTAATGTTAGTAAAGTTACAAGGAGCAAAAAGATCATTCATGATGTTAGGCTCGACTTGTCCTTGAAACAGCAAATGAATGTCAGAAATAGCCTCCTGCCCAACACTAGCAAGAGCTCTACTATGAGAAACTCTATTTAACCTCTCTCTAAAAACCCTTTCAGGATCAGGAGAGGGGCTAACTAAACCACTTGAATTTCTCCTAGTAGAGACTCTTGAAAAATTAGGATTGAGTGGAGTCGCCACTTGAGCAAGAATCTAATTCTAAAAATTCAAATATGTCAAAACTTAAAGTTAGTCGTTTTCCCAGGCACAAGAAGACTTGTCCTCGACAACGGCACCAAAAAATGTTATCGCTTGCCGCCTACACCTACCTACTAATTAGTGAGAAAATCCTTCAACCCCAACAGGTGTGGTTGGTGGCAAGGAACTCAGAGAAGGGGTTGTCACCTATTCTCGACTCTCTCCGTTTAAGCTATCTCCTAGGTTAACTATGGGGGGTGGTCCCTAAATGGAAAACTAAGTTAAAAGATGTGAGTTTCTAGGAGAGTTGTTAGAGTTAAATAGATTACTTCTTAAGATTCATGAGCATTTATGAGCAACTTTGAAATAATGACAAACCATTTAACTAGTGCCTTTACAAATAACGTGCTCAAAAGTAAAAGAAATGCTCAAAGAGATGAGAATATAGTGATCTTGAAATGGAAACAAAAGATTGTTAGCACAAGATATCAGAAATGCTCTCAATATAAAAAGATTTATGAACCAAAGCATGAGAAACTATCTTGCTCATAAGGGAACATTTAGTGTTCTACTTTTGGAAAATGTAAATGAAATGATAAAAAAACTCAAATGTTAGACCAAGATCACAACATGCAATTAAGTTTGCAACACCAAATAAGGGAATTTGCCAATGAAACAAGATATATCAATCATCCATAAGCATAATGATCATTAAAATGACGACATGCAATGAAGTTGCAAAAGTAGAAGTAAATTTCCAAGTACCATAGAATTAAACTTGTTGCAAAATTTAAGGAATTAAAATTGCATCCAAAGTGCTTCTTGAGATAATATTTGCATGTGGATCTTTAAACCATCAAGATAGCAAAAAATTTGGGAACTTTGCAAGTAAATGTGATGAGATAGTGCTCTTGGTTTATTTTATTAATTAGTTCTAAAGAAAAGTTACAATTGAACTCTAATCCTCAGACCTCACCCTCGCTCAAATATTTGGATCTCACAGTGAGGAGTCCATAGAGGTAGAAGGTCTCTAAAACGTCTATTCAACCAACTTAAGTTGGAGGTAAATTTTAGAGATGCAAGTCTAGTATGAAAAGTGAAATGTCTAAATGATATGAAAGTGAGTTTGCAAGTGCTATGTAAAAGATGGAGATGATTCAGTTAAATATGCTTCATAGTTAGAACAATAACTCAAGTTGTCATAAATTGAAAGTGCTATGCTTCTTTACTTGTAGTATATTGTGAAACTTATCCAAATGAGAAATAGATCACAAAACATAAGTAAGTGATGGCAAATGAGATTGCAAATTAAGAAATTAGAGGACTATGCAATTTATGTTACTTCCCAATTAGAGCATGCATATGTGATGTGAAAGAAAACGGAAATGTCAAAACCACTAAGTCAATCCATCTACAAATTCTCTCCTTTAAAATGGAGAGATAGGAATGCAAATGGGTAAAACCCACGCTCCCACAACAAAAGCAGAAATTTTTATTAATTTTACAAGAATGAAATGACCATGAGGCCTTTCCTAAACCAAGGAAAGTCTTACAAATAAAAATTGAAACCATAGACTTTTCCTCGGTGAGAATTTCTAAGAACTCAAAATAAATTCAGACTTTACTATAGGAGAAGAGAAGCTAAGCCTCTTCTATGCCCACAACCAAAGAAGAGAGGGTTATCTTCCTCATTTGAAATTCAACCCAAAGGTCCTGCAACAACTTCTTAGTAATTTCTTGTAGTTGTCCACTCAAGCTGTCACAAGAAAAAATTCGAAAGAGGGCTACAAAACCAATCAAATAGTAGATAGCTAAAATTACAAAATATTGCACAACAATTTACAAAGGGCTAAGCCAAAGAGTTCGAGTAAACTCTCCTCTTTGCTTAGTCATTTTCAAGCTCTTAGATAGCAAATGAAAGCAATGAAGTATAATGTTTTAAAAGATGTTCAAATTTAGAAATATTCGGCTTGTATACAAGCTATCTCTCAAAAACCCTGCAAAACCACTTTGTAAGATAAGACTATAAAAGTTCAAAGAACAAATGAGAGCTCCTTTGAGAATGTATCAAGAGTGGGTTGGTCTCTCCAAAGACTTCCCCCAACACTTGATTCTTTGATCCCAACAAAATGTTCTCTCTACAAAACTTCCATCAAGAATTAGTTCCATATAGATCTAGCAATAAACAATGATAAGAAACTCTAGAGATTTATTTGAAACCAACTAGAGCATTCTATACCTAGAGCATACTCCTAAATCAAATGTCAATGTAAGATAGGTCTACATTAACAAATCTACAAGAACATATGGAAACAAATTAGATCAAAGCGTGAGTAAAAGGAATTATACCAATGATCAACAATTCATCACACTCCAAAAAGAGGAACACCTCATGAATGAAACCCCAAAGTCTTTATTGATATTTCTGAAAGTGTACAAGGCAGCAGCGCTTCCGCAAGCACAATAGCTAGTAAACAATGATTACAATTGAGAGCTCATGGCTCCATTATATAGAAATTTGGGAGCAAATCCTAATGAAGAACCATATGCCAAGTGGTGAGAGGGAGGAAATCTCAAGGCAAATTCGAATTTGGTAAGTGGAGCTCCAATGCCAACTGTAAAAATCAAATTCTGGCAAGTGGACATCATTTTCTTCTTCCCTTATGTGCCAAATTCGAATTTTATGATGGAATGACATGTGTATATGGTTGGTAACCCATGTGGGGACAATTTCCCACAAAAATCTCCACCAAATGTTCTCCCAAATCCTCTCAAATATGCAATAACTTCACAAATTCGAATTTCCAAGTAAACAACTCTCATTTAATTCCGGAAATTTGATTTTATTTGAGCACATGTCTTTTCCTTGATTTTAGGAGTCCATATCACCTTGAGACTTCACTTTAACTCCTCCATAATTTTCCACCTCATTTCCACCTCATTTAGCATGTGTGGATATTTATTTTTCTCCATTTATTTAATTTCTGGCTTAATTAATTGCTAGATTTTCCACTAAACTTAGGAAAGGTAGGTTTTGAGGGTTCAAAACACAATTTTAACCCCTCAAAGTGTGTCATAGTAGAAATTTGAGCGTGAGAGGTGTAATTTTGATTACTCATACCCCATACAACTTCTCTAGACAACATTTATTACAATTCAATTACAATTTTTATTGCAATTTTCGACTTGTGGAAAATCTAAAAAATTAAAAAATCACTACCTAGACCTAACGAAATTCCACGAAATTTTTTGTGTGATCTAGTATGGTAATATACATTGACTCTAGACACTAGAAGTCACCCAAGGCCTCACCATCAAGCCGTACTCCGGCTTTGGGGTAAAATTGAAGGAAAAAACTCAATTAATTATTAACTCCTAATAGGGAAATGATAATTAACCAAATAAGAAAAACATCTCAGAGTAATACTCACTTGTTGGCAAGGTCCCGGGCTACCTAGGCCTGTTACAGACTCAATACTGACTCAACACTCATCATTACTAGCATCACTTATTACAATTCCCTGTAGGGCGTGGAATCTGGGTATAAGAGAAAATGATAAGAAGTAGAAGTAGAGTTTAGAAACTCTGTTGAACTGATGATATCTGATGGTACAAATGTCTTATGGTTCATCCTTGGGCATGGAGTCTTCTCATCATCATCTGGTGCCACTCCAGTGGTCAACAAGGACAACAATACCCATGGCCTTTTCACTGTGATCTACATTGTGTTTTTCTGTAGCTTTTATTTGTTGCACTTGCTCATATGAAGCTATCTTCTAAGTCTTTTAGGCAAAGATTGGTCTTCGGGTCCTCAATTACTGCCAACATGACCTACAGTGTGAGACAAATCATCATTGTTGCAACTATCTTCCAACTATTCTTCAATCCACCTGTTAAAGCTCTTTTGCAAATGGTTGTAGTATTTTATTCTATGTGCTTCCTTAGGTATTCAACCTTGAATTTGATATAAGTATCCCTGCTAGAAGAAGGGGTAATAGTTGACTCCAACTGTGGGACACACGCTCCACTCGGGAGGATGTTAGAATCCCAAAATCTCATTTTACATGAACATCAACCAATAACAAACAAAACGCTGAAACTACTGCCCAAGTGGACTTATTCACTTTCTACTCTCCTCTACCTTACTTGTGATAGCATTCTTCAGTAAAATGAAAGATCCAATGTAACCACCTCAAGAATGCATCAGTGCATGCACTTCTCCCTCTGAGCTTGATCACCATATAGAACAGAGATACATTAAAAAATAGTTGATTGCATGCATGAATCTCTATAACCAGCATGCTGAAAATGTACCCAAACACTTGCACAACAGCTATGTCTTCCAACGGACCTGCCAACAGAGAAGGACCACTGCAAGATATGTCAATATACTCTTGCATTGCACTGATATAACTGCTCCTTAGATCTGAATGTCACCTCAAATCGGCACAATCACAAATCTGTTCTGCATTATTTGTTTGTTGGGCAGCCCTCTGTTCATCTTCAACAGGGCTGAAAATACTGATTTCGCCTCTAAACAAGGTGCTGAATCTGATCTGAAATTTTCGCTTTCAACCAACTCCTTCACAATATCTTCAATGATTGGGCTTACCAAAGAGCTTTTACGTTGCTGCCCAGATCTGTAAATTCTGAAGAATCTGCAATCTCCTCTTTGCTGCCATCCATTTTCCTCTATGCTGCTTTTTTTGACTAATATAATGGTTGTTTCAAATCTGAGACTTCTATAGTCCTCAACACTAAAACTATTGTTTGATGAGGGCAATTTCAAACATATAATAAAACTAACGTTAACCAAACAAGTAAAATCTAACATATAAAAACTAAGGACTAAAAATTAAAAAAAAAAAAAACTAAAAGCTAAAAAACAAATCTAATTAAAATCTACAAATTAAATCTAAAACCTCAAAGAATTAACACTAAACTAAACTAATGTTAATAAAGTAAAAAATTTAGAACTAAAACTAACGAAATTAAAACTAAAACAAAAATCGAACCTAAAGTCAAACTTTAAAAAAAAAAAAAAACTAAATAAAATCTAACCCTAACACTAAACTAAGACTAAAAATTAAAGAATTAAAATCTAAAAAAAACTAACGTCTAAACCATCTAATTAAAATCTAAAATCTACGATCTAAACTAAATGAAAACTAAAAATTAAACAACAAAAAAATTGAAATTTATTTAAAACCTATCACTAAACCTTCATAAAAAAATTTTAAAAAATCTGAATCAACAGAAAAACTAATGCATAAACGTGGGTTTCTGAGTTTACTTTGTATGCGTTTATTTGTTTTTTGTTTATATGTGTCTTTGCAGGTCAACGGTAGGCTAAGGAAGACGGCTGGGGTGGAGCGTATGTTGTGAATGGATGTGAAGGAAAAGGGAAAAGTCGACAGCGGAGAAGATGTGAGGCAACGTAATGGACGCAGAAGAGGATAGCAGGCTTTAGGGAGAAGACAAGGGCGACGACAGAGGAGTGGGTCTGTGGTGGTGAGCTTAACGACAAAGGACGGTTGCTAAAGGGTCGACGACAGAAATGAAGGGACAGCGTGATAAGGAGAGGACGGCACATAGAGGGGGAGCACGACAAGCTAGCGTGAAGGAGCTGAAGGGATGAGTTTGACGAGATCGAAGGGCAGCGTTGGGGAGGATGGAAAAGGAGGACAAGGGCAGAAGAGAAGGGTTGGACGGCAAGGAAAGACGGCAAAATCAATAGCAAAGAAAGGCGACGGAGCTTGAGGAATGGGAAGCGTTGAACAGGGGCAGCGATTACCTCAAAACAAACCCAGTACATTAAAAAAAAACGTCCAGTAAAATTAAATTAAATTTTTTTCATCAAACTCAGATTTTCAGAATGTTGAACTTGATGTCTTCCCTTTTACACAGATCTGCCAGCAAAGCGATCCTGAGATCAGATCTGGCCCTCCGAGGGTTAGATCTGGCTCGGATAAAAAAAAATCGAGAATTACCTTGCAAATCTGCACATAACCAAATCAGATCCGAAGCTATACAGAAATAAACCCTGAAATTCTAAAATAAATACAAATTTACAATGCTAATTTACAAATTTTGAGGCCCTCCTGGCCAGTTTTAAACCCATTTCAGCACAATTTTTTAGAAATTCAAATTTTTAAATAGAGGCACAAGTCCTAGAAGACTCTGCAAAACCACAATTTCGTAAGATAGCTTTGAGAAATTAGAAACAATGAGCTTTTTCAGATTTACGAAATCTGAGAGTCGGCTGGTTCTACTGAAGACTTCCCTAGACGCTCGAACCTTTAAAAAAAATTCCCTGCACACTTAGATCTGAAATTTAGATTGATAGAGATTTAAGGAAATAAACATGAGACCTTTCAGAAAAATAGATAACTAGTTTTTCCGTTAAATAAAAAATGTCTTTTTATGAACCCAGAAAACTGCACAAGATACCTGTATGCAGATTAATCCATGAAGGCCATCAACCATAAAAATGCAAAATAAAGTAGCAGAGTTTAGAGATAAATCCCCACATAGATCTGGAAAAGGAACACCAAAGTTTGTAACCCCAAAGTCTTTATGCTTTATTCATCAAAAGGAATCACAGAAGCTTCCAAGAACAAGTGCACGATCCAAAGATCAGATGACTGAAATACTGACAAAGACCTCTAATTTATAAGATAAAATCTCAAACAGCGAGTTCGGTTGATCCATGTCAAAATCATCTCGACCGTCGATAAGATTTGATCATCTTTTAATCTGGACCGTCGAAATTATAAATTTGAGGAAAAACGAATTTATCATTTAATTTCATTTTAATTAACTCAAAAATACTATTTTTGAGTTAATTACTTCAAAATTTTGATTTTGACTTAACCACCTAGGCCCAAGGGTCCAAAATTCTTTGAAATTCTCAATATTCCCTTGGCTTGGGGCTTTTAAAAATTCATTTTTTAAGGACCAACGAATTTTGCCTTTGAAGAATTTTATACTCACCTAGGACCTAAAATTAATTAAATCTCCGGTTTAAGATTTTTTTAATTAATTTGACCAGAAATTTTAATTAATTGACTGAAAGGGGATTTTAATTATTTTTCCAACCCTCTTTGCATAAGATAAATACATTTAGACACATGAAGGGGGAATACCCGTTCATATAGACCCTCAAATAGATACCCAATTCTGCGACTCAAAACATGATCTAGTAGACCAAGTAGCTTGTAATAAAATAATCTAGCCAACTAGCTAGGATTATTTCCAAACTACTTTTACAAAGACTCGATAGAAAACACTAGGACTCACTTAGCATGCTGATGACAAGATCCATCCTAGCTTTGGGGTGAAGTTGGAGGGGAACACTCTGCCGATCACTTGTGTAAAAAAACACAAATAAATCAGTGAGACAAAAACCTCCTAGGATAGAAATCGTCACCAACATACTAGGCTTACCTAGGTTGTTACATACATGACGGTCTTACTTAGATCATTTACATCATAAACATGCAGAATGGGTTTACATTATTCATAAAATTGTCGACTGATGATGGAATCTGAATGGCACGACCATGTCGAACATGATGAATCTCATTTGCAAAAAATGGGGGGTGTACTGCGATGGGGTCATTGACAAATTGTGGTCAACATCTAGTCTACTTGGGGACACATTGCTTCATCGGAGGAATGTGAGAATCCAGAAGCTGTATCCAAGCAACACACAAGATTACATAAGTAGCGTCCATCCAAATATCATCATATAACATTAAGCATATGAAAAATAGAAGCTTTTCTTTCATTTATTATTCTACTTAACATGAAAAGTAAATCTACTCTAACTGCAAAATGAAATGCTGAAATAACAAGGTGTAAGGTTAGAGATACAATATAAAGGATGCCCTGTGGTATCAGATGTGCTCAATATAGTACATGCTGAGCATTTGCCTGCTTTCAGGCAAGATCGTTGGCTGCTTTTCAGATGTGCCATGTCGGATTCTGCATAATGTAGGGCTTTGTCTTATCTGAATGTCACGCTGCTCTCGTCCATCAGATGAATCAAACCGCTTCCTTATTCTTTTTCTTTTTCGCTTCAGGCTCTTCTTCGTGGAAGATTGTATTGTTGATGATGTGGAACATTCTGCTTGTGAACTTTCAGTCGAAGTAAACAATATATGTGTGACATGCTTCTCGTCATTCTGCATCTGCTCTGTCAAGGATGATGTATTAAACTGATTCCCTTCGGTTTTCCTTTTATCCGGGTCGCCTTCAATCATCCACTTTTCAATGGAAGAAATGGTCTCCTCATAATAGGATGGAGCTTGCTTCAGCACACTGGGAGGCCTATGATTTGTTGACAATTCTGACCTGGGTTGGACATTCTGTATATGTGATCTTTCCATTTTTTCCAACTTATTCTGAATAACAGTCATTTGATTAGAATGCTTAACCTTTATAGTAATGATTTCCTTCGCATGACTCTTTTCAACAGTCAATAACCTGTGCTGAAGAGACATTTGACTGGTTTCCATGTCCTTTATAATTTTATCATTACCCGCTTTCATGGCCATGAAGCAATTATGAATATAGTTCATTTCTTTCTCATGATTTGCTTCCATGGTGATCAAATGATTTTGCATGGTGGCCATTTGATTAGAGTGACTAAATTCCATGATCGTCATTTCTTCAATATGCTTTTCTTCCATGGCAATCATTTGATTGGAGTGATTGAATTCCATGATTGTTATATTTTCCTCTAAGGCCAATAACTTGTTTTGTATAGCATCAATTTCCCTGGTATGATCTGCTGTTAATCTTGCTTGGTTAAGTTCCATATTCTTAATGATTTGAGCCTGGTTGGCCTCCATGTTCTTGATTACCTGAGCTTGATTTAGCTGTATATCCTTAACCATCTGAATCAATTCGTTAACAAGATGCTTATCGCTGTCAACACTGATTTGACAACTTGTTTCTGCTTCACCACTATCATGGGTTTGTGCTGTCGTGGTACAAGTGGATTCATCCTGAGAATTGTCTAGAAATCTCCTGCTGATAGTTGAGTTCTCTACAAGATCAATTTCATTATTTTGCATAATACTGGGAGCATAAGGCGAGTCATCTTGTTTTATATATTTATCTGTAAAAGCATTGATGATGTCTTGTAAACAATACTCTTCAGGACAATTTCAAAACCAATCGATAGCATCACCTTCTAAGGAATAGCCAAAGATACGTATCTTGACATCTTCATGATTATATTGTGAAGGACGACAATATTTATATATAAAATAAGTGACCATCCTTAGATGTTGTAGAGCATTGCTTGGATCACCTCCTGAGAAAAAAGGCAATTTAGAAATGACCTCTTCTGGCATGTCATGAAAAGTGTCATCCATGATGACTTGTTCAAAGTTTAAGTGGATGTTAGAGAAAGAGATCCTTGTTCAAGAATAGTCAAAAGGTCCTCAAGAAGCGAACTTCTTAGCAGGAACTCTTGTAAGAAATGAAAGAATTGGAGTCACCACTTGAACATGAAACTTATTCTGAAACAGAAAAAATAATCGAGAATAACACATGGATATCAGGGGGGATTCTTGTCTGGGAGTAAATAGATGAATAAGTGGAGTCGCCACCCAAACAAGAAGCCAACCGAAATGTCCAGGTGCTAAAGATACGATGATGAAATGATTAGTGAGATGATGAAAAGATGAAGAGATGAAATGATGCTAGAAAATGCTATGCCTTGTGACAGGCTAATGAATGGCGAGAAAAGATTAGAAGATTAGAAAATGTCGCTAAGACCAAGGACAGAAAAAACTCTATTCCCAGTAACGGCGCCAAAAAATGTTGTCATACAAAATGTTTAGGCACCGCGACAACGACTCAGATCGGGGGCTGTCACTCTACTCCCCAATCGCTCTATCTAAGTTGTCTCCTTGCAAGCTAAGGGAGGTAGACCCTAATCAAAATGAAGAAACAGAATTGGTTGAGAATCAACCAACTTCAGGAGACACAGCTGAAAGACCAAGTACTTGAAGAGATTAACGAGATTTCACAGATCCAATTATATTAAAACCAGTGCCTTATGGAGTTAAAAGATCCCGTTATGCAATTAAAGCCAAGTAATTGATGTATAACTGCTGCTATGAAAACACAAATGACCACAATGATATTCAATAGAACGCACCACAACTATGCATTAAAATAATCTGAATCCACAACAATGCTATCATGAGACGACTATCAAATTCAAATGCCAGATCATTGCAATATTTCCGAATTTATAATGTTCCAATTTATTCCAATCCAGAAATTTAAATGAAAAATTTATATAGTCAAATTTAGGATAAAATTTAAAAGCTCATTTGACTATAAAAGAATTTTTTTATTTTTTATTTTTTATTATTTTTTATTTTTGTTATTTTTTAAATCTAGAAAAGAAATGAGAAATTAAAAATAAAACTAACGTTAACCAAACAAGTAAAATCTAACATATAAAAACTAAGGACTAAAAATTTTTAAAAAATAAAACTAAAAGCTAAAAAACAAATCTAATTAAAATCTACAAATTAAATCTAAAACCTCAAAGAATTAACGCTAAACTAAACTAATGTTAATAAATTAAAAAATTTAAAACTAAAAACTAACGAAATTAAAACTAAAACAAAAATCGAACCTAAAGTCAAACTTACCAAAAAAAAAAAAAAAAAAGAAATCTAACCCTAACACTAAACTAAGTCTAAAAATTAAAGAATTAAAATCTAAAAAAGCCTAACATCTAAACCATCTAATTAAAATCTAAAATCTACGATCTAAACTAGATGAAAACTAAAAAGTAAACAACAAAAAAATCGAAATTTATTTAAAACCTATCACTAAACCTTAAATTAAAAAAAAAAAAAAAAATCCGAATCAATAGAAAAACTAACGCATAAATGCGGGTTTTTGAGTTTACTTTGTATGCGTTTATTTGTTGTTTGTTTATATGTGTCTTTGCAGGTCGACGGCAAGCTAGGGTGGAGCGTATGTTGCGAATGGATGTGAAGGAAGAGGGAAAAGTCGACAACAGAGAAGATGTGAGGCAGCATAATGGATGCAAAAGAAGACATCAGGCTTGAGGGAGAAGACAAGGGCGACGGCAGAGGATTGGGTCTGCGGCGGTGAGCTTGATGGCAAAGGACGGTGGCTAAAGGGTCTACGACAAAAATGAAGGGACGGCGTGATAAGGAGAGGACGGCACGCAGAAGAGAAGGGTTGGACGGCAGGGAAAGACAGCAAAATCAACAGCAAAGAAAGTCGACGAAGCTTGAGGAATGGGAAACGTTGAATAGGGGTAGCGATTACCTCAAAACAAACCTAGTACATTAAAAAAAAACGTCCAGTAAATTTTTTTTTTTTTCATCAAACTCAGATTTTCAGAATGTTGAACTTGAAGTCTTCCCTTTTACACTCAGATTTGCCAGCAAAGCGATCCTGAGATCAGATATGGCCTTCCGAGGGTTAGATCTGGCTCAGATAAAAAAAAATCGAGAATTCCCCTGCAAATCTGCACAGAACCAAATCAAATCCAAAGCTATACAGAAATAAACCCTGAAATTCTAAAATAATTACAAATTTACAATGCTAATTTACAGATTTTGAGGCCCTCCTGGCCAGATTTAAACCCATTTCAGCACAATTTTTTAGAAATTCAAATTTTTAAAGAGAGGCACAAGTCCTAGAAGACTCTGCAAAACCACAATTTCGTAAGATAGCTTTGAGAAATTAGAAACAATGAACTTTTTCAGATTTACGAAATATGAGAGTTGGTTAGTCCAACTGAAGACTTCCTCAGACGCTCAAACCTTTAAAAAAAATTCCCTGCACACTTAGATTTGAAATTTAGATTGATAGAAATTTAAGGAAATAAACATGAGACCTTTCAGAAAAATAGATAACTAGTTTTTCCGTTAAATAAAAAATGTCATTTTATGAACCTAGAAAACTGCACAAGATACCTGTATGCAGATTAATCTATGAAGACCATCAACCATAAAAGTGCAAATTAAAGTAGCAGAGTTTAGAGATAAATCACCGCATAGATCTAGAAAATGAACACCAAAGTTTGTAACCCCAAAGTCTTTATGCTTTATTCATCAAAAGGAATCACAGGAGCTTCCAAGAACAAGTGCACGATCCAAAGATCGGATGACTGAAAGACTGACAAAGACCTCTAATTTATAAGATAAAATCTCCAACGGCTAGTTCGGTTGATCCATGTCAAAATAATCTCGACTGTCGATAAGATTTGATCATCTTTTAATCTAGACCGTCGAAATTATAAATTTGAAGAAAAACGAATTTATCATTTAATTTCATTTTAATTAACTGAAAAATATTATTTTCGAGTTAATTATCTCAAAATTTTGACTTTGACTTAACCACCTAGGCCCAAAGGTCCAAAATTCCTTGAAATTCTCAATATTCCCTTGGCCTGGAGCCTTTAAAAATTCATTTTTTAAGGACCAACGAATTTTTCCTTTGAAGAATTTTATACTCACCTAGGACCTAAAATTAATTAAATCTCTGGTTTAAGATTTTTTTAATTAATTTGACCAGAAATTTTAATTAATTGACTAAGAGGAGATTTTAATTATTTTTCCAACCCTCTTTACATAAGATAAATACATTTAGACACATGAAGGGGAAATACCCATTCATATAGACCCTCAAATAGATACTCAATTCTGCGACTCAAAACATGATCTAGTAGACCAAGTAGCTTGTAATAAAATAATCTAGCCAACTAGCTAGGATTATTCCCAAACTACTTTTACAAAGACTCGATAGAAAACACTAGGACTCACTTAGCATGTTGATGACAAGATCCATTCTAGCTTTGAGGTGAAACTAGAGGGGAAAACTCTGCCGATCACGTGTGTCAAAAAACACAAGTAAATCAGTGAGACAAAAAACCTCCTAGGATAGAAATCATCACCAACATACTAGGCTTACCTAGGTTGTTACATACATGACGATCTTACTTAGATCATTTACATCATAAACAATGCAGAATGGGTTTACATTATTCATAAAATTGTCGACTAATGATGGAATCTGAATGGTGCGACCACGTCGAACATGATGAATCCCATTTGCAAAAAATGGGGGTTGTACTGCGATGGGGTCGTTGACAAAGTGTGGTCAACACACTCCAATTGCGCTCACACCCTGAAAAACTACATGTTTGACTCATGATTCTTATGGCCAATTTCTACAAATTTGGTGCCCTTGCACCATAGGTTCGCCACCAAATATCTACAACAAAATAAAGAAATAAAAAATTCAAAAACATAAAACATGATTAAACTTTCAAATGCAATTTACATAATTTAATTTTGAAAATCTAAAATTATAAATAAGTAAATTCTAAATTGAAAATTCTAATGAGTGATGGCTTGTCACTTATGTGGCATGAAGAGGGTCTTTTCTCTAATAGCATCATCAAAGCCAAATAGGCCAACACAATCCTGATAAAACTATATCTCGCGGCTGATTTTGCTACGAAGCTCAGGATCAGATACCATCCTCTGAATACAAGAATGGAGCCCTTCCATCACCTCACCATCAAAATCAAAGGCGCATTTGTATGAAAATGCAGGGTTGAGGAAGACTGTTGCTACATGAATGGGTCGATGATGCATCCTTGTCCACTGATTATCAATCACATCCCATAACATCATATTTTTATCAAGCCCAGCAGAACCCTTGTCTGCATAATAAGAACGAATGGCCACCTTGGCCCTAACCAAGGCCTCATACACATAAGCCATTGCATGCTTCTCCCCATCTACCAATCTCAAAACCTTTACTATAGGTTCACTAACTCAGCACACTTCTCCTATTCCCTGCCAAATTATCTCAGTGTACACCATTTTTGCAATGGCTCTCCCTTCCTGTCCCCTGTTGTATCTACAATCAAGCCACTCATCAGAAAAAAAACATTTGCTTCAACTCAAATTGGCATCGAAGAAAAGACTGAAGTGTAATAAAGTTGGTAGCAAAACATGTGATTGCAGGACGTCGCAACTCCTTGTTTCTGGCGAATCTCCTCATGAGGCTAAGAACAAAAGCATGATTATATATAAACTTGGCGACACTCCTAGCCATATCAATCACCTCCTTCATGAAGGAGAGTTTTCTCATATCCTCAAATAGCAAATCGATAAAACATGCTACACATGGAGTCCAGAACAATGTACGATGTCTCTCCATAAGCATCTTGCCGGCAGCCACATAATTAGTTGCATTATCTGTTATGACTTGCACCACATTCTCCACGCCAATCTCCCGGATGAAACCATCTAATAGCTCACATATCATTGCTGCATCTTTTATGTGTGTTGATACATCCTCTGATTTAATGAACATGGTACTTTTAGGACAATGTATTAAGAAATTTAGAAGGGTCCTACCCTTCCTATCTGTCCAACCATCAAACATCACTGTGCATCCAGACACTTCCCATGTCTTTTTCAACTCTGTCAATCTAGAGTTGATGTCCTACATTTTTTGCTTTAAGGATTCGCCCCCACAACTTCTCATATGTAGCACTTTTGTAACCTGGGCCCACAACATCAATAGCATCACACATTGGTTGCCAAAATGGATTGGTTTTGGTGATGCTGAGAGGCAAGTCACTCCAAAAAAGACACTTCCCCATAACTCTATCTGCTTCTAGCTTTTCCTTTTTTTTAACAACTGATGTTATGGAAGGTTGTGTTTCATGTCCTGTTCGTGGAACAAAGAATGATGACCTCCCACTCCCAACAACATAAGCACTAGCTGTTGCAAGTGATGCTGTGGAGCCCCTCCCACTACCCTCAGCCTCAAAATCAGAAGAAGATATGCCGAAATATCTACCTGCACGTTTAGCCTTGTTTCTTTCTGCATCTTCCTTTTTTTTGTCTTTTTCATCAATAGCTTCAAGAGCTTTTTGTATAAGCTCCGGACTAGAAACTGTACAAAGGGCAACATCATGTCCAAAGAGTCTAGCCAAATGGTATTTCAATCTCGTAACCTCTCCTGTCATTTTTGTCCCACACAATTTGCTTGATAAATAAGCACGATTTGTTTCACCATCAGGCTCCCATACTCCCAAAATGGGTCCAAGGCTTTTGGCATATTTGACTTTTGTAGTGAACTAATTCAAACCTAGGGCACAAAAAAACAAAAAATTGGCATTAAACACCTATGCATAAAAATTTAAAAATAATAAGTAATAAGCATGTCATTTAAAAAAAAATTACTACAAGAATACAAATACATTATTTGCAACGTGAATAAAAAAATGGCAATAAGAGGGTGCATAAGAATTTAAAAAAAAAATATGAAGTTGCTTGTCCAAATATGGACAAAACCCTTGTATTGGCTCATGGGCATAAAAATCATAGTAAATAGAAAAAAAACAAAGTAGCACAATCTTAGTAGGCAAAGAGGCAAGCATGCATAGCCCTAAATCTATAAAAAAAATCATTAAAATATGGGTTTGTAAGAACATACCTGTTAATGGAAGAGATGGATTTTGCCTCACTGTTCTTCATTCTTTGATGATGAAAAACTTCTTAGGTGCTGGTGATAATGGTTGTTCGATCACCAATTCCTCTTTGACAACCTCCACAATGCTTTAGCCTTCCTTCTCAGCCACTCACAAACAGAAATGAAAAAAAAAAATCGGTTTTTCCCTTTTCTAGCCGCAGCCAGGAGAAGCCTGGCGATGTTTTCTATTGTTGCGTGATATTTGCCGAAATATCGCGATATTTTTGGGGAGAGAAAATATCGCAATATTTTCTCGGAGATATTTCGTTTCCCCGAAAATATCGCGATATTTCCGAATATCGATGATATATCGGCGATATTGTCATCACTAACATGGCTCGCTATAGAAACCGCGAAGACCTACGAGTCTTATACGAGTGGTGCTTCACTGGTTCTTCATTAATAAAACTATTGGGCTCCCATCCTAGGATAATGAGCCAACTAAGAAAATATAGATTACAACATTTCAGACCTGATCTAGTAGATCTGCAGCTACTCTGCACTCCATTGGACCTAGCACACGGTCACTGATATACTGCTCTCAATCTTGTGTTGTTGTGTGTCTTTTCCTTCTCACTAGCCTTGCTTCTATAACTTTGCACTGAGCCAAAATCCTAACCCTAACCTCAAAGTGATTGATGGCTAAGAATAGACCTTGCTTCACTTGAGATCAACGGCTAAGATTAAAACTTACTTAAGTAAATTACTTTACTTTTCCTAAGTTTTATTAGCACAATAAGCCAACATATTAGTGTGTTTTTTCCTAAGTTAAATTTAGGCTAAATTATATTAGCAAGTTGCTCACACTAGAGCAAGTGTTCTAAAGAGAATGTGGGTGACTTATGCACGCCTAGTTACAGACCCTATGCATAAGTACCTGCCCGAGGCACAAACGTCAGCAATATCCTTAGTGCTCTGTGTCTTCATGTAACGATGTGTGTGCATTGTGTCTATCGATGTACACAATGGCTCAATGAAATGAGAAAACTATCATAGATCCATCTTAACCTTAGATCTGTTAAGCACACTTCAAGGGTTTTCTATCCCACTCGTCACTTATAAATCCAAGGTTACGATAGATCTATGCTAATTATAGGAAGAAATGTATAATAAAGATGTTTACATTTTGGAAGAAATTTTAAAAGAGGGAATTTGCTAAATTATGCCCTTCATGAATGGAAAGATGGTTAATAGAGGGAAACCACTCCATAGTCCACATCTCTTTTGACAAAATTTCAGGCCCACTTCATATGAGATCCGTTGCTGCCTGATCACCTGGCTGTTGTCTCTCTTTTCTATTAAACCAAAGCAATGAAAGCTCCTATCTAACTTCTACATGGTAGTTACCTAGTTTGATGACATTTAAAATCCCTCTAAATGGGGTTTATGTGTTTGATGCCAGATCACTTGGTTGTTGCCTCTCTTCTCTATTAAACTAAAGCAATGAAAGCTCCTATCTAACTTCTACATGGTAGTAACCTAGTTTGATGACATTTAAAACCCCCCTTCTAAATAGGATTCATATTATGATTTATCGTCAGTGATATATATGTATATTTTTTTTATATTTAAATTCAATTGTGTTTTTTGTCACTTAGAGGATGTGTAGTGAATCACTGGTTTAAGTTTATGTCGTCATTCATTTTCTTGGGTAATTTTAAGACAGCCGTTCATGTCATGCATGTTGCAGGTATCTATTCTTAGACGCTCCAAGGCTACAAATGAAAAGGACATAAACTTGTTTGCAGCATGCTTTGATGTGACTAAATAGATATATGGTGTTGTAGAAGCTTGATAAAAGGTATGATTTGTTAATATGTTTTCTTCATATCAATATTTTATATATAAGCTCCAAAAAGTACTATAATAAGGAATCTGATTTTGAAGATCATTTCCAATTGGTTGTAGATGAGTCAATATATAGATCGTGACCTCCTTCCATTGGAAAATACACTCGGCCATCGATAAAAGGCCGTTCACCATTATATAATGTTGTTGATGTTGTTGATGATGCTAACTATATAGGTCACCTTAGATAGCGTTCTTGGAACATTTTATAAGTTAATGAAAAAGAAACTATTAAATTATTTTGAGCTACTAGATTCCCATATTGATTATTCTCAAAGTGTGGCCTGTGGTTTGCACCGATAGTTTGTTTGGGCAAAATGTGAACGAATGAAGCATAACCATGTTGTTAAACTGCACAAACCATTCATTTTGCGGATAGGCCCTGTTACAGCATTGCCCTTTCAGAGCATATTATTGATGGGTTGTACTTGTTTTGCTAGTAAAGAGGACGGGATTAAAAATCAGGAAATGGAACATGATTGTGATCTCTCTCTGGTGCAGTTGGTTAAGGGCCCAAGCTGCTATGCTACAGATTCGAGTTTTCTGTATGACATTGCGGGATATTGATTTCGTAAAAGTATCTCTTGGCCCTAATAAGCAGGTTATGTGAAAAAAAAAACTCCCAATTTCAGATCATGTCCCCATTTAAATATTTCGAACTAAATTAAAACAGTGTTTTAGGATGCTAGGATATTTGTTTGCACTTTCCTGTGAAGATCAAAATTATTAACGAAAAAGACGATTGCAAAGTAGCGGTTAAAAAATCAAATACGTTACCAGAACAGGGAGTGCATATTGCCATACAAAAAGCCAAAGAGACATAATACAAGTAGCCCCGTCAGGAATCGATCTCCAGAACATATTGGACGGGATATTACATGCACTGATGACGTAAAAGGAAATATTTTGATGTTCGAAGTTCCAAAGGATATTTTCACTGTCTAGATTGTAAGGTATTAAATTTATGTCCAATATTATTGATATTTGGAAACTTTGTTAATGGAAATGATGTAATAGTGCTGATGTTGAGGAATAGATATAACAGCAAAAGGCGTTCAAACTTCTGAATTCAAAACGACAACAAATTTACAGCACTACCGTAGAGACTAATATGGATCGTTGCTTATTGTCAAAGAATGAAGAGAAATATCTTTATATTTTTATTTTATCTAATTAGTTTATTTCTATTGAAAATCCTTTTTCATTTGGACTTGTACCTGGGTCAAACTGCTTTTGCACCCCTTTTGGGAAATTGAGGCCTGGTGGGTGGCCTAGCATATGCTCGCCGGAGTGTTATATCAGATGAGAACTTATTTTTAATTGGCATGACCTGCTTCTACGTAATTGATTATTGTTTATGTTACACAATTGATGTGGTGCATACATGGACATAGCACTTGAGATTGCATGATAATCTGATTGAAGTGAATATCATTATAAGATTGTCATTGATGATGCTCTACAACAGATAGAAACAAACGTGTTTACATGCACATTCATATAAATAGATAGGTATTTTAATCATATTTATAGCTCTCTCTCTAGTGGATCCAGCTTAGCCTTTCAAACAAGGACAGAGCTTATTAGGGAAAACAGAATCCATCTTCAGGGTTTCCTTAGGTGTAGATGATCAATCTTCAAATGTAGACTAAGGTCTCTTTAAGAGTGATCTCATGCTCTTTTCTTCACCATAGCTCTGATACCATGTTGATTTTCTAGTGCAATCAAGACTAGTACAAATTTTCAATCTCATAACTACTGCCAATGGTACAATTAGACTTTTTTAGAGCATTCAATCATTAAGCAGTTATACATGAAAATTTTCAACCTAAGTAACCGGATTCGTCCAAAAGGGGCCACGAATCCCGAATCCCCGTATCGGGTACGTATACGTACAGGATTCTGCCCCAAATCACCGGATACGGCGTATCCGAACGGGGTATGGTGTATCCTGACCGTACCCCATTTGGATACGCCGTATCCCGTGAAACCGGATACGGCCAGGCCCGCGGGTAAGAAAATCGCGCTGTTTTGGCTATAAAGTGAGGGTTTTCCTCACTCTTTTTTCACCCATTTCATTTGTGAAGTGAGAAGGAGAGCTAGTGTGAGCAAGGAGAAAGGGAGTTCTTTCGAAGAGATTTGAGCATCCGGTAAGTGCATTGTCCCTCTATATTTTGCTTTGTTGTTAGTGTTTGCATGTGCATATGTTTTATATATTTGGTTGTTTTTGTTTATTTTTTACAGTATTCATGGCTCAATCAAAGGCAGCAAGATAGGGTCAAAGAAAGGGGAAGAATGTCCCCATTGGAGATGCCCCTCCTGTCCCTCTTTCATCAAGGTCTGCAAGTATTCCATCCATTGGAAGTGGGGCTGCAACAGCAGCTTCAAATGTGCAGGGAAAACAAATTGTTGACCCCAAATACCCATTGTGGAAATATGTGACAAGAGAGGAAGGGGCAGCAAAAAAGGGAGGAGGAGGAAATTGTTCATGGAAATGCAATTATTGCAATGGCCATTTCACTTGCACATATTTCCGTGTGAAAGTTCATTTGTTGGGTATTCCAGGTTGTGGCATTAAATGTTGTACAGCAATTGAATCGCCAAAGAGGAAGGAATTGGAGAAAGAGCAGAGTATTGGTGAGGCAAATGTGGCAGCAAAATCAAAAAAAACCAAGAATGATGACCCCCTTCCATTCTTAAGGAAAAGCAGCAACAAGTTCCCTTTTGAGACTTTTAGTAGGGGAGAATTAGCAAAGAGAAAGGCAACTACAGTTGCTCCAATGGACAAGATTTTCCAAAAAGAGAAGAGGGAAGAGCTTGATCTCACCATTGCATTTTTTTTCTATCAGAACTTCATATCCTTTAATGTTGCACGGTCACCTCTATTTATTGAGATGTGTCGAGCTCTTTTTCATGGGGCTCCATCCGAGTATGTGCCTCCTGGGTCAGAGAAGCTCAGAACCACATTGTTGACAAAGGCAAAGAAAGAGGTGGACAAAATGCTTGAGCCTATTAAATCGGCATGGCCAACATCTGGGGTTAGCATTTTTTCTGATGGATGGACAGATCTAGCACGCCACCCACTCATAAACTTCATGGTGTAATCCTCGAATGGTGCAGTTTTCTTGAAATCAGTGGATGCACAATATATGGGTGAGTTATTTCTCAAAGTTATTGAAAGTGTAGGTGTGGATTGTTGTGTGCAAATCATTACAGATAATGCACCTGTTTGCAAGGGCGCTGGCATGATTGTGGAAGCAAAATATCCACAAGTATTTTGGACACCTTGCATTGTCCATTCATTGAACTTGGCACTGAAATCTATTGCTTCTGATGTGCTTTGGATTGGAGCCATTATTGAGGATGCACGACATATCCGCAACTTTGTACAAAACCATACAAATGCCCTCACTATCTACAAGGAGTACAACAATCTATCATTGTTGAAGATTGTAGATACACGGTTTGCCTCTTCATTCATCATGTTGAAGAGGTTGAGGGAGGTCAAGACCGCTCTTGGGTCCATGGTTATTTCAGAGTTTTGGTCTTTTTGGAGAAAGATGGATCAAGCAGCCTCAAAGAAGGTGAAGGACACAGTGTTGGATGATATATGGTGGGAGAAGGTAGATCTAGTTATTCAGATCATGGAGCCTATCTTTTCCTTGCTCCGATTTGCAAATACAGACCAACCCTTCCTAGGAGAGGTTTATGAGGGATGGGATTCCATGATTGAGTCTGTGAGGACCATTGTTTTACAGAGTCAGTGCCCAGAGTATGAGACATCACCTGAGGCCTTCTTCACCGTCATATAGGATATTCTTGTCAGCAGATGGGACAAGAATTGCACACCTTTACATTGTTTGGCTCACTCCTTGAACCCAAAATACTACAGCCATGAGTGGTTGAATGGTGGACCTTCCCGCAGATTCCCTCACATGGACGCTGAAATCTCACAGGGGAGGAAAGATGCATTGAGGAGGATTTTTCAGGATAGGGCATCCCTTGATGAGGTGGAGGATGCCTTTGCAGTTTTTTCCACTGGAAGGGGGCGATTTGGAGGCTATGATTTGATTCGAGACAGGGGGGCTAAGAAGCCCTATTCTTGGTGGGAAACTCATGGGGCAACAAGCCCTCCTCTACAGCAGTTAGCCATGAGGCTCCTCTCTCAGGTGACTTCATCCTCTTGTTGCGAGAGGAATTGGAGCATATATGGGAATTTGTATAGTGTGAAGAAGAGCAGGGTTGAGCAGTCCAGGGCAGAGACAATGGTGTATGTGCACGCGAACCTTGGTCTCATCTACAGGCAGAGGGAGGATTGGTTGAAGAGAAAGACAAAGATGTGGGATGTCTTTCCTGATGATATGGGTCTGGACAGCAGTGTTGAGTTGGCATTGGCCAACTTGGATCTCAATTTGCCAGTGCTAGAGCTTGTCACATTTGATGACGGAGTAGATGCGTCATCCTCCACACCAATAGATGCAGAGATGATAGAGGAGGAGGATGCATCAGAGCCAGAGGAGAGGAATGGTGAGCATGATGATCAGGATGAGGACAGTGATGCTGATTATGAGGATTGATGACTCTGACTCGTTGAGGCTTCAGGTTTGTAGTCTTGTAGATTGTAGTTGCTTTTGTATTTTCTATTTCTATTTGCCGTTGGCAGTGTACTTATGTAACACATTTTGATTCTGATGAATTAATGAGAAAACTACAGTATCTTACTATCTTCAATCCTGTCTTTCTGAGTAAATTTGACAATTGTATCATGTATGGTGTATCAATGTATTATAGTATCAATGATGATGTATGACTCATGAGTATCTATGTTTGAATCAATGAATTTTGTATGAATTTGTGCAAAAAATATCTAATTTTTAATATATATATATATATATTTTTAATAAAATAATATATAATGTATCGTATCTCAGAAGTATCCTATCCGGGGGTCACTATACCCGAATCCGATTCATCGAATCCCCATATCCCTGTATCAGGTGACTTAGTTTTCAACCATTCACTTCCTTCAATAGAGCAATAGAGATCACAGTAAACAATGAAACAAGAGACGAGACTCCAAAATTTAGGGTAGCATCCAAGGCAAAACCCATAATGGGAAAACCCAACAATCTTTCCTTATGAGAGAGAATTTAATAAATCAAATGTACATCAGAATATTCCAAACAAGATTCCAATTTCGTGACCTCAATATTGGCAAGTCAAAGTCGAGGGAGAGAAAAATAGTCAGTGTTAGTCAAAATCAAGTCTGCAATAGAAGAGTCAAATTTCAGCCTGAGGCAGCTAAACAGAAGGGTCGAAATTCGGTCAAAACCACAGTCAACAAACCACTATAAATTCTCGGTCAAATATCAAAGTTGACTTATGGTCAACAGCCCAAAAACAGGAGCGAACTTTCAGTCAAACAAGGTCAATGAACCACTGCAATTTTCGGCCTCCACAAACAGTCAAAATATTGGTCAAACAGAAGCAAATGATCCCAACTCCACGTTGGTCAAACAGATGATAAGAAGTTTGGTCAATGCAGAACAGAAATTCTCCTTTTCTCATTAACACGTGTGGATGACTCTTCTTGTTTCAGATCGATGTGATGTGATGGATTAGAGGCCAAAGTGGGGTCAACAAACTTGTATTATACATGTGTTTCGAGGAGGGTTTGGACCTTGGGGTCAAACCCATTCAAAGAGTGGGGTCGACTTGACCAAGAGAGGTCGACTTGGTCAACATATAAAATATGAATTTTCTCCTTCACTTTGCCAATGAAAATACTAACCGAAGCTACCAAAATTTTCAACACTTCTGAGGATTTTGATCTAGTTATGGAAATTTGTTTTCATTCTAGCTCGTGGGGGGGTTTAGCCTTGTTAATTTAAAGATGTCTCTGGCCTTCCTGATTTTCTATGCGAAGTTATCTCTTGCTGGTCTCGGAGTGTGAGTTAAGCTTGTTGATTCGTTGGCTAGTTGAGTGCAGTGGCTCATCCCTGAAATGGTGGATCCTCTCTCATTTCCAGTGAGCTTGGATGTTGAGCTTGGATGTTGGTTCATTGCTAGACAGGATTTTGAACTTTGCACAATCGAAGTGTCCCATGGGTTATTCAGGGTGTTGAATCTATGTATGCAGTCAAAAAACCAGTTTAAACAATACATCAAAATTTTATCACAGTTTTCTTTGTCACATTTCGGCTCATTTCGGCTAGAAGAAATCCACCAGAAACTTCAAAATAATCGCACTTAAAAACAACTCTATACATCATTTTTTTATTATTCGAATAATTTGGAAATTATTTCAAGGGATAAGTGATTGTTTAAAATTTGTTTTTAAAAATAAGTTATTGAATAACGAGCAACATAGACTTTTCATTCGTCATAACATAATCACTTGAACAAATACCGATATTAGAAATCCATATTTATATTTTTCTAAATAGAACATTGCGTCTTTCTTTGTTGCATTTTTTTTCGTTTGTACGCAAAGATCCACTTCGTCGAATTTTTAAAGAGTACGAGTATGTAGAGATGAATATAAACTACACAGTTGCATTGTATTACAAATTAAAACATATTTTTCAGAAATGTGAGTAGAGGGTTTTTCTTCATTGTATTAGAAATTAAAACGTATTTTTCAAAAAAGTGAGTAAAGGTATTCTTTCACTAAAATTCAAAGGACAATAAAGTGGTTATTATGAATAAAAAACAAAAAATTAAAACATATTTTCCAGAAAAGTGAGTAAAGTTTTTTTTTCTAAGTAAATTTAAAAGACAATATGGAAGTTATTATGAATAAAAAAACTGTATTTTCTAAGTCATACATGTTATAAGCTCGAGGTTTTTTTATTATATTTTTATGAAATAATAATGTTTATAATATTGAGTAATAATATGTTTATAATGATGTACTCCGGATGCGGGTGACATGTCTCGATTGTGCGAAGGCAGTTCTTTCCATGCTCACGCTGACAATGCCTTGCACAACCAGCTTTAACAGGATGCAGAACCTCATCTCAGCTATCATTCACTCTGGCACTTTGATGCACCTGATCTTCTGCCATACACTGAATCACATGCAATTTCAAGTGCACTGTCCCAACTCGCATACGCGAGCATACCACAAAACCGCACAGCATCTGAACCCATGCCACAGGTCTTCAAAAGATGTTGTTACTCCTCATTCTGTCATCCCTTTGCTACTCCAGTCGGCCTCCAGAGCCTTCTCCGCCTCTTCCCTTGCTATCCCACTGCTGCTTCATTTTCCCTGCGCGTTCCACCTATTGCGCACTCTCCCTAACGCACGCCCCCTTGTGCTAGCCTGCAGTGTGCTTCTCCTATTGATTCCCTCCTGGCTGCGGCCCCCCCTTGGCATCCCCCTCGACTGCATGCCTCCCTCTGGAATTCCCCTATTCTTTTGCTCCATCCCGTTGTGTGCCCCCCTCTTACGTCCCCCTCGGTTGTGCACTTCCATCTGGAATTCCCCTATTCTTTTTCTCCATCCCGCTGTGTGCCCCCCTCTTGCGTGACCTTCTGTTGTGTACCCCCCAGTTGTGCTTCTATGCTGCGCGCTCCCCTGTTGCGCACTTCACTGCCTTAAGCTCGGTCTCCCCCCCTCTTCTTGTTAGCCTCCCCTGGCTCTGCAATAGGGTCAAAAGACTATCAGGGGTAGCCAAAGAGGTGCATTCTCGGGTCGCTATCATCGTGGTCATGACCACCGTTTGGAATCCATTGAGGGCTCATCTTCTGGCTGCCATGACATAGAAGCACCTCAACAGTCTAAGCGCACCCAGGATGAGATAGCCTTAGCTTCAGAGAATCAGAGGGGCAGAAGAGGCCCTAAGAAGTCCACCATTCCGCACTTTGAGCCGCCCACTCCTCGAAAAACCAAGCCTCTCCCGGTTCAAGAGCCCACGGAGGGATACAAATGTATGGATCATGGACTTGGAAGGAGTTTGGACGAGAGTTCCAAATGTTGAGTACCTAGTAAAGTTTTCTTTTTGATCTAATATAGCTTAGCCTAACTTTAAAAAAAATATGTTTATAATAATGTCATAATTCTCTATTGCTGTTTTTTTTATTATATTTTTATGAAAAATAATGTTTATAATATTGAGTAATAATATGTTTATAATTATGTCATAATTCTCTATTGTTGTTTTATTGAGCAATGAGTGGATGGTTGTGGATGGATAAGAAGTTGAGATTGATGTTAAGATTATGTTATTGATGAGTTGATGTTATATTATTGTTTATAAGTTTTGTTTTTAAATTTTGAAGAGATTTTTACTATGTTTTAAAGTTAAATAAATTTTAGTATTATTTATTTTATTATGTTGATTTGTATTCATTAATTTCTATTTTATATTTTTAAAATAAATAATTTTTTATAATATTCAATTATTCATTTTTTTTCAATGTTTATTACTATTATTGTTTTTTATTATTTAAATATAAATTTTAATATTACTTATTATGTTGATTTGGAATTATCATTTTCTATTTTATATTTTAAGAATAAATATTTTTTTATAATATACCATTTTTCATTATTTTAAATTTTAGTATTTCTTAGATCATTATATATATATATATATATATATATATATATATATATATTCATTTTTCTTTTTTAGTTTCAATATTTATTATTATTTTTATTTTTTTATTAATTTTCTAATTTTCCATTATTTTAAATTTTAGTATTTCTTAAATCATTATCTTGACTTAGAGCCCCATATATATATTGAATGTTTATTATTATTATTGTTTTTTATTATTTATTGTTTAAGTCATTTTTTTAATATAATTTAATGTCTCATAATTTTCATTTAATTTTGTGCTCTTTGTATTATTATTATTATTATTATTATTATTATTATTATTATTATTAGTTTCAATGTTCATTATTATTATTGTTTTTTATTATTTATTGTTTAAGTCAATTTTTTTATATAGTTTAATGTCTCATAATTTTCATCTAATTTTGTGTTCTTTGTATTTTATTTTGTCTTTTATTATTCTTTTAATTATTAGTAGTCCCTAATAAAAACACAATTATTTTGTGCTCTTTGTATTTTATTTTGTTTTCTATTAGTTTTTTAACGATTTGTAGTCCCTAATAAGAACCACGATTTGATAAAACTATCGTCATTTCAAGCATTCTATAATAGAAATAAGACTTTTATAATTATTTTATAAGAAAAACACTTGATTCAATTCAAAAAAAGTTGGAGTAATTTTTAGCATTCTATAATAAGAATAAGACCTTTTATAATTAAGAAAAACACTTCATTCACTTCAAAGAATATTGGAGTAATTTTTCATAATATTTAGTTTTCCATTTTTGCTAGTTCAATTTTTGTTATTATCATTGTTTTTTATTATTTATTGTTCAAATAATTTTTTTATAGTTTAATGTCTCATAATTTTCATCTAATTTTATACTCTAGGTATTCTATTTTGTCGTTTATTGATTATTTTCAACTATTAATAATCACTAATAGGAATAACATTATAAAACAAAATCATCACCATATCAAGCATTGTCTAATGGAAATAAGAATTTTTATAATCATTTTATAAGAAAAAACTTAAATATCGATTCACAAAGCTTGGAGTTTCCATCACATGTGACTACCTTCCACCATTCAACTTTTTAAATGGGGCTCCTTTTTGTTTTTCGTTTTAATTGTTGCAATTTCTCCCCCGATTAGTCATGGAGGGAGGAGACACATCATTAAAAAGAGGATGAATCTTTCACAACATCATTTGGGAAGTTACTCAACCATATTAGGAACCCCACAAGTTCTAGTATAAGATGGATGGCCTCGGGATCAACTCAATTTGGATTTTGGATGCACACATTGGTGATTGACCATCAAATCCTTAAACTAACTGAGCTTTCTATTCTTGTGCTTCTTTGTTCAAGAAATATTTCTTGAGAGACATCATTGTAAGGAGGATGAATCTTTTATAACATTATTTTTTGTGTTACTCTCAACCAAGTTAGGAACCCCTCCATTGTCATTATAAGACGAATGGGACCTAGGATCAACTCAATTTGGGATTTGAATGCACACATTAATGATTGACCTTCAAGTCCTTGCACTAAGTGGGCTTTTATTCTTGTGCCTCTTTGCTTAAGAAATATTTTGAGAGGCCTTCAATATTTTGATATTGGATAGCCAATTGATCATGCTCAAAATACGACCTACATTATAAGAAAATGTGTTTGTAGTCTAAGACCCTTATTGAAATCAATGTTAATTCAAGCTGGGTTTAAATACAAGCTAGTATATTGCATTTCTAGAGCCACGGAAACAAACAAACACAAAAAAATAAAAAAATAATAAAAATAATAAAAAAAAAAAAAATATATATATATATATATATATATATATATATATATAAATAATAAATAAAAATTGACAAGATCCAATGGCCTTGAAAGAGCTAACATTCCAATATTCAAGAGGTAAGTTGACTAGATGTACCTAGGTTAGGACTGAAGTTAGTGACCAAGTAAACATATTAAATCGTAACTATTGAGGCTTCATTAAGGTGTCAATACTCCCCATAAACTAGGGTTGGTTTCAAATGATTCTCACTTTGTCATGTTTAGAGGTTAAAAACAACTTAGCATAAGGATGGATCACCATGGTTTCATGTGATGATCCCTTAGTATTGATTACCCAAGATTAAATATCTCTTAGCTTCAATAATACATTTCTAGACCTCCATACAAGCACATGGGCGCGATAATAATTGTCTTCTTCCTTGAATTTAGATGGACTAAGATTCATGATGAATACTGGAATGCATGTTTTGACATAAAATGTTGGAAGTGATGGACTCATCAGGTCTAGAAGTGAATCCTTAGAAAAACTTGGGAATATCCCTCTAATGAGCATATTCCTCATCAAATTGTTTCTTACTTGGTTGGGACATAAGAATCTATGGGAGCCGTGAATTTAGTCATAATAAAATATTGGTGGAGAAGCAACAATTGTAAAATTAAATGCAAAAAGCATCTAGGTATTACCCCATCCAATCAATTTTGTTGTCCTTTAGGGAAATAACACCCCACAAATATGATGCCACATGTATGAATTATTTAACATTTGACTCCACCCCAGGAAGGTTATATGGTCTCCTTGCACATCAATAACAATGTTACCAATGAAATAGGTAACTTGACCTCAAAATGGGAACTCTAGCCCAAAAAGACTCAAAAAACATGAAAAAACACCCCAAAAACAAAAACAAAAAAAAAGTGTATTCTAGTTTTTTTTTAAGGTCAAATTTCAACATTTTATAAAATTACGCTAAAAACAAAATTGTTTCTTGAAAAAAGAATTGAAAAAACACCCTCAAAACAAAACCAGTTGATGCTGGAATAACAAAAAAAAAAAAAAAAATTGTCATATTTTTGACATTTTTAAAAATAGAAATAACATTTTTTAATTTTTAAAATTCAAACATTAAAATAAACCTAAAATTTAAGAAAAAATAAATTTAAAAATAAAAACATTTTAAAGGTTAAAATTTAAAAATATATAGGAATAAAAAAATAAAAATAAAAACAAAATAAAATTTTAATTCAAACATTAAAAAAATAAAAATTATAATTTAAGAAAAAAATAAAAATAAAAATAAAAATTAAAGATTAAAATTTCAAAATATATAGAAATAAAAACAAAATTAAAATATTAAATTTAAAAAAAAAAAAAAACAGTTAAAAAAAGAAAGAAATTATAAAAAATAAAATATGGAAATTAAATTTTAAAAAGAAAAAGAAAATGTTTATTAAATTAAAAATAATAATAATAATAATTTTAAAATAAAAAAATAAATTTAAAGAAATATATTACAATTTAATAAATTTAAAACTTTAAAATAAAAATTAAAAAAAAAAAAACATTATTTAAATTAAAAGTAAAAAAATGAAAAATTAGTTAAAAATAAAAAATGAAAAATAAAATACAATAAAAATATTAAATTTAAAAAAATGTATATTAAAAAAACAAATAAATTTAAAAAAATTATATATATATATATATATATATATATAAACTTAAATTAAAAATATATATATTAGATTTTATTAAATTTAAAAAAAAAATGTTAATATTAAATTAACAAATTAAATTTAAAAAAGAAAAATTTTAAATTTTAATAAATAAATAATTAAACAAATAAATTTTGAAAAAATAAAATAAAATACAAAATTTTAATTGAAATAAAAAATATATATAATAATTTTATGTAATTAAAAAACTAATAATAAAAAAATAAAAAATTTACTAAAATATATATATATATATATATATATTAAATTCAAATAAATTTATTATAAAAATAAATAAATAAATAAATAATAATAATATTAAATTTAAAAAAATTAAATGAAAAAACTAAACATAAAATTTATTATTAAAAAAAAATAATAATAATAATAAATAAAAATTATTAACAAAATTTAGAAAAAATTAAAATTAAAATTAAAAACAAAACAAATGAATAAAAATTAAAAAAAATTAAAACAAAAAAAAAACAAAAACAAATTAAATTTCAAATATAAAATTAAAAAAATTAAAAAATAAAACATCTAATTTTTTGTATATATATATATATATATATATATATATATATATATATATATATATATATATATATATATATATATATATATATATATGTTTTACAGAAATAAAAATAAAAAAATTGATCGTGGTGGCGCCACCATTCGGCCTCCCGCCCAGGTGGAGGCGGAGGTCGGTCGTTGGGCGAGCGGGGAGGCTGCATGGCACCGCCAATCGGCCTCCTGCCCAGGTGGCGGCGGAGGCCAGTCGCTTGGCGGGCGGGGAGGCTGCATGCAGCCTCCCCACCTACCCCTATCCTCAGGTACAGCCCTATCGTAAGTCGGATGCCGACCCTCAGGTGCCGAACCTCTCGGTTGAGCCAGTGGAGTTACTATTGCTCTCTCTCCCTTTCGAGGACTCTCGATGCTCGTAGGCAGGCCTTCTACCTTTCGGTGCCTACCTAAATACATGCCCCAAGTATCATAAGCCCAGATGAGGTTCCCAAGTCAAGTTCCACCCAAATCAGTGATGTTTGAAAAGGCTAGTCCTACCCAACCAAGTAAGTAAGAGGCTAAGGTTTGGTTGCTGGTTTTCTAGGGGTTTGGAAAGATGATCCATTAGTTGTTTTAGTCTATATAATGAGCCGTAGTTCTCCGTATCTCTGGGCCATGTCTGATAGGTGGGGTTGGCACCTAACTCACTCACTCTGTCGGGATGGGGTAATGTGGGGTTGGAAACGAATAGATAGAAGATACCCACCTAGCCGGAAGAAGTGGCTAGATGAGGAGGTATGAGCAAGAAGAGACAAGAATGAGCACCTTACTAGCTTCTTATATTTACCAACCATCCTTCCTCTCCCGTTGGTCGAGTCCCGGTAGTAATTGCCCTAAGAATAAGCCGGTAACCCAGTTTAGGTTGTTTAGAGGGCCCCTAACGCGTATAAAAATGAGTAGGATGTTAGAATGGGGAGGGGTATGTATGCCTAGGGTATCGATCATAGGGCGGGTATCGTAAGTAATAGCCCCCCTCCCGGTAGTACAAACCAGAGAGGCAGGATCCAGCTCATGTACCAAAGATAGCAGAAACCAAGCAGAGTTATGAAAGACCCTCCCTGGCAGGTGACCGTTCTGTGGCAGAGGACGAGGACCCAGAGGACGAGGACCGCTCTGTGGCAGAGGACGAGGACCGTTCTGTGGCAGAGGATGAGGACCGCTCTGTGGCAGAGGATGAGGACCCAGAGGACGAGGATCGCTCTGTGCCTAGAGAGCGATCTGTATCAGGTTTCGATGGAAGAGTGCAGTTGGACCCGCAGAATAAATTGACCTCTGGACAACATCATTGTGGGAAAGGTCGTAATGGAAGAGGAATTATTACCGCAAGACACAGGGGAGGGGGTCACAAGCGTATGTATCATCAAATTGATTTTTGACGGGCTTGTTGTTACCTACCGCGGGACCTCTGTCCCCGGATAGGGAGGAGCAGGAACAACAGTTAATTGTTGTCCCCGTTCTCCTCCCGGTAGTTAGCTACTACCGCGGTTGTTGTTCGGGGATCCCCCATTCCGTGGATAAGCAAGTATCGCTACTTTAGACACATGTGAGGTCAAACTGACATTGATTGATTGAATTCATGTCTGTACACTTGCCTCATTAATCTAGGGTACCACTACTTCTCTTGACTGGCAGCGGCTGGCCTTCGTCGCCACCTAGGCGGGAGGTCGATTCCGGGAATCGCCCTCCCACGGCGCGAGGCCGTTTCCGGGAATTGCCCTCCCGCGGCACAAGGCTGATTCCGGGAATCGCCCTCCTGCGGGAGGGTGCGGTTCAGGGAATGGAAGCCTTGCGGCAGCGAGCCGTTCCCACGGGGGGGCATTCCCTAGGTCGACCTCGTGCGGCGGAAGGGCGATTTCGGAATCGACCTCGCGCGTCGGGCGATTCGCGGGAGGGCGATTCCGGGAATCGACCTCCGCGCGGAGGCGATTCCCGGAATCGGCCTCCCGTCGCGGGAGGGCGATTCCCGGGAATCGGCCTCGCGCTGCGGGAGGGCGATTCCCGGAATTGGCCTCGCGCCGCGGGAGGACGATTCCCGGAATCTGCCTCCCGCCCAAGTGGCGGCGAAGGCCAGCTGCTGGGCGGGCGGAGGGTTGCATGCAGCCTCCCCGCCCGCCAAGCGGCCGGCCTCCGCTGCCACCTGGGCGGGAGGCCGATTGGCGGTGCCACCACGATCAAAAAATTCTTTCTTTCTTTTTTTAAATATTTTTTTTTTAATTTGATTTTTTTTAATTTTTTTTTAAATTTAAAAAAAATTAATTAATTAATTTGAAATTTTATTTATTTTATTTTTTTTTTGGTAGATTAATTATTTTTTAGATACACAAAGATCGAAAAAGAAGATCATCAGGATTGATTGAGAGATGGCGCGCGCGGGTGAAATTTCTTTCGTTCTAGGGTTACAGTCCACCATCGCCGTCGCGGGTTGGAGATCGTTGCTCAGGCGGTGCCTCCATGGAATGAGACTCTGCATTACCATCGTTGTTCCTTGTGTCTTTGTTCGAGCTGGGCATCCATTGGCGCCTGAGAGATTTTACATTTCTGCTGTGACAGGTTCTTGGATACCTTGCAGAACCAACAGAAAGGGGTACTGGTGCCTGACCAGTCTATCAAATGATACAGCAGGGCGTGGAATAAGTCCCTGCGATCGCCATTTGTTCTTTGGCGGCTTAGACTTTGAACCATCGCTAGGGTATGTGCTCTGCTGCACCTCTCATGGTGCCACTGGGCGCATTACTCTGTTTTATCGGTCGGTTGCATTCTCCGAGGATGGGCGGACATTGGGCTTCGGGATTAAATGCCTTGCGGCCTCCACAGCTGCATACGAATCAGAGGCTGCAAAGGCCTGCTAGCTTCACCAATACAGCTGACACAGGGATTTCAGATCTCAAGGGGACTCTGAGGATGCACTCGAACCATCTGAGCCAGGAACAGGGCCACGCTGAGGTGCTTATAGACAAAAATCGCAGCCTGCATATCTGCAACACCGATTCTCAGGTAGGCTCGACTCCATATCAAGTGTTCATTAAGCCTCCTGTAGGTAATAGCTTTATTCTATGGATTCGAACAATAGATTCAATACTACATCTGAAGGAAGCTATCCAGACTAAGGCGGGTTACCCAGTTCATGCACAGTCTCTGATTTTTGGGGGGAAAGCTTTAGCTGACCATTGCTCTGTTAATGACTTCTCCATTGTCACTAGGTCTTCCATCTGCCTCAACCTCAGACTGAGGGGTGGAATGATGGGCCAAAACAGGGCACATGGACCCTCCATGGGGGCAGGTGCATCCAAAATAGTACCCACAAAAGGCTCTTACAGGAATATATTACAGGGGGACAAAAACATTCCCACAGTACCTGTCACCCCTGCTGAAAGTTCCCCCAAGCCATATATTGTAGAACTGCAGGACAGCGTGCCTGAAATAAACATAGACAGCCTAGATATTGATATGCATAGAACTGCCTATGAATCCCAAGCAATTATAGGCAGATTCAACTGCTTCTGGCCCAAACCAATGGATTTGTTCCATTGGATTTTTACAAACTGGTCCATGGAATGTGAAATACACCTATGTTCTAAGGGGTTCTTCATTGTAAAATTTTCATCCACTGAGGTCAGAGATGCCATTATCAGTTAGGGACCATGGTTCTGGGGCTCCACGGGACTCTTCATTACACCAAGGTTCCCAAATTTTGATGCCAATACCATGGAGGTGACCAAAATGCCGGTCTGGGTAAGGCTCTACAACCTCCCACTACATTTTTGGAATGAAAATGTTCTTGGCTGCATTGGAAACACCCTTGGCAGATACATTAAAACAGACACCCAACGCCTGGAAAAACGCATATTCACCTTCGCACGAATCTGTGTGGAGGTTGATTTGAGCAAGGGACTCCCAGAGTCCATTATGCTGAACAACAAACAACAGAGATGGACACAGCATTTAGACTATGAGAACACAGCCTTCAGATGCCGGATATGCAGGTGCACAGGACACCTACAAAACTCATGCCCGGCAGCAAAAAGGGATAACAGGAAAAAGAAGAAAACAGGCAAAGCGGCAAAAGGTTGGCAATTCCCCTCGGAAGAGCCAGAATTACAGGAAGAAGAGGTGGAACCAACACCACATGAGAATCAACAAACAGATACTTCCTTGGGCACACAAGAACAGGAAATGCAAGATCCTCTTGACACCACCACAAAGACTCAGCAGGATATGGTACCTGGAACACTAGACAGTGGGGGATACAAAAGAACACATACATCAAACACATCTGACTCTGATAAGGATCATGGAGCACCAACAGAAGAAAATCAGCTTGTCCTTATCGAGACCGAGCAAACACTTGGTGCTTGGCGTAAGGTTGAAAAGAAGAAGGGGAGAAAATCTTAATTGTATCACTTTTGCATTTTTATTTGCGGCATTTGGATGTCTTTGGACATATACCAGCTCATACAACATGTAATTTTGTTTTCTCATAAATAAAATTACGATTTTTTTCTTTGTGAAAAAAAATTATTTTTTAAAATTTAAAATTTATTTATTAAATTTTGATTTAATTTAATTTTTGTTTTTAATCTTTTAGTTTATTTAGTTTTTCATTTTTAAATTTTATAAATTGTTTCATTAAAAAAAAAAGAGTAAATTTATGGATATTTGTTTTTTAATTATTTGCATGTGGTTTTTTTCTTTTCTTTTCTTTTCTTTTTTTTTTTAATTTATATTTTTTTTTCCTTATTATTATAATTTTTTTAATTTAAAATTTAAAATTTAATTTTTTCTTTTTTGTATTTTATTTTTTTTATCTAAATTTTAATTTTGTAATTTAAATTATTTTTAAATTTTCTATTTTAATTTTTTTTTTAATTATGTGGTTTTTTTTAATAATTTAGAAAAATAAAATAAAAAATTGATTTTTTTTTATTTATTTTTTTTTTGGTTAATTTTTGTTTTTTTCTTTAAATTATGTGTTTTTTTTTCAAATTTTGTCATTTCTTTTGATATAATTTTCGAATATTTTTGTTTTATTTATTTATTTTTGTTTAAATTTTTTTATTTTTACGAGTTAATTTTGTTTTTTTTTTACATTTTTATTGTTTTTATATATATTTTTTTATCTAAGTTTTGTGTTTTATTACCAACATGAAAATCACCACTCTTAAAAAAAAAGGTTGATGCTGCATCAATACGTTTCAAAATTAGCATGAAAATCACCGCTCTAAAAAAAAAGTTGATGCTGCATCAATACGTTTCAAAATTAGCATGAAAATCACTAACATTTTAAAACAAATATTCATACTTCATAAATAAAAATATTAGAGCGTCAAAAATGTGTACAAAAAAAAAGGGGTGATTCTGCATCACCACTTTTCAAAATCGGGTGTTTTTTATGCTACCAAAAAAAAGTAGGTAACAGTGTGGTTACCTATTTCATCGGTAACAGTGTTCAATAAGATGTTTGTATAACTTCAAACTCTGAAAACTCTATATTTTTATATTTTTTCCTATTATAAATTTTCAAATAAATATATTAGTCCATATAATTGTTAATTGCATCATGAGGCTCTACAGGCCAGCATAGGGGAGATGTGTAGGCATAATGTAAGAAAAATTGTATGTGAACATTTTTTAATTGTCGGCAAAAATATATATAAATAAATAAGTGTCTGCTTCATATGTTTTAATTGACTGGGGCTCTCCAGCACAATATGTGGAAGATATGTTGTTATCTCATGTAAACATTAAGTGTTTTCAAACTCAACCCGTAACTTTTTCCACGGTATTCTTCTCTAATATAGCCTACTTAAAGGCCTAAAAATAAAATTAATTAAATTATCGACCACAATAGGCCACTAATTACCTGTAACAGTGTTTGCGAGGAGTTCGGAAGTGTTGAATATTGTTGCATGGATGGCCATGAAAGCCTTCAGACATGTTTCCCAACCAATACCCAACAGTTTTCAGGGCCACCTTCGTGACAACATATAACGATGCTTACGATGACATGACATGTGAAAATTCTGATAATCAGAATCCTACTACTGTAATTAATTATATTTCTCCTATTTGTTATTTAACTAAACAAATTATTTACGGTGTTACACAGTAAATATCAAAATCAAATACACTACATTCTACACAACATAAAATATTGCAGAAAATACAATGCAAGAAAAATAGAAACACACACACACAAATACCAAGTTATTTTTGGACAAATGTCCCTGGAAAAACCCCAACTCAGGAAAATGATGCAGCAACTGAGGGTTTTATTATTATGCAGTAGTTTTCTGAGTACAAATCTATAACTGCCCAAACTGACAAATAGTCTCGTGAGAAAATCTCACTCTACCACTAGGATTCGCCACTGACCTCATATTTGGATGAGCTCCTTTGCATTGCCTCTGTATAGTGACTGCATCACACTACGCAGTCTCTACATCACAACTCGACGCAGTCTTCCCTCTTGCCGTTGGATCTTCTACTGACTGGAAATGAGGCCCTCCTGGCCTCCGGAAACTCCCTCCAACTTCTGGCATTGACCCTCGACTGTTTCCTCAGCATATATTTCGGACTCCTTATGAAGCATTGTGTTACCTCTTTGTGGCTCTTACTACATCCTCTTCATTGCACTCACAGAAACTGGAAAATCTTCCTCTGGTCAAATATCCCTGCCCCTCACTGCAAAGAAATCACTCTATCTTTGTCCGCAAATTGTTGCACTGCTCTCTTGAGAATTCAATCTCTAGATCTCTCTCACTCTGTGTTCTCCAAGTGCCCATCGAGCTCCTTCTTATAATCTCTCATTGACATATCAATGACCAAGAATAGATCTTAATCAACTGCTTAAATTATCTAGGACTTGATCCACTCCTTTATCTCAAAGATTCACACTCGATTTAATTAATACCCTTTAATTATTCTCATCTCCTAAGTTTAGACTTAGAAATACATTAAAAGTAATTAATTATTTTAATTAAATCCTCTGGTTGAATTTCCCCAAAAGATTTATGGGTATTGGAGAATGCATGTGTCTTAGCCTCTCTAGAAAATCTCCAGGCTAGAGCACATTCGATGCTACAAAAATCAGCACTCCCTCTTAGCAAGGAATGTGCTCAAGTGCTGCAACCCACTGAAGCAACACTGACTTTGTATCACCTTCAGTTGTGTTGTTGATGTCTGGCTTCACTGCCCACCAACTACTGCGCAACTTTGATTTTGCACTGCATTTGTGCTGTTGTTGACCCTGCATACTGCAGCAAACTACTGCATCTGTAATGCAACTCTGTTGTTGTTGCCACTGCAACATCTACAACTGTCTCTCATCTGTAGCTGCTACAACTGAGAGATGTCCATCGTACTGAACCAATTGTGTTCAGACTGATGCATCTATCACCCGAGTCCTGACTGTTGCAAGTCTCTGCGCTGTCACTGAAGCCTCTGCATTGTTGCTAACTCTGCACAGTGACCATTGCACTACTGCCAACTCTACTCTGCGCTGCTCAGTTCCTAACGCTGCTAGCCATTGTATCTGTCACTTTGGCACTTGACTGCACCAACTACCACAGGTCCATCCTGCTACTGCTGCTATGGGCTCTCGTAGCAAGGAATTGATCCAAGAGGTGGACTCCTCAAGGATCATGCCCATCCTATAGCTCCCTGGGGCTACAAAACTAAATCACCACACCTCACCCCTGAAGGTATCTCGATGATCATGGAAAACTCTTCCTCCAATTTGGAGGACAATCTGTTGATCTCTGCAGATGCAGCCTACTTATCATGCCTCTCCTCTTTGTCCTTCTTTCTGAGAGTACACTGGGTAGCGTAGTGACCAAGTTCAGCACACATGAAGCATCTGATCTTTGAAATGTCCTTTCTTTTTCGTTGCTCCTGCTGCCCCTCTAATGCAATGGTTGCATTCTCCTCTTCCTTCACCTCTACTTTTGTCCCATTGTTGTTGTTACCTTCAAGATTGCTCTTCACCAAGTCTCGCCTCAGCTCCTCTTGTTGCAGATATGCCCACATGTGATCCCACTTTTGCAATGTTTCCCTACCCAAAATAATTTGGAAAAACACTTGCCATTCTTCTTAAACAACATTTAGAGCTATCATTACCATCTCTGTAGGCTGAGGCGTTGACCCTACAGCTACCTACTAATCACGAACATCATGAACCTTGTGGAGAAAGTGGTCCATGTGTTCTCCCTTCTGCATATGTATGCTTCGCAACTTCTCTTCCAGATACATATTCTGCTCCTCGGAAGATCCCTCGTATACCGTGGCAAGGGAGTCTGACATCTCTTTGGTCGTTCCAAGGGTTGTTTTGTAGATATGACATAATCCCAAACTCCATTGAGAATCATCCTCTTTGCCTTAGCCATTTCCTTTTTGTACGCCTTCAATGGATTTGGATCTGCAGGGACAGCCACCGCACTATCGATGTAAGTTTTGAGATTGTAGTCGTCTAGAAGGAAGGAGATCCTTGCCTTCTATATCACGTAGTAGGACGCTCCGTCTAATCGACCCTGATCTCTCAACTCAACTAATTCCATCTTGCCAAAGAAAAACGTCGAACTCTGCCTCTAACCCTCTGCGTAGCTACTAACACGCTCTATGCACTCCTTACTGGAGTAAGAAAAAATTCTCTTAGCTACTGCTACTCTGCATGGAAAATTTTTGAATTTCTTTGGCTAGAAATTATTTGAGGACAGAATTCCCTCAATGTGCTCTTCTTTCCTCCTGGCACTTTTTTGATCCAACAAACTACTACAAAAAACTACGTCCCAGCTGAAGATTTTCTCTTCGTGGAAATTGTTGTGTTTCTCCCTCTACCACTGACAAATCTCGATCCGGAAATTATTATTATTTTTTGACTCACTCTGAGAAATAATTTTCCCTCCTAGCTATGGTCTGTGCAGCTCCTCTAGGGTTTCGAATTGTTGCCTACATGGTGCTTTCGAAATCCCTCTTTTGGCTACAACTGAGCTCTTCCTGCCCTTTGATACCATGTGAAAATTCTGATACTCAGAATCCTACTGCAGTAATTAATTAGATTTCTCCTATTTGTTATTTAATTGAACAAATTATTTACAGTGTTACACAGTAAATATCGAAATCCAATACACTCCAGCCTACACAACATAAAATACTACGGAAAATACAATGTAAGAAAAATGGAAACACACACACACAAATACTTTGTTATTTTTGGACAAATGTCCTTGGAAAAACCTAACTTGAAAAAACCAGTGCAGTAGCTGAGGGTTTTATTATTATGCAGTATTTTTCTGAGTACAAATCTATGACTGCCCAAACTGACAAATCATACAGAAGAAAAACTGAAAAATAAGTGTCATGAGAAAATCTCACTCTACCACTGGGATCCAACATTGACCTCAACTTTGGATGAGTTGCTCTGTGTTGCCTCTGCACAGTGACTGCATCACCCTACGCAGTCTCTGTGTCACAACTTGAAGCATTTTTCCCTCTTTTCATTGGATCTTCTGCTGACTGGAAATGAGGCCCTCCTAGCCTCCGGAAACTCCCTCCGGCTTTTGGCATTGACCCTCGACTGTTTCCTCAACAAAAAAATTGGACTCCCTCTGAAGCTTTGTGCTGCCTCTCTGTGGCTCTTACTGCCTCCAAGTGGAATTTCCCCAGATAATTTTTGGGTATTGGAGAATGCATGTGTCTTAGCCTCTATGTAAAATCTCGAGGCTAGAGCACATCCGATGCTACAAAAAATCAACACACGTTCTTAGCAAGGAATGTGCTCAAGTGTTGCAACCCACTGAAGCATCACTCTGACTTTGTATCATCTCCAACTGCATTGTTGATGCCTGGCCTCACTACCCACCAACTACTGTGAAACTTTGATTATGTGTGTCATCTGTGTTGTTGCTAAACCTACATATTGTCGCCAACTACTGCATCTGCATTGCAACTCTATTACTGTGCCACTACAACATCTACAATTATCTCTCTTCTGTTGCTACTGCAACTGAGAGATGTCCATCATACTAAACCAATTGTGTTCAGTCTGATGCATATGTCACCCGAGTCCTGACTGATGCTAGTCTCTGTGTTGTCATTGAAGGCTCTACGTTGTTGTTGACTTTGCAGTGTGCCCGCTACAATGCTGCAAACTCTGCTCAGATTCTAACGCAATTAGCCACTACATTTGTCACTCTTGCACCTAATTGCACCAATTGCCACTGGTCCATCCTACTAAGGTTGATATGGGCACCCGTAGCAAGGAATTGATCCAAGAGGTGGACTCCTCAAGGATCCTACCTATCATGTAGCTCTCTGGGGCTACAAAACCAAATCACACCACCTCACCCCTGGAGGTATCTCAGTGATCGTGGAAAAATCTTCCTCCAGTCTAGAGGACAGCCTATCGATCTTTGCAGATGCAACCTCTTGATCCTGCCTCTCCTCTTTTTCCTTCTTTCTGAGAGGACATTGGGTAGCGTAGTAACCAAGTTCACAACACCTGAAGTATTGATCTTCGAAAAATCCTTCTTTATTTTGCATTACTCTTGTTGCCCCTTTAATGCAAGGGTTGCATTCTCCTCTTCCTTCACCTCTACTTTTGTCCCATTGTTGTTGTTACCTTCAAGATTGCTCTTCACCAAGTCTCGCCTCAGCTCCTCCTTGTTGGAGATCTGCCCACATGCGTTCCCACTTTGGCAATGCTTTCCTACCCAAAATACTTTGGACAAACAATTTCCATTCTTCTGATACAACATATAAAGTTATGTGTACCATCTCTATAGGCTGGTGCGCTGACCCTACAGCTGTCAACTAATCTTGGACATCCTGAAGCCTATGGAGAAAGTGGTCTATGTGTTCTCTCTTCTACATACGTGTGCTCCACAACTTCTCTTCCAGATACATCTTCCGCTGCTCGAAAGATCCCTCGTACAGTGTGGTAAGGGATTCCTACATCTCTTTGGTCGTTCCAAGGGCCGCTATGTGAAATATGAAATGACCCTGAACTCCATCGAGGATCATCCTCTTCGCCTTAGCCATTTCCTTCTTGTACGCCTTCAATAGATCTGGATTTGCAGGGACAACCACCACACTATCGATGTAAGTTTTGAGATCGTACCCGTCTAGAAGGAAGGAGATCCTTACCTTCCAGATCACGTAGTTAGACGCTCTGTCTAACCGATCCTGATCTCTCAACCCAACTGATGACATCTTTCCAAACAAAAATGTCGAACTCTGCCTCTAAACCTCTACGCAGCTGCTGACTGGCTCTACGCACTCCCTGCTAGAGTAAGTGAAGCTACCCTTAGCTACTACTACTTTGCGTGGAAAAAAATTGAATTTCTTCGACTAGAATTTCTCCTAGGAAAAAATTCCCTCAGTGTGCTCTTCTTTCCTCCTGACGCTTTTCTACTCCAGCAAATTGTTGCATAAAACTATGTCATAGCTGAAGATTTTCTCTGCATGGAAATTGTTATGTTGCTCCCTTTGCCACTGAAAAATCTTGATCTGGAAAATCTTATTCTCTGTCAACTCACTCACAGAAATAATTTTCCACGAAAATTTGCTCTCCTAGCTATGTACTGTGCAGCTCCTCTGGGGTTTAAAACAGTTTCCTACGTAGTGCTTTCGAAATCCCTCTTTTGAATGCAAATAAGCTCTTCCTGCTTCACTCGCACTCTAATACCATGTGAAAATTACGATACTCAAAATCCTACTTCAATAACTGATTAGATTTCTCTTATTTTGTATTTAACTGAAAAAATTATTTACGGTGTTACACAATAAATATCGAAATCAAATACACTATAGCATACACAACATAAAATATTGTTGAAAATACAATGCAGGGAAAATAGAAACACACACACAAAAATACTCTATTATTTTTGGACAAATGTCCCCGGAAAAACCCAACTTGGGAAACTGGTGTAGCAGCTGAGGCTTTTATTATTATGCAATAGTTTTCTGAGTACAAATCTGTGACTGCCCAAGCTAATAAATCATATAGAGGAAAAACTGAAAAATAAGTCTCATGAGAAAATCTCACTCTACCACTGAGATTCAGCGTTTACCTTAGCTATGGATGAGTTGTTCTGTGTTGCCTCTGCACAGTGAATGTGTCACCCTACATTGTCTCTGCATCACAACTCGAAGCAGTCTTCCCTCTTGTCATTAGATCTTTTGCTGACTGGAAATGAGGCCCTCCTGGCCTCTGGAAACTCCCTCCGGCTTCTAGCACTAACCCTCTACTGTTTCCTCAACAAAAAAATTGGACTCCCTTTGAAGCATTGTGATGCCTCTGTGTGGCACTGTATTTCCTCTCTGTGGCTCTTGCCTCTGCCTTGCACTCACTGGAACTAGAAAATATGCCTTTGGTCAACTATCCTTGTCCCTCACTGCAAAGAAATCACTTGATCTCTCTCCAACAACTGTTGTGTTGCTCTGACGAGAATTTGATCTCTAGATCTCTCCCACTCTGTGTGTTCTCTAAGTGCCCATCGAGCTCCTTCTTATAATCCCTCGTTGACATATCAACGACCAAGATTAGATTTTAATCAACTTATTATATTATCTAGGACTCGATCCACGCCTTTATCTAGAAGATTCCCACCCGATTTAATTAATACCCTTTAATTATTCTCATTTTCTAAGTTTAGACTTAGGAATACATTAAAAATAATTAATTATTTTAATTAAATCCTCTTCGGGTGGAATTTCCCCAAACGATTTCTAGGTATTGGAGAATGTGTGTGTCTTAGCCTCTCTTCAAAATCTTGAGGCTAGAGCATATCCGATGCTACAAAATTCAACATGACCAACACATTCACCTGCAACCATCCTGACTATACAATCACTTTTGTCAATGAGTTGTGGAATATCAAACTTGTTTTTTCTCATTAAAGTTTTGTAGGAGGTTTTTATGACCAATGTATGCCTATAGGCAAGAATTAATAAAATTCATAGAATAAGAGCAAAAGTGCATCATTATTATAATATATTACTATAATATCAACACTAATATAAGATTAAGTTTATGGATTCAAGAACTTCATAAACATGGTTGTTAAATGCGCTATAAATCCATTGATTTAAATTCACTTGTGATATGCATGCAATCAAACAAAGTTATCATCAAATTTGGCTACGCGAGGTGGCTCTGTCACAATTCATAAACAGCACGATGATTGACCAACCATTGAAGAAGACATCCGAAGGTTTCTTTTATGAGAGAATAATAAAAACATGATTAATTTTTTATTTTGTTCTATATCATGTTGTATTGTTATCAAAGGATTTGATTGTTATAAAGTTTAGCCATAGTTATGTCAACAATAGGTTTAGTCGGATGCATGCCTCCTCATGCTCAGCTTTGTCTAACATAATGTCATAAATCTTACGCTTTTTCTAGTTTTGTTGGAATTTTTGTTTTTTTCCTATAATTTGTGGAGATTTATTTTACTTTAAGATTCATTAAGTGTAAAGAAGGATTTAAAGAGTGTAATTTTTTTTAAATGTAAAATTTGAATAAATATTTATAGCTCAAGAGATATAATCTACAAAGCTAATTAAGGGGATTTGAACCTTGAACCAAATACTACACAAAGACTTCACATCACAATGATCGTCAAAAAAAAAGGAGGGTTATCCATTAAGGACTAAGTTATTTTCTAAAGGCTATCCCGTGAAGGTTTATTTATGATCCACATAGAAATAATTTTATGTCATTAATTTACTTTTAATGTCAATGTACCAACTCAATGACATTGAAAAAATTACACATATTAACAATTCTTTTCTATTCAATAAAAAAATTCAACTATATCCTAAATAAGATTTCAATTGTAAGTTATATCTATTAATTAAAATCTATATTATACATAATTTTCATTTTATGATTATATACAATTTTTATTAAAAGGTGTTTGTTACACGATTTTGTATGGTAATCCACATAATCAAAGTTAACTGACAAACAATATGATACAAATATTAATTAAAATATAGACGTATTTGAGACTTTTTTACATAATAAAGTCTTTGTAATCATTATGGGGTTTTTAATATTAAATTATTTTCAAACTAAAATTGAATTAAGTTGATGTAGTGTTAAATTACAAAACATTGCTATAAAAAAATATTGTGCTCAATTTTCAATTTAGTATGGAAGATATACATGTTATGTTATTTAAACATTAGCAGTTTTCAAACTCTAGGTTTTGACAACCCATGATTTTTCCCATAATATTCTTCTTTAATATAACCTATATAAAACACATAACATAAAAATAAATAAATAAATAAATATATATATATATATATATATATATATATATATATATATATATATCCTTTAAGCAAATGATGAGTGACATTGATCCAGTTGGATATTGGTGACCATCCGCCTATCCCACTTGGGCCCCTGCCATTATTTCTTTCAGCTTTTCAGTTTACTTAATTGTAGCACAATTTACTATTTTTGGCAGTTTTTCAAGTCCTAAAATTTCGAAGTCGTTTTGAGGCCCTAAACAACGTTTTTCTGGGAAAACAAGGAACAACATGGGTCTTTGACCAATGTTGGTCACTTGAAAGTTGTAGTCCTTGGATAGATCTTTCTAACGAGATATTGTACCCATCAAACGGAGATGGTATGCCAAAGTTATGTCCCTGGAAAGTTGATGTACGAATTTACCCAAACGGGGCCCATAGTTTTGGCGCTTCATCTCGTAGGGTAAGGTTTTTGGATGTTTAGGGTTTTCCATTGTTTCTCAATCATAAATAGGTCTTGGAGCCTCATTGTAACACAATTCAGAGGCATGTAGCTACAAAATCTCTTCTTAGAGATAAGCTACCATCACCCTAGCTAGTTTATGTCCATTCTTTCTATAAGCATATTTCAGTTATTTGATATTAATGAAGTGAAGTTTTATTTCCGTTGCATCTCTGCGTTTATGTTTATTTCTGTATTTTCCTGCATAAATCCAGATCACTTGTATCAGAGTGGTCTTCTATTTCTCAATCTTTCTTTACATGTCCTCAACGAGATCGAGGTATAAGGAATTAGGACTCGATCTGGTTGAACCTTTGCAAGATCAGCCTCACAAATCTCGACAGCCTCCCATGGCAGAAGAAAAGAAAGACGAGGGAGCAGGAGATCCTATCAAAATATTACTTGAGGCGGCCCTCGATAAACAAAGGAACGCGATGATGGATAACTTTGCCTAGATCCTTCAACCACTGCCCACCGGCGGCGCATCTGGATCCAACAGCCACTCTAAGGCACCACTCCTTTCAAGGTATAAGTCAACTTCGATATTCATGTATTTGAAGTCCAGATAGATGCAGACGCCATAGATAGATGGTTGAATTTGCTGGAAGGGTATTTTTCGGTCCATGATTTCTCTAACCGAGAAAATATTACTTTTGTACTCCTCAAAACCACCCCCCATGTCAAAGACTGGTGGGAAACCTACTATGAGAAAAAGGACGAGAGGGAACCCTCTCTATTCTCAGTCACACCCACTTACAATTTGTTCCGAGACGACATCAAGGAACAATATTACCCCATGGGGAGCTATGAGGACACATACATCCAATGGACCACGCTGCAACAACAAAGGGATCAAGATGTGCACGAGCTGACGAATTTGTTCCGTACCCTGCGCACAAAGTTGGGTATTAAATATTCAAAGAGGAATTTGGTGCTCAAGTACCACAGTTGTTTGCACAAATACATTCAGGAGGAAATGTAGTTCCTCGACATTACCTCACTTGGCGCGGCATATTGATATGCTGCCAAGATCGAGCAGAAATTTAAGCAGAAGAAGCGAGACTTTGGATCCACGAATCTAAATCCAGTGAAAGATGCCCCTGAATCACAGAACAAGGGGCAAAGCCAAAGTGGGACGACTCAGAGCAACACCACAAAGCCAAAGAAGGACACGGGGAAGTAGTATGAATTTCATAACAGCGCCACCCACAACACAAACGAGTGTCAGTTTAAACAGTCGATGGTGGAAGAACTGAAGGCATCTGCATTAGATGCATGTTTTGATTTTAAGTCAGAACGAGAAAATGGGAATGACAAAGGGAATCAGATCATTGATGTGGAACCCAGTGCCACCGTTGCCACCACCAAGGTCTAGAGGGAGGAGCTCGAGCATCCAGAGGAGGGGGAGCGCCTCTTCCATTCGCAGATGTGGATGAAGGGTTATCCACTGCAATTCCTTGTCGATAGCAGAAGCCAAAAGAACCTCATTTCAGAAGAGATCGTGACACGTCTCAGCCTACCGACCACAGCATACTCGTATCCATATACCATCGGGTGGCTTCACCAAGGAAGAGGTCTCTGTGTCATCCAGCAGTGTCGCCTTTCGTACAACATCAAGCCCTTCACGAATGAGGTATTGTGTAATGTTGCTCCTCTTGATTTCTCTGATGTATTATTGGGCCAACCATACTTGTGGAAGCGACATACTGTGTATGAGTCTAGGCCTCATTCTGTTATTATTACTTTGGGAAATAAGTTGTACATGATACTGAATGTAGTACTTCCTTCAGCCATCTCTTTGAGTACTACAAAGCAATGTAGTAATATTATTTCCCAAACCAGGAAATTTGTTTTCATTGCGATTCGCCCACAGGGCAAGAAGAAGATTGTGGTCGCAGCCTCTGAACAGGGCTCCCCTACGCGACAGCAGCAGATGGATAAAGAGGTGGAGGAATACAAGGACATTCTCTCCTCACCCACAGAGGTTCCTCCACACTGTCAGGTCAAGCACTCCATTGATCTACCCAGGCGCACCGTTGACTGATGTTGTCATACCTCATGTGACCACACAAACATAATCCACACATGTATTGTCTCAGGCTGATAAAGCAACCAGATTTATTGAATGCATCCATCACGTCCTCTAGCAGGTCCATGACATCTTGGAGAAATCCAATACCAAGTACAATCAGCGACATGATCGACATCAGGTGCTAAACAAGTTACAGGTGGGCGACAAATTTTTGCTACATTTGCAAAAGGAGCACCTCGCTAGACCCCACCGCAAGCTTCACCTACTCCGATATGGGCCATACACCAAGGTGGTAGGGGACAATGCCTTTGAGCTCAGTATTACACCATTCCTTGGTTTAGACCCAGTGTTCAATGTGGACCGCCTTCGTCCCTACTTTGCACCTCTACTTAACACATCCGACATGGCAAAACAACTCACACCAATAGAGTTAAACCCGAACTGCATGGAACAAGCCACAACTGATTGGATCATGGACACACAGATTAAGAACACCTGCCTGCAGAGGATCCAGCTATATCGAGTTGTCAAAGCGAGCCTACTCCTTCACCAGGGAAAGTAGCTCACTAGGGACCAAGTTCAGAAGAAGTTTCATCATCTCATGGAGGAACTCAACGCAATGGGGACCATTGCTTCTTAAGGGGGGAGAAATGATCCAAGTGGATATTGGTGGCCACCAACCTATTCCACTTGCCCCCCCACCATTGTTTCTTTCAGCTTTTCAGTTTCCTTAATTGTAGCATAATTTACTATTTTTGGTAGTTTTTCGAGTCCTGAACTTCCAGAACCTTTTTTATGCCCTAAACGAAATTTTTTGGGAAAACAGAGAACGTGTCTTATAGTCCTTAGCTATATCTTTCTAATGAGTTATTGTGCGTGTCAAACGGAAATCATATGCCAAAATTACATCCCCGGGAAGTTGATGTACCTATTTACCCAAATGGGGCCCATAGTTTTGGCACTTCATCTCGTAGGGTTAGGTTTTTGGATGTTTAGGGTTTTCCATTGTTTCTCAATCATAAATAGGCCTTGGAGCCTCATTTTAACATAGTTCAAAGGCATGTAGCCGCGACATCTCTTCTTAGAGATAAGCTACCATTGCCCTAGCTAGTTTATGTACATTTTGTTTGTAAGCATATTTCAGTTATTTTATATTAATGAAATGAAGTTTTATTTTTGCTGCATCTCTGTGTTTATGTTTATTTATGTATTTTATTTTTTTCCTGCATAAATCATGATCAGACATCAATAACTAGTCCAAGTTATTTCAGGTTATATATATATATATACCATCGCCCTAGCTAGTTTATGTACATTTTGTTTGTAAGCATATTTCAATTATTTGATATTAATGAAATGAATTTTTATTTCTGCTGCATCTCTGCGTTTATGTTTATTTATGTATTTTATTTTTTTCCTGCATAAATCATGATCAAACATCAATGACTAGTCCAAGTTATTTCAAGTTATATATATAATCAGTCTAGATCCATTTTAATTATGAATCTATTAAGTGTTGAGGGAGATTAAATCTTTTGAGGTGCAAATATTCCCTTAATTTTTGCACTCAAAAAAGAGATTTGCAATTTGAGAGATTTGATCTCTCTTGGTGCTTAAGCTAATTATATTATAATTAAATTATATCAATACATATATAATAATAATAACATATTATAACTAAATTTGTTGTATATTAATATGCCAAGTTCATCACTATAATTCAAAGAAATTATAATAGGATATTCAAGATATAGTTGAACAAGGAACAAAATTTGTTCAAAGGGATTTTAAGTTTTGTATTTTTACTTTTAGTTTTTATTAATAATTTTAAGTGTGAAATCTTCTATTGGTTAATGTAAATATTTTAAAAATAAACTTTATATATTTAGTAGATAGAATTATTTCGGATTAATTACATTCTTATGATTTGGTCGATGTTCGAACCAACTAATGTGGTTCATCCTCACCTTGTCCTGAGGATGAACTACATTATTCGGTTCGAAATGTCAACCAAATCATAAGAATGTGATTAATCCAAAAGACTTCTATCTACTTTATGGATCATAAAAGTCTTAGATCTAACATATATATATTTAGTTAAATGGTATGATTATGTATTTTAAAAATATATTTTGTAAAATTCTATATTTTTTTACCAAATATGAAAACACTACCATTATTTTACCATGTATTTTTAATGCATCCTAAGATAAATGCCAACTTCGTACATTTCCATTAATAAAGGATATTCTCATTCTTTTGTCTTCCAAAGCAGAAATAGATATCAAGTTCTTCTTTAATTATGGAGTGTGCCTTACTTCATGAAGAATAATAGATTTTCCATAGTCAAAATAAAATTTGACAGTACCAAATCCCATCACTAGATAGGTAGAGTTGTCCCCAAGAATAATCTTCAAACTTGTCTCCCTCTCAACTAGATTTGAGAGGACTTCCTTATACCCTGTGAGGTGTCTAGAATCTCCACTATCTACCAGCTATCTATTGTATGAATTTGGAGGAGAATAACTAGAGGGAGTTGAAATAAGAATGTATTCAGATTGTCTAGTAGCTACGTTACTTTCATACATGTAGTTTGTTGACTTCTTTTGAGGACGAGGACTTTCTTCATGGTCATCTAGAGTATATCTTCTTATTCGATCATCTCTCACTCTTCTAACATCTCGCCTTCTTTTATCATCACTTATTCTTCCATCATTTCTTCTTCTTCTATCATCATGCATGTTGTAGTTGTAGCTTCAATAGGATCTTGGAGCATCTCTCTTTCTTGGATAGTCTCAGACATGGTGATCACTCTTGTGATAATTCTAGCATTCACCATCCCTTGATCTTCTGTAAGAGTCCTTTGAATTGGTAGAGGAACTATTCGAACCATATGTTCTCCCTTTTCCCTTTCTCTTCTTATCTTGAGTAACAATTACATCGGGTTCTTCTTATTCATGCTTATGAATTCTCCCTCTTGAAATCATCCTGGATTCTTCTTGAGTGGGATTTCCAACAAGCTCAACAAAAGACAGAAAAATGTTGTTATTGCTTATGGTGGTAATGAAGGTTTCCCAAACAGGAGAGAGACCTGTAAGAGTTATAGTCACCAATTCCCTATCAGGCACGATTTCCCCAACTCTCTGCAATTTATCTTTAAGATGAGATATCCTCATGATATTGGATTTCACAGTCTCTCCTTTATTCATTTTCATATATTTGAGTTGATCCTTCAAGGAGACGATCTCATTCAAATTTTTGACTTCATACATATCGTCCAACTTATCATACATGTACTTAGACTTATTTAAATTTCCAACATAAGAAAGTAAATAATCTTGTAAACCATTAGCTATAATTTTCTTTCCTTCTAACTCACCTTTCTTACACTTGTTCTTGGCAGCAGCGAAAGCATTCTCTGGACGTTCGTGTACTTTTCCTTGAATGTATTCTAAAGCATCATTGCCATCTGTTATGATTTCCAACCTAATATTCCAAGAAATGAAGTTAGATGAGTCACCTAGATTCTCATTTTCCTTGAAGGAAGTGGTTGACATCTTGACTTGATTAGATAGGCTTCTTCAACTTTTTCAAAGATGATTGGTTCGACTCTTATCTCTTTTGGGCTTGTCCTTCACCTTAGCTTTGATACCATCTTAATTTTTATATTGTTCTAGGTTGTTTCAATTAGTTTAGCCCAATTCAATTATTCAATTAACAATATTTTTTGGGCTTGTCCTTCACCTTAGTTCTAATACCATGTTAATTTTTATATTGTTCTAGGTTGTTTCAATTAATTTAGCCCAATTCAATTATTCAATTAACAATCTTTCAATACCAATTAATACTTGTCATCAATCAATAGTAACTGAAGATAGAATAGTAATGCAATGACAAATAGGAGACAATTGACACATCAATGAGAGACACCAGATTTGGTCAAAGACCAAGGAAAACCCCCACATGTGGAAAAACCCTTTGTAATTATTCTTCTATTAGATTTTCATAAAATGTTCAACAGGGAGTACAATGAGCCCATACAAAATATCTAGGAATATCAACCAAACGATATTAGAAATATGATCCCAACAACAATATTGATCAGAAATAGCTTTCCCAATCTACGGTCAATTGTGTTCAACTGTCGAACTGAAACCCTATATCCCAACCGCATGGAGGGAGATTTATGCGTGCAGTTGATATGCTCCAACTGCACAGATGTGCTTGTGTGCATGCGATTATAGCCGAAAATTCCTAGAGTCAACCATGAGGCTGGAAACCAAAAACCCTAATCACATGTGAAAGCTTTAGACCCTGCAATCTCGGACCTATACAAAAAAATTCCATGAACTCACTTCAGACCTGTGTGAACCAATCCAAAGAAGAAAAAAAAGATGTTTGATGATGATTTCCAAATGAGGGTCACTTGACTTGTATTTATAGGCTTCCAAGGGTGTCAAATTTTCTATAGGGCCGACTTGATCTAATGTGACATTGTGGGGTTCACTTCAAAAATACATTTTCCCTTGTCCAAATCCAATTCTTCAAGGGTCAAAATTGGTCCTCTTAGAATGAGGAATCTATTCCAATAGTTGGAATTTGTCACTGAGTTTCAAAAAATTAACATAGTGATTGGTGGGAATATATTTAAAATGAAAAGATACATGGTGATACCCATAACTGAGAAATAAGTTCTTATGGTGTATCTTTAATATTAAACATGATTAAGTATTTCAAGGGAATAATGGAAAGCGATAACTACTTTGTCCAATGTGTCACCAAATTTTGACACCTCAACAATTTCCCCTTCATTCTTGAACAAAAATGAAGATCCCCCCTCCCCCCACCCAATTAAAATTTTCACTTTAAATGTCTTCTCTGCTACTAAATCTTATTGTATATTTTTTATCTACTATCAAGGAATTGAGGAGTTGAACCTTTTTTATTTTTTATCATTCAATATACCCCTTAGATCGTGTACCTGGTGCTTTCATGCCTAGTTGTTTGTGACTAATTTTTCTTCTATCCTTTTATGTGATCCTTGTAAATAGTCCTTTAGGACTCATTTATTGATTGATCATATTTATTAAGTCTTCTGATTTGACACCTAGATTTATCTTTATATTTTATTTCACTATCATGACTTCATGTTTCATATTATACCTTGAGGGGTGATGCAGATTTGAAAAGATAAGTGCTTGTATAAAAAGGAAGGAAATACATAGACACAAAATCAATTTTCAATCAGTGTTAGTGGATTTATGAAGGCATAAGTCTTCTCTATCAAATAAAAGGCATGCAATGATGAAATTAAAACAAGTTTGTATTAGAAGGTTGATTTCACGTGTAATCATGATGTTAATACATTCTAAGGTGAAGCCTAAGTAGATAAGTATATATTTTTGTATACATCATTGATCCCTTTTCGCTAGATTTAGTTAGCATCCATGTGAGGGTCCTAGTGAAATGGATGGTACTCATTGGTTCTTTGTTATCAAGTTTTTTTAATTCATTATGTTCTTACTTTAACTTCGATCTCTTCATATTTACTGATGTTGAGAAATCATTTTGTTTTCTGATTAGGGTTGATTTCTCTCACTCGATAATTACTTGTGAATTTTTGTTGGCTCCTTATTGATTTTATTATGTTCTCTTCATCAAGAAATTATAAATATATATAATCGTGAAGATCACAAGAGACAAAGAACACAAAGATGTAGGATCCAAGCCAGGGGAATACCCCACAAGGGGGAAAACCCAAGAAATCCTCTTCTTATAGAATCATATCAAAGTGAGATATCCAAGACCCAAGACCAAGACAAAACTCCAACCTTCAAGATGCCAAGTCAAACCCTCTAAAATATCCTTCCAACAACAAGTTTAGCAACAAGTGTAGCAACAAGACCAAACTTCAATAAGATACTTTTCCTAGTATAATTTCCACATGTAAGAGCTCAATAAAGCCTTCTCCTTTACACGTGCAAGCTTTAGAAAGATCGTATTTCGGCCTCCCATTTCTCTCCTTGACATCGCTCTCCTTTTTGCTACTACAAAAGAATAGAAGATGAGATGATGTGAATTCTTTTTTCTCCAAATGATCTCAACTTGACCTTTATTTATACTTGTATAGAGGGAGTTGAATAGGTGTCTCTTCCTAGGCAAGGCCGACTTGACAGGTAGGGATGACTTGGCTTCTTGAGGTGTATTTGACCTAAATTACATATTTTGAAAAATATTTTCTAGACTATGAATAAGCCTTTGACTTTGACCAATATAAATAATAATGAGCATGAAGAATATTCTTGAATAAAATAATAATTTGAGTAGAGCATGAAATCCATGCTTGAAAAATAAATAAATCTTAGCATGAAAAGGCGCATTCTAGTAAAGATAATCAATTCATGAATCAATAAAATTTACATTATGAAGACCAACCATAGTTACATCTTTCAACATCTCCTCATAACTAGGGAGGTATTCATAATGACATAACATGATACTCTCAAATTGAAATATTCTCATAAGAAGGGATTTGGATTGATAAGCATCATCATAACCAACATTTTAAAACATAGAAAGGCCTTGACCAACAAGCTCTATATCTCCACTAAATCATAGCACAATATTGGGAGCCATAAATTTGGAAACCCACCGCCTCTCTAGGCACATACCGCATCTGGATGTTCACCAGATATGTCCTCAGGGGACTATTCTTGTCTTGGATACCCTATCCTCAAATAATATCAATCCTCGAGACTATTCTTATCTTGGATACCAATCCTAAAAGAATATCGGTCCTGGATGCTTATCCAATCCACCATTTGTTGGTTGTTGGTAGCATCAGAAGTGCTCTAAGTCTCTAAATTTGTGGCGAGACTTAAGCACATGTATTCCAAAGAACCCAGAAATCATTAGTGAAAATTCCACTTGGAATATGTTTTATTGTAAAAATTAATTATTCTAATGAGGACACTAAGTCTAAAATCTGGGAAATTATATAATTAAAGGGTATTAATAAAACGTAGTGTGAATAATCTAGAAAAAGCGAAGATCAAGTAAAGTTATGATCTTAGTCGTTGATTAGAGATCTAATCTCAACCGTTTATGTCTCAACGAGAAGACTAAAGGAAGGCTTGAGGGCCATTTGGAAAGACACACCGATGGAATCTAGTGATCGAATTATTCTGACGGAGTAGTCCTCGAACAAAGATCATATTTAAGTGATTCCAACGCAGAGAAGGGCAGAGATAGCTTCCGGAGAGAGTGATTTTCTCAGTCAGAGAATAATTAATAGAGAGAGGCAGAAAGAGATCCAGCAAAGCCAGCGCAGAGCTAAACAGGCTGACGTAGAGCCAACGCAGAGTCACTCAGGGCTATGCAGAGGTTGTGTAGTGGCTAAGAGGTATTTCGAGATTTTACTGTCAGATTAGTTTCAAAAGCTAGGAGTCGGGGTGCAAGACCGGGAGGCTGAGATCTGAAATTTTGGGATTCATATCGATATATTGTTGGGGATGATGGAGTTCCAAGAGGAGGTGACGCAATGCCTACACAGTCACTATGAAGAGGCAGCGCAGGGACCTGCAAGGGCATCTCATCCAATTTCTAGATGAGTCTGGAAATTCCAATGATTAAGTGAGGTATAACTCACAATTTTTCTGTCAGTATTTCTCTCTCTGTAACTGAATAACCTTGTGGTATTCAAAGATGTATTCAAAAATCGCTATTTCTTAATAAATAAAACCCTCAGATCTGTTGCACCGGTTTTCTCACATTGGGTTTTTCCAACGAATTTCATCCAAAACAAAGGTGTCCTACGTGCGTATTGTTCTTTGCTTAGTTTCCCTGTTTTAGAATCATAAGAAATTAAGTGTAGGCTGCTTTAGTAATTTACTTCAATATTTCATGAAGAAATCTTAAATAACTATGTAATGTAATTCACAAATAGATGAAGTAGATTCAGTTTGTTCCGGTAGGATTCTTGAGATTGTTAGATATAGAAATTTTCACATGGTATTAGAGGATTGATTGTGAAACAGGAAGAGCATATATAGTACTAAAGTGAAGGCCAAATTGTTGCAACAGCAGCAGATCGAATCCCCAGAGGGATTGCGTAGTTCTAGCCAAAAAGGTTGAATTTTCAAGCTGATCTCTCTCTGAGTGAGTCGAACAAGAGGTATGACTTATGGATTGAGATCTTGCCGAGGAAGAGGGATCAACGGAGAGCCTTCATGTAGAGCTAGAGGGACGCAGTTTTTCTGCAAGAATTTACTGGGCAAAGAAGCGTCAAATGAAGAAGAAGAGCACATAGTGAGGGAAATCTTCCTCAGTGAGTTCCTTGTCGAGGAATTCAACATTTCTCATTTGCTAGGAAGCAAAGGAGAAACATACTTACCTGCTCCATCATGGAGTGCATAGGCCAGCCTAGAAGCTATGCAGTAGGGAGAAAGACGGATTAGTTTGACAGATTTCGACTGAGATGGCATCTCATGGACTTATAGATCATGATCGATTAGAGGGTTCCTCCAACTACGTGATCTGGAAGGAAAGAATCAAATTCCTTTTGGACGAATACGATCTCTATGGTGACTATTTCTACAATATATATGGTGGGAATCAAATAAATGGAGCTCACCCACCACATTTCTATAACAATAGTGGTATTATAGCATGCAATATACTACAACAACTAGAGAAAATGAGCATTATTGAGATAGATCTCAATGGTATATGCAAATCCACTCGGAAAGAAGTAGATCTACAAAAGATCCCTCCAAATCCCCCTTCCATGGGGGCGATGGATAGCATATAAGGCTCGATATCCATGCAAGGGTTTCAATTTTTTGTTAAAACTCTCAGTGCAAAATATATATCGTTGTGGGTTCATGCAGAAGCCAAGTTGAAAGATTTAAAATAGATCTTGGAACAACATCTTGGAATTTATATAGTCTTTCTTGGAATTCCTATAGTCTTTCACTGTCTTATTTATGAGGGAAAACAATTTTTGGACTCTTGCTAGCTGAGTGCATAGAAAATATCCAGGAATTTGTTTCTTTTTTTAGTCGTGAGACTTGTTGATTTTTGGGTAGCATTGGATGTGCTCTAGCTCTGAAACTTTGTGGAGGGGCTAGAACACATGAGATCTCCAAGACCCAGATTTTGGAGAAATTTCACCTGGATATTAAGTTATTCAAATAAATAATTATTTAATGGGGATCCTAAGTCTAAGTTAGGGAAATTAAATAATTAAAGTGAATTAAATTAAACATGTGGGTGAGAATATTCTAAGTGACGATGATCAAGTCTTTTCTAATCTTAGTCGTTGATTAGAGATTAGATCACATTCGTTGATTCATCAACTGGAAAAGTATTAAAGGAAGGGTTGGGGTCAGTTGGAGAACACACAAAGTGAGTCTAAGAGATCAAATTCTTTTGACGGAGCAGTGCTCGGACGAAGATCAGATCTGAGTCATTCAAAGAATTAGCGAGGGGAATATGTAGTAATTGGTCAGAGGACCAAGAGTACATAGCATTGCAAGGGCATCAGAGACACAGAGGAGGCATCGCAGCCACTAGGAGAGGTGACACAGACCACAGAGATGGTGATGCGGGCCCACATAGGGGCAATGCAGAGCCAGCGAGGGACAGTACTGAATCATTAAGAGATCAGGGTTTCTAAGCTGGAAGGGTTGAAACTCGATTTATAGAGAGGTTGATCAGCACAGAGGAAGGGCGACACACTCCATCAGCCATGCCCACATATACTTATGCAATAGAAATGTAGAGGTTGTGCAGAGGAAACTGGGGTTTCACTAGTATCTGATCCGGATCAGTCAGGACTTGCAGAGTGAGGTAAAACTCACAATTTATCTTTGTCCACCAAGGTTTTCTCTATTGGGGGATTTGGTTTCTGACACCCTAGATGTACTAAGAATAATGTTGCTTGATAATATAAACCCTCAGAACGGTTGCATCGGTTTTCCCGCATTGGATTTTTCTAGAGACTTTTTTTTGAAAATCTGTGTGTCCTTTGGTTGTGTTCTTTACTTATTCTTTAGTACTTGATATGTATAATTGTGTAGGTTGCAGAGTATAGTATTTTACTGAATATTCAGAAAAATAACTTGTAATCTAATAAGACAAGTATGAAATGCAAATCAGATTTCTGCAGTAGGATTTCTGTAGTGTAGATTCAGAAATTTCACATGGTATCAGAGCTATTGCAGATTAGGTAGAGCTGAAGCCAGATTCAGCGAAGAGACGAATATAATGTACTTTTTGCAGGAAGGTAGTTGTCTCGAGTGACAACGCAGATTCAGAAAGAGGCAGGGAAGGGTGATGCAATCACTAGAGGGGCTCGCGTAGAGCCTGCGTCAGCCAGCTAGGGTGACGCCATAGCTGTGTAGAGACAACACAGTACTTGTTGGGCTAGCGCAGAAATTTTGAGCCTCCATCTTTCTGGTTGTCGGGGCTGGAAGAGCAGTTCAGTTTTTTCTTCAAGAGCTTCTTGTGGGGCATTATTTTTGTCAGTGCAGAACACTGCCTAGTGGGGTTGTGACAAAGTAGAGGGAACTAGTTCCTCAACAAACTTCTTTCCAATAAGTCTAGATCCAGTGTTGACCAACAGCAAAGAGTGATCAGAGAGGACTGATTCGACATCAATTGGCGGAGGATTTCCAGGAGGGAAATCATTTTTCAGAGGGAGTGGGTTCCTTAGAGATTTTCTAGTGCCAAGAAACTCAGGTCTGATTTTGTTGGGGCAGCAAAAAAAGAAGGGGAAGAGAACCAGTTCGACATCTTCAGTTGAGCAGAGATGGCCACACAGGGACTGAGGGATCAAGATAGGTTGGATGGAGCATCCAACTTTGTCATCTGGAAGGCCATCATCCTATCAGTTCTGGACGAGCATCGTATCAAGCATCTCGTCGAGAGCGCAATTGTTGTTCCTGTGGACGTTGATCCACTATAGAAGTATGAAGAAGCTCAAGCAAAGGCTAAGCGCTTGATCATGGACGAATTCAAGGATCATGTGGTCCCACACATTGCTTAGAAGAACACAACACATGAGATGTGGATTTCTTTGACCACATTGTATCAGGGGAATTTTGTTTAAAGGAGGATGCTTCTTGAGAATCAGCTCCGGTTATTCCAAATGTTGAAGGGAGAAGAGATCGACCCCTTCTTTATCAGATTGAAGGTGATCTGTGATCAGTTGGTTGTCGTTGGGGCCACACCTGATGAGGGTCTTATGGTGAGGACTTCTCTGAATGCAGTTTCCGATGAGTGGGAGAACTTTTTCCAATGAATTTTTGGCAGAGCAGCGTTTCCAAGTTGGGAAAACATATGGGAAACTCTTCGACAAGAAGAGATCAGGAGGATGACCAAGGCGGGCATGAGCAACGGAGGGATCAAGATGAAGGAGGAGGAGGAGGAAGATGCAACTCTCACATCTAAGGGACAACATGGGCAACATAGGAAGAAGAAGAAAGACCTTTCAAAGGTCAGGTGCTTCAGGTGTGGTGAACTAGGACATTTTTCCACATAATTCCCTCAGAAGAAGAAGGGTGGAGAAAATTTTGATTCAAAGGATGTTGCAACTAAGGACGATGATGGAGATGATGAATATGTGGCCATGAGTGCTCATGTGCCTCGGGAGAAGAGGTGGGGCAACATTGATCTGTAGTTCTTTCAAACTGTAGTGAGGGGCAGGATCCTTGAGGTGCCCAAAATCTTGGATCACATACGAGCTACGGGAGCCCTTAATGACAGTAGCAGGATGACTAGAGTTAGTTGGTGCGAGGGATGATGGAGCAACATTAGTAGGGATAGAACGTTGAATATTGCAGTAGCGTAGAGCAGAGGCAGCAACAGTGTAGCAAGGAGTGCAGAGGTTGATGGACTTCAACAACGCAGAGGTAGTGCTTACGCAGTGCAGAGCAGCAACAACGTAGAGCTCTAGAGGGTCAGTGCAGATTAGCAGCACAGGGTGCTTCAATATCAAGGTTCACTCAGACTAACTTGTATGTCAAGTATTTTGGTGATCTTTTCAGTTGCTTACTTCTCAACAACTGAGTTGCAGTGTATCAGTTAGCAGTGGCAGTTCTATAGGCAGCATGATGCAGCATTTGAGAGGGAGTTGTAGTACAGATGAGGCAGTGTCAGTGGCAGTGACATGGGAAGTAGTACAAAAGGAAATAGTGCAGTGGATGAGGTGCAGCAACCGAGCATCAACAACACAGAGGACTGATGTCGTGGATTAGGGTGATGCTTCAGGTTCAAGTGTTGTTATAGCACATTCATCGCTAAGAGAGAGTGTTGATTTTTGGGTAGTATCGGATGTGCTCTAGCTATGAAACTTTATGGAGGGGATAGAACACATGAGATATCCAAGACAAAGAAATCATTTTGAGAAATTCCACTCGAAACTTTAGTTATTCAAATAATTAATTATTTAAATGGGAACCCTAAGTCTAACTTATGGAAATTAAATAATTAAAGTGATTGAATTTAAACATGTGGGTGAGAATGTTCTAAGTGATGAGGAACAAGTATTTTCTAATCTTAGCCATCGATTAGAGATTAGATCACAGTGATTGATTCGTCAACTAGAAAAGTATTAAAGGAAGGCTTGGGTCAGTTTGAGAACATACAGAGTGAGTCTAAGAGATTGAATGCTTCTGACGGAGCATTTCTTGGATGGATATCAAATCTGAGTGATTCAGAGAAGCAGTGAGGGGTAAATGCAATAATTGGTCAGATGACCAAGAGTACATAGTAGAGCAAGGGCAGAAGAGGCACAGAGGAGGAAACACAGCCACCAGGAGAGGTGACACAGACCCTAGAGAGGGTGACGCGGGCCCACGCACAACTCACATAGGGGCAGCGAAGAACCACCGAGGGACAGTCCAGAATCAGCAAGAGATCGAGGTTTCTAAGTCAGTAGGGCTAAAACTTGATTTATGGAGAGGTTGATTAATGTAGAGGAAGGGTGACGTAGTCCATCAGGCATACCCACACAGACTTACACAATGACAACGTAGAGATTGCGCAGGGGAAACTGGGGTTTGGCCAGTGTCTAATCTGGATTAGTCGGGACTTGCAGAGTGAGGTAAAACTCACAATATATCTCTGCCCACTCAAATTTTCTCTATTGGGTGAGCCGGTTTTTGGCACCATATATGTACTTAGAAAAATTCTTTTTAATAGTATAAACCCTTAGAATTGTTGCACCGATTTTCCCACATTGGGATTTTCAGGGGAAATTTGTTCGAAAAATGGATGTCCTTTGTCTGTGTGCTTTATTTATTCTTCATTACTTGATCTGTATAATTGTGTAGGCTGTAGAGTATTTTCATTAATATTTTACTGAATATTCAGAAAAAATAACTTGTAATCTAATAAGGCAAGTATGCAATGCAAATCAGATTTCTGCAATAGGATTTCTGTGGTGTAGATTCAGAAATTTTCACAAGACTATGTGGGGGAGAAATGGGTTCCAGAGGGACATCTACTTTAGCCTCATATAAGGATGCTACATGTGGTAAAGAGCCTATCTCAATGGTCTAGCCTCAAGTTCCTCCAAGACCATACATTGTAGAGAAGATGGAGGAAATGCCTACTTTGGAAATAAACAATGCAGAGGTAAAGCAAATTTTCACATTCCTACAAGTTGAGGTTGTCATTTGCAGATTCAATAAATTCTATCCAAATTCATAAGCATTGCATCAGTGGATTTCTAAAACCTGGACAAAAAATTTTGATATTTATTTATGTTCCAAAGGATTTTTCATTGTACAATTTGATTCCCAGGAAGTTTATGACAAATGCATGGCAGATGGGCCTTGGTTTTGGGAAGAGTGGGCCTCTTCCTTATTCCATGGTTTCAAAAATTGGACCCCTCTAACATGGTTGTAACAAAATTGTTAGTTTGGGTTAGGTTGCCACATTTGCCTCTTCATTTTTTGCATCAAAAGGTCATTGAGGACATTGGAATACTACGAGAAAGTTCATAAATATGGATAGTAAATAATTACAACAAGGATTATTTACCTTTTCTCATCCTTGTGTGGAAATAGATGTGAGTAAAGGTCTACCATATCATATTTTCCTTAATCATAGATATTTCTAATGGATACAAACATTAGATTATAAAAATATTGCCTTCATATTTCATTCATGTATTCAAACAGGGCATCTGTAGGATTTGTTCCCACAGTAAAAAAAATCTTCCAAAAAAAGAAGGGGCAAGCTCGTAAATCCAAAATTTGGAAGCCATGTGAACCCACTTTCTCAGAGAATGAGTAAGAGATCAAGGAATACCCCCTCTCTAAATATGATATGGACACCCAAAATATAGTTTCAAAATCACAACATATGTATAAATCACAAGATACAAAGAAAACTCATGATCCTAGTGCAAAAGGCACACTGACACTTAAAGATGTTGTGATAGCGGGGAAAAAAATAGAATGTGTTGAGAAATCTCTAATTTTGATAAAGTAAAGCCCCTTGTGGTGAATGTGACAGAGTTGGCAGTAATACTTGTAGATACATCATCAGGGAGTTCGCAAAAATTGCAAAGAAAGAAGGGAAAGAAGGAGAATAAGTGATTTTTATAACACTTAATTTTTTGGGTCGAAAGGTAGTTTAATTTTTCTCACAAGACTATGTTCTTGCTTTTCTCGAATGCTTTAAGCATTTGAAAAATGTAATTTTATTCCTTTTGCAATTAAATTATGTTTTTTTTGCAATATATATATATATATATATATATATATATATATATATATGCACTAAGAATAGTGTGGGAAGTTAAGTGCAACCATGAGGGTTGTGGATGTTTGTTAGCAATGGGACTATGCTTATATGATACTAAAGTAGCTTTGTTTGGACTATGGATGCCCATAGGTAGTGAAGCAATGGCAGATAAAAAAGAGATGAGGAATGCACAAGGGAAATTGTTCTAATCACCCAGAGTGAAAGCCTCATATTATTCCCAAAAGTAAATTTTTCTTTGATTTGATAGATAATGATTAATTAACCCCACAAATTGACTCAAAGAGATGTAATGTCAATTAGTTGATGTTTAGTGTGTTAATTTTTATAATGCTCTATATTGTTTCAATTACTTTAGCCCAATTCAATTGTTCAATTAGCAATCTTTCAATAGATATTAATACTTTTCATCAATCAATAGTAACTTAAGATAAAATAGTAATGCAATGAAAAATAGGAGATAATCAACACATCAGCAAGAGACACCAAATTTGGTTAAATACGAGGGAAAAACCCCACAAGGGGGAAATCCCTTTGTAATAATTCGTCTATTAGATAGTCAGAAAATTTTCACCAAAGAGTAAAATGAGCCATACAAAATATCCAACAATGTCAACCAAACAATATCAGAAATATGATGCCAACAACAACACTGATCATAATTAGCTTTCCCAATCTGCGATCAACTGCGATCAACTATCAAACTAATACCCTAGATCTGAACTGCATGGAGGGAGAGTTATGCATGTGGTTTAGATGCTCCAACCGCACAGATGAGCCTGTGTGCCTGCGGTTATAGCCGAAAATTCCCAAAGTCAACCTTGCATCTTGAAACCAAAAACCCTAATCACACGTGTGAGTTTCAAACCCTGCAATCTCAAACTTGTACAACCCAAATTCCATGAAATCACTTCAAACCTGTGTGAACCAATCCAAAGAAGAGAGAAGAATATGTTTGATGATGATGTCCAAATTAGGGTCACTTTACTTGTATTTATAGGCTTCCAAGGGTGTCCAATATTCTTTAGGGTTGACCTGATCAAATGTGATAATGTGGCCCTCACGTAAAAAATACACTTTCCCTTTTCCAAATACAGTGCTTGAAAGGTCAAAACTGGTCCTCTTAGAATAAGGAATATAGTTGAATAGTTGCAATTTATCACTAACATGCCAAAAATTAACACTCCCTCTCAGCTAGGGAGAAACTCCAACTTCATTATGTAATCATCGCAAGTATCCTATCATCATATCACATCCCATCTCTGCTTATGATATCAAGGTGGCTATTATAATATTGATGAAAATGAGGAACAACCGGGTTATAAGAACATTTGTAGGCTCGACTCTCAGAAGAGAGGTATATCCACCAGCGTTGCGTAATCACCTTCACTTAAGCTTAGATCTCCTTTAAGAAATAAGAAGAAAGAATAGTTAATGAAATTGGCTATCAAACACAATGTGAAGCAACACTGAGTAGCTTCCTGCACTTCGTAGAGAATAATTCATGCATGGTCGGCCATAATTTATGCACTTCCTAGATCTTCTACGTGACTCGACTCTATCTGTTGAAACATTCTCAAATCTAAAGAATAATATTCATAGGGGAGCTTCAGCTTCCACCCTTCATTCATAGGGGAGCCACTGCTACCACCTAAAATCACTACTAGCGGGAAGATAATGTTGCTACCTAGGAAACCTCTTCCAGCGAAGAGACAATTCTACGACCCGGGAAACCTCTACCAGCGGGGAGCAAATGCTAGGACCTAAGAAATCTCTATAAGAAAGGAGCCAATGCTATGACCTTGGAAACCACAAAAAATAGGAGGGATGTCACTTACCTTAATAGGTAAGGATCACGCTTATCCCACTTCCTGGTGACAATAGGAGGGACACCACTCACCATAAATTTAAAGGATCGTGCCTATCCTATTATTTTTTGATCTATCCAACTTGACCCTCAAAAGTCAAAGGTAGAACACATGCATCTCTAGCTTGAGCGAGATGCTAGTTACCATAAATGGTAAGGATCGTGCCTACTCAAGCATCCAACACCCATTGGCCAGGTGGGTGACAAAGGAAGATGCCAACTGCAGTATAATTTGTTAGACCAAGATAAGGGAGCAAAATATTCCACCCTATAGGTGACAGATATGGGTGATACCCTATTGTCCAGAGACCCATCAACCCCAGGAGGCGTACATCTAAATTCATCACCTTGGGAGCTCAGAAAAGGGTGGAGAATCGGCTCAGTGTGCTCAATCAGCCTGGACCCTTACTCGGGAGGATCACATCAATCCATGCTACAATCTGCTCATCAGTCGAACTATGACGGAGTCTTTTAACCCAATCATCATCTATGTTGTTATCACTCTGCAAGATCTCTAAGGCTAAAGAAGAAATCCCAACAGAGGTAACCACAGATCAATCTTTTAACTTGGTAGCTAGCCCTACCAAACCAGAGAGGGCTCTCTCCACAAATCATAGCCAAGAGGGTGTTGTAAAATATTTTGGCACACCGAAAATTTGTAATTTTCGGTGAAAATTTGTCAATTTCTTACTAAGCTAAAAAGGTTGTGAGATATATTTATTATGATGTTGAATGGTTTATTCCTTTTATATATCAATTTTTATTTAAAACAAATATTATTTCTATAAAAATATAATTATATTTTTATGGAAATATTTGTTTTAAATTAAAATTATATTATAGAATTAATTAAATTTTAAGCCTAAATCATACCAAGCATTTGAAATTTATGAAGAACGGTCTCCATTCAATTTCAGACACCCTAGGGTCATTCAAGTTTTAACAGTTGGGGGGGGGGGGGGGGGGGGTTCCGAAATTAGTTGTTTTGCAAAATAACTCTTGGGTACATGGCAGAAGGTGAAGCAGTTCGAACCCCCCAGCTACAAAACTACTTACTAGTAAAGCCCCCCTCCGAAAACCTTCTCATGGTTTTCAATGACAGTGAAAGCAAAGACTGCCTGCGGGAAATAGTCTGCTAAATATGCAAGATTATGTGTCTAACCTCCTGAGTAGGTTCTTACGTTATTACAAGGATTCGCGTCCCATTTTTTTTACACAGTGGATGAAATGTTGAAATGGGAAAATCTCCATGGATACACAAGGCACACTCTTCAGAAAGAATTGGTTGCTACAGGATTATCTCCACGTTTAATATCTGATCTTGTGACGGTTATTATGAGAATTAATTATGGATAGAATGTGGATATCAGTGGATTAGCTGGAGTAGTTTCCTTGTGTGGGGAAGGTGGTGGGATTTGTTCGGTGGAAGGAGGCAATTGGTAGATGGTTGTAGGTTTAATTTATCGGGAAAATTTTTCTTTACATCTCAACAAAGAGGTTGCCTCAATTTCATTGAAGCGGAAGAAGTATGAAGTAAACTCTACTGGTGGGGAAGTATATTATTGTGAAGTTGTTGTTGTGGCTACCTCTCTGGATGAGGTCAAAATTGACTTTATCCCACCAATCTCAATTCCAGAGTGACATATTCACCATATTCAAAGGTCTCTTAAATCCGGTATACTTCGGTTTGTCATCTACTTCCAGCGTTCCTGATCTAATAGGCACTGTAAAAGTATTGGGTTTGTCATTTTCAAGTATATATGTATTGAAGGACTATAGCAAAGATAAAAAAGCTTATAAGATATTTTCACGCAAACTTATGGCAGACGATTTGCTGAATAAAATTTTCAGTGATAGAAAAGAGACCATACTGATAGATTGGGCTGCATATCCTCACTATCAAGCACCTGAAAAATTTTCTCCTTTATGTTGGATGGTCATCACCTATATTACATTAATGCATTTGAAAATGTTGCTAGTACTATGGAGACAAGTTCTGTATTTGCTGAAAATATTGCGCGACTTATCTTATCTAGATTACCTAGTGGTTGATTACAGATATCAAAATTAGAAACTTCTTATTCAAGCAATGCAAAAATGCATCCATAGCTATAAGAAGTTGGATGCTTGGATCTTAAAAACGGTTAGATGTGTATATCAAGATTTTATTTTAAGCAGAGTTGTATCTGATGTTGGAAGTTTATCAAATCTCATATTTTATTGTGTAAGATATTGACCTTTAAACTCAGAGAACAACGGAAAATGAATTTCCATATTTTGAGGGAAATTATGCAGGTAGCAGCATGTGGCAAGGATGAGTCAGTAATTAAATTCGAAAGCCTTCCAAATATCTGCCATTTAAAGAAAAAATCTTATTCTCTTTCCAGATGTCAGCAACGAATTTCCTTGTAATCTAAATCAAAGCATTATATGTTCAAAATATGGTTCCTCGTCAAGCCTTGGACAACAGCACCCTCGAATAAGTATTCACAAGTGTTAAGCCCGACATTGGGCATCTGAGGATATTTGGTTGCCCCATATACTTCCATTAGCCTAAGGATAAAAGGAACAAACTGGAAGACATCGGAAAGAAAGGTACATTTGTTGGATACTGTGAAAATTCTAAAGCTTTTATAATATATATATCTGGTCAAAGGAAGATTGAGTTTAATGGGGATGTTACTTTTGATGAAGATGTTTCCCTTCGAAAAGAAATGGACCTTCCTCTACCTCCTCCTCTTGAAAATAAGGATAACGACATGGATCTACTGGAAGATCCTTGCGTGCCAAAATCGTAGAAGGAAATTATTGATGATCCCATGGAGCCCATGGATCCTTTGGACCCTTATCCAAGTGATCCACCTACCAGGAAGATACCATTATGGCTTCGAGATACATTGTATGATGTTGAGACACATATCTCGGCCAAAGGGACCTTTAGAGAGAGCAAGAATACATGCTAATATCAGGGATATGTTGTGAAAGAACAAGTTTGGAAGGATGTCATGGCTGAAGAGTTTGAATCAATTATGAAAAATGATGTATGGGATGTTGTTCTGAGACTGAAGTGAAAATTAGCTATGAATTTGAAATGGCTATACAAAATCGAGCATGGAGTTGATGGAACCATCGAGAAGTATAAGGCAAGATTCATGGCTCGAGGGTTCTCTCAAAAAGAGGGAGAAGACTATGATGATATGTTTTCTCCAATTTCTCGCTACACCACCATTATATCGATCATTTCCCTTGCTGCTAATCAAGGATGGACTCTTCACCATATGGATGTAAAGATGACTTTTCTTCATGCCATACTACAAGAAGAATTTTACATCAAGCAGCCAGATGGATTTGAAGTGAAGGCCTGAAAGAAACATGTTTATGTGTAGAAGAAAATGTTATATGTCTTGAAGCAAGCCCCCAAATCTTGGCATTCCTGTATAGATAGTTAATTGGTGAAGCTTGCATTCATGAGAAGCTGTGTCGATCCTATTGCACACATTTTTTCAAAGTTCCAAGGAAGCAATTGCACCACATATTTTTCTAAGGATCAAAATCATTGTCCATCACTCTATTGCGTCATTGTAAACCCATTCTACAAAATTTGTAATGTAAATGATGCTACTAAGACCATTTATGTATGTAACAGCCTAGGTAAGCCCATTATTTCGACAATAATTTCATCCTAGAAGGTTTTTCGTCTGACTGATTCATTGGTGTTTCTAAACACGAATAGTCGACAGAGTTTTTCCCTCCGACCTCACCCCAAATATAGGGTGTAATTTTTATCAAATTAATAGGTGAGTCTTAGTGTTTTTGTCAAGTCTTATGTAAAAGTGATTTGGGAATTAGTTAAGTCTTATGTAAAATTGATTTGGGAATAATTTGAGCTAACTGGCTAAATTATTTTATTACAAATCACTCGATCTACTAAATCATATTGTGCCGCATATTTGCGTGTGTAATTTGAGGGTCTATACCGAACGGGTATTCCCCCTTTGAGGGTTGTAAATGTAAAACCTTATGTAAAAAACAATTTAGTGCAAGGCCCCTCATACTTAGACACCATGGCTAAAATATTAGATTGTGGAAAAAGTATTTAATCCCCTCATGTGTTAATTAATTATATTTCTAGAAAAAATTAAATTAATCCTAAGCCAGAAAATTAATTAATTAGATTCAAAATTAATGTCTTAGAGAAATTAAATACTCCAAGAAGAAAAATTCATGGGTATCACAAAAATTAATTTTCGGAGGTCCCTCGCCAAGGTAATGCTGGAAATTTCAAGAAAAATTGGACCCTTGGGCCTTGGTGGTTAAGTCAAACTCAATTTTTTTAGGAAATTAGATTAAAATAATTATTTTTGAGCTAATAAAAAATGGATTAAATGAGAAATTTGAAAATTCCTCCAAAATGAATATTTTCAACGATAGAGATTAAAAGATGGTCAAATATTTATCAACAGAAGAGATTATTTTGATGGGGATCAATTCAACCAGCTGGTATTTTTCCACTTGGAGGATTTATCTATAAATTGAGATTCATTTGTGTCTCAATCCATCTATATTTGGCTAATGTAAATTTGAAAATATTATGTAAACAATTGTCCTGTTGGGAACGTTGGAATAATCATAATAAATACTTTGGGGTGCAATTCATTGTGTCTCTGATCTATCCATTTGTGGTATGTGTTGGGTACGAGCATTCTTATGTTGTGTTGTATAATTGTTATTAATCGTTATTTCATTGTAGGTGATAGAAACATTCTATTGGTAAGTTATGGGCTTATCTTAGGATCTGATTCACTATGTGTTCTAACAATTATTTTTTAGAAATATATAGTGTTTGCAAGTTCCCCAACCCTTGGACTCCAAGTTCACAAATTGTGCACAGAGGCTAGCCTTGTTTGGATCCTAAATATTTTTTTGGTTCACTAACTTCTCTAAGGATTTGGTTTCCACATTTGTCTATCGAAATAGAGTTAGCCATTATCAAATATTTATAAAAATTTAATCACTCAAAATTATTTCAAGCATTGTACACATGTATATTTTGCAAACATAATTTGTATAATATACTTGTAAATTATTTTATTTTAAATCTCTGTTTTGTAGCTGGGGTTTTTGGGGTTTTGAATTATTTTGAAATTTTCTATATATTTGGGATTTTTGGCTATTGTGAATTCATTTGTGCAGATGGGATAAAAGGAAAATATTTGTATTAAAGCTAGATCTAGGTCGTTGAGGGTAATATCTAGCCTCTAAAAAAAATTGTAGGGCTAGCTATTGAAGACATTTTGCAAAAACTGAATATATGAAGTAAATTTATTTTTGGAGCAAGTGTTTCGAAAATGTTTAGGGCTCCCAAGCCTATCTTCCTCCTCTAAACTCAGTGTCAGCCCTCCTTGGCCTTGCGTCACCCTTTTTTCCCTTTGCTTCAACTCTTTTAGCCTCTTATAGGTTGGACTTAAGTCCTTAAGGGCCTCGACCTCCTCTTTGGCCCTTTCTGTGGGGATTTAAGGCCATTTCTAACCAAGTCGTAAGCCCTAGGGTCTTATGACTCCCCTCTAGGCCCTAGATGGCATCCCTAAGGGATTTTCATAGGCCTTTTAAGGCCTTCTTTTGCCTCAACCTCCTCCATCTAGCCATATTTTTCCTCCTTTTCCCTCTTTTCCTCTAGCGCCAACTTCTAGGGAATTCATATCCCCAACGCTAACCCTACTGGGCCTAGCATTAACCCTTTTTTCCCTGGTTCGCCTCTACTCTACCCTTGGTTGACCTCTGAAATTTTGGGACTGAATATTGGTCGGTTTAGCAGGGAGAAATTGGCTCAATTTTGGTGTTTTCAGGTGCCAAGTCCATTGGAAAAAATTTGGCAACTTGGGTAAGCAGTCTTCAAGGCCTTTGGCCTAGTGTTTGATCTCTAAACCCTCCATGTTCATCACTAGTTTCTTCATCTATCTGACTACATTCATAGCAGTGATCAAATTCATATTTAAGTGCTCTCAAAATTCACATATTAATTGCCTAAATACACTAAAAAAAATCATGGTAAAAATGTACTTGTCATTTGGTGATTTTGGCATTACTTTTTGGTATAAATCTAGTTGATTTATTGACTAAAATATTGTTGCATAAGGGTTTGATAAATCTGATATAATCTGAAGCTACATCTTAGGAAGGCATAAATATCTAAGATTTCAATTTGGAAAGCTTGTTTTGGCATCTAGAAAGTTTTGGGAACATTTTGGCACAAGTTATTGCACTAATAGCTCACTGTTTGCACATTTTTCTTACTATTGTAACAAGTGTTTCCACATCTAATATATCTTTGAATAATTCATTGTAAGAAGGTAGTTAGCTCAAGTAAACAAATGGAAAGTCATTTAGTGTCATATTGATCATACATGGTTGTCAATTCTTGATCTAGAGTTATTTACTTGTTGTCCTAAAGGTTAATAAGTGCTCATTTCATTAGTGTTTCTAAGTACTATTCAAAAGAATATTGTCTTAACATTGGTTACTTGAAAGCTAAGATTTTTTTGTTTCTTGTAAGCTCAATCATAGCTTCTAAGGATTATTAACTTTGCACTAAGTAAGCACTCATATATCTAATATCCAATCTTCGAATATTGGTGAATGGTTTAAGTTACTCTCCCTCTCTTGAAGTATCTTCGGCATTAAATCTGATTGGCATTATTGTGTTAAGCATCTATTTGTTTGAGGAACAATGTTGAATAACTCATCACATAATTGCTAAACACATCATTTTGTCTATCTTAAGCATTGGAATTTTATTGAGTATCTTTTTAGGATCATTGACATTTACTTCATCTAAATATATTGAAGATCTTAAATTATTGTAAGTAATTGTATTCATTGGAGAAGTTTATCTTTGGATTGTTTATTATTGGCACTTGGTAATTGACACATTCTTGGTAATAAGATTTTATTTTTAATTTCTAAGTACTCTTGTCATTAAAGACTAATCGTACTTAAAGCACTTAAATAACATAATAAACCTTAAACCAAGAATTCACTCATTTTTCTTGCATAAGCATTTTAATTCTAGTTTCATTAATAATTTACCTCCAAGCATAAGATTGGTTAATAGACTTCTAGGGTGACCCTTTCTCACTTATCCTGAGGTATTTAGCACATTTCTAGTGGTTAACATAGTGACCTTGCAGTCGTCAGAGCCATAGCCTCTGCAGCGCCGGAGGCATCGGGTGGTTGGAACATGGGGGGGTATTATTAATCAAGCCTCTTCTTTCTTCCTGTTGGCTTCCATCCCACAACCTACTCTAAAGACTCATTCAAAAACAATTAGGAGTAATGCCATACTTAGAATAGGAATGTAATTAAAAATAACCAAGATCCTTGGATCACACCTAGGCCTTAGAATCTACATGACATATAGGTTACTTAAGCATCTAAGTATATTTTTTCCATCTAATTCTTGGTCTCTAATTAACAATAAGAAATAAGTTGACTCGCAAAGCACTGGTCTCACATTCGAATTCAATTTAATCTTTAATATCTTACTAAAATTAACCAAGTAGCTAGGCCACTCAACCGTGTCTCCTGAACTCGTTGGTTTCCAAATTGTCCTTTGTCTTCACATTTCCATAGGGACTACCCCCCATAGACTTTTGTTGGGATACAGCTAGAATGGAGTGGGCAGGGATTAGAGTGACATCCCTCGCCCTGATTCGTTGTCGCAGTGACTGTACAATCTTAGGAACAACATTTTATGGTGTTGTTGTCCTGGACCAATTTATTGGACTTTGAAATTACGAAAATTATCATCACTTTTCTTAATCTGATAATGAATTTCATCTCCATTATCCCGCCAATGCCACATTTTCTGGCATTGTTTCTAGGGATATCTTATTCTCGGCGCTTCTACGACAATTTCTTAATCTTAACATGTTTCCATCATTTCACTTTAGTTGGAAATGCCACGTTTTCTAGAATCATTATAATTCCTTTCCTTCATCATTCTTCATCTTTTCATTGCCTTATTATTTTTTCTGTGACTAATCCTTTCATCTTGTTCATCCACACTTTTAGCACCTGGACATTTCAGTTGGTTTCCTATTTGGGTGGTGACTCCACTTGTTCAACCATTCACAAGAGCTTACTCTAGAAGGAACCTTGGAAGCTTGGTTAACCTTGCTCTCGATCCTGAAAAGGTTCTAAGAGCTCATTTAAACAAATTACATTCTAGATAGCATTTAAGTTTTATTGGACAAGAAGCCTCCCTGATCTCCACTTGTTTTTTCTTAATCCCATCAATCAAGACTCCATGAAAGATTATTTTGTGCCTTGCAACTTCACCAATGTCCAAGGATATCCTCACAATCTTCCAAATGAGTTGTAATGTCCCTAAATTGTTTCTTTTTAAAATAGGCAGTTAAATACTTTAAGGGTCAAAGTGGACCCCAAAGAACATATTGATGGTGGATATATTTTATTAAATTAAGTTAATAAAATAAAATAGAAATTAATGTGCAATGACTAGATTATGATTAGAGATTTGGAAACCAAATCCATGAGAATGGATAAGGTTGTAAGACTTTCCCAGACTTCCAAAAATCCTTGGAAGAAATAAAGTAAATACTAAAATTAGATTGGAGATAAAAATCTAAAAATTACCTCAATAAAAAGGAAATTACTGGGATGAGGTGGAATAAAGCTAGAAAGGTAGAAAAGCTAGCTTTAAAAGTAACTTTATGGAAAAAACAAAGGGAAATCCTAGGAAAAAAGGAATATAGCATCTTGAATTAACTAGACGTAGTTAACGGAAACAGGCTAGGGAAAGCAAGCTTAAATAAGCTGATCGAAGATAGACAAAGGGTTGTCTATCACTGGAGGAAAAGATCTCTGCTCGGGGGTGAGCTATGGAGAAATGGCTCTAAGGTTGGGAGGAAACTAGTCTACCTTAAGTGGTATGCATATTTAATTTGAAATGGTTTTTGAATTAAATCAAGACACTATGATGAATTTCTGGAAAGGATAGAATTACCATGTTTATGTGAAAGCCTGAGTTTAAATCTGTGGCTAGGAAATGGAAATTTTATGAGTTATAATTATATTTTTGTAGTCTGTACATTTAACAGATTCATTATAAAAATCATAGTTCATTCTATATGGTTGCACAGACATATTATGCAGAGAACCAACTCTCAGAAAATCTATAACCCAGTGATGGGTCTAGATCTGAGGTTATGCACCTCCCATAAACTTTGGGATTTAGTTGACTATTCTAATGTGTTGATATTAACTGTATATCGGACTCAGTAATAATTCAAACAAAACTAAACACACATGAATAGTGAAAGAACATTACAGTATAGATTATATAATTATGTACTATAATTTTTATGCATAAATTGAAACATGTAGTAACAGTATATGTGTAAGAAATTCTCTATATAATAATCCTTATAAAAGGATGCATACAGGATTCAGCAACTTATCACATATTAAACATTTTTCTACATCATATTAGGAAATGAACTCTGTACTACAGCATGCGTGGAAAAAGATAAAACATGTATTCAAATCTGCCAAGCCAAAAAGATATATATATATATATATATATATATATATATATATATATATATATATATATTATCCTACTAGACATTAAAAGCTAAAAGGAATAAATCTATATGGCAAGATCATATTGATATTATAATAATTCGGTTAAATACATACAGAGAATTTTAATTGCTCTCTGGAGAAAGCCTTAAAGTCCAATTATTAAATACAAAAAAAAAGTGAATAGTGCTATATAATAGTGCAGATTGGTTAATTGTACAAATTAAGGAAACTACGTCCTAGATAAACATAAACTGATGAGTATCAGTATTCTGTCATGTATTGACATTAATGCCAAACATTCAACTTGAATTGGAACCGACCTGAAACAAAACAAAAAGTAGGAACCCTAGTTATGGGTTGACGCCTAATTGAAGCAGTGTAGCCAGTTTCAGATAGAGGTATAAGAGGTTACCTGTAAACACAAAAAAAAGTTTCACTGCATGCTTAGTACTCTCCTATATATATATATATATAAGTAAAATGAATGATTAAAATATTAGAAGGTTAAGGATGAGCGTTACCTTATGTAAGATAGGATCTGAGAACCTTATCTATCAAAATCAAGAGATACGGGTGTCAATACGGAAAGTCCTAAATCATAGAAGGAAACTTAAGAATAGAGTAACCTGGACAATTTGTATGAGGATTGAAAGTCCAGATAAATTGGGGAATTCTACAAGTTGAACTACGATTTGACAAATTTCGACTTTCAGATTTCTTTGTTGGAGACAGAGATATATACTGACATAAATTACAATCATAACAGTGGTTATGATAATAATAATAAATCGATATACTAGGAGCATTCGGTAATAATATATAAACCCTTAAACACAAAAAGAAAACTCAGAGTGCAGTGATGCATCTGCTGGAGTAAATAAGATTACAATTACGAATTCACATCTTACCTCTTCTATTACACGAGATTGAGTTATGAAGAAGGACGCAAAAATAGGATGAACCACAGTGGGCATCCATCTGCTTTTAAAAACAAAACGCTGTCAAAAATGAATCCTCAGAGGAGGAAATCCAAAAACGAAAAACAGAAAGGAAAACAGCAAACGGAATTAACTATAAGGCAAATTGGACATTGTTCTAAATTAAGACAGTGGAAGCGTTTTAATAAAAACCTCAACAGTAACCGTGTCTACACAGTGTACTAATAATCTCTGAGAACTGGTGGATTATCAGTAAATGAGACAACAAGCTACTTGGTTTAGAAAAGTAGGGAGCTTAAATTAACTTTGGACCTTTCAAAAAAATTATAAATTACATTATTCATTGTGTTAAAATGAAAGAGCGAGCCAAGAAAGGGCTACTCTGCAACAAATGTCCATAACTGTAATCTAAACAAAGATACAGTAGATTGGAATAATCAAAATAAATCGTTGCATATTAAAGTTAAAACCAGAGATGACATTTCGAATACTAGCGCTACTGAAGCGATAAAAGATTTGGGCATTCCAAAAAAATGAGCACAGTCATTCACAAGAGAAATCTGAAACTTACCTAGTGGATGCCATTGTGAAACTCATGTATTTCCATAGGCACTGGACGTAAACAACAGGAACAGAAGTTTAAAAACCCAAAAGTTGAATAAACGTTAAATTGGAAGTTCTAGAAAATAAATGAGAACTCAAACATCTCACCACTGGGAATTTCTGAAATGTTGAAAATTGTAAATGCAAAATGGAATCGTAGAGTAGCTCCGGAAGGAAACAGCGTTACGCTGTTTACGGTAATGGATTTTTTGTGGCCATGAAGTTATAATACATACAAAACAAAACAGAATATACAAATCAGGAAACAATGGCAAACTAGAATAGAAAAATCAAATTTAGAATGAAAAATCAAACCGACAGAAAAACTATGAATACTTTACCTAGTAGCAGTGAGACACGGCAACAATGGTAAAACGCTATCTGGTCATTCGTTCTAATTAAGTTACGAGTTTCTCCTTTAACGCAGAGAGACAAATTCGTTGTCCACGGCTAGCACTTGGCCAGAAGGTAAATGAGAATGGAAATTATTGTAGAAGTGATCTTGTAAACCCCAAAAAACCCTAATCTACTCTTAAATTTCCACCATACATGTGTCGCCAGATTAGATATGGTGTCTTGGATCGCCACATCGAGAAATGGAAGGAAAAATTCCATGTGACGAGGTACGAAAAATTTATGGTCGAGAGTCTCGAGAATTTCACACAGGGGGGTTTGGTGTACCTATAGCTTGACATAGACGTTTAGCATTTATGTCGAACCTCCACAAAACCTATTAAATATGAAGGATGTGTCAATTGGGTTAATTATGATGCATAGAACAAGTGCATAAATGGTAGGATAGGTATCTTGTCATGCTTGGGTTAAGTGACTGTTCACAAGGTTGATGAAATGTCAATTGATATGGGTGTAGTATCCCCATGGTAATTCCTTCGAATTAATGAAGGTAGAGTCGTGTAAACCAAGTGGTTAAAACAGCATAAAGAATACACCTGAGTGGCATAGTATTACTCTTTAATCCTTTTTATAGTGGTTATTGTTCCAAAACATATAGTATATAGTATTGACTTATAACATGGGAACAAAAGGGTATTATAAATGTAAAAAAAGGAATAATAGCTGAGTGTGAATGGATTTACAGTAGAACAAGTATAGGTTGGGTAGAGTAATATATATATATATATATATATATATGTTGTGATCATCTCTATGCCACGTGGAGACCCTAAACCCACTGCGTAAGTATAATTAGCTTGGAATTTATATAATTTATATAAAAGCCAGCAATACATATAAGTGAGAATATTGGTTAAGCGGTGTAAATAATTTGACTAAAATGTTGTGGATGTTATGGGTGAACATTGCATAAGAATGAAAGCTTGAAATTCCTAAGTCTCATGGTATAATATGTCGAGGATAATAGACATTAAGATATGTATATTATTACAATTCATTTAAATTAGGGTTGAATGTATCTCGAAGCATACATCGAGATCATAGTTGTAATGTTAATTAAAGTGATTGTCATAATGGATATGTTGTGTATAATAATTTCTATTTATACATGGCATGTAACCCAAAGACCATTGTTCATGGTAATGAATAAATGAAGAGTAGCGTAAAAAGATTTATAGAACCTTGATATCCATAAATGAATAAAGGTAAATAGGTTAGATATCTATCTTCATAGTACTAACGAAGAAAGAATATAGGATGACATCATCCATAAAAGGCTTTAGGTTGCACTAAGGTGTAGTTGCAGACTTTACAACTGTTTTATATGCCACGTAAAGAGATAAAGTGAAGGCATTGAGTGTTACTCAATTGTGTAGGAGAATTATCAAATGTAAATGATTAAGTCAAAGAGAGTTTGACTTAATTCAAATTATGTATGTGGAAGTGATTACCTATATATAATTACAACGATTGTAAATGGGAGAAAATAAATTTAAAGTGGTAAGAGTTTCATAGAAACTTTATTCCCATAAAAGGAAAAAGGTGAGGTATGTTAGAACACTAGATCCATATTAATTAAGGAGAAGGAATCTTATCTTAGAGGACAGTTGTGGCTAAATGTTGAATATGCTCTTATCACTAGATAAATATAGTGAAGCAAATAAAGTTGTGAGCAAACGAAATATGTCAGAATGCGACAAAATATAGTGTAATTATAATAATCAGTGAGACATATTACTATAAAAAAAAATAATAATAATAATAATTTGCGAAATGATAAGTGTTACAAATGGTATCAGAGCCCATGTTAAAACACTTGGAAAAAATGTGTGCTCACTCCAGAAAATTTATGTTGCTATAAATTTGTTAAATTTATTTTTCACTAATGGTTAAATTCATGAACAGTGAAACAGTGTTGAACCATACCGCTGTGAACCATGAGAAAAGGGGATGAGTTGTATGTGGATCTGGGTGTGAAGAAAACCCAACAGATCCAAATATTTCATTGATGGCTATGATGCATCGAGGGAAAAGAGAAAAAGGAATTTTAAATTACTTAGAAGAATTATGAGGAAGATGATGCCTCTAGACAACAGTCTAGGAGGAATAAGGAATTTCAGAGGAATTGCAGAAAATTTTAATTAGACCTTCCTCCTATGATGCGAAGGGAGGATTATACCAAAGTTGGTTCTGAAAGAAGGTATAAAATTTTAAAATGTGAAAGGATTAAAACAAGTAACAATGGGTCACGGATGCTTTTAATTTTGTAGATAAATTATAAGGAGAGATGTGGCAATGTTACGAAGGTTGGGTTTTTAGAGTAAATTGAGAAATAAACAATAAATGATTGGTAAAAGAATTCAACTATTAAAATACCAAATTTCCATAGAAGAATAAGTAAGAAATAACTCCTCAACTTTAGAATCCCACTTATATATGTGCTAGGGAAGGTTACATAATTGGAATAATGATGATATAGTCAATTTGAATATCAGTACAAGAGGTAATGGTAATAACAAAGAAAAAGTAGGATGATGTTAAAAAAAATTGTCTACCTATTAGCTATAAGGATATTGATGAGGAATTATGTCTCCTGTAGTTCGTAAAATCAGAAATATTGAAAGCTAATAATTGTAGAATAAAGTAACTATGATTAACAAGAAAAATATTGATAAGAGGTGTGGAGTGGAAGAACCACAATTTGATAAGAAAACCCCCTCAAAGTTCCAAGAATGGAATAATGAAACATATATTGTAGATAAAAATTTACTTTAGAAAAAGAAAATTACAGATATGCAGGATAAACAACATGTTCTATTCTGGTTGATGAACTTAGATGTGGTTTGACAAAAGACAGGAAGATTCCAGCAAGCTGGAATTTTGTACAGAATTAACGTATCAAATTTCCTAAGATTACGGAAAGGTAACCAAGTATAAAGAACCTTATTTAGAGTTAAATGTTTCCATTATCGATTTCTATGTGGTAGTAATAGGAATAAATTAGGTAAGATAAAAATAAGGACCTACCAAATTGTTGAAATAAAACACTACAGGGTATTCGTAGTGATGGAAAACCAGTGATATTACAAAAGCCAGCTAAAAAAGGGGGGGGCTGAAAATTATATGTTGTGGAATTAAGACAACAAAATGAAAAAATAAACTAGTAGAAAAATTACCAGTCAACAGTGAGAGTAAGGAGATAGTTCTGGAGCAAATTCCTCTTATATTCCCCAAAAAGGGAATTTGATTATTAAATAAAGATTAAACCATGTGTTACATCAATCTGTAGAGTCTAAAAACTGAATAAACCAATGTTCAGAGAATGAATATTATGAGGATAGAAGGTCAATAAGTGATCATAAAATGAGAATTAAAGAAGAACTGTATAAAATAATAGTGTATAGAAAGTATGACCTAGAAGTTTATGGGGTAGGTTGGATAATGTTTTTCTTCTTGAAGATTCAATTAAAACAGAATATAATGAATAGTTCAGAATTGTCTTACAATCCTGCAAGAAGAAAAAAAAAAAACTCTCTACAGCGACAAGGAGAAAAAAATGCATATACCGGAAAATGGTCAAAATAGCTTGAACAGTTAAAAGACTTCACCTAATCTTGGTTAATATTTGAAAGGTATGTGATACTAAGGATTGTACAAAAGCAGTAGAGGTTACAACATATGATTGAAGAAAAAATTAGACATGAGCAGAATTATACTGAGTTAGTGTTAATATTTCTACTGAAATATATGCTTCAAGTAAAGTGAGAAGGGGTTTTGATTCAGAACACCTAAAATTGAAGTAGAAAATATTCAAAAATAAGGAAAATGTTAAGCAAACTAGGTGTTTGCATTTCCTTAATAAGTTTGAAAGAAACTTCAAAACTGAAAAAGGAAAAGAAAATGAGATTTTGAGATGTTTTAAAAGAGGAATGTCCCTAAAAATTTGAATAATATTTAAGTAATAAAAAGTTATGGTTGTGAATAAGTGAGACAAGTAGAATGAATGCAACAGTAAAGTAAGAAAATACCTCTGAGTAAAACTGCAGATACTGAAATATTGATAGATATTTCCAATCAGGGGGAACTGATAATTGCAAAAATAGAGGGCACATTAATAATGTGACCCCAGTACAGCATAAATGGTATAAAATTACCATAATATGTCCTTATTTAGGACATACTGATGACTCAAATTAAATTCAAGACTTAAAACAGGACATGTTTGACCTAATAAGAGGAGAGAGTAATGAAAAACCCTATGTGGAAAATGTTGCTAAGAAACAATGAAACCTAAGTATCAGACAAAAATCTGGATCATATCCCTATTTAAAAATAGAAATAGGAAGTTGATTGAGTAAAGAAATTGAAAAGGGTTGGCTTAACAACGGGTTGATTTGGAAACCGATGTAAATAAAAAGTGGTCAATGTGTGCAAGACCGAACCTGTAAACTGATATGAAATTTCAAGATGTAATGGAATAATTGATACACTTGGAGAGGTAAAATTCAAGTGGAAATTGGAAATTGAGTTATAGACCTTATTATTGAACATGGTTATTACCATCTAAATTGATTGCTAAAATCAATCAATTAGAAGGTACATGAAGTGCATGTATGAACTAGGAAAAGGTAAGCAGAACCTCTGCATATTAAAGTTGGTTTTCTAAATTCATGAAATTCTAATGAAAATATATTTGTTTTTTTTTAAGTAAAGTGTGTAACAGGAATTGTACACCCCGATCAAAGGAGTCAAAGGTGAAAATACGTGCAGAGGAATCACCAAGAATGTCGAACTAGACCATGTTTATGTGAGGAGGAAGTCTCGCCGAAAAACATGGAATGATAAGAAATTGTGTTAAAGTTTCACTATACTACTATGAAGCTTGAATGGTTTTGCTAACAAGTGAATTTATTGAAATTATTAAAGTACACAATGTTGTTGTGATTATTCTAATCAATATATGTATATGATACTACTCATATGAATTGATATGAACGGTGGATAGACAGAAACATGAATAAAAGATTTTTCCAGATATACTTTTTATAATGAAGCAAAAAAAAAATCAAACTCCAAAGTGTATCAGTGAGTAGAGTAAAAGCAGAGGAAGGTGTTTGTACTCTGAAGTAACTTCTGAGAGCCAGGAGAAAAGATGAAGGAGGAATCTTCATCTCGAATTGAACAATCAACATCAAAATTTGTAACACTGAGGACAGTGTTCAGTTTTAGTGGGGGAATATGTAATGTCCCTAAATTGCTGCTTTTTAAAATAGGAAGTTAAAGACTTTTAGGGTCAAAGTGGACCCCAAAGAACATATTGATGGTGGATATATTTTAAGAAATTAAGTTAATAAAATAAAATAGAAATTAATGTGCAATGACTAGATTATGATTAGAGATTTGGAAACCAAATCCATGAGGATGGATAAAGTTGTAATACTTTCCCATAATTCTAAAAATTCTTGGAAGGAATAAAGTATATACTAAATTAGATTGGAGATAAAAATCTAAAAAGTACCTCAGTAAAGAGGAAATTACTGGGATGAGGTGGAATAAAGCTGAAAAGATAGAAAAGCTAGCTTTAAAAGTACCTTTGTGGAAGAAATAAAGGGAAATCCTAATCAAACAGAAATACAACATCCTAAATTAACTAGACGCGGTTAAGGGAAACAGGCTGGGGAAAGCAAGCTTAAATAAGTTGATTCAGGATAGACAAAGGGTTGTCTATCACTGGAGGAAAATATCTCTACTCTAGGGTGAGTTGTGGAGAAAGGGCTCTAAGGTTGGGAGGCAACTAGTCTACCTTAAGTGGTATGCATATTTAATTTGAAATGGTTTTTGAATTAATTCTAGACACTATGATGAATTTCTGGAAAGGATAGAATGACCATGTTTATGTGAAAGCCTGAGTTTAAATCTGTGGCTATGAAATGATAATTTTATGAGCTATAACTATATTTTTGTAGTATGTACATTTAACAGAATTCACTATAAAAATCATAGTTCATTTTGTATGGTTGCACAGACATATTCTGCAGAGAACCAACTTTCAGAATATCTATAACCTAGTGATGGGTCTAGATCTGAGGTTAGGTACCTCCCAGAAACTTTGGGATTTAGTTGACTATTCTAATGTGCTGATATTAACTATATATCGGACTCAGTAATAATTCAAACAGAACTAAACACACACGAATAGTGAAAGAACATTACAGTATAGATTATATAATTTTGTACTATAATTTTTATGCATAAATTGAAACATGTAGTAACAATATATGTGTAAGAAATTCTCTATATAATAATCCTTATAAAAGGATCCATACAAGATTCAACAACTTATCACATATTGAACATTTTTCTACATCATATTATGAAATGAACTATGTACTACAGCATGCATGGAAAAAGATAAAACATGTATTCAAATCTGCCAAACCAAAAATGTGTAGATATATAAATATATATATCTATTATCCTACTAGACATTAAAAACTAAAAGGAATAAATATGTATGGAAAGGTCATATTGATCTTATAATAATGCGGTTAAATACATACAGAGAATTTTAATTTCTCTCTGGAGAAGCCTTAAAGTCCAATTATTAAATACAAAAAAAAATTAAATAGTGCTATATAATAGTGCAGATTCATTAATTGTACAAATTAAGGAAACTACGTCCTAGATAAACATAAACTGATGAGTATCAATATTTTGTCATGTATTGACATTAATGTTGAACATTCAACTCGAATTAGAACCGACCTAATTCAAAACAAAAAGTAGGAACCCCAATTATGGGTTGAATCGTACTGAAGCAGTGTAGTCGGTTTCAGATAGAGGTATAAGAGGTTACTTGTAACCACACGAAAAAAATTCATTGCATGCTTAGTACTCTCCTATATATATATATATATATATATATATATATAAGTAAAATGAATGATTAAAATTTTAGAAGGTTAAGGATGAACGTTACCTTATATAAGATAGGATCTAAGAACCTTATATGTCAAAATCAAGAGATAGGGTGTCAATACAGAAAGTCCCAAATCAAAGAAGGAAACTTAAGAATAGAGTAACCTAGACAAATTGTATGAGGATTCAAAGTCCAGATAAATTGGGGAATGCTACAAGTTGAACTACGATTTGAAAAATTTCGACTTTCAGATTTCTCTGTTGGAGACAGAGATATCTACTGACAGAAATTACAATCATAACAGTGGTTATGATAATAATAGTAAATCAATATACTAGGATCATTCGATAAGAATATATAAACCCTTAAACACAAAAAGAAAACTCAGAGTGTAATGACGCATTTGCTAGAGTAACTAAGATTACAATTACGAATTCACATCTTACCTCTTCTATTACACGAGATTGAGTTATGATGAAGGATGCAAAAATAGGATGAACCACAGTGGGCGTCCATCTGCGTTTAAAAACAAAACGCTGTCAGAAATGAATCCTCATAGTAGGAAATCCAAAAACGAAAAATAGAAAGGAAAACAGCAAATGAAATTAACTATAAGGAAAAATGGACATTGTTCTAAATTAAGACAGTGGAAGTGTTTTAATAAAAACCTCAACAGTAACCGTGTCTACACGATGTACTAATAATCTCTGAGAACTGGTGGATTATCAGTAAATGAGACAGCAAGCTACTGGGTTTAGAAAAGTAGGGAGCTTAAATTAACTTTGGACCTTTCAAAAAAATTATAAATTACATTATTCATTGTGCTAAAATGAAAGAGTGAGCCAATAAAGGGCTACTCTGCAAAAAATGTCCATAACTGTAATCTAAACGAAGATATGGTAGATTGGAATAATAAAAATAAATCGTTGCATATTAAAGTTAAAACCAGAGACGGCATTTCGAATACTAGCGCTACTGAAGCAATAAAATATTTGGGCATTCCAAAAAAATGAGCACAGTCGTTCACAAGAGAAATTTGAAACTTACCTAGTGGATGCCACTATGAAACCCGTGTATTTCCATAGGCACTGGACGTAAACAGCAGCAACAGAAGTTTAAAAACCCAAAAGCTAAATAAACGATAAATTGGAAGTTCCATAAAATAAATGAAAACTCAAACATCTCACCATTGAGAATTTCTGAAACATTGAAAAATGTAGATGCAGAATGGAACCGTAGAGTAGCTCCGGAAGGAAACATCGTTACGTTGTTTACGGTAATGGAGTTTATGTGGCCATGAAGTTCTAATACATACAAAACAAAACATAATATACAAATTAGGAAACGATGGCAAACTAGGATAGAAAAATAAAATTTAGAATGAAATTAATCAAACCGACAGAAAAAACGACGAATACTTTACCTAGTAGCAGTGAGACACGGCGGAAATGGTGAAACGCTATCTAGTCATTCAGTCTAGATAAGTTACAAGTTTCTCCTTTAACGCAGAGAGACAAATTCGTTTTCCATGGCTAGCACTTGGCCGGAAGGTAAATGAGATTGGCGATTACTGTATAAGTGATATTTTAAACCCTAGAAAACCTTAATCTAATCTTAAATCGCCACCATGCATGTGTCACCAGATTAGATATGGTGTCTCAGATCACCACATCGAGAAATGGGGAGAAAAATTCCATGTGACGAGGTACGAAAAATTTATGGCTGAGAGTCTCGAGAATTTCACACAGGGGGGTTTGGTGTACCTATAGCTTGACATAGACGTTTAGCATTTATGTCAAACCTCCAAAAAACCAATGGGCATATTAAATATGAAGGACGTGTCAGTTGGGTTAATTATGATGCGTAGAACAATTGCATAAATGGTAGGATAGGTATCCTATCATGCTCGGGTTAAGTGATGGTTCACAAGGTTGATGAAATTTCAACTGATATGGGTGTAGTATTCCCATAGTAATTCCTTTGAATTAATGAAGGTAGAGTCTTGTAAACCAAGTGGTTAAAACGACATAAAGAATACACTTGAGTGGCATAGTATTACTCTTTAATCCTTAGTATAGTGGTGATTGTTCCAAAACATATAGTATATAGTATTGACTTATAACATGGGAACAAAAGGGTGTTATAAATGTAAAGAAAGGAATAATAGTTGAGTGTGAATGGATTGACAGTAGAACGAGTATAGGTTGGGTAGAGTAATATATATATATATATATAGATATGTGTGTGTGTGTGTGTGTGTGTGTGTGTTGTGATCAACTCTATGCCACGTGGAGACCCTAAACCCACAGCGTAAGTATAATTAGCTTGGAATTTATATAAGTTGTATTAAAGCCAGCATTACATATAAGTGAGAATATTGGTTAAGCGGTGTAAATAATTTGACTAAAATGTTGTGGATGTTATGGGTGAACGTTGCATAAGAATGAAAGCTTGAAATTCTTAAGTCTCATGGTATAATATGCCGAGGATAATAGACATTAAGATATGTATATTATTACAATTTACTTAAAGTAGGGTTGAATGTATCTCGAAGCATACATCGAGATCATAGTTGTAATGTTAATTAAAGTGATTTTCATAATGGATATGTCGCATATAAGAATTTCTATTTATACGTTTCATGTAACCCAAAGGCCATTGTTCATGGTAATGAATAAATGAAGGGTAGGGTAAAAAGATTTATGGAACTTCTATATCCATAAATGAATAAAGGTAAATAGATTAGATATCTATCTTCATAGTACTAAGGGAGAAATAATATAGGATGACATCATCAATAAAAGGCTTTAGGTTGCACTAAGGTGTAGTTGCAGACCTTACAACCGTTTTACATGCCATGTAAAGAAATAAAGTGAAGGCATTGAGTGTTACTCAATTGTGTAGGAGAATTATCAAATGTAAATGATTAAGTCAAAGAGGGTTTGACTTAATTCAAGTTATGTGTGTGGAATTGATTACCTATATATAATTACAACCATTGTAAATGGGAGAGAATAAATGTAAGGTGGTAAGAGTTTCATAGAAACCTGATTCCCATAAAATGAAAAAGGTGAGGTATGTTAAAACACCAAATCCATATTAATTAAGGAGAAGGAAACTTATCTTAGACAACAGTTGTGGTTGAAGGTTGAATATGCTCTTATCAGTAGATAAATATAGTGAATTAAATAAAGTTTTGAGCGACAGAAATACGTCGGAATGCAACAAAGTATAGTGTAATTATAATAATCAGTTAGACATATTACTATAATTAAAAAAAATTGTGAAATGAGAGGTGTTACATGAGTCTACCATGAGCAAGCTCCCAACCTTCCTGGGGAATAATTCCATCAATTTCAAAGCTCATATAAATAAGTTCAACACATTCATGAGAATATTCACTCACATTGTTGCCTACAGTCATGAGGATGTCAAAATGAAATTGTTTTTTCTATCATTAGAAGATGATGTTATTGATTGGTTTCGTGATAAATAATATAATTCCTTTGATTCTTTAATATCCCTCACTGATGAATGTAAATATAAATATGGGGATAAGAGAGAAGGAAAATACTTAGTCAAAGAGCTTGTAGGGTGATTTAATGGTATGTTAAATCCCTTGTGATTTAAATATGTCAACCCGGGGATTTTGTAAAATTAGAAGCAAACCAAAATATATGGGATCTCTGATGAAACTATTGTATAAGGTTTGTTTAGGATGGAAAGAAAGAAAGGAAATTCATATTACAAGGATAACTAAAGAAAACTGCAAAAGGAATCACATGTAAGAAAACTGAATTAGATTCTAAGTGTGGAAGTCATATTCTAAGGGTGGAATGAATGAATGCCATGGTCTTTCTAAAAAATTATAAAATAATCTTTGAACAACTATAAGAAACAAACTATGATAATCTAGAAAGCGGGTAAACCTTGAACAACTATTGATTTAGTTATCAAGCAAGCAAACTATGAGAACTAGTAAGCAAGAAATTTAATGATAACTAAAGTGCAAATCTATTAGAAGCAAATTATGATAATATAGAAAGCAATAAACTAATCTAGAAAGGAGTAAATATAAACTAGTTATTTAATTGTCAAGAAAGCAAACTAAGATATCTAGTAAGCAAGAAATTTAATGACAATCAAATCAAACCTAGAAAATGAAATCACACTTGTAGAAAGTAAAGCACACTTGCATAAAATAAAGCACACTTATAGAAAATAAAGCACGCTTGCATAAAATAAAGCACACTTGCATTCAAGGAAATAAAAGAAATCAAACTATGTTACAGATGTATGTGAATTGTGGTTGATGGGGATCATTCCATTCCTCAATGAGCATGCATGAACAATTGTCACACCTAAAGAATAAAAAACACTCATAACTCATGATTTGAAGAAAATGATATTACTCATGCTGAATGAACAATCATAAATCTGATGCTAAGGAATAATTGACAACTTATTAGCTTCCTTTGAATGATGTTCCTCCTATTTATACATGGATTAGGGATATCTTCTCAATAAATGTAAATCCCTTAAATATCTACTAGATCCATACTTGTCTCAACTTATCCCTAAATACTAGATACAAATCCTATGACACATCAAGATCTCCATAATACTTCTCCTTGGAATATGGTCCACCTCTTGAGTTGAAGTTATAATTTTTGTTTGGGAGGCCAAGTAAGACCCTTCTAGAACCTCCAAATAAGCCTACACATGTTACAAAACTCATAACACACACACACACACACACACATACATATATATATATATATGAAACCATGTTAATTTCCTAGTTTTTAATCATAAATTAACTTTAAAATACATAAAATAAATAACTTTGGAAAATGATTATTTTAACCCGTATGATCATGAATATGGTTACTTGATGTAGGGTTTTATGCTAGATAGCTATGAAATGAGGGCTAAATGGTTATGAAATGATGGAAATATGGATGAAAATAGAAGACAATTTTGAGACTCAACATACCCCCCAACTGAAGTTGTTGCATGTCATCATGAAACTATTGCACTGATTCATTTTTCCATAAGTTTATCTTCTTGAAATACCTAGCTTCTTTATGATATTTTGACTTGTATTGATTTTCTTCAAACTTTGTGTCATCATATTCTCTTTTGCAAAGTGTAATACATTTTATTGCACATATATTTTTGATGGTTGGTTCTTGTGTGACAACCAAAAATTTTTAGCATTGGTTCTTGTGTAACAATATTTTTGTTTTTGTTGCATCAAAATACATGAAAACATTGAGAGTTTTATTTTCAAGTCCTATAATAACTATCAATGAATTGATAATTTTCAAAGCATATAATCTTTTGGAATCATACTGCAACAATAGTTGATTGGGAAGAATATGCGAGTTGGAATGAAATGAAAATGTGTGATGATGTATGACATGTCAATATGAATTGGTGTCCCTTCCACCCAACTAAAGGTGTTTTTTCAGTTTATGACAATATGAGAAAGGGAGTATAGAGGTGGTGAGGAATTTTCCAAAATCACAATTTTAGTATTTTAAGGAATTGCATGACTAAACATTAGAAAACAACATACCTTCACTTACCTTCAATGTGGATGAGTTGTGTTTAATGAAGAGTGTGGCTACTGATGTTGGATCGTGGAGTATGTAAACAAAGGAATTTGATCTGCTTCTTTGTTCTCTTTGTGTTGATGACAATATTGGGATCTTTATTGTTTCTATTACAAATTGATTCTTGCTACAAACTGTTGAAATGATGTAGTCTTCAATTGTTACAAAACCCGATGGTAAAATTCTAGTCATGCGAATAAATGTGTTGATGTCGAGCATGAAGAGAATTCATTGCACTATCTTCCATTAATGAATTTCATTAACCAATATGAGGCAAACTCACCATTAATGTCAATGTGTGCCAAGGTACCTAAGTACATCTTGCAAAGTGAAAATATAGGAGCTGATCTCGAGCCACTTGCAAGATCCAACAATCAAGGGACATTGGTGTATTCCCATGATTGTCAGTGAGAACTTTTAATTAAGGCATACAAGCCTCAAAGTATTTGAAAGATAACTCTAGCCTTGAACCTATATAATGTGCTAATTTCGATAGGCCAATACTTGTTAGAAGGGAGGCCTTAATCAATCCTCCATCATCTAACGCGAGCATAAAACAATAATTTGAAGGACTATGAATGAAAAATTTTGCAGTGGATCAAGTTTTATTTGAAAAAATGAAAAGGAAATGAAATGAATCAGCTTTGTAGCAAATTTGGATGGTTTTATTGTTCAGTTATAGGTTAGTGAAATCGAAGCAAGAAAATGAATGTGAAGGAAAATGAGATAAAGATTTTATTGACTGAATAAGTAGGAATGCAATGGTAAGACTGGTATTTGAAAGGTTTTTAAATAGTGGGATGGATATGATTTAGCATTCTTTATCCAAAATCATGTGCTCATGCTTTGGATATTTCATCATTAATGTTGCCCTGATCATGTTCTTAAGAAACGTGGTCTTTGAGAGACACTGTTTGCTTATGGTCATCTATTTGTCTTCCTGTAACCAGCAAAAACTTAGTACATTTTCTGCAATGAAATGTAATATTATCAAAATATAGAGGTGATAAATCTCTCTATTTATGAAATTTACAAAAAAAAATCTAAGAATCGGTACTAATAAAATAAATTAACAAAATCAAATCAAATTAATTTTTACTTGTTTCGAAACTAGTGCCTTGGTTTACCTCTCATGTCTTGTTGGTAATTTCTTCACTATTTTGTTGTTTCAAACGCTGATGAATACTCTCTCATCTCATATATTTCATCTAGATCTTTCCAATGATGTTTTAATCGTGTCAAATGAACGTCATATGAGAAAGTTATTGTTGTTTGAAGTTTTAGAAAAACAATGAAATTGGGGTGTATGGGTGCCACGTGGCAGCACCAGGGAATGCCACATGGAAGCACTGGAAGGTACCACTTGGCATACATGTTGTTGTGGATTTTGACTTGGCATAGTGAAGTGGACAGCTGACTAGACAAAGTGACTGGCAGACAACAAGGTGATGACTGTGAAATATTGGCTAATGGTATGTTTCCACGTGGACCAATCGAATGTCGCCATGTGGCAGCAAAACCCCAACAAACAAAATTCAAGATTTTGGGAGAAGCTTCCAAGTGGCTAACTGCTCTAGGGCACTTTTCAATCAATTTCATGACACCAAAATATTTGATTTTTATTTGAACTCATCCTCTTGCCAAAAAAATTGGATCTCACAACCAAATTTTTGTCCTATAAAAATTGTGAAAATATTGATGCCAAAACTTAAACTCTTTCTTTTATTTTACTTCTTTCGTTGCAGGTTGAAAGCATGGAGCAAATTTTATAACTTCTCTCTCTGCAAATTTTGCATTGATTTATTTTCTTTAAGGAAGAACTTTTAAACAGGCGTTTTTTTTTAATCCGGTCGTCACAAAAATTTCTAAGAAAATAGTTGATTTTAAGTCAGCGATATCTCCCTCATCTAAACTCCAATTCGACCAATATTTTTAATTTAGGTGATTTTTCGTAAAGAATTCAAATATGAAATTTGTTTTTGCAAAATTTTCACCAAAATTTTCATATTTGATCTGCAAACTCGCCACCCACAAATTATAAAACAAATATATTTAACAATTAGAGATCAAAAAAAAATTTAAATTTTAGAATCAATGGTAAATTTAGATCTCTTATTCATTTTTATTGAAAACTTTTAAAACTAACTTGGTTTAATCTTCTTTTCTAATCTTCCAGATCGCAGGAGCGTAAGAAGAGAGCATACTCAGGAGTTTTTTAATCGATTTTTTTTTTTAATTTGAATTCAAAAAATAAAATGAAAAGAATCAATCTCGCCTGAAATTAATGCTCTTTAATCTTCGCTTGTGCTCATTTTTCACAATCATTTGTTTTATTGCAATATTCCTGCCAAGGGTTAGTAAATAGGTGGCTCTTACTACAACACAAAATTGCAAATTTATCCTAAAAATCTCAAAAACTTGCTTTTATTTGTTATTCCTATTTTACTAAAGAAATGAAGCATTCTCTTAAGTATAAGAGAATTTCCAATGAATCCATTTACGTAAAAAAATCATAAGTAAACTCATATCCAAGTTTGAAAAATAAACCCTGGTGAATTCTTGGACATGATTATGAAGATTTGATGTTAAAAATTGTAGCCTAATGACTAGTTGAGACCAAATTTGAATGTGATATTTAAGTTTTTGATCTTCTTCAACTGTAATAGGACAAATGGCTTTAGATATTTAAGTTTTTTCAATTGGATTTTTTTTTTATTTAAAAAAATAAATAAATAAATAAAATTAATGAATGGGGGTTTTTGATTTGTGGATGTTTTATCTTATTTCTATGTTTTCTATATGCAAATGAAAAATAATCTTAAATGAAAATGCCTGAATGTAGTTAATATTAAATTAGAATGCCCCTAAATGAAAAATGTTTCCTAAACAATCCTCCTAACTTAGTTACATCTAAGTTTTCTTCCCTGGCAACAGTGCCAAAAATGTAGGGTGATTTAATGGTATGTTAAATCCCTTGTCATTTAAATATGTCAACTCGGAGGTTTCATAAACTTAGAAGCAAACCAAAATATATGGGACCTCAGATGAAACTATTTTTAGAAGGTTTGTTGAGGATGGAAAGAAAGAAAGGAAATGCATATTACAAGTATAACTAAAGAAAACTGCAAAAGAAATCACATGTAAGAAAACTGAATTAGATTCTAAGCATGGAAGTTAGATTATAAGGGTGGAATGAATGAATGCCATGGCCTTTCTAAAAACTTATAAACTAATCTTTGAAAAACTATAAGAAGCAAACTATGATAATCTAGAAAGCAGGTAAACCTAGAACAACTATTGATTTAGTTATCAAGCAAGCAAACTATGAGAACTAGTAAGCAAGAAATTTAATGATAACTAAACTGCAAATATATTAGAAGCAAACTATGATAATATAGAAAGCAATAAACTAATCTAGAAAGTAGTAAATAGAAACTAGTGATTTAATTGTCAAGCAAGCAAACTAAGACAGCTAGTAAGCAATCAATTTAATGACAATTAAATCAAACCTAGGAAACGAAATCACACTTGGAGAAATTAAAGCACAATTGTAGAAAATAAAGCACACTTACAGAAAATAAAACACACTTGCATAAAATAAAGCACACTTGCATGTAAGGAAATAAAATAAATAAAACTATGTTACAGATGTATTCGAATTTTTGTTAATGGGGATCTGTCCACTCCTTAATGAGCACACATGAACAACTGTCACATCTTAAGAATCAAACAACACTCATAACTCATGATTTGGAGAAAATGATATTACTCATGTTGAATGAACAATCATAAATTTGATGCTAATGAATAATTGACAACTTGTTAGCTTATTTTGAAGGATGCTCCTCCTATTTATACATGAATTAGGGATATCTTCTCAATAAATGTAAACCCCTTAAATATCTACTAGATCCATACTTGTCTCAACTTATCCTTAAATACTAGATACAAATCCCATGACACATCAAGATCTCCATAGTCTTTCTCCTTGGAATATGGTCCACCTCTTGACTTGAAATTCGAATTTGTGTTTGGGATGCCATGTAAGACCCTTCTAGAACCTCCAAATAAGCCTACACATGTCCAAAAATCATAAAACATATATATGTATATGAAACCATGTTAATTTCCTAGTCTTTAATCATAAATTCACTTAAAAATACATAAAGTAAACAACTTTAGAAAATGATCATTCTAACTCGAATGATCATGAAGATGGTTACTTGATGTGTGGTTTTAGCCTATATAGTTATGAATTTAAGGTTAAATGGTTATGAAATGATGGAAATATGGATGAAGATGGAAGACAATTTTGAGACTTAACAGAGCTTAATACTATAAAGAAGAAGGAGAATGAAATAGTGGAAGAATTTAACCAAAGATTTAACGGTCTTCTAAAAGGTATGACTCAAGATTACAAACCTCATTACAAGACAATATTAGAGTATTATATTGAATATTCCAATGGTGATACTCAAAATGAGATTAGACGTTCCAAGCCAACTACTTTAGTCGCTTCCCAGAGTACTGATGAAGAATTAGAAAAGTATAAGAAAGCTTCAAGTAAGTTAGAGATCCGAGGTTTTGAAAGAGGACTGGTCAAATCTAAAGGGAAAGAAATTAAATAAGAATAGTGTGAGTCAATTAAATAATTAACTTGAATGATCAAATAAATGAATATTGAGCATGCTAGGACAATAAGTGATATGAAAAACAAGTTAATTTAGATGGAAAGAAGTCACATGCAAAGTATGCACCCCTGAAATAATAATAATAACAATGGAAATAACAATCCATGGCCAAAAATTAATCCTCCAAATGATAAAAGGCCTCCTATTCCACTTGAATATGCTAATGTTGTTGATAACCCTATCCTTTTCTGCAGACCTTGTGAAAGATTCCATGAAGAAAATACATGTGCCTTTGCTAGAAGAATATTTGAAGAAGGGAGGAATCAATAGATAAATAATGCAAGTCAAGATGCTTATAAGGAAATTCGATGTTTAGACATGATTTCTTCATCCTTCACCATCAACAATTCTAGCGAAGAGAAGGACCCCATCACTCAAGCATACAATGAGAATCCATCTCATGAGCAAATTCTCGAAATTTCTAGAAATACGGGTTACATCTATCATAGGAAAGGTAAAGAAAAAATTCAAAATAAATAAGTTGCTTCCGAGAAGTATAATTCAGGATTAAACATGGATTGGGCCACATGGATTAATAGTATCAAGATGTCAGTCCCAGTCTTATAACTTTTGAAGATCTTGTCACAAAAAGCTTCATTCCTCGAAGCTCTAGCCATTTCTCAACAAGAAAATATGGGCACGCATCCTAAAGATGAAGAGATCAAGTTAAAAGATTTAAATTTTTATATGACTAATGAGGATCATCGGCCCTTTTTTCTGAAATTGGATATTAATGATTGTCTACTTCATAATTGCATGCTTGATTTTGTTTCTAGAAATGTTGAAGTCCTTGGTGTGATCAAATATCTACAATTCTCCTTGGATGATCACCCATACAGGATCATCACCATGGTGTTGAAGCCTAGAAAATCTCTGCTTCAAACATTGGGGGAAAACCACCCGGTCGGGACCTTAAGACAGCTCCTTTTCCGTTTGGGATGGTGGCTCCGACTGGATTTAAAGGACCAGTTTCCTTATAACTAAGTGGATTGAATTGGATGGGTGAAAATGGGACTAAATTAACATAAAATAAAACTATCTAATCTAAACTAAATACTGATAAAGAAATTCTAATTTTAACCCGGGTGATTATATGTGAATACAACTTAGGATTGTTTCAATCTAATAATAACCATGGAAATGTATTATTAGTTAAATTGAAATGTGTAGAAACGAATAAAGATAACTCTGTTTAATAAATTAAACAGATTTATATTAGCATATTGCATTCATCATTATATACCATTCATATATGCCTATAAATGATGACATTCCAATTATACTCAGAAATGATAATATAAAAGGAAATATTATGAAATTCAAATATATAAATGATAGCAAATTCTTCAAATGAATACCATATAACAGAGAAAATCAACAGTGAACAGATAAAAATACCTCATTCATCTTGCAGACTATCAAACAAAATGTGATACTCTGATCTAGCAACTCCGATGTAAAATTAAATCCAAAGGCACAAAAATGCAACACTTCAAAGATAATTTTCAGCACAAAAATCACCAGATGTGATCTTTCATATAAATATAATAAGGAATGAAGAACAGAAATGTTAGCTCCAAATCCCAAAAATATTACAACTTCCGATCCCTCACTAAATGCATGAGAGGGATTTAAATAATAAATTACATAACAAAATCCTAATACTACTGCTACAATCTATCAAATTAAAACTAAAATGCTATCTTGAATGAAAACTGATTCATTTTTTTTCTCCCTCGCTTGATGAAGCCAAGTTGCAAATGTTCAACATATCTCGGAGTCTTGGTGGATGACTCATCTCAGAATGCAACTGTCCAGCATAGGTGGCATCAGAAAATTCTGGAATTAGACAATCGACAGCGTTTGATAGAAGTTTGATAGCTGTCTGTTGATTGTTTGGCTTGATCAAGTGAGTCCACATACTATCCCAGGATATCGTTTGAAGTTTGCCGATTTGTTGACTTTTCCTTTCCATTTCTTCTCTCCACCTGTCTTCAGTTTCTTTTATTTTTGGCAAACTGCCAGGAACACAGTCTGAAATGAGATTAATTGAATATAAGCTGTCATTTATGAATTGCGTGAGATTATTCATTATATTTCTGTCCCTTGATATTGCTCTATCAGCTTTCATTAATTGATGTTCCCATTCTGTAAACAAGATTTCTTTGTGTTTTTCCTCTATCCTAGGAAGATTTGCTTCTTTTCCCTTTTCTGTATCCTGCCAGTTGAGAAACTCAGAAATTTTTTCATCGGCATCATCTATTTCCTGTCTAAGAGTTATGATATTTTGGATCAAAGATGAAGTAATATCACAAAAAGGTTATGCTTGTGACAGTTTTGAGCAAAATTCAATTAATTGCTGAGTCAATAGTTTATTAGCCTCAAGGGCTTCTGATTTGAATTCATTTAACTTTGGGTAATCTTTAAACTTATCCAAAGTTGCTTGAAATTCCTTTTCTTTAATCATTTTTGCATTTTCCTCATTTTGTAACAGACTCTGTAACTTAGAAATTTCTTCATTTAGCTGCTTTTGTTTGCCTAAAAGCTTTTCATCAACCTTCTTCTTTTCTTCAGCAAGTTGTTTCTCCAATTCTTTAGACCTGAATGTCTGATCCTGTAGTTGTTGTTGCAATTGGCTAATCAGTTGTTGATTCTCCTTAGCTTGTTCTTCCAGTGAAGCTATGTGAAGATCTTTCTGAGTTATTAGTTGAGAAACTTCTACAACTTTATCCACTGTTGCAGCACTATAAGATCCTGTATACTGGGACAATTTCGTGAGGTCTTCAAATGGATTCATTTCATTGTTCTTATAAACAATATTCATAAATTCCTCTGATGGAGTAGAAAATATGCCCTGTTCTGTTTTTCTTTTCTTTCTTTGTCTTTTGACAACAGCCTTATGTTTAGGGCTGTAAAATACATCCAAAGGAGGGATCTCTTCACCTTTTAATACAATATGCCTTGTAGGATGTTCAGGAATGATTTCAACATCCTTCTCCATTTGTTCTTCATCTTTATCCTGCAATCCAAGCTGTTGAGCAAACTGATCATATTGTTTTAATAGCTGAGAAGAAACATCAAGATTAGTGGAAACCATAATCTCCTTGGCTATTTCTTTTCCTTTTTCTTTATCTATGCTCTGCTCAGTGCTTTTGTCATCCGATCCATCCTTTTGATTATGCACATTATCATTGATATTTGTGCATTTGTCTGTCATTTGAGCAGTGGATTTCTGGCCAAATTTTGGACTGGATTTATCATCAGTATTTCCCTTTGGGACATCAGGTTTGTCAATGGTGACCACTTTTTGAGTATGTACAGTCGGCTGGTTGACAGCCGATTGTGTAATGATTTTGCTGGTAGCTGTTTCTACTAGCGTTTGGCCGGATGTACCTTCTGTCTCTGATTTTTGGATTTGAGTTCTCAGCTGGTCCAGAGGTACTCTCAACAATCTCTGGCTTCTAAATAAGAGAAATTTATTTATTTCCTCTTGTTGAAATGTAGACTTGACCAAATCAAAAATCTGAGGAAAATTATCTAATGAAACAAACAAATCATCGAACATATCTGGTTCATGCTCAAAACGAGCAATTGAAACTGAAGCAGTGACATCAAATGCTATCTTTTTTGGATCATATTGTCTTCCAGGAATGGTTGCAAATTTACAACCTCTTATCTTGAAGACTTCCTTTTCTGCATGCTTGAAATCATTTAGAGTGAAATGACCACAATTGAGTGGGAATTGAGGCCACATTTTCTTCTTAGTGTTGTTCAAAGACCTGGATATACCTTCAATTGTCAATTGATAAGAAACTTCTTGAGCGAGAAGTTTGTCTGGAACAAAAAGCGGAAGAACATGCGACTCCACTATACTACCAAAAACCCTGATGTAAGTAAATTTTTCCTCCCCAAACCAATCTCCGATTGCAGACAGGTCGGCTTTAGCTTTATCAGAAATCCTAGGAGGAAAGCGATTAAAAATGGTTTGGAAAACGGGAATGAGGAAACCATGACAGATTCTATATACATTAGCTTGGAAATGAATCTTCCAAAGCAATTTATGATAAATATGGATTGGAAGAGGGTCTTTGGGAGTCCATTTCCATCCAAATAAGGGAAATTCGGAATTGAAACAAATAGCATCAAGAATATAGGCACAAAAGAAAAAGGGGGTAGAATTTCCAGCATCTTTTTCTTGTCTGTACTCAAGGATCCTATTGGCCATTCTATCAGAAAGAATAACAGCCCAATCCATAATGTCGGAATTCACAACTGCTAGGATTAATGGGACCATTTGTATAGAAAACCTAGCTGAATTATTATTGCCAAATAACCTACACATCATGGCAGCTGCATAGCAATATGGAGGCAGAAGAGAATCTACAGAATACATACCGGATGCTTCATTTCGGTGCTTCTCTGGGTTTTTCCTCCATTCTTTGATAGGGTCGGATTGGACTTTGTTATTATCAATAAAATCTTTGATAAATTCCTTGTTATACACCTTCTGTGGGTCTGGAAGGTGGTACATTACTTTCAAGTCTTCTGCTTTAAACGAGCCGAAAGGCACTCCAGATGCTGAAACAAACGTTCTATCTTGTATCTTTACACTGTCGATAACCCATCGAACTACATCATAGTAAGGCATGATGCTCGCTCTGGCTGCAATTTGATGTAGAAATGAATTTGCAAGTGTTCTTTCATTGATGTCAGAGTCAGAATCCGAGCTATCCTCGTCTGGAACTGATGCCTTCTCCACTGTGACCTTGGGGTCTTCTTTTTCCAATAGGTTGTAGACTGTGTCCCATGTCATTTTCCCAAGACCTTGGCATGATGTATCTGTGACTAGCCTTAGCTTTATGGGCTTTTCTTTTGAGACCGTAGGAGTTTCGGCAAACTTCACTGGTAGAGCAGTCTTGTTTCTTCTTCCTCTCTTTGACATTTATGCGTCTGCTACCGCTTCCCTTTGTCTATGAATGAAAGAACTTGGTGTTCTTTGGCTCTGCAAGACAATAAACTCTCAGTCGTGATCAACAAGCCACTCAAACGGAATGATTTATGAACTTATGGTTTTCATTTATTTGTTTCGTATATTGCGTAAATTCTCCTTTTGGGTCACACTTAAGTATTTAAAACCAAATCATAAACCATATTCATTTGATTCGTTATTGAATGCCTTCGTACCAATAAAGATTTGGCGCTTGTGATATATTAATATATTCAAAAAAAATCTTCGTATGCAAATAGATGAATCGCATCGGAAGTTTTCGAATGTCAAATGAGTATCACAATACGTTTATCCCGATTGATCGATTGCGATTGCAGATCTTTCCGATCTCTAATGGTGGGGTCTACCATATATTTTAAACAAATGTTTGATTTTTCTTTTAAAAGCGTTTATTATCAAATGCACATCGGATCGGGGAATTTCAACTAAGCGTAAAGAGTTTCTTGAAGACTGTCCCGATTAATCGATTGCGATTGACCGCATCGCATCGGAAGTTATAATTAACTGTTTTAAACTCTTAGCGATTGAAATTTTCCGATTGGACTAATCGCATCGGAAGATTTGAAATGAGCATATGAAATTTCTTTTAAAGGTTATCTCCGATTCTCCGATTGCGATTGAACTTTTAACTTTGATTTGTTCTTATGGTAAGGCCTTGTATATTAGATCGGACCATAAGTTTTTTGAATGTTGAATCTGTTTCGTAACTATATGAAATTTTCCAAAACAATGAATTTTATTTCTAAGTGTTTTATTTCTAAAAAGAAAGGGACCCTATTTCTAAATTTTATTTCTAAAATTTAGAAAAAGGGAGGGTTGTTGTATAGTACAACACATGGATATAGTAGTAATTGATGTGCCAGATGCATGGGGAATACTTCTATCTCTGGAATTTGCATATGATTTAGGCGGGTCTATTCAGATGGATTTATCTTATGCCACTATTCTCGTAGAAGGAGGTGGAATGGTTAGATTATACAAAGAAGTAGAAAGAAGATACCATGTCGAGGTTCCAAAGAGATTGGAAAATGGTGAATAAGTTGCACCACAGGGTCATCCACCATATTTTGAGTTAGAGTTCGTTCAGCCAATGTATCACTTCTCTTCATCACCTATCTCATCCTACCTTCTAAGCATAAAAATAATAAGACTTCAGTATGATAGATACATGCAACACAGTGATCAAGATCTACATCAACCAAAGAGGGTAAAGTTTGGTCAATGGACATCTGATAAGCAACCTATTGATCTGCATGTCAGCAAGAAGATGTCTGATATTCTACCACATTGATGACATCTGATGTCATTGGGCATCATTTGTATAGTATCTCTAACCCTACTCATTTTTACTTCTTGTCCTTAGTTTGTTTTATTTTACACATTTCAGTTATATTTTCTTTCATTCGACTTTGTGAGGGTTGATTTTTTTTATTCCAATAGGATTTACTATATATGCACGATGGTTTCGATTTTGAATGGATATCTATTTAATGGTATTTTTTTTTCTTAGATATAGTATTTTGGGATTCTCACATTACTTCATGGAAGAAACGTGACCCCATATGGAGCAAGATGTTGCACTCATTTTGTCAAATTTCCAAGGTAACAATTGCACCACATTGTTTTCAAAAGATCAAGATCATTGTCTATCAGTATATTGAGTCATTGTAAACCCAATCTGGAAAATTTGTAATGTAAATTATGCTATTAAGACCATGTATGTATGTAACAACCTAGGCAAGCCTATTATTTTGGCGAGAATTTCATCCTGGGAGGTTTTTCATCTCACTGATTCATCTGTGTTTGTAAACACGGATGGTTGAAAGAGTTTTTCCCTCCAACCTCATCGCAAAGCTAGGGTGGAATTTTTCGTCAAAGTATTAGGTAATTCCTTCTGTATTATTCAAGTCTTATGTAAAATTAATTTGGGAATAATTTAATCTAATTGGATAAATTATTTTATTACAAATCACTTGGTCTACTAGATCATATCGAGTCGCATATTTGGTTGTGTAATTTGAGGGTATATACCGAACGGGTCTTCCCCCTTTGACATTTGTAGATATAAAATCTTATGTTAAAAATATCTTAGTGCACGGTCCCTCATACTTAGACACTATGGCTAAAATATTAAAGGGTGGAAAAATTATTTAATCCCCTCATGTGTCAATTAATTAATTTTCCTAGCAAAATTTAAATTAATCATAGGCGAGAAAATTAATTAATTAGACTCAAAATTAAAGTCCTAGAAAAATTAAATTCTCCAAGTGGAAAAAGCCATGGGTATCAAAAAAAAAAAAAAATTGGAGGTCCCCCACCAAGGGAATATTGGAAATTTCAAGAAAAAGTATACCCTTGGGCCTTAGTGGTTAAGTCAAAGTCAATTTTTTTAGGAAATTAGAGCCAAAAAAATTATTTATGAGATAATAAAAAATAGGTTAAATGAGAAAATTGAAAAATCCTAAAAAATAAATATTTTTGACGATGAATATTAAAATATGATAAAATATTTATCAGCGGTCGATATTATTTTGACGGGGATCAAGCCAACTAGTTGTTTTTTTTCCACTTGGAGGATTTATCTATAAATTAAGAGTCATTTGTGTCTCAAGCCATCTTATCTTTGGCTAATGTAACTCTGAAAGTTGATGTAAACTATTGTCCCGCTGGGAACATTGGAATAATCATAATAAATGCTTTGGGGGCAGTTCATGATTTCTTTGATCTATTGATTTGGGGCATGTGTTGAGTACGGGAATTCCTATATTGTGCTTCATAATTATTATTAATCATTATTTCATTGTAGGTGATAGGAACATTCTATTGGTAAGTTGTGGGCTTATCTTAGGTGATATGATTCACTATGTCTAACGGTTATCTTTGATAAATATATAGTGCTTTCACATTCTCCAGCCTTTAGACTCTAAGTTCACAACTTGTGGACAGAGGTTGACCTTGTTTGGATCCTAAATATTTTTATGGTTCTCTAACTTTGCTAAGGTTGTTCTTTCTACATTTAACTTTCGAAATACAGTTTTTCATTATCAAAGATTTATAAAAATTTAATCTCTCAAAATTCTCTCAAGAATTGTTCACATGTATATTTTGTAAATATAATTTGTATAACATACTTGTAAATTATTTTGTTTTTATTCTTTGTTTTACAGCTGGGGTTTTTGTGGTTTTGAATTATTTTGAATTTTGGTATATATTTGGGGTTTTGGGCTATTATGAATTCATTTGTGCAGTTGGTATCAAAGGAAAATAGTTGAATTAGTGTTAAATCTATGCCCTTGAGGGTAATATCTAGCCTCTAAAAAAATTTGCAGCACCAGCTACTAAAGAAATTTTGTAAAAACTAAATATCTGAAGCAAATTGATTTTTGGAGATAGGGTTTCAAAAATATTTAGGGCTCCTGGGCCCAACGTCTTCTTCTATGCCCAGTGTCATCCCTCCTTGGCTCTGTGTCACCCTTTTTTCCCTCTGCGTCAGCTCTTTTATCCTATTATAGGTTGGTCTCAAGCCCTTAAGGGCTTCAACCTCCTCTTTGGCCCTTGTTGTGGGGATTTAAGGCCATTTATGGCATGGTAGTAAGCCCTAGGGGCTTTGACCTCCCCTATAAGCCCTAGATGGAAGCCCTAAGGGATTTTCGTAAGCCTTCTAAGGCCTCTTTATGCCTTGCCCTCCTCCTGCCAGCCCTTTTTTGCCTCATTCGCCCTCTCAGCCCATTCTTTCCCTCCAGTGTTAGCCTCTAAGACCTTCCCATCCCAACTCAATCCCTACTGGGCCTAGCATTAGCACTTTTTGGCCCTGTTTTGCCTCTAATATAACCCTCGTTGACCTCAGAAAATTTGGTACTGAATATTGGTGGGTTTTGTAGGGATATATTAGCTCTCAAGTTTGGTGTTTTTAGGTGCCAAGTCTATTGGAAAATTTTTGGCAACGTGGACAAGTAGTCTTCAAGGCCTTGGGCCTAGGATTTGATCTCCAAACCCTCCATTTTCATCATTGTTTGCTTCAACTTTCTGAATAAATTCATATAAGTGATGAAATTCATATTTAAGTGATCTAAAATTCACATATAAATTTCCTAAATACACTAAAAAAAAATTCATGGTAAAATTTTACTTATCATTTGATGATTTTGGCATTATTTTTTTGTATAAATCTAGCTTATTTATTCACTGAAATATTCTTGCATAAGGGTTTGATCAGATGTGATATAATCTGAAGCTACATATTAAGAAGGCCTAAAAATATAATATTTCAATTTGGCAAGCTTTTTTTTGCATCTAGAAAGTTTGGGCACATTTTTGCACAAGTTATTGCACTAATAGCTCATTGTTTGCACATTTTTCTTAATGTTGTAACAAGTGTTTCTAGATCTGATATATCTCTGAATAATTCATTGTAGGAGGTTAGTTAGCTCAAGTAATCACTTGAAAATTCATTTAGTGTCTTATTGATCATATTTTTTCCTTAAATGCTTGTCATTTCTTGATCTAGACTGATTTACTTGTTGTTGTCCTAAATATTAATAAGTGATCATTTCGTTAGTGTTTCTAAGTACTATTGAGAAGAATATTGTCTTAGCATTGGTTATTTGAACGATAACATTTGTTTGTTTCTTGCAATGTCAATAATAACTTCTAAGATCATTAGTGTTGCACTAAGTAAGCACTGACATATCTAAGCTATAATCTTTTAATCTTGTTGAATGGTTTAAGTTACTCTCCCTCTCTTGAAGTATCTTGGGCATTAAATCTGATTAGCATTATTGTGTTGAGCATATAATTGTTTGAGGAACATTGCTAAACAAATCATTGCATAGTTGTTAAACACATTATTTTGTCTATCTTAAGCATTGTCATCTTATTGAGTATATTTTTAGTATCATTGGCATTTACTTTGTCTAAGTATCTTGAGGATCTTAAATTATTGTACGTAATTGCCATCATTGGAGAAGTTTATCTTTGGATTGTTTATTATTGGCACTTGGTAATTGACACACTCTTGGTAATAAGATTGTCTTTTTCATTTCTAAGTACTTTTTTCATTAAATAATAATCGTACTTAAAGCACTTAAGTCACATAAGCAACCTTAAACTAATAATTAACTCATTTGCCTTGCATAATCATTTTAAGTCTAGTTGCATTAATAATTTACTTCCAAGCATTAGCTTGGTTGATAGACTTCTAGGGCCACCCTTTCTCACTTAGATTGATGGATTCAGCACCTTTCTAGTGGTTAACATGGTGACCTTCCAGTCGTTAGAGCCATACTATCTATAGCACCAAAGGCATTGGGTGGTTGGAACATAGGGGTAGGTATCATTAATCAAGCCTTGGATCGTTAATCAAGTCTTTGCTTGCTTGCTTCAGGATGTTGCTTTAGCTTGGGTTCTGTTATGATATTTTGGATGAGCAGGAAACAGAAGTTGGTAGCTTTAAGCACAGTCGAGGTAGAATACATTGTTGCTAGCATGGCTAGCCGTGAGGAATTTTGGTTGAGAAATCTCTTTGGAGAGATATTTGAGCAGGTCCTAGATACTACATCCATATATTATGACAATAAGTGTGGGATCTGATTGGCAGAGAATCCTATATTTCACGACAATTCCAAGCATATAGAGATCAAGTACCACTACATTCGATACATGGTACAAATAATAGTCATGACACTTCATCACATATCTACAGACGGGCAGATAGAAAACATACTCACCAAGCCTTTGCCTAAAGGGAAGTTCTTAGTGTTCAGTGAGAAGCTTAGACTGGTCGATGTGACCCTCCTGAGTAATTTTCTTGTCTGATCGAGAACTTTGAGCATAGCTCTTCCCCCCTGTTTGAGCTAACGGGGAGAGTAACTAAGCCTAAGATCTCTTGGGGTTGAGGTATCTTTGAACAATAGGATGGTTGTGATCCTTATCCTCTGTGGTAAGTAGTACCTTGCCTATTTCCACCATAGGGTGTGTGTGATTCTTGTCATTTATGACAAATTGGCTATCTCCCCCTATCATGATTGACAGAGTATACCCCAGTATGCATCCTACCCACAAGCAGGGCTCGTTGGGATTGCCTCCCCGTATATCCAATGGGTTTATATGACTTTAGATGGTTTGATCCTTGCATAGCAAGTGGTATCTCGCTCAAGTATAAAGGATGTAGGCATTCTACCACTTGACTCTTCAAGGCCAACCTGGGAAGATCAGCAGACATTGGGATGGATGTGATCACTACCTTATATGGAAATTTTGGTCTCGCATGTTGATTAGACAACATGATGAATGTGATCCATATTAGTAGATGGATCTTTCCCAATTGTCATTGGACGATAGGATGGATATGATCATTACCTTGTATGGAAAGTTTGGTCTTGCCTGTTGATCTAACAACAGAATGGACGTGATCCTTTCCTGGTATATGGATCTCACCTATTATCATTAGATATAGGGTTGTAGCTTGAGCTCCCCTATGATTTCAAATTATTCTTCTTTTAAATTTGAGAGTGTTCAATAGATGAGCAAAGATGAGCATAGAAGACATTTGACTTGATGATGATGAGACATTTGTGATGGGACATATTTTGCAGTCAGAAATTTCTCCCTAGCTAAGAGAGAGTGTTAATTTGGTAGCTCGAGGATAAATTCCCTTCAATGGAAAAATGCCTCATCTAGAGAGACCCAAAATTTCCCCTAGAAGCACTCAATTTGGTTAAGGAAAAATATATTTTTGATGTAAAATCTCGCAATGGCTAAATTTTCCAAGTTGGCCTAGAAGAAAAATTGGCACCCCTCTAATGAATATAAATACAAGTTAAGGCACACCTCATTTGGAATCATCATCAACACATTATTCTTATTTCTCATCGTCTCATTGATTCGTACAGCTTTAAATATTGGAGGTTAACTTCACACGTTCGAAGGAGGAGTCTATTTTTTTCACCAAGTTTGAATTTCTATAATTGAGAAGGTTGCATTGATTGGCACAAAATCCTAGGGGATCTAGGCAGTTTGACTTGCATTAACCACAAGATTGACTACAAACTTTGACCGCAGGGAATCTCTCTATTTTGACCAAGTTTGACCATTTGGATTGGGACTATTTTCACCTATGTTTGACTAGAATTGAAGGGTGAGTTTGTTGATTATTGACTAAGCTCTTGGAGAACTATTTTGACTATTGACTTGGACTAGTTAGGGCATACTTTGATTGTTGTTGACTAGGAAATAATTGAAAATTTAGACCATTGACCATAATTGACTTCTAAGGCTCATCATTGGTTGGATATTTCTTTGTCTATTTGGATAGTCAAAGGTTCACTTTGACTCATTATTGGATTGGAATATTGTACTCTTTATTGAAAATTTTATGACAATCTAATAAGAAGAAGAATTTGAAAGGGTTTTCCCCCATGTGGGGTTTTCCCCTGGCCTTTGACCAAATTTGGTGTCTTCTGTCATTGCTTCAAATTCTCTTATTGTACATTGCACTTATTTTTCTATCTGCAAGTACTATTGATTACTATAAGAGTGAATTGAATGCTAATTGAGTTAAAAATTGGGCTAAAAGTGATTGTAATAGCATGGAACAGTGGAAAATTAACACCAAACCAGGAAAAAACCCCACAATGGGGAAAACCCAAAGAATCATCTTCTTATAGAATAAAATCAAATTGATATATCTAAGATCCAAGACCAAGACAAGACTCCAAGCTTCAAGTTTCCAAGTCAAACCTCCTTCAAAATATCCTTCCAGCGGCAAGTTCAACAACAAGTGTAGCAACAAGAAAAAAATTCAACAAGATACTTGTCTTGGATGAATTTCCACATGTGAAAGCTCAAGAAATACTTATCCTTTACATGTTCAAGATTTAAAAATATCATATTTCGGCCTCCCCTTTCCCTCCTTGACTTCACTCTCCTTTACGCTTTACTGCAAAATAATAGAATATGAGATGATGCGAATTATTTTTTTCTCCAAATGAGCTCATCTTGACCTTTATTTATACTTTTCTAGAGGGATTCAAATAGGTGTCTCTTTCCGAGCAAGGCCGACTTGGCTTCTTGAGGTGAATTTGACCCAAATTACATATTTTGAAAATTCTTTTTTCTAGTATATGAATAAGCCTTTGACTTTGACCAATACAAATAGCAATGAGCATGAAGAACATGCTTGAATAAAATAATAATTTGACTTGAGCATGAAACCCATGCTTGAAAAATAAAAATATCATAGCATGAAAAAGAGCATGCTAGTAAAGATAATCAATTTATTAATCATGAAAATTTACATTATGAAGATCGGTCATTATCACATCTTTCAACAACTAAGGCCCTAATAAGATGGTGCAGGGGTAAAAAGGTTTATTTTTGCTTGATCTTATGTAACTTTTCTTGTTATAATTCATCATATTCTTGGAAACCACAAATTTATATCCTTGCAACAACCTTTGAACTCTTTAGCAACCCTTGGAAGCCCCGAGTTTGATTTCACATTTTTCATTTTTATTTTATTGAAATTTTTTATTTATTTTCTATTTTCTAAGTTTTTCCAAACTTTTTATCTATTTATTTTTATTGTCACAAGGTCCGATGGGCGTAGGAATAATTTATTTATTTTTTAAATTATTCTCATAAATTTTTTTGTTAATTTACTCCCATATTTGATTAACGCTAGTGGTTGATTTGAACTCTAGATTATATATAAAATTATGATAGTTTATTTTTATTTTATCTAAGTTAATATTACAAATACATGTATTTTTATTTAATCTAGATTAACCATATTGGTTTGTTTGTATTTAATGTAGATTAACCATGCTGGTTTTTTTTATTTAATGTAGATTAACCATGTTGTTTTGTTTTTATTTAATTTGGATTGGCCTTTCCAATGCATTTAATATGTTATGTTCCATAATTTGCTCAATTTCTCAAACAAATCATTAGGAAAGGCGGATAATCCCATTTGTAATTCATATCATGTTTGTATCATCGATGGGGGTGAGGAACTTATCTAGTCACATGTTGGGCATGGAACCTACACTCCAAAGGATGGATATCCCATTATATACTCAGATCATCAGCCCCAAGCAGTTGAATGGTGGTGTAGCAGTCTTTGGAATTAAAATCTCCCCCTCAATCCAAATTATTCACGTTGTGCATACTGCGAAATAAGGCACCTACGGGTGACAATTTGCACAAGTGCTCATTTTATGGTCCCACCTAGTGCACTCTGTAAACATGATGTTGAATATATTAACCATATTTTTCTTTTTTTCCAAACCACTATATTATTCTGGGATCAAATCCTCTCCTATTTTCATATCCCCACTAGATGGCATGGAAGGAATGTATCTGAGGCTTGGTAGCTCTCGTGGAGTGATGCATAGACTCACAAGGCCCAAACCTTCTACCGTTGATCTATTGGGGTATCTCGCTACTGATAAATAAATCTATCTCCAATAACATTACACCTAACTGGAAACTATCATCTTCCCGGATCATATCCATCTACAAAAATCTCCCTTATGATGATCCTCCCCCTCCCCCCCGACCCCCTCAGACTATAATTGTGGAAATTATTGAAAAACAACAATATTGGGCATATTTTGATGGATCTTATCAGTAGCAGAGATGTGGGAGGGGGGGTTCTATTTTTTACCTCAATAAAAATCATTACTTGAAATTAAAGATGGGACTGGGGCAAGGGACAAACAAATATGTTGAGCTTATAACTCTGAGACACCTCCTGTGATTTTCCATTGAGAAAGGATGCCACCATATTTAGATTTTTGGGGATTCCGAAATCATTATAAATTGGTTCAATCAGATATCTATATGTCACATTCACACACTTTGGAATATATTGGAGGAGATCCAGCATTTTAAATCACTATTTGATTCAATCTCTTGTCGTCGTATTTTCAGGGAGTGGAATCATATTTCAATGCACTTTCCAAGGAGTTCATGCACCATCAGCAAAGAAGATTGTAGATTGGACAGGAGTACTATCAATGCTACCATCAGCAATATATAGATCATCTACATGATAGGGTTGACAGGCCCCATATTAGATAGTTTTTTCTAGCATCTGATACTATGATATAATTTTCTAACAGCACCTTTGTATATGTTCTCAATAGAACTTTGTATTTTTCTTATTTCTAAGCCTCCCTTACTAGTAATATTTTTGACATATTTGGGATGTGGCATATGTCACATTTTTTATGCATATTCTACATAGCATCTACAATATGTAATTTTCTTATATTAATGGAAATTACGATTTTTCCCTGGGGAAAAAAATCCCATTTGTAATGCTTTCCCACAATGCATGTGGAATAAAAGAATAAATATATAGATTAATGGTCAACGACTACTAAGTGTTATTTTGTGAGTTATATCTTGAGTTTCAAGTAACCAAACTAAGCCAAAAAAATAGCTCGTGAGAAATTTGGTAGTGTGAGAAACATGTTGTCAGAATTATTTTTTCGAAATGGATGGTAGAAATGCCTAACAAGTTGAAATAATATAGCCACAAAATTCCAAAAGAAAACAAACCATGATTTCATTAAGGAAAGGCCACCAAAATGCAGTAGAGCAGAGCCTTGTTTTTACTAGGTATATAGCCTTCAAAATGTAGCATTTTGATCCTTGAAATTGCAAACTTTATGTCATGAATATCGAAATGAAAAGGAAGGCTAAATCGCCCATAAACTAAAAGATAATTTGGAAGAAAAAAGGTTCTATAAAATTGCTAAAAGGGCTAGTCTTCATTCAAAACTGGATTTTTATTCGTGACTTAATTAAAATAAATCCTAGTGATCTGATTTTCACTTAAAAGGGCTAGTCTTCATTCAAAACTGGATTTTTATTCGTGACTTAATTAAAATAAATCCTAGTGATCTGATTTTCACTTAAAAGGGCTAGTCTTCATTCAAAACTGGATTTTTATTCGTGACTTAATTAAAATAAATCCTAGTGATCTGATTTTCACTTAACAATAATTTTTAATGGTAACATTGTTGGAAAGGTTAAAGTTGAGTCATTACAACACCATAAATGAGACGACAAGGAGCTACAAGGTCATTTTTATATTAATATTTTGTTTCTTTTACTTCGTAATTATTATGATTTCCTTTAGCTTTGCATATATTTATATAATATATTACTAATTATTGTTTTTAAAATTGATGTGTTTACATATGGAGATCAAGGGAATATTCAATTATATATAAATGATTAAGGGAATATTCATATATAGTGGAGATAATAAAGGAATTAAAAGTAAATTCAATGGAAATATGTTGAAAAAATCAAAGAAAAAATAAATAGCTTGAGGAAAAGATCCTCAATTCAAGTAGAAGGATTCTTTTCTCAATCAATAGAATGAGAAACTTATTTTATATTCAGAGAAGTAGTTTAGAGGACAGGGGAAGAAAGTCATGTATGGATTGGAGTCTTATATATTATAACTATAAAAGTTTTTGGAGATACAGAGGGTTGGAAAATCTAGAATGGGACTTGTATTTCTATCAAGAGTAAAGGAAGGATTGAAGATTGAAAGGTTAGAAAATTTGTAATCCACACATATATTTTTATCAAGCGAATTTAGGATTAAAGGATAAGGGCTAGTAAATCTAGAACGAAGACTTGTATAATTTTATAAAGTTTAATAAATGATTGAACGCTGATGGATTTTTGCTTAGATCTTACATTGAAAAATTATTTCTAAAGATTTAGCACAAGGAAAAGCTAATTCATGACTATTTTTTTTAATTGTGCATTACTATCAATTATTTTATCGAGTTCTTTTTATTATTGAGATTGCTTGATGAAATGTGATGATCTAGTTGTGAATTTTATTTTAGGGACATGCTATATATCATTTGTATGTGGAATTTATTCTCATTCATCTTATTTGAATATGTTAGTGTGGTTTATGTTGACGAATAAGTAATTTCTTCTTGTTTTCCAACAATGAACTACATGCTTGTGATCAACATTTTTTCATTGTTAGATTAGTAGTAGTTAAGAGTTACAATAGGGTTACATACACCTATTAGATTAGAATTAAATTTAGTATTCAAAATATTTTAAATAAGTATCTTTTCAAGGATCAATCCTTTTAGTTAGCGGAAATTAGGCCCACATACTAGTGGAAATTTCAATACCAAACAAGATTAAATCTAATTGGAACCTGTGATTGAACAATTCTCCCCTTGTTTGCATGGAAATTTTCCCACATCAATACCTATGAAATTTTATACAAAACTTATGACAAAATGGGAGAATATTGGAATTAAGTGTTGATTAAACTTATTACTAAAATGGTTTCTCAAGATATTATGAATTCTTGGTGTCTTATTACATTCGGCAATGTGTTTAATAAGGTCCTAGCTTTGAGGATTTAATGAAATATACTATCTATTGTTAAACAAAATTAAGCAATATCCATTCAAATAAATTTCATTCTTGATACAGTTTTGAAAGATTCATAGAATATTGAGTTCGATGAGGAATTAAGGAAATAATTTTTCTCACTAAAAACTAACTTTAATAAGGTCTATGATAGGATTGATTGATTGATAATTCATCACATATATGCTTTCTTGGTTGGGTATTAGATCATGGTGTGTCCATGGTGAAGATGTTATTTTTCAATGCTAAAACTTTTTTTTTCAATGGTGTTTTTTTAGATAGAGTTTATTTGCATAAATCTACAAGGAAAGGTTTCCATCATTGGCCTTACCTTTACATATTTGTTGTTGATTCCTTCAGATATTTGGTGTATGTTTCTATAGCTCAAGGTTGGGTATGGGGTATTACCATTTTAACTTGAAGTAAAGTTATAATAATGAATTTTATAATTACTCTCTCCTTCATTAGGTTTTCATATGAATCAATAGATAGAAGTATGGAGTGCTTGGATGCTTATAGTATGGTTGGAGTAATGTCGAATGATCCTAAGTTCACCTTTTGGATAATTGGTGTTGAAGGTAAATGGGATTGGTTGAGTCATATGGTAACATAGATAGATAGTGATGTTGTTCAATAATGAATGGTGCTCTTTAGTTTTCATGTTTCCCTCTATGTTGTACGGGAATGTTTCTACAAAAAAATTTGCATAAAATTCATAGTTGGGTGTTCACAAGTCTACCCCTGGAAATAAAACTTACATTTCCTCCTAAAACACTACATACTAACCATGTATATTAAGTCTTATGTTGGTTCCCTTCCATTGCACAATTTGGATATTTGGAAATGATGTTAAGAAGATTTCTACAGTTTATCTTTGGGGGCAACTAATTGCTTCTTATGGTTCCTTGAAACATTTCTATTTTGTGGAATCATGGGGGTGGTTTAGGTATAATTAATATCAATTGTAGGGTGGAATTTTGTTTAATAAACGGATAATGAGGTGCTTATTTGATGAGGAACCATATAAATGGTTGCTTGTGCACATTATTTGTTGTGGGAAACATAAAATCGAGATTAAGGGGCATCTTCTCATTAGAGATGTGATCAGTACACCAAATGACTCAATATTGGTGATTGACATTGTTGCAAAAAATATGGTAAGTGTGAAAAAATATTTTATAATATGTAATAGGCATGCACACAAATATATATAGATGTATAATTAAAAAAATAAACAATAACTAATACAAGAAATAAAATGACACATCTCACCCAAGGACATGACCTATCAACCATTGTGATTAGTCAATGTTATAAGTACACCACCACATGGCTTTATATATCATTCACCATATCTTATTCATTATTTTCATCCTATCTAATTCATTATTTCATATATTTTTCATATGTGGATTTGAGCTGTCTATCCTTCTTATGGTAGATACTTCTTTAGTAAATGAACAAGAAACATCAAATAATTTCACATTGCCTATGGTATAAAAACAATGAAATCATCACAACTTCCATATTTAAAAACAAACTATTATATTGTACAAGAATTTTGTTGATTATAAAGGATCAAGGAGTTTGAGTGAACAAATAGTTTCTCAATAGATTCATGTCTGTATATATTTAAAAAAAAAAAAAAACAATTGGAATCGTTGATGTTGTAAACACCAAATTCCTATTCAATTAGATTTATTTCAAGTGGTCGGGAGGAATGATTTTTATCCTCCCCATCCAAGTTCAATTCCCGCAAAATGGCATGTTGAGCTCATATCAAGTATATTGTTGTAATGGCATCGAGCCTTTTTTAATGGACTTGAACCCTAAATAATATCTTACCCTTGCATATAGGCTAGAGGGTAAGGTGCTTGGTTGCATGGTGGAAAAAAAAAAAAAAACAAATTCCTCTAGGTTGAATTACCCTAGGAATCCTCGACTACAATATATTGAAGAATGTTCTAAGTGCAGTCTAGAGCCACAAATTATTGTATACGTTGTATTTCATTATCATTGTAGGTAATACGGAGGACAAAGACAATCGTAATGGATCTTCAAATATGTCATATTTATATTAATCCATCATCCTACAGTTATTTCGGGTTATTATTAAGGTTGAAACTAAAATCTTTGTCTATCAATGTAAAAGAAAAATTATTCAAAATCGAAGTGAAATTATAAGGTTTGGTTATAAAATGTGTTTCCAACATGCATTTAAGTTAGTAAATTAAATCAAAGAAGTAATACCAAAAAAATTTATTCAAGGCGTTAAAATAAGATAAAAGTGATAAATTAGTGTATTAAGGGATACTTAAGGAATTTGAAGTCAAACTCCAATTTCACATGGAAGAAGTTATATACCTCTCACCTTATGCACTCATTTAGCATAAAGAATATATAAGTTGGTGTCATGGGTATATATTTTTTTTGGGGGGTGGTGGGGGGAGGTGGGGGAGGATTAGTGAAAATAAATGTATTATAGTGAGACTTCATATTTTGTACCAAATAAATATTTAGAAATTGTAGATATAAATTGTATTTTTTATGCACATCTAAGTTAGTAAATTAAATTGTCCATGGGTGGTAGCAAAATTGACAAAAATCATGTTGGAAAGCCCTTGTGTATCCAAATAATCATAAGTTCAATACCCCATGTTCAAAAATCAGAAAGGCAGAAAAATTTTCTTTATGTTGATAATTACTTTTGATATATTTACGTTCTTATTAACTTTATTGTGTTCTTATTTTATCTTAGTTCATCAAGCAATTACCAAAACCATAGCACGAATATCAAAGACACCAAATGTAGGCAGACATCCAAGGAAAAACCCCTATCTAGGGGAAAACCCAGTCAACAACTCTTCCTTCAGTACTTTCATGAGATAATCCAAGACTCTTCGACCTAGACACAAACTTCCTCCAATCACCAAGTCATCCCTCCCTTCTTATAAAGATGATAACCTTCCAAAATCAAATTCAACCTAGTAGTAGCATCAAAACTTCGACCTAGTAGTAGTAGCAGAAACTTCGACCTAGAAGCAACAGCAAAAATTTTACCTAGAAGTAGCAGCAGAAACTTCGACCTAGAAGTAGCAGCAAAACTTCGACCTAGAAGCAGCAGCACTTCGACCTTGAAGCAACAACACTTCGATCTTGAAGCAGTAGTACTTTGACCTTCTACAAATTTCCAACAACTTTGCACATGTGAGAGAGATATGCCCCAAAAACTTTGATCTTGACCCTTTCTGCAATCCTTCTACTTTTCTTGCAATTTCACAGTTTTCTGCTTCTTCTGCTTTTATATCGAACTTGTGTGTGATATGCTCCAAATGAATTGAACTGCACTTATTTATAGTCTCTTCTTTGGGTCAAAATACTCTAATTTAGGCTGACTAGATCAGGTGAGGGCTGACTTGGTGTGGAGATGACAAATAACTTATTTAACTCGATAAAAAATATTTTTACATGATTCAAAAGACCAAGAATGGTCTCATAAAATGGAAAATTATTGTAATAACTCAAGATAAAACTTGGAAGTCCTCAATGGGGACTTTGTCCTATAACATGATGACCCAAGCATGAAACCCATGCTTTAATAATTCATAATAATAATAATAATATTTCTTTTTATTTCTTTTGATATTTCATTATGACTCAAATACAATTATGAAGATCAAACCTAGTTACATTCTTCAACACTCCCTCTTAACTAGGGAGGTATTCTCAAGTACATGGAAGATCTCAAAACACATGAACCACAAAGTGTTTATGCGTGCACAATGCCATGGACTAGATTCTTGACCAGGGCAATCTATCCAAGTGGGACTAATATGGACTAAATCTTTCAGCCTCTCTAGGTACCACCAGGCTTACTTACTAACCATCAACCCAGGGAACTGTAGAAATTATACAATATGCATGTATATCTTGGATTCACCCGATCTAACAATTTTCTAAATTTAAATACTGAATTGCTTCTACAAATATTTTGCGGAATAAAAACACAATCGTTGATCACATGAACATGAAGAAAGATCAATCACACACAACACAAAATTTCTCGGGGAAAGATTATAGCTAAAAACCCCACTATCTTCTATTTTATATTATATCATGGATCATGAAACAATTACATACAAAACTCTTCTCACAAGAGCCCTCAGTACATCAGATAATTGTCTCACACTGTCATACAAAAATTAGCAAATCCCTTAGCCAATTTATTGTCTCCAGACAGCCTGCCTTCACTGTGTAATCCCTGCAGAATGAAATCCCTGAATTGATGCAATCCTGCCTGCCTTGACTGTGCAAGTATCATGGGCACATCCAATGTGTTTTTAATTGCATGTGTGCAAGCAGATAATGTCACAACTGATATTCAACTTCCCTTTCACCTAGAAATCAACTGGGTCTCCACTGGATTTGACATGCATGTAGCTAATAATAGTAAATCCTCAGTTGCATGTGAATTAATTAATATTTAATTCACTTCATCTCTCACTACTTGTATCTTCAGTTACAACTAGCACAACTGAGTTTAACTCACTGAACTGATTTAAACTATTTACAACTTGCACAAACTCATGCACCACTGCACTACAAACTCTGTTAAAACTATAATTACTCTGCATGTCCCACCAACCAACCTCTAACTCGAAATTCACTTAGCTAACTAAATTTTCCACTTTAGTTAACTATTTCAAGTCCACATTGGGAATATATTACAGTTTAATGTCCATCTAAATTAAGGGATAATAAAAATAGACATGCACCTAAAATATACTATGGACCCCACCCTAGTGTAGGTGCTTAATTTCACTAGGATCATGGGTGCCAAAAATTTCTTGTTGAATCTCAACACTACCTCTCAACAAGAAAGGGATTATCCTTCACCTCGATCCTGTCTCTATGGTATTCAAATTTTCTCCTCGTGAGCACCTTCGTCTGAATATATGCATCCTGATCTTTCGTGGGAATGTACTGAAGCAACATGATTCTCCTCTGCACACAATCTCTGAGATGATGGTATCGGATATCTATATGCTTGGACCTATCATGAAACACAGGATTAATCAAACAAACCAACCAAGATATTTCTCATCCAGATAGCCTCACATGCAGCTTGACTTGCTGCCATGTATTTTGCTTCCGCTGAACTAAGTGCCACAGATCATTGCTTCCTGTTGTACCAGGAAACTGCTTTTGACCCAATGCTAAAGATCCCCCCTGATGTGATATTTCTTTTTGATGGACTCCTAGCCCAATCTGCATCTATGAAGCCATGCAACTTCACTCCATCTGTCTGTCTATACCATAGACCATACTCTGATGTGCCCCTCAGGTATCTCAGGACATGCTTTCCCACCTTCCAAAAGAGCTTGGTAGGCTTAACCATATCTTGACTTAGCTTGTTAACTTCATAGAAAATTTTTGGTCTCATGTTCACTAGATACATTAGCAAACCCACTGACTGTCGATAGAAAGTAGCATCCACTACCTCTCCAGAAGTAGCATCCTCTTTCCTCCAGTTTCCTGGAAGAGGATTGTCCACGGGTTTGCAGCTCTCCATGTTAAACTTACCCAGTATCTCCTTTTCATACTTGCCTTGAGACATAAAAATTTCACCATCCTGCTGCCATATTTCCAATCCAAGGAAATAATGAAGAAGGCCCATATCTTTCATTTCTAACTCCCCTGCAAGATCCTCCTTGCATGAGTGTATCAGTTGCTCATCACCAGACAAAATTAAATTATCGACATAAAGAAAAATGACCAATAGCTTACCCTCAACCATAATCTGGTAGAGTTTTGCATCTACTTCACTTTTGGTGAAGCCCAGTCCAGTGAAATAGTTGTCTATCTGATTGTACCAACCACAGGGTGCTTGCTTCAGCCCATACAACTCTCTTTTGAGTCTGCACACATGCGACTCATTATTGAAGGTCTTGAAACCTTCAGGCTGCTCTATGTACACCTCTTCCTCAATGATCCCATTAAGAAACACAATTTTCACATCCATCTGATGAATGTTCCAGCCCATCTGCGCTGAGAGTGCAAGGATGGATCTTATGGAACAGTACCTTGCGATAGGTGCAAAGGTCTCATCATAATATATCCCCTCGATCTGTGAGAAGCCCTGGGCCACAAATCTGGCCTTGTATTTCTCCACACTCTCATCAGTAGCTTTCTTTACCTTGTAGATACATCTTGAACCTACCACTGATTTATCAACCAGCCTTAGGACAATTTCCCATGCATTGTTTTTTACAATGGAGTCTTACTCCTCCACCATTGCCTCAACCCAAGTAGGCTGCTACACTGCTTCCTGAAAGGAAGATGGTTTAGTCACAATACATTTTCTCATGAAAGCCATGTATCCAGTAAATTAGTCAGGAGATTGTCTTTGTCTGCACTGTGAAGTAGGGGCTCCTACATTCTATGCAGCATCAAGTCTCGACCTATCAGCTTTTGTGGTGCGCCTTCAACCATTTCTGATTGATGGCTCTGCATGAGTGGCTTCCTCCACTCTGTGAACATACTCATGTGGTTGATCCACATCTTGAGACTCATCTTTGGGAACCAGTAGTTCCTCCTCTGCATGCAAGTCCAGCTCCCTCTCAAGGGACAACCGCATGGATTTCCCCTCATCAAATTTTATATCTCGTCGCACAGCATTCATTCTATTGTTTGGAAAATACACACGATAATTATGGGGTGTTTCTGTGTACCCCACAAAAATCCCAACTTCAATAGTCGATTCCAGCTTCTTCGTGGCATCCTTGGTCACATGCACATAAACAGATGAGCCAAAAATCTTAAAGTGTGAAACATCAGTTTTCTTACCAGTGAAAGCCTCTTCAGGTGTACTCATGCCAAGTACTCTATGAGGACAATGGTTTTGAACATAAACTACAATTTTGCATGCTTCCACCCACAAATGCATTAGTAGGCCCTGATCATGCAACATCACTTGTGCTGCACCCACAATCTTTCTATTCTTCCTCTCTGCAACCCCATTTTGTTGTGGGTTATGAGGCGCTATGAGTTCTCTTCGAATTCCTTCTTTTCTGCAGAAGTTCTTGAATTTGTTAGAGATATATTCTCCACCATTATCACTCCTAAGAGCCTTCACTTGCTTCCTTGACTCTTTCTCCACCAATGCCTTAAACTCATAGAACTTAGAGATTTTTTTGTCTTTCTTCTTCATGAAGAAGATCCAGCATTTATGAGAAAATTCATCAACAAAGATTACATATTACTTATGTTTTTTTTTTAAGCAACCGAGAATGGTCCACACACGTCTGTTTGAACTCTCTCAATGATCCCTGAAGCTCGGTTCTCCTTCTCATGAAAGGTGGAATTTACATACTTCCCCATGGTGCAACCCTTGCACTGATCTGACTAAGCAAGTGTTCCCATTGGAATTCCAATAGATATTTTCTGCATGAATTTCAAGGCTCCATGATGAAGATGGCCCAATCGTCTGTGCCATAATTCACCCTCATCCCGGATCACCACTTTTTCTGCCTTTCCCATCATGGCAGTGTAGCCATCTACCTCTAGCTTGTAGATATTCTTAACTCGAATCCATATCCTCTCGGCTTGACCCACTGTTTTATGTCGCAGGAAAGATTTTCCATCACTAAAAACAACGTCATATCCTATGTCCTCCAACATTGCGACTGAGACCAAATTTTTCTTTAGACCTGGAACATGAATTACATGTTTTAATTGAAATGTTTTACATGACTCCCTCTAAAAGGTAATGATACCAATCCCAATAGCATTGTACCGTCTGTCATCACCCATCTCAATATGCATCTGGAGATCTTTCTCCTCCAAGTCACTGAAAATTTCCTTAGCTCCCTTCATGTGAAAGCAAGTGGCAATATCCAAATACCACACCGATCTCAATGCACTTGACACCATGCATGCAATCAAGTAGAATTCAAGCTCAAATTGTGAGGCAAGGGCCTCACCAGCTGCAGATCTAGCAGCCTTCTTGTTCTTCTTCTTGTTTGGAGTTAGTAGCAAAATGCCCATGTTTGAGACATTGAAAACACTTCACCTTGGACATGTCCTGCTTCTTGCTTTTAGACTCGTATTTAGAATGGAATTTATTCCCCTTCCCCTTCTTCACCTTGGCAGCCAAAGCACAATCCTCTTCATCATCATGCTTTGCTGAAGAGCCATATTTGGTGTTCCGTCTGAACTACTCCTGCACCAAAACCGACCACAGTCGTTCCCAATCTGGAAATTTTTCCCGTCCGTTGATAGATTCTTCATAATTGTGCTAACCCTTAGGAAGTCCTAAGAGAGCCAAAATCACCAAATCATCATCAACGACTATTATTCCCACACTCTCGAATTCATCCCGAAATTGGACAAACTTCGTGAGATACTTTGGAATGGTGTCGCCCTTTTCCATCTTGATCTTTCTGAGTTTATCTTTGAGTTCCAATTTCCTATGGTCGTTGTTGCTTTGGAATAGATCCGTAAAAGCCTTCCATGTAGCATATGGTGTGCCTTTCCCATGGAGGCTTGAGAAAATGTGGTCTCGTACTCCCTCCAACAAGATCCTCCTCGTCTTTGCCACTTTATTTTGCCATTCATCAATATTGGCAGCATCTGCAACATCTGGCTTAGGAATATATTTTTCAATGAATTCCTTCAAGCCATTGTCTTCAAGTACTACCTCCATCCTATCCTTCCAAGCAATTTAATTCGATTTTTCCTTGAGTGTATATTCTAACCTCAAGCCATTGAAATCCATTTCGATCTTGAATCAGTTGTAGCACCAACAAAGTCTTTCTGGAAATTCGAATTCTATCCAGTCACAAACTCAGCTCCTACTTCACTTCTGAAATTTCCTGTGCTCCCATACCAGGTAGAAATTATAAAATATGCATGTATATATCTTGGATTTACCCGATCTAACAATTTTCTAAATTTAAATATGGAATCGCTTCTACAAATATTTTGCGGAATTGAAAACACTATCGCTAATCACATGAACATGAAGAAATATCAATCACACACAACACAAATAATTTCTCGGGGAATGCTTACAGCTAAAAACCTCACTATATTCTATTGTATATTATATCATGGATCATGAAACAATTACATACAAAACTCTTCCCATAATATCCCTCAGTACATTAGTTAATTCTCTCACACTATCATACCAAAATTGGCAAATCCCTTAGCCAATTTATTGTCTACAGATAGCCTGCCTTCACTGCACAATTCCTGTTGAATGAAATCCCTAAATTGATGCAATCCTGCTTGCCTTGACTCTGCAAGTATCACGGGCACATCTAATGTGTTTTTACTTGCATGTGTCCAAGCAGATAATTTCACAATTTATAGTCAACTTCCCTTTCACCTAGAACTCAACTGGGTCTCCACTAGATCTGACATGCATGCAGCTAATAATAGTAAATCCTCAGTTGCATGTGAATTAATTAAGATTTAATTCATTTGATCTCTCACTACTTGTATCTTCAATTACAACTAGCATAATTGAGTTTAACTCACTTAACTGAGTTAAAATATTTACAACTTGCACAAACCCATGCACCACTGCACTTTGAACTCTGTTACAACTAGAATTACTCTGCATGTCCCACCAACCAACCACTAAATCGAAAGTCACTTAGCTAACTAAATTTTCCACTTCAGTTAACTATTTCAAGTCCACACTGAGAATATATTATAGTTTAATGTCCATCTAAATTAAGGGATAATAAAAATAGACATGCACCTAAAAATAGCCTGTGGGCCCCACCCTAGTGTAGGTGCTTAATATCACTAGGATCATGGGTGCCAAAAATTTCTTGTTGAATCTCAAAAATAACTAGGTGTGTAATTCAAAGTCATAGCTCTATGAACAATTCCACCCTCCCTACTTCGGGAACCAGACATCAACACACGGGGTGACCAGATGTCCTCCTAGGAATTTTTTATTACACACGATGCCTCAACACTCCTGATTATTTAAATCGGTAACATAAAATCTCTCTCGATCAAACAGATCGGTAACATCAAGCATTCTTCCAAAACTTAGAGATATTTACCTGTATAAATTACACCAACGCATTCAATCTGATCATGCAATGTACTAAAATAAGATACGGAATCCTTCTACAATATTTGCGGAATATAAATCATGATTGCTCAACCACATGCAAGTAAGAGAAAGAAGTAAATCAATCGTGCAACACAATATTTTCCTAGGGAAAGAAATTTCTCAAAACCCCTCCATCTCTATTGTATAATCATCCAAGGAATCATGAAACAATACAATGCATGTTTTCTCACAAGAACCTCATACACTCTACCAATCGTCTCACACTTATCTAGGCAAAACTGGCCCAACACATAGCCAATTTCCTGCCCACCTTCAACCTGCCTTGCTCACGCAACCCCTAGGAAAAATAATTCCTATTTACCAATCGTCTCACACTTATCTAGGCAAAATTGGACCAACACATAGCTAATTTCCTGCCCACCTTCAACCTGCCTTGCTCACGCAACCCTAGGAAAAATAATTCCTATTTACCAATCGTCTCACACTTATCTAGGAAAAATTGGACCAACACATAGCTAATTTCCTGCCCACCTTCAACCTGCCTTGTTCACGCAACCCCTGGGAAAAATAATTCCTATTAAATAGGAATTCCAACCTTCCTTAAATGCACAATCCTTCATGGGAATCCTGTGGCTTTATAACTACACCTGGGAAGTTCGCTAATAATACAACTGATATTTTACTTCCCTTTAACCTTTTTCTCAACTGGATATCCACCATATTTGGCATGCATGCAACTAATAATAGCAAATCATCAATTACTTAGTAGATCACTAATTCTGAATTAAATCTAATTTAATTCACTTGACCTCCCACTAGCTCATCACTCAGTTAGAACTGGTTAAACTGATTTAAACTCAATTAATTTGATTTAACTGATTACACTCACACCACAATAGTGCTACAACTACAACTGGACCTTGTAAATAATAGAATCATTCTAAATGCCTCACCTTTGACCCTCAACTCGAAATTCTTAAGCTATTTAAGTCTATCTCACTTAGTTAACTATTAAAATTTGTTATGAGATAAGATTACAATTTATTGTCCAATTTATTTAAGAGATAAATAAATTAGACGCCCACATTCAGCACTAATGTGTCAGTGAATTCCTCACCCATGTGTGACTGGAATCCCACACTAGTATGTGGTGAATTTTCTTGTTTAATTTCAACACTCCCTCTCAACAAGAAAGGGATTATCATCTAACCTGATCCTTCCTCTGTGGTATTCGAATTTTCTCCTCGCAAGCACCTTCGTCAAGATATTTGCATCCTGATCCTCCATGGGAATGTACTGCAACAACATAATGTGCCTTTGAACACAATCTCTGAGATGGTGGTATCAGATGTCAATATGCTTGGACCTGTCATGGAATACCAGATTAACGGAGAGTTTTATGAAACTCTGTTTATCACAATGTATCATTGTCGGATCCATCTGATGACCAAACAAACCAACAAGTATCTTCCTCATCCATATGGCCTCGCATGCAGCCTGACTAGTTGTCATGTACTCAGCCTTGACTAAACTAAGTGCAACTAATCTTTGCTTCCTGTTGTACCAAGAAATTGTTGATGATCATATGCTAAATATGCCCCCTGATGTGTTATTCTTGTCTGATGGACTACCTGCCTAATCTGCATCGGTGAATCCTTGAAGCCTCACTCCCTCTGTCTGTCTGTACCATAATCCATACTTTGTATTACCCCTGATATATCTCAACACATGCTTCTATGCCTTCCAAAAGAGCATGGTAGGCTTAACCATAGCTTGACCAAGTTTGTTAACTGTGTAGCATATGTCTGGTCATGTGTTCACCAAATACATAAGTGAACCCATAAGCTGCTTGTAAACAGTAGCATCCACTACCTCACCTGAAGTAGCATCCTCCTTCCTCCAGTTTCCTGCAAGAGGAGTCTCCATGGGTTTTCTTCCCTCCATGTGGAACTTCATCAGATATCCTTGGCATACTTGCCCTGAGATACAAATATCTCCCCATCTATTTTCCATATTTCCAAGCCAAGGAAATAATGCAAGAGCCCCATGTCCTTCATATAAAACTCTTGAAATATCATCTTTGCAAGAAGTTATGAGCTGCCCATCACCTCACATTATAAGATCATCAACATAAATTACAATAATCAAAATCTTACCATCAACCACAATATGATATAGGTTCGCATCTGCTTCACTCTTTGTGAAGCCCAACCCGGTGAAATAGTTGTCAATCCTGGTGTACCAAGCATGAGGTGCTTGCTTCAACCCATACAATTATGTGTTGAGTCTGCACACATGCGACTCCCTGACAAAGGTCTCAAAACCTTCTGGCTGCTCAATGTACACTTATTCCTCAATAACTCCATTGATAAAGGTTGTATTTCATCCATCTGATGTATATGCCACCCCATCTACACTAAGAGTGAAAAAATGGATCTAATCAATGAGTACCTTGCAACCAGTGCAAAAGTATCCTCATAGCCAATCCTTTCCACCTGTGATAATACTCTAGCCACAAATATAGCCTTATATTTCTGCACACTCCCATCTGCTACTTGCTTCACCTTATAGATCCACTTGGATCCAACCACTGAATTCCCCACTGGTCTTGGGACCACTTCCCATGTATCGTTTCTAATAATGGATTCATACTCCTCAACCATGGCATCAACCCATGTTGGTTGTTGCATTTCTTCCTCAAAAGAGGATGTTTTTGTCTCAATACACTCGCTCATAAGAGCCATGTATCCAGTATACATGTCTGGGGACCTTCTCTGCCTGCATTGTGTTGTAGGTGCACCTACATGCTCTGTCACTTATAACATCAATCTTTCAACCTCTCTGGTGTGCTTCCTACCATTTCTAGTGGATGGTTTTGAATGAGTGGTTTCTTCCACTCCATGATCCTATACTTGTGGTTGCTCCACATCCTGAGGTTCATCCTTTGGAACTAAGATTTCTTCTTTTGCATGCAATTCAAGCTCCCTCCCAAGGGACAATCGCATGCATTTATCCTCATTAAATTTAACATCTCTCCTTACAATTATCATCCTATTAACCAGAAAATACAGCCGATAGTTGTGGGGAGTATCACTGTACCCCAAAAATATCCAAATCTCTGTTATTGGTTCTAGCTTGTTCCTAGCATATTTGGTCAAATGGACATAAATAGATGAGCCAAAAAAATTAAAATATGAAACATCTGGTTTCTTACCTAAAAAAGCCTCCTCTATTGTACTCATGCCAAGTATCTGATGAGGACTATGGTTCTACACAAATACTGTTTTGTTTCATGCCTCTACCCACAGATGAAATGGTAGGCGCTGATCATGTAACATAGCTCGTGTTGCTCCCACAATTTTTTTGCTCTTTCTTTATGCAACCCAATTTTGTTGTGGGTTATGAGGTTCAATCAATTCTCTCTGAATTCCATCTTTGGCGTAGAATCTCTTGAATTAATTACAGATATATTCACCACCATTGTCACTCCTTATAGCCTTCACCTTCTTCCCTGTATATTTCTCTACCAGTGCTTTGAACTCACAAAACTTGGATAACGTCTGATCTTTATTCTGCAAAAATAATATCCAACACTTTCTGGAAAAATCATCAACAAAAATCACATAATACATGTGCTTTGATGTGGAAGCTGTTGAGAATGGTCCACCCATGTCTAAGTGAACTCTCTCAAGAATTTTCGCTGCTCAGTTCTCCTTCTCATGAAAAGTGGCTTTAGTATAGTTCCCCAAGGTACATCCCTTGCATGTATCTATCTTCGCAAGAGTACCCTTTGGAAGACCTGTAGAAATCTGTTGCATGATCCTCAAAGCATTGTGGTGTAGATGGCCCAATCTCTTGTGCCATAACTCACCTGTATCCCGGATCACCACCTCCCCTGCTATACTGCTCAATGTTGTGCATCCATCTACATCAATTTTGTAGAGGTTCTTCACACGAACCCAAATCTTCTTTACCTGTACTATGGATTTGTGACGAAGGAACACCTTTTCTTCACTGAAAACCACATCATATCCAATATCCTCCAACATAGCAACTGAAACTAAATTATTTTTCAATACTGGTACATGAATGACATATTTTAATATGAAAGGTTTACCTAACTGCCTCTGGAAATTAATTGTAACAATCTCGGTAGCGCTATACCTCCCATCATCACCGATCTCGATTTGCATCGGAATATCCTTCTCCTCCAAGCTACTAAAGAGTTCTTTATTTCTCATCATTTGGAAATATGATTCACTATCCAAATACCACATAGATCCCATCATAGTTGACCCCATGCATGTGATGAGAGAGAAGTCCAACACAAAATGTGAGACCAAACCTTCATCTTTTGCAGCTCTTGAAGCCTTCCTGTTGTTCTTCTTCTTTTGTGGAAAATTTTTGGCATAGTGTCCATGATCATGACAGTGAAAACATTTCACCTTTGACATGTCATGCTTCTTTCCTTCTTTTCCAGTCTCAGTTTTGGAATAGGACTTCTTCCTCTTCCCCTTCTTTGCCTTACCATCTAAGGCACAATTTTCCTGATCATCAGTGTTGAATGAGGATCCATCCCTGGTATTCCACCGAAACTCTTCTTGTACCAAATCCGACCATATTCGCTCCCAATCTGGTAACTTCTCCCTCCCATTCACAGATTCCTAGTAACTATGCCAACTCTTGGGAAGGCCTATAAGTTCTAGGCTCACCAATTCATCATCATCTATAGTAATCCCAACTCTTAAAATCTCATATCGACATTGAATGAACTTGTTCAAGTATTTTTGGATTGTGCCACCCTTCTCCATTTTTATTTTCCTGAGCCTGTCCTTGAGTGCCAATTTTATGTGGTCACTGCTGCTTTGAAATAGATCTGTCAAGGCCTTCCACATAGCATATGGAGTTTCCTTTCCATGGATACTCGAGACGATATTATCTCGAACTCCCTCTAATAATATCCTCCTCGCCTTTGCGACATTATTCCTCCATGCTTCATGTTACGTAGGATCTGCCTGAATGGGTTTAGAAATTTCAGTGTCAATGAACTCCTTCAACCCATTATCCTCCAATACGACCTCCATCCTATCCCTCCATGAAATATAGTTTGAATTTCCCTCGAGTTCACATTCGAATCTCAAGCTTGTGAAAGACATCATGGTCATCTTCTAGCTCCAAATAATGTATGTGCGAATTTGAATAATTTTCAACACAAACTCAATTTCTTCTCCACTATTGGGATTCCTAGAGCTCTGATACAATGTTCAAATTACACCAATGGATTCAATCCGATCATTCAATGTACTAAAACAAGATACTGAATCCTTCTATAATATTTGCAGAATATAAATCATGATCGCTCAATCACGTACAAGTAAGAGAAAGAAGTAAATCAATTGCACAACACAAGATTTTACTGGGGAAAGAAATTGCTCAAAACCCCTCCATATCTATTGTATAATCAGCCAAGGAATCATGAAACAATACAATGCAGATGTCTCACAAGAACCTCATACACTCCACCAATATTCTCACACTGATCTAGGCAAAATTGGACCAACACATAGCCAATTTCCTCCCCACCTTCAGCCTGCCTTGCTCACGCAATCCCTAGGAAAAATAATTCCTATTAAATAGGAACTCCAACCTTCCTTGACTGCACAATCCTTCATGGGAATCTTGTGGCTTTATAACTGCACCTGGGTAGTTTGCTAATAATACAATTGATATTTTACTTCCCTTTAACCTTTACCTCAACTGGGTCCCCATCAGATTTGACATGCATGCATTTAATAATAGAAAATCATCAGTTACTTGGTAGATCACTACTTCTGAATTAAATCTAATTTAATTCACTTGACCTCCCACTAGCTCATCACTTAGTTAGAACTATTTAAACTGATTTTAACTCAATTAATTTAAGTTAACTGATTACACTCACACCACACTAGTGCTACAACTGCAATTGGACCCTACAAATAATAGAATCACTATGCATGCCTCACCTTTGACCCTCAACTCAAAATTATTGAGCTAGCTAAGTCTATCTCACTTAGTTAACTATTACAAGTTGTTAAGAGATAATATTACAATTTATTGTCCAATTTATTTAAGGGATAAATAAATTAGATGCCCACATTTAGCACTAATGTGTCACTTAATTCCTCGCCCTTGTGTGACTAGAATCCGACACTAGTATGTGGTGCATTTTCTAGTTGAATTTCAACATTAACTTTACAAACATAATTTCATTCAATAACAAACTTTCAAATACATATAATTAAACACAAACCTTCTAGGTCTTCATCATCTTGATCATGCCTTGATTATCTCAATTTATCACAGTAGGACTTAGAGGCTTCCCAAACAAATCTTGACAGAAGTTTCCTCAACCATACATCTTCCTTTACTATTTCACATTCAGGAACATATTCTGCTTAATGCAACATGATCTATCTTTCTACTCATCCATGAAATCATAGAAAATCCTAAACTAAAAAATGCACCATGATTATCATAAGATTCCCTCCCTCTCAACTTTGGAGATATACCCTTTCTTTTATCCAGTCTCCCTTTTAACTTAGGGAGATCTAAATCTTTCTATAAAATTGCAGAATATTTCATGGCTTCATTACTTCTTATCAAATTCATCTTGATCATCGTCATTCATCTAACTTCCTTCATCATGCTTATCAATCAAGTCGACTTTAATTACGAATATCTTCAACATATTGAAGATTATGTACCTGCACAACTTTTTTTTAAGGTACAACCAAATACATATATATAAGCATGAATTTAACTATATCAGAATCATTCATTAGACTTTATACATCAAATGCCTAAACTTAGTTAGGTTTATAATCAGCAAGAGACTATACTTCAACTTCTTGCTCGGGTTTGGTTATAGCCCCTAGATCACATTAATAACTCAATCAAGATATCAGTCTCATTATATCTAGGGCCTAAATATTTCTTTCAGAGATATGGAAAATTGTACTATAATATATTTCAAACCTTAGAATTAATTCAAACAAGTAAAATTCTACATTGCATCTAACAATTTCCAGAATTTATATGTTAGACTTCTACTAGGATTTAATACAAACCCTAGATTCCATCTTTGAGACACTAAGCCTTAGATATCAAAAACCAATCATAGCACAATCTAAGGTTTCAACAATATGACCAACTTCTACTAGGGTTTGTTGTGAACCCTAGATTTTATCATCAAGGCTAAATAATATCATTATATCCTAGAATATCATACTTCTACTAGGGCTTCGTTACAAACCTTAGAATTTACAAACTATCAACAATTAGGTTAGCATATAAACATATCTAGGATTTCATAATCATGTGCATATCATATATCCGGAAAACCAAAGACACAAATATAAATACATTAAAGTTAGACATGTAACAATTTTGATCGGGCTAGGGTTTCGATCAGAAAGAAAAACATACACCTAGGGTTTCGTTCCTATGAGATTACTCCAGATATGTAAGGGTTTTTCTCATAAACCCTAATTTACCAAAATATTAAAGGTCTAGGATTTTAATACATAGAAAACCCTAAGAGACTGTGGTTTCTATAACAGTACTAAAACCCTAAACCTCAAAATAATTTCATCAATAACCCTAAGTAGACTAGGGTTTTCACATTAGCATCAACATACCCTTAGGTTAGGGTTTTACAAAGAACCTTTTGGGGTTCCACAAGAATGATCAAATGTATAAAGAGTGTAGATTCAATCTAATTATTAATAACCCAAATAAGAATATTTATGATTCAAAATTCCTAGACATAACGATGTTATTAATGTTTAACAGATTATTAAAAGGAATGAATATACCTTTATCATGAAGAAAACAAAGCTTGTGATCTAAGACATAAATTTGAGTTGTTTCTTAACAAACCTTGTAGGAAATTAATCCTTTTATAACTTCTCTTGCAACAGTACTTTTGGTCATGCTTTTTTTTGTGAGGTCTCCTCCATAACCCTTAAGAATTTAGCAAGATTTTCCTAAACAAGGAAAAAATGAAAACAAATGTTATTATCATCTAATACAAACACATATTAGATAAGAGATGGAAAACAAATATAAAAATATAATACAAGGAGTAAGATACTTATCTTTGGTAAAATGGTGAGGGATCCCTCTTAATCAAGTCTCAAGAGATACCTATAACTTTATCAAAACAATTCAATAATATTTTTCCAAATCATTTTAAACCTACAAGTACTCAATCATAAAGGAAAACAATTCAAAAATAGAGTAGAAGAATATGTATGGGATATAGTCCTTAAGAGTCCCTAGCAAATAATTCTTTGACTTTGGAATCGTCCATCTTGTTCTTATTTTTTTAACCATCTTTGGAAAACTTTTCTTGATCCATATCCCTTCTTTTATTCCCTAGATTCTCAGGACAATCCCTGATGCAAAGGTACTCCAAGATGTTGGTAATCCTATAAGTGCAATGATCACGAACTCTTTTTCAGGTACTATCTCATCTATTGCCTATATATAATCTCTTATTTTAGCTATATTTACATAGAAGGATCCCACAATTTCATCCTTTTGCATCTTCGTAGTTCTTAGTTCAATTTAAAGACTTGCAATTTGACCAAGATTCTTTATTGTGAAAAATTTGGATAAGGCTTCATACATCTCTTGAACGGAATCTATGTTGGAAATATATGGGATGAGGTTATCCTTTATTCCATCTACCATTACGCTCATGGCCAATAAATATGTTTCTCTAAACTTTTCTTTTTATGCATCATGTCACTTGATTCATATGTAGGCTTCTTCACTTTTCCTTTGACTAGATCCAAGACTTTATTCTTATCAAGGATGAGATCTATCCTCTTTTTACATGCCCTACAATTGGAGACTCCTTCTAATTTTTTTTCTCCCTTCAATGAGTTAGACATGGTTCTTGAAGATAATAGGTTTTTCTGCTTATATTATACTTTTCTTGAGGACCCTTTTTCAACTTCTTAAGACTCTTTATTCTCCTTTCAATAGATCTTTAGGCTACATTTTTCCTCTTCTTCAACTTAGCTCTGATACCATGTTGGAAAATCAGAAAGGCAGAAATATTTTATTTATGTTGATAATTATTTGTGATATTCTTATGTTCTTATTAACATTCTTGTGTTATTATTTTATCGTATTTCATCAAGAAATTACCAAAACCATAGCACGAAGATTAAAGATACCAGATGTAGGTGTACATCTAAGTAAAAACCTCTATCTAGGGGAAAACACAATAAACAACTCTTCCTTGAGTAGTTTCATTAGATAACCCAAGACTCTTCAACCTAGACACATACTTCCTCCAATCACCAAGTCATCTCTCCCCTCTTATACAGATGATAACCTTCCAGCATCGAATTCAACCTGGTAGCAGCAACAAAACTTCGACCTAGTAGCAGCAGAAGAAAAATTGACCTAGAAGCAGTAGCAAAATTTCTACCTAGAAGCAACAACAGAAACTTCGACCTTGAAGCAGTAGCACTTCAACCTTGAAGTAGTAGTACTTCGACCTTATGCAAATGTCTAGCAACCTCTCACATGTGAGGGATAGATGCCCCAAAAACTTAGATCTTGACCCTTTCTGCAATCCTTCTCATTTTCTTGAAATTTTGCACTTTTCTCCTTCTTCTGCTTGTATATCGAACTTGTGTGTGATATGCTCCAAATGAATCGAACTAAACTTATTATAAACTCTTATGTGGGTCGAATTACTCCAATGTAGGTTGGTTTGATCATGTGAGGGCCAACTTGGTGTGGAGATGACAAATGACTTATTTGACTCAATACAAAAAATTACATAATTCAAAAGCCCAAGAAGGGTCTCATAAAATGGAAAATGCCTCTAATGACTCAAGATAAAACCTAGAAGTCCTCAATGGGGACTTTGACCTATGACATGATGACCCAAGTATGAAACGCATGCTTTAATAAGTCATAATAGTAATAATAATAATAATAATATTTATTTTTATTTCTTTTGATAAATGCATTTCATTATGACTCAAATAAAATTAGGAAGACTGGACCTATTTATGTTCTTCAACACCCCAGACATGTGTAAATTAAATTAAAGAATTAATGAGAAAAAAAATGTCAAAAAATTAAAATAATTAAAAATATATAAAAGTGATAAAATAGTACATTAAAAAATATTTAAGGAATTCTAAATCCTAATACAATATGAAATTTCATATTGAGGAAGTTAGGTTCCTCTCACTTTGTGCATTTACTTAACATAAAGGATATATAAGTTGGTGTCAAGGGTATAATTTGGATAAATAAATTAAAATAAAAAATAATCAATGAAAACAAATGTATTATAGTGGGACTCTTATCATGCACCAAATAAATATTAAAGTGTAATTAAAGCCCTTGTACTAACTAGTAGATTGAAAAAAATTACAAAGAGATATAATATAATCATTACTTAAATTTTAGGGAATGTTATTATTATGTTTTAGTAGGACTTTCGCACTCTATGAATCTACTGATAGTTAAAGAGGTAAATTGGAGATAAGTGAATTGTGAATTATGAATTTCATATATGTCAAAAATTTGGACTAATTGTTTTCTTTGTGAAATGAAGTTTGATTAAATGACAATCTTTGAAAAATACAATCGGTTATGTCTAATGTGTGGGAAATCATGTATATTATGAAATAATATAAAGGCAATACATAATTTCAAATAAAAAGTTAGAGGGAAAACTAGTGAAACATGGAAAAAACAAGGAGTATTAGAAATAAAGCAAGTTAAACAACAAGAAAAATATAAAGATCGCAATAATATAGTTGTTCATGAATTATTGGAAAAAATGATAAAATTTATTGCCTAAAAGGTCATAGTAAAAACTTGGTTGCAAAAATCAAGAAGCTAACTCCCAAGGATTGTTGCATTTAAAGATGGAAGAGAAAAATCAAGGTCTTAAAAGAAATTATTAGAAAAAGGTAAAGAAAACTATTTCCTAAGGAAACATGATCAAATTTTTCTTTAATAACATATAAAAAGGTTAAAATAGGAGAAATGAAAGAATCGAAAACTTAAAAATAAAGTTGGAAATTCAAAAAAGGATGAATAACTTTCTCACCTAAGAAATCATAATCAAAATTTGCGTATGCAAATCAAGAAGTTCAAAGATGAAAATAAAACACAACAAAAAAAATTTAGAGTGACTTGTGAGTAATGAATCATTGGTAAAAAAAGGATTGATCGAAATGATTGACATTGAGAATTCATAAAATATAAAATTTCAAACCTTTGAGAAAGGAACCAATATAAATCCAATCAACATGAAAAATCAAAATGGTGCAAACCCATTTGAAGTAGGGACGTCTTTAGATATTGTAGTGAAAACAATGTACATAGAGACCCTAGCAAATTGAAGTATCTGTATTGATGTCGTGACCAAGAAAGCAACTCAAGTATACAAGGAAGACATGATATGAAATTTGAAACAAGAAAAACACTTTAAGTATGATTAAAAAAGGATCATGTTACAAGGGAACCTTCTCAACATCCTAATCACATGAATTGAAATTAGAACCAATCAATATATCAACATCATCAGGAAAAAAAAAGGACCTTATTCTAAGAATATCAATGCCAATATTGTTGATTCTCCTAATAAAAGTTCATCTTGTGAATCCTATAAGCATAATCTTACAAAAAGGATGGAAGTAGGGTGGTCAGCCATCTTAAAATTCGACAAATGTGATCTATCGTTAGATGATCATATTATCTTGTATTGTTAACCATTATATATACAAAAAGAACATAACCATGAGAATGAATTACAAATCAAAACAAGAGAAAAGAAAAATTCATCAATATGCTTTGAGGGCAAACATTTTTAAAGGGGAAGGAAATGTAACAGACACACACACATACATATTAACCAATGTGACGAGTCAATGCTATAATTACACCATCATATGGATTCTTATTCATATCATTCATCAATTATTCTTCAGTATTTTGTACATTTGTTCTATATGATTTCAATTGTGTATCCTTATTATTTTGGGTATTTCTTCAGTAAATGAACATTGTTCATTTCATATTCTTCTCACTTCGAAATAGGATGGGTATATAAGAGGATCTAGATTTACTTTTTATTCAACTTGGTTCTAAAAAATATACCATTCCACTATATCTCATGTGATAGTTACCTTCCAAAGAGGTTACCTTAGAAAGGGACTTTTTGTTGGTGTGGCCTCTACAATGAGGGCACCAAACCATGGAAGTATCAACCTAGTCTATCTTGTTGGACTTTATTCTCTAACTAAATATATATTTATCAATTTCAATAGTTGATCCTCTTGAGGAATTATGTCAGCTCAATATTCATACTTTAGGACCCATTTGGAAAGATTAGATGTGGTTATGTTGATTCCATTTGGGTTTACAAGCTTGTATTATTGTACCAATTCCTTTTTTTCCCCACAATCATTCTAGGAAACATTAAACAAATGATGGAGGCTCTTAGATGAAGAAGTGAACTGGGTTAATTGCCTCTAGATAATGTGTTATTTTATACTCTTATTATTTTAGGTATTTCCATTAATATTGATCTAAGAGGGTGTGCTCTATAAGGAGTGGTTATCTCAAATATGCTACACATATGACTATTATATGCATTGTGGAGAGGTTAAAATAATTATCCACATATTTTGGAATTAGAAGTATGCTCAAGACTGTTAAGCCTTAATATAGGACACTTGTTATCATCCCCTTTATAGGAATATTTTTTGTAAATTTTTTATTCTAGGTGATGTTGACTATATTGGCCCTTTACATTTTAGAGGTGATTGGCACTATATTTGTGTTTTCACATTCTATATGTTGTGGAAGCTTAATTAGGACATTATTTTCAAGTACAACATTGTGGTCTCTATCTCTTATTTTATATATCATCTTTATATAAGTTAGATGTATGAATTTTGACAAGATAAAATTGAATTACTACAAATAAATCATAAACTTCAAAGCAAAAGATCAAAGTTATATCTATATTGTTGTTAACTCAAAAAACAAAATAAATATTACAAAGATAAAAACTGAATATCTAGAGCATTATGGTGAAATTGGGTGCTATAAAATACCTGAAATTTCGTGGTATGAAAGAATATTCAAAATATATGAGACAATTAAAGTAGAGGATGAAAAAAAATTCCTCTTGGAATTCCCAAACTACAAAAAATTTAAATGTTCATTTGCATTCTTTCTCTAAGAAGAAGGAAAGTGTGTCTTACTTTATGAGGTAATTCATGTCACCTCCTATTTATGCTATAAGGGGGGATTTCCTTCTTCTATATATACTAAGTACCTTCACCTTCATGTCCATCACAATCGAATATTGTCTAAGAGAAATAGTAAGTTTCTCATTCTATCTATCGAAATAGTCTCTCACAATAATCGAGAAGAATTTTCCATCCATGTACTATAAATAAGGTATCGCAAGAACCCTATTAAATTGTTTTAGAAATTTCCATTCGTTTATTCCCTCAACAAGATAGAAAATCAAGTTGTGAATCCTATATAAGTGGCAAACATTACCTACTTCCTCCTTGATTCCTTCTATAAGTCTGAGTGTATCCTCAAATAAATAAATAAATGGTAAAAATCATATATGTAAAAATTATATATATCTATATATATATATATATGAAAGAAAAAAGAAGAAGACATAAAAAGAAAAAAAAGGAACAAAATATAGTTAAAGCACTTTTTGTGCATATGTGTTTAAAGTCTAATGTTTTACTGTAAAGAGTGGCGTAGACTCAAATTTTGGAGTATATATGTAAAATATATTTATGTTCAAGTGGTCTAGCCTTGGTGTCTAAGTAAAGGGTTAAAGAGCATGCAGTTTTGGTGGCGCGATTTCATCGTGAAGATCTAGGCCTCACACACAGTGAGCCTGACATCATAAGCGAAAAAGAAAGAAATAAAGAAAGTATTTTTAATGTCCACAAGGCTTAAAATAACCTATGGGACCAATCGCTTCTCCATATGGCTCTTGTATTCAGCCCTTTTCCTGTGAAGTTTTACAATAAAAGCTCCCTGCTTCTCGACAAACTCTTCGCTGAATAGATTATCCCAAGAACTAGCTGCCATAATACCTGCATAATTTTCCCTACTGTCTTTGAAGTCCTCGCATTCTAAAAGGAAATTTTTTTATGTTTCCACTTTTCCAGAAGTGAAAAAAACACATATTCTTTCCTCCCACATTTATTTTGGCCTTTTCCAGTGCCCTGTTTCACAACGGAGTTGATGAGAATTAGTCCTTAATTGTGCAATAATAATTTTAGATCTCCAAGAAATATTGGCCCCTATGTACGCCTTTTTCTCATGGTTATGAGTGGGGTTAAACTCTTCAATGTAGTACTTATTCTTTTTCCCTAGCTCTTTCTCCCAAGCACATTTTTGGAACTTATCCATAACAAAAAAAATTATCTCTTTACATTTGTAGGACACATGCTCAAGCAAATACACCATTTACTAAACCATTTTTTATTTTGCCGCATCCAAGTCTTCTTTCTTTTGCACAATTTGTCACTAAACACAACCTTAGGCCATCTACCCTGTTCCATTTGCTCAATTTTTTTCAAATACCTTATGACTCGCACCATATCAATTGCTTCAATAGGGGCAGCCCATGTTTCACTTCAAGATAGCATAAGGAACTACACTTTTAATTTTGAATTTGTTTGTAATCAAACGCTTCTGAATTTTCTCAATTTGTTTCCACTGCATCTCGGTTGTGTTGTTGGCCCACAGTTCACAACCGTAGAGAATCTCGAAATCACTAGAAGCCTAAAAAGAGTTAGAGTGGTTTTCCAGTCCCACAGCTCTACCTCTCTACACTTGTTTTGAAGAGCATAAAATTCTTTCCATCCCCCTAACGCTCTTTTCTTTCTACAACCATCCCAACTTAACTTCTTGTTGAAGTAAATTCTGAGGTATTTTTAGTCTACAACTTCCTCTAGAATGTTGCCTTCAAAGTATAACTTGTGTTGTTTATGCTTTCTTTTGTTAGAGAAAATCACTACTTTCGTTTTGCTAATATTGACTTGCATCCCCGCCCTTCTACAAAAATGCTCAAGGGAATGTAAGTGCTCTTGAAAACCGAGAGTTGATTTAGAAATAAGTCTAAGGTCATCTGCATACAAATTAAGCCTTATAACGAACTTGCCCAAATGAATATTTTCACCCCCTTGCGAAATTAGCCACTCTTCAAGCTTGTCAATATATAATCCAAAAAGGGTAGGAGACAATGGGGAACCTTTCTTGACCCCAATATCGCTTCTAAAACTTTCAAAAATGCCTGTTGAGGTTCTAATTTTGACTTTCACCTCTTCATACAGCCTATGCACAGCTGCTCTCAAATGTCTGGGAACCCCGAGTTCTTCCATTCTGCCCCAGAGCTTATCCCTAGGAACTGTGTCAAAGGCTTTTCTGAAATCAACAAAGCAACAAAAAACTTCTTCCTTTTTTTCCCAAACTTTTTCAATGATGTGCCTTAAAGTTATACAATGATAATCTGTGGAAGGTTTAGGTTTAAAACCCGCTTTCCCTTTAGCACGTTTATCTCTTTCTTCTACCCACTTTGTGATTTTCTTTTCTAACATGCTTCCAAATAACTTTGCAAACAAGGGGTTTATCATTATGGTTCTATAATTGGAGGGATTATTGACATCACCACTCTTGAAATGACGTATTTCCATACTAGTTGTCCAATCTGTGGGGAACCCCTGCTGTATGATGTTTTTGAAACTTTTTGTGATGTGAGGTGAAATAATTTTTAAGCCCCATTTTAGATACGCTGCTTGAATTTTATCTAAGTCTTTTGCTTTTCCAGCGCCCAACTTCTTGATATCCACCTCTACCTCTTGCACTATGAAGAGTTTTGTGTCTGTGTTGACCAAAGGAGGAAGGTCAACCTTGGGGTCCTACTCATAAAGTTGTCTTGCATATTCGAACCATTTAGAAGTTGTAATGTTGTTTTCAGTTTGCACCTTTTTCGGTTGGAGCTCCTTCCAGAATAATTTGGGGTTATTTTTCCCAAGGAAGATTAGTTCTTCTCTCCTCGAAACCACGAAATAAACATTTTTCTTTATTAATACCTGCTTGTAAGCTTTAAGCATTATGTTATTCTTGTCTAATTCCTTCCACATTCTCCTTGCCTTTTTGCATTCCTCGTCAAACCAAGCATTAACCGGGAAGCAATTCGTTTCAGACTTCTTAATTTTTTTTCTTTTGCACTCAGCAAGTGCGCTTTGAATTAAATGTGTTAATTCGTGAGTATGAAGGCCATGACATGAGATTTCCCCTTTCTTGAAGAGCCTCTCTAGCCTTATTTTGAAGGTATTACAATTCTCTAGAGTCAAAAGAATTCTGCCCTTTGGGGGGTTTTGTTGAGCACAATGAGTTTTTGACCCTAATTTTTTCTTTCTGGTCCAAGAGAGACTTAAAAAAATTGGCTTGTGATCTAATTTTAAGTCCCAAATTTGACCTCCAATCAACACTTCCTCCATTTTCTCACACAGACTATGCGAGAAAATTACATAAACTACTACACTTGCTCCATTGTAAGTATTGCAAGTGAAATTACTGGACTTTTCCCATCTAGTCAAACCATTAAAAATGACTAAATCGAAAGCCCCACATAGCGTAAGAAGTTTCTCTCCAAAGAGATTGTAGCCTTTATCCTCCAAAATTCTTTCCCACTGATGATTACTCTCTTCTGTGAGCCAGGTAGGGTCACAGTCTTCTTTACAACAAAGAATGCTAGATTGTTCACCTGCAATTCTAGCTTTGAAATCCCCCACTATAAGGACTTCACCTACCTGAGAATATATTGCAATATATGTTTTTAGAGCTGAAAAGGGGTCTTTATGGTTAATCCCTCTACTTTTGTAGATTTTTGAAACTTGCGGTGCAAAATAGCATGCTGCAATTTTGATGTGATTTCCATTTTCTGATATTTTAAGCCAGAAAAATTGTTTATTTGTGTCTTATTTTTCTATCTGAATGAAACGACCTTCTTTTTCTCTCACTAAAAACATGATACCCACGTGCCCTTTGCCATTCCCTGCTGCCTTGTTCCACACTGCTATATTCCAATACCCTTCAAACAAAGGTGTCTTTCACCCTTTATGCTCATGTGTTTCTATGAGACAAATTATGTCTTGACCTTCCGCAATAGGCCCTAACCCAGGTCCTCGCCTCCATGAGTAACCCCTGCAGTTCCAACAAACTAATCCTAAGGAAGCCTGGGTACGACTTGATTACTATTTTTTTTGACATGCAAGACTCACAGTTGAGTCTTTGTCCCTGCTTGCCCATACTGACCTTGCTTCCTCATTTATTGTTGAAGAGTTTGTTTCCTCTTCTTTGTTATCGTTTTGTTGCCTTATTTTGGAAGGAGGTCCAAATTGCGTTATCACGGCTTTACCTTTATAAATCCATGCTCTTTTTCCCTCATCCCTTGCTACCATAACTTTTGTCATTTCATCCATCCTTTCCTCTTGTTGTCTTACAGTTAAATCTTCTTCTAGAAAAAACCAAGAACCCCTCAAGAGTTGCTTCTTGCTTAGAATGATATCTTTATCACACAAGTTGGGCATGATGAATTTTATGGGTCTGGATCTCTCGTCGTTAAGCTTACCTACTCTCCATGCTTGAAATATTTGTCCTTGCCATTGGATTTTGTCTTTCAAGAAGTCTCTTGCAAGGTCTAGAGTACATTCATTTTTCCCATAATCCTTCACCCCTTTAATAATTATGTTTTTTGCTCTATCTTGTCTTTCCTTGGTTTCTCTATCTTTCCTGTTGTCGACCTGAATGTTTGTTTCTCCTTCCCTCTTAGCATAATTTTTAATAACTTGAGCCCAGGTTTTGGAGAGTTTTGTGGGATCTCCTTTCCTCTCTTCTCTTGATGTCTCTTCATTGTTGTCTATTTGGGCAACTACTTTCCCCTTATCTTGGGATGGTTTCGCATTCCTCACCTCTGTATTATCCACTGCAAATTTCTTCATGTTTTTCACCTCCGCTTTCATGTGTTGCCATTCTTTCGTCCCTATTCGAAGAGCTTCCTATAGCAATGACACTTGCTCCTTCAGAAATTTGTTGCTTTCTGCTAAAACCTGGTTTTTAGTTGTTATTATATGGATTGTACAATCTCTTTCCATCTCTTTAGCTTCTACTACCTTCAACCTCTTTTTTACATTTAATAGTTCTTCCATGTAAAGATCATGTTATCACTCAGTAATTTCTCCAGGTTCAAGAGAGAACTCACCGAGGTAACCACAGACCAACTTCAAACTCTAGGATCTAGCCTTCCTAGGGTTTAGAGAGGGCTCTCTCTTTAAGATTTAACTTTGTTTGTTTTGTAAATATTAGACTAGTTATGAATGTGCAATTGGTTTTGGTTTGTTTGATTGGTTTGGTGGGAAAAATCACTAGAAGAGATGGATAGTGGGAAATCTATTTGTCCATTGGGCTAAGGAGTCAAAATCAAGCAAACAAAACTGTGATCAAGGGAAAAAAGGTCAAATGTTTTTTGGGCAAGATAGATAACCCTTGGAGATCTTGGAAAGTTGTTTTTATGAGGTGGTATGATCGGGATAAATGGAAATTAAGAATCCTTAAATCCGAAAAAGGAAGTAGTAGGAAGAGGTCAAACGAGAGAGGGAGCAATTAAGGGTTCCCTACACTGGAAATCAAAGGAAAACATATAAATGATAACTAGTTAAAAACAGGGTGCTCTCAACAAATCTTGTAGTAATACTCCTAGTTATTCATTCATATTTATAAAAAACATAGATGGATGCATGTAACAAAGAAATATAACAATGACAAGTAAGGAAATACTTCACTCCAAATAGCTCATCACAAGAATCCTGAAGTATGATGCCAATTGGTTTGATCCAGCCTGCAACTCGAAATTTGACACACAAAAGCTTTCAAGTCCAACAAAAATAACTATAGAAATCTCCAACAATTTATTCCATAAAAATACTTCAAAAGATGAAGTATATATACAAATTCTAAACTAGAATATCTTGAAAAAATATCAAGATTGGTTTACAAATATCTCAAACTATATTACATAAATAGAACTTAATAAAAGGACACTCAAAACTAATGTATCTATTTGGAACTATTCTTATGGATTGATGGTGACAAAGAAGAGAATTCGAATTTTATATCAACTCTTAGTTGATGATGAGGCATCCAAGTCACTAACTGTTTCCTTTCTTTGTGTATTCTGCTCCAGAAATTCTTCAACCTTGGGGTCCAATGACACCTTTGTATATCTCAATCATAAGTAGATATGTAAAACGTGAAAGAGGTTATTATATATAAATATGTTTTTGAGATAAACCTCTGTCAATTCCCTAAAATTCAACTCCAGATGTTCATAATAGGCTCCGCAAAAATGTGTAAAACAGAGCTTTGCACAGTCTGAAAAATAGGTTGTAAATATGTGCATGTATCTCTCATTCTATAATACCTGTGCAAAAAGTGAGATAGGTTTTTGTAGATGGGTCACTTAGGAACATAAAATTCCTTGAGTTTTGCAAAATTCATCTTGGATGGGTCACAATAGTTTTTGCAAAACAATGACTTAAACAGGAATTTTCTGCAAAAATGTCACTTCTTGCTCAGTTTTCATCTTTTAACCTTATTGTTCTCTTAACTATTTATACTTTCACTTTGGATAAACTTCATTGTTGTTGGTGAAAGTATTTTCATCTCTGTTTAACTATTACTGTCTCTGTATTTACTTTTATTGTTTTACCTTGATTGCTCTGTTACCTTTTCACTTTTACCTTTTACAGTAAGAGTGAGTAAAATATGTCCTGGAGAATTACTGATGGAAATGTTTTCATCCTCTGTTCTGACCACTTGTGTAAATTTATTCATTCTGCTCTACTACTATATGAAATATTCTTGTTTTTAAGAAAACAATTTGAAATCATTTCCTTGTGAATTTTTTGAATAAACAGGTCTTTAACTAGTATTAAGTTGTTTATCCAAATTATTCTTCTGCCAATAACCTGCAAACAAAACAATTGTTAATGAAACCTTGGCTGCGGGGAGGATTTCTCTGGGACAGCGGAGGTTTTCTTAGGGTTGTTGAAGCCTTTGGAAGTAAATTGGAAGCTTTAAGCGGTTTTAACAGCAGCTACAATGGCTTTTTTCAGGTCCTCTTGGCGTAAAACGAGTTTCTGGTACTTTTCGGGTCTTTGAAGCAATTCAAGGCTTCTTGGAAATGTTCAATGGTAATTGCAGGCTTTTAACAGGTTTTGGGCATAGAAATTGTGCAATGGCTTCTTTTTCTGAGTTAGAATAGCAGATACAGTTGATAGTGTAGAAAAAGGGATAAAATGGTGTGATTTCAGGGTTTATCAGGCAAATTATATTTGAATTAGGCCTGCAATAAATGGCGGTCAAGTCAAGCCATGGGCGGTTTTTGGGTTTCATAGGAAATAAACCGCAAGTGGTTATCGCGCTCGTCTTAGGCGGTAAGCAGTTTCAAATGAATTGGACATGATCTAATAAACATAAGCCACGTGGAGGAGGGAGGAAAAGGCAAAACAGCTTATTTTGCATAGGAATTAAAAAGTTAACATCGCGTAACTTTATTTGCGATATTGGATTTCGTTCGTTGGATTTGGGAGTTCGATTGGGAATGGTCGTGATCTGTTTTGGAAGTTGCATCGAGATTCGGAGTGGGTCCGGGGTTTTGATATGCAGTGGATGGTTTTTTAACTTTATAAATAAACATTTATTAAATTTAAAACTTTGTATCATATGCTAGCGAAGGGGTAATATCATATATGTGTTTTTAATTAAAACATTTAACAAATGTTTCAACTAATAATGTTGGCGCGGGTATTAATATTATATGGTATATAAACCTTTGACAAGTGTTTAAGAACCATAGGGGAGCGGGGATTAGTTTATAGATAAGTTTTAAACCAATGGGAATAAGAGTGGGTTTTATTTCATCACGTGGGGTAAAATAACTCTATTTAAACATTAAATAGTGGTTTTTTTGGGTTATTTAAATAAAAAGGATTTAATACTATACGAGAGGGGTATAGCTTAGGGATTTAATATATAAGTTTAGAAATTAATATGAAAAAAGGGGTAATCTAGGAAATGAATGAAAAATACATGATTTAAAACTAAGTAAAGTGTAAAAGATAGACAAATAAACATTTTTTGTCTCATTTTTTGTTTTTCACACTTAAACTTAGAATAAAATGCATTCTATGGTTTTTTTTTTAGTGATTTTGAATGGAAATGAAATTAATTATTTAGGGTTTTTACTTTTACTAAGAAAAAATGGGTTTTTACTTAGGAAAAGGGATCATGATTATGGATGAAGGGTAAATGTTGATGAAAATGGGTTTTATGTAGGAAATCCAATATGTTTAACCAATCAGTTACCAAGCCTTAGGTCTGGTCCCAACAGAAGTCAGAGAAATTCTCTGAGCCTCTTTAACTGAAGGCTTTGAATATTGGATCATTGTGGGGGAGGGGAAATTAGTAATTTTTCCCGATTATATTTTATTACATGCTTTCACAATAGCTTTCTACCTACCCATCATTATTCTAACATTTTTTACTTCATTTTCATGGGTGCATTTAAGCTTGCAACCCTAAATCCATTTTTTATTTCAAAGCATAAATCTATATAAGTCTAACCTTATTTCATCCGAGGGCTCAGATTAAACTACTGAGCTCCTCATTTATTCACTAACTATTTACTAATTTTTCAAGTTTAAATAGTTTGACAGATCTTAATCTCTATCTAACAACATGAAATTTAAAGCATGAGAGGTCAGGTTTAAGATGTTTGACCCTCATGGATTGTGGCATTTAGGACAAGCTACACACAATCTTATTTACAAAAGTAAACTAAAGTAGTGGCATTTAGACTTGCAACACTTTCATGATCTATTTTTGATGGGGTTCATATTTAATATTCTTTTGATCTTTGTTTCTTTTTGTCCTTTGATTGTTCTTTTAGGACATGCCCTATTTTCATTTTTTAGTTTGGGAATACATTTGCAGAAAGCAAAGGTATGTACAATATTTCAAGATTTTAACAGAGTCAAATCAAAATTATGAATTCTATATTTATAGGACCCTAATAGTGGCTTCACATGGGGATGGCATCTCCTTGCGAGATGCCAAGAACACCGTCGACTAGTAGCCTGATCCATTGGGCCAATCCCAAACATGCTTATGTTGTGACTGAAAACCTTTGAACTAAATTTACCCTGTTTATGAAAACTGAAATCTAATCTGAGACTAAAAGGTGCTGCAACATTCAAACCAAACTACTAAATCATCAATATCTTCGGGCATTTTCCTTGGATTCAAATATTAATGGATCATTTCAAAACTAGCTAAAAATTGAAATGAGCTGAAATCCTACCTACTTACTCTAATCAGTTGTCCAACTGTTGGTTAGGTAAAATGAAACAGCTAATGCAACCATTTACGAATTATGTACTTTGATAGATTTTTTTGCATTTACTTGTTGATAATCAAAACTATAATTCTGCAACCTATCAGAAACTTGTCAACAAATGAGAGGATAAGGAAATACTTGATTTCCTTTGTTGACTCCAGAAAATTTTCAAAAGGATCTTCCAAGATATATAAACCAATGTTTAACTGATCTAAACAACTATACATCTGTTCTGGATGGCCTCCATGCCATGAAACTGAAATTTTATTTTCATCTTTATCTCCCTACAAACTTTCAGATAAGTTTTGTGATGATATTCCTACTGATTGTAATGTTTGACTGTTGAAACTTTTATCATCTTGATTCAGAAACTCATATTTAGTTAATGGAGAAAGGCTTTGAATGCATTCATTATCCAACATATCTGCTATTCGATCATGAAAAACTTGTGAGGATGGCTGCAATCTATTGTATATGGAATTCCATGGGACTTCATAAACTTCAACAAGTTTCTCATCATTTTCTTTAATGATGTTATACCACATTTCCTTTAAAATCTTAAATGATTCAAAACATAGTGGTATGGAATTATCATGTGTTATTTGATCATGTATTTCAATGGGAACTGATAACTACAATTGTGAAACTGAAATATCATGATCAAGAGTTTGATTATCTTCTTTGTTGTCAATCATAATTCCTAAAGATTGTTGATTATTGATGGCATGAAAATTTTCTCTAATGAACTGAAATGAAGTGAAACAAAGAGGTGAATAACCTTCACTTATTTCCAAATGTTGTACTCTTTCTTCCCTACTCTCATAGTTGATTTTCATTAGCTGATTACTATCTTTAATCTGCTGAAACTACATCTCTTCATCCTCCAAACTATCTTCTGATTTCTCTATAAAGTTAGCTTGAGTTTGGAGAACATAACTATCATCATAGTGATCATACTTAGGCAAATCATCAAAAGAGGGAATGTCATCAAACATACACATTAGATCAATAGATTCCTCTTCCACATATTGATCTGTAAATCCATTTTCTGATCTATGATAATTGGAATTATCATAAATGTGTTCATGAATATCAACCTCTTTTATTTCTTCATGGTGATTTTGAGCAAAAAAATCATCTTTCATAGTGATCTTCTGTATGATTTCATCTAGTTTTCTTACCAAAAGGATGAGTTTTATCTCTGCAGTGTTTTTCTTCTCTTCTTCTACTTTCAACTTTTCATTTCTTATTTGAAAATTAACTTCTACATCAATTGCAATGTTTTGAATCTGTACAAGTGTTTCTGGATCTCTTTCTCTTAACTGAAATTCTATTTCTGGATCAAAGGCACTTGGATAAAGCAAAAGAGCTTAATCATGAGGTCTAATATTTTCTGGAACTGAACAATAAAATTAATTAAATCCATCAGAAAATTGTTGTATTGTTTCATTTGAATGTATTTTTAACTGATTATATTCTTCTATGATCACAAAAAGATTGACTTTAATTATCCATTTGTCAAGAAAAATTTTGGAAAGTTGTTGGAAATTTGAGATGCTTGCAATAGGTAGATTCTTGAACCAAAATTTTATTCTATTTTGCAAAGAAAGAGAAAAAAGCCTGATTTTAACATCATCTTCATCAATCTCAAATAAATCCATATAATTTTCAAAACCTTGAATATGTTTTTGGGCAGTGATGTTATTATTTTCTCCATCAAACCTGGGAAGAAATTTGTAATAGTTATCAGGGAAATCATGGAGTATAGGAGGTAAAATAAGGGGCTTATATCTATTTGGAACTTTATATGGTATAGGAATATGTACATGGATTGTAAGATCAGCCTTGATTATTTGAGACTTATTAATTGGAAAATGATCATCATTAGATTCAGAAAAAAGCTGCTCAAAGAGATTAAGAGAATTAGTATTTACAATCTTTAAAGGAAAATAATTAAAAACTAATCTAAGATCTTCTCTAAAATACAATATACATTGAAAAAAATTCTTAATGAGAAAGAACATGATGTCTTGGATTCTAATCCAAGTTAAAAGCTTGATCTTTCCATATTGTTCTTTCAGGTTCATTCCTCCAGTGGAGTCTTGATTGTGAAATTGATTTAGAGTCGCTAGGTGGATGTTTTTAACCTTTGTGTGTCTGATTTTTGTCCACCATCATAGATTAGATTTGAACCTGTAAAATATGTCTGAAGAAAATGTTAGTTTACCCAGAGGAGTCACCAATATGTTATCACTCAGTAATTTCTCCAGGTTCAAGAGAGAACTCACCGAGGTAACCACAGACCAACTTCAAACTCTAGGATCTATCCTTCCTAGGGTTTAGAGAGAGCTCTCTCTTTAAGATTTAACTTTGTTTGAATTGTAAATATTAGACTAGTTATGAATGTGCAATTGCTTTTGGTTTGTTTGATTGGTTTGGTGGGAAAAATCACTAAAAGAGATGGATAGTGGGAAATCTATTTGTCTATTGGGCTAAAGAGTCAAAATCAAGCAAACAAGTCTGTGATCAAGGGCAAAAAGGTCAAATGTTTTTAAGGCGAGATAGATAACCCTTGGAGATCTTGGAAAGTTGTTTTTATGAGGTGGTATGATCGGGATAAAGGACACTTAAGAATCCTTAAATCCGGAAAATGAAGTAGTAGGAAGAGGTCAAACGAGAGAGGGAGCAATTAAGGGTTCCCTACACTGTAAATCAAAGGAAAACATATAAATGATAACTAGTTAAAAATAGGGTGCTCTCAACAAATCATGTAGTAATACTCCTAGTTATTCATTCAGATTTAGAAAAAACATAGATGGATGCATGTAACAAAGAAAGATAAAAATGACAAGTAAGGAAATACTTCACTCCAAATAGCTCATCACAGGAATCCTAAAGTATGATGCCAATTGGTTTGATCCAGCCTGCTACTCGAAATTTGACCCACAAAAGCTTTCAAGTCCAACAAAAATAAATATAGCAATCTCCAGCAATTTATTCCATAAAAATACTTCAAAATATGAAGTATATATACAAATTCTAAACTAGAATATCTTGAAAAAATATCAAGATTGGTTTACAAATATCGCAAATTGTATTACATAAATAGAACTTAATAAAAGGACACTCAAAACTAACGAATCTATTTGGCATGAATCTATGGTGACAAAGAAGAGAATTCGAATTTGATATCAACTCTTAGTTGATGATAAGGCATTCAAGTCACTAACTGTTTCATTTCTTTGTGCATTCTGCTCCAGAAATTCTGCAAACTTGGGGTCCAATGATACCTTTTTATATCTCAATCAGAAATAGATATGTAAAAATTGAAAGACATTAGGGGAATTTTGAGGTCTAAAATGGGCCTTCTAAGGAAAATGTACAATCAAAATTCACTTTATGAGAACCAACCACAATTTAGGGGATGACATCATCCCTAATGTTTGAGGTGGCATTGTTTGAGTTAAAGGTACTTACTTGTCACAATATCAATGGTGGATAAAAACTCATGGTTAACCATGGTAGTGCTCTAAGTACTTTTAAATTCAAAGTAAAGTACTCATAATAAATGTCATTGCACATTTTTTTAATAAAAATATATTATTTTTATTTCATATTTCTTGAAAGAAACAATGAATATCTCTATGCATTTATTATATTATATTATATTATTTATATATATATTAATTACATATTATTATACAATTGAAACAATATAAATTTTAATTAATAGCATATGATATAATTAAGAATTTATAAATTTATATTTATATTTTATTTTAAGTTATTTAAGTACAAAGGAAAAATGCATTAGTTGTTCAATGATAATGACTTTTTTTTTAAAAGCTCATTCTTATTTATAGTCAAATCAATACAATATTTTTATTAATTTTATTTTGGTACAACTTTTGAATTGAATTTAACTATGGTTACATGGATTGTGGTGCAAAAAGTGAATTGAAAATTCATAAATATTATTTTATTGGTTTAGCTATTATTTTATTATTTCCTTAGGAGGCCCATTTTATACCTCAAAATTCCCCTAATGAGGTTATTGTATGTAAATATGTTTTTGAGATAAACCTCTCTCAGTTTCCTAAAATTCAGCTCCAGATGTTCACAATAGGCTCTGCAAAAATGTGTAAAACAAAGCTTTGCACAGTCTGAAAAATAGGTTGTAAATATGTGCATGTCTCTCTCATTCTGTAATACTTGTGCAAAAAGTGAGATAGGTTTTTGTAGATGGGTCACTTAGGAACATAAATTTCCTTCAGTTTTCCAAAATTCATCTTGGATGGGTCACAATATTTTCTGCAAAACAATGACTTAAACAGGAATTTTCTGCAAAAATGTCACTTCTTACTCAGTTTTCATCTTTTAACCTTACTGTTCTTTTAATTGTTTTTGCCTTCACTTTGGATAAAATTCATTGTTGTTGGTGAAAGTATTTTCATCTCAATTTAACTATTACTGACTTTGTATTTACTTTTATTGTTTTACCTTGACTGCTTTGTTACCTTTTAACTTTTACCTTTTACAGTGAGAGTGAGTAAAATATGTCCTGGAGAATTACTAATGGAAATGTTTTCATCCTCTGTTCTAACCACTTGTGTAAATTTCTTCATTTTTCTCTGCTACTATATGAAATCTTCTTGTTTTTAGGAAAACAATTTGAAATCATTTCCTTGTGAATTTTTTGAGTAAACAGGTCTTTAACTAGCATTAAGTTGATTATCCAAATTATTCTTTTGCCAATAACATGCAAAAAAAACAATTGTTAATGAAACCTTGTCTGCAGGGAGGTTTCTCTGGGATAGCAGAGGTTTTCTGAGGGCTTTTGAAGACATTGGAAGTAAATTGGAAGCTTTAAGCGGTTTTAACAGCAGCTACAATGGATTTTTTTAGGTCCTCTGGGTGTAAAACAGGTTTCTGGTACTTTTTGGGTCTTTGAAGCAATTCAGGGCTTCTTTGCAATCTTTAATGGTAATTGCAAGCTTTTAACAGGTTCTGGGCATAGAAATCATGAAATGGCTTCTTTTTCTGAGTCGGAATAGCAGATATAGTTCATAGTGCAGAAAAAGGGATAAAATGGTGCGATTTCAGGGTTTATTGGGCAAATTAGGTTTGAATTAGGCCTGCAATAAATGGCGGTCAAGTCAAGCCATGGGCAGTTTTCGAGTTTCATAGGAAATAAACCACGAGTGATTATCACGCTCGTCATAGGCGGTAAGTAGTTTCAAATGAATTAGACGCGATCCAATAAACATAAGCCACGTGGAGGAGGGAGGAAAAGGCAAAACAGACTATTTCACATAGGAATGAAAAAGTTAACATCGCACAACTTTATTTGCGATATTGGATTTCGTTCGTTGGATTTGGGAGTTCAATTGCGAACAGTCATGATCTGTTTTGGAAGTTGCATCAAGATTCGGAGTGGGTCCGGGGTATTGATATGCAACGAAATGGTTTTTTAACTTTATAAATAAACATTTATTAAAGTTAAAACTTTGTATTATATGGTAAAGGAGGGTAATGTCATATATGTGTTTTTAATTAAAACATTTAACAAATGTTTCAACTAATAATGTTGGCACGGGTATTAATATTATATGGTATATAAACCTTTGACAAGTGTTTAAGAACCATAGGGGAGCGGGGATTAGTTTATAGATAAGTTTTAAACCAATGGGAATAAGAGTGGGTTTTATTTCATCACGTGGGGTAAAATAACATTGGTTTAAACATTAAATAGTGGGTTTTTTGGGTTATTTAAATAAAAATGATTTAGTAATATATGGGAGAGGTATAGCTTAGGTATTTAATATATAAATTTATAAATTAATATGAAAAAAGGGGTAATGTAGGACATGAATGAAAAATACATGATTTAAAACTAAGTAAAGTGTAAAAGATAGACAAATAAGCATATTTTGTCTCATTTTTTGTTTTTCACACTTAAACTTAGGATAAAATGCATTTTATGGGTCTTTTTGATTGATTTTGAATTGAAATGAAATTAATTATTTAGGGTTTTTACTTTTACTACGAAAAAATGGGTTTTTACTTAGGAAAAGGGATCATGATTATGGATGAAGGGTAAATGTTGATGAAAACGGGTTTTATGTAGGAAATCCAATAATTTTAACCAATTAGTTATTGAGCCTTGGGTCCAGTCCCAACAGAAGTCAGAGAAATGCTCTGAGCCTCTTTAACTGAAGGTTTTGAATACTGGATCATTGTGGGGGAGGAGAAATTAGTAATTTTTCCCGATGATGTTTTATTACATGCTTGCACAATAGCTTTCTACCTACCCATCATTACTCTAACATTTTTTACTTCATTTTCATGGGTGCATTTAAGCTTGCAACCCTAAATCCATTTTTCTTTCAAAGCATAAATCTATCTAAGTCTAACCTTATTTCACCTGAGGGGTCAAATTAAACTATTGAGCTCCTCATTTATTCTCTAGCTATCTACTGATTTGTCAAGTTTAAACGGTTTGACAGATCTTTATTCTCTATATAACAACATGAAATTTAAAGCATGAGAGGTCAAGTTTAAGTTGTTTGACCCTCATGAATTGTGGCATTTAGGACAAGCTGCACACAATCTTATTTGCAAAAGTAAATTAAAGTAGTGGCATTTAGACTTGCAACACTTTCATGATCTATTTTTTATGGGGTTCATATTTAATATTCTTCTTTTGATCTTTGTTTCTTTTTGTCATTTGATTATTCCTTTAGGACATACCCTATTTTCATTTTTTAATTTGGGAATACATTTTCAGAAAGCAAAGGTATGTAAAATATTTCATTATTTTAATAGAGTCAAATCAAAATTATGAATCCTATATTTATAGGACCCTAACAGATCAGATGAAAGTGAGAGGTGTGGATATGGGACTATATAAGGCATACTCATCACTGGATTTTCCTTTTCCTTTGGACTTGTTGCCACATGCTTGCAAAGAGGACTTGTTTGAATGTTGATTCTTGCGAAGGGCCCGAGTACTTTCCCTTTGAGACCTTTTTTTCCTTGTCTGCTCCCATTTTAGACGGGCAACTCTCTGTTTCAAAATACCCCGATATTATTTGCCATTGACCCAAACCCACTTCCCAGCTTTAGCTGATGAGGCAATTTTCACTTGCCTTATATCATTTGTTTCTGCGGGTTCTAAATTTTCTTGTCCCGTTGTTGATCAGGTGATCATGTCCAAGAGGAAAAAAATGCTCAAAATTGGAACTGCTCAGAATTGGTTGCAAACTGAATGACCAGATAGGCCTCGTCACTGCAATTCTGGCACCGTGAACTGGACCCAAATTCGATGTTGTATGAGGAAGATATTGAAGTTTTAAAAATCCCCATAACCTTCAAAACAGGACCTTTGAACTCAGAAATTTTTTCATCTTCAAAAAAAAAAAGTTGGCAAAAAAAAAATTCATTTTTTAAGGTTTTTTGGTGGCCTATCAGAGGGTGACACGTGGCCTGCCCGGAGGCTTCCACGTGGCTCCAAGCCAAAGGTTTATGACTGTTTAAAAATTGGTGTTGATTGGCAAACCGACCCGAGCTAAACGTGTTCGGGTCAGTCGGGCACGACCCGACCCGAACGTTCATGGATCACCCTGAACGCAAACCCGTGCAGCACTGAACGTGAAAGGGTCATTTGGGCAGAGGTTGACCCGACCTGCACGCAAACAGGTCAGCAGTCAGGTCGACAGTGGGTGGTGCTGAACGGAGGTTGGGCGGAAGTGGGTTAAGCCCCTATGGAGTCGGCCCCTATCCATGTGACCTCCAACAAAGAACCATGGTATAAGCCCAATGATCCAATGGAGTTTTTTTAAGTCCTCAGGGCTAAAATTTGTAGCCCCCACGACCTCGCGCCAGGACCAAGGGTAAAACCTTAACCGCCAGTGCAAATGGTTGTTGAAGATTCCGCATGTGACCGTGCTTCTAACTGGAAATTAAATTTATTACAGCCCCTAAATTAGCGCGTGGTTCCACCTGTTAGATCGATTCGACTATTTTGGTCGAACTAACTGGAAGTTAGCCAATTTTAGTGGAGGATTTCTAGTGCCAGTGGGAAAAACACAGTTTGGATCATAACTTTCACCATATTCGACCAAATTAGACAAAAATTTAGTCAATTTTGAGTATTCTGAGCATTCTGGAGCCATTGGAATAGGTTACAGAACCAAAAAAGGTGTTTTTCAGCCATTTTTTCTTTAGGGAAGCTTGGAGAGCCATCAGGGCCATGCGGGAAATGGAGCTGCATTGGGCTACACTTCGCTGTTTGAGGTGAAATAAAAGCCATAATTAGCTTATTTTTGTCTTCTGAATTCATTTCCACATTCGTTTCAGCCTGTTTATGCATCTTTCTCACTGTAAAACTGATTTGAGCATCATAATATATCAAGGACATGCCCATTGGGAGCCTTGGACCCGGCAGATGTAACCTAGTAGGGGTGAATTTCCTCATCATGTTGTTGTGTGTTTATGGTGAATTTATTCTACTGTGTATTTCAGATTCAAGATGTTAAATAGTAAATTTAATTAACATTCCCTCACACTTAAACTCATAAAAAGTTACCAAGAACACTTTACTTCACTTGCAAGACATTACAAACACTTTGCACACTTAATTTAATGGAAATGAATACTTCGAACAGCAGTACAAATACTTTCATTTTCAAATCAGATGGTATCAGAGCTAAGGATTTGAGCCTTAGGAGCTATATTTTTACTCAGCATTTGTTTTGTGCAAAGATATAGTTGATTGTTTGCAAGTTTTGATGCTTACTAGGCTTAAACTCAAGAGAGGTGAAGGACACTTGGTTAGTGCACAAAGTAATCCACAACCAATAAGGGTCAGAGATCCACCTCCAAGAGCCATAGAAGCAGCTTCAAGCATGTCTTCAAGAGAGGGAGAAGCTCTTGAAGATATCGATCCCAAGGAAGAAGAACGGGTATTCTGGAAATCTTTCTTGGACATGATTGAGATGGTGAGGATACTCTACCAAGAAAGGAATGATAGGCTTGTTGGAGAAGGGTCTAAAAACCAGAAATAAGGAGAGGGTTATTCAGGAGGAAATAAAAGTGATGACAATTCAAAGAAAGGACACGGAGGAAATGGTGATCCACCATCCCCATCTTCATCCTCTTCCTCTACATCGTCATCCTCAACTTCGGTGAATCAATCTCACAAGTCTAAAACCATTGGTAAAAGTCCATTTTTAAAGCTTTATGTCAAATTTGAGTTTCCTATGTTTAACGGTGAAGTCAATGCAGAGAAACTTGACAATTGGATCAGACAGTTGGAAGTTTACTTGAGGATACAGAACCTTCATGATGACGACACCAAGATACAATTAGCCTCGTTGAGAATGGATGGAGCAGCATTGGTATGGTGGGAAGCCAAGACCAAGGATGAAATTAAAAAACATGGTAAGATCACTTTATCATGGGCCGAATTTATTACTACAATTAAAAAGAAATTTTATCCATTAGCTCATTTACAAAAGGCTATCATGAACTGGAAAAACTTTAGACAGCTCAAGGGACAAAATGTATAAGACTACACCCAAGAGTTTAGGAGAAGAGCACTCTTATTAGGGGTAGACTTACAAAGTCAATATACTTTGCTGAATTATATAGGTCGTTTGCACAGCTACCTTAAACATACTATCCTTATGTTCAATCCTACTAGTCTAGACGAAGTTTGTGTACAAGCTACGCATTTAGAGGCTAAAGGGAAAAACACTTTTCATGAGGGTAGAAACAAGCCATTTAAGGGGAAAAACAAAGATAAAACATTTAAGGGAAAAGGAAAAAAGAATGCATTTTTCAAACAAGAGGGTGAGAAAGTGATATGTAAACATTGTTCAAGAGAAGGTCATGAAGAGAAAAATTGTTGGAAATTACGTCCCGAAAAAAGAACTTAGTTTAACAAAAACAAAGGAAAGAAGAAAATTGCAGCTACTAAAACTACACCACAAGACTTAGGTGATGATTCAGGTGACGAAACCAAAATTGTAGCCATGGGTTTGAAAAGTATGAAGGGAAAGGAAACTGAAACAAATCCAGGCACTAGTACTTCAAATTTTCATGTACAAACTCCAAATGAGGAAGAAAGAATTGAATTGTTCCATGTGAGGGTAGTCTCAAAACATACAAAAATAGACACACTTTTTGACACTAGGTCACAAGAAAATATCATATCAGAAGACTTGTTAAAATAGCTTAAACTTGAGACCAGTCCACATCCAAAGCCTTTTCTACTTGGGTGGATATGCAAGGATGCAAACTTACAAGTCTCAAGAAAGTGCATATTGCGATTCGCGATTACTGCACATTTTATTGACACAATTGAACTTGATGTACTACAGCTTGATATATCAAAAATTGTTTTGGGAAGTCCTTACTTATTTGACACGAAAGTGATCTTCCATCGCCATGAAAATAAGTATCATCTCTTTAAATATGGCAAGGAGTTCATTGTCAGAGCACATCGCAAGAAGGAAAATATAGCGATGGTAAATGCGAGATAGGTAAAAAGGCTAGTGAATTCTAGTAAGAGTTTTGTACTTCTTATGGTTAAGCCCAAGGTTGATATGAATCATGACTCATTTGAAAATTGTGATTCCAAGCTTAAATCATATTTATATGATGTAGTTGATGCACATCATGAGATGTTTCAGGAACCAACAGCTTTACCTCCTAAAAGGGAGATTCAGCATGAAATCCATTTACATCAAGATTGTCCTCTTCCTAACATAGGCATGTACTGCATGTCTATCATGGAGAATTCTGAAATCAAGAGGAAAATTAAAGACTTGTTGGACAAAGGATTCGTAAGACAAAGCACTTCGCCACGTGGGTCACCGATAGTGTTTATTCCAAAGAAATATGGAACTTCGCGCATGTGTGTGGACTTCAGGGCATTGAACAAGATAACGGTAAAGAATCGTTACCCACTCCCAAGGATAGATGACTTGTTAGATCAGCTGAAAGATGCTAAATGTTTCACTAAGTTAGACTTATATAGTGGTTATCATCAAGTTATAATTGTAGAAAGTGACATTTGAAAGACAGCACTTAAAACCAAACAGGGACTCTTTGAGTGGCTTGTTATGTTGTTTGGTTTATGAAATGCACCTGCAAATTTCATGTGGGTAATGGATGATGTCTTACGTCCTTTTCTTGATGATTTTGTTATTATCTACTTAGATGACATATTAATTTTCAGCAAGACTAGAGAAGAGCATGTCATGCATGTTAAGAAAGTGCTTGATATTTTGAAGAAAAATTAGTTGTTTCTTAAAATGTCAAAGTGTGAATTTGGAAAGACTTCTTTGGTTTATTTGGGACACATAGTAGGAGGAGGTGCTTTGAGAATTGATCCTTCTAAGGTAGAAGCCATTGTGAATTGGCCTACTCCCAAATCCATTACAGAGGTAATAATTTTTTTGGGTGTAGCTCAGTATTGGAGGAAGTTTATTTCTAACTTCTCTACCGTAGCAGCTCCTATGCATGCAATGACAAGTGTGAAGCATGCTTTCCAATGGGGAGGCAAGCAACAGAAAGCTTTTGAGTCTTTGAAAGAGAAGATAATTTCAGCTCCAGTCCTTGCATTACCGGACATGAGACAGCCATTCAAGATCCAGACTGATGCTAGTGATTACGCCATGGGTGCAATTCTCTTACAGCATGGTAAGCCTATCTCATTTCATTCTGAGACATTTAATGGTGTTGTTGTGAATTATCCTACATATTATAAGGATTTGTATGTGTTGGTACAAAGCGTCAAAAAGTGGAAACACTATTTTATGAGCAAAGAAACAGTTGTTCATACCGACCATCAGCCTTTACAGTACTTGCGGTCGCAAAGTAAATTGTAGTAGTCACGACATTTCAGATGGATGGGCTTCCTACAAAAATTTCACTTGGTAATAGGTTACAAGAAAGGTATTTACAATAATTTTTTTGATATTCTTTCAAGGCCTATTATTAGTGCTACTACCTTACTTAAGAATGGTTCTATTGTACATGAGAGCTACATAGAAAAGTATGCATCAGATGTTGATTTTAAGGATGTGTATGCTAACTTCAGTGAAGGGAATCATGTTGAGGAGAATTATTATCATTTGCATAATAATTTTTTGTTTCATATGGGCAAGTTATGTATACCATAGGGGGAGAGACTAAGCATCATGATAGAAGCTCATTCTTGTCTTATTGCTGGACATTTCAGGGTAAGAAAAACAGTGGCACATTTACAGAGGTATTGGTATTGGCCTCGCATGGTAGATAGTGTTTCACGTTTCATTAGAGGATGTTCATTATGTGCTACAATCAAGCCTAGCAATAGGAAGCTTGGTTTATATATTCCATTTCCGGTACATTCTAGACCATGGGAAAGTGTTTCTATGGATTTTTTTGGAGGTCTACCATTATCTAGAAAGCAGCATGATTATATTTATGTAGTAGTTGATAGATTCAGCAAGATGTGTATTCTTTTAGTGTGAGTCTAGTCATACTGCCATCAATGATCAAAATTTCTCTTTTGCATTTGCATATTAGGAGTCCCATACCAATAAATTTCACCATTCCGCTAGGCCATGGATTCATTGATGGTAGTGATTTTTCATCAGTTTTCCCTCATGTGAAACTTGTTGATTCTCCTCTCTATGGTCTTTAGTCATGAAGCTACTTTCACTTTGCGAGTCATGTCAGTTGGTCATAGGATGAGTCTCATTAGATTATAGGGTCTCACCATGGTCAAATTAATAAGTCAAGTGTCAATAAATATCAGCAAGGTCATGAGGAAGTCAATAAATTCAAAGTCACAGTACCTGGAAGATCGAAGAAACATTTTATTCAGTTTGATGTAATTTTCACCTCAAAACCATGTTTTGAGGTGAAAACATGATACTTTGCCTTTATTATCATTCATTATGTAATTTTATGTCAGCATATGTAATAAGTAACAATTCAGAAGCTGTTATTTCCACCAAGTCAGCACCCTGCCTTTTAGAGAAGTTTTCCATAGCGTGTTCAGCGTCAAATCATGTTCTAAGTAAATCTAGTAGAAAGAGCCTGGAAAGAGCTTTCCAACGGTATACTACACTCTTAAAACTGACTTCTGGATTGAAATTTATGCCTAAGTGAAGTAAAAAGTTCCCTATTTCCTAACTTTCCCCTTTTTCCTTTAAACTTTATATTATTAAAGTTTAATATTTTCTTTATAAATACATTTTCCCCCCTCCGATAACAAAAGTTGCATTATAAAATCAAATGCGAAATAATCAAACCACTTCCCCTCCATACCATAGGACTTTATAATAAATTTCAAAGTTTATTATAGTCCCCGCCGTTCCCAAACCACTTCCCCTCCATGCTTTGAAACATTATAATATAAGTCAAAGTTATATTATAAAACCCCACCGATACCTTCCCTTCCCTTTCCCATCGCATCGGCACATTTTATAAGCATGCCCCGATTGGCCTATCGCAAAACTCCGATGCGATTGTATTGGCCCCCTCCGATGTACATCCTGACCGTTGATCGGCCCCTCTAATCTGATGGCCCATATGCAATCGGGCCCATTGCAATCGGCGATTCCATAAAATGCAACTCTCGATTGAGCGCTCCCGATTGACATCCTCCGACTACACTCCCACCGTCGATTTGTTCATCCAATCGAACGGCTGACAAGCCATCGCGCTTATCGCAATCGGCGATTGTATATAAGACTTTGTCCCTACCCTCCTTCGCTCTTCAATGCCGGTGGACCTACGGGTCCCAGCACCTAACGTCTTCCACCCATTCATTATAAAAATCCCATTCGCCTTTGTAAATATTAAACTGTTTTTTATTTCGTTTTACATAAATAACTCGACCCCATCGCATCGGCACTTTTCATCTGTGGTTTGCTTCCGCTCCCTCTCCCGATTCCGATTGCGATATATAATCCCTGGGCCCAACTTTAAAATGCCCTCCACTCTTTCAATATAAATCACTTCGCCCCTTTTTAACAGCGCCGCAAACCTTTTATATTCGTTTTTCACCCATCATACCTTTGGTTTGTTGTATTACCCCATCGGGCCTTGCTAATCGCATCGGAAATTTTTGCCTTCGTTCAAACACGTCTGCCCCTATCCCTCTGATCGTCGATTGCGATGACACCGCCACATATTATATTACAATGGTTTATATTATGTTATGTCCCACCTCCACGGCTTTGCGATTGCGATTATAATATAGACCCCACCTCCTTTCCCTTCCCTTTTTCCCATTCAAAAAATTAATTTTTCCTTTCACAAAGGTATATAGTTTCATTCTATTTTATTTCAACAGCATTTTATTAAAAATTCAGTGTTCTTAAAACAAATAACGGAAAGCTAAGCGAAATTCAAAGGCCGAGAAGCTTATATAAAACAGAGATTGCTATAGCAGCAGCAAAGTAGGAAATCTGTTTTCGGATTACCTATTTTTTTCATCCATGTATAACAGTGAATTTTCAAAGGGTTAAAATGTATTGTTGTTCCTTATTTTTAGAGGCAAATTGTTGGTTCTCTTTGCCATATTCAGATTTCAGTTATGAGTTGTTAAACAGCTCCCTCTTTTCGTGGATCTATGTTCCCACATTTCAGCTTATTTAATGTAATTGTAAATCATTTGTAAATCAGTCTGTAACTCAGAAGTAGGGGAATAGTGTGGAAAAGAAAGTTTTGCGCTCCACTGTATAGTTTGACAGGGAAATAATAAGAGATGCAACTCTGATTTGTGGGATCCATGTGGTCTGAGATTTAGCATTTTTTTCTCTTTTTTGTGTTCATATGTAAATTGTTATGTTTCACCTCTCATCCATCAACATTTCCTTTTGAATGCTTTCAAGATAGAAAGGTAGAATCCATTTTTATGCTCTGCCTTGGGAAATCATTCATACTCTGTGTTTTTCTTCTGTTTGAAAAGGATCCATTTATTGTGCCCTTTTCAGCTCCTCACCAGTCTTTCCATTTCATCCTTATTTAAACCTTAATTGTTAAATTTTCTGCCTACCTTGCCCCATGAAATACCCTGTATCCTAATTTAATTCCCAGTTTAATATTGTCCCATTTTATCTTACACATCCCTGAAAATTCATTCATTTTATTAAAACCTTTTTCCATCATTATACCTAGCCTAATATCAGATCATTATTGTATTTTGTTGAATATCCTTTTCACGGAGAGAGCCCTCTCCTGTCCTTGTAGGGCTAGCTACAAGGCTGAGCGTGGTTTAGTTGTTACCATGTTTTTCCCTTTTCAGCCTGGGGTTCAGATCAGGTGTTAACATAACATCTCTGGTGACCATACTGGGGAATTTTTCGATCTAACTGTTTGCGAGGTTATATTCTCGGCACTGAACGTGTTTATTCTGTTTTCAAAGGAAAATCATAGTCAAGCCCCGTGTGAAATACGAGTATTGTAAACCTCTGTCTAAGGCTTAATCTTGGTTATATAAAACGCGACAAAATCTTCGGAAAATCTCTCTTATTAAATTAAAGAGCTTTATTCATTGCCAGCAGAGTAAATATCAGTGGGACCCAGCCATCAGTTAACGCGAAGAGTTAAGTGATAAACCGCATTGTTAAGCCACAGTTAAAGCACGATTTAATTACCACCAGCGGGTTTCGGGAAACCATACCACCTTCATCACGCCGCTTTGGGCCCAGAGCAAAACAAATTCAAAAAAAATGTGATCCAGTGAGATTAGGGCACGTCATCTCCCCAATACCGCCCATATCGCGCAATTTTTCTGGGTTAAACTTCGGCCTTTGAAAAAACACAATATTCGCGAGGATCGTCCGATCTGGAGAACCTTGGATCTAATGGAAATCGCGCGCTAAAGAGCACGAGCGATAATTCGAGGTCTGATTCGGCGGTTTTACATTATTTAATATTTATTTTATTTATAAAAAAGCCGAAAAATGGATTCGTGGGGCCCCTGCCGAATCAAATGTATGCCGCGTTTGGTAGAATAAATGGGTTTTATGTTATAAGTTCGAAGGTTTATGTTTTTAAAGGAAATCGCGCCATTGTAGGATTCGCTTAAGTATTTTTAAGTGTATTCCCTATGTCCCATTAAACTGTAAAGATTTGCTCGTGAGGTCTGAATATTATTGCAAGCGAACATTGTCAAAGCACATTGGAAGGAAATACAATTTCAAGCACTTTTTCCAAAGTCATAATGGTATCAGAGCATCACCCCAGTAATATCTTCCCTGGTAAAGAATGATAGAGTATCATATATGAATGTTGATGGTGAACAACAATCAGATGCATATGAAGGCTGAATTTTTCACCTGGCGACTCCAACTTAATGTAAAGACTCCACCGGAGGACCGACTCTTTCTGCAGGAAAATGGAAGGATCTTACACAAAGTTCAGGTATTCAAAGTGGAATGGTATTCAGGATCTAATCTTCTTTCTTGTAAATTACTTGTTTGCTTTTCCTGAAGTTGTCCTGAAAGTTTTTCAGAATTTGTTGCATGACAAAGGTGACCAAAACCTTGGTTCTACCTATTCAAAAAGTATAAATGCTGATGTTTCTTTTGATCTTGGCGTCTGTCCTTTTTCCAAATCTTATGATGAGCCTAAAGAGACAAAGACTCATCCTCTAGATCCTGTATATACTCCTAGACCTTCCATAATCCTGGATAGATATAAACCTCTCATCTTACCTCCTATACTCCATGCTTTCCCTGCAAATTATTACCTTTATTTGCTGAGGTTTGATGGTGAATGTAACAACATCAATGCTAAACAGCATGTGCATAATGTTGAGACTTTCCTAGACCTTTTTGAAGTTGATGAAGAGGATGTCAGTATTAGGCTTTTTGCTCTTTCTTTGCAAGGAAAAGTCAAGAGTTGGTTCAAAACCCTGCCTTATGCGAGCATCTTAGATTTCCAGCAGTTCGTCAAAGTCTTCCTCAACAGATGGGTGGTCAAACAAAACCCTTTCCTGATTTTAGAAGAATATGCCCAGCTAAAAAGACAGTTAGGGGAGACAGTACAACAATTTTCTGCCAGGTTCAATCGAGTCTATTATTCAATACCTGCAGATATAAGACCTCCTCCTGGCTTAGCTCTTTTACATTACCGGGGCGCTTTTTATCCAGAAATGGAGTTTCAGCTGAGAGAAATAAACTTAGCAACACTTGAAGAAATACAGAACAGTGTAGTAGATGTAGAAGCTAATCTGTTGATCAAAAGAGCAAAGCTGAAGGAAGAAGAAAAGAAGAATGTTGCAGAGCACCTGACACCTTCAGAGGTAAAACTTGACCTTTTGGTAAGCGCAGTGGAAAAAATCATGCGAAAAATCACTACAATAAATGAATATAATGTTCAAGAACAAATGGCTCATCCGAAACATTCTCTTTCTTATCCCAGTTTTCGTCGATCTAACAATGACTGTGTTATAGAACATCTCGGAGAAGAGAGATCCGTTAATATGACATGTATGCTCGATGATATGTTTTATGTTGGTGATTTGCCAAAGTTTGATCAATACGATGATGATGATTATGTTTTCCAAACAAAAGCTAATCTTGCAGAGCAATCGACAGCTGGTTTATGGGAGGAAGTTTAGTTTCAACAGCTTGAAAACAGTAATCATCCTATACATATCATTTAGGATAGTGATGAAGGAAGTCTAGAAAATATGGAAGTAAGTGGGGAATCTCTGCCTCTCTGTTTCGCTTCAATTCAATTCATCAAAGATAACTTTCATGCAATTAGAAGTCAACAATCCCTCAATTCTAATGTTGAGGTTGAGACAGATAGTGAAATTCCTGGGCAAGTCATCAATGAGAAATCTTCTCCTGAAACGATTAATGGAATCATTTGTGATATAAAATCCTCCCTAGCTCCATATTTGCAGCCACCAAACCCAATTGAAGGTCAAATTACAGATAAAGGCTTGGAAGCTGAAACATGATCTAATGATGCAAGATGATTCGGTACCTTTATGTTTTGAAGAATTTCAGTTCTTAAAGAAAAATTTTCATAATATCTCTAAAGAGAAAGATGAGCAGTCTGTAGAGTGTCATGCAATCTCATTAAAATCAATAGATACATCGCAGCAGTATTTCCAAGTTTTTTATGACCCTATAGCTCATGCATTGGATGATGGTTGCTATAAAACTCCTTCTCCATTGGCTAACCATGTGTCAAAAAAGAGTGTTGACAGTGACTTTATTTGAAAGCCAACTTCATTGTCTTGTTCAGCAGGCATTTCAATACCAATCTCATATCAAGGTTTGCATTCATATGAGGAGACTAATGAAGAAGACTTTTGTTTTGTTTGGGATCATCAGCAGAGATTGTTTATTTACGAATTTCAGGATCCTTTTGTCAACCTGCTGCAATCATCAGAGAAAGACAGCACAGATGTCAGGAAAATGTTAATATCAAGGTATGAATATTACCTGGAGCATAGCAGTGATGTGTTAATGGAAATCAATAGCTATTTTTATGAATACTCTTTCGCAGCATTCTTGAGGTCATCCAGTCAACTCATGCTTTGCAAGTTTATCAAGATTCAACTTGATTTCAAGTTTCCATGGGAGTTGCCTTTCAATTCTTCTCTCTACTTTCTCATTAGAAAGCACCTCGAGAGAATTCAAATAGCAGCCAGGATGCTTACATGGTTGCATTAGTTGTTCCAATTCACTTGATCTGGCGATGAATAGAACAATTAGAGTAGGTCTGATGAATAAGCTCAATTATGAGTATCCTTCCAGTTTTTCAATTATGATTTATTCATGTCTTAAGTCAGTTTGGTTTTGAGTTAGAGTCAGTCTGCATTTTTCAGCATTTTTGACTCCATGCCCAATGGATAAGGCTACTTGGTCTACGGTATTCTTGGCACCTCCAAGGAGCTACCATCCCCATTGGAGCCAATGTTAGTGTCAGTCTAGTCATACTGCCATCAGTGATCAAAATTTCTCTTTTGCATTTGCATATTAGGAGTCCCATACCAATAAATTTCACCATTCCACTAGGCCATGGATTCATTGATGGTAGTGATTTTTCATCAGTTTTCCCTCATGTGAAACTCGTTGATTCTCCTCTCTATGATCTTTAGTCATGAAGCTACTTTCACTTTGCGAGTCATTTCAATTGGTCATAGGATGAGTCTCATTAGATTATAGGGTCTCACCATGGTCAAATTAATAAGTCAAGTGTCAATAAATATCAGCAAGGTCATGAGGAAGTCAATAAATTCAAAGTCACAGTACCTGGAAGATCTAAGAAATATTTTATTCATTTTGATGTAATTTTCACCTCAAAACCATTTTTTGAGGTGAAAACATGATACTTGGCCTTTATTATCATTCATTATGTAATTTTATGTCAACATATGTAATAAGTCACAATTCAGAAGCTGTTATTTCCACCAAGTCAGCACCCTGCCTTTTAGAGAAGTTTTCCATAGCATGTTCAGCTTCAAATCATGTTCTAAGTAGATCCAGCAGAAAGAGCCCGGAAAGAGCTTTCCAACGGTATACTACACTCTTAAAACTGACTTATGGATTGAAATTTATGCCTAAGTGAAGTAAACAGTCTCCTATTTCCTAACTTTCCCATTTTTCCTTTAAACTTTATATCATTAAAGTTTAATATTTTATTTATAATACTTTTTCCCCCCTTCGATTACAAAAATTGCATTATAAAATCAAATGCGAAATAATCAAACCACTTCCCCTCCATACCATAGGACTTTATAATAAATTTCAAATTTTATTGTAGTCCCCGCCATTCCCAAACCACTTCCCCTCCATGCTTTGAAACATTATAATATAATTCAAAGTTATATTATAAAACCTCGTCGATACCTTCCCTTCCCTTTCCCATCACATCGGCACATTTTATAAGCGTGCCCTGATTGGCCTATCGCAAAACTTTGATGCGATTGTATTGGCCTCCTCCGATGTACATCCTGATCGTTGATCGGCCCCTCTAATCCGACGGCCCATATGCGATCAGGCCCATCGCAATCGGCGATTCCATAAAATGAAACTCCCAATTGAGTGCTCCCGATTGACATCCTCCGACTGCACTCCCGCGGTCGATTTTTTCATCCAATCGAACGGCTGACAAGCCATCGCGCTTATCACAATCGGTGATTGTATATAAGACTTTGTCCTTGCCCTCCTTCGCTCTCCGATGCCGATGGACCTATGGGTCCCACCACCTAAATTCTTCCTCCCATTGATTATAAAAATCCCATTCGCCTTTGTAAATCTTAAACTATGTTTTATTTCGTTTTACATAAAGAACTCGACCCCATCGCTTATCCCATCACATCGGCACTTTTCATCTGTGCTTTGCTTCCGCTCCCTCTCCCGATTCCGATTGCGATGTATAATCCCTGGGCCCCACTTTAAAAATCCCTCCACTCTTTCAATATAAATCACTTTGCCCCTTTGTAACAGCGCCAAAAACCTTTTATATTCGTTTTTCACCCATCATACCTTTGGTTTGTTGTATTACCCCATCGAGCCTTGCTAATCGCATCGGAAATTTTTGCCTTCGTTCAAACACGTCTACCCCTATCCCTCCGATCGTTGATTGAGATGACACCGCCACATATTATATTACAATGGTTTATATTATGTTATGTCCCACCTCCACGACTTTGCGATTGCGATTATAATATGGACCCCACCTCCTTTCCCTTCCCTTTTTCCCATTCAAAAAATTAATTTTTCCATTCACAAAGGTATATAGTTTCATTCTATTTTATTTCAACATCATTTTATTAAAAATTCAGTGTTCTTCAAATAAATAATGGAAAGCTAAGCGACAGTCAAAGGCCAAGAAGCTCATATAAAACAGAGATTGCTACAGCAGCAGCGAAGTAGGAAATTTGTTTTCGGGTTACCTATTTTTTTTCATCCATGTATAACAGCGAATTTTCAAAGGGTTAAAATGTATTGTTGTTCCTTATTTTTAGAGGCAAATTGTTGGTTCTCTTTGCCATATTCAGATTTCAGTTCTAAGCTGTTAAACAGCTCCCTCTTTTCGTGGATCTATGTTCCCACATTTCAGCTTATTTAATGTAATTGTAAATCATTTGTAAATCAGTCTATAACTCAGAAGTAGGGGAATAGTGTGGAAAAGAAAGCTCTGTGCTCCACTGTATAGTTTGACAGGGAAATAATAAGAGATGCAGCTCTGATTTGTGGGATCCATGTGGTATGAGATTTATCATTTGTTTCTCTCCTTTGTGTTCATATGTAAATTGTTATGTTTCACCTCTCATCCATCAACATTTCCTTTTGAATTCTTTCAAGATAGAAAGGTAGAATCCATTTTTATGCTCTGCCTTGGGAAATCATTCATACTCTGTGTTTTTCTTCTGTTTGAAAAGGATCCATTTATTGTACCCTTTTCAGCTCCTCACCAGTCTTTCCATTTCATCCTTATTTAAACCTTAATTGTTAAATTTCTTGCCTACCTTGCCCCACGAAATACCCTGTATCCTGATTTAATTCCCAGTTTCATATTGTCCCATTTTATCCCGCACATCCCTGAAAATTCATTCATTTTATTAAAACCTTTTTCCATCATTATACCTAGCCTAATATCATATCATTATTGTATTTTTTTTAATATCCTTTTTAGGGAGAGATCCCTCTCCTGTCCTTGTAGGGCTAGCTACAAGGCTGAGCGTGGTTTAGTTGTTACCCTGTTTTTCCCTTTTCATCCTGGGGTCCAGATCAGGTGCTAACATATTCTTATGCCATGTAATAAATCTATAACTGCTAAACAAACTGCTGATTTATATTTTCAACATGTATGGGTTCATTATGGCTTGCCTACTTCTATTGTTAGTGACAAGGATTCTAGATTTGTTAAATTTTTGGTCCAATCTATGGAAGATGATGGACACCAAGTTGAAGAAGAGTATTGCTTTCCATCCACAAACAGATGACCAAATAGAGGTAGTGAACAGAACCATTGTACATCTTTTGAGAGGTTTTTTCCGCAAGCATCCCAAGCTTTGGGATGAGCACTTGCATTACATTTAGCATGCTTACAACCGGGCCAAGCACTCTTCTACAAATACTTCACCTTTTGAAGCTTGCTTTGGGTATTTGCCTAAGTCACATTTATATTTCATTCTTGAGAAGGATGTGGCCATTGATGGGCATAGTGACATTGACAAAGCTCGCATGTTCATTGAAAGAATTCAGCTCATACATCATCAGGTTCAAGAACAGCTTGAAAAAAGTCAAGGCAAGTACAAGGAGAGGCATGATAAACACAGAGTTGATCATAAGTTTCAAGAAGGAGATGAGGTATGGCTGCATATTAGTAAGGAAAGAATTCAAGGAGAAGGTAAAAATTTGAAGCCTATTCGTTATGGTCCATTCAAGATCCTTAAACAAGTTGTAAATAATGCTTTTCAACTAGATTTTCCTTCATATATGCAAATGTATTCCGTTGTGAATGTGGAAAATTTACGTTTGTATGAATCTCCTTTAATTTTTTATTATGAAAGTGAAATTCAGCTGCCATCCATAGAGGATTTATTGCCAGAAATTTTGGATGAGCTGAAAGAGGATTCTATCCTTGACAGAAGGACACGCACTTCGAGGAGGGGAAATGTTGATTATGTTCGGGTTGGTCTTAAAGGCAGAAAACTGAGTAAGGAAAAGTGGATTGAGATGGAAAAGGTGAGGGATCTGTACCCTCATCTTCTTAACAGGTAATTGAAGGCTTTTGGGGTCCAAAAGCTTCCCAATGGGGAGGTGTGATCAGGTGATCATGTCCATGAGGAAAAAAATACTCAAAATTGGAACTGCTCAGAATTGGTTGCAAATTGAACGATCTGATAGGCCTCGTCACTATTATTCTGGCACCATGAATGGGACCCAAATACGATGTCGTATGAGGAAGATATTGAAGTTTTAAAACACCCAATAACCTTCAAAACAGGACTTTTGAACTTAGAAATTTTGTCATCTTCAAAAAAAAAAAAATATTGGCAAAAAAATTTCATTTTTTCAGCTTTTTGGTGGCCTATCATAGGGTGCCATGTGGCCTTCCCGGAGGCTACCACGTGGCCCCAGGCCAAAGGTTTATGATTGTTTGAAAATTGGTGTTGATTGGCAAACCGACTCGAGTTGAACATGTTTGGGTCAGTCAAGCATGACCCGACCCGAATGTTCATGGGTCACCCTAAACGCAAACCCGTGTAGCACTGAACACGAAAGGGTCATTTGGGTGGAGGTCAACCCGACCGGCACACAAACGGGTTAGCAGTCGGGTCGACAGCGGGTGGTGCTGAACGGAGGTTGGGCAGAAGTGGGTTAAGCCCCTATGGAGTCGGCCCCTATCCATGCGACCTCCAACGAAGAACTGTGGTCTAAGCCCAATGATCCGGTGGATTTTTGTTAAGCCCTCAGGGCTAAGAGTTGTATCCCCCGCAACCTCGCACCAGGACCAAGGGCAAAACTTTAACTGCCAGCGTAAACGGTTGCCGGAGATTCTGCATGTGACCGCGCTTCTAACTGGTAGTTAAATTTATTATAGCCCCTAAATTAGCATGTGGTTCTGCCTGTTAGACCGATTCGACTATTTTGGCAGGACTAACTGGAAGTTAGCCAATTTTAGTGGAGGATTTCTAGTGCCACTGGGAAAAATACAGTTTGGATCATAACTTTCACCATATTTGACCAAATTAGACAAAATTTTAGTCAATTTTGAGTATTATGAGCATTATGGAGCCATTGGAATAGGTTACAGAGCCAACAGAGGTGTTTTTCAACCATTTTTGCTTCAGGGAAGCTTGGAGAGCCATTAGGGCCATGAGGGAAATGGAGATGCATTGGGCTACACTTCACAGTTTGAGGTGAAATAAAAGCCATACTTAGCTTATTTCTGTCTTCTAAATTCATTTCCACAATTTTTTCAGCATGTTTAGGCTTCTTTCTCACTGTAAAACTAATTTGAGCATCATAATATATCAAGTACATGCCCATTGTGATCCTTGGACCCGACAGATGTAGCCTAGGAGGGGTGAATTGCCTCATCATGCTGTTGTGTGTTTATGGTGAAGTTATTCTACTGTGTATTTCAGATTCAAGATGTTAAACAGTAAATTTAATTAACATTCCCTCACACTTAAACTCATAAACAGTTACCAAGAACACTTTTCTTTACTTGCAAGACATTACAAACACTTTGCACACTTAATTTAATGGAAATGAATACTTTGAACAGCAGTACAAATACTTTCATTTTTAGATCAGTTGTCATGATTATAATAAGGGAAATCAAAGTCTCTGCCCAAAACTGACCCTCTATTTTATGTGTTACACTTCAATCTCTGTTGGTCTGACCACTAGTCACTGAAAAATTGATGCATCGCCCACTGTCCATGTCCTTTTTTTTGCTCTCTCCACTATCTGCTACTGCACTATGTGCTACTTTTCTGGTGATCTGAAGAACCTCTCTCTCAAACCATCCATGTTCTACAGTTAGAACACGACTGCATTTGAAGTACTAAGAGTATTAAGGATCTGTCTCTTGTGCTCGCGGATACCTGAAAAATAACCATGAGGGAGAGTTTCCTCGAGGGAAGACTTATGAAATCCATTGTCAGGGTGATCTATGGCTGATATTTACCTCAACATCACTCCTTTGTGACATATCTTACCGCTAAGGGTGCCCCCAAGAGCAGTAAGTGGTTTCTTCCATACCACAACTCTGCGGTAAGTGAGTGAGAGCAGGTGAGCGAGCGTCCTTCTTAGCATTCCACGTCATCTCTCCTCACACCACCTCACCTACCCTTTCCATGTCACCTGCCACATTTTCCACCTCTTCATCCTTCTATTCTCCTTTTTCATCATCATCATAACTTTGTTTTTCACGCTTCCCCGTCTATAAAACCCCATTTTTGCCAAATTTTTTCATTTGAACCATTGTTTTCATGCTAGTTTTTTTTGTCTTCAATAACATCAACTATGTCACAAAATTGTTTGCAAACTCACTAGGTATTTAGACAAATCACAAACACTCTGCAAATTTTAAAAGAAATTATAAATTTATAAGAAAGCTATTATATCTAGTTCCTCAACTCAAATTCCTCTCATGGACATGGAGCATGATATATTTTACCATGTTTGTCCACTTAATTTGATGTAAGTTCGTCAGAGTGTCCTTGTTAACAAGATTGAGTAATAAATATCATCTAGAATGGTCAAGTCGGGTTTGGTCTCTGGAATTGTTCCTCAAACATATATTTTCCCAGAGTTTGTTAGTTGGTTGACTTCGTCCTTGTACCCACAAAGATGGTATGTCATGAACTCACTCGGAGAAAACATTTTGCAAGTTTCTTCATTATTAATTCGACAAACCTTTGATTTTCCTTAATCTTATAATTATACCTCTTTCTCTGATGAAATCCTCTTGTCAAATTTTCAAAACCTATCAGTGGAATATAGGAAAAATTTGTACATCCATATTTTCCTCCAAGTGCATCCCTCCCTTCTTAGTCAACCCAGTTCCCCATACCTTGTTTTTCTGAGAATGCAAAACTTGTTTTGAAAATAATTGTCAGAATTTTGGAAATAGATGAAACCTTATTAGTAGATGATCAAGCTATAGGATTGGTTCATTTGATTTTGCAACTTGATGCGGTGTTGTATATTCCAGCCTTTTGGGAGCATGAAATTAATTCACAAGTTCTCAATTCCAGTGTTGTTGGATGTTTTAGGCTTCCTTATTTATTGGTATAGATCTTCTTGTATGTGCATGTTTATAAATTTATGTCCCTGTGTCTTAATATTGTGGATGTAAACAAGAAAAAGTAAATAGTGGTCAATTGGACTAACCTAGTCAAGAATAAGCCAAACAATGAGAGATTTTATTATTACATTGCTTGCTTCATGTCCATTGTGTATAGAAATTTCAATAATTTTGATCCTCCCATAATCTTACTAAAGTCTCAATCTTTGTTGCAAATGAACAAAGATTTGAAATTTGGGGACTGGTTTTTATGTGAAGATTATGTATAAAATAGATTTTATGGAGTAGAGATTCTACCATATAGGTTCCCTTATTTTGTGACTATGAGGATATTTGCATTAGAATTCATAAAAAAAAAATTTAATGTGGATCAAATACACTTTGTTCAAGCAAGAAATGATTTCTTATTCAAATTTCTGAGGATTGGTGGCATATTTATTGCTAAAAATAGACAAATAGTTCAGGAGTATGAAAATATGTTTCAAATAAGAATGTATTTCGGAATAATCACATCATTACGATTGGGTCAACATTTCGAACCAACTAATGTGGTTCATCCTCGGGACAAAGGTGAAAAAACCAATCAAATCTATAGAATAAATAGCAAGGATGCATTAGGGTCCAAAGTTAGTCGTTAGGAAATATGAGCGAAAATCAGAACCACTGATGCATCCCTATGGTGTTTTAGAAACATATGATCGAATTTTTTCTTAGCAACTTGTAGTCAAACTCGTTTAAACTGATGAGCTTTATCAGCAAATTCCCTTCTATATAGGGTTATAATGTTCTATCTTAGACTTTTGTGATCCATATATCAAATGAGAATGTCTTTTGGATAATCACATCATTAAGATTGGGGAAACATTTCGAACCAACTAATGTGGTTCATCCTCAGGACAAAGGTGAAAAAAACCAATCATATATAAAGAATAAATAGAAAGGATGCATCAGGGTCCAAAGTTAGTTGTTAGGAAATACGAGTGAAAATTTGAACCACTGATGCATCGATACAGTGTTTTATAAATGTAAGATCATATTTTTTCTTAGCAACTTTTGGTCGAGCTCGTTCAAACTAACGAGCTTTGTGAGCCAATTCCCTTCTTTGTAGGGTTATAATGTTAGATATTAGACTTTTGTGATCCATATTGAAAATGAGAATGTATTTAGGAATAATCACATCATTAGGATTGGATCGACATTTCGAACCAACAAATATGGTTCATCCTCGAGACAAAGGTGAAAAAAAAAATTCTATATAATAAATAACAAGGATGCATCAAGGTCCATAGTTAGTTATTAGGAAAACCGAGCGAAAACCAAAACCACTGATGCATCCCTACAGCATTTTAGAAATGTAAGATAAGATTTTTTCTTAGCAAATTGTAGTCGAGCTCATTAAAACTGACAAGCTTTATCAACCAATTCCCTTGCGTGTAGGGTTATAATGTTAGATCTTAGACTTTTGTGATCCATATTGAAAATGACAATGTCTTTTAGAATAATCACATCATTAGGATAGGGTCGACATTTCGAACCAACTAATGTGGTTCAGCCTCGTGAAAATGGTGAAAAAAATAAATCAAATCTATAAAAAGAATAGCAAGGATGCATCAGCGTCCAGAGTTAGATGTTAGGAAATATGAGCGAAAATTGCAACCATTGATGCATCCCTACAGCATTTTAGAAACATAAGATCAGATTTTTTCTTATCAACTGGTAGTCGAGCTCATTCAAACCGTTGAGCTTTATCAGCGAATTCCCGAGTTATAATGTTTAATCTGAATTTGGAAAAACTAGTTTGTTGTGTTAGATTACTCATCAGTATAAAAGAAAAGTGCTTGAGGATTGTGTCAAATAGAAAGTTTATGAGAGGGTTTATGTGTCAAATTTGTTTGTATTTTATGAGAAATTCATGAAGAAAATTAGCTTTAAAAACACATAAACATCAAAATAAATTGCAGGAAATAATCACCACACAACACACATTACACAGCATTGATAAAGGAGTTCACCCCTCCTAGGCTACCTCTCCTTGGAGCAGCTTCAATGGCTTGGTCTCTTTGATTATTTGAGCAAATTTTTGAGTACAGACATTTCCTGAGCTCTGATGACTCTCAAACCTGCTCCAAATTTTTTAGAATATCCAAAAATTCGAGGATAGACTCTTTATAAGCCCAATTTGGTCGAAATTTGCTCAAGTTATGGTCTCATCAATTTTTCCTAGGAAAGCTCCTCTAAAACTGGAGCAACTCTAGTTAACTCTGCCAGAAATAGAGATCCTGTCGAAATTGGTGGACTCTGCCAACTTAAACCGCATGGATATACTTTCATTAACAGGATATTAGTGGTGGTTAGCGCTAATTAAGCATGGTTATCCACTAACCCGGTGCTTAGCCTTAATCTTGGATTAGCGCATATTTAAATATGTTTAAGGGTTAATTAACCTATGGTTTAGCACTTTAAACCTTTGCTTTGAATGGAGCTCCCGCCGTTTGGTTATATGTTTTGGTCTTACGCGATGGGGGTTGGCCCCCTTTCCTCCCGCCATGCAACACTACCAAAAATAAAACAAAGGCGAAGTAATAGTATGTTAATAACTTCTCGTGTAATGGAGTGGTAAGCTATGGCGCTAGAAGTGGGTAGGACGCAGGATCGAACCCCGATGCCTCCATAAAAAAAAATCAATAGTGAAAGGGGCACATGGTAGCCTTCGGGCTTGCCACCTGTCCTCACCTCATTGGTCCAACCCAAACCAACGAAAATTTTCCATGTAGCCTAGAAATTCGGGCCAACCACAAGCTGAAAAGTGTCAGCACACCACTAGTTGGAAAAAAACCCATTTTGACCAAAAATTGACCCCTCTGATCCTATTTGATTTTATTTTTTAAATTCGCATGTTTGGCAAAGCGAACAGCAAGCTCTAACTTTCTCATACGGAGCCGGTATTTGATGAAATGAAGTGTGACGTATTCAGGGAAACGAACACTTCGCAGATGGTTTAGTTTCGAGTGATTCTGAGCACTTTCAATTTTTAGCAAATGTTTGCCCCCAATTCAGTTTTTGAGCAATGTTAGATATTTGAATTTTTTCACCGTCTTGCAAATGAGAATTTCTTTTAGAATAATCACATCATTAGGATTGGGTCGACGTTTCAAACCAACTAATGTGTTTCATCTTCAGGACAAAGGTGAAAAAACCAATCAAATCTATAAAATAAATAGCAAGGATGCATCAAGATCCAGAGTTAGCCGTTAGGAAATACGAGCGAAAACCAAAACCACTGATGCATCCATGCAGCATTTTAGAAACGTAAGACCATATTTTTTCTTAGCAACTTGTAGTGAAGATCGTTCAAATTGATGAGGTTTATTAGCCAATTCCCTTCGATGTAGGGTTATAATGTTAGATCTTAAACTTTTGTGATCCATATTGAAAATGAGAATGTATTTTATAATAATCACATCATTAGGATTGGGTCGATGTTTCGAACCAACTAATGTGGTTCATCCTCAGGAAAAAGGTGAAAAACAAATTAAATATATAGAATAAATAGCAAGGATGCATCAGGATCCAGATTTAGCCGTTAGGAAATACGAGTGAAACACAGAACCACTGATGTATCCCTACAACATTTCAGAAACATAAGATATTATTTTTTCTTATCAACTTGTAGTCGATCTCATTCAAACTAATGAGATTTATCATCCAATTCCCTTCCTTGTAGGGTTATAATGTTAGATATTAGACTTTTGTGATCCATATTGCAAATGAGGGTGTCTTTCAAAATAATCACATCATTAGGATTGGGTTGACGTTTCGAACCAAATATTGTGGTTCATCCTCAGGAGAAAGGTAAGAAAACCAATCAAAACTATAGAATAAATAGCAAGGACTCGTCAGGGTCCAGAGTTAGCCATTAGGAAATACAAGCAAAAATCGAAACCAATGATGCATCCCTACAACGTTTTAGAAACGTAAGATCGGATTTTTTCTTAGAAATTTGTAGTCGTGATCATTCAAACTAACGATCTTTATCAGCCAATTCTCTTCCATGTAGGGTTATAATGTTAGATCTTAGATTTTTGTGATCCATATTGCAAATGATAATTTCTTTTGGAATCATCACATCATTAGGATTGGGTCAAAGTTTCAAACAAACTAATGTGGTTCATCCTCAGAAAAAAGGTGAAAAAACCAATTAATTATATAGAATAAATATCAAGGATGCATCAGGGTCCATAGTTAGATGTTAGGAAATATGAACGAAAACTGGAACCACTGATGCATCCTTACAACGTTTTAGAAACGTAAAATTGGATTTTTTCTTAAAAACTTATAGTCGAGCTCATTCAAACTGACGAGCTTTATCAGCCAAATTCCCTTCCGTGTAGGGCTATAATGTTAGATCTTAGAAAATATCTGATCTTACATTTCTAAAATACTGTAGAGATGCATCAGTGGTTTCGATTTTCGCTTGTATTTCCTAACGACCAACTCTAGACCCGGATGCATCCTTGTTATTTATTCTATAGATTTGATTTTTTTTTTCACCTTTTTCATGAGGATGAGCCACATTATTTGATTGAAAACGTCTACTCAATCCTAATGATGTGATTATTCTTAAATATATTCTCATTTGCAAAATGGATCACAAAATTATAAGAGCTAAAAATATGTTTCAAGCAATGAATTTCCAACGGGGAGATAAATTGCACTATGATCCACATCAAATTACCTCAAAGAGGATATTAGAAATTTATTGTGCACCATATACACATGAACCAAATCTTGAACTGGAAAAGTTAGCAAATGGTGGCTTGGTTGAGACACAAGGAAGCATGGAAGTTGAAACTCCTCTCCCCACAGAAAAAGGATTGAAAAGAAGTCTTGCAGATGTCATTCTTCTTGAGGGAGAAAGTTATCAAAGTAGTAAAAATCCAAGAACACAATGAGGTGAAACTGAAATTGAACATCTCATTGAGAGACGTTCTAGTGAAGTTGGTTTTCAGTTGCAACTTGGAGGAATGAAATATATACCATCATCCCCGATTCCTTGTGAGGAAGAGCATAGTTCTCTGAATCTACTGAAATTTACTTATGAGAATATTGGAGAGAGAAATAAGAAGATAAAGGCCAATACTATCACACAATTGGAAGTTCAATCTATATATGTTTATCAACCCAAACTTATTTCAGCGATGGATTTGGAAAGAAATCATTTGAAGTTCTCCTTTACACATCCTTTTTCATATTCCATCTCTTATGGAGTTGATTTTAGGACAGTCAGTTTGTCTGTAAACACAAAGTATATTCCATTGCGATACAAGATAAATTTGCACAGGCATATAGGAGAATCAATATAAAGTGATCTCAGCAAATCATCATTGGCGGCAAGTAAAATAATGGCCTTGTTTGGAAAGGTAATTGATCAGCTGAAATTGGAGAGAGATAATTCTCAAGCTCTTCATACTCAAAATGAAGAATTTAGTAAGTTTATAATTAAGCTCGTGGTAAATCCAGAGGACAAAGTAGTTTTTCAAGCTTTGATCCAAAGTGCATAGTCTAACATCCAAACTTTGAGAAGGGAATTAAAATGTCTTGCCACATAGCATGTTCTAGCCCTAAATTTGGCCCAAACTAAGAAATAAAAGGAGTTTTTAACTCATGAATTAGTTGAAATAAATAAGGAGGTAGAAGCTCTCAAGGAGCTCACTGCATATTTACAACAGAAAATAGATAAACATATATCACAATTATGGTGCAACCAGACTCTGAATATCCCACTGAAAAACTCACCAGAGTTATGAAAGAGCTGAAATTTCCAGAAGATGGGTTGAATAAAATACATAAGACTTTAGATGATACAAAGGAGTGTTTGAAGCATAAGGAGAGACAATTAAACATGACCAGAAGTGTGTGTGAAAGTGGATTTCATTGTGTGTAATGTGGAGGTGTGGAGTGCAGAGGTGGATTTCATTATGCGTAATGTGGATGTGCGGAAGAGGGAATAACGATAGATTGTTGAAATGGAGCATTCTCGAATAATGACAAAATGTGAACCCCGCACTGCCTTCATCAATTAATTATCAATAGAGGTAGGAACTATGTTTCGTTGCAATTATTAGTCTTGTTTAGTTATAGTTATCAGTTATATATTGCAGTAAATTTAGAAATAATATTTTATTGTGCAAAGAGGCATATTTTACAATCCAATATGAGGGTGGCATGTGATTATGTCTATGCTCAATGTGGAATTAATAAGTGCCCCTTTAAAATAAAATCCAAATATACTCTAAATGAAAAATAATAATATATGTTATAAAAAACATAACCAAATATACATATTTTGTTAGTTTTAATAAAAATCGTTATAAAAAATTAATAATCCTACTCTCATTGTGATCACTCAGTTCATTGTTAATATCACAACCTTATATCCTCGATGGGGGTGAGGAACTAGGCACACGAGGCACCACGTGGTCCATAATGGTTAACATTTGGCGACCGGGTGGAGGATAATCCTCCCCATCCTCTCATATCACCTGGTGTACAGGAGCGAATAATGGTGTCTATGTGAAATCCTTTAGTGCCTCGACTAGCGCGGGAAGCAACGTTCTAAGGCCAACTATGGTAGACGGTGAATTCATTTTCATTTCGTTTCGGATTCAAGCTCGATGTTGGTACTTAGCTCGTCAGAGAAGGAATCGTCACTGGTTTCTACGAGACTGGTGGCCTCCCCGGCGATGGTGCTCCTTCCCAAGCTTTTTTCTTTGTAAGTTAGTAACTTTCATGTTCCAAGAGTGGTATTCAGTGTTTCTATGTGAATATGGAGTGTGGTTTATGGAGGAGCCGACCATTTGGAGCTTCTGTTGTATATGGGAACTGGTTTTTTCGTGTTATTGGTTGTTTGGAGGTCGAAGTGGGAAGCGTAGGTGATAATGTTCCTGAGAATGGCATAGGTTCTATATGTGACGCTCCTTCTTCAACTTGTGGGCCGGAAATTGGGTTGTTATGCTATTTCGTGTGCGATATTCTGCATTTTTTGGGGTGAAAGGAGTAAGTTTCTTGGAGGTTACAGTGTTTTCTTGATGTTGGTGTGGTCAGGAGGGTGCTCCTCGAAGTGTATTGGGAAATTATGTGTTTCCTTTGTCCCTCCTATTTTCGAATTATCTGAATTGTAGTATTCCTTTGTGCTAGATTTCAAGGTGGCAAGGCCAGTGGGGTGGTGAGTTACCTGCAGTCACTTGTGTTGAGAATTTGTTAGGGAATAGTCTAATTCAATTCTCTACTTGATAATTACTTGTAAGCTTACTTCTCTTACTTAGGTCTTCTCTTGATTAGCTTATTAGGTCTTTCATCAAGTCAATTATAAAAACAACAAGAGATTCAAATTTAGTCTATTCCAGCCAGGGCAAAAACCTCTCCCTCTTGGAGAGGAAAAAACCGCAAGTAATTCTTCTTACAGACTTTCAGTTGAAAAGTATCATTACCATGACACAAACCCTTGATGATCAGGAGATCAAGTCCCTTGTAGAAAAATGCTCAAAAATGAAGTTGCTCAGAATTGTTCCAAACCAAAACGATAGGAAAGAGCTCGCCAAAACAATCATGTAGCCGTGAACGGCACTCAAATCCGTTACCGTATGGAGGAGATATTGCATTTTGAAATCGCCCAATAGCCTTCAATTTTGAAAGGAAATTTTTTTTGATTTTGGGGTATTGAAGCATTCTGGAGCTGTTGGGACAGGTTGCAGAGCCATCAGGGCGCTCTGTCAGTGATTTTATCAGCAATTTTGGTTGTGGAGCCACCAGGGCCTAATGAAAGATCAGCTGTGTTAGACTATACTTATCCAATGGAGGTGAATGAATAGTCGATTTATACTGATTTCAGCCTTCTGTTTCTGAATTTGCAGCTTATTTTGCCTTTTGAGGCTTTCTACACAGTGTAATTCATATTTTGAGCATTAATGAAAATGGGAAAAGCCTAATTAGAGGCTTTTGGACCCAGCAGAGGTAGCCCAAGAGAGGGGTGAACTGCTTAAACAAATGCTTACTGTCATGCTGCGTATTTTTGCTGTATTATTTCAGATTTTGCTACATTAAACAGTAACTTTTCATAAGTACACTTTTGCCAAGCAGCCTTATACAGTGAACAAAACTCATTAGTTCAACTTCAAATCACATTAATTCATTTGCAGAATACTTAAACTTGCTTATTCACACATAAAATTTTGATTAATGAATACTCTGCACATAAACAAATACTTTCATTGATCGGATCTTTTTCAGTGTTTACATTTTATTTCTTTAGGCAGAGCCAGTTTGTGGGCCATGAGCTTCTGGTTTCATCCTTTCTAGTAAAGGTGAAATAACCAGTAAAATCCCCCTATTGTCAATCTCTGTATAATAAATACTTTGTTCTCACAATTTCAGATCAGGTTGGTATCAGAGCTCTAGGTTTTGCTTAATATTTTGTGAAATTTGTACAAGAAGATTGTGTTATTCTGCAAAATTTGATGCTTACTAGGCTGAAATTGAAAAGAGGGGAAGGTCAATTGGTTAGAGAACAAGTTAATCCTCAACCAAGGAGGGATAGAGTGCCATTATATCCACCTTCCATTTCATCCTCATTAGCCTTAGAATCAACCACAAACATGTCTTCCAGAGAAGGAGAAGTACATGAGTAAATGGATCCCAAGGAAGAAGAAAGAATCTTTAGAAAAGCTTTCTTGGACATGACTGAGATGGTTAGGATCCTATACCAGGAGAGAAATGATAGGATTGTTGGAGAAGGGTCTAGAAACCAAAAATAAGAAGGAGATTCTTCAGGAGGGAAGAAAGACAAAGATGAGTCTAAGAAAGGGAATGGAGGAAATGGTGATCCTTCATCTCCATCTTCATCCTCTTCCTCCACATCATCCTCTTCTACTTTTGTTAATCAGTCACACAAAACAAAAACATCTCTTAAAAATCCTTTGTTAAAGCTTGATGTGAAGTTTGAGTTGTCGATGTTTAATGGTGATGTGAATGCAGAAAAATTGGATAACTGGATTAGACAGCTGGAAGTCTATCTAAGAATTCAGAATTTGCATGATGATGAGACAAAAATCCAATTAGCCTCTTTGAGAATGGATGGAGCAGCTTTGGTTTGGTGGGAAGCCAAGACCAAGGAGGAAATCAAAAAGCATGGTAAGATAACTCTAACTTGGAATGAGTTTATTACAGCTATTAAGAAACAGTTTTATCCTCTTGCTCATATTCAGAAAGCAATCATGAATTGGAAAAAATTTAGGCAACTTAAGGGACAAAATGTGCAAGATTATACCCAAGAGTTTAGAAGGAGAGCACTTCTACTTGGACTAGACTTACAAAGTCAAGACACCTTGTTGAAATACATAGGAGGTTTGCACAATTATCTGCAACATACTATTCTAATGTTAAATCCTACCAGCTTAGATGAAGTTTGTGTGCAGGCTACACATTTAGAAGCTAGAGGAAAGAATACTTTTGATGAGGATAGTAATTTCAAAAACAAAGGAAAGAAGAGAGTTGCAAATTCAAGAAAAGAAAAAGGAAAGTTATTTTGCAAGAACTGTTCTAAGACAAGTCATGATGAAGATCATTGCTGGAAGCTTCATCCTGAACTGAAACCAGAAAAATACAAGAACAAAAGCAAGACCAAAGAAAAGGAGAAAATTGTAGCAACAGTTGAGCAAGACTTAGGGTCAGACACAGGAGATGAGACAAAAATCATAGCCATGGTTTTAAAGAACATTAAGGGGAAAGAAGTGGTGCAAGACACAACTCCCAGTTCTCGCTCTTTGAATTGTCACAAAGATACTCATGAAGAAAAGAGGAGGATAGAACTCTTCCATGTGAGGGTAATTTCAAAACATACCAAAATTGACACACTATTTGACAGTGGGTCACAAGAAAATCTTATATCTGAAGACTTGGTCAAGCAACTTAAACTTGAGACCATTCCACATCTTAAGCCTTATCCACTTGGATGGATATGTAAGGATGCCAATTTTCAAGTTTCAAGGAAGTGCATATTGCGCTTTGCAATAACTGCACACTTTATTGACACAGTTGAACTTGATGTGGTGCCGCTTGATATATCTGGTATTGTTTTGGGAAGTCCTTATTTATTTGACAGGAAGGCTATCTTTCATCGCCATGAAAACAAGTATCACTTGTTCAAAGATGGTAAAGAGTACATTGTGAGAGCTCACAAGAAGAAGCTAGAATCTTCTTTACTCCATGCAAGTCAATTAAAAAGACTAGTTAATGCAAGTCAAAGTCTAACTTTGTTAATGTTGAAACGACCAAATTTTGAGCATTCGCCTTTTTATGATGTTGCTAATGATTTGTCTCAGTTTGATAACAATTTGTCTTTGAAAAAATATGATGTTATGTTGTGCAAATTACCTTTTGGGTCAGCCAATGCAGAGAATGAAGTGTCAAATCAAAGCAGTGCAAGAAAAAAGGACACACAATTCAGCATGGGAAAAAGTTGGCTTCAGAATGGTAAAATTCGCCATGGGAACAATTTGCAAGGTGAAGGTTATTTTAAGTCTTCTGGGAAGTTTTATCAATGTAGAAAAAATTTGCTTTCTGCAGATTACAATTGTTGTTCTGCAAATTTTAATCATTTGCATCATGACTCCGTCAATCTTAGAAATGGTCGATCAGTTGATTCCAGAGACACATTATCATTTTCTCAAAAGCTCCATTTGATGAAATCAGGTAGATTTCAGTTATTCAAGGGTGGAAGAGTGGAGAATCATTCTCCACATCATCAGTTTCAGTAATCAGAGAGCTTTTGGGGTCCAAAAGCTTCCCATTTAGGAGGTGTGATCAAGAGATCAAGTCCCTTGTAGAAAAATGCTCAAAAATGAAGTTGCTTAGAATTGTTCCAAACCAAAACGATAGGAAAGATCTCTCCAAAAAAATCTTGTAGCCGCAAACGGCACTCAAATCCGTTACCGTATGGAGGAGATATTGCATTTTGAAATCGCCCAATAACCTTCAATTTTGAAAGGAAATTTTTTTTTATTTTGGGGTATTGAAGCATTCTGGAGCTGTTGGGATAGGTTGCAGAGCCATCAGGGCGCTCTATCAGTGATTTTACCAGCGATTTTGGTTGTGGAGCCTCCAGGGCCTAATGAAAGATCAGCTGTGTTAGACTATACTTATCCAATGGAGGTGAATGAATAGTCGATTTATACTGATTTCAGCCTTCTTTTTCTGAATTTGCAGCTTATTTTTCCTTTTGAGGCTTTCTACACAGTGTAATTCATATTTTGAGCATTAATGAAAAAGGGAAAATCCTAATTAGAGGCTTTCGGACCCAGTAGAGGTAGCCCAAGAGAGGGGTGAACTGCTTAAACAAATGCTTACTGTCATGTTGTGTATTTTTGCTGTATTATTTCAGATTCTACTACATTAAACAGTAAATTTTCATAAGTACACTTTTCCTAAGCAGCCTTATACAGTGAACAAAACTCATTAGTTCAACTTCAAGTCACATTACTTCATTTGCAGAATACTTAAACTTGCTTATTCACACATAAAATTTTGATTAATGAATACTTTGCACATAAACAAATACTTTCATTAATCGGATCTATTTCAGTGTTTACATTTTATTTCTTTAGGCAGAGCCAGTTTTTGGGCCAGGAGCTTCTGGTTTCATCCTTTCTAGTAAAGGTGAAATAACCAGTAAAAGTCCCCTACTGTCAATCTCTGTATAAGAAATACTTTGTTCTCACAATTTCAGATCACTTGACATTAAAAGTACCTACAATACCCTTGTGAAATTATCTTCTTGGCTCCTTATAACTGATCCTCCTTTTTGCACCATACTGCACCAATACTAGAGAGATTTGTCTCTAACTTGGAAATTCGAAACAGTATGCTTTTCAGCCTTCTTAGATTCCTTATTTAGTCTTCTCGCCAAGATTATTTTTGAGTTATGTGAGATAGACAAGAGCCCAAACAGAGAGCACCTTTATCTCCTCCTTGATATCATTACAGTACTCTTCTTCCTGTGGTATAGTCTTTCTCTTATGCACTGCAATATGATTTCTTCTTTAGGACTTGACTGGGATGTATATACTCAAACAGAGATATATGAGAGTCTTTATTCCTTTGTTGGACTTGTATCCTTATTTCGCACCAAATGTAGACTCTTTATTTCGCATTTATGTTTCAGAGTTGTCTAAATTTTCTCATGCAAATGAATCTGCAATTCTTCCTATTTATAGTGTCATCCTTCTTGTATTGAAGCTGACTTGTCAAACTATGGGTAGGAAGACTTGTTAAGGAGATACATTACTGCTTTTTTGTATTCAAATTCATGGAGATTCTTCCAGAAAGGTGACAAGGGTGTGGAGCATATTTTTACATTTTTTCTTTGACTCTTTACATGTGTAACATTTTTTCACCTACATGACTCTATTTTATACATTTATGACAAGATGACAAATCCCTAAAATACATCAATAATAATTCTTTGACCTATAATAAAACTACTTTCTCATGAAACCCATGAAGCAAGCTTAGACATACATTTTATTATCTTTGTCTTCTTCATTAAATAAATTCATAATTACATAGTCATTTATGAAGATCGAACCTAGTTATGCTTTCCAACACTTCCTCTTAAATAGGGAGAAATTCATAATGGTACATGGTCACTTTCAATCTGAAGAATCTCATAAGAATAATTTTATTTGTAATCCATTTGTTATAGAATCATATTATCCAGCATTGTCATATAGCAATGACTTGACTAACAACTCCATCTCATCATGAGCTACTACGTTAGTGAGACCAAATACTATAGACACCATCATCATTGTCTCCAACGTACATACTCCACCTGGGTGTTCACCAAGTATGACCTTATAGGACTATTATTATCGGGATAGCTGTTGGAATGGGGTTCCTAGCCCCAATTTTGTCCATTTTTGTAATATTTTTGTAATATTTGGTCTAGCAAAGGGGGTTTGGGGTGGGTCAAACCCCCAATGAATTGTAAGGCGTAAAAAGGGTAGACCAAGGGTCCACAAACCACGGTTTGTGGACCATAGGATAGCGCAGGCTAAGATGCTATAAGTAGATGGATAGATCAAGTCTAGAAGTATGCTAAGTGTGATTTATGCTAGTCGTGAACTATTGAGATCTATTTCGGGTTGTATTTAGGTAAGGACTCCTATTGGATGTGTGCGCGGAGATCCTCAGTCCTGCTGTGTGCGGACCCCGCTGGTTGTGTGCACGAGTTGGGAATTGATTTTCAAGTTTATTTTGGATGTTAATGAACAAGAAATTTGTGTGAATGTATCTCTGTGTTTTTGGTATTGTGGTGATTCTTTCCATTGATGAACATTGATGCGCACGTGGATGCGGAGGTATTACTGAGATCCGGTTAATAATATTTGCTTTATTTATGTTATGTGCTATCTATGGGTTTATAAGCTTCATATTCTACAATTATATTGTTAAAGGTCCTACGATACGACTTCTCTGCGTATATCTGATAGATCTTAACAGGGCTGCCTCAATTAGCCCTCTTTCTCTTAGGGTGCGGAAACCTGGTTCCAGCACCCTCCCATACTACTTCGGGTGATACCTTGATCTACGCAAGTAGGTCATTGCCGAAAGGGCCAGTAGTATAGGTTTTTGTTGGAAAACTTTAAATCTGAACCTGGGTTAGGACCCCTCAAGCCAATAAATGGTTCTATTGCCAGGACCGGGAGCATTTTAAGAGAAATTGGGTAATGCCACGAGGTCATTGGCGGCCTGAGAAGTTTGAGCTTGAAGATTGGTTCAAAAACAAATCCAAGACTTTTCCTTAAAATAGAATCGAAGTACAAGGTTGACTGCTGAGGAGTGGAAAAACAAGTACATATTTATAGAAGTATATGAGATCTTCTTTGTAACCTTCGCACACGAACTACAGGAGTGGCTAGCACGGTTAGCAGAGTTCCAACCTATGGGAAAAACGATCAGGTCACGCAGTGGACTCCTGAATTGATCCCACAGTTGGAGAAGGCTGATAATAAGATCACTCAGATTGTAGATCACTGGGTGGATAGTATTTTAGGAGGATTTGTAAGAAAATTCGCAGTTGTTCAATTCGTATCTTATTCTAAAGTTGAGCGGAGATTCTTCAAAGGGTTTCGAGGTAAGTTTTTGCAAACATTTCCACTACTAATTAAGATACTATTGTGCAAAAAAAGTTTTTTTTTGCAGCCACACAAGGTGAATGACCTATTATCAGAATGAGAGTACAAAACGAAGTGGTAAATATTACAGGGTTAATCAAGAAGGGGACAGATCAGTATATAGTCCCTTAAGAGAACCACCTACGCACGCAGAGACTAGTCCTCTGGTTACCCCTCTGTCGAATCCGCTAAAGGGAAAGAATTCTCCTACCCCGCTGCGACCATTGGAAGACTATATGGCCACACACATGAAGATACCCACCTTTAAGGGTGTAGGGGATGGGGACATGGACCGATTTTGGTTCGTAGCAGAATCAGTATGGACTGTGCACAATGTTGCTAGCGATGTTGTAAAAAGAGCACAGCTATCCCTGGAATTTGAGGGAAGAGCCTTGGATTGGTTCATGGGGTACGTTGGCCAGCACGTAGATCCATCAATACAGGAAATTAAGGATGCCTTAAAATAGCAGTTTCGGAAGCCTGAGTCCTATGCTCAACTGGTAATTGTCTTGAAAGATTTTAGACGAGGACCTACAGAGTTGGTATGGGAGGCTGATTAGCAGCTGAATAAATTTATCAGGGATGGATATTTTAAGTATGAACATAGACATCACAAATAATGGTTCATTGCTATGCTATTACCGCACCTACACGAGCCTATGGGTCAGCAGACGATTGATACACAAGAAAAATCCCTGGAAATTGAGATGAAGCTAGAAGTCGTAAGGGACGATGCCTAGTTTGGGGTGCAACAGATCCAGGGCCAGTTAGAGGCAATGCACTTGAAATTCAATAATCTACGAAAATAATGAGGAAAAGAAGCTAGCACAGACATTTGGTGCATACGGTGCAGGGTGTCAGGCCACACCAAGGATCAGTTCCCTCTGATATTAGACTACATGCAGGCTGGGGGCTCAACCCACTATGCCCCAAAGAAGTTGCGGGACCAAGTACCTCCACATTATGGTGCGCTGACTATCGAGTAGTTGGATTACATGGTACAAACCACTACCCCCGACTTGGTGCCTATGTCCTAGAATTTAAGCAACATTGGTGCAGATTCTGATCGTCTGTAGGACATGATAAGCATAATTGTCAGACATATGATTTAAATATAGATAGAGGAAACCTGTATTGGGTGCAGGCTGACCCTTCCACACCATTATCTCCCTTTAGATGAGGAGGCTCCCCTGCAAGAAATCGAGGGGGGGGAAGAGGTGGAAGCACAGGTCGGGGAAGAGGACAGTTGATCTGCTATAACTGTGGAGAGGTGGTACACTTCGCAAGGGACTTCCCGAACCCTGCACGACAATCTTGCAGGTATTGCAAGCAGTTGGATCATGTGATTGAAGATTGTCATGTACTAATAGCAAAGATGCAGGAAAAACAACAAACACCAACGCATAATGTGCAAAGGGTTAAGGCATAACTGCACGATGAGGGACCCAGCATTAACATAATTACAAGCAGTGGCATGGCCACGGGAGGAGGTGAGGAAAAAGCCACAACCCAACCACTTATCAGGAAATCCACTGACAAAAAGGAAAGCCTGGACTTACAAAAGGAGAAAGCTACCTTCCTTGAAGCTAGAAAATAATTTTCCAAAAACGAGGCATCTACCTCAAAGGCTCTGACGGATCTAGGAGCAGACAAAGAAGTGAGGTCGTTCCTACAAGCATGTATGAAGTTACTATGCAACCAGAAGGTAGTAGAGAACCTCCAAGAATTGATAGACGGTTGCACAAAAAGTATTGCCCCACCAACACAAGTTAGAGATGTCAAAAAAATTTATAAACCTAAGAAGAGAACCGGTCGGGAAATGCGGCTCATTGCACAGATTGGAGATTATGAAATGGATCAGGTCATCCTTGATTTAGGATCCGACGCAAATGTCCTACCTAAAGAGACTTGGAAGAGGATGGGAGAGCCCAATCTAGAATGGTCCACTATATAGCTACACATGGCTAACCAACAGAAGATCATACCGCTAGGAAGGCTATCAAAGGTTTTGGTAGATATCGCGGGAGATAAGGTATATGCAGATTTCAAGGTGATTCAAATTGTAGATGATGCTGACCCTTACCCTGCGCTTTTAGGAATGGATTGGGCTATAGATATGGGAGGTATTATCAACTTAAAAATTTGAAACATGGTTTTTGAGAACGAGGGTACGCGAGTAATAGTCCCTCTATATCTGGCAGAGGGCGAGAGGCATACCGAACCGGTGTGCAAAGTGGATGATATTGATCATATTTACAAGATGAATGCCCTGAACGAGGATTGGATCAACCCTACATCTGATGGTGTGCTATGTTGGGAGAAGGACAGTGAATGTCTCTCTAACTCATATGGTGAGATAGAAAACTGGTAGAACAGGTTGCATGACGTATCTGCGTTAAAATGCCTAAAGATCACAAAGAGCTTCCGGTGTATCTCCTCAGAGGTAATAGAGCTGCCCTATTTTGATGGTTCTGTTAATGTTAGGGATTTTCTTAGATCATTCGAAGCAGAAGTCCCTAAAGACTGTAGAATGTGGGCACTTAACTTATCTATGCATGCGACCCTCGCGCGATGGTGGGAAACTCATAAGGGGACCTTTCAGGATTGGGAGGAATGTCGAAGAATGATGATCCTATGATTTGAACCTCAGGTCAAGCTACCCATGGAAATTTTCCCTGGTCGTGGAGACCCACGCATGCACTTATCTTTATGGATGGAAGTATGGAGCAAAAGGAATTTGGAGGAATGGGTCCACATGTTTATCCATGCCTTGGGACCAATCCCCACCACATGGCATTTGGATTCAAAGCTACATCAGCGCACTCACCACTGGGACACCATGAGAGAAGATTTTTTGGGGATATTCGAGTTGATAGGCGGAACCGAGAACTTAGAAGAAGCCCTGCAGGACATAGATGCTATAGTATTTAATGAATCACTCCCTTGCATAGAGTATGGGGAACCAACTTGGGATGCGTAGATGAATGATTGCCAACTGTCGGAATCTATCCTTGGAAGGATGTGATGAAGACCCGCAAAGTATCACTATCCCGGAATTAGAGGGAGAATGCGCAATTGCTAGACCCCCATTACAAGCAGTAGATGTAACTAAACCTCTCAAATTAAGGGAATTCAATATTGGAATAGAAGAACAACCCAATATAGATAGAATTGGGGACTACTATGATGATGATACCATTGGGAAAATCGCGGAACTGCTCACCAAGTATCAGGATCTAGTCCCCACAAATTTTTCAGAGCTCAAGGGCACTGTAAGAGATATGGGCGTCATGCGAATCACCTTAAAACTAGACACACATCCTGTCAAGCAACGTCCCTATCAATTGAACCCCAAATATAAGCAGAAAGTCAGAGAAGGAATCGATAAAATGCTAGCCGCAGGTATCATCGAACCGGTAGAACATTCAGATTGCATAAGACCTATGGTGGTCCAAGAAAATAATACTAAAGGGGAAATAAGAATCTACGTCAGCCTGTGCAAATTGAATGATGATTGCATGCATGATCCCTTCCCTACACCGTTCTCTGATGAAATTCTTGACAATGTGGAAGGTTAGGAAGCATACTCGTTCACTAATGGGTTTTCAGGCTACCATTAGATCAAAATAGCACTGGAAGATCGCAGCAAAACTACCTTCGCAACGAAATGGGGATCCTTTCAATACACCATCATGCCCTTTGGGCTCAAGAATTCCCCAGCCATCTTTTCACGAGTGGTGGTAGAAGTGTTCAAAGAATTCATTCATAAGTTTCTGGAAGTATATTTTGATGATTGGATAGTGTTTGGATTGGTAAAGAAGCATGTGTCGAACCTGCGCATGATGTTGGATGCCTACAAAAAGCACCTGATTTCCTTAAACATTAAGAAGTGAATATTCTGTGTACCCTTCGGGATTTTGTTAAGACACGTGGTATGTCGGCAAGGTTTGATGGTTGACCCGGCCAAGGTTGCAGTTATCATCAATTTAGTAATCCTCGCGACTGAGAAACAGTTGCGCTCCATCCTTAGCCACACTAGCTACTATCGGAAGTCTATCCAAGGATACACACAGATCACAGCACCGATGGAGAAGCTGCTCAAGAAGGACGTATCATTTTTCTGGGATGCGGAGTGTCAAAAGAGCTTTGAGCTACTCAAGGAGAAGATGATCATTGTGCCTATCCTCATATTTCTTGACTGGGCGAAAGTCTTTCATGTTCATGTGGATGCCTCGGGGATCACCCTAGGTGTTGTCCTCACGCGGCCCGGGGAAGGGGACATTGACCACCCGATTGTGTTTGCTAGCAGGAAACTGTCTAGTGCAGAGCGTAACTACTCTACTACTGAACGCGAAGGGCTGGCAATGGTGTACGCCCTGCAGAAATACTGACACTATCTCCTGGGGGGGACACTTCAAGATGTTCACAGATCATTCAGCTTTAAAGTACCTAGTCAATAAGCCTGTGTTGGGGGGGAGATTTTTCGATGGTTACTGTTGTTCCAGGAATATGATTTTGAAATAATCTTGAAACCGGGGAAATTGAATGCTGGACCAGACCACTTGTCTCGAATTGAGACCTGTGAAGAGCCAACTAACCTCGAAGAAGGGTTACCCGATGCACATATTTTTACTATTAAGTTGGTTGACAAGAACTTTGCAGATATTATTCACTTTTTAACTACGGGGATTGTACCTGCCAACTACTCGGTGCGCCAAAAAATAGAATCGGTAACCCGTGCAGCTAATTTTACCGTCATTGCGGGCCAATTATACAAATTGGGAGCTGATGAGGTGCTACGAAGATATGTACTGGAGCATGAAAGACAAACCATTTTAGCATAAGCCCATGGAGGAGTAGCGGGAGGTCACCATGTAGGGAAACAAACTGCGCAAAAGGTATTAAGAGCTAGGTTGTGGTGGCCCACACTGCATAGTGACTCCCACGCATATTGGTAAGCATGCAACGCGTGTCAATGGACATGAAGACCCTCGCACTGGGACGAGATTCCCTTGCAACCACAGATGGCCCTGTAGGAATTTGATAAGTGGGCCATCAATTTCGTAGGCCCCATTAACCCCCCCGGAAAGAAGACAGATGCTTGATATATAATTACGGCCACATATTACGTTACCAGGTGGGCTGAAACTGAAGTTTTCAAGGACTGCACTGTGGACACGACAGCGTACTTCCTTTTTTAGAAAATGTTAACTAGGTTTGGGTGCCCCAGGGTTCTGATGAGCGACAGAGGGACGAATTTCATTAATGAAACAATTAAGGCTCTAACTGAGGAATTCCATATCCACCATGCCAAAAGTACCCCATACCATCCATAGGCGAATAGAACTGTCGAGGCATTCATCAAAATTTTGGAACAAGTGCTCACCAATGTCTGTAATGCACAATGGAGTGATTGGCACATGCGCATCCCATCTGTCCTCTGGGCCTATAGAATCACGTGTAAGAAGCTCATGGGAAAAACACCCTTCCTCATGGTCTACGGAAAGGAAGCTATTATGCCTATGGAATACATTGTTCCCAGCTTGTGCATCTCGGCCTTCACAAATATGGCCGACCCAGACATTATGGAGGAGCGCTTGGTGCAACTGGTAGCAATGTAAGAAGACCAGTTCATCGCCCAATTCCACCAACGGGTTCAAAAGTTGCGAGAGAAAGCATGGCACGATCAATATATTTGACAGAAGGACTTCTCGGAGGAAGAATTAGTCCTACTATATGATAGCCAGTTCGCGCGATACCCAGTAAAGTTTCGACAGTACTGGTTAGGGTCGTATGTGGTCAAAGAAATTACCAGCGACGGAGTAGTCAAATTGGCTACACTACGTGGCAATTCCCTGCCAGGATATGTTAACGGGAGTCGAATAAAACCCTACTAATAATCCTCAGTTCCGATCAAATTACTATATGGCTGGAGTAGTTGTATCGTGGACATTGCATATAGGGGTGGTGCGGATGAAGGGATGCGCAGGGGTGATGCACAAGATTCGCAGTATGGGTGGGTACGAGATAGGCGCAGGTGTTGCGTGTCGTGGACACAACTAGCCGTTGGGACAGAGCGAGAGCATGGAAAACCATGCTTCCCATTTAAAGAAACAGGTAACTGGAAATTAATGAGGCGATTTACAAGGACTTTTTACCATTTCCATAATAATGAAAGGAAATTAAGGATCTTATGGCCATTCCTCCTTCACGGAAGCTATAATATCAGGATTGTTTGCTTTACGGATTCAATTACTTCTCAAGATTGTCGCACCCTGGCCACTCGGGTATATACCATTATTTATGTCTCCCTGTCGTCTGCATGAATGAGCGAGCTTCGCTATCCGACAATAGCAACGTTGAGTTCATATTCCAAGCCAGGATGACTGCTACTAACCCAAATGTGCCTATGCCTGAAACAACGTCTAAGAAAATAGGCTCTGATGAGGTCCGAGAGGTCACCCCTGTCGCAGAAGAAATTGGCTCGACCTCAGCACCCCGGAAGGGAAAAGGAAAGGTAAAACAGACGAAATGGGTTGGTGGGAAGCCTCACACTTCCCCTTGAATTCAGTGCTCCCCTTGGAAGGCGCCTAAGAAGCACTCGCCTACTGCACCACTAAATCTGAGGGCGCTCATAACAGAAGGCCTGCAGGCGAGTCTGTTGACCTGGCTACCCCCTTATGTTCGGCCCCGGATAATAGCAACCCATATGCCCAACGTAGATGTCATCCGCTCTTGTCTTCAGATGCCTCTGGTCCCCGAAGAAGTTCCCCAATAGGGAGATATGTTCGGCCAGCATCCCCACATAAAGTTCGACGACCATGACCTAGGGAACCTGGATGCTTTCCCTTCGTTAGCTCCACAACTGTATCTGGAACAGGTTGTCAAAGATGGTGTGCTCAAAGTCGAGCCCATGGTTTGGGTCAAGGGATTATTCGGTGTAGGCATCTTGAACTTGCTACGCCTCCCACATTTCGGTCGCTACAACATAACCAGCCTCGTCGTTCGTCAATTAATAGCACTTGTCCATGATGGATGCTTGTGGCTCCAAGGCCGCATACTGGTCAATGTTTCCCTCATTCACCGTATTACAGGCCTCCCTGTGAATGGGCCCAACCCAAGGGACGGAACGGGCAAGAAATTTGAGCACCATATTGTTGAAGTTGTCCGGGAAAAGTACAAGTCGATCACAGCATTTCAAGTAACCATGCACAATGTACAAATTTGGGCCCGAAAAGATCAAACTTGGCATGATCTTCCATATATGACCATGGAGGCTGGCATTGAGTAGGTACTTACCACTTGGCTACCGGAGTGGAAGGTCGCGCCCCGCCAACTGGCCTAAACACAATGGACACATCTGGCCCCCGCGGAGTGTCCAAACCTACCGTTTCGCTCAACCCAACAGCAGATTCAGTGCTTCCAGCATCCACGCTGCAGGCGACCCCCACAAGCACCACCGCACAGCTCGAGCCAAACTCCTCGCTGGATCAAAACATAAACGATGATGATGACGCAGGTATGTCCGCCTTACATACTCTTAAGCGTCCCCGCAGATTGTCTCAAGGACCTAGAAAAAAACGTAAGGCCACTAAGACCGGCACCAACGCGAAAGTTACCCTCACAGAGGATGACCTCGATCAGATCGTCGAGGTTGTCACTACTGCGTCTACTGATTGATGGATAACTTGGGAAGAACAGCACAAGGCCACTGCAGAGTTTTTACAAGTCGAGTTGCAGGCCCTCCAGCTCAAAGCAGACACACTTCAAGCGAGCGTGTATCAAGCAAGGTTGATTCCTGTGGGCCCGCTAGGCCCCGTTATAGCCCTGGAAACAGTAGCAGATAGCTAAATCTGCCCACTCCCTGGTGTTGCCTTTGTCCTGGAACCCGCTGAATTGTGCGCCGAAGTCCAGGCGTGCTCCTCCATTAGCCTCGAGGTTAGTCGACTGGACGGTACGCAGCTATAGGAATTATTAACAGTCGTCACCAGCGAAATCTAGCACCGAGAAATCCGAGTACAGCAGCACCTCAGCACAGCCGAGAAAACCATTATGACCCAATCTGTCGAAGTTGCTCAAATCGAGGTCGTGCACATCGCTACCATTGCGTAGCAAGCTACCTTAGAACAACTAATTAACAGGCTCTGTGATGACATGCCAGAATTCATTCCTACCTCCACTGAACCCCAAGCCAAGTTCGAAGGATTGGTCGCTGCCCTAAAGGCATCCCAGACTAAGGTATAGGTTTTCAAGGCTAAGTTCGAACTTCAGCTCGCATATTTACAGGCCAAGTTGCAGCCTGAGACCCCTTCAGAGGTACGCGCCCAGCGCGCCACATTGGTTACAGAAGCCATGACCACTATCACTACACAGATCAGCCAGAGCGTCACTCTGCTTGAGGAGGCTATGGAATTATGGTCCCAGGTGCAGCACGACCCTCTCCTCTGAGAGATCGATCAGGAGCTAACTCAAAAGGAAAAATATTTTGAGCAGCTGGAAGCTACGATGTCCACTCTTGTTCACGCCCAACGTTTAGCCCTTCTTCAGACCAGCCATGCACTTCGCACTGAAATTATGGGGTTGCAGTGCAAGAAACAGGTACTCAGTGGCCATCTCACACCTTGGTCAAATGACGCCCTCAAGCTATCGTAGGACTTAGACGGGGCGGTGAGACAATTGAACCAGACTCTTGACAGTGTCACCGCTGCTACGGAAGGACCTACCTCGCAGAAACTGGTGGATATTGCGCAGAATTCCGCCACACCGAACCTTCGTATTTTTCCCCCACTTACTATCGTGATGGTGCAGCTCAAGCACAGGATGAAGACCCCACCGGCACTATGACTCGAGATGATTCACAATATTGTGCTGGGGGACTATTGGAACGGGGGTTCCTAGCCCCAATTTTGTTCTGTTTTGTAATATTTTTGTAATATTTGGTCTAGCAAAGGGGGTTTGGGGTGGGTCAAACCCCTAATGAATTGTAAGGGGTAAAAAGGGTAGACCAAGGGTCTGCAAACCACATTTTGTGGACCATAGGATAGCGCAAGCCAAGATGCTATAAGTAGATGGATATATCGAGTCTAGAAGTAGGCTAAGTGTGATTTATGATGGTTGCGAACTATTGAGATCTGTTTCGGGTTGTATTTAGGTAAGGAATCTTGTTGGCTAGGTGCGCAGAGATCCTCAATCCTGCTGTGTGCGGACCCCGCTGGCTGTGTGCGCGAGTTGGGAATTGATCTGTAAGTGGATTTTGGATGTTAACAAACAAGAAATCTGTGTGAATGTATCTCTTTGTTTTTGGTATTGAAGTGATTATGTCTGTTGATGAACATTGATGCGCACGTGGATGCGGAGGTATTACTGAGATCTGGTTAATAATAGTTGCTTTGTTTATGTTATGTGTTATCTATGGGTTTATAAGCTTCGTATTCTACAATTATACTATTAAAGGTCCTGCGATACGACTTCTCTGCATAGATCCGATAGATCTTAACAGGGCTGCCTCAATTAGTCCTCTTTCTCTCAGGGTGCGGAAACCTGGTTCCAGCACCTTCCCATACTACTTCGGGTGAGACCTTGATCTGCGCAAGCAGGTCATTTCTGAAATGGCCAGTAGTATAGGTGTTTTTTGGCAAACCTTAAATCCGAACCTGGGTCAGGACCCCTTAAGCCAACAATAGCTAATCCTCAAAGAATATCGGTCCTCGACTACTCTTATTGGAATGCGCTACCACATTCTAAAAGAGCATTGAATGCCACATGGTTACCAAATCCCAAAATACTCCATTATTTCTTCCAATGAAGACAAAAATTTGTGTCTATCTCTCCTTCTCACGTATGTAGGATACATATACCATGTGTCTACATTCCTCTCCATGGACTTCACTGAGACTTACAGTTGTTAGTCCTGATCTAGTGCATGACACATCTAATAGAAAAACATAGTTGTCACTCCCTCTTAACCAGGGATGACCAATCCATTCCATAAATTAATGTACTCATTCCTATACAAGGAATGTACCCAAGCTTCCTCTTGGATTAGGAATTATCAAGCACCCTCTTAATCAAGGACTTGCAGCAACTTCATGGAACTTTAAGCTGCTCGGAGTAAATTTATTCCTTCGATGTCATGTTTTGAAGTCTTATTCTTTTGGGACTTCTTCTACAGGAACATACCATCCATCACTTTCACCATTCCTTTAGAGAGTGATCCATTAGTCTCCTCATCTAGTATAGCTTCATGTCAGGTTGCTATATTCATACCATATTTCTCTCGAGGATCTTCCATCCTGCCATATGGTTATCAACTATGGAAGACATATACTTCCATTTGGTAGCTCTGCATAAGCTCATTAGATATTATTCAATTATAAATATGAATACTTAAATCAAAATTTACCTTAGTGATGATTTTTCACCATGACATCCTTCTTGTAGGCATCGGCATCCTTCGTACAGATTGACACATCTCCAAAACATATGTATTTCCAAGGGTCTTCATATTTTCCGAACTTATTATTATAGTCTACATATATTCCTAGCAGATTTCTTTTTCAAGTATTCTCGGCTTCTGAAGGATAACTTCCTCTTATCGTAATTGCATTTCATGATCTTTTCTTTTATTTTTCCACACAGCATTGTTTCATTCCAAGGAACTTCCAGTATTCAGCTCCTTGTTCATACACAACCACCTCATATTCCATATGAGGGCATATTTTTTTGATTTCATTATTTTTTTATCATTTCTATTGACAACATGTGCATCAGAAGAGTTTCTAATTTCTTTGATCATGCTTCTTCTATCTGTAACCATATAAAATGTCTATATAGCATCTAGTGTCAGCATGTGTGTGTGTGTGTGCCTTATTTATTTTCTTTGATTCATCCTATAGCAGATTTCCTTGGAGTGAAAATTTTTATTCCCTTGACCTGCTTCATTAACAGGTCATCAATTCTAATTCTAGAATTCTGCAAGTTGGAATTTCTCAAGGAAACCTACTGCGTTCTTTCTAACCAGTGAGTCCAAAGAGGATTTCAATAGAAAAATTTCAGCATCTATTTCCTTATTGATTATTGACTGATGACCTTTTATCTAGATGATTGCCTTCTATAAGTGTTGTTTTTCAGTGAGGTTCTCAAGAGCCTTTTATAGCATAGATGTCACATAGGTGTAACATACATCCTCCTACAATGCTTCCATCATGATTCCAATCCTAACAAGATGCATATAAAATGCTTCCTAACATACTATTTTACAACCTGACAGTTATTTCTTAAAGAGGAAGATTATCTCAATCATAATAGAGATCTTTCACTTCTTCTTTCTTAGGTTTATTTGCATCAGGTTCTTCTACTTCTCCAGCAACATGGGCTTCCTCCCTTTTCCTATTTTCCTTGTTGGATTGGGGACAATCCCTTTTATAGCGCCCAAGTTCATTACACCTACAGCATCGTATATTATTCATGTTCCTTCCTTTTTTTTGATGACCAAACTTACCATATTTACCTTTCCTTCTTAACATGGCAACATAGGCTTGATTTTCCTCATTTGTTCCAGTATTGATTTTGGCTTTTAGTGTGGTTTCTTTTTTCTTACATAGAGACCACAGATCTTGGAATGTTTTTGCTTCTTTCTTCCCATAGATACTATAAGTGAATTTTCCCCATCTCTCCGGTAGAGCATTCAACACCATTGTAGTCATTTCTTTGTCAGACATTATTTCTCCCATTTCCTGCAGTTTATCTTGCATTTCAGAAATATTCATAAAATATGAATTTATTCCTTCCTTCCTTGACATCTTCAACTTATATGGTTCTTTTCTTAGAGATATTAGTTCTCATGCAGTACTTACAAATAATAGCTCTACCAATTTCTCATATATTTCTTTCGATGTTTCCAATTTGGATACATAGGGAATAAGAGAGTCTTTTATGGATTCTATAAGAACCCTTTGGGCTCTTATGTTTCCCTTCATGTATTTGGAATGAGATTAGGTTCTTATTTTGAGGGTTTAGTCACTGACCCTTTAATTTAATCCATAACTTCATTTTCGATCAAATTTAAATCTATCCTTTTCTTCCATGCAAGAAAGTTTGTATTCCTGGACAATTTGTTGATTTCTTTGCAAAAGGTCATTTTGATATATTCAGATGGGCACGTTAAGATACTTACTTGAGTATATTCTTTCTTCTTCTATCAGCTTCCTTGTTGATGATGATGTAGAAGATAGTAGGAGCTCCCTCCTTGATTGGCTTCTTCAAGAGAGCTAAAATGACCTTCAATCCTTGATGATGATGGCTTGATGGTGACTCCAACAATGTTGATTTGATTTCAACATCAAAATTTATTGATGGTGATGGTGTCCTTGATATCCTTGTAATGGATTTTCAATTTTTGCAATATGCTTCTCATAGAATGAATGAATATCTTCTTAGATATCAACTTTTACAAAGTATATCCTTCTTTTGAAAATTGATCCTTGTGTGTCTTCTTTCCAAATAGCCCTTTCTAGCACCTTAGCTTTGAAACCATGTTGAGAATTTGTTAGGGAATAGTTTAATTAAATTATATGCTTGATAATTACTTGTGAGCTTACTTCTCTTACTTATTTATTCTCTTGATTAGCTTATTATTCCTTTCATCAAGTCAATTATCAAAACAAAAAGAGACACAAATTTATGCTATTCCAGCCAGGGCAAAAACATCTCCCTCTTGGAGAGGAAAAACCCGCAAGTAATTATTCTTATATACTTTCAATTGACAAGTATCATGACCATTACACAAACCCTTGACCTTAAAGTACCTCCAACACCCTTGTCACCTTCTCTTCTTGGCTCCTTATAACTGATCCTCCTTTTTGCACCGTACTGCACCAATACTAGAGATATTTTGTCTCTAACTTAGCAATTCCAAAAAATATGATTTTCGTCCTTCTTAGATTCCTTCATTAGTCTTCTTGCTGAGATTATTTCTAAGTAACTATGTGAGATATACAAGAGCCCAAACAGAGAGCAGCTTTATCTCCTCCTTTACCTCATTACAGCCCTCTTCTTCACATGTCCTTGTAGCCTTTCTTCCTGTGGTACAGTATTTCTCCTATGCACTGCAATCCGGATTTCTTCTTCAAACTTTGACCAAGATTTATATACTCAAACAGAGATATATGAGAGTCTTTATTCCTTCGCTAGACTTGTCTCCTTATTTCGCACCAAATGCAGACCCTTTACTTCGCACTTCTATTTCATACTTGTCCGAATTTTCTCCTGCAAACGAATCTGCAGTTCTTCCTATTTATAGTGTCATCCTTCCTATATTGAGGCCGACTTTTCAAACTGTGGGTAGGCTGACTTTTTAAGGAGATGCATTACTGCGTTTTTGTAGCCGACTTCATCGAACTTATTCCAAAAAGGTGACAAGGGTTTGGAGCATACTTTTACATTTCTTCTTTGAATCTTTACATGTGTAACATTGCTTCATGTACATGACTTTATTTTATACATTTATGACAAGATGACAAATCCCTAAAAGACATTGAGAAGAATGATTTGACCTATAATAAAACTACTTGCTCATGAAACCCATGAAGCACGCTTAGACATACATTTTATTATCTTTGTTTTCTTCATTACATAAATTCATAATTACATAGTCATTTATGAAGATCAAGCCTAGTTGCACTTTCCAACCATTTGGCGTCATTTCACGAAGGGTGGTGTGAGTTTATAGCCCCATCTTGGCGGCTGGTGGTTTAAGAATTGGGTGAGGCGGGTTTGGGTGGTGGGGAATGGGCGAGCCTTGAAGGTTTTCGGTGTTGCTTTCATCCATGTCTCCTACATTACTAGAGACGCTAGTGGTCTGGTGAATATGCGCCCAACTCCACGAAGAGGTCAGTCCTCTTTCCCAACAAAGCCCAGCTCGGTTGGACGAGGAGACTCGGAAGTTTAAGTGCAGCACATGGAACTGGGGGTGGATGCATCAGGGGCTCATTGGGAAGGGTCGCAGGGTGGTCAAGGGTGTGGCAGCTCGGTGAAGGGTCGCGGGGGTTGGTCGATGCAACTGTAGCCGAGGGGCAGGGTGAGGCGTCGTGGCAGCACAGGCCGCTAAGAGAGTGCAGGACACTCGGTACCTGGTTCGAGGGAAATTCGTCATTTTTTTCTTTAGAATATTTTATATTTGATGAAATCCCTGTTGGAGCGGATGGAAACAGCGAAACGGATTCGACTGGAGGAACATGTTGAACTGGTAGCTACCTTGGACAAAATTCACTACTTGCTATGCCACGTCAAAGAACGAGTTGTGGTGGTATGGCGAGGATAGAACCTGCTAACGGAGAAGGTGGATAATTTTGAGTCCTTAATGGCTCACTTCGAAGAGCATGTTCAATGTTCTTTACGACCTCTGCCTCCTCCTGGAACACCCCTAGACAACCCAACCTCAATCACGTCGGATGACTAGCATGATTACAGGTGTTCTCTTTATGTTACTTGTATTTTTGTGCCTTTAGAATTCTCAGTTATGGATGATGTCCTTAGTTTCCCATTTTTTTTTTCATATGCTGCATCCGGTAGTTAACAAACCTAATCGGGGTGAGACTACCTGTTTTGTATTGCTACACCTGATGTATATCTTTTTTTGAAGAATGAATAAAATCTCGACTTAAAATTAAAATATATATATATATATCACAACCTTATATATATTGCAATATAAGACTTAAATAAAATGTTAGAATATATATTTGTGTGTGTGTGTGTGTCAGTAAAATATTTCAATGCTTAAAAAGAAGAGGTAACTAATAGTAAAATAATTGAGTTACTTTTTAATTAGAGGGAAAGGAGTATTTCATTCGATTCTTAATATAAAATTGATATATGTGGCATTCAAAATAATAATAACAATAATATTTAATATATTTCATGTCCACGGAGTCTTAGATAGACGGTGATCGGGCGTGATGTTAAGGCACTCTTAGATGTTAAGTCAACAGTTCAATTCCCTGCCCTACTCAGGTGTTATTCTTGGACATGATCATGATGTATATATATAAGTTCAACATTGGTGATAATACATCATGATGATGTCCAAGAATAACACCCGAGTAGGGCAGGGAATTGAACCGTTGACTTAACATCTAGGAGTGCCTTAACATCATGCTCGATCATTGTCTATCGAAGACTTTGTGGACATGAACTATATTAAATATTATTGTTATGTGTGTGTGTGTGTGTGTGTGTGTGTGTGTGTGTGTGTGTGTGTGTGTGTGTGTGTGCATATATGTGTATATGTGTGTGTGTGTGTGTGTGTGTGTGTGTGTGTGTGTGTGTGTGTGCGTGTGTATATATATGCATATATGTGTATGTGTGTGTGTGTGTGTGTGTGTGTGTGTGTGTGTGTGTGTGTGTGTGCGTGTACACACACACACACACACATATATATCACTATGAAAGGTTTACTAATAGTAACATGTATTTAAAAATATATTAATAACTAGCCTCGAGGGTTAGCTCAGTTGGTCGAGTCACCGTCGTCAAAGCACCTATATTATTGAAAGGTCACGAGTTCAATTCTCTCGACACTTTTAGGGTCGGGCTATATGGTTTAGCCGACAGGAAGTGATTATTTTGGGTAGATTTCCCTTGTACAAATATTTTGTGGGCATAGTGGTCAACAATCTCTAAGGACTATGAACCACATTTTCATATGGACAATGTGGTTCATAAATAAAATATTATCACCATATTAAATCAAATAATTCAATGTAAACTATACATATATGTATATATTATATAAAGCAACTACAAAAAAATAATATGGTTAAAATGTTTTAAAATGTTTGTAGTGTCACTGTTTTATGTTTTGGCAATTTTTCAGTACATTTTTTAGTCAATTGTTTCTAAATTCTAGCGAAGATTTCTTAGAACTGCAAATTTTAAGTTGTGTAGTATACTCAATCCAGGGGCTCAAGGGAACTTTCAAGGAATTGTATCTGTGTAAGCATTAAAAAATGCAACTTAACCAATGAAAAATTATACATTAAATCAATCTTACCATTGGATTTATCAAGTGCCTAGAGGGATTAAATATCTTGAGGTGCAAACATTTATCCAAGTTTTGTACTCTAAAATTGGTTTGCATATCAATATATTTGATCACTCTCAAGGCTTGGTAGATTCGTGGTTAATATGGATCTATATTAGAGACTGATCCCTCTCGAGGCTTGGTAGATTCATGGTTAAGATAGATCTATATAGGTATTTTAAATTTAAAACGATTGCATTGTAAATTAACTCAAAATATTTCAATTTGGTCTAGCTTAGTTGGCTCGGGGGAAATGTTATTATGCTCCCCACATGGGTTGAACTCCTACATCTAACATGTTGAGTTCATAATGCTTATTTATTGTAATCGCTTCAAACCTTGTTGTCTAAGAAATCTCCCAAAAAACATAAACATGTACATCCCAAGATTCATAAGGTCAACAAAATGCCTTGGAAAAAAAGGGGTGCTACTTATAACACCATTTTTAAAAATAAAAAACAAAACAATCACTATGTGAATTCTTAAAATTTGGAAGTTCTAAAAAAATTGCATTAAATTACTAGCTACGATTTGATTTAAAAACACTTCTTATCATCTTAATAATAAACTTGGATTGCATCGTCGGCCTGCTCATTGTTCCCATAGATTGTTGTATGACATCATCGTTGGATCAAGTATTGGGTTCCTAGATCTGGGTTTTTTGCTACTACCTCGAGGAGTTGGTCTTGTTCGTGGCTCTAATTCTTTGGTACTTCAGTGGGTTTCTACTACCTTGCTTCCATCAGGGTGTCTGTGGATTCTCATTTCTGTCGTGGCCTCCTATGCTTCTTCTAGGGTGTCGTCCATATTTTTTATCGCTTTAGTGTCATTGCAAGTTTCTTTTATGTTGTTGGGGCTTGTCGTCCTGCATGTTAATGTTTGTTACCCGTTTCTAGGCTCATTGTATAGGTATACAGGGTTTTTTTGGGCCAAGTATTGATATTTTGTGGATTTCTCTATGTTTGTTTTGTCTCTAGGGGTTTTTGCCTTGGTAGTTTGTTTGTTATGCTAGGTTTTTTTGTGGACCTCTGAGTCTTTTTTGTATTGTTGTAGTTTCTCTGCAGAGAAACTAGTTTTTTTAACCTTGTGTTCAATTTTCTGCAATGTCATGAGGAGTTATTGCTTTAATACGTTATACAAAATATAACTTTATTCTTTCTATTAAATGAATAAATTATATATATTTTTCTCAAAAAAAATAATAATAATAAAATTGGATATAAATTTAAAACATTGGTGAAATATTTATTGTTCAAAATTTTCTAAAAATCTTAATAAATTATATATTATTTTTTAATTTTTTAATTTTTTTAATTTTAATAAAAAACCCATTGTGACACTAAATCTTATTACATAATAAATTATATATTATTTAATAATTTTATATAACATTTTTAAATTTTAATAGAACAACCCCATTATGACACTTTAATATAAAGGATCATAAATAATAGTTCTACCTTATAGCACATCAGTTAGAAAACAGTGAGAGAAATAACATATATGTGAGATTATTATATAATTCTATACATAATTATGTATAATTATATAGTTGTTTGATATTATTATGATTTACAATTGTTTGATATTATTATGATTTACTGAAATTATCTTCTTAGTGTTTCCGTTACTTTAACAATTTTCTTCATCATTATATTTGGGAACCATGTTTATAGAGTATATTTACTGATATTATTATGAATTACTGAAATTATCATTTTAGTGTTTCGGTTACTATAATATATTTATTATTTTGATGATAATTTAAGTTATTTGGTTAATAATATTTTGTTAGTTGGTGATTTTTTTAGAGATATACTTTTAAATCTACAGTCATAATTTTTAATTAAAAGCAATTTCTCAAAAATAAAGTCGTAATTTGTAATTAAAAGAAATTTTTAAATAATTAAATATATATATAAAATAATATTCAAAAGGTTTAAAATCCGTCTTTAAAATAAATTAATTAATTAATTAAATAAATGAACTAGTATTAACTAATTTTTTTTATTTGTATGTTTAAATAAGGTGATAAATAGACTTTTGGAACATGGCATGAGGAAAACATTTAATGAAAAGTATTATGTTATGTGGTAGAAGAGAGAATTACCTTTAAAAGTAGGTTGTTGAGTTGTTTAACTATTGTTGTAAATATTCATAACTTGCAACTTAAGCTCATAATGGTGTGGGAATTAAGGTGTTTTAAAGATATGTATACATATTTGGTAGGTGAGTTTTGAATTTTAAAATTTATAATATTTTGTTTTCAATTTTTATGAATAATTTAAAAAAAAATAGTAATGAAGAATTTATTAATATAAAAAAATAAATAAATTTATTTAAGAAAAATGTTAGAACAACATACAATATGGCATGTTATGAAATTTATAATAGAGAAATAAATTTTATTAAAGCATAAAATCACATCATTTGTTTGACAAAAATAAAATAATTCTTTTTAATAGATAGATAAATAAAATAAAATGATGATGAAAAAAAATTGAATGAACTTGCTCAAAAATACATTGAAGACCTTATACACTTTGGAATTCTCATAAGGTCGCCTAATTCAAGATATAATTGTTCTTTTAGCATGGAGGTTCTGGGCACCTCCAATATTTTTATCAATCCTATGTTTTTCTTATTGTTGGATCATATTTATAAGTCACTGGGTTTTGGTGATGCAAATCTATTTGAGTTCAGTTATAAGGCAAAAAAGAAAGTGGTTTTTTTCGCCGTAGTCTAAAAAAGTAACAGAATGGCATGGAATCCAGCAGAGATTTTGAAAAAATCCAGCAAAGATTTTATCAAAATCTTGTTTACAGTTGTTAAACTTTAGTATTTTGGGTGTCCTAAGGGTTTTTTATAGTGTTGAACCCATTTCCACTCTCAAAAATGGATTCCAAACACTGCAACTACCTCAATTTTTGAATTTTACTGAACCGGATTCAGGAAAAAAACCTGCCGTACGGGCTATTCTATTGCCTGGGAAGACAACTCCATTTTTTCTAGGTGGTTTTTTCCTTTAGTGATTTCTATGAATTTTTAACCTTTTTACTCAATATTTTAAAAGTAATGTTGATAAACATATTTGGTGTCTCTAAGGAACATAATATGTATATTTATTTATATGGAATATAATATTTTTTTCTATTTGATTTTAAAAAATAATAATAATAAATAAATAAATGAATTACCATATTATAGAATGAAATTAGAAATTTCATTGGAATAATTATGGATGGCTATTCAAACTATGCAATCAGATTCAAATAATGTCCAAAGAGGTTTAAGAGCTTAAAAAAAAAGACATCAACCAAATATACAAGTAAAAACTATAAACAAAAATACTTAAAAAATAAAAATCCAAAAATAAATGTGTAAAAAATGGAAAAAAAAACCATAAATATCAATGAATTCAAGTCATAAATGGCAAGGGAGAGACAAAAGGAGAAGAAAAGAATTGACAAGAGACATTACACTTCAAATTCAAAGGAAAATGAAGAAAAAATAAAAGCAAATCACAAGAAAACACTCAAATAAATAGACATTCATCTAGTGAAGAAGGATAGAATAGGAAACCAAAAGAAAATACTGGATAATATAAACTTTAAAGTAAGTGTGAATCCATAACAAGCACAAAACATTGCATGATATAACAAGTGTGAATCCATAACAAGCACAAAACATTGCATGATATAACAAGCTAGAAGAGGATAGGTTTAAGGACAAAGAATCAAATCGTGCAAAGGTGGAAATATATTGATAGGATCAATGGTATTCGCAAAACTAAAAGTAAAATTACAAGACAAGCTATTATGGGTGACCATTGATGGTAAATAATCAACAAGGTTATGGATTAAATGGATCTAAAGGTGAAGTAATAATGTGAAGATTCATTAACAAATTTTTACACCAATTAAAATTCATTGTGGATGAATAAATAATCAAGAAATGTTGGACATTCAATGCCAAATTACAAATATCTTAATAATAAGAAAGAATTAGATCTATACAAACTTTTAGTCACATGCAAAATTTGTATATGGTTATTTGATACTATTATGTTTTTATTTAATGGGAGTTACTTGTTTACTTTTCAAGAATTATTGTAGAAATTATTATCATTATCATGCTTAGTCATTGTAGTCCCTATTTGCAACTGATGTATCCACTAAATATTATTATGTTGAGTATCTTGAGTATTTGGGATTAGTTCCATAGTAATGAAACAATCATTAGTATGTTGCTTTGAACAATTAAAATTATAACAAGCAACTAATCTATTTTGAGATATCATTATTAACATGAAGATGTTCTATTGGTAGAGACATAGAAAATTTCACCAATGTTGAAGGATCTTTGTGCATTAGTTGCATTAGAAAGGGCTGGTGCAAAACACTAGAACTATTAGCATGATCAAATTATGTGTTTTTACAAAGCTACTTTACCTCTACCTCTAACACTGAAACTCGCCTTATCTGTTGCAACAAAATTGACATTACTAGGTCCCATTGTTGCATCTTCCTTTTCTCCATTTATCTAAGTTGTGATTGAAAATAGTTCAATTCCATGCCCAATACACCAATAGCTTCTCCATACGCCTTCATCTAGTTTCACATAGCTTGCAGTTTATAATAGCCCATCTTTCTCCCAATCACAAAAAACAAGAGCACAAAATCGGTAGCCAACATTGGACATATTATCAAATATTGTTGGGCAATTGAATGAACAAACACCCAGGGATAGGCCTTAAATAGTAGCTAAGAAAAATTGAGAAAGTCAATTAACTAGGAAACATCATAAATTCCCAAACCAAACATTGATAGAATCAAAAGCAACGTTTCATAAAGGCAATTTCCCCTCATAGCCAAACCTTGTTTATCATTTAATTGTTGAACAACCTTTTAAACACATCATGATACGAAGGTAAAACTGTAATGATTGATTGCAACATCATGTTGATTGTCAACTCAATCCCACCAACATAATAAGAATTCATTCACACGGATAGATAAACCATCCTAGCAAAATGTTGGAGCATGTAATGATGCGAACAATTAGAGTGACAGATAGAAGGTCGATATTTCGGTGCTACAAGGGAGATTGATGACATGTGAGTCTCCATCTGGCTATTATTTACCTTTGTTTTCACAACTATGGGTTGTCGTAATGATACTCCTGCCCATCAATGATTAATAACACCACTTTTTTATTAGAGCCTATGTTGGTTTGTAAATCCACTAGCTCGTTATTAACACAGAGGACCTGGAACCATAGTAATGAGTCAAAATAGATTTTGAGTTTCTCAATACGATATCAAATGCTTTCCAACTTGTCCTTTGGGGATGTTCCTCTAATCATAAGCTTAATAATAATGTTGGATTCATCGATGACAGTAACTTTGACAGGCCTAAATTATTTTCCAAAGAATTGAAACAATGTGTATGCTTATGCCTCGTTGTTTGTCATATGACCTAGGCTCTAGGCATAACTATGTTCAAGGTTTCCTCTATAGCCATAGAGAGCCCCTCCCACACTTGCCACCTTTCCAAAGAAATTATCTTCAGTTCATTGCATTTTCACAATAATGGTCTATTAAAATAGAACAAGTGATGTTACATTTAATATCTAAGACATTAAGACACAAAATTTCCATTAATTTTAACAATGGTATCCCCAAGTGAAATAGAAAATGGAAATTCACAATAATTCATTTTCGACATGGAACTTTATAAGTTATAATAAATAAAGGGTGATTGCATTGTGTTCTACTAAAAGATTATTCCATAATCTTAACATTAACAAGTAGAATAGGTGTTTAGTTGTTTCAAACTTAAAATTGTTGGATTTTTAGATAGAAAATAATATTTTTTCAATATTCTACTAGATTTGAGGATGCAAAAACAATGGGCTTGGGACTCAGCTCCAAGATGTGTGATGACACCCCCCAAATTTTAGGAGACATTGAGAAGCTCAAAATAGAAGACTAAATATAAATTTTAAAAAGAAAAATTGAAATAATAATAATCGATGTGTTTTAAGAAAAATTAATCACACATTTATACAATTAAAGCAATTGCATTGTCAATGATTTAATTAGAAAAAACAATGTTAAATTAATATTTAAAATAGGATAATCATTCTATTTTTTATTGTAAAAACATTGAAAACAGAATGAAACACACAGATAACTCCTATAACTGCATCCAAACTTGTGTCTTTACAGCGATAAATAAATGGAACAAGGATCAACCATGTAGTGACACTCAATCAACCTTTGCTTGGTCCTCTACATTGATATGCCACAAGAAACTATGAACATCATCAATAGGAATGTGAAACAAACAACCTCTAGTTCAGACCTAATTTCTCTAACATTTTCAAATATATATATATATTCCTCTGAGCTTTAATTGGAAGAATGTTTGCTAGAGCTAAATTGCACTTGGAATATGGTAAAAAAATCCTTCTCATCTATATTTTTCTATCTTTGAAAATTTATTGTTATGAAATACCAAATTCAATATATTCAATATACTCAAGCTAGTATGTTGGAGGTAATAAACAACAAAATTTAAGGTTTGGAAGAGTTCTATAGAAAATGAAAGGCAAGGCAAGAATGGTACAAGGGCCACCTTCTAGCTTTGAACTCAAAATAGAATATTATGCCACTATTGTTTATATTGTGCTTTTGTGTTCCCTCATAGGGATCATCAAAGAGTAACTAAAAATTGAGGTGTCACATGCTTTCAAGGGATATCCTCAATGAAGAATGAAGTTTAAAAGTGTTAGGAGCACACAAGGAACAATAAAGGACATCCCTAATTAATTGCCCAATTTTTTGGAATGTGGAGAGCATAGTCTTGTCCCCAACCCCTAGGAGACCTAGAAAGCATGGGTACAATTGGTTGTTTTCATTGAGGATTGTACTTGATTTAAAGACACTTGGGTTAAGGAGTGGTCATGTAGGTGTGGCAGGCCTAGAGGTACACATAGTTTAGGATATATCATTAGAGAATTAGAGGCCTTTAGATGAGGAACATTGGACCTCTGAGGAGTACTCATTATTGGACCCTTGCTTATTGGATGTACATGCCTTAGAGTTTGACATGTGTAACTTAAAGTTGGAGCTTCACATGTAGGCCTATTTATTTAGTTAGGTATCTTGTAGTGGACTAGGTCTACTTCTTATTTTTGACCTCTCTCGTGTTCATATAAATAAAGGGGAGGGGGGATTCATTTGTCATCCTTCTTTGTATATCTTTCTTATGATCACATACTTGTGTTAAAGATGTGAGAACCAGAGCAAACTAATCTCTATAAACTCTTCTTCATTCTATTTGATCTCTTTTGTCACGGGTGTTAGGGTTCGTAAGAAGATTCAATGGAAGACCAAAGTAAGGGTTTTAACTCAAGGAAACAAAGAAATTTACGGTTTGGGAGCACTTGATCTTGTAGCTCTTGTGAGGGAATAAGACTAGGGCTTTGTGGAATTTAGAAACCTTAAAACTACTTGGAATGCTTGATGTGAAAAAGATAAGGGAAACTATTTTGTACGGTTAAGTGATGCAAATGAAGATGTCAAGGAAGACTTGTTGGTATGTCTACTATGTTGGAAGGTGCTTTGAATTTCGTAACTTGGATGTGCAGGTTGCAAATGTTTTTGAAATGTGTTGAGATTTAGGAGCATGTTGAGAAAGAGATTGTTACACCTATCAATCCAAAATTGTTGGGCTTGTATGTTAAGGAGGCAAAGGCAAAGAGAATCTTTCTCAATTTGATGAAGGATCACTTGAGCACTCACATTGTAGAGAAAACAACTAGTGAACTCATATATGATGCTTTCTTTGGGTTATATTATGGTTCCAATGTCTCTATATAGATGCTCTTGAGAAACAAGCTTTCATTCATATGCATAAGTAATACAAACATAGTGGTGAGTTTCCTAGTCAATGTAATTGAATTGAGAAATCAATTCAATGCAATTAAAATGAAAGTGAAGGATAAGGAATTGGTACCCATTACCTTAAAATAGACTTGCTTTATTTTAAAGGCCTTTTTTCCAAGGTTTGTTTGTGCTCATTAGAGACTAGGTACGTTGAAGTCCCATATAGTGCAACAAAAGCAAGTAGAAGAGTTAGCGCTCATTGAAGGAAAAAGAAGGGAAGAAAAAAGGATATAAAAGGGGCAAGGAGGAAAATTCAAATTCAAGTAAGAAAAATTTGAATAATGGACAACCCAAATACATCGGGTGTGGGGAGAATGGCTTTATCGCGAAGCGCGAGGGTTTTTTTCTCTGCAGAGATGTGCCAAGAGCCACCGCTAAATACGAGCTAGTTTCAGGCATCGAAAGAGAGCCAAGGAGTGGGGAAGACGAGATCAGATTTCTCCCTGGTGACGGTCGTGGGTGGTATTGGGTTCTTCCTGATGCGAAATGGCCGCCTCTACATTGCTGTGCATCTATGGCCCAAGAGGACAAGCGAAGGATTGGCCGTATGGAAGATTTCCACGTTTGGGCCTGCTTTGACAAAGAAGCCAACGTTTAAAGACTAGATAGGTGAATCAAAGACCGCAACAATGGCGGAGGCTTCACAAGTATGGAGAATACTTGTGAAGTCATGGCGAGCATGCACTACAAGGTTGCTCTCTGAATCCTTTTTCCCTTCAAATCCAGTTTCTTATGCATCCACGGCCATGTTGGGAATGCAGTCTTTGGTGAAGCATAAGCTTGTGCATATGGGTGATTCAATTTCTTAAGGAGATCGTGTTCACTATCTTAGATCTGAGCTGCTCATAAGAAAGGAAAGCTAGATCTAGCAAATTTCCAGATCTTCATTAAAAACATTAATGGCTGTTCTCCCTATTTTGGATTGGGACTTCTAACATAGTGAAAAATATGAAGCAGTGCATTGAGAACGGGTTTGGCATACCTACAAATACACAGTTCCTACTTTTTGAAGGGAAGATTCTTCTCATATGAAATAGTATTACATTTTCATTTCAAGGAACTCTACCATTTTCTTGAACCTAAGGCTGCAAGGAGCAGCTAAGTGACCCAAAAAATCTAATGGATCTATCTCTTATAAGGATGTTGTTCAAGGGAATGCCTCCAGTTTAGCAAATCAGCATCAATACAGCCTAGGACCTTACATGGTAGAACAAATGAAACAAGTGTTTGCCATGTAAGTTAATCTCCTAGAGGTAAACTATTTTTTTATGTTGTCCAATCCAAGGTTGTGATTTGTAGGTTCAATGGCTTCTGGCTTAAATCTGATGCTTTACATTAGTGAGTCTTTTCTTCCTAAACCCCCAACTATGACATATATTTGTGTTCCAAAGATTTTTTTGTAATCCAATTCGATACTCAGGAAGACCTCGAGAAAGTATTAAATGATGGGCCCTGGTTTTGGGGAAGAGTTGGGATATTCATCACCCCATGGTTTACAGACTTTGATGCCACAACAATGGTAGTTTCAACAATGTCGGTTTATGTGAGGCTTCCAAATCTCCCCCACTTTTTGGCAACACAAGGTTCTAGAGGAAATTGGAAATAACTTGGGAAAATTTTTAAAATGAACCTTGAAAGAATAGTCTATTTACTTTCACCAAAATATGTTTAGAAATAGACCTCAACAAAGGTCTACCTATTCACATTCAACTGAAATATAAAAATGTTCGGTGGACCTAAATATTAGATTATGAGAATATGTCTTTCAAATGTTGAACATGTTACCAATTAAGACATTTGCAAAACATCTGTCCACAGGCAAAAAATATCCCAATAAAGAAAAAGGGGCAGGTACACAAATCAAAAGGATGACTGACCTTTTATCCTCGACTTTCATAAGAAGAAGAAGAAGAAGAAAACATGGAGGACCCTCCAATCCAAGCAAAAGAAGACGCAGAGGCCTGAAATGGAACTATACCCCATGAACAAAATGACACTAAAATACAAGAAAGATAGGAATCAGATCAACGGAAAAATGACTCTTTCAAAAAATGGGATGGGGGGTAAAAAAAAGAGTTCATGTTCCTGAAAGCTTAGACTCAGAGAAAGAATCCACTATAAAGCCTTTGGGTAGCAAACTGGCCTTGGTTCCAGCTACTCCAAACATAGGAGGATGGCAGAAAGTGCAAAAAAAGAAAGAAAAGTTAGTCGATTACTATCGCACTTAACTTTGAATGTACATATGTATTTTTTATTTTCTTTTTTTCTCAATTTTTCTCTATTTAGCTTATAAGTTGAGAGGCTTATCTCTTTTGGCCACCATTTGGATTTGGGAAGATCCTATTGAATGCACATTTAGTTGTGTATATGCAAAATGTAATATTGTTTACCATATAAATAAAATTACATTTTTTTTCCATGGAAAACAAATATTTGAATAATGTGAAATGCTTTAGGTGTCACCAATTGGGACACTATCTAGCGTCCAACAAAAATAGGTTAGAAAGAGTGCAAGTACAATAGCAAGTGTGAATGAGTTATCATCCCAAATTAAAACCACCTTCTCCATGGTCTCCTATTTGCTTTCAAATGAATCAAAAAGTGTTAGACTATATGTGGACAATGGGGCATCAAGACATGACTTGTAACAGAAAACTCTTCAATAGGTTTCAAGAGCAAAAAGAAGGAATGAGTATGGAATAGGTGGTGATTCTATTTGGGCTCCATTTCCTTTTGGATGTCATGTGGTGATGTTATTTAGTTGAGAGATGTTTTGTTTATTCTTGGTGTGATAAAAAATATTTTATCAGTTTCATGTATCACTAGAGTTGCATTTGAAGGACCTCAATTCACTATCAACGATTGTAGTTTAGCTAGTATGAGCACTTTAACTAGAAGTGTGTGATGTTGCATGTTGATCTTGTGGTACTTGTATATACCAATAAGGGGTTGGGTGAGCCTTCTAATTTTGTGGCATGTATGGTAGAATTCCATGGAGATATATTCAAAACTTGTTATGGAATTAGTGATTGATTCCAAGCTTGCTACTAATGGGAGTGTTGAAGCATACCAAGACAAGTTGTTGGATTCTCTCAAAAAGGAGTCAACCTTGATGAGGTTCTCGCTATAGATACTACATGATTCTCTTGAAAAGGGGGAGTCGACTCTATTGGGGTTTTCGCTTCAATTGTCAAAGGTTAAGGTTAATGGATAAGATATCCATGTTTACAATATGTCAAAATGACTGTGTTGTTGTTTGCACTACAAGCTTGGCATGATATGATGGATGGGATTTGGGAAAATTTTTATCTTTGTGATTTTGACAGATCTGATCCATTACGCTAGTCTTGAATGGAGATGTGATCATCTTTGTAGAAAGCCTTGAACAACTCTTCTAAATATTTTGGCATGTGAAGTTGATATTAAATATTTTGGAGAGTCACAGGTTGTCGATGGTCCAAGGTTAAGTTTATTACAGATTCATTGGTGACCAAGCCCCTAGTAAAACAAAGGTTTGGGATGCTAGGACAGTATCTTGTTTTGTTGAATATGATGAGACCTCTAAAGCTTTAGGATCTACATTTTAGCACAAAAAAATACTATGACGAGCTGAGATGTTAAATTAATGATGTATGGTCCTTGAGATCACATGTATCTTCTATAGTGAATAATGGAAGTGAAATTGTCATTCCAAATGATAATTCAAAGGATAAGTAGGACCAAATCTAAGAATGGCCAGCAATAGGAAGAGGATACATATGTTCTCACCCTTTAATGTGGCATATAGGTAGCTGATATGGCTTACTACACATTGAAAAATGCATAGGAGCTTGTAGGAATGCCCAAATCGTCGATGAGGGCAAGAATACCTCCTAGAAGATATGCTAACCATATTGACTCGTTCCATTTGTTAACATTCGTGTTGCTTTGAAAAGGTGAAATGTGATGCATAGATGAAGGGAAGTGACAATTGGGAAAGGCTTTTATTGAGTTGCAAGCGCAGCAAAGTGGTATTGGTGAAGACACTTTCCTCATCAAGAGGGAGTTTTTACCTTTTGGGTTACTCCATAGTGTCTACACAATGCTTTGGGCACTTCATGTGATGTGTTGATTACTCTTGGTTGTACCATGATGGACATACCCATTGGTGATAGTTCACTAATAGGGCATTATGCATTGACTTGATGCTTATGTGCCACATTTCCTTCGAAGTTTGGTGACCTATGTAGTTTAGTGGTTTCTTCATGGAGTGCACACATGGAGAGTTTGGTTGCTTGGGAGGCTAACCCACTTAGTTTAATGGGTTCTTCATGGAGAGTTTGGTTGCTTGGGAGGCTAACCCACTTAGATGAGAAGCATTGAGCATCTTGGAGGAGGGCATTGAACCCTTAATAGCATATGGGGATACTTGTTACTTGCATGGAGGATTGTAATTGACTTAAAACACTTGAGTGATCATGTAGGTATGATGGCCCTAGAGTTCCACATATCTCTAGAGAGAGCATTAGACCTTTCTTTAGGAGCTCTCAACCTTGGACCCTTGCTTGTTGGATATGCATGCCTTGGAGTTTGTTATGTGTCATTTAAAGTTGAAACTCCTTACTTTTGAGCCTAGTTGTTGTTTAGTTTGATTCTTTGTAGATTTGTAGTCAACTAGATCCACTTATTATTGTTGGCCACTCTCACCTTTCATATAAATATAGTGGGGTGAGAATCCTTTGATATTATTCATTGTAATACATTCTTGTAATTGTTTATGTGTTAGAGATGGGAGAGTTAGAACAAACTAATCTCTTTGTATTTTTTATTCCTCGCATTTACTTTTTTGTCTTGAGCACTAGGGTTCTTGAGGAGATTCAAGATAAATGTAGGGCTTGAGATAAATCTTGAGCAAAGGGAGCATTTGAACTTGTAGTTCTTGTGAGAGAAGTCTAGGGTCTTGTGGCATTTGAAAATCATATACTTATTATTGTTGGCCACTCTCACCTTTCATATAAATATAGTGGGGTGAAAATCCTTTGATATTATTCATTGTAATACATTCTTGTAATTGTGTATGTGTTAGAGATGGGAGAGTTAGAACAAAATAGCCTCTTTGTATTTTTATTCCTCACATTTAATTATTTTGTCTTGAGCGTTAGAGTTCTTAGAGGAGATTCAAGATAAATGTAGGGCTTGAGATAAATCTTGAGCAAAGGGAGCACTTCAACTTGTAGTTCTTGTGAGAGAAATCTAGGGTCTTGTGGAATTTGAAAACCATATTGCTACTTGGAGTACATGGTGTGGAGAAAATAGGGGAATATTATCATGTGCATTATGTGTTGCAAGTTAGAGTGCCAAGAATGACCTGCATTTGTGTGTGTTACTTTGTTGAGTATCTTGGTGGTGCAACCAATGTTGGTTAAGAGTGATTCGTAGTTAGAGAGCTTAACTTTTACCAAGTTGTGGTATGTACTTGTACTTTATATATATATATATATTAACTTTTACCAAGTTGTGGTATGTACTTGTACTTTATATATATATATATATATATATATATATATGAAGTGTTCCAACTATCCTAACTTTGTGTACTATCATATTTGAATTTCAACTTTTGTTCTCCAAGATTAAGTGGATTCTAGCACGAGTTAAGCATGTTGATTTGACATACATTGAAATTTGTTAAGTGATTTAAGATGTTGTAGCCCAAATACAACACCAAAAAGGAAATCAGTGTTTTTGGTCTGAATATTAAAATGAAACATTTTAGATAAATCAAATTAACATTGCACACCTCAATTACAATAGGGGTATTCAAAGGCGTTGAATGCATTTCTTCATTAAAGCAATGATTTTTATCACTCCAAACTATAGTTTTGGCTAATTGGTGTTTATGGTCTCTTATAAAAAGAAAGATTTTAGATTGATAAATTATATAAATCAAATATTAACATTGCACAGCCCAATTACAATAGGGGTATTCAAAGGCGTTGAATGCATTTCTTCATTAATGCAATGATATTTATCATTCCAGACTATAATTTTGGCTAAACTTGTTTAGTCAAATTTCAATTATGGCAAGCTAAAAATTGTCAAAAAGTTAAAATGCTAAGCCACTTTCATTTAACACAAATCTAGGAGGTAAAGGAAGCATACTTACTGTTGTAATAATCTATTATAATAAGCCATTTTCAAATGTGTGATTTGATCTTAAAGTGTGCTCCATGGGATAAGCATTCAATTAATGTAGAAATTATACAAACAATATGTATATCATGGATTCAATCCGATCTAACAATGTACTAAAGCTAGATTCTGAATCACTTCTAGAAATCAATTGCGGAAATTAAACACGGTCGCCAATCACAGGAAGCAAAGAAACAATCAATCAAACCACAACACAGATAATTTCTAGGGGAAAGCGTATTGCTTAAAACCCCACTATCTTCTATTGTATATTCAGCATGGATACATGAAACATTACAATGCACTCTTCTCACAAGAATCTCCAACACTCAGCTAATTGTCTCACATTGTCCTGGACAAAACTGGCCAACACTTAGCCAATTCTCAGCCTCTAAACAGCCTGTCTTGTTTGCGCAATTCCTGATGAATGCAATCCCTATTCTTTAGGAATTTTGGCCTTCCTAAACTGCGCAAGGATAATGGGCCATCCAATGTGTGTTTGGTTGCATGGGTGCAACCCAATAATCCTACCACTGATAGTTAGCATCCCTTTCCCCTTTGTCTCAACTGGGTCTCCACTGGAACTGGCATGCATGTAACTAATTACAAGTTAAGATTACAATTTATTGTCCATTTTAATTAAAGGAAAATTAAAAGACAATGCACCAAATTTAGCCCACACCAATGTATGTGCTGCTAAGACTTGTTTGTCCCACACTAGTGTAGGTGCTGCTTGGACTTGTTGGTTCCACACTGTGTAGGTGCGACAATTTCTTAATGGACTTCAACAATTACATTGAAGTACACTTTGGTATTTATTTTATTCGGTTTCCATCTGAATTGGATTAAAGTTGAGAAGAATTTTCTAATATAAATTAATATTTCAAAATCAAATCTAAGGCTAACAATTCACAAAAAAAAAAAAATCCCAAGAAATATTGCCCTTAACAATTCACCATATCATTAAATATGAGCAATTACAAAGATCTAAATTAAAATGAGCTAGTAAAGGATGAAGATAGAGCAGCAAGCTCCTATCCACCTTCGAGTAATGAAAGTGAAAAGTGATTTGTACTGCTCAAGCGATTGGATGATCGTATATATTTCTTTTACTTTTTTGGCAATGTTCAAAGGCAAATTAGGACATGCAAAGAAATATGATGCTTCTTTAAAGGGATGGGGAAGTTAGCCAACATCCTACATAAAACTTCTATCAATTAAACCTCGACTTATTACATGATTAAGATCCAAGTCAATGATTACATATATCTAAATTCAATTGAGCTAATAAAAAATGATTATAAAGCAGCAAGCTAATATTCACCTTCCACCAATGCAAGTGAAAGTGATGCACACTATTCCAGAGATTGGATGATCATCTAGATTCCTTTCACATCTTTGGAGATGTCCAAAGGCAAATTAGGATGTACAAAGAAACTTGATGCTTCTTTAAAAGGACTGACAAATTTGCTAACATCCTACACGGACTTTCTATCAATTAGACTTCCACTCATTAGATCACTATCATCCACAATGGTTATCATCCATAATGGTCAACATTACTTAAAACTAAAATTTCTCAATTAAAGCCTGAACAACCATATCTCATCACTAGAAAATGCAATGTGCAAATACTACAATGACAAAGCATATCTCATTACTAAAAAATGCAATGTGCAAATACTACAATGACGAAGTGAGAAATCATAATGTTGCAAAGTATTTTAGCAAGACAAAATCTTATTATTTATTTGTCAACCCATTCAAATTGTTTCGTCCCACAAACAAAAATAAGTCTTATACATCAATTTAATGTCTAATTTGAGAATAACCTTATTATTATTATTATTATTTCTCAAAAATCAAACTGCTTTACTATTTTAATGGACCCTTATGAATAGATTATATATTTCTTAGAAAAAAAAAAATCATATTGGAATTATTATTATATCTCAATAAAACCTTCATAAATGGTTGGATTGGATTATATCTTTCTTAAAAAAAACAAATCATAATGGAATTATTATTATATCTCAATAAAACCTTCATAAATGGTTTACCATCTTTTTTGGCAAGGATTTAGTAATTCTAAATAATAAAACTAATTTAAAATAGAAATCAGTTTTAATATATTATTAATAAATATAACCCATCGGAATAACAATTCATTATAATTTATTATTAATTTAATAACCATTCATTATAATTTATTATTAATTTAATTGTATAAAATCAAATTTATTCTTAATCTTTAAGACGGTCAATGTAACAATTCATTATATTTTAATTATATGAAAATAATAAGATGAAAATTAGTCACAATTCAATTCATTATAAATTATAGGAAAATAATAAAATGAAAATTAGTTTTGATGTATTTTTAATAATCACAGCCCATCAAAATAACAATTCATTATAGTTTATTATTATTTTATTTCTAAATATATTAACATATTTATAGCTGCAGTTGCCACAGTAGCTTTATTGCTGGAGTTGCCACAGTAGCTTGGGTTTTCTCTGCATGCCTCGCCTAACATGTTCATAGTTCGCTCTAAATAATAGCTGGATCGTGTGAATTGTTGATCATTTACGATTTTGCCCCAAAAAAAAAAAAAATTGCTCCGGTCGAAGGCACTTTGTGGCTAGCTTAGTCCCAAAGCTCTATCATGACAATTACGTCGATTTTCATACCTCGGCCAGAGTCGATTTCTGGTAATGTAATAAGAAAAATTTGAATTTATTACCACTCTATGAACTCCAGTTTGAACGCGCCAATAAACATTCATAAAAAAATGATAAAAGAAAAGACTGTTCATGTGCTTATTTTTCATACGATGGTTTAGTTGCCGCCGTGCTAAACAATTATAGGAGACCAAGTTCTTCCTGAGATACATGTCTTCCGCAAGATAATTATTTTGCTTTTAAATATGGACAGTTATTTCCTTCAATAAAAAAATTGACAGGAACTAGACATAAAATATCCACATATACATGATCCTTTGTTCGTGTAAAAGGATACACACCGCTCATGAACAAAGAGGACTAAGACAAGCAGTGAGAGGAAGGGAACTCAGATACCTAGGAAACCATTTGCTAATAAGCTCTAACAATTTCCCAAGAAAGAATTGTATGGGCATGGATTGCAGGAATCACGATGCTCGTACATACATTACACTAAGTAAATAAGTATTCTAAAGCAGTTAGTGAACTATCTGAATGGCTGTTTAATTGTCCGTACGTGGTCTTTTCAAAGGAGATACTGACTTTGTCCAACCTAATGAAACGGAATCGGAAATTAGATGGCCACATTTCTGGGAGGAATTGAGACTCCCAGCAACAAGAGAGTCACTCACCAAACCTGGCTTGTCGAAATTGATTTTTCCGGGAAAGCGCCTGCTGCTTCAATAATTAGAAAAGAAGATCGAAATAAGTAAATTATAAGATCAAGTTCGCTAAATACTTAATTGACATTTGAACCAAAGTAGTAGTTAATCATCACCAAAACAAACCTGTTAAAGTGATTGTTGACAGCAGACAGATCTTGTGATGGACTTTGAGAGGGATAATTCTTATTCAAGTGATTATTAATCGCTGTCAGATCTTTTGATGGGCTTTGAAAAGCGTGTGTACTTTCACCAACACAGGCATAAAAGCTTTTTGAATGGGGGGAATTTAGGGATTCCATCTGCAAAGACAAGCAAGAAAATATTAACCCATAATAATTATTTGAATCTTTGCTCAGTAATAACTTGAATCTCTGTACTCGTACATCTAAAACGAATTTAACGAAGACTCTCCCTAATTTTCAAATTCATTATGAGGGCATCTATAATAGTGAAGCACAGTGAACATTTATGAATGCTACAGTAGTATGATGATGAAATGCATAAAAGAGGCTGATGGCATTCGCTATTAATGCTGCTCAACTAGGATGATGGTGAAATGCATAGAGGCTGCTGACATTTGCTGTTGATGCTCCTCAATTAGTATGATTGTCAAATGCATAGAGGCTGGTGACATTGGAAGTTGAAACTCCTAGACTCTGCCATGGAAAATCTATTATCAACTTATCAGCTAATCCAAAGATGACCCGGAAAGATTGAGGAAAGGACCACTTCCAACAACTGCTTCATGAGCGTTATTTTTCCTGTGATTCTATGTACTTAAAAATAAGAAAACTTAACCATGTCGAACTTTAGCACAGCCATAGGTTAAAGTGATAAGCAGATGACCAACGGTTCATGTAAGAAGCAAGATATATATTGTAGATCGTCTTTGTCGTAGGCTAGATGATTCAAGTCATGCAAAACAGCACCTTTGAAAGAGTTTTGCAGGCAGCAAATTCTGGGCATAGGCTGTAAAGCAGCAAAAAGGATCTCGGGACACTCTTGGACTGGGGCCTTAGACAAATGGAACTGAGGATACTATCCTGTCCATTTCTTGTAAGGCTTTAAAGTGCATATGTAATCTTGGATTAAATTGTTTCTAACTTTTTTGATGCAACCGATGCCTTTGGGTACATTTTTACCCCAGGTCGTCTAGTTTGTGCGTCCGCCGCTATGAAACTTGAAAATAATTCACCGGTGTAAAGACGAGTGGTAAAATTCACCAAGAAGTTCCGCTAAGAGAATTAAGCAAATTTTTGTTAAGATTTTCTTACAGGATTTTAAGAAAAAATAAAAACGGAAGAAAGGTGCACATCACATATTGTTTAAAAACAGAGCAGTCTAAATATTCTACATTTTTTGTTGTTTTTACTAGGAATCCAGCAATACAATTTTAGCAAGGTCATGATATTTTGTTGTTTAGAATGTGTTTTTGAATGCATATATGGATTTAGTGCCATGAAAAACCCATAGAGAATTTGGATTGCGCAGATTTCACAGCTCAAACTTGTTATTCTAACTTGTGATTTCAGTCAAAATTGACCCAAAAAAATGCCCAGAAAAAGACCATAATGTGAAAGATTTAAACTACAACTTCAAACAAGTCCCCAAAAACACGTCAATGTGTCTTCATGCATTTATGTTTTGGTAGTTGTTTGATGATAAAAAGATAAAAGAAGATAATAAGAATACTAAGAAATCACAAGTAATTATCAAGATAGAAAAATATTCCTGCATTTCTGATTTTCTAACAAAGGTAAGGGCTTCGATGGGGTTAATTGGAGCATCAACTTCCTGGGGTCGTATCTTTGACATACAATCTTCATTTGGTGCACACAATAGCCTGTTAAAAAGGTCTATCTAAGGACAACAACTTTCAATTGCAATCGATCAATGTTTACCCATTTCCCCAAAAAAAGCTGTTTAAGGCCTTAAAACGGCTCCAAAAGTTCAAGACACAAAAACTACCAAAACTAGAAAACTGTCAAAATAGGAAGCTGGATAAAAAGTAGGACACTGATAGAAAACAATGACGATGGTCCAAGTGGAATAGGTGAATATCCACCTGGGTCAATCCTCCCCCCTTAGGAAGCAATGATCCCCCATTGCGTTGAGTGCCTCCATGAGGTGAACAAAATTCTATTGAACTTGGTCCCTAGTAAACCACTTGCCCTGGTGCAGGAACTAGTCAGTGTTGACAACCCAATACAGTTAGATCCTCTATTGGCGAGTGTTCTTGATATGTGTGTCCATGATCCGATCAATTGTGGCATGTTCAATGCAATTGGGTTGAGCTTTGTTGGTGTCAGTTGCTCAACAATGTCTAATGTGTCCAACAATGGTGGAAAGTATCGTTGAAGGCATTTCACACTGAATACTGGGTGCATGCCAAAGAATGGGGAGATACTTAACTCAAAAGCGTTGTCACCCACGGCCTTGGTGATTGATGTAAGGGCCATATCAGAGCATTCGAAGCTTCTAATGGCTCTGACAAGATGTTCCTTTTGCAAACCTTGTAGCCCACTTGAAACTTAAGTAGCACCGATGTTGATCATAAACGTTGTTTGTACTTAGTATTGGCTTTATCCAAGATATCATGAACTTGCTAGCAAATGTGTTGAATGCTTTCAATAAATTCAATGGCCTTATCAGCTTCGAATTGAACATTTGTAGATTTTGTCTATGTAGTTGCAAGAGGCATTACAACATCAATGAGACACAATGGTTGAAATATCAGGCTCACTTGAAAGGAGTTGTGGCTAATTGAGCTATGGAGAGCTTTGTTGTAGTTGTGTTGCATATAGAGGATACTTTCATCCCATGTTCATGGATGCTTAAAGTTGTACATGCATAGTATGTGCACTATCATTTTATTGACGACCTCTGTCTGGCCATCAATCTAGGAGTGGAATGTAGTTGACTTGGTGAGCTTGGTGTCCAACAATGACCAAAAACTCGACCAAAATGTGCTTACGAACCTGTTGTCCCAATCTAATATAATGGTCTGTGGGATCGCAAAATATACCAACACTAGTTCAAAGAAGAGTTTGGCAGTGACTTCTGCTGTGATACTCTTCTTGCAAGCAACCAATATGGCCATCTTAGAAAATATATCAACAACCACAAACACAAAGTCATTACCATGCTTGGAAGAAAGAAGGCCAGACATATAGTCCATGGAAATGGATTCCCAAACCTAGCTCAGAGTAGATAGAGGAGTATACAAGCTTTGCTTCTTGATGGTTGGCTTGGCGATGACATAAGCAGTGCAGAATATGATATCTTTTCCAACATCTTCTCAAAGTTTTGGCCAATAAAGTACTTCTATAGTATTGTCATTGTCTTCTCCACACCAAAGTGTCGTACAACCCGGCTATAATGTGCCTCCCAAATCAGCATGGCACACTTGCTTGAAGGAACGCAAACATGTCCCAGCTAGAACAAAAGTCCATCCTAAAGGTGGAAGTCTAGAATTGGCTTTCCAGCCATCAACATCTTGTGGGTGGCAGTGAATTCTGAGTCATTTTCATATAGTTGCAGCCATCAAGAGGTCTCGTGCCCACAAGAATTGAGAATTGTGCTTAAAGCCATAATCGTGGGTCGGCTGAGGCAGTCTGTTGTTGAGAGGCATAGCAAGAAAGGCTCAATTTGACTTTGCCTTGGTCAACTTGAGAAAAAATGAATTTCCACATCAACAAACAACTTGGAGGCAGTTAACTTGTGTGACATGGCTCTTGCCACTCAGTTACTCGATAAATAGAGGGCTTGGAGTTCAATTAAGCATGTGTGATTGTTAAATTTTAGTAATCCAATTCAGTTATATCCAATTGTGTTCAGTTAAACTAGTTCTAACAAATAATGGAACTAGTGGAAGGTCAGTTGTGTTCAATTAAACTAGTTATAACAGTTAATGGAACTAGTGGAAGGTCAGTTGTGTTCAGTTAAACTAGTTCTAACAGTTAATGGAACTAGTGGAAGGTCAGTTATGTAATGGGAAAATAGTCTAACTTAGTGATCATCCAGTTAACTGAACAATCAGCTCAAAATAGCTAGTGCATGCAGAGAATTCGAGTTTCTCATTTGTGGTGGAGATTCCAAAGCAGTGTAACAAGCAATTGTAAACTAGCTTGAGTGTATAGGTGTTGCACGCAGTCAAATGATCAACCTTGGGAATTGCGTAATCAATTGGAGGAAAATTTATAAAAAAATAGGGGCTAATTCTTTAGGAATTGCACAAGGAAATAGGGGCTCAAGCAGAGGCAAAAACTGACTAAGTCTGGGTCAAATATTCTCATCAAGCAGAGAGATAGGGTATTCACTTGCAAGTTGTGCTCAAAGCAAGAAAGCAATTGTAATAATTCTATATTCATATGATTAATGCAAAGAGGCTTGAAGGGTTTTTCCTAGTTGGGTTCCCCTAAAAAAATATTGCGCATGTATGTTATTTCTTATTGCATGTTTGTGAATGTTGTTCTAAATTGTGAATTAAATTTCGTAGAGCAGTAGAGTAGAAATGTGTCTCTTGATTTAGATTAAATTTCTTGAGTAGTTGCAATTCTATCACCATATTTCTACATTTGCGACGTGATTGTTTCTACCCTTCCTGTATTTAATGTTCAAGTGGAATTGTTGCAAGTACGTAGACAAGATCATCTCCCTCCCCAGAATATAATGTTTCCATTGCCAACAAGCCTACATGATAAAATACATTTCCTTATCATAGGTGGGGTACACCTTCGAATAGTATCCGAGTGTCCCACTGTGATAAGCCATTGAATACCCTTGTTGAGTGAGGACTGCACCAATCACATAATCAGAGGCATTTATCTCAATATCAAATGGTTGATGCAAGTTTTGCAAGGTGAGGACTGATGCAAAACAAAGACATTGTTTCAGTTCAATGAATGTCTTATGTTGTGACTCGAACCAAAAAGTATTCGATTTTGCTCCACCCTTGGTAACTTGACTCAAGGGCGAAGGGATATGAGAGAACCCCAACATGAATCTCCGATCGAAATTAGCAAGGCCCAAGAAGTTGTGAAACTCTATTAGAGTCATCGGAGCTGATCAATCCTGAATGACTTGAATCTTAGCTGGATCCACATTTACACCTTGCTCATCAATTATGTAGCCCAGAGATTGGACCCAGTGCATACCAAAGGAGCATTTCTCCAAGTTGACACATAGTTTGTGTTGCCGCAAGGTTTGAAGGACCTACCAAATATGTTGCAAGCGCTCTACCCAACTCTTGTTGAAGATGAAGATATCATCCAGATATACAACCATGAACGAGTTGGTGAAAGGCCGCAAGATGTCATCCATCAACCTCATAAAAGTTGCAGGGGCATTTGTCAGTATGAAGGGCATGACCAACCACTCAAAGAGACCCTCCTTGGACTTGAAGGCAGTCTTCCATACATCAGTGGGTTCTATTGAAACTTGGTGATAGTCAAACTTCAAATCAATCTTCTTGAAGTACTTAGCCCCCTTGAGTTGGTCAAGAAGGTCATCAATCTGTGGGATTGGGTATCTGTTCTTGACTTTGATTTTGTCCACTGCCCGATAATCAATGCAGAGTCTACAGGTCCCATATTTCTTTTGCACGTGTACAATTGGGGTCCCACAAGGTGAGGAACTTGGCCAAATGTGCCCTTTTTGTTGCAACTCATGGCTTTGCCACTTAATCTCTTCATTTTCCAGAAGACAACGACGGTAGATTGGCCCATTAGGTAGAAATGCACCAGGGGTCAAATTGATCAAATGCTTGACTTAAAAGTGCAAAGGTACCCCCATGGGTGAGGAGAAAATGTCCTTGCACTCTTCCACAACCTTATCCATTTGCTTTTGCTGCACGCAGGAGCCCTTTCTGGAGGCCATAGTTGTGGCCACGATCTTCCCCTTCTTTGAGAGCGAATCAAGAAGAAAACAAATTTCTCATTCTGGGAAATGATCTTACTGCAGTGCTTAGCAAAGATCAAAGAAATGACGATAGGTGGAGCTACCTCTGATGTCCTATATAGTTTTATGCCCAAAGTAATAATAACAATATGAAGTCTAAACTCATACACAGCATGATGTTTCCACAAGTACGGTTGAAACTTCAAGGGAAGCAACATGACACAATACCTCGTTCGTGAAAAGGCTTGATGTTGTAGGGTTGGCAACACTCCTAGTTAACGCAAAAATCTCGCCCTTGGTGGAGCCACCCAATGGTGTATGGCTATGAGTGTGATCTTGTCAGTAGGCCCAACCGCTTAACGACATCTGCAGAAATTAGTTTCTTGTGGAACTCACATAACTTTCTCGTGTCTTTCTTCGTCTTCCCATTGCTATTCTTTGCTTGTAGCTTCGACAAGTTGTCCTGGGTCATTCCACCTTGGCTCTGTCCTTTGTTTTGTGGTTTGGAGGTGCCATTGCCCTACTTCATATTCACGGATCCAAAGTCTTGCTTCTACTATTTAATTTTTTGTTCAATCTTAACAGCATATCGATATGATGCATCAATCGAGATGTCCAAGAACTCCATTTCTACCTAGATGTATTTGTGCAGACAACCACAATAATTGAGCACCAAATGTTGCTCAGAGTCTTTGATACACAACTTCGTGTGTAGGGTATGAAAGATATTCGTGAACTCTGGTACTTTTTGGACTCTTTCATGTCGTAGTGTCCATTTTATTTACTTGTCTTCATAGCTCCCAACAAAGTAATATTGTTTCTTAACAACACCTCAAAAAGAGTCTCAAGAGGGTGCGGCTGAAAATAGTAAGGATTCTTCCTCTACCCTTTGCTCACAATAAGTTTCCCAGCATTCATTGACATCGAGGGCAACCTTAAAGAGTGCAAGAGTAATATTTTCTCTATCAAAAAAATTATACCAAAAATATCCTTCCAACAAATTTAACAATTTATCTATAGTACTTGTGTCTATCTAGCCTTCAAATATGGAAATGTCAAAATTAACTTATACATTAAAAGGGAGTGGGGCCACCAAAGCGATCGTATCTTCTATTGTTCCTTACTGTTTCATTGCTTTGTTTATGTTATTGTGTTAATTTTAGATAACAATGGCATGTTCTATGCTTAGAGCAATTTACTTCAATCTTTTTTCATTAGCCCAATTTCAATTCCAAATTAACAATCACATTAATATTGATAGTAAATGTTGATAGAACATAAACAAATAACCAGAAGACAAGCCAAGACAAGAGGAAACAATATTTTGTAGATGTTAGATCAAATATGCTTATTATTCCTCAGAAGTTCAGCCCAGAGAGAGTACAATATACAAATTTGCTTCAGTCAAACAGCGATCAACAAGAAGCCCTAACCACAAAGTCAACATTGGACAAACTGCGATTTGACTTCTCCAAAATCAGCCAAGTCAACTTCAGTCAATGCAGCCTTCAAAGACAATCAAAGCCAGCCCAAAACAATCCTAAAAAATTCGATCAAACCTGGTCAACGCACGAGTCAATTCTACGGTCAAAGTTGTAGTCATCCCAAAAATCAAACTGCCCAAAATTCTTGGATTTCATGCCCAGAGTTGCAGCCTAGCAAGATCGAAATTATGCCCAAGAAATCAAAGTCAAAACATCAAAGTTGACCCAAAGTCAACACTAGTCAACACTCTGATTTTTGCCCTAGAAACAGTCCAAATATCACAACAGTTGTCCACACGTGCAAAGAGGAGAGAGATGCTCCTTGAGGTTGTACGAACCAATGAGAGAGGAGAGATGTGTGTGATGAAATGATGTCCAAATGAGGATTGACTCTCTCCTTTTTATATCCATCAATGAGGGGTTGAGACACGACTTTTGGGGCTTGTGAGCCTACATTACAATTTTGGTCGACCTTTACAAATGTACGTGTGAGAGAATAAATTCAAAATCCAACTTCTATTCATCCAAGCAAGATGATCTTTAGATCAATCTTGCACCTTTCGAAAAGAGGAATACAACAAAATTATCATATCCATTATATGAGCAATCCAAAGTGGAGTTTGGCCCTAGTTGCCAAATTTAACACTCCCTCTCAACTAGGGGAACTCCACCCGTCAATCCATTTGTCACCCTGTGCAATCTTGTCATCCTGTACCATCATGTACCATCCTGTCATCCTATGTCATCTTGTTGTCCTTGTACTCTGCTCTGCTAAACCATGAAGAAATAATGAAGAAGATTTGATCAAGAGTGAGTCACAAGACCTTGCCACTCTCCACTGGCCCAAAGTCAGTTTAGAGGTAAAAACCTCAATCAGACTTGATCCCAGATCAAAGTGTTGGACACAACCCATCCTAGATATAGAGAGTACGGCAATACACGATGCATCCATCGATAAAGCTATGGTCTCTATCCTCATTTTCCAACTCATTAGCCAGATGAGAGGTACTTCCCATGAGTCTCGAATTACATGGGTAGGATGTATGTGGGGCATAGATCAAGAGAGGGTGAACCAGCTCAATATCATAATGATAGGAAAATAGCACACCAACAAAGAAAGGCGAACCTTGCCATGTGGTTGCTTATAGCTTGAAGAAGCTATTCCCAAGCCCCCTGGAGCTCCCAAAGCTCAAAGTCCAACTCAAGCAGGACCCTCATAAGAGGGTCTGTCCACATTTCCAAGCTTCTCACAGAAGGTTAAGAATTTGACCTTCCCCGGGGTCTTCGTGAGAATATATGTGACCTGCTCATCAGTCCCACTTTGATGGAGCCTTACGACGCCTCACTCTACCATATCTTGAATAAAGTGATACCTAATATCAATATGCTTGGAGCGGTCGTGTAACACAGGATTCTCTGAAAGATGAATCCCACTTTGGTTGTCGCAATGGATCACGATGGTATCTAACACATGCCCAAACAGCTCACTAAAGAGCTTCCTCAAGCAAACAACTTCACAACAAGCCATACTTGCTGCAGTGTATTCGACCTCAACAGTGCTCAAAGCAACTAATTTATGCTTCCTGCTCGTCCAAGAGATTGAAGCAGAACCTAGAGTGAAGCAACATCCAGATGTGCTTTTACGATCCACCACACTACCTGCCCAATCAGCGTCAGTATATCCAGGGAGCCTCACATTCCCAACAATGTATCTCAGTCCATGATTGATTGTGCCCCAGAGATATCTCAAGGGATTCTTGGCAACGATCTAGTGAATGTGATGAGGCTATACCATATATCTAGTGAATGTGATGAGGCTATACCATATATTGACTCAACGTATTCACTGCAAAACATATGTCCGGACGGGAGTTCACTAAGAACATCAGGGCCCCCACGAGTTGACGATACTCTATAGGATTTCTCAAATCAGGCCCAGCAACACTTCCACGCAACTTCTTAAAGTTGAGTTCCATTGGAGTAGTCACAGACTCGCAGTCCACCATCCCAAATCTTTCCAACAGCTTCACAATATATTTTCCTTGAGAAAGGAAAATCTCACCTGGCTTTTGCCAGACCTCCAAGCCTAGGAAGTAGTGCATCCGTCTTAGGTCCTTCATCCCGAATTCAAAAGCCAACTCCCTCTTGTATTGATGAATGAGAGGGTTTGCACCTGTCAAGAAGAGATCATCCACATTGAGAACCAAAATGAGAGGCTTGTCATTACCAACCTTAAACTAAAGGTTTGGATCAGCTTCACTTCATGTAAAGCCTAGCTTCATCAGATAGCTATCGATCCTCTCATACCAAGCCCTGGGGGCTTGCTTCAACCCATAGAGGGCTTTCTTCACCCTGCATACATGTGTATCTCGATCTCGAACTTCGAACCCCAAAGGTTGTTCCACATAGATCTCTTCCTTGATTGAGCCATGTAAGAAGGTAGTCTTGACATCCATCTGATGTAGACTCCATCCTTGCGATGAAGCAAGGGCAATAATCGAACGGAAGGTGGTGTAGCGAGCAACAGGTGCAAATATTTCATCGTAGTCTATACCTTCCTTTCACAAGAAACCTCGAGCAACAAATCTGGCCTTGAACTTTTCAGCACTTCCATCAGCGCCATGTTTGATTTTGAAGAGCCATTTCGAGGTGACAACAAACTTGTCCTTTGGTCTAAGGACCACATCCCAGACATCATTCTTCATGGTCGACTCATATTCTTCGCTTATTGCATCCTTCCAAACTTGGTGCTTCACAGCTTCTTCAAACATTTCAAGCTCAGATTGGACAATGGTGCTCATGGCTACTAAGTACCCTTGGTACCTGTTCGGCTTCTTACTTTCACGAAATGTTCCCCTTGGAGCAATACGTCTCTCGACATCTTCAAGAGTATCTCTAAGCCATGAGGGTCTTCTCTTTGAAGAGATGGACTCTCTAGGATGTGGATCAATAGGATCCATCGGACCTTCAACATCGGGCATATGTTCATCCTTCGGTTCTTCCTACTTTCCTGCATCTTCTTTTTTGTCTTCCTTTGAGATGGGAAGATCTCTAACTTTCCCAAGGGCAGCATCTTCGTCAAAAGTGACATCATGACATATCTCCACTTCCCTTTGACCAAGCACATAGATTCTATATGCCTTCGAGGTTTCACTGTAGCCCACAAATGTTCCCTTCTTTCCAGAAGCATCCAACTTGCTCCTCTTTTCTTTCAACACATGATAATATACGAGACTTCCAAAAATTCTAAAATGAGAAACATCAGGTTTCTTACAAGTGATGACTTGTTCGGGAGTTTTGGAGTCCAATGATTGATGTGGGCATCTATTTGAATATACACAACAATGTTGGCAGCTTCTCTCCATAGGAACTTTGGTAGACCTTGGTCATGAAGCATGGCACGAGTAGCTTCCATGATGGTTCTATTCTTTCTTTCAACAACTCCATTTTGTTCAAGAGTATACGCAATAGTGGTCTCCCTCTTAATGTCGACTTCTCTGCAATAACATTGAACTCATTTGATTCATATTCAGTTCCATTATCGGTCCTCAAAATTTTGATCTTCTTCCTGGTTTGATTTTCAACCAAGGCCTTGAAGGTGCAAAACCATTTGAATACTTTGTCCTTTTTCTTCAATAAGTATATCCATGTCTTGCGGGAGAAGTCATCTATAAAAGTGACATAATATAAGCATCCTCCCAAAGATGTTACGAGAAACATACCAGATAGATCAGAATGAATCAACTATAGAACGTCAGTAGTCTTTGTATCACTTGAGGAGAATGGTCCCCTTGTATGTTTCCCTTCGGCACAACCCTGACACACACCTTCATGGTCAACTTTGAAATCGAGCATTACCTGTGACCACCTTCCTTGCTTCGAGAAGAGTTTTATAATGAAGGTGAGCAAACCTCCAGTGCCATAATTCGGATTGAAGAGTTGTGTTGCATGTCATGGCTCCCAACGAACTTCATCCAACCTAATAGTGTATCAACCCTGAAACCAAGAGTGGATGCTTCTTTGAAATTCTTCTTCCAAACACATACCTTTCCATCAATGAATTCCACCTTAAATCCTTTATCTTCCATCGTCGAGATAGACACCAAAATTTTCTTCAAGTCAGGTACATATAGCACATCTTGTAGATGAAGAATCACAGTCCCTGTCCCTTTCACAGGATAGGTGGCATTGTCTCCAAGCACGATCTCCAAATTAGATTCCTTTTCAATCAAATGAGAGAGGGCTTATTTATATCCAATGAAGTGCCTTGAGGCACCACTATCAATCAACCAGTTATCTAGGGTATCGAGAGGAGATGCAGCAAAGAGGGCAAATATAAGAATAAATTCATTTTTCTTGTTATCAACAACATTAGATTCATCATACCTGGAGTTCCTTGACTTCTTGAATTCCATTTCCATTTCCATTTCGAGTAGAGGGAGCCTTTCTCTTTCCTTCGTTGTTGAACCTATTATTCCTTTGATTTCCATTTCCCCTGAAGTTGTTATTGTTGTAGTCATCATCTCGAGGTGAGTCCCTTTTATTGGGACCAAAATTGTTACAATTGTAACATTTATCCTTCCTTCCTTTGGGTCCCGCTCTTCCTTGACCTTGATTTCTTGGACCACCATTATTCTTCTTCTTTGCATGAGCAGAGAAGGCAGTAGGTTCATTTCCATTTGAAGGTTTGTCTCTCTCCATCATCCTTGTCTCCTCTTGAGAGCATCTCATCATTAGTTCACCAAAATCTGGAATTATGTTATTGTTGAGAATAGCGGTATTGAATACATACCATGCCCGGGGAAGACCTCCAAGACCAATAAAAGTGAGCTCTCGATCAGTTATGACCTCTCCAATAGATGAGAGATCATTTTTTTATTTCGATAATCCTCATGAAGTAGAATTAGATGGATTCTCCCTTGTCCATCTTGATGTCCTTCAGCTTGTTCTTCAGAAATAGAATTTGATTTGCGTTGCTAGCCCTGAACATGCCAACCAACTTGTCATACATCTCCTTAGATGTGCACATCTCGGAAATATAAGCAACCAAGTGCTTGTGAATTGAGTCCCTAATGATCTTCTTCATTTTGTTTGTCCCTTTCTTGTACTTTGTCTTAGTGGCAGCTGGTGCATTTGAAGGAGGCTCTAATGTAATCTTTCCTTGCACATTAGTCCATAACATCTTGTTCCTCCAAAGTAAAGTCCAAGGACATTTTCCAAGCATGATAATCAAACATATCATTGAGCTTGTCATCGGATTTGAAGTATGATGAGGAAGCCATTGACCCTTGCCCTTATCCAACAGATTTTGGTGATTGCTTTTCTCACTCTTGCTTGGGCTTTGTCTTCACCTGAGCTCTGATACCATGTTAATTTTAGATGACAATGGTATGTTCTATGCTTAGAGAAATTTACTTCAATCTTTTCTTATTAACCCAATTTCAATTCCAGATTAGAAAACACATTAATATTTACAATAACTGCTGATAAAACATAAACAAAAAACCAGAAGACAATCCAAGACAAGAGGACACAATATTTGCCAGATGCCAAGGAAAAACCCCAATGTGGGGAAAACTCTTTGATCAAATCCTCTTATTGTTCTTCAAAAGTTCAACAAAGAGAGAGTACAATATACAAATTTGCTTCAATCAAACAGCAGTCAACAAGAAGCCCTAACCAAAAAGTCAACGCTGGACAAATCGCAATTTGACTTCTCCAAAATCAGCCAAGTCAACTTCAGTCAATGCAGCCTTCAAAGACAATGAAAGCCAGCCCAAAACAGTCCTAAAAAACTCGATCAAACCTGGTCAACGCATGGGTCAATTCTGTGGTCAAAGTTGTAGTCATCCCAAAAATCAAACTGCCCAAAATTTTAGGATTTTGTGCCCAAAGTTGCAGCCTAGCAAGATCGAAATTCTGCCCAAGAAATCGAAGTCAAAACATCAATGTTGACCTAAAGTCAACATTGGTCAACATTTTGTTTTCTACACTAGAAACATTCCGAAAATCACAGCAGTTGTCCACACATGCAAAGAGGATAGAGATGCTCCTTGAGGTTGTACGAACCAATGAGAGAGGAGAGATGTGTGATGAAATGATGTCCAAATGAGGATTAACTCTCCTTTTTATATCCATCAATGAGGGATGGAGACACATCTTTTGGGGCTTCTGAGCCTACATTAAAATTCTGGCCGACCTTGACAAATGTACGTGTAAGAGAATAAATTCAAAATCCAACTTCTACTCATCCAAACAAGATGATCTTTAAATCAATCTTGCACCTCTCGAAAAGTGGAATCCAACCAAAATATCATCTCCATCATATGAGCAGTCCAAAGTGGAGTTTGGCCCTAGTTGCCAAATTTAACATATTGTTCTCTCTACATAATTGCTAATGATGATATGATGTTATGGGGTAAATTTAATGTGCAAATGATAAAAAGGTTTAAAAATTGCAATTATCTATAACAGAGAACAATCTAGCCCTAAAAATTAATAAGATGATCAAACTCCATCTATAAAGAAATTCCTATAGGGAATCATTGCAACTGCTTGCCACCACAGAGCATAGGTGGAGATAGAGACTCAATAGTGCATGAAACTAGAAAATCAGCATATCAACCACCCATTATACTAATCTCTCATTGTGAACATGACAATTCTCATCAATATTGACATTAGCACGCTTATCCATGTTTCACCTATCTGCGCTACTTCACTAGGCATCAAAAATCCACATCAAGATCCCACAATTATGGACTATCAAATTGTTGGAAATACAAAGAAGGGGGTGAATCAATATTTCATAAATTTCAACAATTTAAATATCAAAACAATTAACCAATAACATCGCCTTAAATGAATACAAAATATATATGAACAATATATTTATATTACAAGGGAAGCAACAACTTTCGAATTTACCAATGACAACCCCAAGATCCTTTTTGCAGTAAAAGGAGTCCTCCCTTGTATGTTGACCATACCATTCTAGGAAAGTCCTACTCCATGTATATTAACAATGTCAACATCCATGATTAAAGTGGAGCCCTTGGAAAGCACATCAAACAGAAAGGAGAGTTCATAATACACTCAATGAATCTAGTTCAAAGTGGAATGATTAACTATTTCTCAAATCTCCAATCTTACTTTAGTTAGTTAGAATTAACAATTTTATATATTGGCCCTTGCACCTTAAAATGTACACTCAAAATGAGACTTTGAAGTGAATTAAGAAACTGTTAAGTAGAGTTACCCAATGAAAATTTCTCCACTATAATTATAATGTCATGATTTCATGTGTGATGTGCATGTGATTTAACTTCAACTATTGGCCGATAGCTACAACATAGTATTGTAGCCTTGCTAGTGTCATTATTTTATGCAAGATGTGTTTGTAATTTAACATGGGCTATTAGGTCATATACCTAACAATATAATGTGTGTTAATGTACAACTTGTATTAAATGGAAATGTATAATTCACCATTTTCCTATCTAACTACATCCTCAAGGCACTATAAAAACTTTCATTGAGAAGATTGAGAGGGGATTCTAACTAATGTATTGTATTGTGTTTAATGGAAACTAATAGTGTACCATAACATGGGTACAACTCCAATGGGTGGGGATGGAATCCTTGCATAGTGCACATCAATTTACTACTAGTGTTAAATTGGCAATGTGTAATTCATCATGCATTATTCATCATGGTTGGGAACCTAATAAGTACTACCTTGAGATCATTGAAAAGGAAATATGGCTTGTGTATTGAATTAGGTGTGGTTAATGAACCATAAAATACAATTTGACACCAACTATGTGTATAAGCTTGCAATTGTACCCACGAGCCTATAATGGATCTTAACGAGCACCATGGACCATAATTTGGCAATGATAATTGCAACTTGGATTTACCTTAGAATGCTTAAATGAACTAATAAACTAGGTGATGCTTGTTGCATGGTAGGTCTATCAAAAATTGATTAAAGCATCAAAAGAATGCATCATAAAGACATATATTGTGGTTATCTTTTGTCTTACAATAAGAAGAATTAGTACAATATTTAATGTTTGTCAACCAAACAACGTATTGTAATACTAAATGGAAATATCAATGTCAGGTAAAAGTATAGAACATATTAATCTTGTAGTTATTCATTTTTCTCCATTAACTATGAGCATTAACATGTTCCAAGCCAATATTGGATAGAAAACCCTTTGGAAATACTCAATGTTTCGTCTTTGATAGGTACTCCATTATCCATGTAGGAACCCGTTAATTGATATTGCTCCTCCTACCATCTTCAACAAAGGAAAAGATATGGCAAGGATCTTTGCACAAGTGCAAGCTCTTATGTTAATGTAAAAGGTGAAGCAATGATCTTTAGCAAAACAACTTTCCAACTTTTGCACAATAGCAAACCTCAACATTTCAAAATGAAAGCCATTTTGTGCAAGGACAAGATAAAGTACAAGCTATTTCGCATGTCAAGCTTCTCCACATTAGACAACCCTAACACATCACAATGTAAGTGTCCAATTTCCTCACAAGTGATGAAACTTTTGTCCTATGATTAGGCTAAGAGCATGTGTTTCCTCTTATGAGGTCACAGGTTAAAAACCATAAGGGGGTAGAGTATGTATGCCTTCGTAGACTTAGCAGTTAAATCGCTACGCGGAGGTGGGTCCCTTGTCCCACAAACAAGGGGGTCGCATACACCAATTTGGTGGCTATCTTGGTCGTGACCTTAAAATTGGATAATGATAATAATTATATAGTCATTCAACTAGATAAAATTCAAGGAACATAAGCTCAAAAGAATAAATGTCATCAAGGGATTTGTAGGTTGGGCAAGAGAGGGTCATGATATCCCTCCCATGTGTAGTTACATGTTTGGCGCTCTAATTAAGGGGGATTTGTCATGGCCAACACAAGCTAGTTGGGCATGGGCATAGTGAAGGTCAAAGATCACAACCCCTAGTGGCGTTGGACTTCCACTAATCGAGGTGTTGATTAGGCAACACTAATTTAAAGAGCACTCAAGCTTAAAGAAAGTATTTGTCTCGTAAAATGCTCGAAGCAAAATAGATGATTATTCTCTTGATAATCAACTACCAATGTACAACTATCTTTGTACAAATGCATAGTGACAATCTTCAAAACTTTTAGAAATACAATTGAGTGATAGTTTTAGAACAACACAAGGTTGATATTTCCCAAAAATCATAACATTATCGATAAATCAAAGAGAGTAGTGGGATAGAACAAAGGGCAACATTGAAAGGAATCAAAGGAAGACTAGAAACCATTTGTGTGGCAATCATGCTTATAACATTCAAGGAGATGCCAACAACATGGACATAAGGATTATCTTTCTATGAACCATGAGTCAAGATCGGTAGACCACCAACAAAGCCTCAATTTACTAGTTATGTCCACAAAGTATTTGGCCAACCACTACATTTCCATTCTCGTTGTACCATGTGGATCAAAATGGCATTTAAAAAAGGGATGGACAAAGTGCAAGTTTGGCAAAAGTGTTATGTGGTACAACCCTCAATTATGCAATGCAACACTCAATCTGTTGTCATGTTTCTATAAATAACTTGCAAAATAAAAAGATCATTACACTAACCTAAAAGGATTCATTATAATACCATTCTTTAACTTCAAAATTGATTGATGCAAAGTTGCCAAAAACTCAAAATTAGGAAAAACATGACAAATTAGATGAGCCAAGAGTTTGACTTGGACCAAGGAAAAGTCGACAGACAAGTACAAAAATCTAGAGAAAAGAGACACAATTATAAAGACATACACAAGTTCAAAAACTTGAATTGATAAAAGCAAAAAATAAAAATAATCAATAGGGAAAGTTTGACTCACAGATAATCATGAGTCAATCTCAAATTGACCAAGTCAAACTTGGTCAACTCGAGTTCAACCCATGTTACGCTAAAAACTCAATCAGCCACAAGTTCAACCTATGCTAAGGATAAAAAACAGAAACTATTTTCCACTCCAAACTAAATCAAACTTGCAATTCAATGATTTGACTCGCAATTGTTATGACACTAGATTGATGCATATAATTTGATCCTACTAGTGTTGGAATTTTTAGTACTTGAAAAGTGTCCAACAAACAACTATTAATAGTTGCAACAAGCAAAGAAATTTTGGGTACATGCAAAGAAGGTACAACCAATGAAGTTTGACTCAGCTTGTGAGTCTTGGTTAGGTTAGGTCGAGTATTAACATCATACTCCAACCCTAAACTTGCCACTCACCAAGACTCACCAGACTCGGCCAAAATATATTGAGTCTTTTTTGTATTCGTTGAGTCTTTCCCAAGTCACCAAGTCTTGTCAAGTCCCAAGCTAGTAGAGCCCTTGTCGAGTCTAATTATGACAACTTTGGATACAATGGCAATAACTCAAACAAAGATTTCATATAAAAGTTTATATAGTAGCCTTGATGACAACAATATACCCTCCTTCAACAGTTCTATAAAACAATAATGATGGAAGAGGGGCATTTATGGAGGAGAGAGAAACAAAGGGCCCATCCTCAATTTAGTTGTAGTTTAGATGCTTTTTTAATTTTTTATATTTAGTAGTTTAGTTTTATTTATGACTTTGCTCGAGTCAATAGTCGCAGCCCTTGTGGAAAGCTTCTGAATTTGGATTGGGCACAAATCTCTAGAAGAGAGATACTTGCACTCTTCTCTAGTAGCTGCACCTTCCTAGGAATAGTTCTTTCATGTAGGTTGAGGGTGCTAATCCCAGGACCATGAATAGATATAGAGTTTATATTTATTTTGGTTAAGCTGTCGTTTTGCATGTGTCCAAATTCAATGTACCTCCTTGTCTATAAAGGAGAAGACAGGACATAGTTTTTATTCATTCAGTTTTTCAAAGTATGATGGAGAGGTTGAAGACTGAAGTTTAAAGCTTTCTGTTTATTTTCTGTTTTCAAGAGTAAAAAGCAGTGATGTGATCTGGGTTTCAGATTTGTATACTTGTTGCTACATTCTTCAGTTTGATGTGTTTCAGTACTTCGTAAAAATCAGAATGAAGTCTTGATGGAGATTTTAGTTTTCTGCTTTCCTAGGTACATGGGATAGAAATCAGATAGGACTATCATCATGCTCTGCAGAATTTTAACAACTTAATTTATACTAAATAATTGATGTGCCTCAGACTAGTCATGATTAAGAATGTTTTAATCCAATGGTGGTAGGAGAATTGTAAGTATGCACTCATATTTTCATTTGTGATCATTTTGAAAGAGCCTACTGACAATTTACAATGATTTTATCTACAGTGCACTGATTGGTCTATTATTTCATTCTTATTTAATATTCTTTGTTGTTTTTACCCAATGATTGTATGAGTGCTGTAAATATGCATTCAAACTGTCATTCATAATCATTTTGGGAGGGTCTACTTACGTTTTACAAAGATTTTATCTACAGTGCACTGATTCATTTATTACTACTTTTGTATTTCTTCTTTTATGCTCCCATTATTTTAATTTGTTGAGTGTTTACCATGTGTGCATAATCTGATTATCATCTGAAAGTTACGCTGTAAATTTATAAATAGGTATCCTAAATCCAAGAACCGAAGATCAAATTTCGTTATCCAACAACATCCAGACCACAGGTACAAATCAACACTCCTGTCCACGATAGTAATCTCACTGATATGTGCCATGGTTGCAGCATATTTTTAAATAAAAATGCTAACAGACTTTCACGTAGGACCATTGCATGGGTTATATTTAATAATTTCATTAAAACAAGGATATGTTAAGATTAACTCTACTATAATATTGTCATTATTAGGAGCCTCATCTGAGAACATAGAACAATAAACCCTACACCAAACTGAAACATGATTTAGATATGACAGTGTGAGTACCTTAGAAGAGCGAAGTGGTGATACATATATATTATGCATTGTTGATATTTTCTTTGGAGACAAATCCGGAAGATTAACAAATGGAGATGGTCTAGGGGAGGCAGGAGTTGGACCTGGACAGCATATCAAACCCAATCATTCACATTCAGAACTGGAACTACAATTTGCATTTTTACTAGTGAATGACAAGAACATTAATGCTATTAATCAGAACATATAAATGAAGGGTACCATCATTTTGGTTGACATCTCCAGACTGGGATTCATTCTTTGATGCATCATCCTGATCACTGAGTTGCAACAGGAAGGTTTTGACACTGTGTATAAATACATCATTATAGAATGTGATGATATCCACTGTCTTTGGCCCCACTTTCTGTGAAATACTCAGCATAAAATACAAAACAATATTCAGATTATCATAGATTTGAACTCTGTCTATACAAATTAATATTAAATACAGAAGGCCAAATGTAGGAATTGCTTCCTAGGGTGGAAAGACAGTAACATACCGCACAAAAATTCTTTGATGGCCCATCAATAAATATATTACGAAAAACTTGAGGTTTACATTGAGGTTGCTTTCTGTAGTTGACAATGATCTCCTTAAAAGTCAAATTCAAGCAGCAAACCTGCATCAAGAAACTTGTTTGAGAAAATGGACATCTGTTTTTTGATAATAAGATTAAAAAAGACGAACCTACATGAAATTTGAATGGGTCACTGTTACAACACTAAATGCAATGTGAAACTGACCTTTGAAACACCATATAAGCTACAAAGTATTAGTTGGTCAATGTGCCTATTAAAAAACAGACTTGTTTCATGGTTTAAAATATGCTCGATAAGACAGTAAACTCGTCCCATAATATGATTAGGTAGCTGTAGTCTTTCACACAAATTTTTTATTCTGATAGCAGCCAGCTTCATAACCTGTTACAGAAGAAATATTTTGTGTTAAAATAAGTCAAAGAAATTAAAATCTACTTTTAGAGGTCCTTACCGGCCAAATTAACCATGCACACAAAGAAAGCCTAGAAAGGCTTCTAAATTCAGATAAATACAGACACCAAACAAAAAAATTCCTCATTAGCAAGCTGTCACAGAAACAGTCTTACCTTTTGGAGGAAGATGTTGATCACAGTCTCTGCACATGTTTCACCTCCCTTTAGAGGACTGGGTCTATGGGGACTGTAAATGACACAAACAACAACAACAAATCACTTAATACAAAAATAGAATTAGTGGCTATTTGATAGGGTTCAAATTACACACTTATATCACAATTCCAATTTATAATCAAAGCACTACCTTGCAAATGCCGATTGTAATGGAGGCTGCAACTTAGAATTGGGAGTAGAGAAAGCTGAAAAGGCAGAGGGACGTGCCCTAGCTGGGGAGACAAGACTGTTACGGCTGCCAGAAATGGCCACTGCAGTGTCATTATAAGTTACAGGTAAAGAAGTAGTTTGCCTTGGGGGAGAAGAGGGAGTGGCTATATCATGATCTGCAAAGCAAGAGATTAATAAAGTTAATCTCTAAAATAGATACTTTAGATAGCATAATGAAAGAAACATCTAACAATCGACAAGTGTACACAGTTACTTGAATCTTGATATCTCATTCATTAGATTTATCATACATGACAATTTATTACTATTTATTTGGAAGACTATATTAGATTATAGTATCAGATCAAGGAAATTTTTATCAAGTTATAAACTGTTAAAAACACACACAGATGGAGAGACCCCTAAGTGATGTCTGCAGATTCAAATACCATGGATAAGGAAGTTAGCAATTTTATTTCTTTTAGAAAATTCCCCCTTTCTACTCCATTTTTTGTTTTATTTCAGTTCTGTTGCTGGGATTGGCTTCAAGCCATGCTCTGCAGCCAGAGTATCAAATTTGATCTTGCACCATCTACAGATAAGAATCAAGATCTTTCGAGATCCCAGTATCTAGAGATGTATCAGATCTGGATTCAGCTGAGCAGCCAAATCAATTGACTTCGCTAAAATGCCAAAAACTATAGTGACAACATCTCTAGCTAAACAGTTCAAATGCCTTGAAATGTTTAATGAACTGTGAATTAGTAATAATAAATTCAAAGCACTTCAAACATACTAATTGAAAGATAAATCCATCTATCCTACAGGCTACAATGTATGCTCAAAGATTTTGGAGTAGTAAAATGAACAGAAGCTTATGACTTGCAAATATACAGTAAGGTTGCCAGAACAGAACAGAGCAAGAAGGATGCAATGTATTAAGCATAACATGCAAAAAATTACTGCTTGTTGGCAAAAAGCAACTTCACCATAACATGAAAACAGAAAAAGAAGGCTATAGCATAAAGTTACCAAACCAAGATACAGAGCTGCACAAGCAATGAAACAAGCTTGCCAAATATCACAGTGAAGAATAAGTTGCTAAGTGACTCAGTAGAAAATTGTGCTACGTGTCAATCAGATATTCTGTTCAGGATAACCTTATTTCAAGCACTGTTAATTTTATGCAAGGAAAATAGTTTCCTTGTACAAGACCATGTAGGCTTCTATATGTATTGTAGACCTAGTCAATTTAGCTCTTCCACAAACAAAATATTATTGCCAAACATTTTAAGAATTACCTGAGGCAGTTTGGAACCTCTGAGCAGAAACAGCAATTTGAAACCCTCTGAGAGATGTACTGTAAGGACTCGTGATCATATCCAGCAATGGCATGGGATCAGCCAGTAGGCCCAAACGATTGATTTCAGCTGCAAGGCATGGCTTAGCAACAATCAATGAATTGTACATAGAGGAACCTTTTTCCCATGCCAGACTTTCGAGAAGGCGTTCCTCTAAAGCATTGAGATGCCGCTTCAACTCCCTTGGCAGAGTTTCCTCGTGTCTCACAAAGCTCTCTATCACTTTACTAAAATCAAATGCTGTAATCCCTGTAACCTCCAGAACTGCAGGAAACATCATAGTAACTGTCTTGTGAGTTGCCAAAACCAACTCCGCTGAGCAAGCTAGCATGCACCTATGAAATCTTTCATTGGCCAATAATGATGTCAAGTTTCTGCTTTGTAATCTGTGTGACTCTGCTCTACACATAGCATCCAAAACTCTGTAATATAGTTTTAAGGCTTCCATCCTGCGCTGCACTGCCCAGATCCTATCCATCAGAACTGCACTATGTAAACTTCTGGCAACACAGAGGTCTTGCGATCCACTACTGGGGAAAATGGCTTCCAGGACTATATGTGCCCTGCTAATAAGATCTTCAGTTACATCTCTGTCACAAGAAGCAAAAAACTGTTTAAGCTCTTTACAAGGTTCAGCTGGAAGAGGTGCTATGACAGTCCGAAGCCACTTCGCAGTAGTCATTGTTGTGCTCACTGGAGTGGGTGGCAGCATCTTGACATTAGAATATGTTGTTCCTGAAGCTGATGGAGAGACTGGGGAAGATAATGGACTTGTTATTCTCTTCATTGGCGAGGAGATAGCCTCATACTTTCGCTGCACAATTCATATAAAACAAAACAATATCTATTATCTTAGAAAACACCTACAAAAAAGGAATCACTACATCAGATCTGAAGCATTCAGCTAAACATGTGGCAATTTGGCAAAGGCGAATGAGGAATTTTCAAGCATGCTGCATATTGCACACCTGCTTGGTAAGCATAAATTGTTTCATCGTGTAGATATATGGCTTGATGTTATCAATCCCTTTAAAGGGTACATAAAGGCTATACCTTATATGCTAGTCTGTCTCATGTATCATAGAGCACAACTTGGAGGAGTCATGTACAAGTTACTAAACAAGTATGTCATTGAAATGTCTATGTTTGGCTTTGTCAATTTGAAGCTTCTTGATTTCAAAGTAACATGATACCAAAAAGGAAATCAGAAGAGATGTTTAACACTTTCTCCAATAAATGTTTTGACATTAAACAAAACATGGAAAACCATGCTGCCATGAAGCATACCTTTGCCCCCAATATACTGACAGAATCAACAGATGCACGGACAGAACCAAACAAACAATCCTCATCATTCACAAACATCCTCTCATCCAGTTCTCCTCTATCATGAATTGCATCCATGTAGTTACTCTCTAATATTCTTATGCTTGAATTCAGGGAGGTTTCCTCCATGAGACCCTCAAAATAGCTAAAGCCATCTGTAAAAGCCAAAGCAAACCCATTAGAACATCTTTAAATAACAATTTGATAGATTGATAAAACTGACCAAATTCATATTAAAATATAAAATTAATAAATGCAGTGAAGCTTCATCCACCTGTGTCTATGTCTTCCAACTCTCTAGCTTGACATTCCGAGCCTGGAAATGGGTTTTTCTTCAGAATGTCTTTTATTAGAGTATTAACCTTTTCAATAGTCTTTGACAGATCATCATGTGAAGTATGATAGATGTTGCACAGGGAAGCTATAAGATCAACTCTTTTGTTGGATCTCCTGACTGAATATAGTACACATTAGTCTAAACATGTATAAAACAGAAGCTTGCAAAAGGAAAATTTGTCATGAAACTGAGCAAGAGGCAGTGGTCAGAACTTCATACCAAAACGGGTTGAATCATTTAAAGAAAACTTTCTGAAGTTGACTGGAATGTGGATAATTGAAATGGCCTGCCATATATCCGATAGATGTTCAAACATCAATCTAATGGAATATAAAGCTTTAAAAAACTCGTATTCTAGTAGCATGAGTTAAAAATTAAAATTCTAAGAAAAACAGGACATGTGCAAAGGACTTGCAACATAACTTACCATGATTGACACTAGACCATTTGCACAAGTAACCAGATCTTTAAACCGGCCAAAAACATGGATTCTGAGAGCCAAAAAAAGCATCCATCCAAATCGGAGATAACTTGAGAAAGGTTCATGGCAATTTGATACCCTTGACCAACTTTTACCTTGAGAGCTTTCCCCTGATAAAAACAACTCCTTGTAAATCCGCTTGTAGTACCTGCAAAGATGTTTTGATAGTCATGCCAGTGATGATTAGGCGGACACCTTTATAATTGGATTCCACTTGAGAAATACAAGCAGAACAACCAATGTAAATAATTATCTTGTTATAAACTTGAAGCAATCGCATTATAAGTTCAAATTTATATAAGTTTATTGCAGCTGCAAACTTGGCTAATGTATGGACGAAAACTTACTCGTATAATTCAGTTAAATGTGTAAAATTGGCCTGAGCTTCCTTTGCCTGTTAGAACATGTTCAGTGAGTCAAAGATTCATAACAGAAGTAACAAGAAACATGAAAATTAGGTTGCGTAAAGGTTAACCTGAAGTCTTTTCTCCCAATCACTGCCATAAAGTGAATTCAAAATATAACCTGCCTTGACCAAGAACTGGGGCATCTCTTTGAAGAAGTCCATGATGCTACATATAGGGCATTGGGTTAAACTTAAAAGAATAAATAAGATGAAGTAATGAGAAAATATCTGAAGAAACCTAGGTCAAATAAAAACATTTGCAAAAGAGGTCCATACTTTAAATTAGTCAATCGTACTATCTGTGAAAGTATAAAGCCTTTATCACTGTCATGATTTCCTTCGGCCACCACTGAGTTTACTCCATTCAGTCTCATTACAGTATAGAGAATTGATGCCATCCAATAACGTTCATTTTCTTCTGGCTGAGAGATCAAAAATCATGCAGTTGTCAACAGCATCAAATCAAATAAGAGGCTACGATCCACACAGTATGAACTTTTGAAAACAAGCGAAATAAACGTATAACTGGTAAATTTAAATTCTGGTGAAACTTGAGACAGGTCCATTTTTTAATTTCATTCTATGTGATTTTAAAAAAAATGAAGTAACCTTACTTTTCCTGTTGAATTGACCTTCATCCCAAATCTTAACCACAATATGTGTTCATATATTTTACCAAAAGATGTATAATACTGTAAGAATCGGTATCAACACATACACTTCCGGTGCCCAGAGCACCAGCATTGGCCGAAAAAAGGTGTTTGCTTTCTCCAAAAAGATGCAAAGCTTGCTTTAAGGTGTCTTCATCCTTCAAAAGTCCGCTCTGTGTAAAATTCTATTTTTGATACCAATTTGAAATAAATTAGATATAGCCCAAAACAAAGAGATTCAATGCTTGTCTACAAAAACATATAATTAAAAATTTATGAGGGATGGCCTTCGTAACCATGTTCTTGTGGTTAGAAGACTAAATCACAACATCCAAGTGATAACTAGTAAGGAAAGGGGACATGATTGTTGGAAAACACCAGAACACAGAAAAGGGGCGAGGCTGGGAACAGCTTGCATACCTCGCAGAAATTCATGAAACGAGCCTCCATTTTCTCTTCAGAATTCTGGGTGATGTTAACCTTTTCGGGTTTGTGAATGTCCATTTCCTACGGCCAAAATCTTGCTTTAAAGAGTCACGTTTCAAATCAGTCTTGATTCATCAAGTTTGGGATGCTCGTCGGAATCCAAAGCATGCCGCAAGCAAGTAGACAGATTTAAAACCTACGCTTTGACAGCCCTCCAAAGCCTGGTGGTTGTATAATTCCATCAAGAGCAGAAAATTTCAATCCTGTGAAACAGCATGTGGAAATTCGGAAATTCCGAGTCACTAAAGTAAGAGATTCAAATTTTCAAAACGCATAAAATGGGGAGTGTATTTATTGGCAGGAGAGAAATTTTTATCGTGTAGATTGCCGGGGGACCCGGATAGTCTTCAAAAAAAACTATTAAAAATGCGCTGACCGCGATCGACAGAGCATGTACTATGCGATGTCTTCCAATAGCTATTATCTATTTAAAACTACGATTTTGGCACAAATTACATCAAATAGCAAAATTTATATCTAGTTTTGTGGAAAATCTGATCAAGCTCCTTGAAATAGAGCGACGCAAACTTCAAGTCCCAAGAACTAAACTAGACAGTTTTGAAGCACTGGTTAACCATATTTTTTCGCATAATGACTTCTAAAAGCACGAATATTTCGGTGAAAATCTGCATGGTTTGACCTACAATATAGTCTTCGTGCGCAAACAAAACATATGCAGTCAAAACTGATTCAAGGAAAAAAAAACAGAGAGAATCAGATTAAAATCTAAATACTACGCTGCTTTTCCAGAGGCTTGGTGCTATGGGGAGAAACAAGCTGCGCTGTAAATATTTTAATTCCCACCTGTTTGCTGAGGATAATCATCTTAAGCTAAATAAAATAAAATACTTAATTTCAATCTTTTCCTTAAAGCAAAGGATTGCCTTGGAAACAAAAGCTTTATCTTCAGATTCACTATTTCTTAGCAGCTTACAACCTACTGAGCATTTCAGGATTTTGCTTTATTTGAGCTAACAGATAAACAGACGTCGAAGCTGGAAGCGAGCATGGACAACATTTAACTGCCTAACTTTCAATTTAGTCAAGCAAAACGGCATGGATTCTTACTCCAATTATCTGAAATTTACATGAATCGAGAGCGTACGAGCTGCATAATCGCCTGGTACCGATGCCGTTTCAGTCGGCATAAATTCTAGGCGAAATTCAGTGTTTTGTAATGAAGACGAGAACACGAAAAACGGACGCTTAATGAAGGGTTTGAAGATGATCTTCCCGTGCTCTTCTACTAGACTATACCTACTGTAAAGAGTTTTCCCTCGCCCGCCTTAACGAAACTTTCCCTATTAGCAAAAGGGGCGGGAAAACATGCATGGTCATACACATGCCTGCCCCATGCACATACATCATGCCCATAAATGGCGGTGTGCACGTGGCGTTTGATCGTGCAAGTACCATGTACGTCCATCATCGTTAATTGTGTGAGAGTGATGGTTATCATTGTGAACGGTCTACAACTGACGGCGCCGTCAATGTAAACAGACGAGGAAACAAACAAACGGCAAAAGCGCTAAGTCCCGTGTTTTGGCTGGATGGCCATCCATTGCGACCAGGTTTTAGGGGTCACCGACCGCCATATTTAGAACGGATTAATTGTCTGTATGAGCTTAATTTAGAAGGCTTATTTTTGGCATGGCGCTAAGGATGGAATATTACTCACAGAAAAGTGTGGATTATCAGAGTCTTTTACGGGGTAAAGGGAAAACAGTTGAAGGAGCAAAACTCCACTTGGACAGCTCTTTTAAAATCATAACTAGTTTTTGGGCATGGTTTGGATGGGTTCTTGTGGAAAATTTTTAAAATTATAAATTTGAATGGTATAATTTGTAAAATTTAAATATTTTATGAGTGTTTTTGGGGAGTTATTTTTATTTAAATAATTAAATATAAGATATTTATAATTATTATTATATATTATAAATTTGAATGGTATAATTTGTAAAATTTAAATATTTTATGAGTGTTTTTGGGGAGTTATTTTTATTTAAATAATTAAATATAAGATATTTATAATTATTATTATATATTTTTTAATTATATTTTGAGAATATATGTTGTGGATATTTTTGTGTTATGAAAATGTTTAAAATTTGTATAAAGATGTATTTTTGTAAAAATTACATATCAAATAATTTGTTTGACGCTTTTTGAATCAACTAGTGTGGTTAAAGTGTTTTACTATAAAAAGATGAGGAGAGAGGTTAACTAGTCGTTGGATGGAAAACAGCTAGTTTGACCCAAGTGATTTAAGTATTTCACTATAAAAAGATGAAGAGAGAGGTTAACTAGTCGTTGAATGGAAAACAGCTAGTTTGACCCAAGAGAAAAGAAAGTCAAAAAAATGGAAATTAAATTATAAATATTTTGATACATAATATTTTTTTAATTATTAATTTCAATTTCAATTTAATTATAAAATAAAATGTTATTAAGTAATAAAATTTTATTGAATAGACTCAATTTATAATAAAGTACAACCTACTTAAATAAAGGAAAAGCTTAATTATAAAAATAAAATTTTATTACTTAATAACATTTTATTTATGATTAAATTTAAATTTGAAATTAATAACTTTTATTTAAATAAAATTATGTATCAAAATATTTATAATTTAAATATTTATAAATAATTTAATTTCCATCTTTTGGCTTTCCCTTCTCTTGGGTCAAACTAGTTGTTTTCCATCCAACCACTAGTTAACCCATCTCTTCCTCTTTTTATAGTGGAGTACTTTGATGTGTTTTCTCATCGGTTTTGATGAATGCGTCAACCAAATTATTTGATATGTGATTTGTGATTTTTACCAAAAGATATCTTTATACAAACTATGAATCACAGAAGCCATATTTCAAATTATGTTTAAAATTGTAAATTTGAATGGTATAATTTGTAAAAGAGTGAAAATTTTAAGCATTGAATTTATTTAAACATTTTAAATAATAAAAAATCACAACGGTAAAATAGGTCAAAATTAAGAAATCACAACGGTAAAATAGATCAAAATTATATTGACAAATTTATGTTAAAAAATAAAAATAAAAAAATAATAATAAATTAAATTATATCATATTTATATGTTAAATGTTAGTTACATAATTATGATATTGTCATTGTTGTATTTAAGAGCATGTAGGCTTCCACAATCCATAATCAGTAGTTGTGTTTTTTATAGTATTTAAGAACACATTTTAAATAATAAAAAATCATTTAGAATTCTTTCTGTAATAATCACATGCAATAGAACATTGTCGACTCGTTTCTAACCAACCAATGTGGTTCATCATCAAGACTAAGAAATCATATTGTTTAAAAAATCATAATGTTAATTTCACTGTTTTAATATTTTCTTTAAGCTTAATGGGTTGGCTTCATTTATTAAAGGCTTCAAAGCACTCATTTGCAACTATATAAATTTTCTGGTCCTGAAGATGGGTGGAAAGTCCACCTTCAAAGTTGGACAAATCAAAAATCCTCAACACACTTTGATTCATAAAATTCTCTTAATCAAAACAACTATTAATTAAATTATACCATATTTTTATGATAAACATTGTATAATTATGAGTATAGGAGTACAATTTTAAAACAAACTAAGTAATATGTTTGTTTAGCTCTGATAGACCAAAATTTAGTCTCGGTAGATGTGAACCATCATCATCATCATATAATTTTTATAAATATAAAATGGTTTTAGAATATTATAGATTTTTTTGTAAGTTAATTTTATTTAAACATTTAAAAATACATTTTAATAATGAGAAATCACAATGATAAAAACACCTCAATTATATTATCAAATTTCCAATAAAAACTCAAAATATCTATTAATTAAATTACACTATATTTATATAATATGTATCTCGGATATTGTTTCGTCAAAATTTATAGAATTGTAAATTTCACTTCTTAATTTGTAATATTTAAATAGTTTATAGATTTTTTTAGAGATTTAATTTATTTAAACTTTTAAAAATACATTTTAAATAGTAAGAAATCATTATAATAAAAAGACCAAAATTATACTATTAAATTTCTATAAAAAAAAAAAAACCAAAATATCTATTTCCTTTTTCTCAAGAACCAAAATATTTATTAATTAAATTACACTCTATTTGTATAGTAAACGTTAGGAGTATGTGTTCAAGGATATTTTGTGTCAAAATTGTAAATTTGACTTTGTAACTTGCAAAATTTGAAATAGTTGATGGATTTTTGGGTTTAATTTATTTAAGTATTTAAAAATATATTTTAAAAAATAAGAAATCTTAACGGTAAAAAAAATACCAAAATAATTTTGTGATTTTGTTTTATACAAGTAATTGTTATATTTTTATGTTGGGATTTTGTTGAGATTGTTATAATAACATAGTTATGCTAACAATGTTTTGTTTATATTTTATTATACATTAATAATCATCTTCTGTTGTGTATTTATATGTTGGGGTTTCATTCACCAAGGAGTGAGTGTTGGTTGTACTAACATCTTTTATTTAGGATGGTTGCACTCAGATCATCATTTATGAGATGAAATCATTGGCATCTTACTACAATTTTATATCTAATTTTTTGGGAAATTCATTATAACTCTCTTCTAAAATGTGTGTGTAATCCCACATACATAATAATTATGAGATATAAGTGTTTGCATCATTAATTATATGAGAAAGGCTTGGTTGTTTTTTTTTTCTTTTGTGTGTGTAATCCCCACATACATAATAATTGTCAGATATAAGTGTTTGCATCATTTTTTTATGTGGTTCACGAACCCTGGAGATCGATGACTATTCTGTCCACAAAATATTTGTACCAGGAAAATCCACTTGAAGGAATCACCTCTTGTCAGTGCTACCACAGAGCCTAACCTCGTGGAGTGTCGAAAGAATTAAACCTGTGACATCTCAATAGCAAAGACACATTAACAATGAGGACTCGACCAATTGATCTAACCCTTGGGGCTAGGAGACTTGGTTATTGTCAATGTGATGTTACATTCAATCTTGTTACAATGGCATATCATTCTAATTTGTTTTGCATTAATTATCATCTTTTGTAAAAAATTGTTTAAATGTAAATATCCCACATATGTAGCAATTGTGAGATGGAGAATGTTCAATGAAGCAATTTTTTTTCAAATCCCAAAAGTTAGCTTTGGGGTGCAAGTCCTCGTGTTGATGTGATAACATCCTTCAATAGAATCATTAGATATATTAACATCACACACTTTGACAATCCAAAAGATGGCTTCGGGGTGGAAGTCCTTTTGTATAACCAAAATATGGTTTTGGGGTGAAGGTCCATTTTTACAACAAAAAGATGGATTTAGGGTGCAAGTCCCTTTGTTGCGATACCAACCTTCCTAGCCTTTTAACATGTCAAAATTATAGTGAGCTTGGGACACTACTCTCCAAGCTCTTTGAGCATAGGAGTACAATTTTAAAACAAAATAAATAATTCGTTCTTGTAGAAATTATAACATATGCATGTATATTACCGAATTCTCCTGATCTAACAATTTAATCCTTATGTTAAATACATAATCCTTCTACTTAATTCTTTACGGAAATTAAATTGCCAATTGCAAACACATGAAGAAAAATCAATCACACATAACAAGATGTTTTACCGAGAAAGCTTAAAGCTAAAAACCCCAACTATCATATATTATGTATATCAATGGATCATGAAACAATCTCATATATCTCGTACAAAGCTCAACTCATAGAGCTCTTAGTATAATATACAATCGTCTCACACTGTCTTGCAGAAATTTGCACCTCCATGCACCAATTTCTTGCCTCCTGACAGCCTACCTCCACTGCGCAATCCCTGTTGAAGAAGAACCCTGAATGAATTCGACCTTACCTTGCCTTGACTACGCAATACTCATAGGCATCTCCAATGTGTGTGTGGATGCATTGAATGCTCCATTATAGTCACAACAGATAGTCCATCTCACCCTTTCACCTATCTCTCCACTGGGTCTCCACTGGATTTGACATGCAAGTAATTAACTGTTGTATTCCTTCAGTTGCAAGTAAGACACTACTTGTGAATTAATTAACTAATTAATTCACTCATCTTTCACTAGTGTATGTTCAGATACAACTAGCACAACTGAGTTTAAATCACTGAACTGAGTTAAACTAAATAACAACTCACATAACTACTCTTCCAACTCTGTTACAACTTGCCACAATTAGTTATAACTAAAGTCCTCCGTGCATGAGTCACCAACCAACCTAGGAATTGCGTAATTCCTTCAGCCCACTGATGTGCCACATCTGTTCACTAAAATCAAGTGCTCCAAGAGAATAAGTTACTATTTATTGTCTGATTATTATTAAGGGCTAATAATAATTGACATGCATTCTAATTTTAGACAGACGATCTATAAATAGACTTCGACCATACATCTAAAAATAGAAACTCATCTAAAAATTAGATTTTTCTCAATCATCTAGAATCAGCCTCCTGTTAATTTTAGATTTTGCTCAACATGTCTAAAAATAGACATACACCTAAAAATAGTCTGTGTGGGCCCCACCTAGTTTAGGTGATTATTTTTCACTGGGATCAAGGATGATGTTTACGGATGCCTCTTTCACTGTTTCTTGTTGCAATCTTCAACACTCCCTCTCAACAAGAAAGGACTGTCTATGCATGCGCCCTGCAACTCCATGCATCCGCCCTACAATACTTGCATGCAACACTTCCGAAACTGAAATCCTCCAAACAACTGAATCAGTATAATGCATCTGCCATCAAAGTCTTCTGACCTCTGCTTAGCTACTGCACATGTCTTCAGGAACCACTGCGTTGTTGAACTCTACACCCATGCACTATGCACTTGCTGTCAACTCTGATCTGCGCTCCAGTATCCGACACTGTCACTTTGATATGACTGCGCCAATCCAACTGATCATGCTACTGCTGCTCTGTGGGCGCCTCGTAGCCAAGTTCAATTCATGAGATCCACACCATATCAATGAATCCTACCCATAAATCTCTTCTTAGGATTACTCATGCATGTCGCCCCACATCTTACCTGGTGGTATAGTTGCATGCACTCCCTCTGCCCATCTGGCTCGAAATTTCTCTGCATGAGCGATTTCTCCCACTCCATGATCCTCATCTTGTGGCTACTCCACATCCCGAGGTTCACTCTTACCTGCATGCAAATCTAGCTCCCTCTCAAGCTTCAATTGCATATCTTTCTCACACTTCCCAACAGTAGGAAGATCGGTAGAAATCCCATCTACTTCAAGTTTGTAGAGATTCTTCACTTGAATCCCAACCTTCTTGGCTTGCCTTGTTGCTTTGTGTCGCAGGAACACTTTTCCTTCACTAAATACAACATCATAGCCTATATCCTTTAACATTGCAACTGAGATTAAATTCTTCTTTAAACCTGGAACATGCACAACATCTTTTAAATGAAAGAGTTTACCTGACACCCTCTGAAAGGTAATGGTACCAATTCTAGTCGCACTATATCGTCCATTATCGCCCAACTCAACATGTATCTGGAGATCTTTCTCCACCAAGTCACTGAACAATTTCTCATCTCTCGTCGTGTGAAAGGAAGCACCACTATCAAAGTACCACCCCAATCCCAATGCACTAGACACCATGCATGCGATCAATGAGAAGTCAAGCTCAAATTGCGAGGCAAGAGCCTCACCAGCTGCAGCTCCAGCAACCGTCTTGTTCTTCTTCTTATGTGGACAATTTGTGGCAATATGTCCATACTCGTGATAGTGAAAACACTTCACTTTGGACATGTTGTGCTCCTTTCCATCTTCACCGGCCTCAGATCTAGAATGAAATTTCTTCCCCTTCTTCTTTGCCTTGGCAGCCAAAGCACAGTCATCTTCATCATCATGCTTTGATGAAGAGCCATCCCTGGTGGTCCGCCTTATCTCCTCCTGCACTAGATCTAACCACAGTCGCTCCTAATCCAACAATTTCTCCCGTCCATTGGCAGAGTCTTGATAACTGTGCCAACTCTTCAGAAACCCAAGGAGAGCCAAGCTCACCAAATCATCATCAACAACACTGACTCCTACACTCTCAAGCTCATCCCTGCATTGGACAAACTTTGTCAAGTATACTTAAATATTTTTGTTCTTCTCCATCTTGATTTTTCTAAGTTTATCCTTCAGCGCCAATTTCCTATGCTCGCTGCTGCTTTTGAAAAGCTCTGTCAAAGCCTTCCACATAGCATATGGAGTGGCTTTCCCATGAAGGCTTGAGACAATGGTCTTTCACACCTTCCAACAGAATCCTCCTTGCCCTTGCTACTTTCTTTTGCCATGCGTCAAGTACTACAGCATCCGCTGAAGTGGGCTTAGGAACATCACTATCGATGAACTCCTTCAAGCCATTATCTTCAGGCACCGCCTCCATCCTGGCCTTCCAGGCTATGTAGTTCGAGTTTCCCTCGAGTGCATACTCCAACTGCAAACCATTGAAAGCCATTTCAATGTATACTCAACTGTCACACCAATAAATTCTTACAGCAATTTCAAATTGTTTCCACCAACAAAACTCAGCACCGCTTCACTATTGCAATCTCTTCAGTGATTAACACTACTCTGATACCATGTAGAAATTATAACATATGCATGTATATTACCAGATTCTCCTGATCTAACAATTTAATCCTTATGTTAAATACATAATCCTTCTACTTAATTCTCTGCGGAAATTAAATCACCAATTGCAAACACATGAAGAAAAATCAATCACACATAACAAGATGTTTTACCGAGAAAGCTTAAAGTTGAAAACCCCAAGTATCATATATTATGTATATCAATGGATCATGAAACAGTCTCATATATCTCATACAAAGCTTAACTCATAGAGCTCTCAGTACAATATACAATCGTCTCACACTGTCTTGCAGAAATTTGCACCTCCATGCACCAATTTCTTGCCTCCTGACAGCCTGCCTCCACTGTGCAATCCCTACTGAAGAAGAACCCTGAATGAATTTGACCTTAATTTGCATTGACTGCGCAATACTCATAGGCATCTCCAATGTGTGTGTGGATGCATTGAATGCTCCACTATAGTCACAACAGATAGTCCATCTCACCCTTTCACCTATCTCTCCAATGGGTCTCCACTGGATCTGACAAGCAAGTAATTAACTATTGTATTTCTTCAGTTGCAAGTAAGACACTACTTGTGAATTAATTAACTAATTAATTCACTCATATTTCACTAGTGTATGTTCAGTTACAACTAGCATAGCTAAGTTTAACTCACTGAACTGAGCTAAACTAAATAACAACTCACATAACTACTCTTCCAACTCTGCTACAACTTGCCACAATTAGTTATAACTAGTGTCCTCCATGCATGAGTCACCAACCACCCTAGGAATTGCATAATTCTTTCAGCCCACTAACGTGCCAAGTCTGTTCACTGAAATCAAGTGCTCCAAGAGAATAAGTTACTATTTATTGTGTGATTATTTGTAGAAATTTGATAACTGATATGTTATACACTGAGATTCTCCTGATCACACACTATTTTAACTTCATGCACAATACATAACCTCTTCTACCATTGATCATTAATTGCGGAAATAAAAACAATCGCATGCGCACATTAAAACCATAAACAATCACACATATGAACACAGTATTTTATGGGAAAGCTTAAAGTTGAAAACCCCCAATTATCTGTATATTATATGTCATAGATATCATGTAACAATCATCATACAAAGCTCCTCACAAGCTCTCAGTACAATCTCCAATTGCTACACACTAATCAGGCCTGATCTAGCAAATCACATGCTCCAATCTCTCCCACCTGATAGCATGCCTCTACTACGCAATCACTGCTGAAGAATGGCTCATAATGAACTTTGAACCACCTGGCTTGTACTGCGCAATCCTCATTGGCATCTCCATCAATGTGTGGTGCAAACTCATGCACCAGTATTGTCACAATTGATAGTCACACTGCTCTTTCACCTACCTCTTCATTGGTCTCCACTGAAACTGTCCATGCACTGAAGTTAACTGATGTATTCTTTAGTTGATTAATGAGTTTATAATTAGTGAATTAATTAATAATTAATTCACACCACTCTCACTAGTGTATCAATCAGTTAGACTAGATACAATTAGCTCAACTATGTTTAGATTAGTTAAACTGAACACAACTCCATTAACTTCCTCAATCAACTCCACCAAACTCTCTCACATGAGTTCTAACTAAAGTATCCATGCAATAGCTCCACTTAACCCTCGGGAATAGCGTAATTCCTTCTGTCAGCTCATGTGCCACATCTGTGCACTTAACTGAAGTGCTCCAAGAGAATAAGATAATGTTTATAGTCCAAATATTATTAAGAGCTAATAATATTCGACATATCTATTTTTAGACTGGCAATCTAAAAATAGATTCCACCCAATATGTCTAAAAATAGAAGTCCATCTATTTTCCAACTTGACCAACCATCCACAAATAGCATCCTGCAACTCATAGAATATGATCGACATGTCTAAAAATAGACATAGTCTAAATATAGACTTTGCGCCAAAAATAGCTTGCGGGCCCACTTAGTGAAGGCGACTTCTTTCCACTAAGCTCATCATCTTGTTGCAATCTCAACATTATTATTAAGGGCTAATAATAATTGACATGCATTTTAATTTTAGACAAGCAATCTATAAATATACTTCGCCCATACATCTAAAAATAGAAACTCGTCTAAAAATATATTTTTCTCAATCATCTAGAATCAACCTCCTGCTAATTTTAGATTTTGCTCAACATGTCTAAAAATAGACATACACCTAAAAATAGCCTGTGTGGGCCCCACCTAGTTTAGGTGATTCTTTTTCACTAGGATCAAGGATGATGTTTCCAGATGCCTCTTTCACTATTTGTTGTTGCAATCTTCAACAGTTCCTTTAGGTCCAATAGACCAAAGTTTGGTCTCAGTGGATGTTAACCATCATCATCATCATCATCATTAACATCCTTGGTGTGTTAACATCATTGTTGGGTGCATGTGTTGTGAATATTCCCACTTCCATGATTTTAACCATCATCGTCATCATATAATTTTTATAGATATAAAATGGTTCTAGGATATCTTTTTTATAAGTTAATTTTATTATATTTTTCAACATGAAAAATACCTCTGGTGTATATTATGTACCAGGGCAATGTCATTCAAAAGACTAATATGGGCTTATTACATCCACCTTCATCCCATTCGTTTATAGATACTATGGGATGTATTTTCAAAAATAAAACCATTTTAAACTATTACAACATAACTATTCCTTCTCATCAAAATTTTAGTCTTTACAATTTAAACATCACAAAAAGATGGTAAACAGAGAAACATGTGTCCTCCCTATATGTGTTGTCCTGATATATAGAATCATGCCTTCATTTACTTTCTTTTCTAAGTCGACAACCTTTCCGGTGTCATATGAAGTTCACCTTCCCCTTTGCTCCAGGTCCATTTGAGTTATATAACTCATAGTGCATTTCCCCAAAAATTCCATTCAACCCTCTTTTTGATAGGCGAGTTGTTTCATTATTTTTACCCCTGTAGATGTGACAAAAATATATGAAAGGGAAAGTCCTTTTTAAAACATATATTCTCTCTAACCAGTGAGAGAGGTTTCCCGGATTTAGATTAGTGTTCTTGTTCAAATGGTCAATAAGGACTTTAGAATCACCAAAGACACACAAATTTTCTATATATAGTTGGCTAGAAAACCACAGGAGTCCCCACAAAGCCAGACACTCCACCCTCATATTCGTGTCCGACCCCCCATTCCAATGTATTTTGTAGTGACAATACGGAGAAAACATGAGCCAACACCACAACCACATATTTGATTTTGCGATGCACCATCAAAAAAACCGGCAGGATATTGTAATTCAAATGAATGCAGTCTCTTTGAGTAGTCCTTGGGCCGCTTCTGCCTAAATTTTAGTTTTTCCCAATGACTATAAATATGTAGGCAAATTTTATCAGGTGAGCAAGGCGTCCCCTCAAAGAACTTCCTGTTTCGGCCACACCATATAAACCAGTGGAAAATAAAAGGGATAACTCTAAACCGTTTTCCTCTTCTATAACACCATCTTATGCATTCCTTAGTCGTCCTATAATCTGGGGTCTGCAACTGAAAATGAGCACATAAAGAAGTGATGGTCTCCCTTGCAAAATTGCATTGGTAGAAGATGTGTGATTGTCTTCAGATTCTTCCCCGCACAGCATGCAAATCCTCGACCCTTGTCATCCCCTCCTTTGTAAATTTGTCCAAGTAAGATTTTTGTCTTTCCACATGAGCCAGATGAAGATTATCATCTTTACTTGGACATTTTCCTTCCACATGTCCTTAAACCAGTAGTTTGATTCAAAAACCAACTTTTTGTTTATCAAAACTATATATATATATATATATATATATATATATATATATATATATATATATATATATATATATATATATATATATATCCTTTGATTTTAATACGCCTTCGGTGCGATTCACCAGCATCTTGATTTATGTCTTCATTACCATTTTACGGTCAATAATCTTAAAGATCTTATATAATTGTTCCATTCCACCTCTCTCTGCCCATTTAATCCCATTTATTGACTAGTCTTCCATCTTGGAACTTCAATTTCCCATCCTTCAATAACTTGACTCATGTAAAAAAATCCCATTTGATTTAAAACTATAACCGTCTCATTGCTTAAAATATGGTCGTGCTTCAGGCCCCATAAATTGGAGCTGCCAATAATAATTTTGTTTCCATTCCCGAAATGCCACATCAAATTTCCATAGAACAGAGTCGATATATTACTAAAACCCTTCCATATATTGGATCTTCTAGTCCTATCCTCCCATCCTAAGATAAGTAAATCCTCCATGCCCTTCTGCCCAAGATATTTGTTCTTTATGATCTCGCTCCAAATGCCCTTCATATGCAAACGCCTCCAAAGGGATTTAATGATGAGAGATTTTCCAAATATATCCAGGTCTAAAATGCCCCATCCCCCTTTTTCTTTTGGTTTTGCAATGTACTCCCACCTTGCGAAGTGTATAGTCCTTTTGTCTTTCCCCCCATTCCATATGAATCTTGCCATTATCTTTTTTATCTCCATCAGAATCTTATTTGGTATAATATAAAGGTGAGCCCAATACATCGGGTATTGTTGTAAGACGGCCTGGGCCAAAATCAGTCTTCCACCCCTTGATATCCACTTTGTTGACCATCCATTTAACTTTTTTTCTGATATTTGCATACAAGCCATCTCCAATATTCCACAGTATAGTTTAAGGCTTTCATCTTGAAACCCAAATAAATCAATCCATCCTTTAAAGGGGCAGTCCTGAAGTTAAACATGTCTGCCACCTCTTTGTAGACCGCATCCTCACCCTCTGCGTAGTATAAACAAGACTTCCCCTCACTTGCAATCATCCCAGTGGCCAAACTAAAACTGTCAAGGATACTTTTGAAAGCCTCCCAACTCTGCCACAACATCAAGCCAAAGACGAGGATGTCGTCAATGAATAGGTTGTGGGATACTTCTTTCCGCGAACTGATATCTATGCCTCTGAAACTATCCAGCTCCATAGCCCTCTTAATCTTAATGCTCAGAGCATCCATCGTCAGAATGAAAAGAAGCGGAGAAAGGGCGCAACCTTGACGAAGCCCTCTGCTCGGAAAAAAGAACTTTGATGTTGATCCATTAATGATAATTTCCATAGAGGTATTTGTAATACAACCCATGACCCATGCCACATCATCTCTGTCCAAGCCAAATTTGAATAGAACAAGTCTTAAGAAACCCCAATCCACCCTATCATAGGCTTTATTTAAATCATTTTTCATTACAGCAACGTCCATCTTCCTTGACTGTATGGTGTGTAATATGTCTTGAGTTGTTGCCACCGCATCATGTATGTTTCTGTTTTTTTAGGAAGCCAGACTGTTCGGGAGAAATGTAAATGGACGGAACCATCTTCAAACGTTCAGCAATGACTTTGGATATGATTTTATAAAGAGTATTGCACAAAGATATGGGTCGAAAATCATTAAACGATAGCTTCCCCTTTTTCTTTGGGATTTTTGCTAAAAAGGTAGAGTTTATGGCCCCATGGATCTGACCAGTTATCCTTGCTTCTTCCACCATGTCCGTTAAATCCAATATGAATTCCTCACATAAGTGTAGGAAAAATTTCAGGGTCCAACCATTCGGACCTGGACTTTTGTCAACAGCGAAAGATTTAAGCACCGACTTAACCTCTTCCGGACTAACCTTCCCTTTAAATCTGAGCAAATTTGCCTCCTCAAACATTTTAGGATAACCTATAAGGGATTCAAGCTGAGCATTAATCCCAAAATCCTCCCTCCCCTTATAAAGCTCCCCAAAAAATTCCATTGCAACCTTTTTAATTCCCTCCGTAGTGTATATAAATGACCCACTTTCCTCAATTTTCCATATGGCATTGGCACTTCGTCTGCCGCAGGCACAATTATGAAAATATTTAGTATTTTTGTCCCCAACCTTTAGCTAGGTAGCTCTACTCTTTAAACGCCATGTCTGCTCTTCCATTAACAAATGTGATCGATATTCAACTTCCAAAGACTTCAGTCTATCCCAAAAGTAATCTTGATGTCTGCCTTCCTCTACTTCTAATAGGATCTTAGACCTTTCCGCTTTGATAAATTTTATCATGTCCTTTAATTTCGATTTCTTCTCTCTTTCCCACTGGTGCACCACTTTCTTTAGTCCCCTCATTATGTTGGACAGGTACATCATTGCAGTGATCCCATCACCTCTTTTATGGTTTTTCAAGTACTCCCTGATTAAGACATTAAAGTCCTCACATTCCAACCAGATTCTATTAAATTTAAATGGGAATCCTCCATGTCTATTCTCGAAATCCCATAGCAAAGATATTGGTCTATGATCTGATATTGTTAAATCCTCTGCTTTAGCCAATACACCATTCATCATAGATCTTAAACTGTTATTGATGACAATCTGTCAATACGCTTCCTAATGAATTCCTTCCCCTTCCTACCATTGAACCAGGTCAGACATTTTTCCGCCATTGGAATGTTAGCAAGACCCACATCCATAATAATACCCCTAATCTCCATAGACAGGGGATCGACCCTTCCCTTATCTCCCCATATTTCATTCGTATAAAAAGTGCAATTGAAATATCCAGCATAGATGGAATTCTGTAAAGAGAGCATACCACTTACCTCCATCCTCTTCTAGAAAGATAATCTCTCAAGGTATGGCACGTAAATGTTCACAAGATGAATTCTCTGTCTAAAACCACGAAAGAAACCTGTAAGCAAGATCCCACCAAAAAAGGTTAAAAATACATTTTAATAATGAGAGATCACAATGATAAAAAGACCTCAATTATATTATCAAATTTCTAGTAAAAACTCAAAATATCTATTAATTAAATTACACTATATTTATATAATATGTATCTCGGATATTATGTCATCAAAATTTATATAATTGTAAATTTGACTTCCTAATTTGTAATATTTAAATAGTTTATAGATTTTTTTAGAGATTTAATTTATTTAAGCATTTAAAAATACATTTTAAATAGTAAGAAATCATAATGGCAAAAAAACCAAAATTATACTATTTAATTTCCATAAAAAAAAAACCAAAATATCTATTTCCTTTTTCCCAAGAACCAAAATATTTATTAATTAAATTACACTCTATTTGTATATTAAACGTTAGGAGTATGTGTTCTAGGCTATTTTGTGTCAGAATTGTAAATTTGACTTTGTAACTTGCAAAATTTGAAATAGTTTATGGATTTTTTGGGTTTAATTTATTTAAGTATTTAAAAATATATTTTAAATAATAAGAAATCCCAATGGTAAAAAAAATACCAAAATAATTTTGTGATTTTGTTTTATACGAGTAATTATTATATCTTTGTGTTGGGATTTTGTTGAGATTGTTATAATAACATAGTTAGCTAACAATGTTTTGTTCATATTTCATTTTACATTAATGATCATCTTTTGTTGTGTATTTATATGTTGGGGTTTCATTCACCAAGGAGTGAGTGTTGGTTGTACTAACATCTTTTATTTAGGATGGTTGCACTTAGGTCATCATTTATGAGATGAAATCATTAGCATCTTACTACAATAATATATCTAATTTTTTGGGAAATTCATTATAACTCTCTTCTAATGTGTGTGTGTGTAATCCCACATACATAATAATTATGAGATATAAGTGTTTGCATCATTAATTGTATGAGGAAGGCTTGGTTGTTTTTTCTTTCGTGTGTGTAATCCCCACATACATAATAATTGTGAGATATAAGTGTTTGCATCATTTTTTTAATGTGGTTCACGAACCCTGGAGATCGATGACTATTATGTCCACGGAATATTTGTACCACGAAAATCCATCTAAAGGAATCACCTCCTGTCAGCGCAACCACGGAGCCTAACCTCGTGGAGTGTCGAAAGAATTAAACCTGTGACATCTCAATAGCAAAGATACTTTAACAATGAGGAATCAACCAATTGATCTAACCCTCGGGGCTAGGTGACTTGGTTACTGTCAATGTGATGTTACATTCAATCTTGTTACAATGGCATATCATTCTAATTTGTTTTGCATTAGTTATTATCTTTTAAAAAAAATTGTGTAAATGTAAGCAATCCCATATGTGTAGCAATTGTGAGATGGAGAATGTTCAATGAAGCAAAAAAAATTTGAATCCCAAAAGTTAGCTCTGGGGTGCAAGTCCCCGTGTTGATGTGATAGCATCCTTCATTATAATTATCGGATATATTAACATCAAACACTTTGACAATCCAAAAGATGGCTTCGAGGTGGAAGTCCTTTTGTATAACCAAAATATGGTTTTGGGGTGAAGGTCCCTTTTTACAACAAAAATATGGATTTAGGGTGCAAGTCCCTTTGTTGGTGTCATGGTATTAACATCTTTGGTGTGTTACCATCATTGTTGGTTGCATGTGTTGTGAATATTCCCACTTCCATGACAATTGCAATACATAATTCCACATACAAAGCAATCACAAAATAGAGATGGTTTATAGGGATGGCAGGCGGGGTTATCAAGAGGGGGGTTGGGGGGTGTGGTGCTAGTGCACCCTATGGACAAGTTGAAGCATCATTTTCATGGAGTCTCGAGCATACCGCCAACAACTAAGCAAAGGATTATGCTTTATCTAAGGACTACTCCAATCAATCTCACCAAATATCCATAATTTTATCATATTGGGGGCCTTCGAAATCATAATTTGGTACCTTCATCTTGTTTCATCTCTTGCAAATTTCAATCTCAACATCATGTTTCAAACGATTTGATCCCATTTGAAATTTTTGAATGAGTCCATAATGGTCCATGTTTTGTAGCATAACAACTCTGTAGCAAATCAATTAGCAAACAAGGCAACATCATTAGAAATTGGCACCTTCTTTTAAATGAAAGGGTGAGTCACCTAGCAATTTTATAATATCATGACATGCGGAGGTAAGTGTTGGAGTTGGGAGGCTGCCAGGAAAGTTATATTTGTGTATATGAAAACAACTCCTTCAATATAATTAGTGACTCTTCGAGTGGAAGAATAACAAAACATGTAGACTTAACATTTTATATGTTAGGTATGTGTTATATTATTTCCACAACTAGCCCCATGTTACATTGCGCATGGCGCAGCTGGGGGGGGGGGGGGGGGTCACGAGGGTGACAACAACCCCCCCTGCATGAGTTACATTGCGCATGGCGCAGCTTTGGGGGGGGGGGGGTCACGGGGGTGACAACAACCCCCCCTGCATGAGTTACATTGCGCATGGCGCAGCTTGGGGGGGGGGGGTCACGGGGGTGACAACAACCCCCCCTGCATGAGTTTCAGGGTCTTGCCCTGGGAATTTTTTTTTATGCAGACCTAAGGATGGTGGGCATACCTACCCATGGTTTTGTGCATGGCTCTCGCACATGGTTTTTGGGCATGATGGTTTTTCCCATGGTATTTTGGAGATCCAACAAAGGGAACTATGGTTATGTTCTCATCCAAGGTTAATGGATTAGGGTTTATGAATGCTTTAGCATGTATATAATGTATTGTAACATCGAAAGGAATAAATGAAAAATCAATTTGGTTTTCCCGATTTGGGTTCCAGGAGAAAAACTTTGTGTATATTTTATGTTATCGCCATTGTATTTTTTTATGTTTTAAGAATTTATTTGTAGGTAATTTTTGTACAAGGTTAAAACCTACATTTATTATTAGAGTTGTTTCAAATTCAAGGGGACACTTTTACGAGTGAGGGGTTTTCCTCAGGCCTGTGGTAGACCTTGTTACAGTGGGAGATTTGCGGGATCAATTCTTGCGGTGAAAGGAGACGGTGAACATTGGAAAGATAGAGATTGAGAAAATAAATTGGGAGAATTTTGAGTTGTGGAAGCTCAATATGGAGGATTTGTTGGTGGACAAAGATCAGTGGATCGTTGTAGATTCAAGTATGGTGCCAACATGAATGTTTGCAGAAGACTAGGCAAAGTTAGATCGGAAGGCGAAGAGCACAATATGATTGGGTCTCTCAGATTCAGTATTGTTAAATGTATCAAGGGAATATAAGACAAATACTTTGGGGGACAAGTTCAGGACTTTTTATCAATCTAAGTCTCTAGTGAACAAATTGTTCCTGTGGAAAAAGTTGTATAACTTAGGGATGAAGGATGGAGGCTTGGTGACAGAGCATTTAAACGCCTTTAATATTGTGGTAAGTGAGTTGCTATTTATTGATGTTAAAATTTCAGATGAATATAAGTGCATTAGTCTCATGTATTCTTTGCCAGACTGATGGGATAGTATGGTTGATGTTATAGGTAGAAATACAACTACCTTGAAGTTGATGAAATAGTTTCATCCTTGTAATCAGAGGAGATGAGATAAAAAAAATATGGAGAGGAAGAATGGATATGCATTGTCTGTAAGAGGATGGTCCCATAACAAAAACAAAAATAAATCCTCAAGTAGGAGATCTAAATATTTAGGAAAACCTGTAAAGATATGTTGGAAATGTGGAAAATAAGGGGACTAAAAAAATGATTGTAAATCTAAAACTCATGAGAAAGGAAAGGGATCTAATGATGCTCCTTATATAGAGGTGAAAACCACCTTAGATGAAGGTGGGGATGTGTACTTTGCCTCTTGTTCAAGTACACATGTAGATCATGAGGCATGGTTGATTGACTCAAGTGCATCCTTTCACACGACTCCCCATAGGGAGTGGTTTTGCGAGTACAAGAAATATGATGGTGGTGATGTCTTCCTAGGTGATGATAGGAAGACCATAATCATAGGACATGGAAAATTCAAGCTAAAGTTGTAAGGTGGAAGGATTAGAATACTTCCTGGTGTTTTGCATATTCCTGCATTGGCCAAAAATCTAATTTTTGTAAGCAAGATGGATGATGCAAGTGTAAAAATAGTGCTTGAGAAAGATGTGAAATTTTCAAGTCTATTGTAGCAACTTGAAATGATTCTTCTAACTAATTAAAATTAAGTGCAATTTATTTGCTACAGAAAACAACAAATAAAATCACAACTGCAGTTTTCACTAGTGTTGCGGAAAATAAAATGCTAGAACAGAGAAATATAAATCACACATACAATAAAAATGACACTGTTATTTTTAGACAACCGTTCCTGGAAAAACCCAATGTGGGAAAATCGGTGCAGTAAATGAGGGTTTTATTATTATTATCTAGCAGTGAAAATTTGAGTACAATTTGGATGCCCAAAACTGGAAATCCTCAACAAATAATCTAGCCAAAATTATTAGAGATTATTTTCTCTCTCTCCACAGGCAATCCCGACACAACCTGCTTTAGAAAAATTGGCCCTCAATAACCCTTGTGTAAGCCCTGCATAGTTCTTGCGCAAACCCTCACACGCACAACCTGACTCTGCCTATGACCAAGTCATTCTACCTGTTGCTTCTATTGGAAGTTATCATTCGAGCCTCTGGAAAAAATTCCTGGCCTATGGCAAATGAATCGACCCCATTCTCAGCTAAATCGAACTACCACACTGAAGTTGTCTGCGCATTCCCTGTGCAGCCTCTAATGGAATAAATCAAACTCTTTATTATTGCCTCTCCATAATTGGAAACTCCTTGGGAATCAATATCTCTGCTCCCTCTATGTATTTGCGTCCCTTCTGGCTCAAACTCTTCTTCCCTACTTTGTTGTTGCAGCTGGATAGCTCAATCGGCTAAAGAACTCGACATCCCAAGTGTGTTCTCCATCTACCCATCGAGTTGCTATTCCAATCTCTTGTTGGTGAACCAACGAACATGATTAGATCCCCATCAATGTCTAAGACCATATCCAACTTGATCAATGTAAGTTTCTAGAGAATTCTCACCTTTATCAATTAATTGTTGTTAATTAATCACTTTTCCTAAGTTAAATTTAGGAAATATTTAATTATTGATCAATTAACTTAATTGAGCCATCTTGACGCAGCGGTAGCAATGGATTTGAATAAGTCCACAATGGACCTTACACTCTTCACTCACCCCTTGTTCCTATCGGAACCGAAACCCTTTTATATTTACTCAAAAATATTCTTTTAATCCTTCCGATCCCGATATATACTTTTAATCTGTTCAAAAGCAGTGTTAAACGCCTTTTATAAACATAGATTTATGTGTATTTCGCGCCATAGATCTAGTTGATCGAACGGCTCCAATCTATTCGCAATATCGGCAGTCGCAATGTGACTTTTAATTATAACAAATGCGATGCATCTTCATAACTCCAATGCGATACCAATCTCCATACTCCGTTGTGCTCCACACTCCAATGTGCTCTGATGCGATATCAATCAGCGATCGCAAATCGTAGTGATTGATGTCACTACCCAACCCTTGGCAGTTTCCACAACTTCGATGCGAAGTTAATCGGAAATCGGAAATCGCTATGGTTCAACGTCGCCTCCCGTAGTCTTTGCGATATCCACCGGACCCGATCCCACTTCAAATCAATATTTATATTACTTCAGATCCGTTCAAAGGTTCCACGAAGTATTACTTTACTCCAGTTCTCTGTATTAACGGGTTTTTTTCTTCTCATGACGCAACTAGGCAGTTTGCATTTAACATGGAAATTTTGCAATTGAATTTCAAAACGAAATTCGTAATCATTTCCCAATCAAAATACACAAAACAATGCTCAAGCTGTCACACTTTGTCATATGATTTTTACATCATAATTCTTATTCACAAATTCAGAAACAAAGTCTCGCCCGCCACCAAAATATCACATCGTTACAACCGTTACTAAAACACAATTCACCACACACACTGAGTTTCCTGCCCACTCAAAGCCTCTCTAATCTCTCGTTCATCACATTTTCCTTCCTTTTTATTATTAACTCCTAATAATTCCCTCAAAATATCTAACAACAATTTTATTTTTTAAGAATTAGAATGTAATCTCCAAGGTATTTATTTCTCTGTTACATCTATACTAATAACTTTATCCCTAAATCTAAATAAGCATACTTATCACTTATTACAATAATAAATTATAACAAACTATTTGAGAAGTCCAACCTCCTCAGTAAAACTGATTTTGACCAACAGTCAATGAATTTCACCTTGTTTAGCCACAACATGTGAACAAGTCTTCACATTGCTGGCTAATCCCAATGCTTCTGCATCAGACTTCCGGGGAAGAAAAAAAATTTGTCCTTCAAACTTTCAGGACTTACTCCATATTTCTGTAGTTCAGCTGCTGTTAACCAACTGGAATCTTCCATTGGCTGCTCTTTCCACTTGACTAGATATCGGAAATATGTCTGCCCTCGAGTTTTCTTGGATATTCTTTGATCCAAGATAGCTTCAACTTCTTTCTTGGATGCTTTTGGTACCTGTTCCTCCCAATCTACAGTTTGAACTTTATCATCTGTGGCTTCATTCTGCAACTCGATTTCTGCTTCTCTGAATGGATATAAGTCTGCAACATTAAAAATGGGGGATATTCCGATCCCTTCCGGCAACTCGATCTCATATGCATTGGCTGAAAATTTCCTTTTAATTTTACAAGGTCCTATCTTCTTCATTTTCAGTTTGTTATAAGTTTTTGTAGGAAATCTCTCTTTCCTCAAATATGCCATGAATAAATCTCCTACTTGAAACTCTTTTTCTCTTCTTTTCAGATATGCTCTCTGCTTGTATCTTCTGCTGCTTTCCTGCAATTTACCTTTGACTTCTTCCTGTAACCTCTGCATTTGTTCAACAAAATCTTCAACACTTGCACTCCTGGTTTCCTGTTTTCCCAAGTCCCTAAGCTCATATACTCCTCTCGGATGCATTCCAAAGATAATCTGAAATGGACTCATTCCAGTGCTTCGGTTTGGTGTATCATTGTAAGCGAATTCAGCTTGAGCTAATGCCAAATCCCACTGTTTAGGATTCTGATGTACCAAACTTCTTAGTATATTTCCCAAGCTTTTATTCACTACTTCAGTTTTTCCATTTGTATGAGGATGGTATGCTGAACTAAAACTGAGTTTAGTCCCCAGTTTCTTCCAAAGTGTCCTCCAGAAATGCCCTACAAATTTAGTATCTCGATCTGATACAATACTTACAGGTAAACCATGCAATATTACAATCTCTGAAAAGAACAAATTTGCTATGTGTGTTGCATCATTAGTTTTATTACAAGCAATAAAATGGGCCATTTTAGAAAATCTGTCTACTACAACATAAATAGAATCGTTTCCTCTCTGAGTTTTTGGTAAACCCAGAACAAAGTCCATACTAACTGCATCCCATGGTCGATATGGTATGGGCAATGGCTGATATAGTCCTGTATTCTAACTCCTTCCTTTGGCATATTGACATACCCTGCATTTCTCAACAAAAGTTTTAACATCAGTTTGCATTTTAGGCCAGTAATAAAAAGCATTCACTTGAGCGAAGGTTTTATCTTGTCCAAAATGACCAGATAACCCTCCACTATGCTTCTCCTTAATTATGTTCTCCCTCATAGAACATTTAGGAATACATAACTTGTTGCTTTTAAATAACAACCCTCCTTGAATAAGGTAGTCCATCCATTGACTTCTGTTATGTCTCACTGGATTATGAACTGTTGTGTAGATGTCTCTAAAATCCTCATCATCCTTGTACATTTCTATCATTTCCTCAAAACCTACAACACCCACTTTAAACTCTTGCAAAAGAAAACTTACCCTGCTCAATGCATCTGCTACTTTATTTGACTTACCACTTTTATGCCTTATTACAAAAGTGAAACTTTGCAGAAATTCCACCCATTTGGCATGCTTCTGATTCAGCTTTGGTTGGTTATTAATAAACTGCAAAGCGTGATTGTCTGAATATAAGATGAATTCCTTTGGCAGTAAGTAATGCCTCCACTTTTTCAATGCCTGCACAATAGCGTAAAACTCTTTATCATAAGAAGAATATTTCCTTTTCACATCATTTAGTTTCTCGCTAAAATATGCTATCAGTCTTTGCTCTTGGCTCAGTACCGCACCAACTGCTACTCCACTTGCATCGGTTTCTACTTGAAATACTTTCTCAAAATTAGGCAATGCTAGAATTGGCTCTTCTATTATCTTATTTTTCAGCAGATTAAAGTTCCTGTTCGCTGCTTCTGTCCATCGAAATGGCTGGTTGACCTCCTTAATTGTCTCAAGGATTGGTGCACAAACTTGACTAAACCCTTTTATAAATTTTCGGTAAAAACTAGCAAGTCCATGGAAACTTCTTACCTCAAATACACTTCTGGGAGTAGGCCAGTTCCTGATTGCTTGTACCTTCTCCGGATCCATTTTCAAGCCTTCTTTGGAAATCACAAATCCTAAGTACACCAGCTCTTCTTTCATGAAACTACACTTCTTCAAATTGATTAGTAGTTTTTCCCTCTGTAGAGTTTTCAAAATTAACTTCAGATGTTCTAAATGCTCCTCTTTACTTTTTCTAAAAACCAGAATATCATCAAGGTAAACAACGACAAATTTACCTGCATACTCTTTCAAGACCTCGCTCATTAGTCTCATGAATGTACTGGGTGCATTAGTGAGCCCAAAAGGCATCACTAACCACTCATACAGTCGCCTTCCCGAATTATGATCTGATGATACCGCTTTTCAAATCTATCTTAGTAAAGTACCTGGATCCACTTAAACAGTCCATTAAATCATCCATTCTGGGCAAAGGAAATCTATACCTGACTGTTATCTTGTTGATAGCTCTGGAATCGGTGCACATGCGCCATTCTCCTCCCTTATTTGGACTAAGTACCGTTGGCACAGCACACGGGCTCAGACTCTCTCGAATCAGCCCCTTGTTCATCAGTTCCTGTACTTGCCTTGCAATCTCTGCATTTTCCTGGGAAGTTAGTCTATATGCAACTTTATTGGGTAGACTTGCTCCTGGTATTAAGTCGATATGGTCGCTAACACTTCTAATCGGTGGTAATTCATTCAGTAATTCATCTACGATGATATCCATAAAATTATTTAACACAGCTTGAATTTCTTCAGGAAAATCGTTTAAATTCGTGGAGGTTAAGATTACCTTGAGCCTCCCTACGATAGCGAAGTGCAACTCCTCGCTTTTATCGACCTCCTGTAGCAGTTCTTTACCACTTATCAACATGATACTATTTTTAGGCAGTCCTTTATCAACATCATTCTTCACTGGCAGCAACGTGTGTTTAATTCCGTCCTTCTCTATGGTATATGTGTTCCTTCTCCCATCATGAATCGCTTTCCGATCAAATTTCCATGGTCTCCCCAATAATACATGACATACATCCATGGGCATTGTGTCACATAGGATCACGTCTTTGTATGTGCCGATTTGCATTTCCACATTACATTACTCTGTCACGATAACTTGATGGCCCTTCTGTAGCCAAGATACTTTGTAAGGTGTAGGATGTGTCGTCCTTGCTAATCCAAGCTTTTCCACCATCTCTGTGGACACAAGATTGTCAGTACTCCCACTGTCAATTATGACCTTACAACACTTACCCTTTGATTTACATGTAGTTCTGAACAAATTCTTCCTTTGCGCAAGTTCTCCAGTCTCCTTTTTTGTTCTAAGCAAAGTTCTTCTAAGTAGCAGTGATTCACCTTCTTCAGGTGGTTCCTCTTTCTCCACAAGTCGAGGTGGTTCTGGCTCTGCCTCAGTCACATTTGCACCCCTCTGGCTTGCTGACTTGTTATGAGGACAGTCTTGCGACATGTGTCCCCATTCTCCACAGGTATAGCACCTAACATCTCTTCCTCGCCCTCTTCCTCTGGACGCGAATCTTCCTCTACTAGATTCACCCCTCTGTGGTGATCTGCCACTTGAACTTCCTGTTTCATGCTGATGCTGTGTTCCTCTGGATCTGACAGCTCCTCTACCTCTTGCTGAGCTTTTTCCTCTGTTCCTTTGAGTCTGTCTCCTCAATATTTTCTCTTCTGCCTTCAGACTTGCTTGATAGGCATCCTCAACAGTTTTCAGACTTAATAAGCTAATATCATCTTGTATTTCATACCTTAACCCATTTACATATCTAGCTATTTTTTCTAAATCATCTTCTACATGCCCTGTTCTGATACTTAATCTATAGAATTCTTCTGTATACTCCTTAATAGACATTCCTTTCTGCTTCAGATTTTGCATTTGCTTAAAAAGATTCAAATGATAGTCTTTAGGCAAAAACTTGGCTTTTAGTTTACTTACCATTTTATCCCATTGCTTGATCTTAGATTTCCCTTTCCTCGTTCTTGATGTCTGTACCTCGTCCCACCAGATGGCTGCATGACCTTTCAATCTAGTGACTGCAACTCTCTTATTCTCCTCAATCTCTTCAAAGTCAAAGTACTGATCTATGGATTTGATCTAATCCATAAGCTCCTCTGCATTTAAACTTCCTTCATACATAGGAATTTCCATCTTGGGTTTGCTTCCAACTTTTTCCAGCATCTTAAGGACTTTGGCGGTTTCATTATCTTCTTCTACTTCTTCCACATCTGCATCAGATTCTTCTGAAGAACTCTCAGCACCATCATCAGGCGCTCTTCTTTGGGCTGTCTCCATTGTCTCCATTCATGTACGCAAATTCCGCACTTCTTCTAACAGAATTGCATTTGGTTCTGGTCTTCCTCGACCAATTCCTCTTCTTGGTGGCATCTTCGCTGCAAACACCTCTTTCTTCTGCTCCGATACCAAAAATTGACGCAGTGGCAGCAATGGATTTGAATAAGTCCACAATGGACCTTACACTCTTCACTCACCCCTTGTTCCTATCGGAACCGAAACCCTTTTATATTTACTCAAAAATATTCTTTTAATCCTTCCGATCCCGTATATACTTTTAATCTGTTCAAAAGCAGTGTTAAACGCCTTTTATAAACAGAGATTTATATGTATTCTGCGCCATAGATCTGGTTGATCGAACGGCTCCAATCTATTCGCAATATTGGCAGTCGCAATGTGACTTTTAATTATAACAAATGCGATGCATCTTCATAACTCTGATGCGATACCAATCTCCATACTCCGTTGTGCTCCACACTCCAATGTGCTCCGATGCGATATCAATCGGCGATTGCAAATCGCAGTGATTGATGTCACTACCCAACCCTCGGCAGTTTCCACAACTCCGATGCGAAGTTAATCGGAAATCGGAAATCGCTATGGTTCAACGTCGCCTCCCGTAGTCTTTGCGATATCCACCGGACCCGATCCCACTTCAAATCAATATTTATATTACTTCAGATCCGTTCAAAGGTTCCACGAAGTATTACTTTACTCCAGTTCTCTGTATTAACGGGTTTTTTCTGCTCGCGGACACAACTAAGGCATGTTTGCATTTAACATGGAAATTCTTACAATTGAATTAAAAAAACTCAGGCCCGTAATCATTTCAATCAAATACACAGAAAAACAATGCTCAAGCCACCACAATTCATCATATGATTATGCACACATCATAATTATTATTCATGATATTCAGAAAAACAGAGTCTCGCCTGGGCCAGATTACACAAGAAGACGACCACTGTTACAAACTGTTACCAAAAACACAATTCACCCCACACTCTGAGCTCTCGCTCCACTCAAAGCCTCTCTAATCTCTCGCTCATCAAATTTTTTCTCCTTTTATTATTAACTCGAATAATTCCCCTAAAATATCTAATAGAAATTTCCTATTTTTTAAGAATTAGAACAGAAATCTGCTATTTCGTAGATTCTCAGACACATCTATACTAACAACTCTTATCCCTAAATCTAAAATAAGACAGTCTCTCACTTATTACAATAATAAATTATAAAAAACTATTTGAGAAGTCCAACCTCCTCAGTAAAACTGATTTTGACCAACAATCAATGAATTTCACCCTGTTTAGCCACAACATGTGAACAAGTCTTCACATTGCTGGCTAATCCCGATGCCCCTGCATCACATATGTAGGTGTTTTCTCCTGGAAATTTTTATGGGTTTTGAAGATCTAGTGTTTCTTAGCATCTATGACCAAATTCAATAATATAACACTTGTCCGATGCTACAAAAACTAATACTCCCTCTTAGCGAGGAAGGTGTTCTCCCACTATGTCTCCATAACATCCTCCATACATGTTGTTGATGTCTAACAACTGTGAAAATCTGCCACTATCCACCATACCACTGCGCAACTCTAATTCATCTGCCACTTTGTAGTTGAACCAACCCTGCATCTACATTGTTGTTGACATTACATTTTACAACTTGTATTGCTGCCAACATTGCTTTGCACTCCAACTGATCTGATGTTGTTGTTGCAACTACTGCAATCGAGAAATTTATTATGAATCAATTGTGTCTATATACTAGCTTTGCATCTGTCTCTTGGCTCTCTGGTTTTTACTAGCCTCTACACTATCCACTGAGTAATTGTCAGCGTTACAATTATTGTGCGCCCCTTAGCATCTGACTGCAACTAGTACTACAATTTTCCCTCAATATCTTACTTTTCCATCCTGAACATTGATCCATCTGCTACTAAATATTGTGGCCCCCTATAGTAAGGGTAATGATCCAAGAAGAAACACATGTCTAATGAAGTCTTCCTTGGATCCTGCTAAAATATCTACAACTCTGCCATCTAGACCTCAATGTCTCCCCACCTCTCTCCTGGAGAGGTATAGTTCCATACAGTGTGAATTCATCCTCCAACATGGAGGACAAATTATCTATCTTTGTTGAAGTTTTTGTATGCTCTTGGTTCTCCTTCTTGTCCTTCTTCCTCTTCAGACACTAGGTACTATAGTGACCAAACTCACCACACCTTAAGCATTTGATCTTCTACAGATCCTTCTTCTAATTTTCTCCTCCCTATGAGCGTTGTCCCTGATGGGGACCTTTTTATTATTATTCCCCTTTGATGTAAGGGTTGCATTCTCCTCTTCCTTCACAACCTTCGGTCTTTTGCTACTGATGCTGCTGATATTGCTCTCAACCAGAACAAGCCCCATTTCTTCAAGTGTGAAATCAGCCCACAATCGACCCCAACCTAGTAGATTATGTCATCAAGTGATAACTTGGACAAAATTCACCCACTCCAGGGTGAAACCATTGAGAGTTGTATGCACTAGCTCACTCTCTTAAGGTGCTTCTCCAACTACTATAAGCTCATCTCGAACATTCCAAATTTTGGTGAGATAAGGAGTAACCCCTTCACCCTTATGTATCATGGTGGTCCTCAAATTATCTTTTAAGAACATATTATGGTTCTCAGAATGATCATGGAAAAGCGTGGCAACTGCATCCCACATTTGTTTGGTCATGTTCTCGGCTTCTAAGTGTGAGACTATATGATCTCGAACTCCATTGAGAATCAACCGTTTTGCCTTGGCCATCTCCTTATTGTAGTTCTCTAGCTGTTGTGGGTTTATCAATACGGCTACAACTCTCTTTGCATACGTCTTCATACCATGCTCATATAGCACGAAAGACATTTTGGCTTTCCATATACAATGATTCAAGACTCCATCTAGCCTATCCAGATCTCAAACTCTTATTGAGGCCATTTTCTGCAAAACTCACAACTGGGAAAATAGACAGGAATCTCCTCCCTTTCTTGCTTGGTTGCTTACTCTGCTACTCACACTCCCTCCTATAATACACAGTTCTGCTAGTTGTTATTTCCACCCGCAACTAGAAATCATGGAGTTCTTCCATAAATTTGAATTTGGAAACCCTTTGAGAAAAATCCCTCTATGTATGTTATCTCTCTCCCACCTGACACTGATCTACTGCACCCAGATCTGCTCAACAAAATCTCTAATCTGCTCATGGGACTGCTTCCCAACAACACTATTGTTTGTTGGAACTGCTACTCAAAAAATTCAAACTTTTCTTGCCCATGCAACTGGAAATCGAACTCTCTGCTAAAACATTTGAACTGTCTGGTTGGCCATCTACGCAGACCTATAAATTGTATTGTAGAACTCCCTCTGAACTTGCAAAAATTTCCTCCTTGCTTATGAGCTTCTGATATGTCTTCAACACTACTCTGGTACCTTGTGAAATTTTCTAGTCTGTTGTAGCAACTAAAAACTATTCTTCTAACTGATTAAAATTTAGTGTAATTTATTTTTCTATGACAAACAACGAATAAAATCACAACTACAGTTTTCACCATAAAAACATCACATAAAATAAATTTCTAGAACTGAAAAATATAGAGCACACACACAATAAAAACGACAATGTTGTTTTTTGACAAATGTCTCCGGAAAAACCTAATGTGGGAAAACCAGTGCAACAGATGAGGGTTTTATTATTATTATGTAGCAGTGAAAATATAAGTACAATATTGATGCCCAAAATTGGTAATCCTTAGTAAATAATCTGGCCAAATTTATTAAAGAGAAATTTCTCTCTCTCCATAGGCATTCCCAACACAACATGCTTCAGAAAAAATGGCCCTCAAGAACCCTTGCGCAAGCCCCTAGGCAATGCTTGTGCAGATGTTAGCCTCACTCTCACATAAAAACAATCAATAAGTCCAAAATATTCAAAATAATCAAAATTGTAAATCTTGGATTAATTCCTACTTATCTATTCTATAATGTGATTATTCCTCAAACTTGGAAGTTTTTTTAGGTCTAGTTGGTAGAGAGATTCTCTCCAACTAGTTAGGCTCCTAGATTAGTGTATGGTTGAGATATTTACTTAACCAAAGTGATTGAGTGTCCAAGATAGATGCACTATCTTGAAACATACTCTTGATGTATTAATATTGTATCATTCTCATTATTTTGATTTTGTAGAAAGTATGAGTGAAATTCAATACATCAAGGTTTCAGGCCTTTTCCGCCATGTCTTAGGTTTTGGTCTCTCTATCTCATAATTTTATTTTATTTTAGTTTTTATTTCCTTCCAATCGTATTAGAGCAAATGGCCTCAAAGAGTTAGTGAAATCTTCCATGAATGAACTGCGTAGGCATTGGATTTGCATGTGGCCAAATGTACATGAGCCATGGAGCTGCAATAGATCGAAAGTTTGTGCATAGAGTAAAGTGTTGTGTTAACACATTATGTAAGCATGCACTACACCTGTGGTCAACAAAAGTTCAGATCAATTCTAAATTTACATATGTTGGCAATGAGCAGAAGTAATGACACAAGGATAGAAAAATAGATTAATTATGTTTTATAAATTTGAAATGTGCCATTGGAGACTTATTACTATGGTGTGAGAGATATTTGGAAATGAATTTGCACTTTGTTGTTTCCACTTTGAGCAATTTGGGTAATTCTGGAATTGATGAGGTGGAGATGTTCCCAAGACCCAAATCCAGATCGAATCATTTGGTGTGAAGCGACGTGATGGTGTTGTTGTCGTGGTAGCGAGAGCCAATTGCTGATTAGCATCAGTGCACACATTATTATGTCCAAGATTTGTGTATGGATGTTGAGCCAGATTGTTGCTGAACCAGCCGAGGCACATCAACACTGTGAAGATATTATGCAAAGCTTCATTCAGTTTCCCTTCTTGGACAATTGACTGTGTGTACTAAGTTAGAAAGGTCCCGCAATTGAGATCCAACCCTGCATTGATAGCATCGGCAACTGCACCTTGAGGAGTTTCCCCATAGTGTTTTGGTTGTAGAATATAGAAACGGAGTCACAGCCTGAGAAAATATAGCCATTCAAAGTTCCAAGTTTCAAATAAGAGCATCACAATTTTTCAGTTAGTAGAAGTTAGTTTCTTCGCTAGTGTTGTCGCACAGATTGTCAAGGCACCGCGACAACGACTCAGATTGGGGGCTGTCACTCTTATCCCCAATCTCTCTATTTAAGCTGTCTCCTTGCAAGTTGAGGGAGGTAGACCATATTATAAATGAAGGACAAAGAATCCAGGAGACACAACTAAAACATCAAATACTTGACAAAATGAACGAGATTCCACAGATCTAAATTAGATTTCACATTTAAGACTAGTGCCTTATGGAGTCAAATAAAATCCCGTTATGCAATTATAAACAAGTAAGTGACGATTAACTGCTGCTTATTAAAACACGATTGATCACAATGATATTTAATTGAAAACGTCACAACCATGAATAACTTGAACTCAATAATATGAGAATCCCAGATGCTTGAAAAATTTCCGAAATAAGATATTCCAATATAACCCAGCTCGATTCCACAGTCAAACTTTAGAATAAAAAATTTAGCATATTTGACTATAGAAAATTTGAAATTTTTATAATTTTTTTTCGTATTTTTTTTTTTATTTAAATTTTTTTTTATTTATTTTTTAATTATTTTGGAATTTATTTATTTTTTAATTTTTAATTTTTCTTTTTTTTTTAATCTTAAATTTCTAAATCAAAATTTAAACTAACTCTAAAAAATCAAAATTAAAATCTAAATCTAAAATTTAAAACTAAACAAATCGAACTTATATAAAACTAACGCTAACTAAATCTAAATAAAAAAAATACAAACTACATCTAAAATCTAAACAAAGATTATTTAATCGAATTAAAAATCGAACTTACACTATTAACAAAGAAATCTAAACTAAAATCGAACAAAACAAAATTCAATCTAAAACTATGACTAAACTAAAATCTAATTACACCTACGCTAACACAACAAAATCAAAACGAAAATCTAATTAATGGCAAAACAAAACCGATACAAATAAAAATTAAAACGCAACTATTCAGGGTTTATATTGTCGTTTGTCGTTTTTGTGGTCTGCAGATTGGACGCGAAGATTTTTACTTCAAATAGCTTCGACAGCAGAGACGGTGGCACGAGAAGAATCCGATGTGAGAAAGGGTTTGATGAGAAGAGGGTTCAACAGGAAGATGTTGGTCGATTGAAGAGCACAACAAAGCAGACAGCGTGGATTGGCTGGACGACGGCTTGGACGAAGGCGTGAGGCCAGAGCAGGAATAACGCAACAAGGAAAATTGTTGTGCGGGTTTGGGTGGTGGAGAAGTGTATGTGCAGCGTGATGACTTGAGGGAGCTTGGACGCAGAGAGAAGGAGAAACGCAGGTGAGGAAACACTGTTTTGGAAGAAATGTTAATGCATTTTGAACGGTGCGATGAGGATAAGTCTGATGGACGGATCTGCAAGGTTCGAAGAGCAGAGATGGACCAACAACAGTGAGGATGCCTCATGTAGACAGCAGTTTGCAGTTTGAAGAAAACCCAGTACACACCAACTTTACGCAGCAAACTTAGAATTTAAAAATTTTCCATCAAACTCTGATTTTCAATTGCTCTTTGAATCCAATAATGTTGAGATTTTATCCGCAATGGGGATTTGAGGCCAGATCTGGCCTTTGGAGGCTAGATCTGCCTTAGGTCTAAATTTTTTATTTTTATTTTTATTTTATTTTTATTTTATTTTTTCGATTTGAACCCTGAACCTGCAAGAAACTAACCAGATCTGAAGATACACACACCAATAAATGATTAAACCCTTACAGTCCTAGAAAAATAAAATTTACAAATTTACAACTAGTTTACAGATTTAAAACCCTCAAGGTCAGATTTAAAATCCATTTTAGCAAAATTTTCAGAGATTTAAAGTTTTAGATGAGAGGCACAAGCCTTTGAAACCCTGCAAAATCACAAATATCGTAAGATAGACCTGGAATTTAACAAATAAAGAGCTTATCAGATTTATGTTTATTAAGAGTCGGCTGGTCCAACCGAAGACTTCCCCAGATGCCCAATCTTTAAAAAAAAAAATTCCCTGCACACTTAGATCTGAATCTTAGATCGATAAAGATTTAAGAAAACAACATGAGACCTTTGCAGAAAAATCAGAATGTTATTTTATAAACCCAGAAAACTGCACAAGATACCTGTATGCAGATTAATCCATGAAGGCTATCAACCATAAAATACAAGAAACAAAGTAGTAGAGTTTAGAGACAATTCACCACATAGATCTGAGAAGGAACATCCAGATTTGTAACCCCAAAGTCTTTATGCTTTATTCCTCAAAAGTTTACAAGAGCTTCTAAGAGCAAGTGCACGATCCTGAGATCGGATCACTCAAGAATGAGAAAGACCTCTAAATTTATAGGACAAGATCTCTAACGACTAGTTTGGATGATCCTCGTCAAAATAATCTCAACCGTCCAAAAGATTTAATTATCTTTTAATCCGGGGCGTTGAAATTAAAATTTTGGGAAAAAACGAATTTATCATTTAATTCAATTTTAATCAACACAAAAATATTATTTTTGAGTTAATTACCCCAAAATTTTGACCTTGACTTAACCACCAAGGCCCAAGGGTCAAATATTTCTTAAAATTATCAATATTCCCTTGGCTTGGGGCTTTCAAAATCATTTTCCAAGGACCCACAAATTTTGCCTTTAAAGATTAAATCCTAACTTAGGACCCTAAATTAATTAAATTTCTGGTTTAAGATTTTATTAATTAATTGACCAGAAAATTTAATTAATTGACTAAGAGGGGATTGTAATTAATTTTCCAACCCTCTTTTACATGAGATAATACATTTACATACATGAAGGGGGAAAACCCATTCGTATAGACCCTCAAATAAATACCCAATTCTGCGACTCAAAATATGATCTAGTAGACCAAGTAGCTCAAACTACTTTTACAAGGACTCGATAGAAACACTAGGACTCACTTAGTATGCTGATGACAAAATCAACCCTAGCTTTGGGGTGAGGCTGGAGGGAAAAACTCTGCCGATCACTTTCGTGAATCAGTGAGACAAAAAACCTCCTAGGATAGAGATCATCAACAACATACTAGGCTTACCTAGGCTATTACATACACTGACGGTCTTACTTAGATCATTTACATCATAACAATGCAGAATGGGTTTACATCATTTATAACAACGTCAACTATCGATGAAATCTGAATGATGGAATCTGAATGGTGAAACCGCGTCGAACATGACGAATCCCATTTGAAAAAATGGGGGTGTACTGCTATGGGGTAGTTGACGAAGTGTGGTCAACATCTGGCTCTACTTGGGGACACGTTGCTTCATTGAAGGAATGTGAGAATCGAGAATCTGCATCCAAGCAACTCACAAGATTACATAAGTAGCATCCATCCAAATATCATCATATAACATTAATCTCATGAAAAATAGAAGCTCTTCTTTTATTTATTATTCTATTTAACATGAAAAGTAAATCTACTCTAACTGCAAAATGAAATGCTGAAATAACAAGGTGTAAGGTTAGAGATACAATACAGAGGATGCCCTGTGGCATCAGATGTGCTCAATATAGTGTATGTTGAGCATTTGCCTGCTTTCAGGCAAGTCTGTGGGCTGCTTTTTAGATGTGCAATGCCCAATCTTGCTAATTGTGGGACTTTGTCTTATCTGAATGTCAAGCTGCTCTCGACCATCAGACGAATCAAACCGCTTACTTCTTCCTTTCTTCTTCTTTCTCTTCGTCTGAGTGGGTTGTGATGTCAGCAATGAAACTATTGTAGATTTCTTGTCCTTATCTTGAAATTCCTTGTACAAAACCTTTGATGAACCTGGAGCGCAACCAATCTTATTCTGGACATACTCTGTCAATGGTGACACATAAGCTTGGTATTTCTCGACATCCTTTGTAGCCATAGTTAACTCTTCCTTAATGGGAAAAGTGACCTCCATGTGATGAGATGGAAATGGCTTTAGCAGACAAGAAGTCTTATGATCTGTTGACAAATTGTGTTGAAGAGACATCTGATTAGAATGATTAACTTCCACCATTTTTAACTTGTTTTCCATGACATTTATTTCCTGTGCATGACTTTCTTCTAAGGTATTTATCCGATTCTGAAGATTGATCTGGTTAGCTTCCATGTTTTGAATCATTTTATCATTATCTGCTTTCATGGCCATGAGGCAATTTTTGCATATAGTTCATCTCTTTCTTATGATTTGTTTCCATGATCATCATTTCCTTAACACATTTTTCTTCCATGGCAATTATTTGATTGGAGTGATTAAATTCCATGACCTTTAACTTGTTCTGCATAGAACCAATTTCCCTGGCGTGATCCGCTATTATTTTTTCTTGATTAAGTTCCATATTCTTAATGATTTGAGCCTGGTTGGCCTCCATATTCTTGATTACCTAATATTGATTTAGCTGTATGTCCTTAACCATCTGAATCAATTTGCTAACAAGATTCTTATCGTTATCAACACTGGTTTGACAATTTGTTTTTGTTTCACCACTATCATGGGTTTGTGATGTCATGGTACAAGTGGATTCATCCTGAGAATTGTCTGGAAATCTCCTGCTGATAGTTGAGTTCTCTACAAGATCAATTTCACTATCTGAGTCATCTTGTTCTATATATTTATCTCTAAAAGCATTGATGATGTCTTGTAAACAATACTCCTCAAGACAATTTCGAAACCAATCGATAGCATCACCTTTTAAAGAATAGCCAAAGACACGTATCTTGACATCTTCATGATTATATTGTGAAGGACGACAATATTTGTGTATAAAAAGGTTGACCATCCTTAGATGTTGTAGAGCAATGCCTGGATGACCTCCTGAGAAAAAAGGCAATTTAGAAATGACCTCTTCTGGCATGTCATGAAAAGTGTCACCCATGATGACCTGCCTAAAATTTAAGAAATAGATCCGTGTTCAAGAATAGTCAAAAGGTCCTCAAGAAGCGAACTTCTTAGCAAGAACTCTTGTAAGAAATGAAAGAATTTGGAGTCGCCACTTGAACACGAAACTAATTCTGAAAATAGAAAGAAATAAATGAGAGATAGCAGATAGATATCAGGGGGGATTCTTGTTTGGGAATAAAAAGATGAATAAGTGGAGTCGCCACCCAAACAAGAAGCCAAACGAAATGTCTAGGTGCTGAAGATGAAAAGATTAGATGATGAAGAGATGAAAGAACGACATAAAATGTGATCCCTTGCGACAGGCTAATGAATGGTGATGAAAGATCAGAAGATTAGAAAATGTCATTAAGACCAAGGACAGAAAAACTCTATCCCCGGCAACGACGCCAAAAAATGTTGTCGCACATATTGTCAAGGCACCGCGACAACAGCTCAGATTGGGGGCTGTCACTCTTATCCCCAATCTCTCTATTTAAGCTGTCTCCTTGCAAGATGAGGGAGGTAGACCCTATTATAAATGAAGGACAAAGAATCCAGGAGACACAGCTAAAACATCTAGCCGACTCTCAAACATAAATCTGATAAGCTCTTTATTTGTTAAATTCCAGGTCTATCTTACGATATTTGTGATTTTGCAGGGTTTCGAAGGCTTGTGCCTCTCACTAAAACTTTAAATCTCTGAAAATTGTGCTAAAATGGATTTTAAATCTGACCTTGAGGGTTTTAAATCTGTAAAATAGTTGTAAATTTGTAAATTTTATTTTTCTAGGACTGTAAGGGTTTAATCATTTATTGGTGTGGGTATCTTCAAATCTGGTTAGTTTCTTGTAGGTTCAGGGTTCAAATCGAAAAAATAAAATAAAAATAAAAATAAAATAAAATTAAAAATTTAGACCTAAGGCAAATCTAGCCTCCAAAGGCCAGATCTGGCCTCAAATCCCCTTTGCGGATAAAATCTCAACATTATTGGATTCAAAGAGCAATTGAAAATCAGAGTTTGATGGAAAAATTTTAAATTCTAAGTTTGCTGGGTAAAGTTGGTGTGTACTGGGTTTTCTTCAAACTGCAAACTGCTGTCTACATGAGGCGTCCTCACTGCTGTTGGTCCATCTCTGCTCTTCGAACCTTGCAGATCCGTCCATTAGACTTATCCTCATCGCACCGTTCAAAATGCATTAACATTTCTTCCAAAACAGTGTTTCCTCACCTGCGTTTCTCCTTCTCTCTGCGTCCAAGCTCCCTCAAGTCATCACGCTGCACATACACTTCTCCACCGCCCAAACCCGCACAACAATTTTCCTTGTTGCGTTATTCCTGCTCTGGCCTCAACGTTGTGACGTTTTCAATTAAATATCATTGTGATCAATCGTGTTTTAATAAGCAACAGTTAATCGTCACTTACTTGTTTATAATTGCATAATGGGATTTTATTTGACCCCATAAGGCACTAGTCTTAAATGTGAAATCTAATTTAGATCTGTGGAATCTCGTTCATTTTATCAAGTATTTGATGTTTTAGCTGTGTCTCATGGATTCTTTGTCCTTCATTTATAATAGGGTCTACCTCCCTCAGCTTGCAAGGAGACAGCGTAAATAGAGAGATTGGGGATAAGAGTGACAGACCCCAATCTGAGCCGTTGTCGCGATGCCTTGACAATCTGTGTGACAACAGCTAGCATAAGAGGAACATAGCACGAGCAATATTTTCTTAACTCTTCATTGAGGGAACTTTCCCTAAAGTTGAATGACACAAAGATAATTATTGGACGTTGATTGCATTTACAGAATTTAATACATGCCCTTCGCTATATGGAGGTGAAACAGAGCGATAGCATATTGATGGATTAACCTTCCTTGTGGAAAAAAGTATGTTCAAGAAGATTAATTGCATTATTATTATGTTATGCTAATAGCAATCAGACTTGAGGGCGTTGAGATCATAGAGAGAGGAAACTAGTCGCAGGGATCTTCCATTTAATTGCGACCAGCACCAACGATAGACCCTCTGCTTAGGTAGTATGCGGTGATCGCATTTCACCCCACAATTGATGCAACTAGAATGTACATTCATTGAGGTATTCGAAGGGTCAACCCAAAGGTCAAATGCTACCAGATTTAACCATAGTTGTTGATTTGGTACATCGTGTGGTTATAATCAAGTAAAATGGTCAAACTCTATTTGTTTTATTTTGGTATAAAACATAGAAATAGATATCAGGCGTTGAATAGAAAAAGATCGACGGTATCTGTAGTTGAGAGTTGGAAATTCATTTTTTTTAATTGCAAGAAACAAGGCCAGCTTATTTGAACCTATTGACTAATAGTTTTATGTGCAATAGTGCCTAAGTTTAAAGGGTCAATCATATAATTTTGGCAGCAAAGAAAAGTGTGAGAATACAAGCTTATATGTAATTGTAGCCAAATTTTATGTTGCTGCATTCTTGACCACAAATCAATAACTGAAACCCCAGACCCAATTGCGACTTCTAAAAAAGATTTGGCATAAGTCTCGACGGTTTCATTAGTTCGTTCTGGCAGCTCAACGACATTATCTCCGTAGGTAGCTCTTGCATACTGCCTGCGACCATTTCCATCCATCGGGAGAGGTGCGATTAGCACTACCAGCATAAAGTCGGAACAATTGTTCAAATACTATCACTTAGTCTTGCTTGAGTTATTGCGTAAATGTGAATATATACCCAATTATTTTGATTGGTCCATTCTTGCTATGTTGGCCCCGATAATGGCAAGAGCCTTGATCGATGGTATGAGAGAAATACCCTGAGATCGACTTCTGGCTCTGCATCGTGTTTGGAGTCTGGAGGAAGAAGGCAAAATAAAGCCTTATGAGAATTTAGCGAATGATCTAGGTGGTCTCGAACCTTGAGAGGTTTGAGGTGGAGCAGAGGGTGGAGCAGAGAGATTTGAGGTCACGAAGAAGGGTGATTGAATGTACCTATTAAAGAAGTTGGCCTCTGCATGGAAGAATATGTGACCAACTGCATGAAGAAGCAATTTTAAAAAAAAACATGGTGGAGCATCCTTATATGAGGTTAAGCTTGTGCATCCAGCAGATCCATCAATTGGAACGAGTGCAAAATAAGTTATTCTTGCATTTGTCTGGACTCTCGGTAAATATGCCTTTTAAAATTCACCCTTTTTTTGTTAGAAGGCGTAATGCACAAATTTTGATTTTAATCGCATTTGATGGTTAAAATTATATTTTATTATTTTTTTATAAGTGATTAAAGTGGCAATTGCATTAATGTTGCAAAAGAAATGTTGTAAGGTATAAATTCAATAGCGAAATATAAGATCAAGGAATACAAAAAATAGTAAACAAAATGTCATTAAAGGTTAGAATATAAAGATAAATCACTTAATCAAATTCCAAGTTCGAATAGCATATAGTTAATAAAAAAGGTGCTATGTTTCAATATTGCACTGTCTCTCTTCCTTGATCAAAATCTTACAGTCTTTTACCACTTTCTCTTAAGGTGATTGGTTTTGCCTTTGATTGGTTTATATTCAAAGCTCTTTCTTTTCATTTTCATTTTCTTTTTTCTTTTTTCTTTTTTCTTTTTCTTTCTTCCTCCCTTTTTTTTTATTTTTTTGAAATGACAAATTCAAAATTTACCATTAGATGAACTACTTTTGCGAATTTGGACTGGTTTGTGATAGAGGATATTTATGTTCAAAGTTTTTATTTATTTATTTATTTTAAAATGAAAAATTCAAAATTTACCATTGGATGAACTAGTTTAAAGTATATCTACAAAATAGATATATCAATAAATATAGTCAGTGACATAACAAATTTACTTTGTCTGATAGGAAAGAAGTGGATCTTTTGTCGAGCATTGATTAAATAATTATTTTAGCTAACATAACAAATTTAATTCACTATTTATAGATACCATGGTGAACTCTTATGGTATCATCCACAAGCTTTCCTTTATTCAACATGATATTCTGTGAGACTTGTCTATGTATTTGAACAGGAGACCTATTAATAAATGCAAAAGGATTTTTATGCCTAAGACAACAAAATCTATTCCGAAAAAAGTGAAAAAATGTTGTGAAGTGTACATTTGATGTTGATATTGTTTGCTTCCACATAGGTTTGTTGCATAGTTCTTTCTCCTCTCATAGTCATTTCTGTCTCACCTGATCAAAAGCTTCTAGTCTTTTACATTCTACCTGCATGTAATTTGATCATGCACATAAATTCAACATGTACCCATTTCATATTTCAAATATTTTATGATATATTTTTTCCCCTAACTGTGCAAAATTTGTACAAGTTAAAACTCTGAAAGCTTGTGTACATATTAACTAATTTTATGTTAGTTTCAATACAACCATCTTATATGAATTTTTTTTGAAGAAATAATTTAAAACTTAAGTCGAATATTTTTAGTCTTCCTCTAATATCCATTTTCCCTAACACTGCCAAATTTATATCATTTACATCTCAAGCTCATTTTCCCTCCCAAATTATTCTTGACCCATGAAATGATTCTAACTTAATTTGGTCACAACCATCTTATATGCAATATTTCTAAGAGCATAATTTCTAACTTAGGTGGTAGGGACTAAGCTACTATGTAACACTTATTTATAGTTGTTGCCAAGACCAAAGAAGCTTTCCATCCTTTGTCGATCATTTCTCAATGCTAGAGCTGCAATGAATCTTGTGATGAAGGTCAAATCTAATATATTTCTATGAATTAAGTTCATGTACATTGATAATATCATACATAAAGATAGTGTAAATGATCTTTTAAAATCTAATTATCACAACTTTTATCTCGTCAATGTTTATTGCTAGACATGTATAATAAGAAAAATCTTGGAAAATTCTAGTTACTTCATGAGATAAGAGAGACACTACATCAACCCTTCATGTTATGATATCAACCTTAAAATTATTTGTATTTGTATAGAAACCCCTCCCCTCATATCTATTCAACTAGGAATTCTCAAGAAAACAATTTCTATCTTATGCACGCCAACAAAATGTAACAAAACAAAGGATATATGATCAAATAAAAAAGATGAGTTACACTAATTTGGTTTATAACAACAACTTAGAGGAAGTTAATTCATATAAATATCTAGAAAATCTTCAAGCTTAAACGAAATCTTAAGTGGAAATATAACAATGAGAAAATGAATAAAGAATGATGGAAGACCTATTTTAGTTTTGAGAAAATTGTAAATGATCAAATGTTTGCTTTCAAGAGAAAGTGAAACTCCTCTTTCACACCGAGAATGCTCTAGTTATCTTATATGGATGTGAAGTGTAGGGTTGTACCATCTCTAGATAATTATAGAGGAATTTTAAAAAGAAGAAATTTTTTATAACTTATAATCTTGATATTAAAAGCGATATTCCATATCTCATCCCCTTTGTAAAAGTTGGTATTTCCTCCATTAAGAGTATGGTTGTGACTAGGAACATTATGTACAATCAAAATACGATTACCATGAGAAATGAGAGGTTTATTAATATTTCTTCAAAATTTAGTCAACACCAGAGTTAGCACAAAGTTACTAAGCCCTTGCTAAACCATTTCGAATAAATGAGGTAGTCATTTCATAGAACAATGATGCCATTAATAATACTCATCAAAAGTACAAAGATTGAGGAAAACTTCCCTCCAATATTTATGAGCATAGAAACAAATTTCTAAAAGAAAAGAATTAATTTGTTATCATTTCCAATAAGGTTAGATAAACCAAAGTTAGTTTTTATAGATGGTGGAAATCATTATCATGATCAACAACCACCTTGTTTATTCCTAGCAGTAGTAGTTACCTTGACAACTTGTTCACCATCAACTAGCCCAACCACATAATATATACACCAATACACATCTATCACCTTATATCAACCACCTCTCAATGACTTCATGGATAGTTCATGTACTAATTTTGAAAGTATTGAAATAAAAGTGAAATGTTATAGTGGAGCATCAATTATTTAGAAAACAATGGCGACATCTTTTCTCTTTATAAGGAAATGTTTGACATGGAACTATTTAAGAGGAGACAAAGGCTTGGAAAAATTATTAAACCTACAAACACTAATAGATATTGGAAAAAATTCTAACCAACTCAAAGTTCTATCACCTAGAAAATATGACATATTGTTTTTAACTTGAATATGGGAAAATGATACAGATGAATTTGTTGAAGAATACTTCAATCTCACTGAGAGATAAAAACACAGTACAATAAAAGTGAAGGATGAAGAGGGTATTTTAATAAAGATTTGTATATATATAATGAAATTAAAGTACATAAGGTCAATGTAAAGGAAGAATTTGAAAAAGGAGAAAGAATGGGTTTGGAAATTTACATATAAGTTAACTCTTTTTAAAAACAAAGTCTATTTTGTCAAAAAAAAAAAAAAAATCTTATGCTGGCGAAAATATTTTGGCGTCTTATTTTAAATCATTATAAAAAAATATTTTGGAATTGACAAGCGAAATCTATTACCATTATAAAATAATATTTTGGAATTGACAAGGGAAATATATTATCATTATAAAAAAATATTTTGGAATTGACAAGGGAAATATATTCTATACAAATAAAAAAAGAAATCAAAAAATAATTTATTCCAATTAATATGAGGACAAATTTTTGTTTTTATTTTTATTTTTATTTTTTATTTTTTATTTTTTTTAATATGAATAAGGCACTGCAAAAATACTATTACATGAAAATCTAGAAAACTAGTGATTAAATTATATTCCAAGCTAAAAAAAATTCCTTCCCATCTAAGTAGTTCATAAAAACAACGTTTCATTATGAATGAATTTAAAAATAATTAAAAATCAAGATATCAAGAATTAAGATCAATTTAGATATTGGTGAATACAAAATTTGGATTTTAAATATGTCTAAATGTATAGGAGCCTCGGAAAATCCTTCTTTTTTTTTTTTTAATAATTATTTTATTTCGTTTAAATATTTGTTGTGGATTAATGGATCAATGATAAAGCTGAATTGTTTAATTTTCGTTTCATTCTTATATCAATATTAATTAAGATCAATTTAGATATTGGTGAATCAAAAATTTGGATTTTAAATATTTCTAAATGTGTAGGAGCCCGAGAAAATCTTATTTTTTAATTAGGATCATTTTATTTCCTTTAAAGATTTGTTCTAGATTAATGGACTAATGATAAAGACGAATCGTTTACTTTACATTTCATTCTTATGTCAACATTAAATAAAAGTATTTGATATCTCTAGGTAATAAAAATTCCAAAATGATCATGGCAAATGAAAGGAACAAAATAAAAATTTTCTTACTAGTTCCTACTCTCAAATATAATTTCTCAACCATTTTCATCCTTAGGATCGAGTGAGTCAAAATTTTGTGCAAGGAACTGAATTGTCGGAGTAGAGGGTAAAATTGTTGGATGACAGTCAAGGGGGGGTTCTGGGGCATGTAAGTCTGTAAGGTATGGAGCAGATTCTAGTTGGAGGTGGTCGCCTGCAAAGGTGGTGCGGAAGTTCGCTGGTGGGTGGTGAAATATTAGACTTTTCATATAGAAAAGGAAATCCAGAGTTGGGTTTGGTGGTCTGAGGGGAGGAAAAATGTATCATTAAAGAGGTCGGGCGAGAAGAGGGATTGGTCCATGAACGAAGGGACTGAGCATGCAAGGGAAGTGGCAGCAGTAGAGGGAGAAGAGGCCCAAGACGTAGTGTTGGATGACGAGGTGGCTCATAACCCTCACCAGTCTAATTGAAAATATTGACCTATTATACATATAGATTGGGTTGGAATATGATTTAAGATGAATATTAAAAACAACACGTCATATTTTATTGATTACCTTTTTCTTTACATCCTTTAATATAGCAGTTGCTTCTTCCCTTTTTCTAATATAAGGGTTATTACATTAGTTGTGTACATACTTTGCAAATATATATGAAAAACATTAATTTAAAAGTGTCACACAAGATGAGACATAGTTAGAACAGACTTCAAGACGGAAAGATCAAACAAATAAAATATAAGGGGAATAAAGTCAAATCTATCGAAAATAAAAGGGGAAAAAACTCGAACGGCCAGAAATGGTTTTCTTGTCGCTTTATAGTCATATATTACTCCTCTGTAATATTGTATTGCAAGGGTATATGGATATATTCTATCCTTCACAAGTTGCGAGATCACGAATACCTTTTATTTTTCGATAGGTTACCAACACATTACTTTTCTTGTCTTCACATGAAGAATTTTTTTGGTTTAAAGGTTTCACATTTGTAATTGCATGTTATTACAATTTATTCACACAGCACTTGTACAACAAACAACGTCTACAATTATTTTTGGGACTTCTTCGGTTGTCCTCTCACTTTACCAATCGCTTAAACGTGTGTTTTCATTGTGATTCGATATTTGGTGGGGGTGACAATTCTTAGAGAACGTAAGATGTTTGTTGGGATAATTTGTGCTATAAATACGAGTCATTCCAATGGTCTCTCCATGCACTGGTTAAGTATTGTGTGAGAAGGCCGTTATAATATATTAGGGTTTTTTGAAGCATGGAGAAGGAATTTACAGTTGTTGTCAAGACCATAGAAGATTTCCATCCTTTATTAATTATTTCTCAATTTTAGAGCTGCAATGAATCTTGTGATGAAGGTCAAATCTAAGATATTTGTATGAATTAAGTTCCTCTACATTGATAATCTCATACATAACGATAGTGTAAATGACCTTTTGAAATCTAATTATCACAACCTTTATCTCGTCAATGTTTATTGGTAGACATGTATAATAAGATAAATCTTGGAAAATTCTTAGTTACTTCATGAGATAAGAGAGACACTACATCAACCCTTCTTGTTATAATATTGAGTTTGTATAGAAACCCTCCTCCCGTCTCTAATCAACTAGGAATTCTCAAAAAAATCATTTCTAGCTTGTGCATGCCAACAAAAACTAACTAAACAGAGGCTATATAACCAAATAAAAAATATGAGCTACACTAAATTTGTTTATGACAACAACTTAGAGGAAGTTAATTCATATAAATATCTAGAAAAGCTTCAAGCTTAAACAAAATCTTAAGTGGAAATATAACAATGAGAAAATGAATAAAGAATGATGGAAGGCCTATTTTAGTTTTGAGAAAATTGTAAATGGTCAAATGTTTGCTTTCAAGAGAAAGTGAAACTCCTCTTTCACACCTAGAATGCTCTAGTTATCTTATATGTATGTGAAGTGTAGGGTTGTAGCATCTCTAGAGAATTATAGAGGAATTGAAAAAAGAATAAGTGTTTTATAACTTATAATCTTGATATTAAAATCGATATGTCATGTCTCATCCCCTTGATAAAAGTTGGTATTTCCTCCATTAAGAGTATGGTTGTGACTAACAACATTCTGTACAATCAAAATAAAATTAACACGAAAAATGAGAGGTTTATTAAGGTTGCTTCAAATTTTAGTCAACACTAGGGTTAGCACAAAGTTACTAAGCCCTCGCTAAACCATTTCGAATAAATGAGGTAGTCATTTCATATAATGATGCGATTAATAATACTCGTCAAAAGTACAAAGATTGAGGAAAACTTCCCTCCAATATTTATGAGCATAGAAACAAATTTCTAAAACAAAAGAAATAATTTGTTATCATTTTTCATAAGGTTAGATAAACCAAAGTTAGTTTTTATAGATGGTGGAAATCATTATCATGATCAACAACCACCTTGTTTATTCCTAGCATTAGTACTTACCTTGATAACTTGTTGACCATCAACTAGCCCAACCACATAATATATTACACCAATACGCATTTATCACCTTGTATCAACCACTTCTCAATCACTTCATGAATAACTCAAGTACTAATTGGGAAAGTATTGAAATAAAAGTGAAATTTTATAGTGGAGCATCAATTATTTAGAAAACAATGGCGACATCTTTTTCCTTCATAAGGAAATAACTCATATAAAAATATTTATGAGGAAACAACAGCTTGGACAAATTATTAAACCTACAAACTCTAATAGATGTTGAAGATTTTGAAAAAAAATCTAACCAACTCAGAGTTTTACCACCTAGCAAATATGACAGGTTCTTTTTAGCTTGAATATGGAAAAAATGATACAAAAGAATTTGTTGAAAAATACTTCAATCTCACTAAAAGCTAAAAACACAATGCAACAAAAGTAAAAGATGAAAAGGATGTTGTAATAAAGATTTGTATATATACAATGAAATTAAAATACAAAAGATCAATGTAAAGGGAAAATTTTAAGAAGCTAAAGAATAGGTTTGGAAAATTTTAAGAAGAGAAAGAATGAGTTTGGAAATTTACATATAAGTTATTTTTTTTTTTTTAAAACAAAGTCTATTTTTTCCATAACTAAATAAATAAAAAATAAAAAATTTATACTTAAAAATATGCTTAAATAAAAATTATATTTATTTTTATCGATTAAAAAATCAATACTTTGCAATCCTTTTGGTAGTTTTTATTTGAGCCTCGTAGTTGCTGCCCAACCAGGTATTAACCGATGTCGTATACACCTCATATGTAAACAAAGTAACCCATGTGTAAATTACACTAGGGAGAATTATAGTAAGGAATATTCATTCCTTCATTTGGTATATAGTACCACAAGGGAAGCAGTAAGTGAGTCACTGTAACAACAAATTGCATTTACTTGCAATGAGATTAAGGAGAGTAAGGCACATTATCGGAGTTATTATAAATAAGTATAAAACTGAATACGTTTTCATGTAATTATATATATTTTTTAACAATTTAAATGAAAAGCCGTAATCACAATTTCATATATAAATAGAAACACTTTATCGACAATTTAATTAAAGAGAGAATAAATATTTTTTTTTAATGTAATTATAAACACAATATAAACAAACATTGAAAAACACCGAGGTTAAATTTGTTTTTAAAGAAAAATCTGTAACTGATTCCAAAGTAAACAATTTAAAGTGTTTGAATGGATAGCTTGAAGCACTTAACTGTATAAATATAAGAAAACGTAATAGTTTATTTGAGGACTAACCGTGTTTTCTCATTTACTTAGGGTTTATTTTGTTTAGAATTTGGTAGGAATTTGTTAGAATAATATGTTGAGTTATAATAGTTGTTCTGATTTTTTTTAGAATACTAAATTTATATATAGAATAAAAAAATCGAACCTAAACCAAACAAATTAAAATTTGAAAAATAAAAAAAAATAAAAAGAATTTGCTCATTTCAAAAAAAAAAAATCAAAAGCTCCAAAACATGTAACATGTAATAGATAGACAACGACAAACCAAAAAACCCGAGCTAATGAGATAAAAATCTACCATTTACTTGTGACCAATTATTCACAGTTTATATGTTGAGACATAAAACTCTGCCATTTACCCATTCCCAAATTTTATGTACACCCATTTTTTTTTCAATAATGAACAATCTCACTTGTGGATGGGAGCAATAATAACTACACTCATTGCCCCAGACAAATATAAATTTCACCCCTGAATGTTGGCTGATTTTCACCTCGGCTCCAGGGTGCCAATGAAGAGACGACAGCTCGAAAGTGGCTATGTAATATTCCCAATGAGCTTTCAACTAGTTGGAATATTAAATTTTGTTTTTGCTTCTTAGTTAGAAGAATAAGAGGGTGGGGAGACCCATAAATCTCCTTAGTAGGAATAAAATCACTCCTAATGTGAATGGAGGTCATCAAAGTAGTTGGATAAACCACCCTTATGTTTGAATAGGGGATGAAGCATGTGGAATGGGTCAACTTTGACCAAATCAACAACGCTAGTATGGAGGGAGTGGATAATCAATGAGAGACAACGCAGTTTTGGAGGGAGATTCTTTGCATGGAAGTAGTGGCTTTAATGAGTGGGGCCCAAGGTGAGGAAACTCACCAAGCATAGAAGGAAGAGAATGGCAACCACATAATGCACGTTTTGATTATTATTTGTTTATGGTCTATTATGACTTGTTGCTCTCTTCAGTTGTTTAGCGGAGACTGAAGTGTTGTGTAGCACAAGGGTGTTCCCGAGTGGGAATCCCACCCTCACCCTCGGGGGACTTCGAGTGTCCAATTAGGAGAGGTTATTGGGCTACATTTCCACATTCCGACATCATGCCAAGCTACAACTTTCTTCTACAACATAGTTTCTATTTAGAGTTATGATGTGTTGCAGGGTGCAACAATGGAGGATTTGATAGGGCCATTTCTTAGCTTGTTTTCAGTAGAGGAAACATTCTTTCCATTGGGCGGCCAACAAGGAAGGTCCTTGGGAATTATTGCAGTATTTGGCAATAGAGAAAGCCATTACCATCACTTACAGTGCAATTTCAGTCTTGGATTGCATTATTTCAGAGGGCAGTTGCAAGGGAGTTTTCAGTGCCTCATTTGGGGTGTTTTCTTTTCAGTGAAGGGATCAACCTCTCACTTGAAGAGACCATTGGAGGAGCTCCACTTAGTTCTTCATTATTTCAGCCTCCTCTTTCTATGTGCTTCAGTTGCAGTGATTCTTCAGCCCTAGGGCTTTAGAACACCATTCTATATTTTGTATATTTCCAGAAACCATTTCTGGGTTGTCTAGGAAAAGTGTTTTGGAGCTTAGATCTCCATTCTCAGCATTGTATGAGAATTGTACTATCAGATCCATACATTCATATTATTCAGTTACAGTCATACTCACTAAAACTGCATTGTATTAGCATCAGGCATTTTGTGTAGTAGCTACATCTCATGTTTTGATGCTTTTTGGTATTGGAGGCTTCTCTTGCCTAGCTTGAGGGATTTGCTCTCCAAGATATTGTATACAGTTGTTGTTGTTATAATTAATACCATGGATCTATATTTGGTTCATATCTGATATATTGTTATTTACTGCTATTTTCCATTATTGTGTTCAATATTGTTGCTTTTCCTATTTTGGAATATTACAGGCTATCGGAATGTGTGTTTGAAGAAATTGCAAGACTACTAGATGCTTTGTGAGGATCACCAACTTTGGGACGTTGAATTTGGTGAGATTTGGCTTCATTATCCACATCTATGAAAACATGTCTTATCGAAGAAGGCATATGTTCTCACTCACTTGTCAACATTGATACTATGGCAGACATTGAAGGTCGCGAGGTTGCAGCTCCTTGAGTGCACAAAAGACCAATTTTAATCACTCTAATCACTTCCTCACATGAATAACTACCGTCCAATGTGGGATCCCTAACTTCTAATGCTATCTCTTCCTTATACAGTCTCCATGTCTAGTAATTGACAAATATTAACAAAAAATAAAACATTAGTCAACAAGAATCATATTTATATGGGTGTTTAGGAAATTTCTATTGTATATATGGGATCCACATGAGCCATACTGATTCAAGAAGAAATTCCCTAATTATTTTTTCCGTTGATAATATCAAGAACAACTACTCCAAAACTGAATACATCTGCTTTCTCTATTAGTTTTCTGCATAAGGAGTACTCAAGCGCCATGTAACCAATGCACAATCCCATCTAAAATTAAATCAACATATCATAACCCTCTTTACAATATATGATATTTTCTCAAATATGTGAATTTTAATTGGTTCATATCCTGTAATTTATTAAATACAGTTGGGTACGTGAGGAGATTGAAATGTAAAGATAATTATCACAAAGTTCCTGCAATTCTAGACCCAACGTGGCTCATATCTTCTCCAAAGAAATTGGCTAAACCAAAGTCTGCCATTTTGGGTCTATATTTATTATCAAGTAAAATATTGCTTGCTTTAATATCTTTATGGATGATCTAAATCTCAGATTCCTCATGAAGATAGGCTAGCCCATGCGCAGTTCCAACTATGATTTCATACTTGGTTCTCCAGTCAAGTCATGATTGCATAAGAGGAAGTAAAACAAACCGTTGGCAAGCTATATTCAAAAACTAGAATAAATCTAGTGTCCATGCAGGGATTAAGTAGTTACAGAGGGAGAAGCTACCAAATAGAATATTTTCGAGACAATTGTTCCTATGACTGTGTAGTAGTGCGTCCAACCAACCGAAGCAATCTTATAGTAATTTACAGTCCAATTTCAGCCGCTCAAGGAGGAAGTCAGTTTAGAGGGTTTGTAGACCTGACATGAAGGGATGAATCTAGTTTTTTCCCTAACTGTTAATGCCCGTTAATTGTTTTTTCTAATTACTAATCTAACGACAAATAAATATTCAATCATCTAACATTCAATCTGATGTTGCATAGATGTACACAGTGGCAACTATGAGGGTTGTTTGCAAAGAGGAACGCCTTACGACATAATAAATGGAAAATTCAAAAGTATTATAAGTCAGAAGAGGTTGCTTTACCTTTGTAGAATTTATTGTAAAATATTTATGGAAAGTCAAAGTCGAATTATTAACGTAAAAAGGTAAAATGTTAGGTCCTTATAATACTAAAATGTATAGCCCCCTTATTGTTATTGTTGTGCCCATTTAGTCCCCATGTTTTTATTATTGTGTCTCATAGAAGCCCAATATTGTTATTATTGTGCCCTTACATTGTTATTGTTATGTCAGCTAGGATTATTTTGTGACCCATTGGACTCATATATATAGAAAGGAGGTTTTTTCATTTGTATCATCCAAAAATTGTTCATTTATGCAATGTAAATGAGGTTTCCCCTTTGAAGTGGTTGATTAATAAGGCGTTGATCTCTCTTTTCTCCTATTTTGGGAGCTGGTTTCATAACATTTGGTATCAGAGCTTTGGATTCTAGGGTTTCGCTGCTTCAAACAGGTCATCATAGCATTTTCGCTATAAATTATTTTTCTACGAAGGTTCAGAAGCTAAAAAAAAACAATTTGCAAAGAAATCCTGAAAAACTTCATGTAAAAATTGCAGATCTTGGTTTGAAATATTTTTAGAGATAAGATCTGTGGAAGTTAGGGTTTTTTCAGGATCCCAAATTTCATCTCAAATAGGTGACCTTGGGAAAATCATCATAACTCTCTCTCTGAGCATCAGATTGGAATTCGGTAAAAAGTGGTTGAAAACACACGAAATGTAGTCTCCTGTGTATCAATTTCAGAGCCGAAGGAGGAAACAATGACACGTGGCGCGTCATACAATCTTTCTCTACTGAACCAATCCATAATTAGGTCATTGTGGGAGATTGGGCATAAATTTGTCTTGAAGAATCCAAATTAGGTCTGACCTGTGGCATTGGAAAGAAGACTCATAGGGATACCACAAGACCAAAGTTCAGATCCTGGAGATCCTAAATTATAGGGTTACAACCATTTAAATATCGGGCTCTTAAAAGAAAGAAAAAGGTGTGTATTTGTTTTTTTAAAATTGCACAACTTTTGTTTGAAAAAACAGATGAAGTGATTCCAAGGGCATATTGGAGCATTGTTATCAGTATTTGGTTCTATAATTCCTCCCAAAATTAATTCTACACCCATTAAGCCCTCAAAAAATTATACTATGACGGATGAATAGGAAGAATTATAGTATGATATATCAAAATTACGGTACCAAGTGCAACAAATTTCGATCTCACAAAGAGCAACCAAATATGACATAGATGGTTTAAAAGCAGACGTGGAGGCTAAGGTGGATAGTTTGAAGGATGAAATGAAATCTAATATGGATTATCCAGCAGTGGAATATCACATCGAGCATCAACAACAAGTTCTCCAACTCTTAAAGGATAACCTAACTTTGGTGCAGAATCGAATGAAACAATGGGCATATGAACATTGCAGCGAAAGAATTTTTGATGTAGGTGACTCGGTATTTTTACGGCTACAACCATACAAACCAATGTCCCTCAAGCAAGCTAATAATTATAATAACTTATTGCTGAAATACTATGGTCCTTACAAGGTGCTGCAAAAAATTGGTACTATGGAATGCAAATTGGAGTTACCTGCATCTTCCCGAGTGCACCGAATTTTCCATGTTTCATGCTTAAAGAAGGTTATACTTGACAAACTCCCAATTCAAAAAAAAAATCCAGAACTTGACAAGGAAGGAAAATTCATATTAGAACTTGAAGCAGTCACAGAAACAAGAACTCAACAAAAACGAAATCAATCAATTTCATAGTATCTCAGCAAGTGGAAGAACTTACCCATTGAGATTCCACAAGGGAGGATGAGAATTTTATACAGAAGCATCTAGAAATAATCAAGCATTGAGGAAAACACTTGTTTTAAGGAGAGGGGCATGTTATGTCCCTATAATACTAGTGTATTCCCTTTTTATTGTTAGTATAGCCCCCTTATTGTTATTGCTGTGCCCATGTAGTCTCCATATTGTTATTATTGTGCCCCATAAAATCCCACTATTGTTATTGTTGTGCCCTTACATTGTTATTTTTATGTCGGCTAGGATTATTTTGTGACCCATTGGACTCCTATATATAGAAAGGAGGTTTTTTCATTTGTATCATCCAAGAATTTTTCATTTATGTAATGTAAAGGAGGTTTCCCCCTCAAAGTGGTTTATTTTTTAGGCGTTGATCTCTCTTTTCTTCTATTTTTGGAGTTGGTTTCATAACAAAAATTGGGAGGTTGAGTCACTTCAAAGTCAAGTAAAAATTGAGGTTATGGTTTCCAAAATTTAAAATCAAAGGTGCATGATCGCTGTTACCTGAAATCTTTATCATTGTTGTAATGGGTGCATGATCGGTTGAACCCGACACCAAAGATTTTAATTGATAGGGGGTCAATTAATTCAAGTGAGCCAATAATTTTTCAAGTAAGTAAGTCAAGTCATAAAATCATTGTAAGAATTTTTTTGGGTGCATTTTCGGTGGTTTTCGACACCCTCATCCTATTGAAGAAAAATGAAGCGAGCGTGAAAGCAAGCGAGTGTGAGTTCAAGCATTCAATTGTTAAAACAAGTTCAAGTGAGCGTGAAAAACACACAAATCTTAAAAGCAAGTGAGTGTGACAATCAAGCAAGCACGTGTAAGATAAATAAATAGGTAAAGGAGGAAAATGTATTCAAAGTGCAGAACTACAAATCAAAGAATTACAAGAGTGCAATTATGAACTGCACAACAAAATCAAAATGCTTGGGTGGAAGTTAAAGCAAAATAAAAACATAATCAATCAAATGACCAACACATTAGAAGCAACAAAATATTTTCAAACTAAGCTAGATATAAAAGAAAAACTCATTAATGCACTCCATATTAAATTAAGTGAAAAACAAGATCTACTTGATGCACGATGTACAAAAAAGATAGACACAGTGTGTGACACAGACGACCTCATTCAACATGTTGATGAAATTTGTTACACAAATGATCTAATCCACTAGGTTGATGCTAGTTGTGAAACAAATTATCTCATCCAACAAGTTGTACTACTAAATGATGCAACTAGTAGTACTGAAGATCTAATTGAAATTTTGATGCAACATGTGATACAAATGAATTGTTAATAGGGATGATTGATGATCAATGTGATACATATGATTTAATGAATCGTGCATTGAATATTAGCAGCAGCAGTAGGTGTGAAGAGCAACAAGAAAATTATATTTCCAAGAAGGTGATAAGACCTTGGGAAGAAATTTATTTCAACAAAGATTGACATGGACTGGGATACAACAAAGTAAACACTTTGTATGTTCCAGATTTCTCAAAACCAGCTCAGTTTGTAAGTGCTGGTTTTCTAGAAAATGCTCAGAATCTTGTTAAGTGTAACCATTGTAAGATAAATGGTCATATGGAGAGTAAATATTTCAACCTCCATCCTTGTCAACATTGTGGTAAGAAAAATCATCTATTTGAGAAGTCTCGAATGCATACTAAATTGACAGTTAATTATGGTTGGATAAACCCTTGGAGATGGAATCTAAAAATGAAGAAACTGCATAAGTCCTACAATCTACTTAAGACAGAGGTAAAGATAAAGTTTCCTGAAGAATTAAAAAGAGAAACTCTCCTATACCTTAAGGGAGGGAGTTCAAAAATCAAATGCAGATTATTGTCTCTCCTTTCAGCTGACAAAGGGGGGAAATGATATTGGAATTGAAGATGGTTGTCAGACTAAAAGTTTTGACAACATTAAAAAAATATGTCAGTGGAAGGCATCAACAAATCAACCGGTGGACATCAACAAATAAACTAGTGGGCATCATCACAACATCAGAAAATTAGTCAGTGGGCATCATCAAAATTAACCAGTTGGCAATTTCGACAACATCAACAAAGCGGTTAGTGGGCATCGTCAAATTTTCCAGTGGGAAAGCGATTGGGAATCTGAACTTCAACAAATATTCCAATGGGCGTCAATTTTTTTTTCCAGTGGACAAGAAATTGGGATGTTGATTAAGGAATTTCCTGACATTATTTTGTTCAATTTGGACCAAGCAAAGGAAAAATGGATCCTTTTGCATTTAATCTTAGCATTTGATGGAGTTGTCAAGCAACTTTCAGGAATGTATCAGACTTACAGTTGATTCATGTTCCTTGGTTTGTGGTGAGCCCTAGTATTTCACCAAGAGTGTTGCAACTCCCAGAGGCTGCTTAAATTTAATTATCAACCTGAGGTTCATACAAAATTGGAGGTGGCAGTGCTATATGAACAACATATGAGCTCTACTCATTCCATCCTCATATTAGTTCTACTATGAGGTGCTAGGAACTATTGTTACTCTAAGAGAGGGAGAGCTTATCAAACTTCTAATTGCAACTCAATACTGAAAACAAATCATGAACATTGTTATGTATGAAAGAAAGGAAGCCATACTAGATTGCACTCATTCATCTGACTAACCTCTACTTTTGCAATGAATAAATTAGCACTTACTCTAGCTGCAAGAAAGGAAATTACACTAGATGCATCCATTCTCTTAACTACTTAGCCAAATTGCAATAAGGGAACTATTATATATTCACACACACACTACATCAATAATGAATCAACTTTTACCTACTGCATGCTAGTTGTTGTATTAATGATGTTATTTCTATGATGGGCTAACACACTAAAACTACTCTATTTTGCAGCAAAAGGAAAAGGATTTTGAGTGGCCTAGGGGTGTCCTTGAACTGAGAATTCATAGTTGGAGGTAGACTAAGGCCTATAATAAGTTTATATGAGGTGGAGGATCAGCTTTGGAGTGAAGAAGGTGGCTCCCAACGCTGCTACAGGAAGTTGCTACAAGATCCATGTAATGCTACAGGAAATATGCCGAGAGGTTTTTGAGGCCGGAAATGGTTAAATGGAGGTGAGGAAGAGTGAGGGAAAGGTGGATATAAGTGGATGGGGAGTGACCAAATCCCTTGGCCAAGCTCAAAACCCTTGGAGGTTCTGTCTTGCACCAAGAAGAATTCTCACGGTGGCCATGAAGATGGTTTTCAAAACAAGGTTGTAAGTAGAAGAATGGAAGGGAAAATGAAGGAGGGTTGAAGTCCAAGATGAAAGTGCTGAAAGGGGTGCTTATTTGAAGTTGTAGCTAGTCCTGCAACAAGTACATACACTTATTCATTGACCATTAACAAACTATCATGTTAAACAATGGAAAATACAAGTTGAATCAAATTCTATTTAACTCAAGCTAACATTCACCTAAAACATAAATCCAACCTCTAATCTATAACAAATTCATGATAAACAGAATGAAAACTACTTTATCGTTTCCAATAAATCATAAACCATATATTTTTGGTGTGTGGTTGGAGACCTTTCTCCTCAAGCTCCAATGGAAAAGGTGAGAGAGAGACTGCCAGCACAATATTGATGGTCTTTTGATGCTACTGGAATGCAATGAAATCAACTAAAATACTGAAGCATAAAGGAGGCATAGAGATACACAAGAGAGATTGCAACCCATGGATTGGGCCCTAACCCATGAACTTGAGCCCTCTGAAATCAAATCAATGAGAGGAAAACCAACTTCTCATTCTCATTTCATAAAAAGTCTCTTACATAAAAATGACAATAAAAAATATCTCTAATCTAGAGTCAAGAGATATGTAGTTGCCTATAAAAAGTGAATCCTAATGATATCTTGCTCATGTTTATTTATACTAATGGGAAACTACCAATAGCTCCCTAAAAAGCGGGAATTTGTCTCCTTGATCTTTGAGAGGTGTGGAGCTTGGCTCCCTCTTACCATTCACTTGCTCGGATGCCTTTGAATTCGAATTGTTGGAGGAGGATCTTAGGTGGTCTTGGGATGATTTTGGAAGCTAACAAGGTGGAAAAACTGTGAAAAATATACTGTAGTATCTTGGTTTATTTTTCCTACTTGATTTAGATGAATACAAGTTATTTCCAGAAATTAGATTCAAAAATTACCGAAATAAACAAAACTACAAACTACACATGCAGATCATTTACTGAATAATACGCTCATACAACAAAGTGACACATGGATTTTTGGACATAAGTCCTTGGAAAATCCCAAAGCGGGAAAACAGATGCAACATATATGAGGGTTTATTATTAAGTAGATTACGAGCACAGTAAATCTGGGTTCCAAATCTAGAAAACCCGACAGATAATAAAATAAATCAAATCTGCAGCTAACCTGAATTTCTAGTGCCAAATATCTGATTGGTCCACACCCTCAAACAGGATTTACAAGACTCGACTTGGATCTAGCCCTAAAAATCCTCAACGTTGCCCCTGAAGCCCCAACGTCAGCCCTGCTAGCCTTAGAATTCCACTGCGTTGCCTAGAGAGGGACAACGTAACCCCCTGAAGGGTGAGGCAGGCCTTACATTGGCCCTGGAGACCCTCTGTGTAACTTCTGCAGCTCCTTGGAGCCTCTGCGCTGTCCTGCGTAGTTGCTGCTCTACTTATCTGTGTTTTCCTTGTTGCTGCTCTTCTGCCTCTTACTGACTCTTGGCTTCGGGATCAGATCACCCCCTTAGCCAATACTACCCCTCGCTGCAGAGAATTCCTCTACAAATTCTTAGCAAACCCACCCTATAATTCTAGATCTATTCCTCAGCTCTGCAACTGCGTGTCTTCTCCAATTGACCCTCAAGCCTTTCTCTTATACTTTTTTATTCATCTCATCAATGGCCGAGATTGAAACATTCATCAACGACTGAGATTAAAAGACTGTTTGATCCATGTGACTTAAGATAATTTCAGCACATGTTTTAATTAATTCACTTTAATTATTTGATTTTCCTAAGTTTTGACTTAGGAAATCCATTAAAATAATTAATTATTTGAATAACTTGTACTCCAACTGAAATTTCTCAAAGCACTTTCCGGGTTTTGGAGATCAAGTGTGTCCTATCCCCTCTAAAAAATTTCAGGGCTAGAGCACACCCGATGCTACACTAACTATATAAAATCTCAACAAAACCTTCCTATAATTTCTCCTTATTGTCTACTCCGAGCCATGACATGGAATCTGACTCAAAAATAAATTATTTCCTTTATTTCCTGCAATTAAACCATGTTAGGCTTCAAGTCATGAAAAACCTCTTACACCTTTCTCACTAAGCAAAATATGATAAAATGTGTGGGAGAGAGAGAGAGTTAATAAGCGAAAAGTTGACATTGTAACCCCTTAAGATATACCTAATTATGAGCCTCATGAGTTTGTTCTCTTCATATTGGAGTTTTCGACATCCAGTTTGGGCGGATTTTTAGGTAGCTTTTCATTAAGGATCAACTCAACAATTTCAGCATGAGGACTTGGAGATGGTACCAAGTTCTTACTTTGGACTTATGATTAAGGGGGGGAATGTTAGGCTCACTCACACATAAAAACAATCAATAAATCCAAAATATTGAAAATAATTAAAATTTTAAATTTTGGATTAATTCCTACTTATCTATTATATAATGTGATTGTTCCTCAAACTTGGGAGTTTGTTTAGGTCTAGTTGGTTGAGAGTTTCTCTCCAACTAGTTAGAATCATAGATTAATGTATGGTTGATAATTTTATCACTCCGCCTGTTGGAGCAGGGTCTCCCAAAGGCTATGAATTTTGTCCATTTTTGTATAATTTTGTATTGTTTAGTCTAATGTAGGAGTTTTGGGGTGGGTCAAAGCCCCTAACGCATTGTAAATGGGTCAAGGGTATACCAAGAGTCTGTAAACCATGGTTTGCGGACCATTGGATGCGTAGGCTAAATCATTATAAATAGATGAACCTTTTTTAATCATAGGTAGGAATGAAGAGAGATTGATGCGAAGTACGAATTGTTAGATCTGTGGTAGGGTTGTTTGGGTTAGGACTCCTGCTGGCTGTGTGGGCGGAGATCCTTTGTCCTACTGTGTGCGGATCTTGCTGGCTACGTGCGCAGGTGGTAATTGGGAATGTAAGAGGATTTTGGGTAATGATATATATGTGCCGAAGTACTGTGGATATTTGATGTTATCTGAATCTATTCTATTATGGTTGATGCGAACTTGAGTTATATGTTTATGTATCTGTTAGTAGCCGCAAAATATCTGTGTTTATGATACAAGTATCTGTGATCTGTTAATTCAATGCGATTCTGTTGTTCTATGATTATAGATGATAGTGCGCATGTGGATGCGAACATGTTAATTAGATCTGATAAGCTGTCTTCTGGTTATTTACTGAGACTCCTGCGAACAACCTCGTGCTTTATAGATTTGATAGTTGCGGACCGGCTTGACTTACCTGCTCTATCCTAGGGTGCAGAAACCTGGTTCCAACACCCTCCCATACTACTTCGGGTGAGACTTTGGCCTCTGAAATCAGGTCATTGCCAAAAGGGCCAGTAGTATAGGGTTTTGTTGGCAAACCTTAACCTCCGAACCTGGGTCAGGACCCCTTGAGGCAACAAATGGTTCTGTTGCCGGGACTGGGAGCATTTTGAGAGAGATCGGGTAATGCCAAGGCCATATTGGAAACCTGAGAGAAAAGAAATTGATGAGTGGTTTGAAAAACAGGTTCAGGAATTCGCAGTAAAAGAAAATCGCAGTAAGAAGTTGACCACATAGGAGTGGAAGAATAAGTACATATTCACAGAGATTTATGAAATTTTCTTTGTAACAATTGTGATTGAGCTCCAGGACTGGCTCGCAAGGCTTGTCGAGTTTCATAAGTGTTGGAAAGACGAACGAGTCACGCAGTGGACCCCAGAGCAGATCCTGCAGTTAGAAAATACTGATAACACCATCGCTCGCATGGTAGATCACTGGGTGGACAGTGTGATAGGAGGATTTGTGACAGAATTTGCAGTCGATCAATTTGTATCCTATTCAGAAGCAGAGCAGAGGTTCTTCAAGGGTTTCCGGGGTAAGTTTTTGAAAACTTTTCCATTACTGATTAAGATGTTGTTGTGCGAAAAAAGTATTTTGTGTAGCCATACAGAGTGAATGAGCCCTGACCAGAGCGAAGGTACAACGCGCAGTGGTAAGTACTATAGAACTAACCAAGAAGGGGACCGATCTATCTACAGTCCAGTAAGAAACTTTGCTGCGCATAACCCTCCATCTACACCACCTTCGAGCCCTCATAGGGGAAAAAAATCACCTCCACCCCCACCAAAAGACGATATGAACTTGCACATGAAGCTACCTAACTTCAAGGGTGTGGGTGATGAGGAAATGGATCGGTTCTGGTTTGTCGTAGGATCGGTATGGACTGTGCAGAATGTAGCGAGTGATGCGGTGAAATGAGCACAACTATCCCTCGCTTTCGAGGGGAGAGCCTTGGACTGGTACATGGGATACATTGACTAACATGCGAATGCGACTATTAAGGAAATCAAGAACACATTAAAACAACAGTTCAAGAAACCTAAGTCCTACTCTCAGATAGTAAACGACTTGAAATATTTCAAGCAAGGACCGTTTGAGTCTGTATGGAAGTAGATCAACGATTACAAAAAGTGATCAGAGAAGGAGGATTTCAGTATGATGACAGGAAACACACAGAGTGGTTTATTGCTATGTTGCTGCCTCACCTGCGCATATCTATGGGTCATTAGGCCATTGAAACACAGGATAAGGCCTTGGAGGTTGCCATGAAACTGGAAGCTGTGCCAAGAGATGACACCCAGTTAGGATTACAAAAGATACAAGGCCAGATGGAGGAAATGCACATGTAAATTCAGGATCTGCGCAAGGAGCGAGGGATGGAGGGTAGCCCTGAAAGATGGTGCATACGATGCAGGGTGAATGGCCACACAAAAGATAATTGGCCACTGCTTGCAGACTACATATAGGCCTAGGGACCCAGCCTGTTGCGCCCTAGGTAAGATGCAGGACCAAGTGGGGCGGTGCTATGGTGCGATGACTACCGCTTTGCTGGGCTACATGATACCAACCACTACCCCTGCCTTGCCACATACATCCCAAAAGTAAAACAACAATGGTGCAGGTTTTGTAGGTTTGTAGGACATGACGAACAGAACTGTGGAACGTATGATCTGATGATCGACTGGGGAAACCTATATAGGGTACAGTCGGACCCGTCATCACCTAGATCCCCCGCAGGTATAGGAGGTTCCCTGGCCAGGGGAAGGGGAGGGGGACAAGGGGGAAGCACAGGTAGCGGTAGAGGCCAAATGATTTTCTATAACTGCAAGGAAGTAGGTCACTTTGTGAGGGACTGCACGAACCCAACTCGGCAATCCTGCACATACTGCAGACAGTTGGAACATGTGATCGAGGACTGCCCAATTCTAATGGCCAAGGTGCAGGAAAAGCAGCAGACTCCTACACAGAATATACAATGGTTTAAGGCGGAGCCTCGTGAAGAGGGGCTGAGCATTAATGTGATAATGCGCAGCGGTATGGCCACCAAGGGGTTGACGGAAAAAGCTGAAACGGAGTCTTTGATCCGTAAAGAAGCTACTAAACCGGAAGGTGTGGGATTACAGAAGGAAAAGGAGACCCCTGTCGCAGCTCGACAAGACTGTGCTCAAGACAAAACATCGACTCCAAATAGTAGAATTGAAGATGAGGTAAAACCATTCTTGCAGGCATGCATAAAGCTGTTGCGCAATCAATAGGCTGTAGAAAACCTCCAAGCCCTACTCGATGATTGCGCAGGGAAAGCAGACCCAGTCATGAAGATTAAGGATGTGCATAAACTTTATGAGCAGAAGAGATGCAATTAACTGTGCAGATTGGGGATTATGAAATGGACCATGTAATTATAGACCTAGGATCAAATGCGAATGTGCTACCTAAACATACTTGGCAACGACTGGGAGAACCTAAATTGGAATGGTCCACTATCCAGGTACGTATGGCTAATCAACAGTAGATCATACCATTGGTAAGATTGTCAAAGATTGTACTAGATATCGCCGGGGCTAAGGTACGAACGGACTTTGAAGTCATTCAGATTGTAGAATATGAGGACCCTTACCCAACACTCTTGGGATTGGATTGGGACATTGATATGGGTAGAATTATCAATTTGAAGAAATGAAGCATGGTGTTTGAAAGTGAGGGAACATGGGTGATCGTACCACTAGACCCTGCAGAAGGAGAAAGGTATACCGAGCCAGCACGTGAGGAAGAAGAGATGGATCACATCTATAAGTTAACTGTGAAGGATGAAGACTAGATCAACCCTACGGCCGACGGTATGCATTATTGGAAGAAGAGCAACAAATGCTTCTCCGACTCCGACAAAGAATTAGAAAATTGGCAAAACCAACTGCAAGAAATCTCTACACTACGCTGCCTACGAATTACCAGGGACTTCCGGTATATATCTTCTGAGGTACGAGAATTACCCTGCTTTGAACGAAGGCTATGGGCTCTTAACCTAGCTATGTGTGCAACGCCTGTGAAATGGTGGGACACACATAAGGGGGCATTCCAGGAATGGGAGGAATGTCAGGATATGATGGTACTATGGTTTGAGCCTCCAATCGATGTGCGCGTCAAGAGATTCCAGGGCCTAGGAAATCTGCGCGAACATTTGTTCGCTTGGATGGAGCAATGGTGTGATCGTACTACATAAGAATGGGTTCACTTGTTTATTCATGCCTTGGGATCAATTCCCGTTGCATGGTACCTCGATGCGGAGCTACATCAGCGCACCTGCCAGTGGAAAACCTTAAAAGACGAATTCTTGGGGACATTTGGGCTAACGGGAGGATTGGAGGTGCTTGAGGAAGCTCTACAAACTATTGATACCTTTGTGAGTGATGAATCCAACCTTGACGCAGTTAGAGAAGAACCCATCTGGGACACACAAATGTAGGATAATGTTGAGTCCCACAAGGCCACCATGGAAAATTGCGACGCAGATCCGCGCAAGGTCTAGATCATATAATCAGGAGGGGAACGCACAGTTGCAGGACCTCCGATACATAATGTGGATGGTACAAAACCGCTAAAACCACGAAGCGCTAACAGGAATATGGCAGTACAAATCAAGCTGGCTAAAAGTGGGAACCGCTGGGATGATGGGACAGTAGGCAAGATTTCCGAACCACTCATGGAGTATCAAGATGTATGTCCAGCCAAATTTTTAGGGCCTAAGGAGATCACAGGGGATTTGGGCGGTATGCATGTCACTCTCAATTCAGATGTGCAACCGGTGAAAAAGCGACCTTATCATATGCAAAAGGTTAGGGAGGAGATCAACATTACACTCATTAAAACTATCACGCGGGCAAACTGGGTAAGGTCTACAACTACGAAGCTGCTGCGCTCGATCCTGGGACATATGGGCTACAATAGAAAATTCAGTCAAGAATACGCACTAATCACTGCACCTTTGAAAACACTGCTTAAGCAAGATATTATACTCAATTGGGATGACGCATGCCAAAGGAGCTTTGAGTTACTCAGGAAAAAGATGGTCTCTGTACCTTTTCTCACTTCCACCGATTGGGTGATGATATTTCATGAGGATACTTTAGGAATTTCCCTGGACGCGGCTCGTACGCAGCTTGGCACCAGAGACAATAATCACCCAATCGCATGTGCTAGTCGGGAAATCCCGGGTGCGGAGCGCGATTATGCCACCACGAAGAGGGAAGGGTTGGACCTAAACTATACACTACAAAAGTATCAACACAATATGTTAAGAAATCACTATAAGATGATTACAGATCATTCAGTTTTAGAGTGTCTAGGGAATACGCCTGTGTTGGGGGGAACATTCTGCAGGTGGCTACTATTTCAAGAATACAGTGTTGAAATCATCATCAAAATAGGCAAGTTGAGTACGAAGCAGGATCACTTGTCCCGAATTGTGACAGGCGATGGGCCCACTAGCTGGAAGAAAGGATTGCCTGATACGCAGTTGTTCGCCAATAAGGTCGTGGAGGTGCACTTCACTTAGATCTCTCCGTTCTTAACCACAGGCATGCCACTTGCAGAATATTCGGTACGAAAAAAGGATTTGGTTCACCAAGCGGCGGACTTTACCATTATCGCAGCTCAGGAAGTACTGCACAGAGCTGGCCCAGAGCATGCAAACCACGCTCTCTTGGTAGAAGCCCACAAAGGCATAACAGGAGGTCACCACGCAGGAAAGACAATGGAAGAAGGGATCTTGCAGGCTGGGCTATGGCACCACAGAATTTCACTTGGAAGGAATCACATCAGAATAAATCCGGTGCGCTGGGAACGTAGGCGGTTTTCTCAGAGCGCAGGGGTGTGCTGGGATTGTAGGGGTCTGCTGAGCGCACCCCGGATGCGAAAAATAGCCGTTGAAACACTCAAATCAGGTAAAAATAAAAAATTACTGTTGGATGGGGTGGGCAACCGAAATTTAATGCGGTGATTTTGGTAGATTTTTTACCGTTTACTTGATGGTAAGTCCCACGCAAATTCTACCCTACCGTTGGGCAATCACCAAGGCTATAAAACATGTGAGCTATATTAGACACGGGTTTCGTATTGCTTGAATAGCTTGTATTTAGCCTGGTTGTCCTGGACGAAGTTGTGCTATAATAAATTCTGTGCCTATAGCATCTCTTTCATGTCTGAGCAGCCTGCTCCCTCTGACAGTGGCAATCCTGAGTTTATATTTCGCGCCAGAATGACGACCACGAACCCTGCCGAACTCTCAGAGCCAGTGACCTCGATGGAACAAGACATTGAGGAAGTGGTGGAGGTTGAGTCTGAAGTCGAAGAGGTCCTCTCCACACCCAACCCTGCCACAAGAAAAGGAAAAGAAAAAGCATAAGGCTCAGGCAAGCCTCTGAAACCTATTAAATGGATCGCAGGGAGGCCCCGTACTTCCCTGCGAAACGTGAAATCCCCAAGGGTTGGTCTGGAGGAGGCCCAACTCGCTGAGCCGATCAACTGGCTACCCCCCTTCATTCGACCATGCAAGGCATCGACGCGCACACTAAAGAACCTCTATGGCTTGATCACCTACCTGCAGATGTCGCTGACCTTGGGGGAGGTTCCCATCATAGGTGAACCTTTTGGATGACTTCATGAAGTTAAGTTTGACGATCATGATTTGGCCAACTTTGAGGCCTTCCCTGAGCTAGCACCTGAGTTATACCTTGATACATTTCACGGCGTCGATAGAGTCAAAGTTGTCCCCCAACGCTGGGTACGTGGTTTGGCTGGGTCTGGGTTCCTAAATCTACTCAGGATGCCCCACTTTGGACACTACAATGTCACAGACTGACTCACACAATAATTGCTCGCGCTGATTCATGACGGATGCCTGTGGATCCAGGATAGGATCCCCATTGATGCTGCACTAGTTCATCGGATTACTGGTCTCCCCATGAGCGGATCGAACCCCCTGGAGCACGTGGGTAATAAATATGAGGGGGAAACTGCTGAGTACATGTGCCAAAAGTATCATGTCGACCGAAATACTCAGGGGTTTATCATCGAGACCATCAGTGACCGCGGTACGTAGTTGGGAACCATGCTATTAGCCTGTAAAATGATGAGGAAATGTTAGGTCACCTCCGTTCCAGCCTACATAATTTGGTTGGCCAGCTAATGTGGGAAAGGAGTATGTTTTAACTAGGCACAATATTTGTGTGATGAGTTTCTCACTAATGTTCACGAGTCCCAGGAGCGGGGCCGTGCCTTTTATTACTATTGGTTGCTATTCATTATAGCATTGGTTGCTTGGGAAGCTCCTTCGTAGTCAGTCCTCCCTGAGATTACCCCAGATATGTGCGAAGGGGCTCGCTATTCACACTTATGGGATTCCATGGATCCGCAACAGCTCGAGGACAACCATGTGTTCTGGGTCCTATTTTAGAGTAGTGTGGCCACAACTATTAACTCCCAACCACGGTTGTCCCCTGTTGTGTACGACAGAAACAAGGGAATTGACTTATTTTAGGTCACTCTACACAATGTTCAGATCAGAGCGCACAAGGAGAAAGCCTGGAATTCGCTTTCTTATATGGTGATGGACGAAGAAATCGACAACGTCATTACGCTCTGGCCCCCTAATTGGAAAATCGGCTTCAAAACTAGCGCGAAGGGCGTTGGAGGCACCAACACATCCCAAGTCACCCCCTGTCGTCGTCCCAGATATCAGAGGTACACCCAAGGGTACCAGACAAGACACCGGTGCGGTCACCCAAAAGGATGACCAACATAAGAAGGACATCGAGGTGGAGACCCAGACAGATTCACAGACCGGCTTGGGCACAGACGGTCTGCCTGTAGGCGGACCTGCCTCCCCCTGCGGTACGAAGTGAACAAGCGAGCCTGTCAGAACGCCTCGCAAAAAGCGGCGATCTCAGCAAGCGGAATGAGATGAAACAATCACCTTGATTTCCGGAGACCTAGAAAAAATCATTGATGCAGTCACTCTAGCCACAAAGGATAGATGAGCCGCCTTAGAAGAGCAGCAGCGGGCCGCGGTCGACACAATTCAGGCTGATTTGTGAGAACTACAATTAAAGACCGACACTTTGCAGATTAGTGCGACCCTGGTACGACCAACCCCCATCGCCAATAGCGCAACACTAGTTACGGATGACAACCGCCTCTATTCTCTCCCTGGCATAGCTCTGGTGCTTAATCCACCCGACTTGGGACTACAAGCCCAAGCCAGTACAGAAGTCTAGTTGAACTTAGCTAGGCTCCCTCGTGAGGCCTTACAGGGTCTCCACACCGCTGTATTTCAGGAAATCCACCATCGAGACCAACAACTGCACCAACAACTTGGCGTAGTTGAACAAACAATCAATGCAAATACTGCTGAGGTGTGCCTCACCACCGCGAAGCACACAGAGCTCAAAGACACAATTCATCGACTGTGCGCAGATGTTCCCGCAGATATCCTGACCTCCGCCACCCCTCAGGAAAAAGTAGAAAGACTGGTCGCAGCACTCACGGCCTCTTGGGATGAAGTTCAGGTTGTCAAGACATGCATGGAGTAGCAGATCGCAGATCTGCAAGCTAAGTTACAGCCCGAAACACCTCCGGAGGTCCGGGCCCAGCAAATTGCGCTGGTCACCGCGGCTACGAATGTCATCACAGGGTAGATCACGTAGGGAGCCCAACTACTGGAGACCGCCATGTAGCTATGGAATAAGGTCCAGCGTGATCTAATATTGCGAGGGATAAACCAGGACCTGCGCCAAAAAGAAGAAGAATTCAAGACAATTGAAGCCACCTTGCCCACTTTGGTGCCTGCTCTGTGCTTGCAACGAATGTGCGCCAGCCAAGTGCTCCAAGCGGATATCGATGACCTTCGGCAAAAGAAGAAGATCCTTGGTGATTGACTGAAGCCATGGGCTGACGCAGCCCTCAAAATTTCACATGATGTCGATGTTGCTATCAAGCAGCTAAACAAAACTTTGGAAATTGTCACTGCCACGATTGAAGGACTGCTGTCAGAAAAGTTGGTCGACATTGCACAACATGCAACTGTCCAAAGTAAAGGCGTGCTACCTCCGTTAGCTAAGGTGATTAGAGTATTGCAAGTGCAGGTCGAAGCCCCACTGGCACAGTGACTCAGGATGAGTCACAAGATTGTGTTGGGGGACTGTTGTAGCAGGGTCTCCTAAAGGCTATGAATTTTGTCCATTTTTGTATAATTTTGTATTGTTTAGTCTAATGCAGGGTTTTTGGGGTGGGTCAAAGCCCCTAACGCATTGTAAATGGGTCAAGGGTAGACCAAGAGTCCGCAAACCATGGTTTGCAAACCATTGGATGCGTAGGCTAAATCATTATAAATAGATGAACCTTTTTGAGTCATAGGTAGGAATGAATAGAGATTGATGCGAAGTACGAATTGTTAGATTTGTGGTAGGGTTGTTTGGGTTAGGACTCCTGCTGGCTGTGTGCATGGAGATCCTTTGTCCTGCTGTGTGCGGACCCTGCTGGCTGTGTGCGCAGGTAGTAATTAGGAATGTAAGAGGATTTTGGGTAATGATATATATGTGAGGAAGTACTATGGATATCTGAAGTTATCTGAATTTTTTTTGTTATGGTTGATGCGAACTTGAGTTATATTTTTATGTATTTTTTAGTAGCTGCAAACTATCTGTGTTTATGGTACATGTATTTGTGATATGTTAATTCGCTACGATTCTGCTGTTCTATGATTATAGCCGATAGTGCGCACGTGGATGTGAACCTGTTAATTAGACCTGATAAGTTATCTTCTGGTTATTTACTAAGACTCCTGCGAACAACCTTGTGCTGTATAGATCTGATAGTTGCGGACCAACTTGACTTACCTGCTCTCTCCCAGGGTGCAGAAACTAGGTTCCAGTACGCTCCCATACTGCTTCGGGTGAGACTTTGGCCTGCGCAAGCAGGTCACTGCCGAAAGGGCCAGTATTATATGGGTTTGTTGGAAAACCTTAACCTCCGAACCTGGGTCAGGACCCCTCGAGCCAACACCGCCAGATTCCCAAGGCCGAGGAAGGAATCCCAACAGAGGTAACAAAAAACTAAGCTTTTGACTTGATAGCTAGCCCTATCAAGCGGGAGAGGGCTCTCTCCAAAAGGGTCACAACGAGGAGGGCTGGATAAATTAGGGTTTTTAGGCTAGATATAGAGTGCAGGGGGTTGTTTTCAATTGATTTTGGTTGTGGAAATCATTGGATGAAGGCTAGGCCAGGGAAAAAGAATTAGGGTTGCAGGGATCAATGGGACAGGGTAGTTACAATGAAAATCACTTGAAAGAAATGGTTATGGAATGGTTTTGAAACTGTAAGAAGGCTGATAAAAGCATAAGAGATGTAATTTTCTAAGACAGAAGAAGATGAACCCAATATGATCAGTTACCCAAAATAGAGCATGTGCAAGCATGTATTCTGAATTTCAAACTTGTAAAATATCATAACATAGATATGAAAGTGAACATGAACAATACATTCAAACATATTGTTATCGCCAAATTGATATTGATTGGCTGCTCATTAATCAACTCAATGTAACTCTTTCAAACCACTTCTAACTAAATATTAGCCTCTTCAGTTTGAGAGGGCTCTCTCAAAGGGGATTTATTATTTTCAATAAAAATAATACTAGATGGCTAACTCTATAAATTGTGACTTGGTTTTATATGATTTTCAGGTTGAAAAATGAAGGCTTGCTACCATTGGGCTATGGAGTCAACATCAGTGCACTTAGTGGCAAGAATTCTTCACATGGAAGCTGAGGCAAATAGGGGTTTTTAATAAATATGATTCATACACACAACATAAGGAAAACACAACAATATCACCCCTAAACAAAGTCAGAGCATGAAAACATGAATTCTGAGTAATTAGAGATAACATTCACTGCAATTGATTAGACATAAATATACAGAGCAATAATACATTAAACACCTCATAAGAATCTCAGGTTTGGAAGTAGAATGTCACTGTATATTACTGACAATGAAAAAACATACAAATAACAATTTGGTGCAATATTCTCCAACCCCTTGCTCTTCGATGTTCATTATATAAATAGAAATTCTTTACAATGTAAATGATCTGCCCAGCTGGCTAGATCTTTGAACTCTAACTCTGACACCTATCATAACTGAAACAACTTACTTGAAACAGAAAAAAGGACAACTATCGTTTAAGAAATTATACTCCTAAGAGGACTCTACCTCCTATTTATTACATTTGGTTTTTCTAATAATAAAACAGTTACATAATAGAGGTCACTTGTTCGAGAGACAATTCACCATCACTTTACATATTTAAAATACCCCTAGATCTAGGGAACAAAATCCTACTTTTCAGGAATGGATAATCTTCACTTAGATCGATGTTCTGCCTAATGAGCTGGATGCGTGACACTCATTTTGAGTAATGAGTCTTTGCTGAGATGTCCCACTGACATGCTGGAGGTCTCCAAATGGTTGGTGTGATATTTGAAAGCTTAAAAATCTTCAAAAAGGCCTCTCGCTACGAAACATGGTAGTTTAGGTAGTTTCGTAGCGAGTTTTCGTAGTGTATGAAATCCTGCCTTTTCACCTATCTCCTTGCCATCTTTGCTAGTCAAAAAAATTTACTATGTCAAAACACCTTGAAAACAACCAATTTCCCTCCTTAATCCTTGACAAAACTGAATTCCAAAGCAAAAATGCACCTTTAAATTTTTTGTAGCGTTTTTCTGGCTTCAAGCCTAAAGCACGCTACGAAACTATCTAAAAAACCAGAATTTGTTGATTCTTAGACTGTCTTCAAAAATTGTTCTTCGGAGGCAAAATTTAGATTCTTAGCAAGTCACGAACCTCATTAAACATATTCCAGCTCAATTTTTTACTCTTTAGGTGTTTCTTCTTCATTTACAATTAATTCGCTGATGGGTTCTTCAACCACTCTCATCTTTAACCCTTTCTTTTCTAACTCAACTTGAATCAAGTCCAGATGCTCCTGAAGATCTTCCACTTGATCTTTTAATGCTGTGTTTTTTGATTTCAAGTGTAAGTTCATCTTCCTAATATGTTTGACCTCCCCTCTCAATGGTTGAGTCCATTTCAGTAACATTTCAACATTGTCCAAAGATTTTGAAACACTTGAGACTTGCTCATCCCATATTTTCCTCATTTGTTCAAATTGAAACTTCTCAGCTTTGTGCCTCTTTGCCTCTAGTTTCAAATCTGATATATATTAACCTGCTTCCTTTAGCTGTTCTTTGAGAGATTCTATCTCTGATTTTTCAAATATTTTCTCTTTTCCCTTTCTCTGCCTGATAACCACTTATTCCTTTGCCGATGGAGACAAATCTATGATGCTTATTGACTAAGCAACTTCATTTATTTTCTCTGTATTTTCTCTCTCCATGGCCTTCTTTGCATGTATGGCCATTGGCTTCCTTGGCTGAAATATAAAACCATCATCATCACTTGCAAAATCTAGTTTCTTAGGAGTCTTACTTTTCTTCAGTTTTCTTCCACCATCTTCAATGTCTTCAGCTTGCACAATGGGTGACTCTTCAATATCAATTGCATGAAGGATATCATCCGAATTTCCTTTAGCCAATGTCTGGCTTCTAGTGACCCTCTTGCTGCCTTGTTTGGTGACTTTATGTTTCTGTTTTGTAGGTGATGTTTGAGGGGTATCAGTCTCTTGCAGAGGTTTTGCTCCTATGTCCATTGGTTCTGTAGGGGATGGTATTTTTTCTTCTTCAACTTCTTCTGCCATAGCTGGTGATGTAGTGGTTCTATGTTTTGAGGTTTTCTTTGGAGTGGCCATTTCAATTTCATAACCACTCATAAACAAGAAAGAATTCCAATCTCTGTTTAACCTTCTCAATTCTTCCAACACTAACATCTTTATTAGACCGTGATGAAAAAGAGATGTCTCATTGCCTTCTGTCTTGATTTGAACCTTATCTGACATTTTCCCTAAGCTTCTGTATAAATAGAAGGGCAAGTCAAGTGATCTCTTACCTACGAAACACAGAAGAAGTCTCGCATCTCGCATTGTGAATTTGGTACCTTTAAACCACTCTTCACCACCTCTAGGGATTCCTATAGCTAATGACATGCTCTCTGGTGTCATTGTAAAATTCATAATTCCAACTTTTGATGTTGTTCCTATGAATTTGGTGGAAAATCCTTTGAAACTTGTGAATGAAAACCCTGTAACCTCTAGAAGAATTGCAAGCAGCCGGTCCTTCTGAAAACCTCCATAGTAGTAGGTTCTTCATTGAGTAATTTCAAATCCATGGGCTCATACCTGTGACAATGGCCACCCTTGTTCGTTTTCTTTCTTGCAGCCATGGGTGCTTTATAGTCTTCACTGCGTCGCTTGCTGATGACACCTGCAGAATTCGAAATTGACAATAACCTGCTTGGCTCGATGAAGCAACTCTCCAGGGATCCACTCACATGAAAGGATAAACCACAATATTATAGAAGACTATTTTAGGTGAGGTTTAAAAGTGTAACCGACAACTCAGGTTTCAATCATAGCACATACAAGTAAAAAGGATCATGATGACATCAAACACGGCTATGTACATTTTAATTTCACCATAACGACCTTGAATGACCTCCACCTTTTCTGCTCTAATCATAAACTGACACATCATACTACTCTGACAAACTTGGTTAAAAAACACAGTTTCGTAGCAAAAACAGTTAAGCTTCTGACAGATTTGCTACGAAACGATTAGGCAGTTTCGTAGCGAAATCTGCGGATTTCCTGTGTAAATCACTACGAAAACCTGAAAAACTGACAAATGTGCACTTTTGAGTTTAAATGTGTGGGGAATGACAACTGACATGACATGAGACTGATTTTACTAAAATGGCATGAATGGAGGTGAACATAAAACTTAGGATAGGCTTAAAATGAAAAAAATTCCTATATCACATTGAAATGGCTTAGGAGACCTTATCCATTTGGTGAATGACCTACATGACCCTCTCAAGAAAAGTTTCACAACTTAATGAGGGATAACACATATGTTACTGAAGAAGAAACAATGATAGACATTCAATACCACAAGTATCCCATAAATGTTGCTGCAACTCCTCTTTATTAGCTTGGCCAAAACTGAGTACAAAGCTTCCTTGATCAACTAGCAAACATCAATTTTTTTCCAACTTCTAACCTGTATTACATTGGATTTATGCAATTTATAGACAAATTTACAAAATCTAAGGCAAATCTCAGATCTAGAATTATTTTTAACAGCAAAGCTAATTCCTAATCTCTAGGAACATAAAGCTGTTTATTTGCTTAAATTAAATTGAACTGCTTTCCCAAGTCTTCGAATTCATGATCTGGAAGAATTTGGAGAAATCTCCCTTGTGGATTTGTACCTTGAGAACAGGGATAAATGTTGATAATATGTTTTATTATGCTGACTATTGAGCTGAATTGACCTTTTTAATATGATAACAGGTGGAATTATTTTAACAGAAAATCCTTTTTCTTTTTGTAAATAATGCAAACTGCTTTTCTTTTTAAAAATAACAAGGATCCCTTTGAACTGGCGAAAAACCTTTTGGATAGATTTAGCACGGATCATTAGATTGGTGGTTCCCAAATGAATGCTATATTAACAAACCTTTTGGATAGATTTTGTAAAAAAAGACGTGGAGCAGAGGTTAGTGAAGTATAGCGGTGGAATGGCAGAAGTATTAAATACAGGGCAGAGAAGAATATCATAATCGCAGGAGCTGGAGTGGACAGCAATGGTCTTGGCACATAGAATTTGCGATATGTGAAAAGGCAGGTGACATGAGCAGGTAATGGTGGGCCAATCGCAAATCACAAATCGGGCATATTTGTTAATATGAGAAACATGGGGTAAGAATTGCGATTTGCAATATCACAAATTGCAAAGTCAAAGGCTATCGGAACTCGGGGTCAAATATTATTTATCGGAAATCGTAGATCAGAGCTGGGAGTTCTTATCACAACATCGAGGATCGGGCTTATTGGAATAGCGCATATTGAAGGCGATCACAAACGGGGGATCGAGGTTATCGGTGATCGCAAATTGCATTTGGAGACAGGCAACGATGAGTGTTTAGCAATATAACAGTGAGATATGAGATGAGCGATGGGAGTGAAGGTAGACAGGTAAGGGTCCCACATAATATCGCATCGACGTTTCGGAAGCGATAGCACATGAAGGTGGTGAAGATTTTTTTTGCGATGGCCGATATGTGAAAAGGTAAGGGGTCCTACCAAAGGTTTTAAGCGGCGGTTTGTTATATATATGATATGTAATTTATAATATGGTAATGTTTATGGTATAATGTTATATAACATTGCTGTTCGATGGGTGGGCAAAGCTTGTAAGATTAAAATTTACGATTTTAATATAAGTGGGTTTATAAAGTAATAAGTCCCGAAAGGTTATGTATGTGGGTTAAATGGGATTTTAAATGGCATTCAAAGCATTAAACTATGGGTTTTAAATATAGTTTAGGTTATATAGTAAATGAATTTTGGGTTTTGGTAATAACTTGGATAATTTAACTAATTAAATGAAATGTTTGGATATTGGGGAAAAAGGTGAAAATAGTAAAAAATAGAGCGAAGTCAATGATAATGAAGGAGATGAGGTGAAAGCAGAATAAAATAAGGCAGGATGGGTGGGATGCAAATACCAGTGCTAACAGAGATATTTACTCAACCAAAGTGATTGAGTGTGCAAGATAGATGCACTATTTTGAGACATACTCTTAATGTATTAATATTGTATCATTCTCATTATTTTGTAGAGAGTGTGAGTGAAATTCAATACATTAAGGCGTCAGGCCTTTTCCACCATGTCTCAGTTTTTTGGTCTTTGTATCTTATAGTTTCATTTTTTATTAGTTTTTATTTCCTTCAACAAACCCTCACATGCATCGCTTGAATCTGCCTTTGATCAAGTCGTTATGCTTGTTGCTGCTACTGGAAGTGATCCTCTGTCCATTTAGAAAATGTAACAACCCTGGTGAAAATTCCATGTAAATAAAGTTAATAAAGGAAAAATAATAACCACGGTTATGGGAGACTTATTCCAAGTTGAATGTTGGGAAAAACATTTGAGTGTGGGTGTTAATTTCGGTTATTATGGCTAAGGAAATTAGCAAAGGCAATGGCAAAGCCTTTGAAAAGGAAACATGACATTTTTGGAAATTTATTTATGAAAATAATGGAAATTAGGAGAAAAGGAAGGTGAAAGGCCATAGGTTGCATGTGAGGAGGAAAATGAAGGAAAAATAATGTAAAATGAATAAAATAGAGGCCACATTAATAAAAAGGCTTATGAGGATGAGTTCAGGACTTTTGCCAGTTCAATTTTGGAGCTCTCTCTCTATTCTCTTTCTCTCACACTCTTGGAAACTTAGGGTTTTATTGGGGTATTTCAACATTGGATTAAAAAAGGAAAATAAGGCAAAGAGGAATAAAGATCAAGCAAGGAAGAGCATGATCAAGAAGCTACAATAGGTTACTTGCAGACATCGATTTACATGTGTGTTTTCCTTGCTAGATTTGGCATGCATGGTTATACATGTGTGTTCTTGGTTCTCTTGTTGTCATTGCCATGGGTTTTTCCAGGTGTGACATTTTTCTTCAGCCTTGCCTTTCCATTTCCATATAGCCATGGTGTGATGGGGTTCTGATGTTTTGGTTGAGCTGGATTGTCAGATGGATTCGAAACTGAGTGAGGTTGGTCTTTGAATGAAAGAACACATGGCCTAGTAATCCCTGAACTAGACTGTGGATTGTGGTAAAGCTACTGGCCCAATGACCCTTGAACCGTACTATGGGTTGCGGTAAAGCCAGGTATTGTATGCCTTGGTGGGCCTAGGAAAACTCGACCGGCGAATGGTGGGATATACGGTAAATCTTAGAGGCAGTTTCCCTTGATCGGGCCTAGGAATCCTTGTCGATGAATGGTGGGATATACGATAAATCCTGGAGGGCGATGTCTCGATTATGGCCTAGTGATCCCTAGATTGGACTGTGGATTGCGGTAAAGCCTAGAGACTAAGAGACAAGAAAGTTCCTCACGGTGTAGGTGGATAAATATGGTGGCATCCATGCTTGTTTATGTCCTAGTGATCCTGTGAGGATTTTGGTAAAGCCTAGTTATATTGATGAGGCTGAGGTGGTTTAGAATCCGGAAGCCCTGGTTGATTCTTTTAGTTTTGAGTCCCACATTCATGCTTGTAATATCGCACGAGGGTGATTGGATGAAGATAGATTTGGCTCAGCCAATCAAAGGTCGGGTGGAACGTGGTAGTCCCATACCGGGTTGGATTTTGCATTCATCAATAAAAATTTCTTTCCTTAGTATTTTATGTGTAAATGTATTGGTTCATATGTGGCACTTATGGCTATTGTATCCTCATTATTTTTGTTGTTTATATGTTGCTTATGGATATGTTTTATGAAAGTGAAAACATATGGTTATCATCTTGTTTTGATTTGTAAATGAATGAGAAATGAATATATGACCTAATATATGATAATTCATCAATGCTTCTTAGTGATTCTCAGATAATTATGATACCCCTATGCTCATATTTGTTATAATGACTAGAAATATGCATATTTTTGACATGTTTGACGAAATGTTTGTCATGGCTAGTAGGGGTCTAGTTAGGTCCTTGTTCAAGTATTTGCATTTGTATCATTGGTTCGATGTTACTTTTCATTTCTAGAAGTTTCATGGATTTTTAGGCAGTAGCTTGAGTCATGGCCCTAAAAAAGTGGCACAATATCCAGAGTCGTTAGCACAAAAATACCTAGAAAAGTCCCCAGTCGCAGGCATGCGTTGCTGTGGGAGCGACTGGAGGGTCCCAGTTGCATGCATGCTCGTGTCAAGGGAGTGACTGAGGCTTTAATGCAAAAAAATGTCAGGTTATCTCAGGGGCTGGTCACCTGGAAGGGTTTGATGGATCTTGGGGATTATGTTGCATATGTAGAAGGCCAGGTTGGTTGTTTTGTGTTGGTTCCAGTTCCTTAAATGTACATGGGGAGTTGAATCATATCATAATAGCCTCTTGCCACATGTTTACCTCAGTTGGCAGGTTACTTGGGTAGATGTGGGAGGAGGGTATTACAGAGTGGCATCAGAGCATGGTTCACCCCTTGGATTGGATAGGCAGTGTGTTGGACAAGAATTCATGTTGGTTGCATATGTGTTCTTATGTTTGTGATCTATGTATTGGTTATGTATGCATCATGTTGGTTATGGTTGCAGTGGTGTCGCTGTGTGAAAGTTAATGGTATTGTTGTTGGAAGTGTTTTTCATGAGTTTATGTTGGTTATGCATTGGATATGCATGTCACCGTTTATATGCATTGTGTATGCATGTGTGTCAAACATATGTTGTTATGCATGAATTATGTCTAGTTGGTGTTATGGTTGTGGCATCATGCATGGTAACTAGAAAATGGTTGGAAATGATGATTATATGTTGATTTGATTATATATATATGTGTGTGTGTGTGTATTGTGCTAATATGGTCGGCCTTTGCAGAGGAGATATCCTTTCCGAATTATACTAAGGTACGTTGGTTTGTTTGTGGTTTGGTTTAGCTGACATAGTATTCCTTGCAGGAAGAGGTCAAGATGACTAGAAAGATGGTGGACTATAAAGATTCTCCATATGAATCGGATGAGAAGCGTGGTGTTGGGAACTCTTTTGACTTAGCAGAGACATTAATGAGTTTGAAGGAAGAAAAAAGGAGTTGCAAAGTAGATAATGACATAATCATGCAGGCACAGGAGAAACAAGAAAAGGTCAACGCAATAATTCTTCAGAGTTTTTCAGAATTACAGAGGCTGTGACCACTCCGTATCAGTTATGGACAGGAGGATGGGACTAATGGGGCATATGGAAGTAGGTCTCATGGTGGGAACAAGTCATATAAAGATGACATGATCAAAGATGGTAGATTTTTGGATACTCCGGATAAGAGACTTGATGGACACAATTACTATTCTAGTTCTGGTTCTGACAAGAATTATGATCATCATCATTATCACCCTTACAGGAGGAGTGATAGGGGATACTTTCCAGATGAGTTTAAGAAAGCGAAGCTACCTACTTTTTATGGAGAATTGAAGAAGCCAGCGGATGCAGAGCTTGGTTACTTGGCATGAATAAGTTCATTGAACTGCATGAGTACAAAAAGAATATGAAATGTGCCGAGACACCAGACAGAGGAGTTTGAATGAATTAAAAATACTCTTCGTAAGCATGTAATTGTCAGAGAGGTACTACTACAACAAAGCCAAGGAATTCTATGAGCTTGAAATGGGATCGATGACATATAAGGAGTATATGATCAAGCTCTTGGAGCTATTGAGGTATGTACCGTATATTAAATATGAAAAGGATAAAGTTCAAAGACTTGTCAGTGGATTTCCATTAGCATTTAGAGATCTGACTGAGTATGATGAGCCTTGGTCACTTGAGGAAGTTATTGGTAAATTGAAGCACAATTATGAGCATTCAAAGCGTAAGAATGAATCTCAACAAGGATGGAAATGGAAAGATAAAGGTAAAGGTAAATGGCAGCTAAAAACAACAAGATCTCATAATGTAGAAGATAAAGAGAATGTTGCACCACCTAAGAAGTTTAATGCAACTAAACAAGGACATGGGTCATAACAACAAAATAGAGGTGATGGTATAGGACGGTTGGAGTTTTGGACATGTGGTAGGGAGCATATTAAGAGGGATTTTCCGCAGAATCATGGTGGTAGGCCTCAGATTTATAGCGAACAGGAGGCACAATATGATGGACATTAATATTTGTGATCAAGTTGTTTCTATTTTTATTGACCCTCGATCTAATTATAGTTAACCCTGACTTGGTGGATAAGTGTGGTTTGAATAAAGAAGTGCATGTAGAATCTTGGTTAGTGCATTTGAATACAGGTACCAAGAAGAGAGTTCATCATTGGGTAAGATCTTGTGCATTTGAGTTGAATGGTATGCCTACATCAGCACATATGAATGTATTACTGTTGGGGCCATATGATATGCTTTTTTGTATGGAATGGCTATATCTTCATAGGACCAAAGTGGACTATTATGAAAAATACATTGAGTGCTTGGATGAAAATTGAGAACAAATAATTTTACAAGGTAAGAAGAAAGCAACATCGGTTAGTATGGTGACAACTATGCAGGAAAAGCGCAGTCGCAGAAAAGGGATTGTGTTATTTGCAGTGCACATTTCTAGTGATAAAGGTAAGGAGGATGAGGATGTGAAGATATTGAGCAGATACTCGATCTTACATAAGTTTCAAGACATGTTTCCAGCAAAGATCTTAGAGTTTTCGCCTCACAGAGAAGTGGAATTCTCCATTGAGTTGGTACCAGAGGCAACACCAACATCAAAGGCACCGTACAGGATGAGCACTTTAGAGTTAGTAGAGCTAGAGTTTTAGTTGAAGTAAATGCTTAAAAAGGGATACATTAGGCCAAGTGTATCACCGTGGGGTGCACCGGTATTGTTTGTGAAGAAGAAGGATGGTAATATCAGGTTATGGATTGATTATAGGCAGTTGAACAAGGTGACCTTCGAGAACAAGTATTCATTGTCGAGGATTGATGACTTATTTGATAAGTTGAAGGGAGAAACAATGTTATCAAAGATTGATTTGAGATCTGGATATCATTAGGTACGCATTAAAGAAGAGGAAATATACAATACAACTTTCTGGACTAGGTATGGCGATTATGAGTTTGTTCTAGTTCCATTTGGTTTGACTAATGATCCAACTACTTTTATGTGCTTTATGAATAGCTGTTGTGTCCTTATCTGGACAAGTTTGTTATTTTATTCATTGATGACATCTTGATATATTCTAAGAATGAGGAAGAGCATGTCGGGCATTTAGAAACAATTTTGATAATGTTGAATGAGAATCAGTTGTGTGCTAAGCTCAATAAATGCAGTTTCTTTCAGACAAAGGTACATTACTTGGGGCATGTGGTCTCTAAGTAATGCATAACAATGGATCTAGAGAAGATAAGGGTTATCATGGAGTGGGAAACTCCTATAAATGTGGATGAGCTAAGATCATTCATGGGACTAGTAGGTTACTATAGGAGGTTCATCAAAAACTCCTCTCACATTGTATATCCTATTATGTCACTGCAGAGGGAAGGTAAGAAATTTGAATGGATAAGGAATGTGCAATAAGTTTTGTACAATTGAAACAGTTGTTGACAAATGCTCCAGTATTAAAGATTGCAGATCTGGACAAAGAGTTTGTGGTATGCGCCGATTCTTGCAAGAGAGGACTTGGTAGAGTTCTTATGCAGGAAGGACATGTAGTATGTTATATGTCACGAAAACTAAATGAGGACGAACATAACTATCTAACACATGATCTTGAGTTGGCATTTATCATTCATGCATTGAAGTTGTGGAGGAACTATCTTCTTGGTAGGAGATTTGTATTGATGATTGATTATAGTGGGCTGAGATATTTGTTTGAGCAACCAAATCTAAATGCCAGACAAGCTAGATGGTTGGCCACGATAAACGAGTTTGACTTTGAGAATAGGTACATCAAAGGAAAAGAGAACATGGTTGTATATGCTCTTAGCAGGCAAATACAGGTAAATCACATTGCAACTGTGAGGTCTTAAGGGACGAACTTACAAGATTAGATCTTACATACAGGTCATCGGGATGGAAAGTATAGAGAGCTTAAGCACATTTTACAATAGAGTACATGTACCGGTATAGGTACATGTAGTGATACATGTGCACATGATGTAGACTATCATCTCTCAACAGATGGTTTAATCAGATTTAGGGACAAGATATATGTGTCAGATAATAGTGAGCTCAGGAATATTATCTCAAGGGATTTTCATGCAAAACCATATTGAGGTCACCTAGGTTACCAAAAAACATTGAAAACAGTGAAGAAATTTTACTATTGCTCTAATTTGAAAAAGGATGTGGCAAATTTTGTGGCTAGATGCTTGGACTGTCAGTAGGTGAAGGCAGAATGTAAGAATTCGGGTGGACTAATACAACTAATTTTGATTCCAGAGTGGAAATGGGAGGTCATCTCCATGTATTTCATTATAGTTTTGTCGAGGACATATAGACAACATGATTTCATCATGGTTGTGGTTTAAAAGTTGACTAAGGTAGCACACTTCATTCTAGTGAATACAACGTATTCAACTAGTGATGTGGAACATGTGTTCATTAGAGATGTGGTCAGACTGCATGGCGTTCCAAAGAATATTGTGTCAAACATGGATGCAAAGTTCATTTCCAAGTTTTGGAAGGATTTTTTTGCAGGTTTAGGTATATAGTTGGCCTTCAATACAACTTCTTATCCACATAAGATGGAAATATTGAGAGGGTCAACAGGATATTGGAGGACATGTTTAGGATGCGTGTGATGAATCAACAAAGAAGATGGGAGGATCACCTTCCGTTGGTTGCGTTTGCTTACAAAAATGGTTACCAAGAGTCACTGAGGATGAGTCCGTTTGAGGCATTGTATAGGTGAAGTTCTAAGACTCCCATCAATTGGAGTGATCTGGTGAACATGATATTGATTGGACCAGACGTGTTAAAATAAATGGAACAAGAAATGCAAGTAATCAAGAAGAATCCAAAGGATGAATATGACAAGCGGAAAATATATGTAGATCATAAAGGTTGTTTAAGGAGTTCCAGGTTGGGGAACATGTGTACTTGTGTGTCAAGCCAAAGAAGATATCCTTGTGGACTGGATCATGTGCCAAGATGACACCTCAGTTTTATGGACCTTTCAGGATTCTTGAAAGGATTGGGTCAATAGCCTATTGAATTGCATTGCCTCTGGTAGTGAAAGTACATGATATTTTCCATGTATCATTACTTAAAAAGTATGTTAAATATGATGATCACGTGATTGACTGGTCTGTATTGCAAGTGGATCCAGATGGAGAATTCCAACCAGAAACTCAATGTATATTGTAGAGAATTTTTCTCATGCTCTGCAACCGAGCAATTGAGCAGGTTAAAGTGCAGTGGAAGCACTTTGGGCCTGATGAAGCTACATGGGAGATGGCGTATTAGATGCAGGCTATGTATCCTTCTTTATTCGTTGGTTGAGTGAATGTCCTTGATATATGTTTTGGTATATGCTTTGATGTGATGTTTTAGTATATGTACATATGTATATGGATGTAAATACTGCAATGAGATGTGTTATAAAGCTCCAATAAGTAGTATGGGTTTTATGTCATTTTTATATGTTGTCATGTCGGTTTGCTTCTCAATAGGCTGATCAATGTAAATACTACAACGAGCTAAATCATAAATCTCCATGGGCAGTATGTTTTTCTTTCAACAATCTTGTTTGTTGTAGGTGTCATTGAACACCGAAGACATTGTTCGCCCAAGGGGGAGGGTTCTGTAACAACCCTGGTGAAAATTCAATGTAAATAAAGTTAATAAAGGAAAAATAATAGCCAAGGTTATGGGACACTTATTCCAAGTTTAATGTTGGGCAAAACATCCTAGTGAGGGTGTTCATTCGGTTATTATGGCTAAGGAAATTAGCAAAGGTAATGACAAAGGATTTGGAAGGAAAAATGGATTTTGTTGGAAATTTATTTATGAAAATAATGGAAATTAGTATAAAAGGAAGGTGAAAGGTCACAGGTTGCATGTGAGGAGGAAAATGAAGGAAAAATAATGGAAAATGAAGGAAATAGAGGCCATATTAATAAAAAGGCTTCTGAGGATCAGTTCATGGCTTTTGGTTAGTTCAGTTTTGGAGATCTCTCTCTATTACCTCTCTCTCACACTCTTGGACACTTAGAGTTTTCTTGGGTTATTTCAACATTGGATCAAGAAAGGAAAAGAGGAAGAAAAGATAAAGTAAGGAAGAGCAGGATCAAGCAACTACATCAGGTTACTTGCATGTATCAATTTGCATCTATGATTTCCTTGCTAGAGATGGCATGCATGGTTATACATGTGCATTCTTGGTTCTCTTGTTGTCATTAGCATGGGTTTTTCTAGGTGTGACAATGTTCTTCAGCCTTGGCTTTCCATTTCTGGATAGCCACGGTGTGATGGGGTTCTCATGTTTTGGTTGAGTTGGATTACCAGATGGATTTGAAACTAAGTGAGGTGGATCTCTAAATGAAAGAGCACATGGCCTAGTAATCCCTGAACTAGATTGTGGATTGCAGTAAAGTCACTGGGCTAGTGACCCCTGAATCAGATTGTGGGTTGCGGTAAAGCTAGGTATTGTGTGCCTCGGTGGGCCTAAGAATTCTCGACCGGTGAATGGCAGGATATATGGTAAAGCCTAGAGGTGCTTTCCCTTAATCAGGCCTAGGAATACTTGCCAGTGAATTGCGAGATATATGGTAAAACATGAAGGGTGGTGTCTGGATTATAGCCTAATGATCCTTGGATTAGAATATGGATTGTGGTAAGCCTAGAGACTAGGAGATAGGAAAATTCCTCACGGTGTAGGTGGATAAATCTGGCGGCATCCATGCTTGTTTATGGCCTAGTGATTGTTGGCCCTCAATTTTGGTCAATTTTTCTTATTAAAAATCCACCTAATTTCCATCATTTTCCACCTCATATCATCCACATATGCCTTATTTTGACCTTATTATGCATATTCAGGTAAATAAATTATGTTTTTCAATTTAGATACTTTTGTAAAAATTGGGGTTTAAGAGTATTTTTGGACAGAACTGAAAATTCCCGTAATAGCTTCATGGAAGTCATATGTGTAGGACACCTGGGAACGAGCTGAAAATAAATTTGGAAAGCTTGGGAACCACAAATGGAAAATCATCTATTGGTTTAGTCAAACTGAGCTAAAATAGGCCTGGTCAATGCTAGTCAAACATGACCTGTTTTTCAGAAATGCCTAGGAAAAAGTGCAGAATTAGTATTTTTGGGAATTTTTCCAGATTTTTTGTAACTGAATGGATGATTTTGACCTAGATGGATGGGATTAGGATGGATAAGGCTGTTAGAGACATTATATCTTAGTTTGTTTATCATTTTTCTATTTAAACCAAGCTTATGAACCATTCAAGCATGGATAATTTGTATAATTTCATATTGAGACTTCTGAATATTTTAAGTTAATTTGAGGAACTAGTTCCACCTTATTTTTTTGTTCAATGTTGTGGATGATTGATTGAATCTGCAGCAGCTGATAATTTCCTCAAGTGTTTAAGGCAAGGGTGGAGGCCCCCCACACCAATCTAAGTACACTTTTTGGTTAATTTAGCATAATTTTCATGAACTAGTTTGCTTCAGATTTATTCTGTCATTTAGATGTGTGAAGATTTATTGTGTTTGCTGATGATTCTTGGTTTAATTATAGTATGCATATGAAGGGATAAACAAGAGTTTAAGTTAAATTCTCCTTTTATCTGATCAAAGAACAACAACTAAAATTCATCTTCTTTTCCTTGTTTAAGTTATTTCCTAAATTTATAGTTTTAATGCAATGGTAATAATGATGAATAGAATTGTAAATAAGGACAACATGGACCTCCTCACTTAGGAGCATCTTCTCCTACTTTTAATGCATCATAAAATATTGTCCATCAGTTATTTGGTTTCTCTTTGTGAAGGTAGTACCGTGGGGAAGGAAAAACATGATCTCCTAAGTTAGGAGCCTCTTTCCTCACTTATTACAGATTGAATCAAAAATTACTTAGTTAGATTTTATATTTGTAATATTCATTTCCATAAATCTTAGAATCTAGAATATATTTGTAATATGCATTTCTTTCAGTTTCTACATTTTATCTTCTAAAATTGACTACATCTGAAATCCATATACTTTGGACATGCTTCCAAGTTTACAAACCCAGATTGATAATTAAATACTTGTGTTAGTGTACTTAGTAAATTTACCCAACAATGATCCGGTGAGGATTGCAGTTAAGCATGGTTCTATTGACGAGGGCGAGGTGGTTTATCCTCTGGAAGCCCTAGCTGATTCTTTTGGTTTCGAGTCCCACATTCATGCTTGGAATATGGCATGAGGGTGATTGGATAAAGAGATATTTGGCTCAACCAATCTATGGTTGGGTGGAAATTGGTAGCCCCATACCGGGTTAGATTTTTCATTCATTCAAAATAATTCCTTTCCTTGGTATTTTATGTGTAAATGTACTAGTTCATATTTGAAACTTATGATTGTCGTATCCTCATTATTTATGTTGTTTATATGATGCTAATTAATATATTTTATGACAATGAAAACGTATGGTTGTCATCATGTTTTTATTTGTAAGTGAATGAACAATGAATGTATGACCTAATAGATGATAATGCAACTAATGTGATAAGGCATCAATGCTTCTTAGCGATTCTCAAATAAGTATGAGACCCCTATGCCCATATATGTTATTATGACCTATAGAATGCATATTTGTGACATGTTTGACGAAATGTCTGTCATGGCTAGTAGGGGTCCAATCAGGTCCTTGTTCAAGTATTTTCATTTAATTTTTGGAAGTTTCATGGAATTCTGGGCAGTGATTTGAGTCCTCGACTTGAAAAAGTGGCACAAAATTTGGAGTCATTGGCACAAAATTACCTGGAAAAGTTTGGAGTTGCAGGCATGCCTTACTTTGGGAGAGATTGGAGGGTCCTATTCGCATGCATGCCCATGTCAAGGGAGCAACTGAGGCTTTAATGCAGTAAAATGTCAGGTTGTCTGAGGGGTTGGAAACCTGGAAGAGTCAAATGGATCATGGGGGTTTTGTTGCATGTGTATAAGGTCAGGTTGGTTGTGTTGTGTCGGTTCCACTTCCTTAACTGTACATGGGTAGTTAAATTAGGCCATAGTAGCCTCTCGTCATATGTTTGCCTCGGTTAGTCGGTTACTTGGGTAGGTGTGGGAGGAGGGTGTTACAAAAAAATTTCCTTGCCTTCAACAATTGAATCAACCCCTTGCTCAACCAAATCGAACTACCACACTGAAGTTTCATGCGCAGTGCCTGTGAAACCTATAGTGGAATAACTCGGTCTCTTTGTTGTTGCCTCTCCGGAACTGAAAACTCCTCTAAAATTTTTGTCTCTACTCCCTCTTTGTCTTTGCATCCCTTCTTTATCTAACTATTCTTCCGTACTCTACTGCTACAACTAGATAACTCGATTTTCCATGGAACTAGACCTCCCAAATGTGTTCTCCATCTACCCATTGAGTTGCTCTTATAATCTCTCATTGGTGAACCAATGACCATGATTAGATCCCCATAAATGGTTAAGATGGTATTCAACTACATCCATGTGAGTTTATAGAAAATTCTCACATTTCTCAATTAATTATTGTTAATTAATCACTTTTCCTAAGTTAGACTTAAGAAATATTTAATTATTGATCAATTAACTTAATTAAGCCATCTCGAGGTGTTTTCTCCTGATTTTTTTTTTGGGTTTTAGAGATCTAGTGTTTCTTAGCCTCTCTAACCAAAGACGAGACTACAACACCTATTCGATGCTACAAAAACTAAAAAAATATATTTGCAATATGGTTCGAGGAGCACTAATATTGATGAGGGGATTTCAGATTAGAACTATGTACAAGTTGTTGGGCAGTATTGTTATTGATGGGTGCAATAGTTCTGTGGTTCTTGAAAATGGAGTAGAAAATCTAGTGGTCTTTAGAGAAAAGAATATTTTGTGGCATCAAAGAAGGGCCTTCAAATACCACATGGTAATGGTTTGGTAGAAGGCATGTATAATTATTCTCTAGACTTCGATTTCTGAGAACATTGAGTATATGGGAAGCAAAATCGGGTGAGTTTCACCTCTGGTGCTATGAGGGTGAAAGGGATATTAGAGCTTGTGCATAGTGTTGTGTTTGAACCTGTGTTGGTTCCATCACCGGGTAAGTCTGTGTACTGTGTCTCATTTATAGATGAATTCTCGAGGAATACATGGATATATTTTTTGAGGAATAAATATGAAGTCTTTGACAGGTTTAAAGAATTTAAGGCTCTGGTGGAAAATTAAGCAAAGAAGAAGATTATGGTGTTAAGGACAGATAATGGTGGAGAGTTCTGAAAGAAGGAATTCAAAGAGTTTTGTAAGAAGTGTTGTATAAAAAAACATAAGACTACTCCATAGACACCTCAAAAAAATGGAGTTGTAGAAAGAATGAACATGATGTTGATGGAAAAGGCAAGAAGCATGCTCAATGGTGTCGGCTTAGGACAATAATTCTAGGCAGACTTAGTGGATATTGCATGTTACATGTTCAACAAATCACCTTCATCTACGTTGGAGGCTAAGACTCCACATGAGGTATGGATTGATAAGAAACCCTCTCTCTCACATATCACGGTATTTGGTTGTGATGCATATGTACATATTCCAAAGAAGAAAAGAACCAAGTTGGATAGTAAATCTGAAAGGTGCATCATTCAAGAATAGGTTTTTAGAGTTTTATCCATGTCCATTTTTAATCGACGTTTTGATTCGAGACCAAGGCTCATCATGAGAAATCAATGAGAGAAAAAATAAGTGAAGAGTTATAAATAAATAGATAAAAAGGAAGAATAAAGGTCGAGAAGGGGTAAAACCTAGAACCAAAAACCTAAAAAAAACAATGATGAAAGGAAGTTTTATAAGTTAACAAATTAGAATTGATTAATAAATTAGAATCGATTAATTAATATTTTAGTATTAATTAATTAATATACTAGTATTATTAATGTATCTATTCTATAATGAAATAGAATAGAAAATGTATTAATAGAACATTATATAAGATATATATTATATAATGTATAATGTATAATGTATAAATATCTAAGAAATGTAAAAGAGTATAAATATCTAAGAATTATTTTAATAAATTAGTTATGTATAATGTAAAAGAGTATAAATATCTAAGAATTATAGAACAATATAAAATAAAAAACTATAAGCTTTGAAACCCATAAACAAAGAAGGTTGTGTACAACCGAGATGTGGTGTTTAAAGAGGTGAAAGATGTTATTAAACATGAAGTCTTACGAAAGGAAAAGGAACCAAAGAAGATATAGTTTGGATTGAATGAGGAAGAATCAGACTCTACAACAGAACATAAATTAGAAGAGGAAGAGCCACATGGTCCAATTTTGAGGAGATCAGTTTGAGAGAGAAGGCAACCATGAAGGTATAGTCCATCTATTTTCTATTCAAATTTTGCTTCATCTATTAATGATGATGACCACAGACACAATGGCGATCGATGGTGGGAATCAAGCTCTGGTAGGGTTTTCGGTCTTCCCCTGCATATGCGCCGACTGACACTGTAAGCTTTCTGCTCACCCCTGACCATTTCGCTCTGCATTTTCGCAGATTGGCATTGGTCAACTTTCCATGACAGACCCCGCGGGGGGGGGGGGGGTGGGGGCGCACAATCATCCCCCTCAGGAAACGACAAAACTATATTGATGGAACCTTCTATGCACTCAGCAGCGGATCAATCGCTTCCTGATGCACAAGACAAATGGTCGCACGAGACGCCGCAAGATACAAATGAAAAGAATAAGGAAGCACAGGACAAAGGCGAGGGGCAAAAAGACACCCCCACAGTGAAATCGAGCTTCCAAGCCACAAGATTAATGGGCAAATCCAGTTTATGAGGGATCATGCTCTCATAGGTAAATTTATTGGCTTCTGGCCTACTGAAAAAGCACTGCAAGGATGGATTATGGAAAAATGGAAGCATAAAGGGCACATCACCCTTCAGCTTGGACCCAAGGGTTTCTTTACTGTAGTTTTCATCTGTATCGAGGATCGCAACACGGTGTTAGATGAAGGACCGTATTTCTTTAACTCTGCCGGTCTGTACCTGAGAGATTGGGTGGAGAGATTCAACCCAGACACAGAAGATTTCAGCTGGGCACCGGTCTGGATCAGGATGTACTCGCTCCCTCTGGAGTATTGGGATGAAGAATCACTTAAAGACATTGGCAAGGGGTTGGGGGAGTTCATAAAAATCGCGGAGGAAGCGAAGCTGCGACGTTATACCTCGTATGCTCGCATCTGTGTTTACATGCGCCTGGACCAAGCTCTCCCTGATTCGGTAAGCCTCTTTCACGATGATTTTGAATGGATTCAACCCCTAGACTTTGAACATGTTCCATTCTGTTGTCATAGATGTCACATTCATGGGAACCTCTTCAGGGATTTCCCGCTCAATTTTAAGTCAACGACCAAAGACCACCCTGAATTGTCTAATCCTGAAGGGTTTACCAAAGTCACCAGCCGAATAAGGTCCCATAAGAAACCTTCCAATGGGAAAATCCCACCCCTTTTGGCAACTCCTAGCCCTCCACAAGCAACAGCTTTGAAGTCTTATAAACTGTCACGGAAATCCCCCCTCAAGCCAACCTGAATGTACCCCAAGCAGTCAACACGACCTCACCTAACCCTCCGCCTGATTCCACTCCCATTCCCCCGACCAAGGGGATTCAAATTGGTCTATTGGACACTCCCTTTAAAGACCCAGATTGGAAACCAAACGGTATGGATGTGGATTGCATTCCCAACCTACTTGAAGCAGGAAGCAGTCAAGCCCAAATCATGGACGAAGAGCCGAAAAACATTGATCTGAGAGGGCTTGATATCCTTGAGCTCGAACAAGCGTGCCGGAGAAAAGAATTTGACAAGATTCAAGAACATCAGATTGATACGCTGGAAGTCATTATTTCCAGAGCTTTCCAACAGAAAGAACTAGGAATCCAACCAGGTAGCAGGTGGGATGGCAATCAAAACCCAAAAGACTCCAAGAAGAGGGGAAGGAAGACAGATCTGGAAAGAACAATCACAGTGGGCAAAATCCTGGTAGATTCTGGTAGATATGCTAAGTTGACAAAGTACTACAAGCCTCTTCCAAATAGTGAATCATGAAGCTCACTTCATGGAACCTTAGAGGACTTAACAGTCCCGGGAAACACATAATGATAAAAAACATGGTAAAGCAGGAGTAGCCTCAGATTTTTTTCATGCAAGAAACTAAGTGTAAAAGTAGCACGCTAGGCAACATTCTCTCAAAATCTTGGCCTGGGTGTCATTCAGTGATGTGGATGCCTCGGGGCCCTCTGGAGGGTTGGCCATCGCTTGGAATACTCAAGCAATCTCTTTCTCAGACTTCCATGCTTCCCACCACATCATACAGGCAAATTTTCATATCATTGGAACCAACATACATGGTCACCTCACAAACGTTTATTTCCCTCAAGACTTCATTAGCAAAACTGCTCTCTTAGAGACTATAGGAGCGCTCAATCATGACAAAATGCATCCCCTTTGGATTTTAGGAGGTGAATTTAACATGATCACCAAGTTGGAGGAAAAAATGGGGGGCAGGGCCAAGCTAGATCCAGAGAGCGGCCTTTTCAAAGATTTCATGCAAGACCAACAGTTGATTGATATGCAATTCTGCAATGGTACTTTCACATGGAGTAATCGCAGAACGGGTCAGCAGCACATAGCTTCTAAGTTAGATAGATTTCTACTTTCAGATAATGCAGTCTATCTGGGAGGCGACATCTCTTCCTCTATCCTCCTTTTAACAGGCTCTGACCACTAGCCGATTTCACTTCAATGGCAAACGCCGGGTCAATCTGCGCAACGCCCTTTTCGCTTTGAAGCCTTCTGGTTCAAGCACCACACTTTCAATGACCTCATCAGCTCGCTGTGGAAAAGCTTCAAACCGCCAGAAGGATCCAAAATGTTCCAGTTCCAACAGAAGCTCAAATTCCTAAAAGGCCACATCAAGAGCTGGAATCATTCCACTTTTGGTAACATCTTTCAGGCACAACAACATCTTAACAAAGGTTTGGAGGCTCTCCAGAAAATAATTATCACGGAGGGCTACACGGAACAAGATTTGGAAAAGGAAAAGCAACTTCATTCCCAGATGGAGGAAAGATCAAAGCAGGAGGAAATACTATGGAGGCAGAAATCTCGCATAAGATGGCTGAAGGAGGGTGAAAGAAACACTAAATTCTTCCACAGGTCCACGATTCAAAGACGCATGCATAATGCAATCTCTTTTGTTAAGAATCAGGAAGGGGAGAAAGTGGAAGACCATGCAGAGATTGAACAGGTGTTCATCAACCACTTCCACACTGTGCACCAAGAGCCTCTCCAGGATAGAATGCCAGCCATCGACAAAATCACTCAGAATATTCCAAAGTTAGTAACTGACAAGCATAATCAACTTCTACTTCGCCCAGTCTCGCGTCTGGAGGTGGACACAACCATGAAGCAGCTCAAAGAGGGAAAGGCTCTTGGACTGGATGGCTTTACAACCACCTTCTTTCACAAATTTTGGGATCTGATCAAAGAGGAGGTCTGGTTGGTGGTGGAGGAATCGTGTTCAATGCATTGGCTCCTCCCCTCCTTGAACGCGACCTTTATAGCTCTAATCCCCAAAGAAGAAGCTTCCTGCACACCGGACAAATTCCGCCCAATTGCCTTATGCAACGTCATCTACAAGGTTATTTAGAAAGTCATCGCCAATAGACTGAAACCACTTCTGCCCCTTCTCATCTCGCCCGAGCAAGCTGGTTATGTTGAAGGAAGGAAAATTTTGGATGGCATAATCCTCACACATGAAATCTTACATTCCCTCAAGGACACCAAACAGGCAGGTATGATTCTCAAGGTTGACCTCTCAAAAGCTTTTGATAGATTAAGTTGGACGTATATTCAGAAAGTGTTATTTGCTTTTGGTTTTTCCCCCACTTGGATACGTTGGGTTCATAATCTAATCTCCTCCTCCTTCTTCTCAATCCTCATCAATGGCATTCCCTCGCGCCCCTTTACCCCTTCTAGAGGTATCCGACAAGGGGACCCTCTGTCCCCTTTCCTCTTTGTCTTAATGGTGGAAGGCTTGGGGTGTCATCTCAAACATGCCCTCCGTTCCCAGCAGATTCAAGGCCTCTCAGTTCACAACTCCCCTGCCCAAACTCACCAGCGATTTGTGGATGACAATATGGTGTTTGGTTACCCTTCTGTACACGAAGCCTCCCGAATTAAATCCCTACTGAAAGAATTTTCGGAAGCCTCAGGCGCATGTATTAATTCTGCTAAATCCCAGCTCTTTTTCTTTCACACCCCCCCTTCACTCAAAGAGCCATTGCTCGTATCCTTGGTTTCTCCATTGCCTCCCTCCCCTCCAAGTACCTGGGCGCCCCCTTAATCGCCTCTGCCTTAAAGCATGCCTCATGGCGTGAGCTCCTTGACAAACTCGAAGCTCGCCTCTCTTCTTGGACTTACATAGCTCTGAATACTGCAAGTAGAGTGGTTCTTATCAAAGCGGTGCTACAGGCCATGCCTCTGTACCTTTTCTCTCTCTTGGCAGCGCCCAAATGGGTTCTCAAAAGAATAAAGGCCCTACAGAGGGACTTACTGTGGGGATCCAAAAAAACACATCGAAAATGGGCTTTGGTCAAATGGTCAGTGGTATGGAAGCCAAAGGAACAAGGAGGAATAGGATTGCGCGATCCATCCCTCAGCAATGCAATAATGGGAGCTAAAATTTGGTGGAGCTGGCTCACCGCCCCTAATAAACCCTGGGCTATCATCTGGGCAGCCAAGTATGCCAATCATAGACCTCAGGAAGAATTAATCAGATTCACTCCAACGGAGAAAGGCTCTCTCATATGGAATGCCGCCAAACATCATTACCTCCTTATTCAACAACACAGTTTTTGGGAATTAAGGAATGGTAGTTCTGCTAGATTCTGGACAGACTCCTGGGACCAATTTCCAAAACTAACTAACACCTACAGGCCGCCTCCTGGACCGGACTGGGATAGACAGCAAATGGATACAGTGCAGCAGCATTGGATAGACACCGCAACGCAGGGTTACAGACAGTGGAAGCAGGCTGACGTGATAATAGGGAACATAGATGAACAGAGCAAAGCAGCATTAAACACTGTACTCAAAAGCAGGTGTATTAGAACTTCACTCAGCAGGGATATTCTCAGATGGGGATACACTCCAAAAGGTTCTTTCTCCACTTAGGAAGCCTTCAAAATATTAAGTTACGATCCTGGGCCAAAAGATCCCCTATGGAACAAAATTTGGAGCTCGGAGGTTTGGCCCAAAGTCTCTTTATTTCTCTGGCTCCTTGGGCACCAAAGAATCCTCACTTGGGACAACTTAAGGAAACGAAGCTTTTATGGTCCTTCAATCTGCCCCAACTGCTGTACTCATGAGGAAACACAACAACACCTTCTAAATTATTGCCCTCTGGCCAACCAATTATGGGAAAAAGTCAGCTTTCAATGTCAACGAAACTGCCATCCCTCTGGAGATATCATCAACTCTATCAGGAACTGGCATAAGAATCCTTATAGAAGCGAAATCCTAAACCAACTCTGGAGAATAATCCCAGGTCTCCTCCTATGGACAATTTGGAAGGAAAGAAACAAACGCATCTTCAGGGATCAAAAAAATCCGCTAGACATCATCTGGAGGAACTTTTGTCTCAATCTCTCTGAGACCCTAGCTCTGCACTCTTGGGACACCAATGAATATCCAACTCTAGCAAAAGAAAGAACGATCTGGGATAACTGGGGATTTCAGCTTCAACTACGAGAGCCAATGCAAAAAATCCCAAGAACAGATCACACCAAGACCTCTTGGATCCCTCCTCCAGAGAACACCTTCAAGCTTAACTTTGATGGAGCTTCTAAAGGAAATCCAGGCAAAGCCGGCTTCGGGGGCATAATCAGAGATCACAAAGGCAAGCTTATAGCTATCTACATGGGGAACCTTGGATGGGACACGAACAATTCGGCAGAGTTGGAAGGTCTTTGGCAGGGTCTTCTCCTCTCGCAACACCTTGGGCTGCATCCTCTAGAGATTGTAGGGGATTCTCAAATCCTTATCAACCTTGCCACTCAGCTCCTCAATGGAGCTCATGCGCAAAAAATTGCCAATAGTTGGAGACTTGAGGCTTGTCTGGAGAACATTGAGGAATGGCTCATCAACAATAGAGCTCTCCTCTTCAAGCATATCAGAAGGGAGGGAAACAAAGTTGTTGATCTACTGGCCAACGTGGGCGTAGACAACGAGCACAACCTTCTTACAGGGAATCTTGAAATAATTCATAATGATGATCAAAGAAAGGAATGCCAAATGCTAGTCCAAAGCGAAGCAGAAGTCCCGGATGCGGGTGATGAAGCAGAAAATTAAGGTGATAGGATGGGCAGGAGGCATTGTGCCAACCTACCCCGCAACTGTCATTTAGCTCATCAATGGGATTGTCCAGATTTTAATGCATTTAACTCCCAGCGCACATTTCAATCTCGCCTCCGATCCTCGAGACCATTTCGCACGCTGCGAATCGGCCATGACATCTGCTCAAATTTATGAAGGTTTATTGCTAAGGAATTACTGTTGCACGGTTTATTGGGCTGATAGAATGGCGCGCGGGTATGGCTCAAGCAAAACTCCCCTGCCTATTCGGAGGTGCTGTAATCCAGATGTTGAGCTTTCTTCCGCGCGCACTGTTACTGGTAAGAGAACCAGTCTCAATTGCTGCTTGGAGTTAGGCGACAGCCTCCACTTCTCTCTCGCAGGCTCTTGCATGTTTTCCACGGTTACATTGCCCACTCAAGCGCCCCTGTCTTTAGTCCTGCATTCGCCTCCCCATACTGCTATCCAGTTTGAGGAGATGCCGCATCTCAGGCATAGAATGCGTTGCAGAAGGGGCTCAACCAGACGCCAGATTCGGCGCACCCCTACCACCTCCAGCACCTCCTCTGAGTCTTCTACAAACTCCGAAAGCCATTCCACTGCTCACAGGGGTCGTCTTCATCGTTCTGGGCGCAGCTTTCATTCCCCCAATCCTCCAATACCTCCTGCTCATCCCCACTCTGTTCACTTTTCTTTCAATAGCTCTCTAAATCGTCCGAGGGTGACGGCATCCATCATAGTTGTCTTTCAGGAAAATCCTCAGGATATGACTCCATGCTCTGGCAGGGAGGAATGCAACATTGAAGGAGCTCACATTTTGGGGCAAAGTGCAGGCATGAAGCTCACTGACGGAAAGGAATTGAAGGATGTGAAGGGCACGACCACTCAGTTCACCGCGAGCAAAGGTGAGGTTGGTCAACCCAGCAGCTTTCCAAATGTGAGAAAAGACAACATTGATCAAGCTCATGCTGAGCAGGTCCCTCCTCCTTCGCCAGGGAATATGGTCACTACAATAGATAACCTTCTCAATGCCGACAGGGAAGCTGAGCATGTATGCAAGATGCTGAAAACTGGAAGTCAAGCGAGCGAGATGAAGAGTGTAGGCAGACAACTGAGCGAGGCGCAAACTGTTGGTGGTCAAGCGAGCGAGGTGAAGGTTCCTTCTGCAATTGGGAAGGTGATTCATTCTACTGCGGACCTGTACAAGGATGACAGGGAATCATATGAACTCTGGTGCAGGGTCGTTGAAGAAGCTCTTGATGAGTAGCACCTCCCTCTAAATTTGTTTTTTGTGCTCTGTCTCTGCCCTTTCTTCAGGGCATGTTACTGTTTATTATGATGTATATGTTTTAGCTTCTGTTAGTTATGATATCAAAACTCAGAACTCCATGTCTCCCCTGCGTGGGATTTATTTTTTTGAAAAACACTCAGCACTGGTTTCCCTCTTGAAGGGCAGTGTTAAACATTGGTTTTTTGTTCAAAATTCCACTACACAGGGCAAGGATCCGACTATGGCCTGCTGTACATAATTTTATCTGTTAATAGATTACGTTTACTTAGAAAAAAAAATGATGATGACCACAGAATGGCAGGGATGTAGTGGATTCAAAGAATGGAAAACTTTAGAAAAAGGCCATGGTTGAAGAAATGGATGCCTTAAACAAAAATGAGGCTTGGGATCTGGTGGAGTTGTCTGCTGGAAGGAAATCCATTGGAAATAAATAGGTGTTTAGGAAGAAGATGGATGCAAAAGGTAAGGTAGAGAAATACAAAGCTCTGTTGGTAGAAAAAGGTTATTCCTAGGTGTCAGGAATTGATTTTGGTGATACTTTTTCTCCTATTGCCAAGTCAACTCCTATTAGATTACTTTTATTTGTTGTTGTTGCTTTTGATTTTGAGGTAGAACATATGGATCAGAAGACAAAATTTATTCACAAGGATCTGGAAGAAGAGATCTATATGAAGAGACTAGAAGGATTTGCAGTGAAGGGTAAGAAATAATTGGTATGCAGGTTAAAAAGGTCTTTGTATGGGTTAAAGCAGTCACCTAGGATGTGGTATCAAAAAATTTTATGCATATATACAGGGACATGGTCTCAAAGAGAAAAATGGATCACTATGTGTATTTTAAATTAATTGGTGACTATTTTATTTATTTGGTCGTGTATGTTAAGATTCAACAAGAAAGATCCTAGTGAAAACTAAGCACCTACACTAGGATGAAGCCTCAAGCTATTTTTAGGTGGATGTCTATTTATAGATGCATGAGAAAATTCTATTTATAGAAGAGGTCTATTTATAGATGTACGTGCAAGTTCTATTTATATATTTCATGTCTATTTATAGATGCATGTCAACTATTATTATCGCTTAATAATAGTTGGATAATAAACAATAATCTATTCTCAATGAGCACTTGGAAATAGTTAACTGAAGTGGAAAATTAATTAGCTATAGGAATTTCGAGTTAAGAGGTTGGTTGGTGGGACATGCAAGTGGACTTAGTTGTAACTGAGTGATTCGAAGTTGTAACAGAGTTGGAAGTGTAGTTATGAAAGTTGTAAAGTAGTTTAACTCAGTTAAGTGAGTTAAACTCAGTTGTGCTAGTTGTAACTGAAGATACACTAGTGAGAGATAAAAATAATTAATTATTAATTAATTCACAATTAGTGGTCTCACATGAAATTGAAGGCTTACTACTGTTAACTACATGCATGTCAGATCTAGTGGCGACCCAATTGAGATGTAGGTGAAAGGGAAAAATTGACTATCAATTGTGACATTAGTGGTTGCACACATGCGACCACACAGACATTGGATGTGCCCATGAGTATTGCACAGTCAAGGCAAGTAGGATTCCATTCATTTAGGGATTGCTATCATCTAGGATTATGCAGTGGAGGTAGGTTGTTTGGAGGTAGTAAATTCGCTAAGGAACTTGCCAATTTTTGTATGATAGTGTGAGACAGTTAGCTCATGTAATGAGAGCTCTTGGATTAGAGATTTGTATGTAATTGTTTCATGATCCATGATATAATACATAATAGAAGATAGTGGGGTTTTTAGCTTTATGCTTTCCCGATAAAATTATATGTGTTATGTGTGATTGATCTTTCTTCATGATATTGTGATTGGTGATTGTTATTCAAATTCCGCAAAGATTTTGTAGAAGCGATTCTATATTTAACAGTGGCATATTATTGTTAGATAATGAGAATTGAGGTAATATATATTTTGGATTAAATTTCTACATGGTATCAGAGCATAGAAAATTGCAATTTTGAAGCAGGAGCTGAGTTTTTTGGCAGAAAGAATTCAAATTTACAGAAATACTTTCTTGGTGCTACAACTGATTTAACATCAAAATGGATTTCAATGGCTTGCGGCTAGAGTATGCACTCGAGGGCATATTGAACTACATTTCTTAGAAGGATAGAATGGAGGTAGTACTCGAAGATAATGGCTTGAAGGAATTCATTGACAATGATGTTCCTAAGCTTGCTTCGACAGATGTTGCATTATTTGATGCATGGAAAAACGAAGTGGAAAAGGTGAGGAGTATTTTGTTGGAAAGAGTACGAGACCACATTGCCTCAAGCCTTCATGGGAAAGCCGCACCATAAGCTATGTGGAAGGCTTTGATGGATCTTTTCCAAATCAGCAGCGATCATAGGAAATTGGCGCTCAAATATAAACTCAAAAATCTCAATATGGAAAAAGGCGACACCATTCCAAAGTATCTCACAAAGTTTGTCCAATGTTGGGATGAACTGGGGAGTGTGGGAATATATGTTGCTGATGATGATTTGGCGAGCTTGGCTCTCTTGGGACTTCCTAAGAGTTGGCACAGTTATGAAGATTCTGTCAATGGATGGGAAAAATTTCCAGATTGGGAACGACTCTGGTCGGATCTGGTGCAGGAGGAGTTCAGGCGGAGCACTAGAGACGGCTCTTCATCAAAGCATGATGATGAAGAGGATTATGCTTTGGCTACCAAGGCAAGGAAGGGGAAGGGGAAGAAATTCCATTCTAAATCCGAGTCTAAAGGTAAGAAGTTTGATTTATCCAAGGTAAAGTGTTTTCACTGTCATGAATATCGGCAACTTGCTACTAACTGTCTGCAAAAGAAGAAGAAAAAGAAGGTTTATGGAGCTACAACTAGTGAGGTCCTTGCCTCGCAATTTGAACTTTAATTCTCCTTGATCGCATGCATGGTGTCAAGTTCATTGGGATCGGTGTGATATTTGGATAGTGGTGCTTCCTTCCACATGACGGGAGATAAGGAGCTTTTCAGTGACTTGGAGGAGAAAAATCTCCAAATGCATATAGATATGGGTGATGATGGACGATACAATGTGACTGACATTGGTACCATTATCTTTTAGAGGGAGTCAGGTAAACCATTTCAATTGTAATATTTTATGCATGTTCCAAGTCTAAAGAAAAACTTGGTATCAGTTGCAATGTTGGAGGACAAAGGCTATGACGTGGTTTTTAGCGATGGAAAATATTTCCTGCGACATAAAACAATAGGTCAAGCCAAGAGAATAGGGATTTGAGTTAAGAATCTCTACAATATGGAGGTAGATGGCTGCGCTGCCATGATGGGCAAGGCAAAAAAAGTGGTGAGCCAAGATGAGGGTGAATTATGGCATAGGCGATTAGGCCATCTTCATCATGGAGCCTTGAAAGTCATGCAACAAATAACTACTGGACTTCCAATGGGAACACTTGCTAAGTTATATTAGTGCAAGGGTTGCACCACGAGGAAGTATGTAAAGTCCACCTTTCATGAGAAGGAGAACGTGCTTTGAGGATCCTTGAGAGAGTTCACATAGATGTGTGTGGACTGTTCTTGGTTGATTCAACAGCAAAACATAAGTACTATGTTATTTTTGTTGATGACTTTTCTCATAAATGCTGGATCTTCATCATGCAGAAGAAAGATAAAACATTCTCAAAGTTCTGTGAGTTTAAGGCATTGGTGGATAAAGAGTTGAGGAAGCAAGTGAAGGTTCTTAGGAGCGATAATGGTGGAGAATACATCTCTAACGAATTCAAGAACTTCTGCAGTAAAGAAGTAATTCGAAGAGAACTCATAGTGCCTCATAATCCACAACAAAATGGGGTCGCGGAGAGGAAGTACTGAATGATCGTGGGTGTAGCATGAGAGATGTTGCATGATCAGGGCCTACCATTTCATTTGTGGGCGGAAGCATGCAAAATTGTGGTTTATGTGCCAAACCGCTGTCCTCATAGAGTACTTGGCATGAGTACACCAGAAGAAGCTTTCATTGGTAAGAAATCAGATGTTTCACACTTTAAGATTTTTGGCTCATCTGTTTATGTGCATGTGACCAAGGATGCCAGGAAGAAGCTGGAGGCGACTGCTGAAGTTGGGATTTTTGTGGGGTACACAGAAACACCCCATAATTATCGTGTGTATTTTCCAAATAGTCGAATGACTGTGGTGCGATGGAATATAAAATTCGATGAGGGGAAATCCATGAGGTTTTCGCTTGAGAGGGAGTTATACTTGCATGACGAGGAGGAACGGTTGGTTCCCAAAGATGAGTCTCAAGATGTGGATCAACCACATGAGAAGGTTCATGGAGTGGAGGAGTCCACTCACGCATATCCAACCATCAGAACTTGAAGAAGGTGTACCACAGAAGCTGATAGGCTGAGACTTGATGCTGCACAGAATGTAGGAGCCCCTACTTCACAGCGCAGACAAAGATAGTCTCCTGATTGATTTACTGGATACATGGCTCTCATGAGAAAATATATTGTGACTGAACCATCTTCCTTTTAGGAAGCAGTGTAGGAGCCCACATGGGTAGATGCAATGGTGGAGGAGTATGACTCCATTGTCAAAAACAGTGCTTGGGAAATTGTTCCAAGGCTGGTTGATAAATCAGTGGTAGGTTCAAGATGGATGTACAGGGTAAAGCAAGCTGCTGATGGGAGTGTTGAGAAATACAAGGCTAGATTTTTGGCTCGGGGCTTCTCACAGATCGAGGGGATAAATTATGAAGAAACCTTTGCACGTGTCGCAAGGTATTCTTCCATAAGGACGATCCTTTCTCTCTCAGTGCAGATGGGCTGGTGTATTCATCAGATGGATGTGAAGACTGCGTTTCTCAATGGGATCATTGAGGAAGAGGTGTACATAAAGCATCCTAAAGGATTTGAGATCTTCAACAACGAGTCGCATGTGTGCCGACTCAAAATAGCGCTGTATGGGCTGAAGCAAGCACCCCGTGCTTGGTACACTAGGATAGACAGCTATTTCATTGGACTGGGCTTTAGCAAAAGTGAAGCGGATGCAAACCTATACCAAATTGTGGTGCAGGGTAAGCTTTTAATCATTGTTCTTTATGTTGATGATTTAATATTGACTAATGATGAGCATATGATACACTCATGCAAGGAGGACCTTGCAAAGGAGTTCAAGATGAAGGAAATGGGCCTCCTTCATTATTTCCTTGGATTGGAAATATGGTAGCGAGATGGTGAAATTTTTGTGTCTCAAGGCAAGTATGCAAGGGAGATATTGGGTAAATTTCACATGTAGGGCTGCAAACCCATGGATACTCCTCTTCCAGGAAATTGGAGGAAAAAGGATGCTACTTTTGGAGAGGTAGTGGATTTTATTATCTATCGACAGTTAGTGGGTTCGCTAATGTATATATTGAACACGAGACCAAAAATTTTCTATGCGGTTAACCAACTAATTCAAGCTATGGTTAAGCCTACCGGGCTATTTTGGAAGGAGGGAAAACATGTCCTGAGATACCCGAGGGGCACACCAGAGTATAGCTTATAGTACATACATACAGATGAGGTGAAGTTGCATTGGCTTCACGGATGCAGATTGGGCGGGCAGCCCAACGGACAGAAAGAGCACATCAAGGGGGATCTTTAGTATCATATCTACAATTGTTTCTTGGTACAACAGGAAGTAGAGATCCATGGAAATCAATTCAACGGAAGCATAATACATGGCAGCAAGTCAAGCTGCATGTGAGGCTATCTAGATGAGAAAGATCTTGGTTAGTTTATTTGGTTCTCATTTAGATCCGACAGTGATTCATTGTGATAACCAGAGTTGCGTTAAAATCTCGATTAGTCTTGTGTTTGATGATCGATCTAAGCATATAGATATTCGGTACCTTCATCTCAGAGATTGTGTGCAGAGGAGAATCATGTTGCTTCAGTATATTCCTATGGAAGATCAGGATGTTGACATTCTGACGAAGGCACTCACCAAGAGAAAATTCGAATACCATAGAGACAGGATCAGGGTGAAGGATAATCCCTTTCTTGTTGAGAGGGAGTGTTGAGATTCAACAAGAAAGATCCTAGTGAAAATTAAGCACCTACACTAGGATGGAGCCTCAGGCTATTTTTAGGTGGATGTCTATTTATAGATGCATGAGAAAATTCTATTTATAGATGAGGTCTATTTATAGATGTATGTGCAAGTTCTATTTATAGATTGCATGTCTATTTATAGATGCATGTCGACTATTATTATCCCTTAATAATAGTTGGACAATAAATAATAATATATTCTCAATGAGCGCTTGTAAATAGTTAACTGAAGTGGAAAATTAGTTAGCTATAGGAATTTCGAGTTAAGAGGTTGGTTGGTGGGACATGCAAGTGGACTTAGTTGAAATTGAGTGATTTGAAGTTGTAACAGAGTTGGAAGTGTAGTTATGAAAGGATTAAAGTAGTTTAAATCAGTTAAGTGAGTTAAAATCAGTTGTGCTAGTTGTAACTAAAGATACACTAGTGAGAGATCAAGTGAATTAATTATTAAATAATTCACAATCAGTGGTCTCACATGCAACTGAAGATTTACTACTTTTAACTAAATGCATGTCAGATCTAGTGGATACCCAGTTGATTTGTAGGTGAAAGGGACATATTGAATATCAATTGTGACCTTAGTGGTTGCACACATGCGACCACACACACATTGGATGTGCCCATGAGGATTGCACAGTCAAGGCAAGCAAGATTCCATTCATTCAGGGATTGCTGTCAGCTGGGATTGAGCAGTAGAGGCAAGCTGTCTGGAGGCAGTAAATTGGCTAAGGAACTTGCCAATTTTTGTATGATAGTGTGAGACAGTTAGCTCATGTACTGATAGCTCTTGAATTAGAGCTTTGTATGTAATTGTTTCATGATCCATGATGTAATACATAATAGAAGATAGTGGGGTTTTTAGCTTTATTCTTTCCCAGTAAAATTATTTATGTTATGTGTGATTGATCTTTCTTCATGATATTGTGATTGGCGATTGTTGTTCAAATTCCACAAAGATTTTGTAGAAGCGATTCTGTTTTTAACAGTGGCATATTATTGTTAGATCAGGAGAATCCAAGCAATACATATTGTTAGTATGAATCTTAATCGCAAGCATACGAAAAAGGTTCACTTTAGCCGTGCATAACAAACAACCCTAACAACAAAGATGGCTGCCAATATCTTTAGATCTGCAATTAGTTGACCAAGATAAATGTTGCAAAATCTAGATCTACGCATTAAAAGACATTAAGCAGTAAATAAAAGAAAGAGTTGCTCCATGCATCCAATAGACAAGACAATATTGTTTTAAAGAATTTTTTGTATTTTTTGACACCTGGGAAGGGAACATAGAAAGATGTTACCAGTCCCCCTCAATGGGATGGGTTCTTGTAAGTTTTAGCACTTCAGATCTAAAATCCCTCTCTCTTGATGGTATAGAAAACCCAGACAAAAATGGAACTCAAAGGGAGCTCACAAGAAAAATGGTAGCAAAATATGACAATGATGGTGGATCAAAGTCAGACCAAAAGTATAGATCCAAAGTGATCTTTAGGCAACAAAACATAGTGAGTGAATGAAAAAACCCTTCTATTTATAACAAAATATTGAGTTAGTCTAGATATTGGTGCATAATTAAAATATTATTAACCAATTCTAGATCCAACTTTTATGGAATATTTTATTATATTTGTTGGAGGGAAAAAGAATTTGAATTGGGTCAAATCCCTTTATTTGTAAATAAAAAATAAATAAATGATTTATTTATTATTTTAAGGATGTGGTTGAGTAATAATCAAATAAATTATGATTTATTTAATTATTTATGAATGGATTAGTCAAATTTAACAAGGAATACTATTTAAATATGGTTTAAATAATTATTCCTAGAAAATAATAAGATAAATAGTGATTTATCTAATTAATTTTCATGTTTTGGGTGAAATATGACCAGGAAAATTAATTAAACTAATATTTAACTAATTATTCCTTGAGGAAAATCAAATAAATGTATATTTATTTAATATTTCCTCACGGGGTTTCCTGTTTAGACCATAAAAAACTTAACAAAGGTGATTTACTAAGTTATTTTTCATAGTGAAAGCAATTTTACTTCGGGTAAAATTGGTCTTACATGGTGTACTTAGGTTCATCTAATAGTAACAAGTTAAATGACCAAAAAATGTTGTAACACATATTTTGTATTAAATTTCTACAGTGTATGTGAATGATATGTTGCTAATTGGAAACATCGAATAAATTATCCAATATTTGAAGACCAAATTGTCCTCTAAATTCGAATGAAGGATCTTGGTGCTGCAAACTATATTTTGGGCATGGAAATTAAATGAGATCACACAAAGACGAAGCTTTGGTTAAACCAAAGGAATTATTTTGAGACAATATTGCAGAGGTTTAATATGCACGACAATAAACTGATGAAAGTTCCTATTCTTGTAGGTGCAAAGTTATATGTTGAATAGTGTCCCAAGACACATGAAGAGGAGGAGGACATGCCTCGTGTTCCATATGTAAGTGTAGTTGGTAGCCTGATGTATGCAATGGTATGTACTAGATGAGACATTGTACATACAATGGGAGTATTGAGCAGGTTTACGTTAAAACGAGGGAAGGAGCATTGGATAACAATGAAGCGGGTTTTCAGGTATTTGCGTGGCACTAGTGATTATGGTTTGTGCTACCAAGGAAAACTAGGATTGGACAAAGTATTGGACATACATGAATTTTTTGATCCAGACGGGGCTGGAGACCTAGATAAGGGAATATGTATAAGTGGGTACTTGTTTAACCTATTTGGAGGAGCAATGAGTTCAATGAGCATGAGACAGTCTGTAGTGGCACTTTCAACTACATAGGTTGAATACATGGAAGCCACTCATGCAGGAAAGGAAGAAGTTTGGTTGCAGAGATTATATTCAAGTATGAGGTTGATACAACGAGCTATAAGGATAGACTATGATAGAAAAAGTGCAATTTTCGTGGAAAATAACCTTGCTTATAATTCAAAGAGAAAGCACATTGTTGTTCAGTATCACTTTGTGAGGGATATGGTTGAAGATAAAAATGTGTTGTTGGTAAAGGTGGACACTTTGAAAAATATTGTAGATGCACTGACAAAGTTTGTGAGAACTGAGAAGTTTTCTTGTTGTAGAGAAACAATGGGCGTTGCTAGGTGGGACAAATGAATGTGCACTCCTGCGGCCCTTTGTGTGGAAAGAGGGCAACAAGTGGGAGAATGTTGGGTATGTGTTATATTCCTTCCATGGCTAGCCCCAAGTGTTGGGGGCAGCACGGGGGGGGGGGGGGGGGGTTGCAGGGGGGATGAAAACCCCCATGCCGAGGGGATTTCAAGGGGGTGGTAGTCCCCCTCAATGGGGTTCGAGGCACTGTTCTAGGAATTTTTTTTATGCATACCCAATAATAGTTGGGCAGACCCAAGGATTGGGGGCATACCTATCCATGGCTTTGTGCATGGATTTTGGGCACAATGGTTTTGCCCATGGTATTTTGTAGATCTAGTTAAGAGAACTACGATTATGTTCTAATCTAGGATTAATGAATTTGGGTTTATGAATAATTTGACATGTATATGATGTATTGTAACATTGAAAGGAATATAATGAAAAATCAATCTAGTTTTCCCGATTTGGGTTCTAGGAGAAAATATGCGTATATTTTATGTTCTCACCATTGTATATTTTTTGTTTTAAGAATTTTTTTGCACATAATTTATGTATAAGGTTAAAACCTACAACATGGAATTTAAATTTTGTTTGATATCAAGGTTGTATTGGAGAATTTACAGTATTGTATCTATTGCTTGTATTTTTTGTTGTTAAAATCATGCTACAATATTAGCCTTTTTAAACAACTGGAAGTTGATATTCTAAATTTTTACTTTCTATATTTGTGATGTAATGTTGTTCTCTCAAGCACAAATTTCTTAATACAATATTTTCAGTTATGGTTAAAAATAAATAGAGATGGTTTATATGGAATAACCACACCCAAAAGAAGTCAATCCATAAATTGTATTTACTCCTTGGGTTGATGTTATGACATCCTCTACATTTTCCTCTGTGTTTTCATATGCAAATAAGTACTTCTCCCCCTTTTTCCTCATTACCCCTGCATCAAAAATATAGTAATAACATTAATGTTATGTTATAATTTTGTTGTTGGGTGTGTGTGTGTGTTGTGAATAATTTTATGTGTGTGTTGAGATGAAGATAGTTTATAAGGAATTATCCACTCTAAAATATTTGTCAATCTAAAATCTCACTTTGGGGTGCAAGTATTTATGTTGATGTGATAGCAAGTCCCTAGGTTGAGGTGATAGCATCCTCCCTCTCTCCAATACGAACATCATTAATATGTTAACGTCATCAGATGTGGACATATTAACATTCTCAATGTGTAACGATTATGAGATGAAAATGGCTTACAAGGCATTCTCGCACCATAATGTTTATCTTGAAATTGTTGTTGGGGGTGTGTGTGTTTTATTGATCAAGGTGGCTCCATAAACACTCATAAATCAAGGAGGGCTCAGTAAAGGCCCAAAGCACAAAGTTATTGGATTACAACAAAACCAAGACCAAGTTGTAGTGCTTGTCGATACGATTTCAGTGTCATAGGCGACACTCAAATCCGAGTACATATGATAAACTTTTTGTAGTTTAAAGTTTGAAAATACAAGGAAAAAGAGGGGCAGGTGGAACCCACAGCTTACATGGCAGCCCATCAAGCATTTACACTTAGCACTCCATCATTGGCTCATTGCTCTGCAGAAAAGAAAAAACAAAATAATATTAAATTTCAAAATACAATTAATTAAAAATATATATAGCCACAACAAAAATCATATATATAAAATGTGGTTATAATATCCAAATAAAAACAAAACATTATAAAACAATAATCCCATTTCCAAATAACCAAATATTGAACTATTACATATATGGTAAACTGGTTGAACTACATATGGTAAAGTGGGGACTATTATATATATGGTAAATTGGTTGAACTATATATGGTAAAGTGGGGATTATTATATATATGGTAAAGTGGTTGAACTATATGGTTATAATCACAACAACATATAACGAATACTCGAACGAAAATATGGTTATAACTAACCATGGTGCCAAATTAATGTGGTGCCTAACTTATGTTTCATAAAGAGAGGTTTGTGGGTTTGACCACATAACCTCCAACAACCAAGTGCCAAACGTAGCATGGGCTAGGAGGGCACGAAATCGTGGAGAGACACAAAAATTTGATGTATTGGAACAACACATGAGGAGAACAGAGCATGCAAAACCAAACCCAGGTGGGGCACGTTTTTTGAGGCATGGATATTTCGTCAAAGAATATTTTAAGGAATATTCTTTATGCAGAATCAATGAGGAACCTTGGATATTCCTTAGAGGCTAAATTTTTAGAGTGTCAGATTCATGCCAAATTTATACTCAAACGAACTAGAATTTTTCCATGAGTATGATGGCCTGCTTAGTATTCTGATCTGAGCAGCAAAATTTAAGTCAACTCACAGAGACAAGTATTTGTGGAATCACGAGGAATCTAAAATATTGCCTAAGGGATAAATTTTGATAGTTTCAGAACTAGGCTGACTTTATACTTGTTTTACTCAGTGTTTCGCAAGGAGCGTAGTGGTAAATTAAGATTTGTCATATGAGCAGTAGAATTCCAATCAACTATCGAGAAGGAATCTTTGAAATTCCCAAGGGTCTAGATTTTGACGGTGTCAAAAAGGGGTCAATTTTACAATCATTTCTCATGATTTTTCGCAAGGAATTCAACGATGTAGTCCATTTCTTCAGTAGAGATGTGAATTTTCAAGCCATCCCCAAAAGTGGAGGTGTAAGGTGTCTTTTGTAAATGCATAATTTGATTTTGTTGAAGATTAATGAATGAGGCCTCCCCACTTTGAGCAGGGCCTGGAGACGTAACCCACATTCGGTGAACTCTGTTATGAAGTTGTTTTATGCCTTTATTTTCTCATGGTTTCATTTTATTTCTGCTTCATTTATGTGATATGATTTCATGGTTACATGCTATTTTATATGCAATTATGTATGCATTTTTGAAGTAAAAAGACCTGGATCAAGTTTCGAATCAGAGAAGGTCTTCTATGTGAATTGCAAGTGTATGATAACTAGGGGAAAGCTCCAAAGAGGTGAAGGAAAATTAAGTCCTTTGATCTAGAAGTGGGGCATGGAAAAAAAAGAAGGAAAATGGTAGATGAAGATTCTCGGTTGGAGGAAGAGTGAAACTACCGCAAGGCCTTGTATGCCATGGCAGAAAAAGTGGAAAAATTGTTTGTAGAATATGAGAAGACAATGAAGCAAGATAAGAAAAAACCAAATGATCATGCCTCAGTAAATCATGAAGGTGAAGGAGAAGAGCCTCCTGAACATCCCTCTCCATATTCTAGTGAAAGTTATTTTTCTTCCTCTTCTCGTCATTCTAGAGGTAGAAAAACTCATAAGAAGCCTTTTTTCAAGTTGGATGTCAAGTTTGATCTACTTGTGTTTAGTGGATAATCTAATGTAGAAAATCTAGATAAATAGATCAAACTGGTTGAAATATATTTCCGCATGAAACAAATCAGAGAGGATGAAGCCAAGATCTAGCTAGCATCCCTTCGATTGAGTGGCATTGCTCTTGTATGGTGGGAAGGAAAACTGCAGAAAGGTGGTAAGAGTAGTCGTAAACTTCTTTGATCTTGGTTTGAGTTTGTGATCTCAATGGGAATATTAGTTTTGTTGTGCTAAGATCCAATTCAAATTTTAAATAAAATGCTCAAGGATGATGAGGTTAGTTTCAAGTTTAACATGAGTTTTTATGTGAATTTCATGAGAAAATTAACATAAATAAAACATTGAACAACAACATCTATCAGGCATAAACATCACCATAAATAATCACACAACACAGTATGATGAAGGAGTTCACCCCGCTTGGGCTACATCTCCTTGGTCTAGCTTCCAATGTCTTGGCCTCTTATATTATGCTCAAAATTGTGAATACATGTGTTTACAATGCTTAAAAAACTTTGAAACTTGTTCCATCAGCTCCATAATGCCAAAAAATGTCTGTCTAGCCTCTTTCTGCATCAAATATGGCGAAAAACTGGAGAAGTTATGATCTCCCCAAGTTTCTCCACTAACTGCTCCAAAATTTGCTCCAGGGCTGCCATCATCCTACAATTTCTCCCTTTTCCGCGCTAATTGGGTGACAATTTCCCCGTTTTCTAGGTGAAATTTTCGCCTCTTTAAAATTCCCTCTTCCACCAATGGCGAAAAAATGTTTTTTTAATAAATGGCCGCCGACGGTTTCGCCAATCGTCAGCATGTGGCCACCCCATTACCTGACCGTTAACATATAATGTGGGGCTTGGGGCTAGCCTCCCGCCCGAGGTCCTGTCGGTGGCAGTGACCGGGGTTGGGGCTAGACCTCGACCCCCTCCCCCATAGACCTGACGGTTAAAACATATAATGAAGCCGCGGCATATATAAGTTAAGTCATAACGTGTGGTGTAGCGGTAAAAAATTGTGTTTGTTGCATTGAGGTCAGCAGTTTGACTCCTAGGGGCTCCACTCAACCTTTTTAGAAAATTTTCAGCCCCACGTGCTACCACGTGGTGGCCCCTAGTTGGGCCACGTGTCAACACGTGGTTGGACCAAAATTAAACCAATCAAAACTTGCCAAATTGAACGTGTCACACTGTGCCACTTGGCATTTCCTGATTTGCTGGAGGAGAACACACCATTGACCAATCAACCTACCATGTGGGCATGCCCATTCATCTATACAGACTGTTGATTGGCCTGTCTGTACATTTGTTTTTTTAATTTTCCTATTTGACAAAATGGAAAAAACATGTTTCTGGGAGCATACGATGTCAGTTTTTTGCGAAATGAGTTGCACCGGATTCAGAATGACAAGATCTATGCGGTTGTTCATGTTCCACACTGATCTGTCCAATTTGATTTTTGAGCTTAATTTTGAGCACCTGATTATATTTTTTCTACTTTAAGAGGATAGTTTTACCCATTGGGTTACAGATAAAAGGCTATGATGTAATGACAACATTTGAAACAAAGTAAAGGTCAAAATGTTTAGAATTTTAGAGAGGAGTTTAGGAAATATGCATTAGAATTGAATGTTCCACTAGACGCTCTTGAGATGTTGATGAAATATATTAGATCTTTTCAAAGTTATTTACGTCATTCATTGTTATTATTTCAACCATAAACTCTTGATTAATCTAGTGTGAAGGCTGTACATCTTGAAGGAATGGGGAAGCATGAGCAAGAAGACCACCCAAAGAGGACAACAACAACTAAGAGAAAGGAAACAAAGCCCTCTTGTAATCATTGTGAGAAAGAGGGCGGCGATGAGGAACATTGTTCGCAACTGCATATGGAATTGAGGTCAAAGAGGAACGACAAAAAAGAGAAGCAAAATACATTTACAACTTTGCAACATGACCAAGAATTTGAATCATAAGATGATGAGAATATCACAACTACATGATTTGCAGGTGTTGGACCAATTGATTTGGGATCAGACTTAGGTGATGAGATGAAGATTTCAAGTCTTGGGATTGCATAAGATGGATCTATTGACATGGGATCTGATTCAGACGACGAGGAAAAGATTTCAGTAGATGTTGTGCCAAAAATGAGTATGGCACCAAATGTTGCATGGATCCAAGAGCTCTAAGAGATCAACCAAAGAATTGAGGCAGAGAATGCTGAACTACAAAGACTCCTACAAGAAGCACAGAAGGAGAAGCAAAGGTTTTAAAACCAATTACAAGCCAAGGAGGAGGCCTTGGAAATGTTGCAACATAACAAGCCCGAGGTAAAAAGTGATTCTTCAATTTCATGTTCTTTTTATGAATATGCTTTTATTACTTTTGAGGAATATACTACATGAATTGGATCAAAATTGTTTAAGAAAATGGGGTATAAAGGAAAGGGCCTTGAGATTAATGGCCAAGGCATGGTGAACCCCATAAAAGTGGAGGAATTAACTCATTATGTAGGACTTGGATATGTCAAAAAAGAGGTTGGGGAATGCTCCAAGATAGCGAGTGACCAACCAACAATAGATGATGAGAGCACTTCATCACCTTCCACTGATAGTGAGGATTCCACGAGTATTTATCAGAGGCGAACCAGGAGTAAGCGTTTTAAGATAATCCGGAAAATTTGGAGGACAAAGAATCATTTTAGTTATTACAACAGGGTGGAAAACAGAGAGCCACATGTAAGATACTTCATGACCATAAATCAAGTATAAAGGAGCCAGCTGGGAAAGATGTTCAACAAGCGAATCTGCCAAAGGGAGATGACCCATTCACTTTGTTGAGTAAGAGATGGTTTTAATAGATATAGTAGCTTGTCATGGCCACATTTTGTAAGTGATGTGTTGCAATATGATTGTAAAAGTGATGGTGTGTTTTCCATCACTTATTAAAGCAACGATGATGTTTTTGGTCTTTTTGTTGATAACCGCGGTATTGGTTTCTATTATGATGTAAACTTGAACAAAGAGTGCGTGTTATAAAATCTTGGCAAGTATGAGGTTGTTTGAGTCATGTTTGGTCTTGTATGTAATTTGCAAAGAATGTACCATAGGTTTGCAAGGAATGATGATATTTGAAGTGTGGCTTGACAGGGCACATGCATATTGAAGAATGTGTTCATGCTTTTGGAGGACCAAAATATCCTTAGTGGGGATGAATGATCCAGGTGGCTCTAGAAATTCTCAAAAATCAAAGAGTGCTCAGGAAAGGCTCAAAACCCAAATTTTTTGTATTGCAGCGAAACCAAGACCAAGTTGTAGTGCTTGTCGATACGATTTGGTGGCACATATGACACTCAAATACAAGTCCGTATGATCAACTTATTGTAGTTTAAAGTTTGACGAGATAGGGAAAAAGATGGGCCCACAGTGTGCCACATGGAATCTCTTTCAGCAGGTGGGACCCACAACATACATGGAAGGCCATAAAGCATTGACACTTAGCACTCCATCATTGGCTCATTTCCCTGTAGAAAAGACAAAACAGAATAATATTAAATTTCAAAATAAAATTATTTAAAAATATATATAACCACATAACGAAAAGCATATATATAAAATGTGGTTATATTATCCAAAAAAAAAAACATTATAAAACAATAATTCCATTTCCAAATAACCAAATATTGACCAACAAATTATGGGTGGGGATTATTATATATATGCTAAAGTGATTGAACTATATGGTTATAACCACAACACCAAACAATGAATACTCCAACGAAAATATGGTTATAACTAACCATGGTGCCAAATTAATGTGGTGCCTATATTATGTTTCAAAAAGAGAGGTTTGTGGGTTTGACCACATAAACTCCAACCACCAAGTTCAAAACATAGCATGGGCTAGCCAATGAGCCAACGCCTTTTCCTGTAATATTCACCCAAATGCATTTGTATAAGGTGATGAAATTCGACCATGGAGGGCGTGAAATCATGGAGAGGCAAAAAAAATTGATGTATTGGAACAACACACGAGGAGAATAGAGCATGTGGAACCCAACCCAGGTGGGGCATGTTTTCTGAGGCAGGAATATTCTTTATGCAGAATCAATGAGGAATCTTGGAGATTCCTTGGAGGCTAAATTTTTAGAGTGTCAGATTCATGCCAAGTTTATACTCAAACGAACCAGAATTTCACCAGGAGTCTGATGGTGAGCTCAATTTTATTATCTAAGCAACAAAATTTCAGTGAACTTGCAGAGAGAAATCTTTATGGAATCATGAGGAATCTAAAATATTCCCTAACAACTAAATGTTGATAGTTTCAGAATCAGGATGAATTTATACTCATTTTACTCAATTTTTTGTAAGGACCACAATGGCGAAGTGAGATTTTTCATCTGAGCAGTATAATTCCAGTAAACCATCGAGAAGGAATCTTCGAGATTCCCAAGGATCCAGATTTTTGATGGTGTTCGAAAGGGGTCAATTTTACAGTCATATCTCACGATTTTTCGCCAGGAATTGAATGTTGCAGTACATTTCTTCAGCAGAGATGTGCATTTTCAAGCCATCCCCGGAAGTGGAGTTATAAGGTGTCTTTTTTACATGCATAATTTTATTTTTTTGAATATTAATGAACGAGGCCTCCCCACTTTGAGCAAGGCTCAAAGATGTAACCCACACTAGGTGAAATTTTTTATCAAGTTGTTTTGTGCCTTTGTTTTCTCATGGTTGCATTTTATTTCTACTCCTTTTATGTGATATTCTTTCATGGTTACATGCCATTTTATATGCAATTATGTATGCATCTTTGAAGTGAAAATATCCAGGCCAGTTATGAATAAGCCTACATGCATAACAATTATAACACATAATCCTCCATAGATAGCAATCATAAGAGAGATTGTGAAGTAGAAGTGGTTTAGTTCAAATTCTTGCTCCAAAATATTCACAAATCCAAAAGGTGATTTTGGAACATGATTCCTTGTGTTTATGTAATGGAATCCTCCCCCACGCTAGTATTAAAAACATCAAAAATTTTGGTGTTCTACCCCATGGGACACCATGCTACTCTTATGTGCACTGACATCCTTGTTGGGTGTGTGTTATGAGTAATCCTACATGCATAAAATTTGTGAGATGATGATGGTTTATACAATATTAGTTACACCAAAATATTTATCAATCTAAAAGTAGGATTTTAGGTGCTAAGTCCCTAGGTTTATAATCCTTCATTACTCTTATACTAGCATCACTAAGAGGTTTTGGTGTTATGTATTATGGGCCATCTTAAGTTATGATTGTTATCTATGTGATGTTTATAGGCTATCTTGTTACGATGGCACATCCTAGTGTTGGGATATCATTTCAAATTAATATATTTTTCTTCTTTAATTGACCTTTGACCCCTTCACCACATTTTGTGCATCCCTAGAGAAAATTTAGAGTGGTTGCATAAGGTGGAAATTAATGATGTTAGTGTTCAAAAAACATGGTATTTCCATGCAGATTGAACTCATTAAGAAATTAATCACACAACACAAATCAAAGATCAATACACCAATATAATATGTGGTTAAAACTCTTGAAGAGGGATATAGTCCATGGCCTCAACTAACACAATATCTTGAGGCAATATATTAATGCAAAATGAATCATGTTTGCATATGTGTTTCTCACAATCAATTATTAGTAAATGACCCTCCATGCTCTTTAAATAGAGATCATGGACTGGTCGGGTGCCAAGCCACATATCAATATATTCATTAGTATCGAGAAAATATAAATAGTCAAATCACATTATGTCTATAACATATTTGGATATTAAATTACATACCTATAAATACCTACAAATGCATACTAAAGAAACCTAGTCTACCTAAAAATGTATTAGACCAAATTGATCTTAACTAATTCCCAAGCATATATCTATCTTTGTAATTAGTAGATAGATTTTTAAATTTAACTAAAAATATCATTATGAAATATCATTACTATTCAAGCCCTTAACTCTAAGTTTACTTTCATTTTGCATACCATGTATGGACAATGGATGGAGCTGGATAACTAACCAAACCAAATGACCAATCTCCTAGGACAACAATCCACTCGTAATGGTTATTAAAATGTGAAGACCCCATTAGAATCAAACCTTTGTAATACAAGTGGAAAACACTTCGTATGAATATGTAATGGCCATATCCATGTGAAACATTGATTGTATTGATCGAATATTTATTCTCAATTCAATTATATAACCAGGGTAGTGATAACATTGTTTACTCTTTTTATTTTATTTATTTTTGTAGGAACAAAATAACGTATGTTCTCATATTAAAATATATCCAGTACATGGTAGTAAAAACATCTCAAAAAATCCTCAAAAAAATTCAGCATGTTTAATATCAACATATAGACTTCTGATTTTAGGTTTATGGGATTGTTAGATTGTAAAAATAAATATTCCGGATTCATCCCATCCATTTTGATTTAGAATAGACGTTTCAAACAACTATTCTTATATCCTGGTGCTGAACCCCAGTGGAGGGTTTGAAACGTCGATTCTAAATCAAAATGGATGGGATGAATCCAGAATATTTATTACAACATATAGACTACCATCAGGTACCTACCAAACTACCCTATACCTATGCATAGAGACATATGTTCATCCCCTAATATTCTTATATTCAATTCAAAGTGCCACGTATTATGCTCAAAACATAATAGGGAACACTAATATGTTCATTGCGCTACTTGTAAACCGATCATATGCAACAACAAACACTATATGAAGCTTCCATCCCACCAAGGGAAAAAACATCGTTAGCACACAAGGAAGGAACCCTCCTCTTGAATCACACCATTGCGAAGGATGTTGTAATGAAACAAGCCAGGTCCTATAGTAAGACCCATTTTTGAGAGCGCATCCACCATGGAGTTGTGTTCTTAGAATCCATGATCAAAGGAAATGCTGGAAAATGAGGTCTTTAAAATCTCAATTCTACGCATCCAATTCGGGGGGGGGGGGATAATAGCTTTTCCCTAGCATTGGACCATTCTATAACAATCCTCACATTACCATAAATATATATCTCCTCCATTTTTATTTTTTTTGCATTATATAGTAGGCCCCGTAAGGCGATCACTTCTACTCTTGTATTTGTACCACACCCACTAGACTAATAAAAATGAATATGGAGTTATTGAAACACCTTAATCATAACACCACAACGACAATGACCTTGTTATGTTTCACCATCAAAATAACCAACTAGAAAGGAAACATATTTAATCGAGGCCAAAGTTCTGAGAGCTTTCATACTGTGCGACTTATGGTTATGTTCACCAAGATGTTCACATACCTTGTTACAGATACATCCAATATCGAAAGGATGATCATCAAATATGATAGCGTTTCCACCGCGCCATATCTCTCATATAACGAAGAGAACGATGGTCATGTGTAGACTTTGCCAATGAATCCACCACTTAATGCACTCCTCTAAAGAATGGAGCTTTCATCCCTATGTTAAGTGATATCTCTGCAAAACCAAACCCCATATTGCATTACGTGATAATTGATAGCATTATTAAGTGTTAAGTGATAACATTGTTTACTTTGTAATTCAATCACCTAAATTATTTTGTAACAAAACTAGATGATTAACATTCCATATTGAAATGTCCACGACATCTTGGATAGACAGTGATCGAGTGCTCTGTTAAGGCCGTCCTTGATGTGAAGTTACAAATTCAATTCCCCGCGCTATTGAGTGATGTAATGGACATGTTGAAAATGTAGTCATGCCAAGCTTAAAGAAAAAAACATTCCATATTGAAATGAAAGATTATGATACTCATATAAATATACATAGAAAAGTGGAACCTACATAAATCAATTATCTAGATAAGTTATAAATATATTAATTTTTATATAGGCTACATTAGGAAGAGATAAGATTGTGTGCCCTACTCATGGAAAAATTAAATACCCTCTTTTTAGTGCTCCTTTTATCTACGTGGCTTCTTAATCAACCTACGTGGTGGTATAAAAAACGATTGTCACTACTACGTAAAGGATAAATACATTTGAGAAACTTAGTGAGGAGGAAGGGTCATTTATTCTTTCTAAACATGTCATTGGAGAGTCCATGAGAGATTAAAATTAGAAATTGTTTTTAAAGGTAAAAAAGTATGTTATTATAACGTAACAAGGTTGAAAAGCTTTATTTTTTAAATTGGTTGAGTAAACTAAGAACATGAAAATTATATTAAGGAAAATTTAGGAATTTCCCCTTTGCCTCGATGATGTGATGTTTGAGAAAGTGTGATCTATCAAAACATGATGCGATATGTCCCAACAAACTAATTTTGGGTGTGGAAATTTAAGTAATGACCAAAGTAACTTCGAGTGTGATATATTGTGTAAAACATTCTAAAAAATATTAAGTTTTTTTTCTTACGTCGATCATCTAAAAGAAATTTTGTCTTTCATGTATTATTTTTTATGAAACATTTGGCATATGCACATCACAATAAGAGGACCTTTGGTTTCATTTGTATCACACCTATTTTAGACTTGGGTGTGAGATGCCGATTCAATGAGATTTTGTTGTATGTGCATCATGAAACTTTGTGTTATATGTCTTTGTGTATTGAAAGTTTTGATGTGACATGTCATGCAAAAAAAACTCAATTTTCTATGGTTATGATGTTCGGCATGGTTTAAAATTTTGTTAGGTGACGACATATCACATTGCGTAAAAAGTTTCATTTCATGCAACATATAATACCATGAATTTTTTATTTAGGAATTTGGCTTCTGTGATCCATAAAATATGTATCAGAAATATTCGGTAAAAATCACATATAAGAAATTTGTGTCGACGCGTTTCGAACCAGCCAGTGTGGTTCATCATCAGGACAAGATGAGAAATCTGATGAAGAAACCTATTTAAATAGAAAGAGACAGCTCCATCTAACCGTTGGAAAAACGGCTAGTTTGACTTGAATAAAAGATTTTTTCAAATTTTATTAAAATTTATTTATAGTTTTCAAATATTCTATTTGAAAATAATTTAATATTAATAATCAATAAAATTTAAAAATAATTTAAAATTATTTTTATTTAATTATATATGAATATAATTTAATATTAATAATAAGTAATTCTTAAAAATAATTTAAAATCATTTTTATATTTAATTATATTTGAGTATAATTTACTAAATACAAATAAAAATATACAATATAAAGAAAAATAAAAATAAAAATAAAAATAAAAATCACAATAAAAAATGAAAATTAACAAAAATAAAATAAAATAAAATAAAATAATCCAAAATAAATACAATAAAATAGAATAAAAATGGAAAATAAAATACAATTAATAAAAATAACGATAATATTTGTTAAATAATATATATATATATATATATATATATATAATTTAAAAAAAAATAAAAAAAATAAAAAATAAAAAATTATTAAACTAAGAGTGAAGAGCAGGAATCCAACATCTACTAACACTCCACCCATCATCTCTATTAAGGTTAAATGACGTCTTTTCAATTTCCAAGGCTTCCCTCAACTTTTGGTGGTGGATATGGTCTATCCTTGCAATAACCTCAGTATCTTCAATACAAATATGATGCTTTGTTTTTTCCACATGCTCTGCTAAGGCAGAGGATCTAGATCTACCATGTCTAAGGTCAGCAACATGCTAATTAATTCTTTGATTAATGGACCAACCAGTTTCACCTATGTAAGGTGTCCCACAAGAACAAGGAATCAAATAAACACCCTTACTATCCAAAGGGCCAATCGGGTCTTTAACTGACCTAAGAGAACTTCGAATAGTGCGGAGAGGCCTGAATGTTGAAGATTTCTCATCTTGTCCTGATGATGAACCACACTGGCTGGTTCGAAACGCGTCGACACAAATTTCTTATATGTGAATTTTTTTATTTATTTAATGCAACACTGTGACATATCAAATCGCTAAAGTATTTTCTTTCATTGTAACAAATTGTGTCACGTCCTTTTTTCTCATGTGACACATCATACTTTTTCACACTTTCCTTCATTGGAACAAAGAGAAATCTATAAAAAATCTCCCTTGCAATATAAAATAAAATTAGTAATTCCTTGCACTTGTATGTGCATATTCAAAACACTTGAAATAAGGAAAAAAACACGAATTATTCGGCTCATTGACTGTATGAGATGGGTTTACAACCATTTAATTCCACTTATCATATTGATAATTTCCATCTTCGTTATATTAGATGTTATCATATAAACTTTGTGGTTGGTTAAACATGTTTGAATGTGTTGAAGATTAACTATTGTTAACTAAAAATGACTATGTTTGAGCATGATTATTGAAATTAGTCGAGTAGAGATCATAATGATTAACTTTGGTTGATTGTATGTTGACTTTTGTTAACTATGGCTAACCATTATTGATCATGGTTGACATTGTTTGACTATAAGTAAATGTGTTTAGGTATATCAAAGAGTAATTGTTGTTAACTGAAAATGAATATGGTTAAGTATTGTTAGGCTCCCTACATGGTATAGTTTGAACTTGAAAAACCCCTCTTTCCATCTTTACTCACTCCTTTTAATACTTACCTATTGTTAAATTAGTCATAAATTTGGCACATAAACCTCAAGAACAATAGTTTAGTTATTTTCCTTTCTAATATTGTTAGACACATAATGCCCAGGGATTGGGTGAGATATGTAAATAGAGTAATTTGAACAGATCTTGGAATTATAATCCCAAAGGTCACCACTCTGATCTATATAATGATGTTCATAATAATGAAAATTCAGATTGGGAGTCTAATTTGTGATCCCTTGGTCTGACATGGTGTAGTGTCCCTTCTTGCTTAGTTAGTTTTGGTGACACCTGGAGGGTGATTTTGATGGGGTGTATAAAGATTATATATGTTAAAATTGTGTATATGCTCATACACTATAGACCTAGTTTGGGTCACATGGTTGTTGCATGCTTATGATAATATCTATGGCTGAGTTTATAAGACTGATTTTGGTTAAGTGCATATTAACCATGTTTCTCTTTTGGCATCCTATTTTGACTTTGGTGCATGACATGAATGATGGTCTATGATTCTGACACAAGAATAAAAGCTATTTTGTGGAGTAGTTAACAAACCATAATCTTGTTGATGATTTATGATTTATATGATTATACATGATTGACCTTTTATTTATCAGGATTTGGCAGGGAACTTAGTTACTTCCAAGAAGGATGCTCAAATGACTATGGAGGTCATGTATACATTTGGGTAAAATGTGATTGAATTAAATTCATTATGGATTTTGTTGATGCTTTTACTCTATGAGGTTATGATGTGCAGGTATGGGGAAACAAGGCCTTGCCAACATATCATTAGATGCATATGAACTCAGAAACAGTACCCTGAGGCAAACCATGTAGCTTCAATGAAGAATATATGAGAATCTATGGGAAAGATTAGGGCGCAGAGTCCTAACTTTCGAAAGATCAAGGTGTGGAGTCTTGGATATTTGGAATAGATAAAGGCACAAAATCTTGATTCTACTAGGACTTGGAGTCCTAAAGACAGGGCAAGGGCGTGGAGTCCTAATAAGTCACGAGAGGTGCAGAAGAGGGGTGTGGAATCCCTTTTCTCTGACTGAAAAAACACCACCTAAGGTCTTACATCAACCAAGTGAATTAATATAAGTTAAGCTTTAGTTGAATTAACTCCAATTTACCCACTTTAGAGGCTCATTTAAAATAAAATTTATTTTAATACAAAAATATTAATTATATATTTTTTAAAAATCAATAATAGAAATTTTTCTAGAAATGACACATGGGGGAATGAATATTAGATAATTAAAGTAATTAAATAATAAAGAAAAAAAATTAGAGGTTTCCACCTTAGGGGAGGGTGGTGAATAATATGAATTATAATAAATTAAAAATAGGTTAATTTTTGCATGAAGGGGTGAGGTGTCACTCCACTCAATACTTATAAATATTGAAAGATTTTTCCCCATGGGGGGAGACTGGGAAAGAGTAGGGAAATGTGGCCAAAATGACTACCCAATTCCTAAATTAAAATCTCAATAATTTATCTTGGTTGGTTGAGACTAAGTGGCATGAAATGAAGATAGGATATCTTCCTTAGTTTGCCCCAAATTTCTCACTATTGTTGAAGTTGGTACTGTTTGTGAGCTCATAGAGCTCGGGGTTCCAAGGAAAAAAGTTTCCTTTGATATGGTTGGGTGGTAAATCTGATTGGTCTATTGGAGTTGGCCATCGGAGCTGGTGAAAAAAGTAGAAGGATTGAGTATTTTTCTTTAATTAACCTTTCTTGGATGAAGATGTAGCTAGCTTACCTTTAAATTAGTTCTTGTTGTTCTAAAAGATCTAATCATAGACAATGGTTTACCATTTTTTTCTTTGGTTATACATATGTTGAAATTACTGCAAGAATATGTTTTTGTTTAAGTGATGGGTGAATAACGACTCCAATTATTAATTCTTCATTTAAATGGTTTGTGAGCAGACAACATGACAATGTTAACTGCATTCTCTATATCTTCTATTCATTATAAGTGTATTATTCTTATTTTCAATTTGGGGATCTCTGTTTTATTGTACATTTATGTTTATGAAAGCATATGTTGAAGAAGAAATACTATTATGTTAAAACATTTATGTTTATGAAATCATATGTTGAAGAAGAGTTACTATTCTGATAATTTTTCTTCGAAACAAAAAAAGAAGATTACAATAATTGACCCCAGTAAAAAACAAACAAACCATGTCACATAAACTATAATTGGAAGATATGATGTTCATATTCCTATTCTCTGAAGTCCTCCTTAGCTTAGATGGTTTCATTTAAGGTTATATATTTATATTTCATCTCATAATCGTTTTCCTCAAAAGTCTTGTTTCAGAGTTAGCAATCATTGTTTTGGAGGCATATGGCATCCTGCTTTATGTTTTCCTAGAAATATAACAATGAAAGTTCTCTTGAAATATAGCATTTATTATTTTTGCAAAAAATAAAGTATTATTTGTAATATAATGCTTATTCATTTTGCAGAAGGGAAAAAATATCTCTCCTTAATTTATTGATTACTAATGTCAGTGTGCTAAATTAGAGCATTGTATCATTAAATCCAAAGGTGGATAATGCTTTTAGCTTGATGGGTGTATATATTGGTGTGTTACATTTACTTTGGTTAATGCATGAGATAAATTAGTGTGGTAATATTTTATAACTCTTACTATAAAACCTTACGAGATAAATTATTGTGGTAATCCTTTGTAACTTTTACTACATATAAATTCTTGTAAAATATGAGTTTATGATTCCCCCTTTGCAGTATGTAATGGTAATCCTCTGTAACTTTTACTATGTATACATTCTTGGAAAATATGAGTTTATGATTCATCCCTTTGCATTATGTAGTTTGAAGTTTTCATTATTTCCATCTTAGTACGTGAGCTTCCACATGGAGTAATTTTGTTTAGACGGTGTGAAAGAACACTCTGTTTTGTTTGTTTGGATTGTTGTTGAAAATAATACTTGGGCTGTTGTTGAAAAGAATACATGAGTCTTTCTGTAGGTTGGAAAGATATATTTTGATTTTGTTTCATGCAATATGCAATGGTAACAGTAAGAATTTATAGACAGTGTGGTATCCTTCATTGACAGGGATGTTATTCTAATATTAAATTGACTTTATTTTACTAAGCTTGAGATTCAATGGCATCGTTACCATATTATTAAGTAATTGAAATTGTATGTAATTTATTAAGTATTGGAAATTGTATCGTATGTTTTAAAAACTGAAATAGAATTATGTTGGGGTTTTCCTTTTCGGATATATATAAATTCCCTTGGAATATTTTGCATGTAAAGCTATTCTATTGACGAAATATTCTCAGAGTACATAAAGAGACTAATTTAGTTGTTTGGGGTAAATATGATAACCAATTTGGAAGTAAAATAAATGGATTTGAAATTAGAAAGATTATTCAAGTTATAATATCAAAGATTTAAAAGGAAATTATTCTAGTGGGGTCAACAATGTATGAGCCAAAAGAAAAGGAAGATTCATTTCCCAACACTAGTAAGAATCTATAAAGTGAGTAAATAAGTTATAGAGAAGAGGAAATGGAAATGAATCCTCATGTTGTGATCATTTAATGATTTCATAGTGGTATCAAATATTTATAAAATGACATAATTTTATGTTTAAAATATAAGGTCAAATATTTCTAAAATGGCAATATTATGTTTAAAATATAGAGTATTGTTGCAAAGAAATATTCTTCAAATGAATGGATCAAATGTTAACATCTTTATGTTACAAGGAATGCATGTTTTAGGATATGATGAGTCCTTCTTCATTTTTGGAAGACTTAAAGTTTTCTTGTACTATGAAAGGCCAAAAGCATGATACAAAGTCTATGTAAAGTACTGTTAACATATAGAAATAATATGGATCTATTTTCAATGTTTTTATGAAACATGGATGAGATTTATGTTTAAAAAGAACACACCTATTTTGTGTAACTTGAGTTACAGACTTAGTAGGTAGTAGAGAGGGACCCTACATATGGTATCAAAGCGAGCTACAACACTAGGGCCTAATGGGCATACATGCTTGATGAATGATGATTTTGGATCCATGTCTAATTGTTATGTGTGTTTTATTATTGTTCTTGGAATAAGTGTAATTTGGATCACTATTCTTTTTTTAAGGCTTGAGGCTAAAATCTCATTTTGTTGTTTAGTTTAAAAAAAATTAATTGTTTATTTTTTGTTTCCAGACTCTTTCTGATTTGAGGCTAGATTTTGAGAAAAACATAGAAAATTGAAAGGGAACTTCGAAATAATTTTCTTGTTTATTTTTGGTTAATATTTTTGAAATGTATAGGTAAATTCTAAACTAATAATCCCCTCTGATTTAATAATTAAAAAAAATAAATTGTTAGGGCACTCTAGCACATAGTTTATCCAGCTTAAAAGCTATAATTTTAAAAATATTTCAACACTTTAGCACAAAGCTTGTACTTCATCTTGTTGTACTTTAGCATTGAGCTAGTACCTCATCTTGTTGTACTTTTCATGGTTGAAATTTCAATTTGCATGGATATTTAACTTGGAATTCATCTTCATGTTTTATGGTTTAAGGATATACATTTGAAATAAAAATAATTTCGTAAAATTATGGGGAGACTAAATTTGGAGTCTCTTTCCATTTCTTATTATTCCATTTAAAGGTTGTAATTTTGAGATTACTTCAAAAGAATTAATGTGGATAATCATTAATTTTTTAGAATAATTTCAACTTCACACTTGAGTTTAAGCTTGGAATCATCATACTAATAACCTTTAAGTTAAATTTGAACTAATTATGGCTAATTTCTCTTAGTATGCTCTTGATAGTTTAAAAGAAAGAAATGAAAACCATAGAATTCACTTCCTATTTTTTTTTATACTAGTTTATAAGTTGTAAAGATATGAGTTGCAAAAGCATTGAAATATCGTACTATGAGATCAATTGCATAAGAATTAAAATATTTTTCTATCTTAGACCTATCTGTGTGTAGTCTCCATTAAAAAAAACAAAAAAAAAACCATCTTTTCTAGATGAAATCACACATGCCAAGAAAAACCATGGTTGAGTATGGAATGAAGACTTAGTGTGTATGGATTGGTATTGTGTAAGAAGTATGAGGCTGAAATGTCATTAGTGTAATGATTGAGTTCATCATACTAATATTGATTCTGAAATTATCCACCCTAATTAGAATTCAATATAAGTTATCCCCAACAAGTCATTTTTAACTATGAATGTAGGTGCACAACTAATGCACATACATTATAATGTTAAAATATGTTTTTATGAAGACCTTATTAATAGTTGAGAATGATATTTTATCTAATTTACACCCTCTTAATGGTTAAGAATGGAATTTATTTATTTATTTAATTTTTTAAAATTTGTGATCTTGTTAAGTGTTGATTATGGGTTGGATTTCTTCATGAGATAACTTGAAATTATTCTAGGACTAGGTTGAAATATGCATTTCCTAATAAAGAAGGGGTTCAAAAGACTTGTAGATGTGAATGGTTGTGGAAACCATTTTTGTGAAAGTTGAAGGATGTACTTTCTATGTTATGTATAACCTATAATCTATATGTAGAAATTTATAAAATACAATTATGTATTTCCGGACTCTCCTGATCTAACAATTATATCCATTGTTAAATACATAATCCTTCTACTATATTCTTTATGGAAATTTAATTGCTAATTGCAAACATATGAAGAAAAATCAATTGCACATAACACAGATGTTTTTATCGAGAAATCATAAAGCTAAAAACCCCACTATCATATATTATGTATATCATGGATCATGAAATAATCTCATACAAAGCTCTACTCCAAGAGCTCTCAGTACAATATACAATCGTCTCACATTGTTATACAAAAATTCGCTCACACATGCACCAATTTACTGCCTCCTGATAGCTTGCCTCCATTGCACAATCCCTGCTGATGAAGATCCCTGAATGAATTCGATCTTGCCTTGCCTTGACTGTACAATCCTCATTTGCATCTCCAATGTGTGCTTGGTTTCACTTTTGCACCCACTGTAGTCACAACTGACAGTCAAACAATCCCTTTCACCTATCTCTCAACTGGGTCTCCACTAGATCTGACATGAATGTAGTTAATAGTAGTATTTCTTCAGTTGCATGTGAGACCAATGCTTGTGAATTAAATAAACAATTAATTCGCTGATCTCTCACAAGTGTATCTTTAGTTACAACTAGTTACAACTAGTACAACTGAGTTTAACTCACTTAATTGAGTTAAACTAAATAACAACTCACGTAACTACACATCCAACTCTGTTGCAACTTTGTATCACTCAGTTACAATGAAGTCCACTCTGCATGTCCCACCAATCAACCTTAGAACTCGTAATTCCTTCAGTCAACTGGTTTGCCACATCAGTTAACTGAAATCAAGTGCTTCAAGAGAATAGGTTATTATTTATTGTCTAATTATTATTAAGGGCTAATAATAATTGACATCCGATCTATTTTTAGACATGCGATCTATAAATAGACTTCGCCCATGCATCTAAAAATAGAATATCATCTATAAATAGAATTTTTTCAACCTTCCATCTATAAATAGAATCCCGCTATAAATAGAATATGCTCACCATTCTAAAAATATACATAAACCTAAAAATAGCCTACGGGCCCCACCTAATGTAGGTGCTTAATTTTCACTAGGATCATCATCTTGTTGAATCTCAACACTCCCTCTCAAGAAGAAAGGGATTATCCTTCACCTTGATCCTGTCTCTATGGTATTCGAATTTTCTCCTGGTGAGTGCCTTCGTCAGAATATTTGCATCTTGATCTTCCGTAGGAATGTACTGTAGCAACATGATCTTTCGCTGCACACAATCTCTGATATGATTATACCAGATATCTATATGCTTTGATCTATCATAAAACACAAGATTAATCGAGAGTTTAATGTGACTCTGGTTATCACAATGAATCACTGTAGGATCTAAATGAGAACCGTACAAACCGACCAAGATCTTCCTCATCCAGATATCCTCACATGCAACTTGAATTGCTGCCATGTATTCTGCTTCCACTGAACTGAGTTCCACGGATCTCTATTTCCTATTGTACCAAGAAACAACTGTAGATCCGATACTGAAAACCCCTCCTGATGTTCTCTTTTTGTCTGTTGAGCTGCCTACCCAATCTGCGTCTGTGAAGCCATGCAACTTCACCTCATCCATCTGTCTATACCATAAGCCATACTCAGATGTGCCCCTGAGATATCTCAGGACATGCTTGCCTACCTTCCAAAATAGCTTGGTAGGCTTAACCATTGTTTGACTAAGCTGGTTCACCACATAGCATATGTCCGGTCTTGTATTGACTAAATACATGAGTGAACCCACCAACTATTGATAGACAGTAACATCCACCAGCTCTCTAGATGTAGCATCCTCTTTCCTCCAGTTTCCTGGAAGAGGAGTATCCATGGGTTTGCAGCTCTCCATGTGAAACTTACTGAGTATCTCCCTTGCATACTTTCCTTGAGACACAAACAGTTCACCTTCTCGCTGCCATATTTCCAATCCAAGGAAATAGTGAAGGAGGCCCATATCCTTCATCTTGAACTCCTTTGCAAGATCCTCCTTGCATGGGTGTATTAGCTGCTCATCACCAGTTAGTATTAAATCATCAACATAAAGAAAAATGATTAAATGCTTACCCTCCACCACAATATGGTATAGGTTTTCATCTGCCTCACTCTTGGTGAAGCCAAGTCCAGTGAAATAGCTGTCGATCTAAGTGTACCAAGCACGGGGTGCTTGCTTCTGCCCATACAATGCTCTTTTGAGTCTGCACACATGCGACTTGCTGCTGAAGATCTCCAATCCTTCAGGCTACTCAATGTACACTTCTTCCTCAATGATCCCATTAAGGAACAAAGTCTTCACATCCATCTGATGAATGTGCCAACCCATCTGCACTAAGAGAGCAAGGATGGTCCTTATGGAAGAATATCGTGTGACAGGTGCAAAGGTTTATTCATAATCAATCCCCTTGATCTGTGAGAAGCCCCGGGCCACAAATATTGCCTTATACTTCTCAACACTCCCATAAAAAACTTACTTTACCTTGTAGATCCATCTTGAACCTATCACCGATTTATCAACTAGCCTTGAAACAATTTCCCAAGCACTGTTTCTGATAATGGAGTCATAATCCTCCACCATTGCATCTACCCATGTGGGCTCCTGCACTACTTCATGAAAGGAATATGGATCAGTCACAATACATTTTCTCATGAGAGCCATGTATCGAGTGAATCGGTCAGGAGACTGGCTCTGTCTGCGCTGTGAAGTAGGGTCTCCTACATTCTGTGCTGCATCAAGCTTCAGCCTCTCAGCTTCTGCGGTACGCCTTCTGCCAGTTATGACGTTTGGCTTTGCGTGAGTGGAATCCATTCCATGAACCTCCTCCTGTGGCTGATCCACATCTGGAGACTCATCTTTGGAAACAAGCAGTTACTCCTCTGCATGCAAGTCTAGCTCCCTCTCAAGCGACAAATTCATGGCTTTATCTTCATTGAATTTTATATCTCGTCGCATTACAGTCATTTGACTATTTGGAAAATACAAACGATAATTATGGGGTGTTTCTGTGTACCCCAAAAATATCCCAACTTCAGCGGTCGGCTCTTGCTTCTTCTTGGCGTTCTTGGTCACATGCACATAAACAGATGAGCCAAAAATCTTAAAGTGAGAAACATCTGGTTTCTTAATAGTAAAAGCTTCTTCAGGTGTACTCATGCCAATTACTCTATGAGGACAATGGTTTTTCACATAAACTACAGTGTTGCATTCTTCTTCCCACAAGTGCATTGGTAGGCCTTGATCATGCAGCATAGCTCGTGCAACACCCATGATCGTTCTGTTCTTCCTCTCTGCGACCCCATTTTGCTGTGGGTTATGAGGCGTTATGAGTTCTCTTCGAATTCCTTCTTTGCTACAGAAGTATTTGAATTCGTTCGAGATATATTCACCACCATTATCGCTCCGCAGAGCCTTCACTTGCTTCCCTGACTCTTTCTCCACCAATGCTTTAAACTCACAGAACTTTGAGAATGTTTGATCTTTCTTCTGCATGAATAAGATCCAACATCTACGAGAATAATCATCAACAAAAATAACATAATACCTGTGTTTTGCTTCTGAAGCAATCAAGAATGGTCCACACATGTCTGTGTGAACTCTCTCCAGGGATCACCGAAGCACGGTTCTCCTTTTCATGAAAGGTGGTCTTCACAAACTTATCCATAGTACATCCCTTGCACTGATCTATCTGCGCAAGTGTACCTTTGGGAAGTCTAGTAGAAGTTTGCTGCAAAATCTTCAGGGCGATGGTGAAGATGGCCCAATCGCCTATGCCATAATTCGCCCTCATCCCAGCTCACCACTTCTTCTTCTTTTCCCACCATTGCAGTGCAACCATCTACCTCCAGTTTGTAGAGATTCTTAACTCGAATCCCTATCGGTTAGGTGCCTATATTACTAGTTTAGTACCTTATTGTTATTAGTGTAGCCCCTTTATTATTGTTGTTGTACCCCTGTAACCCCAATATTGTTATTATTATGCCCTTACATTATTATTGTTAGGTCGACTAGGATTATATTGTGGCCCCATGGAATCCTATATATAGAAGGAGGTTTTAGTCATTTGTAGCATCCAAGAATTTTTCATTTATGTAATGCATTGGAGGTTTCCCCCTCGAAGTGGCTGATTTCTAAGGCGTTGATCTTTCTTTTCTTCTATTTTTGGAGCTGGTTTCATAACATTCGGTATCAGAGCTTTGGATTCTAGGGTTTCACTGCTCCAATCAGGTCAGACCTGTGGCATTCGAAAGAGGATTCAGAGGGATACCCCAGGGCTTAATTTCAGATATTGAAGATCCGAAATCACAGAGATAATTCAGTTTGAATATCGAGCTCTTGAAAAGCAAGAAAAAGGTGTGTATTTTTTTTTTTTTTTTTTGTCCGAATTTCATAAGTCTTGTGTAAAAAATCAGTTTGAAGTGATTCCAAGGGACTATTGAGCATATATTTTAGTATTGGGTTCTAAAATGGTTCCTAAAAATAATTCAACACCCATTAAGCCCTCAGAATACTCTACTATGACTCATGAAGATGAAGAATTGCAACATGATCTATCAAAATTACAAGAGCAAGTGCACCAAATTTCGCTTTCGCAAAGAGAAACAAAAAATGAAATGGAAGTTTTGAAGAAAGGCGTGGAAGCGAAGATGGATGGTTTGAAGAATAATATGGATGGTTTGAAGAATAATATTGATGGTTTGAAGAAAGGAATGGAATTTAAGATGGATGGCGTGGAAGCTAAGATGGAGGACATGGAAGAAAAAATGAAAGACAACATGGAAAACATGAAGAATGATCTAAAAGCAGACATGGAAGGTTTGAAAAAGTTGATACAAGAAATGATTCCTAATGGTGAAAAGATAGTAGAAGAAACTCATGATGAGAACAAAATAGATATTAATCGTGATTTCATAAGCTCTAATGTTGGATGGAAGAACCACCATATTCCAAAGATGGATATGAGGAAGTTTGATGGGAAGGATCCTGTAACATGGATAATACAAATCAAGCAATATTTTGATCTCAATAATGTGCAAAAAACACAAAAAGTACGCATTGCAACTTTACATTTAGAACATAATACATTTGTATGGTATCGATGGCTTTTCTCCCGTAAAAAAATTGTCACTTGGTCAATTTTTATGGAGGAAATGATAGCACATTATGAGGATACAAAGAGAAACACCTTCTTTAGCCAATTTATAAATCTCAAACAAAAGGGTTCAGTGGTGGAGCACATTGAGGACTTCCAAAAATTGAATATAAGGATAAATGATATTCCAGAGGAACACATGATTGATGTATTCATAGGGACTTTAAAGGATAACATCCAACATGAAGTTCGCGTTTGGGAACCTGATTCATTGGAGAAGGCATTTAGGTTGGAAAGAAAAATTGAATGTAAAGTTATGGCGACAAGGTAGCCTACCACTCACATCTATAAAGATGGAATTGTTCCTACTCCCAGAATTCCACAACCTACAAAGTTGACACCACAACAATTGGAAGAAAAAAGAGAAAAAGGGATTTGCTACAGTTGTGATAGTAAATACACTAAAGGTCATAAGTGTGCTTAGAAGAAATTATTTTACATAGATTGTGAAGAGGAATAAGAAAATGAACAAGAATCTTCAAAAGAAGAGGATATACACCAGGAACTAACCCTAGAAGAGGAAGAAATGAGTCTGACCATATCGTGTAATGCATTGGCAGGAATTACCACTCCTCAAACTCTCAAGATAGAAGGAAATATCAAGAAGAAAAAGGTAATAGTGTTGATTGATTCGGGTAGTACCCATAATTTTATTCATTGTAAGGTAGCGAAGGAATTGAATTGTTTCTTATACCCAGCGCCAAAATGTCAAGTGATGGTTGCAAATGGAGGAACTATACATTGCCCTCGAAAATGCCATAATATCAAGCTAACCATGGGGGAATATGTATTGAATAGTCCAATGCTTTCCATTCCAATGGGAGGCGCTGATGTTGTACTTGGAGTACAATGGTTACAATCTTTGGGGACGATAGCTTTTAATTTTCAAGAACTTTTCTTGATTTTGTTTTGTTTTTTTTTTTTTTTTTTAAATTTTTTTTTTAATTTTTGTTTTTATTTTTTATTTTTTTTTTTCAGAAGGAAAGGAAGTCAAATTACGGGGTATCACAGGGAATCTGGGAAAGATAATAAACTATAATGTCATTACAAAGGTTCTGAAGAAAGAACAACGAGGCGTAATTACACAATTATTCTCACTAGAAGTTCCAACATCAAAATCATCTATTTCTGCAGATCTCCAAAATGTCTTGGAAAATCATTCCAAGGTGTTTGAAACTCCCAAAGCACTCCCACCTATTCGTGATCATGATCATGCTATTCATTTGATTCCAGGAAGTGTTCCTCCAAACATCAGGCCTTATAGATATCCTTATGTCCAAAAGAGCGAAATTGAACGTATGATTGCAGAAATGTTAGAAGCTGGTATAATTCAACCTAGTCAAAGTTCTTTCTCTGCTCCTGTAGTATTGGTACACAAGAAGGATGGATCATGGCACATGTGTCCTGATTATAGGGAGCTCAATAAGCTCACCATTAAAGATAAATTTCCCATTCCTGTGATTGATGAATTATTGGATGAATTACATGGAGCAATTTATTTTACCAAGTTGGATCTTCGTTCAGGATATCATCAAATTAGAATGAAGACTTAAGATATTCCAAAAACAGCATTTCGAACTCATGAGGGTCATTATGAATTTTTGGTCATGCCTTTTGGCCTTACCAATGCACCTTCTACATTTCAAGGGTTGATGAATTCCATTTTCAAACCTTTCCTTAGAAAATTTGTGCTAGTATTTTTTGATGATATACTAATCTACAACAAGTCTTGGAAGGATCATGTTCAACATGTTGATAGGGTGCTCAAACTATTGTAGGAGAAACAATTATATGCAAAAGCATCCAAATGTTTCTTTGGAGTACAAGAGGTGGAATATCTGGGTCATAATGTATCTCACGAGGGTGTTAAGGTAGAACCTAACAAAATTAAATCAATTAAGGAATGGAAAGTCCCCACAACCATAAAGCAGTTGCGAGGATTTCTCGGGTTAACAGGGTATTATCGCAAGTTTGTTAAGAATTATGGGAGAATAGCAACATCTCTAACAACATTATTGAAGAAAGATGCATTTTCATGGACTCCTGAAGCAACTAAGGCCTTTGAACATCTTAAAGAGGCAATGTGCCTAGCATCGGTCTTAGCTACGCTAGACTTCACAAAAACCTTTATTGTGGAATGTGATTCCTCAGGAAATGGAATTGGTGCTGTTTTAATGCAGGAAGGAAGACCCATTGCTTTGAAAGTCGTCCAATCAAAGGAAAGTATTTACAGAAACCTATTTATGAGAAGGAAATGTTAGCAATACTGCATGCACTAAAGAAATGGAGAACTTACCTAATGGGAAGACACTCCAAGGTAAAAACTGATCATGATAGTCTTAAACACTTTTTGGAACAAAGACTATCTTCAGAAGAGTAGAAAAAATGGGTCACAAAGATGTTGGGTTATGACTTTGAAATAAGCTACAAAAAAGGAAAGCTTAATGTTGTTGCAGATGCACTCTCAAGAAAGAATGAAGAGGTGGAAGCATTGCTTTGTGCCATTTCTATTATCCAACCAGATTGGATAACTGAAGAAAGAGATGAATGGAAGAAGGACAAAGATGTATGGACACTCATTCAAAAGTTACAACAAGATCCTAGTACATCTGATACATTTAGTTGGAAAAATGATTCCTTATGGTACAAAGATCGCTTATATCTTTGTAATAATTCCCAACTAAAACAAAAGATTCTTCTGGAATTGTACACTTCTCCTTTAGGAGGACACTCAGGATTTTTAAAAACTTACCACAGGGTGAAGAAAGAATTTTTTTGGGATGGCCTTAAATCTGATATTCAAAAGTTTGTGGCAGAATGTTTGGTTTTCCAGCAGAATAAAGTGGAGACAATTAAGACCCCGGGACTTCTACAACCTTTATCCATTCCAAGTCAACGTTGGGAGGAGATTTCAATGGATTTTATCACAGGTTTACCTAAGTCCGAAGGAAAGAATGTCATCATGGTGGTAGTTGATAGACTTACCAAGTATGCACACTTTGTGCATTATCTCATCCATTTAAAGCAAGTACAGTTGCTACTACATTTATGGACAGAATTCAAAAGCTACATGGAAGCCCAAGGGTTATTGTGAGCGACAGAGATCCCATTTTTTACTGGAAATTTTTGGACGGAGTTATTTTCTTGTTTGGGTACTCAATTAGCTCATAGCTCATCTTATCATCCTCAATCTGATGGTCAAACTGAGATAGTAAATAAATGTTTGGAAGGATATCTTCCTTGTTTTGTATCTGATAAACAAACACAATGGGTCAAGTGGTTACCTCTCGTTGAATGGTGGTATAACACTTCCTTCCATACTGCAGCAAAAATGACCCCATTTATGGCACTTTACGGATATCATCCACCATCCATCACATCATCTTTAAGAGAAAATTCGAAGGTTCAAGCAGTGGAAGATCACATCGAGCATCAGCAAGAAGTTCTCCAACTCTTAAAGGATAACCTGAATTTGGCACAAAATCGAATGAAGCAACAGGCAGATCAACATCGCAGTGAGAGAAGTTTTGATGTAGGAGATTGGGTATTTTTACGGCTACAACCATATAAACAAATGTCCCTCAAGCAAGCTAAGAAGGATAATAAATTATCGCCAAAGTACTATGGTCCTTACAAGGTGTTGCAAAAGATTGGTACTATGGCTTACAAATTGGAGCTTCCTGCTTCTTCACGAGTGCATCCAGTTTTCCATGTTTCATGCTTAAAGAAGGTTATAGGTGAAAATCTTCCAGTTCAAACAATATTGCCAGAACTTGATGAGGAAGGAAAATCATATTGGAACCTGAAGCGGTCATGGAAACAAGAACTCGACAGCTACGGAATCGATCAATTTCAGAGTATCTCATCAAGTGGAAGAACTTACCCACTGAAGATTCTACATGGGAAGATGAGAATTTTATACAGAAGCACCCGAAGCTACTCAAGCGTTGAGGACAACACTTTTTTGAAGGAGAGGGGCATGTTAGGTCCCTATATCACTAGTATAGTCCCTTATTATTGTTAGTGTAGCCCCCTTATTGTTATTGTTGTACCCTTGTAACCCCAATATTGTTATTATTGTGCCCTTACATTATTATTGTTAGGTTGGCTAGGATTATATTGTGGCCCCATGGACTCCTATATATAGAAGGAGGTTTTGGTCATTTGTAGCATGCAATAATTTTTCATTTATGTAACATATTGGAGGTTTCCCCCTCAAAGTGGCTGATTTCTAAGGCGTTGATCTCTCTTTTCTTCTATTTTTGGAGCTGGTTTCATAACACTATCCTCTTGGTTTGATCCATTGTTTATGTCGTAGGAAAGCTTTTCCATCACTGAAAACGATGCCATAATCTCTGTCCTCCAACATCGCGACTGAGACCAAGTTCTTCTTTAGACCTGGAACATGCATAACATCTTTCAATAGAAATGGTTTACTTGACTCCCTCTCAAAGGTAATGGTACCAATGCCGGTTGCAGTGTATCATCCATCATCACCCATCTCTATATGCATTTGGAGATCTTTCTCCTCCAAGTCACTGAAAAGCTCCTTATCTCCCATCACATGGAAGGAAGCACCACTATCTAGATACCACACTGATCCCATTGCGCTCGAAACCAAGCATGCGATCAAAGAGAAATCAAGTTCAAATTGCGAGGCAAGGGCCTCACCAGCTGCAGCTCCAACAACCTTCTTGTTATTCTTTTTCTATGGGCAGTTAGTGGCGAGATGCCCATGTTCGTGACAGTGAAAACACTTCACCTTGGACAAATACAACTTCTTGCCTTTAGCGTCAGATTTTGAGTGGAATTTCTTCCCCTTCCCTTTCCTTACCTTGGCAGCCAAAGCAAAATCCTCTTCATCATCATGCTTTGATGAAGAGCCATCCCTGGTGTTCCGCCTGAACTCCTCCTGCACTAGATTTGACCACAGTTGTTCCCAATCCGATAGTTTTTCCCACCCGTTGACAAAGTCTTGATAACTGTGCCAACTCTTAGGAAGTCCCAAGAGAGCCAAGCTTACCAAATCATCATCAGCAACCGTGATTCCCACACTCCCCGGTTCATCCCGAAATTGGACAAACTTTGTGGGATACTTTGGAATATTGTCGTCCTTTTCCATTTTGATTTTCTTGAGTTTATCTTTCATCGCCAATTTCCTATGGTCGCTGCTGCTTTGGAAAATATCTGTCAAAGCCTTCCACATTGAAAATGAAGTGGCTTTCCCATGAAGTCTTGAGACAATATGGTCTCTCACACCTTCCAACTGAATCCTTCTCGTCTTCGCTACTTTCTTTTGCCATGCATCAAGTAATGCAACATCTGTCGAAGTGGGCTTAGGAACATCATTTTCGATGATTTCTTCAAGCCATTATCTTTAAGCACCACCTCCATCCTATCCTTCCATGCAATGTAGTTCGAGCTGCCCTCGAGTGCGTACTCTAACCGCAAACCATTGAAAGCCATTTCAATGTTTACTCAATTGTCGCACCAAGAAATTCTTGCAACAAATTCAAATTGTTTCCACCAACAAAACTCAGCTACTGCTTCAATATTGCAATCTTCAATACTCCGATACCATGTAGAAATTTATAAATAAAATTATGTATTGCCGGACTCTCCTAATCTAACAATTATATCCACTGTTAAATACATAATCCTTCTACTTAATTCTTTGCAGAAATTTAATCGCCAATTGCAAACACATGAAGAAAAATCAATTGCACATAACACAGATGTTTTTACCGGGAAACATAAAGCTAAAAACCACACTATAATATATTATGTATATCATGGATCATGAAACCATCTCATACAAAGCTCTACTCTAAGAGCTCTCAGTACAATATACAATAGTCTCACACTATCATACGAAAATTGGCTCACACATGCACCAATTTACTGCCTCCTCACAGCCTGCCTCCACTGCGCAATCCCTGTTGATGAATATCCCTGAATGAATTCGATCTTGCCTTTCCTTGAATGCAAAATCCTCATTGGCATCTCCAATGTGTGTTTGGTTGCACTTGTGCACCCACTATAGTCACAACTAATATTCAAACAGTCCCTTTCACATATCTCTCAACTGGGTCTCCACTGGATCTGACATGCATGTAGTTAACAATAGTATTTATTCAGTTGCATGTGAGACCATTGCTTGTGAATTAATTAATTAATTAATTCACTGATCTCTCACTAGTGTATCTTCAAAACAACTAGTTACAACTAGCACAATTGAGTTTAACTCACTTAACTGAGTTAAACTAAATAACAACTCACATAACTACACATCCAACTCTCTTACAACTTTGTATCACTCAGTTACATTGAAGTCCACTCTGCATGTCCCACCAACCAACCTCAGAACTCGTAATTCCTTCAGTCAACTGGTTTTCCACATTAGTTAATTGAAATCATGTGCTTCAAGAGAATATGTTATTATTTATTGTCTAATTATTATTAAGGGCTAATAATAATTGACATTCGATCTATTTTTAGACATGCGATCTATAAATAGACTTCGCCCATGCATCTAAAAATAGAATCTCATCTATAAATAGAATTTTCTCAACCATCTATAAATAGACTTTTGCTATAAATAGAATATGCTCACCATTCTAAAAATAGACATACACCTAAAAATAACCTGCGGGCCCCACCTAGTGTAGGTGCTTAATTTTCACTAGGAACATCATCTTGTTGGATCTCAATACTAACTTATATTTGTAAGGTAAGTAATTATTTGAGTATATAATGAAGAGTTGATTTTTATGAAATCTCATGGACATGATTAAGAAATGTTAATTATGCATACTTTTATTTAGTGGAATAAATGTTCATAACAAAATTTGTTTGAGATTTAAATGCATTATTTTTCGTTGATTACAAATGAAGAAAAGAATTTTGGTACAGTGTACACCATTAGGTGGTTTAGAATGTTTGTAATAGCTTATCTTGATATACGTAGTAAAATGTGGACTAGGTATTTATATTAGAGTATTGTAATTATTTTTGTATGTGCTTGATTGAGGTAGAATTAAATTTATTTTTAAATGCTTGAAAATTTAGAAAGATATTATTGTGATAAGTTGATGAGATATATTTTTTATTTGCTTAAGAAAAAGTAAGTCTAGCATATTTAAAGAAGATTTCATATTGTTGTGCTTAGGAAATCCATAATAGTCTCCTTAATGAATTTAAGGATTGAATATTGATTGAATTGTATTTATCTAAATTAATTAGAGAAATTATAAGGATTGAACTCGTGAACTTCTCAAAGCTATTTTTAGTTAGTTAAGAGAATAGCATGTTTAGAGATAAACCTTTTATGTGGTTGAAAATTTGTTTTATTTAAGCTTAAAGGATAAGGTATGAGGCTAATGAAAAGTTGATTTCAATTCTTATTTTACAAGAATATGTGCTCGTGATATTTTGAGGGAAATTTTGAAGAAAAGTGAGATCACATTTTTGATGAATTGGAATTGTTGCATGATTTACAAACCTAATATGATTGTATTGTATGTGGAATGGAAGAAATTGTTGGATTTAGGAATTTGTGTTGGGATGTATAGTTGTATGAGTAGTTATTATCCCAATAAAAGGTTGTAATATTTTGAGAAGGTGGTAATTCTACCCTATAAAAGAGAGAGAGAGAGAGAGAGAGAGAGAGAGAGAGAGAGAGAGAGAGAGAGAGAGAGAGGAAATGAAGCTTAGCTTTATGCTAGAAATGCCATTGTGATAGTGTAAATCTTGCTTAAAATCAACATGATTATTCATAGTTTGAGAAATGTATGGTTTTCATAGCTTTATTTAAGGTTTTATTATATGTATTAATGTTAACAAATAAGGCCTAAAACTAAATTAATTACCTAGCTATTGAATAGAAATCATGAATAATTGAGAAATGGGCGTTGATATAATGTTATAGGTAACCTAATTTATGATTATATTCTATTGGAAGATTGAAAATTGATATGTTAGAATGAAATTAGTATAACCCAAGATTGAATTGGTTCTCAAGTAATGAATTTGAATAACATCAATGGTTGTGGAATTCAAGGAAAAGTAAGTGGCACAAAGTAGGTGTCGCCACTTTACCCTGAGAAGTTAAAATAATCGTGCTTTGATCTTCAAATTGTTTTTACTCTTAGGATTAAACTTCTGGTAAAAATAGTAATTGGTTCCTAAGATTTGTGATTACATCTACGTCTTGTGCAATTAAAAGGGTAAATTTAGGGTGAGAAAACATAAGTGATTACTTATAAATAAAACATCATGTTTGGTAACTAGGTTGACATGCAATTGTATATGTATGATTTTATACCTCTTGTCATGCAAGTTTGATTAAATGATATGATGGACCATCAATGTTGTTATGCAACTAATGTGGGAGCTATTTATATTTTGGAAATTTCAATATACTATAGAACCATAAAGATGACCCATGAAGGATTAACGAGGACTATGAGAAGAAAAACATATGGAATTTCAAGTAGATGATATATCAATTACATAAAATTATATCTTGTTATGGTATTATAAATTGTATGGTTGGTTTTAATATAGAAATATTTGGCATTTTATATATTGAAACATATATAATATAGTATGGATATAATTCCTACTTGATTAAGAATCATATGTTTTGGTTTTCATGGAGATGCTTTCACTTTCACAAAGCATTGAGTTATAAATTGGAACGAAGAAAAAGATATCAAATACTTATACACAAGGATAACACCTTTATGATAAGAGACTTAAAATGAACCAAGTATCTTATGACTGTAGGAAAACTTCGGGCCAAGTTTAGCTGAAGAGGGGGAGTATGTAGTGTCCCTTCTTGGTTAGTTAGTTTTGGTGACACCTATAGGGTGATTTTGATGGAGTGTATAAAGATTATATATGTCACACTTGTGTATCTACTTGGACACTATAGACCTAGTTTGGGTCACATGGTAGTTACATGCTTATGATAATATCTATGGTTGAGTGTATAAGATTTATTTTGGTTAAGTGAATATTAACCATGTTTCTCTTCTGGCATCCCATTTTGACTTTGCCGCATGACATGAATGATGGTTTATGATTGTGACACAAGAATAAAAACTACTTTGTGGAGTAGTTAACAGAACATAATCTCGTTGATGATTTATGGTGTATATGATTATACATGCTTGACCTTGTATTTATCAGGATTTGGTAGGGAACTTAGTTACTTCCAAAAATGATGCTTAGATGACTATGGAGGTCATGTATACATTTTGGGTAAAATGTGATTGAATTAAATTCATTATGAATTTTGTTGATGATTTTATTCTATGAGGCTATGATGTGCATGTATGGGAAACAAGGCCTTACCAACAAATCATCAGATGCATATGAGCTCACAACCAGTACCTTTAGGAAAACCAACCATGTAGCTTCAATGAAGAATAGATGAGAATATATGGGAAATATTAGGGTGTGGAGTCCTAACTTTTGAAATATCAAGGCCTAGAGTCTTGAATATTTGGAAGAGATCAAGGCTCAGAGTCTTGATTCTACTAGGACGTGGAGTCCTAAACACAGTGCAAGGGCGTGGAGTCCTAATAAGTCACGAGAAGTGCACAATAGGGGTGTGGAATTCCTATTCTGACTGAAAAACACCACTTAAGGTCTTACATCAACTAGGTGAATTAATCTAAGTTAAAATTTTAGTTGAAAAAACTCCAATTTACCCACTTTAGAGGGTTATTTAAAATAAAATTTATTTTACTACAAAAATATTAATTATATATTTTTGAAAATCAATAATAGAAAGTTTTCTAGAAAGGACACATGGGGAAAGAATATTAGATAGTTAAAGTAATTAAATAATTAAGAAAAAAAATGAGAGGTTGCCACTTCACGGGAGGGCGGTGAGGGTGGTGAATAATATGAATTATAATAAATTAAAAATAGGTTAATTTTTTCATGAAGGGGTGAGGTGTGCACTCAATACTTATAAATATTGAAATATTTTGCCCCCCTGGGGGAAGCCTGCCAAAGAGTAGGGAAATTCTGCCAAAATGACTACCCAATTCCTAAATTAAAATCCCAATGATTTATCCTGGTTGATTGAGACTAAGTGGTGTGAAAGGAAGATATGATATCTTCCTTAGTTTGCCCCATATTTATCATTATTTTTGAAGTTAGTACTATTTGTGAGCTCATAGAGTTTTGGGGTTCCAAGGAAAAAGGTTTCCTTTGGATATGGTTGGGTGGTAAATCTGATTGGTCTGTTGGAGTTGGCCAGGGGAGCTGGTGAACAAAGTAGAAGGACTAAGTATCCCGTAAAAAAAAATCGAGTTTGTTATATTTTTCTTTAATTAACCTTTCTTGGATGAAGATGTAGCTAGCTTACCTTTAAAATAGTTCTTGTTTTTCTAAAAGATCTAATCATATACAATGATTTACCATTTATTTCTTTGGTTATACATATGTTGAAATTACATAACTGCAAGAATATGTTTTTGTTTAACTGATGGGTGAATAGAGGCCCCAATTAGTAATTCTTCATTTAAATGGTTTGTGAGCTGACAACATGACAATGTTAATTGTATTCGCTATATCTTCTATTCATTATAAGTGTATTGTTCTTATTTTCAATTTGGGGATCTCTCTTTTATTGTACATATATGTTTATGAAAGCATATGTTGAAGAAGAGATACTATTATGTTAAAACATTTCTGTTTATGAAAGCATATGTTGAGGAAGAGTTACTATTCTACTAATTTTTTCTCGGAAACAAAAAAAGAGGATTACAATAATTGACCTAAATAAAAAACAAACAAACCATGTCAGGTAAACTATACTGGGAAGATATGATGTTCATATTCCTATTCTTTGAAGTCCTCCTTAGCTTAGTTGGTTTCATTTAAAGTTATATATTTATCTTTCATCTAATAATAGTTTTTAGCAAAAGTCTTGTTTTAGAGTTAGCAATCATTGTTTTGAAGGCATCTGGCACATTGTTCTTGCTTTATATTTTCCTAGAAATATAACAGTTTTTTCCTAGAAATATAACAATTATTCTTTTTGTAGGAAATAAAGTTCTCTTGAAATATAGAATTTATTACTTTTGCAGAAAAGAACGTCTTCTTTGAAATATAATTATTATTCATTTTGTAGAAAAGAAAAAAAATTACTAATGTTAGTGTGCTAATTTAGAGCGCTGTATCATTAAATCTAAAGGTGGATAATGCTTTTAGCTTGACGGGTGTATATGTTGGTGTGAGATAAATTAGTGTGGTAATATTTTGTAACTCTTACTATAAAACCTGAGATAAATTAGTGTGGCAATCCTATGTAACTTTTACTATATATACATTCTTGTAAAATATGAGTTTATGATTCCCCCTTTGCACTATGTAATGGGAATCCTCTGTAATTTTTACTATGTATACATTTTTGGAAAATATGAGTTTATGATTCCTCCCTTTGCACTATGTAGTTTGAAGTTTTCATTATTGCCAAAAGTATTGGTCTCTAATAGTTTGTGAAAGAGGTTAACCTTGGTAATCTTTATATGAGTTTTTGGAAAATGAGAATTTACCATTTATCCATTTGCATTATGTAGTTCAAATATTTCATTTTTGTAAAAAGATATTAGTCTCGAATAATTTTTGAAAGCATATATTATTAAATGTTTTATAAACTCCCATCTTTGGTCATTTTACCAATAGTTAAAGATCATTTTACCAATAGTTGATTTTGGAATGAGTTTAAATCATTTATTATTATTTTAGAACGTGTTGTTTTGTTTGTTTGGACTGTTGTTGAAAATAATATTTGGGTTGTTGTTGAAAAGAATACTTGAGTCTTTCTATAGGTTGGAAAGATATACTTTGATTTTGTTTCATGCAATATGCAATGGTAACAATAAATAGACACTATACTCTGGTATCCTTCATTGACAAGGATATTATTTGAATATTAAATTGAAAAGAATACTTGAGTCTTTTTGTAAGTTGGAAAGATATACTTTGATTTTGTTTCATGCAATATGCAATGGTAACAATAAATAGACACTATACTCTGGTATCTTTCATTGACAAGGATGTTATTTGAATATTAAATTGACTTTATTTTACTAAGCTTGAGATTCAATGGCATTGTTACATTATTATTAAGTAATTGAAATTGTATATAATTTAGTAATTGAAATTGTATGTAATTTATTAAGTATTGGAAATTGTATCGTATGTTTTAAAAACTGAAATAGAATTATGTCAGGTGGAAATTATTCTAGTGGGGTCAATAAAGTATGAGCCAAAAGAAAACGAATATTTATTTTCATCCTCAGTAATAATCTATAAAGTCACTAAATAAGTTATAAAGAAGAGGAAATGGAAATGAATCCTCATGCTGTGATCATTTAATGATTTCATAATGGTATCAAATATTTCTAAAATGACATAATTTTATGTTTAAAATATAGGGTCAATTTTTTCTAAAATGGAAATATTTTATGTTTAAAATACAAAGTATTGTTGGAAATAAATATTCTTCAAATGAATGGATCAAATGTAACTTTGTTACAATGAATGATTGTTTTAAGATATGATGAGTCCTTCTTCATTTTTGGAAGACTTATAATTTATGTGATGATTAACGTGTTTTGTTTTCATGTACTTTGAAAGGCCAAAAGCATGATACATAGTCTATGTAAAGTATTGTTAACATATAAAAATAATATGCATCTATTTTCAATGTTTGTATGAAACATGGATGGGTTTTATTTAAAAAAAAACACAGCTATTTTGGGTAAGTTGAGTTATAGACGTAGTAGGTAGTAGAGGGATCCTACACATCGTATTAGATCCACAAGTCCTTAGTTTAGATGTTTCTCTACCTCCCACATCTATCTACCCCCCACCGTGGTCACTAGGCATTCTCAAGTGGTCATAGGAGTTTATGTTTAGCATACATAGTGCGTTAAACAGTGCAAGTTTAGGCGTTTATTTGCACCACTCAAATCTATCCAAACAATGAAGATATGGTGTCATAGACCTGCACTAGGCTATTTCCATCAAATATTCCCTAATACTGGAATTTGTTTCATCGTCTTCTTGTCCATTTCACTACTAGGAACCATAATGTCTTGCTCATATCTCTATGGGTTTTGTGTTGTGTGGGAACTCTCTTTCAACTAATTATCTTCCCTCCAAACTTGTGTTCATTTCTCTAATCAATGTTGTCTTTGTACCCTAGTCGCATTTTTCTACTCCCATGTCATCGGAAACCCTAGTGATCTTTCTAGCTTCCTCACGCTTCTCCCAATGATTGTATATTGTTTCATGATCTCTAAATATGTTTCTGATTGGTGGTATCTCTAGTGAACAACCAGGTTTTGGAACAACCACCCCTCTTGGACCATATTGAGGCGGCGTCTGGTGCTGAAAGCATACACAACACAAGGTTGCCTGAAAGCTCACAATATTGTGTGCCTCTTAATTGATGGTGTCCCATGCAAACTTTGCTGTGCTTGAAATAAATCTAGGTGAAGTGGTGTTTGGGCATAGACAACATGTTTGAAATCATGGTTTGGTGTAAACAAGGGTCTATTTTTTTATTGTGGCTATATTTGGAATTTTTTAATTATGTTTGATCACAATCCTTAATTTTTAATTTTTAATCATTGTTTCGATCAAGGTTTTGTCACATACCATTGTGTTTGGAAATCCCTTTAGATTAGTTGGAGACAAAAACAATCCTACCAAATTAACCAAGACTCCCAATGAGATTATGGACCACACCTTGTTCATGAGTCAGTGGTTTGATTATGTTATTGATTATTAAAGGGTCATTGGTATGGCACTAATGTTTTTCAAGCATGAACATTTAAAAGGTCGTTATATGGCAATCAGTATTTTCATATCTTTTATTTTGGTGCCACTTTATATTTGAGAGATATCACCCACTAATATCCAAAAGTTTTCATACCACATTTCCATTCCTTGTTGTTGGTAAACCCATTGTGTATTTCTTTGTGAAATTGATTTTGGAGAAGTGGTTAATGCCTCAGTTCAGAGAACAGGTTCTAGGTTAACAAAGATACATTCTCTCATTTCCATCATTGGAGTATTACTCACTGGAAAGGAGAACTACCACGAATATTCCAAAAATCATGCACACCCTTATCTTTAATGACTTATGGAAAGGTGTTTCTAAAGGATAAGGTGAGAATGTGCTATCCAAACCCACATCATATAAATAAATCTTGATGCAAAATTTCTTTTCCTTAATGCCCTTTGGGATTAGCAAGACCTATGTGACCCTCTTTATAGCTTAGGGTTGGGCCTACATGGCTCCGTACTTACTCTATTACAACTCCCCGTGGCTCCTTGTTAAGTCCTTGTTTCTAGTGGCTTCACCTTAATCGACACATAGTTGATGCCACATGATCTTGCAACTTCAAGCGAGTTAAAAAAGAATGTGACTATTGAAAGTAGATGGGGAGAGTCCTCGAGGTGGAAGCCATTCAGGCCTTCGCTTAACTTTTCAGGGTCATTTTATATATCCCGGTGGAATGGAAAAGGTGCTTGCAAAGACCGTCGGGGTAAGCCCTTTGGGCAAGACCCATAAGTAAATTTATGGCCCTCTTTACAAAGCCCGTTCACTGGGAAGGGAGGCTGCCAAGAGTCGTTGGGGTGGAAACCTATGGGTGAGACCCGCGATTAATATTCTAGGTTGCTTACAAAGACTACTTATTGGAAAGGAAGAATGTCATGATCCAACAGTGTGGAAACCTACAGGATGCTCACTTTAGTCTGACTTGTTGAGTAATTCAACTTAACAAAGTTGGGTGTAAAGTCCCTGGGTGGGTCCCACTGAATCAATTCTCGTTTCTTAAAAAAATACTAAGTGTTCTGCAACCTTCCTTTGTATAGTTAATGACTTTGAATCCTCTGTATGCTCTCGCTCCTCTGGTCCCCTTATTTAACTCCTCCTTTGTGCCCTATGGATCCTGTAAACCATTATTAATGATGCCTCCTCGTTGCCCTCCTGCAATCTAATATTATATATGTTCCTCTCCTCCCTATCAACGCTTTATCTAAGAGTTACTAAATATGATATATATATGTAGGATTGTGCATACATTATGCAATGTATTCAGAACATAACATATTGCAGAAAGATTGGCTATTGAAAGATTTTTTTTTTCACACCACACTTGCACTTGTACCTTTTATTTATTAAAATCTAAGAAATATAAATATTTCATGAGGAGTTCGATATAGATCCATGAATATAAGATCTAAGGACCAATTTAGAAAATTAGAAAAACTACAACAAATTTGCAACAATCTCCCTAATTAAACAAATTAAATAACAATCTAGAATAAATCCTATCCTAACAATCCACTCATTTAGGAAACAACTCCTCTAGTAAATTATTTTGAACTTTCAGTCAATGAGAATTATGGATGCCTCTGCATCATACTCCCAAGGAAAAAATATTTCAAGGACTTCTGTCCATGATTTCTTCAACGAATTTGCATATTTTTTGTACGAGTGTGGAAATAATCCAAGTTGCACAAGAAACTCAAATATTTTTCCACTTTACCAAGTATTCAAAATACTCTTTGTCCCTAGTTTCCTTGATCAATCTCTTGTCCAAAATCATTTCAGGATGCAAAGGTTTAGTTGTTTGCAACTGCTTGTCCCACTGTACTAGATGTTGTTTCTGATCATCACTTGTTGATTGTTCTGTTTCAAGATCATACTTGGATAAATTTGCTACATTAAATATCGGTGAACTTCCAACTGCAGGTGGCAATTAAATTTCATAAGAATTAGTAGTAATTTATTCAAGGTCCTATCTTATTAAATTTTACTTTGTTGTACTCACACTTTGGAAATCTCTCCTTTCGCAAATGTGCAAGTAAAAAATCTCCTACTTCAAAATTCTACTACCTTATGTCGAGATATGCTCTGCTCTTATATTTAAGACTGTTTTCATGAAGTTTTTTCTTTACCTGGTCATGGATTTCTCGTACAGGTGTAGCAAAATTTTCTCTTACTACACTTCTCGGCTTTGTTCTTCCTATATTTTCGAGTCCATTCACTCCTCTTGGGTTTATTCCATACAAAATATGGAAAGGGCTTTGTCCAATACTTCTGTTTGGAGTGTCATTATATGCATATTAAACTTGTGTTAAAATTTGATCCCACTGTTTGTGGTGATATCCAATCAAGTTGTGTAGAATGTATCCAAAAATTCTATTCACTACTTCAGTCATAATATTAGTTTCTCGGTGATATGCTAAGTTTAACTACAATTCTATGCCAAATTTCTTCCACAGTGTTCTCCCGAAATGTCCCAACAATATATTATATCAATATGAAATAATACTGTTGGGAATTCCATGTAAACTTACCACTTCTTTAAATAAGATATTAGAAACATGGCTAACATCTCTAATCTTAGCACAAGGAATAAAATGAGCCATTTTTAAAAATCTATCTACATATACAAAGATAGAATCATTATCTTTTTGAGTTCTTGGTAGTCCCAAAAAGAAATACATACTCATCAAATCCCAATGCCTCTATGGAATCAGAAATGGGGTATATAGTCCAATGTTATGGCTTCTTCCTTTAGCATATTTACAAGTTTTTCATTTCTTTACAAACTTATGTACATAAGTACTCAACTTTGGCAAGTGCTAATGTATTTTCAGTAGATCATAAGTCTTGTATTGCTTGAAGTGTCCTCCAAGGCCTCCAATGTGTTTTTATTTAATTATTTTTTATCTCATAGAACAATTGGGAATACACAACTAGTTGTTCTTAAAGAACAGAGCATCCTGTAACATGTAGTCAAGCCACGAGCTTCAATTTTGAAAAGTTTAATTCTTAAAAGCTTCAAAATATTCTTTGAAATTTGCATCCTTTTCATACAATTCCTTCATAAAGTCAAATCCCAACTCTTGAATTTGACTTTCCTTGACCAATATTTTCTGTTGCTCAAAGCATCTACAATTTTATTAGATTGTTCACTGATGCACTTTAAAACAAATGGAAAACTTTGTAAGTAATCAACCCACGTGATTTTTATTCAGTTTAGGATGTTGCATAATATATTGGAGGGCATGATTATCAATGTATAAAATAAATTCCCTAGACAGTAAATAATGCCACCATTTCTTAAGAGCTTGAACCCGTGCACATAATTCCTTGTCATAGGTTGTATACTCCCTTCTGGCCTCGTTTAGTTTCTCACTGTAATAAGCAATGAGTTTGTACTCCTGGCTGAGTATCGCTCCAATCACATCATTGTTCACATAACTTTTCACTTAGAAAGGCTTATTAAAATATGGAATTGCAAGGATCGGGTGCTCTGAAATCTTCTTCTTTAACATCTGGAACCCCACCTCAGCTTCAACATTCCATCTAAATGGCCGATTCTTCTTAATTGTCTCCACAATTGGTGCACTCATTTTGTTGAAGTTCCTGATGAATTTCATATAAAAAATTCGCCAAACCATGAAATTTTTTGACTTCAAAAGTATTTCTTGGAGAGGGCCATTCAACAATAGTCTTTATCTTTCCTAGATCCATCTGCAACCCTTCTCTCGAAATGAAAAAACCTAAATACACAAGTTATGAATTTAAAAAGGAACATTTCTTCAAATTTATAAGTAAATTTTCCTACTGTAATCTCTCCAACACATAGCTTAAGTGTCACAGATGTTCCTCCTTTGACTGGATATAAACTAAGATGTCATTCAGGTAAATAATTACAAACTTCCCTATGATCTCTTTCAATACCTCATTCATAAGCCTTGTGAATGTACTGGGTGCATTGGAGAATCCAAATGGCATAACCATCCATTCAAGCAATACTTCATTAGTTTTAAACGCAATTTTCCACTCATCTCCCTCTATAATTTTAATATAATGGTACCCACTTTTCAAATAAATTTTTGAAAACCAACTGGCACCACTTCAACGATCTAGAAAATCATGAATATGTGGCAGGGAAAACGATAATTGATTGTGATCTTATTCAAATCTCTAGAGTTTGTACACATGTTCCATCCACCATCGTTATTTGGGCTCAATACTTTAGGAATTGCACATGAACTAAGAATTTCTTGGATCAGGCTTTTATCTAACAACTCCTGCACTTGTTTCTTGACTTCTTCATTCTCCCTCAGTGTCATGCGATAAACAACTTTATTGGGAAAAAATTTTCCTAGTATCAAATTTATATGCTGACTAATACTCATTATAGGTGGTACTTTATTTGGAAAATCATCCACAACAATGTCATAATGTTCCTCCAACATTTCTTGAATCTCTAAAGGAAAATAGAAAATAGTAGTAGAAGTAAGAAATACTCTAGGTTTGCAAATAATAGCAAAATTTACCTCTTGTCTTTAGTTGCTATAAAAACTCTTTCCCGCTCATTAACAAAGATTTAGGATTACTGGATTTAGAATTCCCTTCTTCTTTTAGTGGGAGTAAGGTATGATTGATTCCATCGTTCTAAAAGTTATACGTATTATTTTTAAAATCATGCACAACACCTTTGTAAAACTACCATGACCTACCTAGAAAAATATGACACACATCCATTAACATCACATCACACAAAATCTTGGCCTTGTAGATACCAATCTGAATTTCTATCTCACATTGCTCATTCACCAAAATTTGATGTCCTTTATGAAACCAAAACACCTTATAGGGCGTTTGATGATTTTGCCTTTTCAACTTCAGATTTTCTACAACCTTTGTAAACACTAGGTTGTCAATACTACCATTATCAATCACCACGTTACAACACTTCCCTTGAAGTTTGCAAACAATTCAGAATAAGGCTCTCTTTTGGAATGGATCAACAAATTATTTCTCCTGCTTAATCATTGTTTTCTTCATCACCAAGGCATCTCCTATCTCTAGCACATTCTTAGCTTCCTGCACCTATGCTTTCTCTTCCTCTACTGAGTTAGCGACAAATTTCCTTTGGCATGTCTCTCTATTGTCTAGAAAATCATACGCCATATGTCCAAGCTTGATACACCTGTAGCAACAATCCTCTCTTCCTCTACCTCTTCCTCATCCTTTGGAAAAGGATATTCATCCTGTGGATTCTCCTTCCTGTTGTTGTTGTGGAATTGAGCTATTAGATCCGTCTCTTGGGGTAGTAGATCTCCCTCTATTTTTTTGCTACCCTCTTCCTCTAGCAGCACTCTTACCTCTACTAGCTTTCTTACTTGCAAGTTTCTCTTCAACTTTCAAATCCAAATGATATGACTCTTCCACTACTTTAGGTGACAATACACTAATCTCATTTTGTATCTCCAGTATAAGGCCATTTATGTATCTTTTTATCTTCTTTGTAGACTCCTGTACATATCCTACATTGATGTTCATTTTGTAGAATTATTTTGTATTCTCTCTGACTGTCATAGCTCTTTGCCTAAGATTATGCATACTCCTGAACAAGGTAAGCTAGTGATATTTTGGAAAAACCTTACCTCTGAGTTTCACCACCATCTTGTCCTAGATTTTAATATTCTTCTTGTTTTTTCTCATTCTCTCTGTATGTACACCATCCCACCAAAGGGTTTCATAACCCTTTAATTTAGTTACAAAAAAATTAACTTTTCTCTCTTCATCCATCTATTCATACTTAAAGAATTTATCCAATTATGTGATCCAATCAATAAGATCCTTTGGATTCATGATACATGTATAAGAAGACAAATCTGGTTTTGGTTTCATAACATATCCCAAAAATTCTTTCAACACTTTAGCTTCTGGAGGTTCTTCTACTGCCTATTCTTATGAATATTATTCCTCTTCTAGACTCGCATCACCTGCTTCTAGTTCTCTATACAAACCAGTTTCCATTGCAGTCATTATTTCCTCCAATCCCTGCATCACCCACAATACTTCTCTATTAGCAACTGGTGTTTGTATTTCTCCTCTTATGCCTCATCTAGTACCTCGATCAACTCTGGGTGGCATGATTCCTCCTTTTCCTAAAGAAAATGCAAGATTTTCTGTGATACCACTTGATGCAAATGTGCCTTTTCTTAATTCCTTTTGGGAGTAGCAGGATCTCCGCAACCCTATTTATAGCTTAGGGGTTGATCCTACGTGGATTCATCCTCACTCTATTACAATTATCGATGGTTACTTGTTATATCATCATTTCCATAAGCAGATTGGCGCGGGTGCTTAACTGGGACAGAGCGCCAACTGGCGCGGGCTTAGTGTTAATTTTCCTCATTGGCGCGAGGACATAACGGGATACCAGTGCCAAGGCAAAACATGTGTTTTTAGGGGTCTTCTCAAGAAATGATCAACAGAAGGAATGTTTTCCTCATGGCAAGGGATGTAATGATGGTATTTGCAAGACATGACATTGATTATTGGTCACAGAAACGACCCTCCAATGGGCGAGATGGGGATTGCAGGGATGGTGACAAATTACTGTGTAACAGATGCCCCCTAAAGCATGAGGCCTGAGAGAGAGAGAGAGGGGTGAAAAGCTTTATGAGAACGTGTCCAACTAAAAACACTGCCGTCAGAAAACTTGCGTAGAAAAATAAAACTGATATCTCAAATACATGATATATGTGGTATGGGCGCAGCCATCCATAACAGAGTATACAATAATCTAGATCAAGGGCATGGACACAGCCATCCAGTGAGGATCGATAAATAGACTCAGGTATGGTCGTAGCCATCCAATGAATGAGTCATGTAACCAATCACAATAATCCACAAAATCTGCAGCCTGGATTCTAACAGACAAAATCTAGGGTCTTGGCATTCCATCTTGACTTGAAAAAAGTACAAGTTCAAGCATGTGAATAGGTGAGCTGAAGTCGAACATGCAAGAACATCGTCTAATTACCAGCCAATGATGAAAGCTGTTAACAGACACGAGAGGTACCACCAATAGTGACAATGGTCCTCAAGGTACTATAGGTATAGTCTACGGCATGTGAATCAGTGAGCTGGCGTCGAACACCCGTAGAATCACTTGATCGAAGGCCAATGATGAAAACCTCACGTCGAATGCGAAGAACCTGCCATTGAGGCATGCAGGCTCCAAGGTACCAGAAGGGAGTCTCTAGATCAGCTTCCCAGATAATGAGTTGAAGTCGATAGGAAGTGACCTTGATCGAAGGTGGGCCATAGTGTTTCCCACATCATCGACACGAGACAGAGGAACATAATGTCTCTGTGAATCAAGGTCAGATGAGAATCACAGGAAGGTTGAAACTTGTAGAGGTCAACTTCTTTTGAACATATCGGCGGCATGACAGTGGATTTGGCAGTATTTGACATAAAAAAATAAAATGTCATGATGACGAGGCAAAGAGCAGATGAGAGGTCAAAAAGGATCACCCAAACCCACAGAGGCAAGGGGAAAATGAGATGAGATGTCCCCAACCCGACACGAATGCAGACAAGTGCCATGTTCAAGAGCGACATACTGCCGACACGACAACGATGTTGGTTCCATTTTTCCCCACCATTTCTGGCGAGTACCCCAATTATTTGTGAAAACAAGCTTAAAGGGGATAGCATATTCTTGTGATATAAGTCCGTCCTTCAGACGAATCCATCCTAGTACATTTAACGTGCCCTAGGAAGGAGGAACTTGAATATCGTCATTATGACTGAATCCGATGTCATCAGGGTTTAACGAGTCTAACAAAGGAAGAACTCGACATCTTTTCATATTTAGAGAGTTTGAAAAGACAGAAGAAAAGCAAACTCCAACAGTCCCTTTTCGTAGATAGTTCCTCAGATCCGAAAAGGTAGAAAACTGTGTCTGAGAAAACCTCCTAGTCGCGATAGGCTAAGGTATTCCTTTTTCGTAAATAATCTATCCTAGCCTGAAAAAGGGGTAAACGTATACTGGGTAGATGTCGTTTCATAGCCAATTTAACGATATAAAAACGACAAGGGACTCGGAAATCTTTTCATGTTTAGAGAGTCAGAAAAGAGCTAAAATTTGACTCCTCCTAGAGGAACGAGTGGTATAAAGGGTAGCAACTGGTTTCGGTAATGGTGGAACTGCTCTGAACATGATAAAGGTCAAGAGGCTGGCTAACAAGACCACTCATCGCAGCGGTTCCTCAGGAACGGGTAAAACAACCAAATGAAGGCATATGATCGGCCAAGCAGATAATGACGATGGAGTGAGAAAACCAAGGCTCATCTGGAAAAATAGGCTGACAAAATGGCAATCACAAGAGGTAAAATGGGAATGGTTTCATTTTTACACAAGCTTGAAATCAGAAAACTCTGCTTGAAGTTGGTTTCATTTTTACACAAGCTTGAAACAAAGATAAACTATGCTTGAAACTGGTTTCATTTTTACACAAGCTTGAAATGGAAACAAACTATGCTTGAAAGATTAAGCATGCCCCTAGCATGTTGACTCAATTCAAGGTACATGCCCCCCAAGCTTCAGTCCATATGAAAGGCAGATGGAGTGAAGGTTCAAGTTACAAGATCAAGAGAAAGATTTGACTGGGATTTTACGAGATCTTATCAAAGACTCGAATTAAACAGGAAAGTGTTTCATTGTTTTAACGAGGTTGACACATTAAAAGAACTATCCTCAGGACACCTTGTTTCATGGTTTAAGGAGCTCGACACAAGACAAGGAACTCTGCTCTGACACCTTGTATCATTTTTTAAGGAGCTTGACACAAGACAAGGAACTCTGCTCCGACCACCTTGTTTCATTTTTTAAGGAGCTTGACACAAGACAAGGAACTATGCTCTGACCTGCTTGTTTCATTTTTTAAGGAGCTTGACACAAGAAAACGAACTGTGCTCCGACCTGCTTGTTTCATTTTTAAAGGATCTTGACACAAGAAAACGAACTGTGCTCTGACGACCTTGTTTCATTTTTTAAGGAGCTTGACAAAAGATAAGGAACTCTGCTCTGATGGTCTTGTTTCATTTTTTAAGGAGATTGACACAAGAAAAATAACTTTGCTCTGAATGACCTCATCATAATGAACAAGAAGTCATCACTTCCAAGAGTTTCCCATATGATGGAAGGAAAACATCTCGAAAATCAGGACCCAATGTCCCCAACACACTATGCACGACGACATCGTCACTGAGTACAAGCACGGGGTAGGTAGCCACATAGTTGACCTGTGGTGGGGCAGATACAACGGGTGGATAAAAACTATGAAGGGATGATGGCGGGCCAGCTGCCACATCAGGACCGAAGAAGGAAAGCTGATCAATGGTCACGATCCATCCTTTATGTGGAAAACAGACCACACGGAAAAGGGAGGAGACAAGCGCTCCCATGGCATAGGTGTAATCACGCCCCAAAAGTAGATTGAAATCCAAGGGGCCTGAAACAACCATCACGTCCATATGGACGGTTTTACCTCCCAAAGTAACATGTAACCTTGGAAGGATCCCTAACGGTTGACTAGTTCTTCTATTAAACGCCAACAGATTCTGCGTAACAGGCACAAGCGGTGGCGAACCGAAAGCTTGCCAAGTAGTTGAGGATAAAATACTAACAGACGTGCCTTCATCTATAATGGTGCTGGGTATGACCAGACCAAAGGCCTGTACCGTTATCTCGAAAGGCACATAAGACGGAAGGCGGTATCCCAGAAATCGATTCCAATCAAAGGAAGTGACCAAACTACTCAGAGGGGCTACCATCGAACCGAGATGGTCTTCCCCTGGTGTTATGGAAGAAGAAGGAGCATCCTCCACGACCTCCATCTCGATGGCGGGAGGAGTATCCTCCGGGACCTCCATCACGGGAGGCGGAGGAGCGGCTTCTTGAGATATAGGGACAGGATAATCTTTCTCCAAGTCCGAGGAATATGAAGAAACAAGAAGAACCTAGGGGGATGAGATCCACTCTTGATGGAAAAGACCTGATGCACCGTAGAAGAGACCAGCTCAACTGATCCCACGACCAATGGTTGGTCGGGAAAAGATTCCTGAATTTGAATTTCCGGGGGAGAGGGATTGAGCAAGGATGACTCTTGACCAATCGTAGGATCAGCTGGTGGAGGACTCAAAGAAAGCTGCTTATAACCAGCCAGAAGGCACGGCGCAGAAACAACCAAGTTGTCCAAAAATCGCTTGGCTTCATCCATATACGGAAAAAGGTGAATGGCATGGTGCCCTTTACACAACTTACAGGGATTGGTAACCTTACCCTGCTTCTTAGGAGCCTTACCAACACCAGTTGGAGACGTGCCCCCAACTTGACTCCCGGAAGCCAAAGGCAATGACGGACGACCATTAGACCATGCTTCGAGCACCTTGGGAATACCAAGGCAATCTAGAAGAAGATGGTCTCCTGTGCACAACATGCAGGGGAACTTGACTTTCCGCGGAGGGTTGGAAGGTTTATTAAGAGGAGGTGCTTTAGAAGCAGTAGTTGCAGCCTTAGCCTCTCTCTTATCAGACTTCTTCTTCTTCTTCTTAGCCACCTGGTTACTCGAATCCAGACTTTCACTAGGCGAAGTAGAAGAGGAGGACGCAGAAATAGGCAAAGAAGGGGAGAGATCCACCTTGGAATCAACATGATATTGTTCAGGTGGAGGAACTGATTGAACAGTAGCCGGGTCATTTGGGACCACAGAGGTTGAAAACAACCAAACAGGCAACCCAACAATTAACCCAGGAAGGAACAATGTTGCCATATAAGGAGCACCAACATTTCCAAAAGGAGGAAAAGGACCAGGATTCCCATCGGAGGGGATTCCTTGGTTGGTGAACTTTGGGAAAGTTTCCATCAGAAACAATCTTGAGAACAACACCCTAAGGAAACTAACTTTAACCAGGAATATTTCGTGGGCAGTCAATTTTTAAAACATTGAAACAAAACTCTACTGTTTCATCTTTTAAGAGTCGAGAAACCGAAAAAGGTGACTCTATCTCTTTCAGTTTTGAAACAAGCATGAAAGGACAAGCGCTTGATGATATTTTCAAATTTAAGGAGTCAGACAAGATCAAAATGACTGCTCAGGAATTCTAGGCAAAGCGTGTACCAATAACCATGAACTGCAATATACACCTTGGTTTCAAAATGAAAGAGAAATCAACCAAGGACTTAACGTACGTGTAGGCAATCTCCCCGAATGATGTGTCCAGTGTATCACGGGTATAGGGCGGCAGACTCAGCTTCCTATGGATAAAGGATGGAAACCTAGTGGGGTCTCCCTTTATATACGCGACAATATGGGGAGCACAAGTCTGTACTAGTGCTGTCTAAAGCCAAGAGGCGAACAACAACTACTAGGTTTAACGACGCCGGAACACGTCACTAGCCTAGACCTCTAAATATTTCGTTAAGTTTCAATGCTTCCTTAGGTTAAATTGAATAAATTTTAATGGTAGTATTCAATTATGTTTCAGTTTTCAGGCCCTAACGAGTATCATCTGACAATCTCCTATATGCAGCTATATGAGAAAAGAAAACTTTCAATTCGATGAATGCTATCTAGTTAAGGGAAGAGTTTCAAACAATGATGCAACAAACAACAATACTGAAAATGAAACTTTTTCCAAACTAGATGACTTTCACTATCCAAAAGTAATTTCAAACATTCAACGATGCGAATAATGCAATGTAATCTATGCAAAATCCTCTTTTTCGAAAACTATGCAATTGTAATCTATGCACAATTTCCCTTTCCTTTTCAAATGATAAGAATGCACTCAATGCATTTTTCAATGAAATGAGAATCTACTTAATGCATGATTTTAATGAAAGAGAATGCACTCAAAGCGATTTTTAGCTTTCAATCATTAAACAATGTAATCTAAGTTCAATGATGGATCTCAAAAATACTTTTCAATGCAATGTGATCTAATGCATTTTAACAAAAGAAAACTTTGAGACGAAAACTAAATGAACGCAAATCTTCTAGAAGAATGCAAAAGAGATGTAAACAAACACTAAGAATGCAATCGTTGTTTTAAACACTTTGTAACGAAATTCTCAAAAGGTGACAAAACACGAAGAGGACTTCCAAAGCATGAGATCAAAACAAGGCATTCGTTCCCTTTTACATCAAGCAATCATGGAGAGAAGACATTTCAATCAATGAGAAATGTAATCTATGCTCATACAGTGAAAATAACGGAAGAAAAAGACACACTGGTGAAGGATTTAGGGAAAAAAATCTCAATTTTCACACACCCTGAAATTGGCACGACTTTATCATTGACAACTAGCGCCAACTGGCGCGACTTGTTCACTGACAACTAGCGCCAATGGAAATTGGCGCGGGTTGCTAACTGACAACAAGCGCCAACGCTTGAAAATGAAAAAACAAAGAATTTCTCCCAACCAAGACCAGACTCACCACTTCAAGCAAAATCTAAAACAAAACCAGAAGCAAAGTACTGACCAAAAGAAACTTCCGAACAAGGGAAAACCCTATCACCTACAGGAGATGGCGCGACTGTTTGGCTTTAATCCACGCCAGACAGGGGATGGCGCGAGTGATGAACTAGCAACCTGTGCTAATTGGCGCAACTATCAGGGTGGAAACTGTGCCAATTAAGCCAACCATGAAAAGATGAAAAATTCGGAAAACAGAGGTCAGATCTGATCCTCTGGGGCTGAACAAAGGTTTTACACTAGAAAAAAGCAAACCAAAAGAGCTGATCAAGTAAGAAAAGTCAAGAATCGACCGAAAAGACAAGACAATACCCCAAATCAACGTGTCCCCAGTGGAGTTGCCAATTTGTTGTAGAGGTAAATCCCCTCTGCGGACAAAGGCGATCCCTACTAGCCCAGAACGGGACTAGCAACATTCGTATCACGCTAAGGTGCAAGTTCCTAATTGCAATAGACCAAATTGCAAAGAAGGCCTACCTTGAGTCCAACGCTGTTGTTCGTAGAGAAGATAACGCTCCTGTTTCCTTGCTCCAACAAATCACAATTCTCTTGCTTGTCGCGATCAAACACCTGCACATACAAGAAACACGACGAACACACAAGCGTAAAACCCAATATATGCAATTATGTATCAGTCGAAGAAGACACAACTCATGATCATAATGAACAATACGAGTGGAACCATAACCAAATTCACTTATCATTAATTAATACAAAGGAAAATACAACCTGGCTCTGACGTTGAATCTTCCTTCGGCGGGTCGACATCGGAATACGTCTCGGTAAAGTTCATCGGGAATAGGACAAGCCTCTCTCTTCGGTCGTCAATCTCCTTGCTACTGATTTGGATTTATGAGGACTATCAAGGCTCTTGCAACATTATTTAGGCTATGAAGGCTCTTGGAGACTCAACCATTCAGCCCCTTCATCAATGGAAGATGGCTATATTTATAGAGGAGAGGAGGAGGTTGGGATCCCTACAATAGTGGAAGGGAGGCCTTATCCCTTGGGAGGTTCCCAAAGGAGGAAGGTTGTGGTTATTCAGTCGAAACCACTCCTCATGACTCATCCACAAAGTTGTTGTAATTGAAACTTCACCTCTTTTTTTAAAAAACTTTCCATAAGTAGATTGGCGCGGGTGCTTAACTGGGACAGAGTGCCAACTGGCGCGGGCTCAGTGTTAATTTTCCTCATTGGCGCGAGGACATAACGGGATACTAGCGCCAAGGCAAAAACAAGTGTTTTCAGGGGTCTTCTCAGGAAATGATCAACAGAAGGAATGTTTTCGTCATGGCAAGGGATGCAATGATGGTATTTGCAAGGCATGACACTGATTATTGGTCACAGAAATGACCCTCCAATGGGCGAGATGGGGATTGCAGGGACGGTGACAAATTACTGTGTAACATAGGGGGTAAATCTAATCTCCACTGTATTCGTTGTAATAGAGATGGATATGGTTCATTCACATGCAAAATCCCTTGGGAAATAATCAAGCAAGAATACAAAGAAGACAAAGGTAAAACACCAAATCTAGTGAAAGGTAAAGTTCATGAATCTGCTCATTATATTGTTTCACATTGCACTATTTGAGTAAATGAAGATATGTTTCATACTTCATTTGCTTCTTTGAAATATGCATGGATAATTGATACATCTGCAACTTTCCACATGACCTTCCGGAAAGAATTATTTGAAGACTATAGTGACAATGTTGATGGAGCAGTATATTTTTCAAGAAATTCAAGTCTCAAACCATCGAGACTTGGAAACATTAGGATTAAACTGACACGACTTCGTCACTTTCTTCTGCATGATTTAATTTACCTTCGAGAGTTGTGAAGAAACTTTTTGTCCCTTGTTCACATTCACTTACAAGGACAATCCATTCACATGTTTGATGGAAAATTTGAGATAAGAAAAGCATCAGAAAATACAATTGTTATGATTGGAATAGAGGAGGAAAGACTACTAAAGCTACAAGGAACATTTGATTGTGCAGAAAACTATGCATGAAGATTCAATTCCATCCTATCTTCTATGGCGTGCAATATTTCGACATTTTAATTATGACAATCTTCTTTTGTTGAAAATAAATGGTGTTTCTGGTTCACTAACTATTCAAAGGAAATTGAAGTAATGTGATGCTTGTATCCTAAGAAAAAATAACAAACATCAATTTCATGATTCTGCTTCCAAAGAATGTACAAAACTTGCATCAATTCATTCTGATTTGTGTGGCCTTATGCTTGTACCTTATGCAAATGGAAATAAATATACAATGACTATTATTGATGATCACACCAAGATGTTTTGGGTATATTTTTTGAAAAGTAAATTAAAATATTTTGAAACTTTCAAAAATTTCATGCATGAATTGAACATTATGTATAATCACATATTGACTCTCTTCATACTGATAATGGAAACAAATATAATTCTAGTAAATTTGAAAACTATCTTCTCTAACATGGGATTCAACATCAAAAAATTGTTCTGGACAATCCTCAACAAAATGGTGTAACTGAAAGAATGTCATATCCCCATTTTCATTTTCCTCTATAAAACAACCAGGATGGATTTCCAGGGTATAGAAGGCCAGGTCATGGGAGAAGGTTTATGTCATCAGGGAATCTAGGTGAGTTTTGAGGAGTTATTATGGGATTCGATGACATTCACTTGGCATATTACACCATCCACATATTTAGCCTTTCGTTCCATTGCATTCTGACAACTTTCATAAAACCGGGTTATTATTGGGCATAAATTAACTAATTACACTCAAGGTGGAATTATGAGAGGAATATTTGACGAAACACCTTAATGTAATAGCTCATTGAAACCTAACGAGAAGATATACATGAGGAGATGGTAAGAAGTAACTTTCAGTGGCTAGAGGAGGGATGGTGGCCGGTTTACCATTTTCCAAAATAAAAAAAATGTATTTTAATTAAAATAAAAGGAGGGGAAAAGTATTAAGTGATTAAAATAATAATAAAATAAAGGCTTCTAGGGGTTCTATTAGATCTATAAAAGAGGAGAAGGAGATCATTTGGTGGCATCTTTGAATTGTGTATTTTTCTTGTGGACAGGTTTGGAGAACCAGGAGTTCCCAACTTCAGCAGTAGCCGCAAGACATAAACCCTCAGGTGATTCAATGCGAGTGAGCAAGTACCCATCTCTTCCCTTGGTGAATTCATCTAGAATTCACAAGAGAGATTGAAAATTTCATCATAGTTCAGTTTTGGAGTGCCATTGTCATCATTGAAGCATATTATTTTGGAGGTCGAATTATCTATCTCACCTATTTTAGTTGTATCATCATGGATACTCTTTCCAGTTATCTATTGTAATAAAAGCTGAGATTGATTATGATCATCGTATTATTGAATTGCATGCATTCTATTTGTTATATTTTACATGGAAATATTTTATTAAGTGAATTGGATTTTGTATGTATCACTTGTTGAGTTAAATTCCAAGAATCTGCAAAATTTTCTTGTTTAAGATATTACAGTGGTATTAGAGTTTTCTTTTCCTGTCAGCCTAGTGTTGAGATTTTGTGTATTTGGAGTAGCATCAATTGTGCTATAGCTCCCAAATTTTGTGGAGGGACTAGAGTACACTTGATCTAGAAGACACAGAAATTGATTTGGGAAATTTCATTTGGTTTAGGAGATATTAAATTAATTAATTATTTTAATGTATTTCCTAAGTTAAAACTTAGGGATCTTAAATAATTAAAGTGAATTTAATTAAAAATGTGATGAAATTGTCTTAAGTCACAAGGATCAAGCTTTATTTTAATCTTAGCCATTGATTAAATATTTAATCTTGGTTGTTGGTTTCCCAATGAGAAAATTATGAAGGAAAGGCTTGGGGTCATTTGTAAAGATAACAGAGGCAGAGCACGCTGAGATTCTAGGGGGGGTTTGCTAAGAATTCTTAGAAGTGTTTCAGTTGCAAAGAGGGGAATTTAGGCCAAGGGGATGATTTGATCCCAGGGTCTAGAATTAGCAAGAAGCAGAGATCATCTCAGAGAGGCAGCGCAAAAGCAGGAGAGTAGCAACAATAGCAAGGACAACATGATTTTTAGTAGGAAACCCTCACGGGTTACGCAGAGACCCTAAGGGGCAGCTTAAGGAATGCGTCACCCAGTCTGGGGTAACGTAGCCCTTTTCGGAGCAGCGCTGAGGGTAAGAGGGGATTCAAACTTGACGCAGAGGCTTTCAGGGGCAACACTGGGGTTTCGAGGCCCTAATTTTGGCTGAGTTCTGTAAATCTCGTTTGAGGGTGTGCATCAGTCATTATTTTGGCCCTCGATCAGCCAGTGCACTGTAGATCTATTATTTCTCTATCGGGTTTTCCATATCTGGAACCCAGATTTTTTGTATTCAGAAAATTCTTAATAATAAAACCCTCAAGCAGCCAGAAGATCGATTTTCCCGCATTGGGTTTTTCCAGGGACAATTGTCCAAAAATAATTGTGTTCATGTCGTTGTTTTTGTTTTGCTACTTGTGCAAATAATATTTTTGTTCTTATGCTCTTAATGATAGTGAGGATCTGCAAATATGTTTATTTCAGAATTTATTGAAGCATCTGTAAATAACTTATCTCATAAGTAGGAGAAATAAACCAAGTATTGCAGAGATATTTTCCTTTTGAAAATTTCACATGGTATCTGAGCGAAGCGCTAAAAATAGAAAGGGAGGATCTCCCATGGACCAAATATCAATCATTTAGAAGGGTTCACGCAGTCAGAGGGACTCATGTAGTCCTCCAGAGCACGCAGAAATACAGAGAGAACACGACATGAAAGTGCTGGCATCCAGACTAGAGGAGGATCTTGCTTGTGTGTCAAGCACAACTCCTCCAAGTGTTTGGTATATTCACAGTGGAGCATCTACTCATATGATGGGGGTTCGAGAATGTTTTTCAAGCTACCAAGAAGAACAGATGAATTTCCAGATAACTATGGGAAATAAGGAAAAATGTACCCCCATAGGGAAAGGTATCGTAACATATTAGACCGAGAATGGAAACAATATTCGAGCCACGAATTTTTTTCATATACAAGGGTTGGGGATGAACTTACTCTTAGTGTCTCAACTTTAGAACAAGGGCTATGACGTATACTTTATTAGAGATAAGGTGTATGTCAAACACCCTAGCTAGAGGAAAAAGGCACAAATAGGAGTAAGGAGTCACAAGCTGTATAAGCTCCATCTTGAATCTTTGGTAGCCCTGATTGGCAGTATAGACGACAAAGATATGAATGAATTATGGCACAAAATGTTGGGGCATATACATCATGGAGCCTTGAGGATTCTCAAAAATACTGTCATAGGGGTTCCTGAACTCAGAACAAAGAAAGACGAAGTTTGCAGGGGATGCGTACTAGGGAAGTACGCTAAGGCAACATTTCCAAGAAGCAACAGCAGAGCCAGAGGTATATTAGAGTTAATACACTCTGAAATTTGTGGTCCAATGTCCACAACTGCTCTCAGTGGGGCAAAGTATTTTTGCCACTTTTATTGATGATCATTCCAGAAAAAATTGGATCTATTTTCTGAAAACCAAACATGAAGTCTTTGATCGATATAAAGATTTCAAAGAATTGGTGGAGAAATCTACAGGAAAGAAGATCAAGAAGTTGTGGTCAGATAACGGTGGAGAATATATCAATAAAGACTTCACAAATTTCTGTGCAAGGGAAGGCATCAAGAGAGAATGGACAACTCCATACAATCTAGAGAAAAATGGAGTTGCGGAACAGAAGAATCAAACCATAGTAGAAGCTGCAAGGGAAATGTTGTATGACCAATATATGCTCAAATTCTTATGGGAAGAGGCCTGCAATACAACAATATATATTCAGAACAAAGTTCCTAATAGAGATTTGGGGAAGGTTACTCTCAAGATTGTGTTCATAGGCATCAAGCAGAAGTGAGCCACATCAGGATATTCGACAGCATGGTGTACTGCCACATTCCAGATGTAAAGAGAAAGAAGTTGGATCAAACTACACAAAAGGGTTTCCTATGGGATATAGCGAGAATGCAAAGGCATATCACATCTATATTCTAGAGAGCAAGAAAATAATGGTAAGAAGGGATGTGAAATTACTAGAGGAGAGAGCCTTCAGGAAATCTTGAGAAATGGCCACAAATACGCAGATTGAGGAAGATCCACTGGTACACTCTCAACGACCTACAGAGGAGAGGTCAAGTGCCTCGCAAAGGCACAATGATTCTGAGGAGAGCTCCTCCGAAGAAGAACAAGAGGAAGAACATCTAATACCACCCACAACTGATGGGAGACCGAGCAGAGAACTTCAACAAATTCTTAAGGATGTAGAAGAATTTGTTGGAGCCCCTAGAGAAGGAAAGAGGATAAGGAAACAACCAGACAGATATCAGGCACTGGTAGCTCAGGTTGGTGAACCATCTACCTTTTGGGAAGCTGCTCAACATCAAGTATGGGTGGATGCCATGGTGGAAGAGTATAGCTCCATCATGACAAATGATGTATGGGAAGTAGTCCCTAGACCACAAAACAGATCAGTTGTAGGATCCAGATGGATCTACAAGATAAAATATGCTGCAGATGGCAACATAGAGAAGTTCAAGGAAATATTTTTAGCTAAGGTGTATGCATAGAAGGAAGGCATTGATTATGAATAAACCTTCACCCCAGTAGCTTGATACACTTCTATTAGATCCATTATCTCTCTGGCTGCGCAGATGGAATGGGAGATTCACCAAATAGATTTCAAGACAACTTTCTTGAACGGGGTGATAGAGGAGGAAGTGTACATAGAACAACCAGAGGGCTTCGAGACACATGATCAGTAGAAGAATCATGTTTGCAGGCTTAAGAAATCATTATATGGCTTAAAACAATCCCCCAGGGCATGGTATGGATGGATTAATAGCTAATTGCAAAGATGGGGTTCATCAAGAGTGACGCAGATCCTAACCTATACTACTTGAGAGTTGGAGATGAGCCACTTATTCTTGTACTTTATGTGGATGACCTGTTTTTGACCAGATCATCCAAGCTCATCAAGGATTGCAAGGAGAATCTAGCAACATAGTTCGACATGAAGGACCTGGGGCAGATGCACTATTTTCTTGGATTAGAAGTCTGACAACGGAAAGGGGAAATCTTCCTAGGACAAGGAAGATACACAACAAAAATCTTGAGGAGATTTCAAATGGAAGACTGTAGACCCATGGCCATGCCAATGATTACTAACTGTAAGAAGATAGACACATCGGAGGATGATGAGGTTGATCCCACCTTATACAGACAACTCATCGGATCATTGATGTATCTGGTCAATACTAGACCAAACATCTGTTATGTAGTAAATACCCTCAGTCAGTTCATGGTGGAACCAAGGAGGGCTAACTGGGCATTAGCCAAACATGTTCTCAGATAACTGAGAGGGACAGTCGAGTATGGGTTGAAGTACACCAAGGGTAATGAGATCCAATTGAGTGGGTTCACAGATGCAGACTGGGATGGAAACACAGTATATCTGAAAAGTACTAGTGGGTACTATTTCAATCTCAGATCAGGAATGACCTCCTGGTGCAGCAGGAAACTGAAGTCCGTAGCACTGAGCTCAGCCGAGGCAGAGTACATGGCAGCAAGCACAGCTTCGTGCAAGGCCATATGGCTCCGCAAATTACTCTTGAACCTACTTAAGAAGCAGATAGAACCGACCGGGATTATGTGTGATAATCATAGCTGCATTAAGCTCTATGAAAATCCTGTGTTCCATGACCGATCCAAACACATTGACATTCGGTGTCACTTTATCAGGGACTATATCAAGAGGGGAGCAGTACAATTGCGTTACAATCCTATAGGAGAACATGTGGAAGATATCCTCACAAAAGCTCTGAGTAAGATCAAGTTCACTTACTTAAGAGAGAAGATGGGGATGGTCGAGAACCCCTTCCATTAGAGGAAAGGGTGGTCCTCAGAAGAAGAGGGAGCTGCAGTATGGATGTTGCAGCGACAGGGAAATAGTACAGGAAGCAGCAGTGCAGAGTTGAGTGATAGAAAGCCAAGCATCAACATCACATAACCAGTGCCCAAAATATTGTAATGCATAGTGTGATGTATTGCTAGAGCACACTCTTGATGCTAAGAGGGAGTGTTGAGATTTTGTGTATTTGGAGTAGCATCATTTGTGCTCTAGTTCCCAAATTTTGTGGAGGGACTAGAGTAGACTTGATCTACAAGACCCATAATTGATTTGGGAAATTTCATCTGGTTTAGGAGATATTAAATTAATTAATTATTTTAATGTATTTCCTAAGTTAAAACTTAGGGAACTTAAATAATTAAAGTGAATTTAATTAAACATGCGATGAAATTGTCTTAAGTCACATGGATCAAAATTTCTTTTGATCTTAGCCATTGATTAAAGATTTAATCTTTGCCGTTGGTTTCTCAATGAGAAAATTATAAATGAAAGGCTTGGGGTCATTTGTAAAGATACACAGATGCAGAGCACTGAAGCTAAGCTGAGATTCTAGGGCGGGTTTGCTAAGAATTCTCAGAATTTTTTTAGCTACAGAGAGGGGAGTTTAGGCCAAGGGGATGATCTGATCCTAGTGTCTAGAATTAGAAAGAGGCAGAGATCAGCTCAGAGAGGCAACAGAAAAGTAGGAGAGCAGCAACAACAGCAAGGACAATGTGATTTTCAGCAGGAAACCCTCAGGGGTTACGCAAAGACCCTAAGGGGCAGCGTAAGGACTGCGTCACCCACTCTAGGGTAACAGAACCCTTTCCAGAGCAACGCTGAGGGTCAGAGGGGCTTCAGGGCTGACACAGAGGCTTTCAGGGGCAGCGTTGGGGTTTTTAGGCCCTAGTTTTGGCTGAGTTCGTTAAAACCTGTTTGAGGGTGTGGATCAGTCATTATTTTGGCCCTAGATCAGCCAGTGAGCTGTAGATCCATTATTTCTCTGTTGGGTTTTCCAGATCTGGAACCTAGATTTGTTGTATTTAGAAAATTCTTAATAATAAAATCCTCAAGCAGCCAGAAGACTAGTTTTCCTGCATTGGGTTTTTCCGGGGACGTCCAAAAATAACTATGTTCATGTGGTTGTTTCTGTTGTGTTACTTGTGCAAATTATCTTTCTTTTCTTATGCTCTTAATGATAGCGAAGATCTGCAAATGTGTTTATTTCAGAATTTATTGAAGCATTTATAAATAACTTATCTCATAAGTAGGAGAAAAAACCAAGTATTGCAGAAATATTTTCGTTTTGAAAATTTCACACCTAGAGGGATTTATTTTGAAGGTGCAAAATTTTGTTTGTTGGAGTCTTCAATTTGTTGTAGAAGAAATTTATTTCAGAAAGGTGGGGAAAATATGGAGTTTCATATGAGGAGGCCAAATATTTTGTTTCATTGGGTAAAATTTTAATGTTTCCAAAAGGGGCCAAGGATTACAAAGTTAATAAAACCAAAGTTTATTTTAAGGGACAATGAAAAATAATATTTTGTGCCACATCCAAATATGTTCTTTGTGGTAGCCATAAGTCAAATAATAATTTGGAAAGGGTCATGAGCAATTTTAATAATTTTTTTATTAAAGGCCAAGTCTATTGTTTGGGAAAATTATTTCTTAAGTGGGGGTTGACTCTTATATTTTGGAAGGTTGTGGAGTAAAATTCGAAGCCCAGACTAAGTGCTTTCCTTTTGAAGGAGGACAAGAAGATTTTTGATGAGGGTTGGGACCTCTTTCAGATCGAGAGCTTGGGGTAATGAATCATGATTGTAATTTTGGTGGGTCACATTCCGGTTCAAAACATTGTTATCATTACAAAGACTGAGTCTATCTCAATTGAGGACCAAATCTGATTTATTTTCAGGGACGTATTTCATCCCAAATATGTTTTTTGGAAAGAGGTTGATTCTCGTTGATTCATGGGCCGAATTTATCTTTAAAATTTGGACCGAAATTCCATAAATTCTTGGGCATAAATACCCACTATTGAGAGGTCGATATTTCCTTCGTGACTGAGAAAATTTCTAAGCATATGGGAGGGGGCCGAGTTATCATTTATAGGATCCTAGTATTTATTTTTGGGTCTATTACCCTGAATATCATAATGCTAGAATGTGAATTGAGAGTTTGGCATCTCTCTAGCCTCTCGACCAAGATACCCTCTTCCATAGAATCTCCGTGCCAATTTTGTGGGCTCATCTCCACTATAGGGCTGATTACAACTTCTTGTTGGGTCTAATTCCTGCTCTTTTCCTTTGCACTGGCCGAAAATTAAGAGGGAAAGTTAACTCTAGATATTTTCACCATTATAAATACAAAACTGTAATCTTAGGGAGGCATAATACTTAAGCCATAGAGGAATGAATATTTTGAAATTGATAATATACAACAGGGGTCTTGATTTGATATTTGTAAAAAAAACAAAAAAACAAAAAAAATTCAAGCTAACTGAGTCCTTTGTAGCTAAGCGTGGGCTCCACTTGTTGGTTTATATATGCATATATATTATTTGATGTGCATGAGGATAGACAAGGGAGGTCAAATTATTGATGTAACGATGCTAAAAATATTCAAGACACCCAGAATGAGTTCCTATCTCATAACTAGTTCGAGGGATTATTTTAATTAGGAGATAGTTGATGGTTCCAGATCGGAAGATTTATGCCTATACCAAAAGGTTGAGTTTCTTTGAAGTTAGGTTACAATCAACCAATTCAATTATCAATGGGAGCCATACCTGAGAATACAGAGACTGAAGTTAGCTCGATTTTCATCCTAAAGGAGAGTTAAATTTGATGTATGATATCCAGAAGGTGTATTTTTATATCAGTCTATTGAATGACAGGTCGATTTAAGCTTCAAATACCAACCTAGCATAATAGGAAGATAATTTTCTGATAAAAAATTTGAAGATTGAATTTATAAGACCAGACTTCCTTAGAAAGAAGTTGAGTGCCTTTTTCTTGTGTTTGGGATTGTTGTGCACATATCCTCTAGCTGAACATTCACATGTACCTTTCACTGGGTTTTAGCAGAGGTTTAAGGAAGAGAAACTAGAGATCTGTTGCCTAAAGTATCTTATAGCATAGGTGTACGAGAGGTTGTCAACCATTCTAAGGAAATGTCACTATATCTATACCAGGTTTCTCTATTGGGCCCAGTATGATGCATTCTCCTTTAATAGACTTATTATTACGAGAAGGTAACTTCCATATTGTTGTAATTTATGTCAGTTGTACATGTCATTTTTTGAATATTATGTGCTATCAAAATTGATGATCTGAGTCTGGTCACATAAACACATCACTATGCATTGATTCTTAAAGCCAAAAAACAAAATAATACACCCACAATATCATGCTCACAACATGATATATGAAATTTACATATAAAAGAGGCCATTGAAAATAGTGGCCTCATTATCATAGTTGTACTTGTCTTCATTGGGGTCACACATGGATGTGTTATGCAACCAACTCACAAAATAGAAGAAAAGACAGTTCAATGACTTAAAAATTACCCACTTAAAGGGGGAAACCTCCACTACATTACATAAATGAATGATTATTATATGATTAAAATGACAAATCCTCCTTTCTATATATAGGAGTCTAAGGGGTCACAATATAATTAGAGCCAACATAACAATAATAATGTAATGGCACACCAATAAAAATAAATTGCTTTTATGGGGCACAATAATAACAATATGGGGACTACATGGGCACAACAATAAGAATAAGGGGGCTAAACCAACAATAAATATAAGGGGATACACTAGTATTATAGGGACCTAACATGCCCATTTCCTTAAAAAAAGTGTCATCCTCAATGCTTGAGTAGTTCTGGATGCTTTTGTATAAAATTCTCATCCTTGCATGTGGAATCTTCAACATGTAAGTTATTCCACTTTATGAGATACTCTAAAATTTTTCGATTTCGTAGCTGTCAAGTTCTTATTTCCGTGATTGTTTCAGGTTCCAATATGAATTTTCCTTCCTCTTGGAGTTCTGGAAATATTGTTTGAACTGGGAGCTTGTCACCTATAACCTTCTTTAAGAATGAAACATGGAAAAATATGTGCACTCGAGAAGATGGAGGAAGCTCCAATTTGTATGCCATAGTACCAATATTTTGCAACACCTTGTAAGGAACATAATACTTTGGTGATAATTTATTATCCTTCTTAGCTTGCTTGAGGGAAATTTTTTTGTATGGTTGTAGCCATAAAAATACCCAGTCACCTACATCAAAACTTCTTTCGTTGCAATGTTGATATGCCTGTTGTTTCATTTGATTCTGTGCCAAAGTGAGGTTATCCTTTAAGAGTTGGATAGCTTGTTTTTGATGCTCGATGTGATCTTCCACTGCTTGAAACTTATAATTTTCTCTTAAATATGATGTGATAGATGATGGATGATATCCATAAAGTGTCATAAATGGGGTCATTTTTGTTGTAGTATGAAAGGAAGTGTTATACCACCACTCATCCAGAGGTCCACCACTTGACCCATTGTGTCTGTTTATTGAATACAAAGCAACGAAGATATCTTTCCAAACATTTGTTCACTATCTCGGTTTTCCCATCAGATTGAGGATGATAAGATGAGCTATGAGCTAATTGAGTACCTAGACAAGAAAGTAATTTCATGCAAACATTTCTAGTGAAAATGGGATCTCTATTGCTTACAATAATCTTTGGGTTTCCATGTATCTTTTGAATTATTTCCATAAATGTAGTAGCAACTGTACTGGCCTTAAATGGATGAGATAATGCACAAAAGTGTGCATACTTGGTAAGTCTATCAACTACCACCATGATGACACTCTTTCCTTCAGACTTGGGTAAACTTGTGATAAAAACATTGAAACCTCCTCTCAACGTTGACTTGGAATGGACAAAGGTTGTAACAAACCCGGGGTCTTAATTGTCTCAACTTTGTTTTTTTGGAAAGCCAAACAATTATCCAAAAAATTTTGAATATCAGATTTAAGGCCATCCCAAAAAAATCCTTCTTGACCCTATGGTAAGTTTTTAAAAATATCGAGTGCCGTCCAAAGGGAGAGGTGTGCAATTCTAAAAGAATGTTTTATTCAAGTTGGGAATTATTACAAAGATATAAGTGATCTTAGTACCATAATGAATCATTAGTCCAACTAAATGTATCAGATGTACTGGGATCTTGCTACAACTTTTGAATGAGTGTCCACACCTCTTCATTATTCTTCCATTTATCCCTTGCTTCAGTTATATACTCCGGTTGGATAATAGAAATGGCATAGAGAAATGATCCCACATCCTCATCCTTTCTTGAGAGTGCATCTGCAACAACATTTTGCTTCCCTTTTTTGTAGATGATTTCAAAGTTATAACCCAACATATTTGTAACCCATTTTTTTTGTTCTTCTGAAAATAATATTTGTTCCAAAAACTATTTAAGACTATCATGATGTGTTTTTACCTTGAAGTGTCTTCCCATTAGGTAAGGTTGTCATTGCTTTAGTGCATGTAGTATTTCCAACATTCCCTTCTCATAAATAGGTTTGTATGAATACTTTCCTTTGATTGGACGACTTTCAAAAGCAATGGTTCTTCCTTATTACATTAAAACCACACCAATTCCATTTCTTGAAGCATCAAATTCCACAATAAAGGTTTTTGTGAATTTTGGCATAGTTAAGGCCAGTGCTTGGAACATTGCCTATTTAAGATGTTCAAAGGCCTTAGTTGCCTCTTGAGTCCCAAAAAATGCATATTTCTACAGTAATGTTGTTAGAGGTGCCGATATTTTCCCACAATTCTTAACAAACTTGTGATAATACCTTGTCAACCCAAGAATTACTCGAATATGCTTTATGGTTGTGGGGATTTTCCATTCCTTAATGGATTTAATTTTGTTAGGGTCTACATTAACACCATCATGAGAAAAAATATGACCCATATATTCCACCTCTTGTACTCCAAAGAAACATTTGGAGGTTTTTGCAATAATTGTTTCTCCTCCAATAGTTTGAGCATCTTGTCCACATGTTGAACATGATCCTTCCAAGGCTTGTTGTAGATTAGTATATCATCAAAAAATACTAACAAAATTTTTCTAAGGAAGGGTTTGAAAATGGAATTCATCAAACCTTGAAATGTGGAAGGTGCATTAGTAAGGCCAAAATTCATGACCAAAAATTCATAATGACCCCGATGAGTTCTGAATGTTGTTTTCAGAATGTCTTCAGTCTTCATTCTAATTTAATGATATCCTGAATGAAGATACAAATTGGTGAAGTAAATTTCTCCTTGTAATTCATCCAACAATTCATCAATTAAGGGGATGGGAAATTTATCTTTAATAGTGATCTTTTTGATCTCCCTATAATCTGGACACCAATAGGGAGATCAAAAAGTGTATCCTTCTTGTGCACCAATACTACCAGAGCAGAGAAAAAACTTTGACTAGGTTGAATTATACCATCATCTAGCATTCTACAACCATACATTCAATCTCAATCTTTTGGGAATAAGGATATTTTTAAGGCCCAATGTTTAAGGAACACTTCCTGGAATCAAATGAATAACATGATCATGATCAAGAATAGGTGGGAGGCCTTTGGGAGTCTCAAACACCTTGGAATGATTGTCAAAGACTTTTTGGAGCTTTGGAGAAACAAACAATTTTGATGTTTGAACCTCTAGTGAGCATAATTGCGAAATTACGCCTCGTTGTTATTTCTTCAAAATATTTGTCATGACATTAGAGTTGATTATCTTTCCTAGTTTCCCTGTGATACCCCGTAATTCAACTTCCTTTTCTTCCCAAAAAAAATTCAAGAAAATTTCTTGAAAATTAAAATCTATCGTCCCCAAATATTGTAACCATTGGACTCCTAGTACAACATCAACACCACCCATTGGAATGGAGAGCATTGGAATATTCAATAAATATTCCCCCATGGTTATCTTGATATTATGGCACTTTCCAGAGCAATTTATAGTTCCTCCATTTTCAACCATCACTTGACACTCTGGTGCTGGATATAGGAAGTAATTCAATTCCTTAGCTATCTTACAATGAATAAAATTATGGGTACTACCCGAATCAATCAACACTATCACCTTTCTCTTCTTGATATATCCTTCTATATCGAGATTTTGAGGAGCGGTAATTCCTGCCAATGCATTACAAGATATGGTCGGATTCATTTCTTCTTTCTCTAGGGTTGGTTCCCGATGTATATCCTCCTATTTTGATGTTTCTTATTCGTTCTATTCCTCCTCTTCAAAATCTATGTAAAATAATTTCTTCTCAGCATACTTATCACCTTTAGTGTATTTTCTATCACAACTATAACAAATCCCTTTTTCTATTTTTTCCTCCAATTTTTGTGGTGTAAACCTTGTAGGTTGTGGAAGGCCAGGAGCACCAACATCTTTATAGTTGTGAGTGGTATACTTCCTTTTTGACATAATTTTGCTTTCAAGTTTTCTTGCCACCCTGAATTCTTTCTCCAACGAATCAAGTTCCCAAAGGCGAACCTCATGTTGGATTTTATCCTTTAAACTCCCTATTAATACATAAATCCTATGCTCCTATGGAATATATGTTACCTTGATATTAAATTTTTGGAAGTCCTCAATGTGCATTTCCATTGAACCCTTTTGTTTGAGATTTATCAATTGGTTAAAGAAGGTTTTTCTATTTGTATCCTCAAAATGTGCTATCATTTCCTCCATAAAAATGTATCAAGTGAAAAGTGTTTTACGAGAACAAAGCCACCAATGCCATACAAACTAATTGGGTCCTAAATATAAAGTTGTAATGTGTACCTTTTGTGAGTGTTGCACATCATGGAGATCAAAATATTGCTCCATTTGTAGTATCCATGTTATTATATCCTTACCATAAAACTTTCTCATATCGATCTTTGGAATGTGTGGTTATTTTCATCTTGATTTTCATGCATTACCTTGTCACCACTAGGAAGCCTTTCTTGCAACAACTTTGTCAAAACTTCCATGTATGATTTCAAACCCTCCATATTAGCTTACATTTCATCCTTAAAATCATCCAAATTAACTTCCATTTCTTCTTTTAAACCATCCAAGTCATCTTTTATTCATCTTTTCTTGTTATTTGTGAGAGAGAAATTTGTTGTAGTACTTGGTCCCGTAATTTTGAGATATCATCCTGTAATTATTCCTCTTCATGTGTCACAGTAGAACTTTTTGAGGGCTTAATGGGCATGGAATTGTTTTTTTTGGGAGGCATTTTATAACCCAATACTAATATCTATGCTTCAATATGCCTTTGGAGTCACTTCAAACTAATTTTTCAAACAAAAGTTATGAAATTTATAAAAAAAATGCACACCTTTTTCTTGCTTTTGGGAGCTCGATCTTGAAATAGTTGTAAGTCTGTAATTGGGATCTATAAGGTCTAAAATTTAGTCCTATTTTATCCCTCTGAATATACTTTCTAGCCCCATAAGTCATACCAAGATTGGAGTCTTCAACATAGAGTTATGACCGATCTCCCACGATGACCTGATTATAGACTAGTTCAATAGAGAAAAGTTTTATTGATTTCCACATGTGACTGTTTTTACCTTTGGTCTTGAAATTGCTACATGAAAAACTAAATTCCGTGAAATTTCATCCACTTTTTACATAATTAAAATCCGATGCTAGAAACAAAATTTGTGATGATTTTCCCTAGTTCACTTGTTTGAGATTGAATGTTGGAGCCTGCAAAAACCCTAACTTCCACAAATCATATCTACAAAACTATAGCAAACCAAGATTTGAAATGTTTACATGATGTTCACCAAGATTTCAGCTCGACGTGGTCTAAATTTAAGCATTTGAAGCTCCGTATAAAAAATATATATAGAAAATTCAAATATGACATGTTTGAAGAAGAGATACCCTAGAATCCAAAGCTCTGCCAACCAAATGTTATGCAACCAAGTCACAAAATAGAAGAAAAGATAGATCAACGACTTTAAGGGGGCTACACTAAAAATAAAAATAAGGGGATAAACTAGTATTATAGCGACCTAATATGATGAAAATTTTATAAATTCCCTTAATAAACTTGCAGCGACAATCAACATAAACATTTCCAAGGGAATACTTTCTATGCTACAACAAGAGTGGACACAAAAAGAGAACGAGTTGGGATACCAAATCTATGCACTTGGGACAAAATTTAGATTCATGGGGTTTTCAATAAAAACCATTCTAAAACCAAAAGAACCTTTTTCACTCCTTTCCAAGGTGCATTAGTAGAATGGTAAAAAATTAATTTGGGCTCTCAAACCAGCCATGCTTTCCTTAGTACAACACAAGTATTTGGAGCACCCTTGTGTAAGAGTCAAAATTTCAGTTGCCTCTTGTCTTGGTAGTATCATGACGTTGGCCGCACCTATACCTCATTAAAATGATGAAATTATGAGGAGAGCCTTCAAACTGATAGTAGAGACCTTTCAGAATTTGGATAACAATGAAAACCCTACCTTTTGGAAGAGGCTAGAGATTCGATAAGTCATGGCCTTAGTTAGATCTTATGACCTAATGTTTGAGTTGGAGTGTGATGAATTTATCCTGTAGATGTTCTAATGCTTCTTAGCATTAGGAAACATCATCCTAACACAATCACAACACACATGCAGAGCATTTTGTCTTCATGTATGGGAGGCCATGATGTCATTTACACGAGGCTGTAGTCTATATTGTTGGAAATTCAAAGGAGAGAAAATTTGGTCTCACCTGCTACTTATGAACTAGCTAAAAGGTTGGTTAAGTAGAACATTATTCTATTCAGAAGACGATTGACCCAGGAGGAGTTATGGAGGATTGGTGGTGACCAACCATGCAACAATAATGAGCTGAGGAGGAAGGGTATTTAATTCATGTGCAAGAACCTTGGAGACTTTACCAATCATGCTTGCATGACACCGAGGAGATGACAAGGTTAGAGCAGGAGGAGATTCTTTCTGACTTTCAAGATGAGGGATTTTCTTTATATGATTCCATGGCTTCATATGAAGATTCCTATGAGGAGCATGAGGAGTCATGTGGAGTTGTTGACAACAAGCCAGATTTATATTCTAGTGTGTATGATGAACAACATATGTACCCTATAAGAGACATTCAGGGTGATGAGTCACCAGTGACGATTCAACATGAGCAACATATGGTGGAGCATGAGTCAACTGATGAGGATGATATGCATGGTATGCATGATAAGCCTTTTATGGAGAGTTAGTTGGAGGTTCATGTTGAGCCCATGATAGAGGAGGATGATCAACCTCAATATTTTGGACCAACCATTGATGAGGAGTAGAAATATGCATAGACAACTAGCAGGGTTGTACTACTTGGAGACACTTGTCGTTAAGAAGTGTTGGAGGCTGACATAATAGTTTGGAAGGAGGTTTGTAGATTGGAGAGGTGTGGATTTTCTGTTTAGATGAGGGAGGATAGTTTGGAGATGGTCGTGGATCAATATTTGGGCCTACCCATTGATGAGGTGAAAATAGATGTAGTGGAAACCACCAGAGCTACAATATTTTCAGACAATATCCCTCTCCAAGAGAACATAGTCAGGGCTTGCAACATGAATTTTCCACTTCTGACCATTATAGAGAGGGGCTATATTTCTTAGACAGATCTTGTCTATTGACCATGCATAACAACATGGGTTGATCGTGGACCAACATAAACATAGTAGATTTGTTCCTTACATGGGTGTCCATGACTTAGAGTGGTAGGAGATCATGAGTTGGTATCCTATTGATGGAGTATCATTCTTAGTCAGGGGAACAATACAATAGGAGCCCTTAGATGAGAGGGTTATTGCATGTTTCAATAGATAGTGGGATGTCGATTGAAAGTTCATCAATGTTCCAGTAGATCTCGCCCAACATTAGTAGAGTGGGGTTGACCTTGGCCTATGCCAGAGGTTGGATTCGAGAGAAGCGAAGATTTAGTATTCGATTGATGGAGAAAAAATTATAGCCAGAGACAAAGCACAACTAGAGCCATGAGACACAGGTGTTGTTGATTGGCCATGGTGGCATTGGGATCCAAGAGGATCAGTTGATGGTAGGACGAGTCAGATATTAGTTTTGGATCCGGGTGTTGATGGATCCATTCATGTTTAGTTAACGTGGAGCATGGAATGGCACAATGGTTCATATGGGATCTAGCTATCATCTTGCAGATGCCTATGCAGTGGAAATATACATACTATTTGAGGGAAAGAAATCTTGGGGTGAGAGGGTTTGTTATATCCCCATTTTTATTTTCCTCTATAGTACAACCAAGATGGATTTCTAGGGCACGGATGGCCAGGTCATAGGAGCAGGTTTATGTCATCAAGGGTTATAGCGAAGTTTTGAGGAGCTTTTATGGGATCCAATGGTTTTCTTTTGGCATATTCCATCATATGCATAGTTCACCTTTCTTTCCATTGCATTCTAAAAACTTTCATAAAACAAGGTTATTATTGGGCATAACTTAATTAATTACACTAAAGGTGACATTCCAAGAGGAATATTTGACAAAACACCTTAATGTAATAACTGGTTGAAACCAAAATGAGAAGATATGCAGGATGAGATGGTAAGAAGTGAATTTTAGTGGCTTGAGGAGGGATGGTGGCCGATTTTCCATTTTCCCAAATTAAAAAGGTTTTTTAATTAAAATAAAAGGAGGGAAAAAATATTAAGTGATTAAGATAATAATAAAATAAAGCCTTATAGAGGTGTCCATCAGATATATAAAAGAGGGGGAGTAGATCATTTGGGAACATATATGAGTTGAGTATTTTTCTTATGGAGAGGTTTGGAGAACCAGGAGCTCCCAACTTTAGCAATAGCCACAAGATAGAAACCCTCGGGTGATTCAATGAGAGTGAGCAAGTACCCATCTCTCCCCTTGGTGAATTCATCCATAATTTAGAGGAGAGCTGAGTAGATGAATCTCAGTTCAATTTTGGATGACCATTGTCAACATTGGAGAAATTTGTTTTGGAGGACAAATTATCTATCTTAGATATTTCAATTGTATCATCATGTACACTCTTTCTAGTTATATATTATAATAAAAACTGATATTATTTTTTCTCATCATATTATTGAATTTCATGCACTCTATTTTTTATATTTTACATGGAAATATTTTGTTAAGTGAATGGAATTTTATATGTGGCACTTGTTGAGTTAAATTCCTAGAATTTGCAAAATTTTCCTGTTTGGGATATTAAAAAGAATGAACAAGACTATCTTAAATATGGTTCACTAAATTGTGTATTTCGAAAATGTAAATTTGATGAATTTTTATGTGCAGTTTATATAAAAAACAAATGTCCATTTCATGATCTCAAAAAGAAGATTCCTTATGAAATGTGGTATGGCCACATTCCTTCGGTAAGGCATCTCAATATCTTTTCTTCCACCTGATATGCCTTGATTCACGGGGAGAAAGAGGAAAAATTGATGCAAGAAGTTGAAAGTGTATCTTATTGGATTTCTCAGATACCACCAAAGCATATCGTCTCTATGCTAAGGTAAATGAGAGATTTGTATTGTCTAGAGATGGGATTTTCTCGAATCTTCTAATACTGACAATATTGTTGAGCGGAAACTTAATTTTTTGGACAAGTTCAATCATACAGAAAATCATCATGAATTTGAAAATGAGATTCCACATATTAAATGGGGGATCCCTATCTTGGATCAATCCATGGAATCTCATTCTAAAGAATTCTCTCCCCCTCATGAAGTTCTAACCACTTCTTTAGATCAGGAAGACCTTTTGAGTGATGTGATTGAGATGATAAGAAGGCTAAATTTTGATGCAAACCCATCTCAATCAACTAGATAAGCCTGGACCATCTCAGAAGGGTCCCCAAAAATGTCTCATTAAAAGACTTTAAAGTGTTCATCATGATGAGGTTGGAAATACAAGAACTAGAAGTTCCACTAGGAAAAATGGAGGTGATGTAGATGATTATGATTTAGTTGATGATATGGATGTTTCTTATGATTATGAATTAAATTTGTTTACTAATTTTTACGAACTTTATTTAATGGAGATACTTCTCATGATGAATGGAAAGAAGCAATGCAGAAGGAGTATGGTGCTCTAAAAAATAATGGAACATGGAAGTCGTGGACCCTCGATTTGGAACCGAACCAATTTCCTACAAGTGGGTCTTCAAGAAAAAGTATAAATAAAATGGCTCACTTGAAAAGCACAAAGAAAGGCTCATGGAAAAAGGATTTGCACAAAAATAAGGCGTCGATTATGAAGAGACCTTTGCTCCCATAATACAATTAACCAGCATTCAAACTCTCTTTCCCTTAGCAACTCATAATGGATGGAATTTCCATCAAATGGATGTAAAAATTTCTTTATTGAATGGAGACTTGAAAGAAAATGTTTTTATGTCTCAACCTGAAGGTTTTTTTGTGAAGGGATGGGAACAAAAACTATGTAAACTCATCAAATCCTAGTATGGCGTAAAATAAGCACCATGGTATAAAAATTTATCAAGCATCTTTTGAAATTAAATTTCAAATACTTTAATATTTATGATGCAACTTTAATTGTCAAGAAATTGGAAAAATTATTGTATATATTATGTTATATGTAGATGATATGTTGATAACAAGGAACAATGAAAATTATATTGCATCCATAAATAACGAATCGAAGAAAGGATTTCAGATAACATATTTGGGACACCTTCATTAGTACTTAGGCATCGAAGTGACCCAACATCCAGGATACATATTGCTCTCTCAAAATAATTTCATTGGAGGATTCTTGAACAAGTTTGGCATGGATGAATATAATAATTTTTCCACTATAATGGAACAAAATTTGAAGCTCACTTCTAAATAAGGAAATGAATTTGAGGATGCAACTAAGTATAGAGAAATTGTGGGGAATCTTATCTACCTCACCACCATCAGATCAAATATTTCATTTTTTGTTTGAATCCTTTCCAGGTTTATGAAAAATCCTTGTGAGGGACATTGGTTTGTTGCAAAAAGTGTTCTAAATTACTCGAAAGGAACTTAATACTTTGAACTCGAACAGTCACAGGTGGATGACTTCATCTTGATTGGATATTCTAATTTATAATTTACTGGATATAAGGAAAATGGTGTGTTTAATTCAGGATATGTTATGAGTCTTCGATCAAGAGTTGTCTCCTAGGAGTCAAGAAAACGGTTAGTTCCATTAAATTTGACAAAAAAGGTAAAAGATGTGGCAGCCGCAAAATAAATTAAGGAGATTTTTTGGCTCAAGAAAATTCTTGAAGATTTGTAGGAGAAATAAGTGAACTCTACTCATGTTCTGATTGACAACACTTATGCAATTAAATTGGCAAAGAATCCCAAATTCCATGACTGAACAAATATATCAACACAAAGTATCATTTGATTCGACATCATGCAAAGGCCAAGAATAATCACCTACGATATTGTTCCACAAAAGAGGAAATTGCAAACATCTTAACCAAAGAAATTGGAAGACAAAAGTTTGAAAGATTAAGAATGATGCTTGGACTCACAAACACCCCCCTAGATTGGGGGGGGGGGGGGGTTAGTGTGGGTGTTAGACACCTAATCCTCAGGGTTTTTTCAAAATATGTAAATATTTCAATATGTAAATAGAATAAATAGAGTAATTTGAACAACTATTGGAATTGGAATCCCAAAGGTCACCGCTTCGATGTATATAATGATGTTTAGATTAATGTAAATTCAAATTTGGAGTCTAATTTTTGATCCCTTGGCCCGAAAAATATGACTAAAATGAATATTTTGGTGTGGTTCTTTCTAAATTACTTAATACTAAGCTACAATGTGAGTATAGGATTGGCTTATTATAGTTTGCTAAGTCCAAGTGCTAACGAGTTGACTCTTGATAAATTTTTGGACAACCTGGCACCATTACCGTTGCAATAAACTTTCGAAAACAATTAACCTCATTTTTTCCAAAAATTCACCCGATTAGTAAGGATTTTGGTAATTGGCCCGAGCATGTGCACAAAAGGATCTCGTTCCTCACTGGTTTCTCAAATATCATGCATATTTTGGGCACATTTCCGACTATCACAAGAAATTAACAATATAACATATCTAATTATGTTTCTACCCATGTGTTGTATATGGAAACAATGGAATATGGATCAGATTCCTCCCTTAACCAACAAAAATTGGAATAAGGAAACTTTCCTTCTACATTTACTCGTTGTTATGTATTTTCCAAAACTAGACATGGGTAAGTATTATATAATGTTATGTGTTTTGATAAACTACGGTGGATGGTGATATACATTGAGTTTGTAGTTTTTAGATTCGCTTTATACAAAGTATGTGTCCATGCTCAAGTTTAGAGTCCACAATTCATAGTTAGCAAATTGTGAGGGAACAAGAGCCAAGATCCAAGGACCACTCTAAGGAACTACACTCTTAATAATATGTATGTTGGTTTATAATTTTTATCTCATTACATAATGTGCGACTATAGGTATTGGTAACTCATTTTATGTACACGTGATTATTAATATTGATGTGGTATGTAGAGTTGCAGTTGTGAAGAAGAGCTCTATTGCATTTTCAAGTTCAGTTATAATTATATCCATATCATTAATATTTTATGAAATAAGATTTCCTTATTTTATCTTAGAATACTTTGAGTTCAATTTTAGAGCTATATTAACATATGTGATCCTCGTATTACATGATTGAATCCAAAGATAAGCCATCAATTGGTCTCGAACTTTAGAACTTATTCTTATTTCTTGTTGTTTCACCTTATCTTATTTAGTTTTGAATTGTTTTTCATTACTCTTATAGAGGAGTTTGGAATTGGAACCAATTTCATCTCATAATAAATACAAGTACCTATATCTTGCACAAATAGTGTATGCATCTCATTATAGTAAGATTATCCCAGGTTGATGATCAAATGATAGAGTATCCATCAGATCATATAATCCCATATAAAAGGCTTGTAAGGTATGATGGTTGAATTTGGTCAAGTATAGATAATAATGGTTAACTATGGTTGACTATAGGTTGCATTTGATTAACATTAGTGAATAATAGTTGACTATAGCTAACAATGGTTGACCATAGTAAACCATGTTGATAGGGTTCATCATTGTTGACTATGGTTGATTATTTTATATTTGGTTTAATTATGCCTAGTTAGTGTGGAAAATAGTTGAATTTGGTTAATTATATTTCTTTATGGTTAAATGTGGTTGAATTTAGATTGGGTATGGATATTTGGTTGATTGTGGTTGCTTGTAATTGATTAAGGTTGATTGTACACTTAAACATATGTGACTACAATTAAACATGTTTGAGTGGATCAAAGATTAATCATTGTTAAGTAAAAGTGACTATAATTGAGTATGATAGTTGAATTTAGTTGATTAGAGGCCGTAAGGGATAATTATGGTTGATTGTAAATCAATTTTCATTAAAAATGGTTGACTATAGTGTGTGGTTGACTTTGAATTACACTGATCAACAATCATTAACTATAGTATGTGCTTAACTTAGGTTCAATTTTTTTTACATAGCCCTTGATGAATGTTGCATGTGGCATAACCATCGATGAACACCACAATGTGAAATAAGTTAAACTAAGATTAATTTTGCAACATGACACAACCCTTGATGGATGTCACAATGCACCATAAAGATGAATGAATGTAACAATTCAATATAAGTTAGACAAATGTTGCAATGCAACATAACCATTAAGGAATGTTGCAATCCAACATAATCATTGAGGAATGGAAAAAAGTGACATAATCCTTTATGAACATCACAATGCAACATAACCATTGAGGAACATAGTAATATAACACAAGTCAACTAAGATGGATTTAACTATACAATAACAACTAAGGAATTTGCAATGTAACATAATAATTCAACTCAAAAATATTCTTTGTGTGACACCTCACATTTACTCAAACGTTTTCTCTTTGCATTCCCCATATCGTATTCTCTTAAACCTTGAGGCCAAAGAAGTATCGTAGTATTTTGTCATCACAATCACTAGTGTAGTTTCCTTAAGCTTTTACAACAAGGCCTTAAACCTCATAGGGAATTTTTTCTTAACTATAAATTGGCATATATGGATAAAAATCTCCCTTTTCTTAAAAAAACATGTGCCTCAATTCCTAGATAACGAATGATATTATTTGTCCCTAGACTTAAAGACATATTACATCACAACAAATTTTTATTTTCCATGCGACAACTTGCACATTCTCAAGCTTTCCTCCATGACAACAAAGTAAGCATCATACCTAAAATGCATTTGGCCATGACATATTGAACCATCCCAAACTTTTCTTTGTTGCAACATACCACATCAACTTCATGTGTATTGAATTCAGGAAAATATTTGGTATTTTTTTATGTTCTACATCATTTCCTTTTGGTGTGACATACACTGTGTTTTCCCTTATTCAAATCCCAAGTGAAATGCAATATATTATGTGTAAAATATGCTTTTTGTGATGTGAAATGAAGAGTTGGTCATGGCAATAAAAACTACATAGAATTTGATGTCTCGCATGGAGAAGATATTTCATATAGGGAAATATATCACAAGGAAAAGTTTCATGTCGTGATGTAATGTATTGCATGGAAACAACTTTGTGTGCAACACACTGCAAAGGCATAAATTTTATCTCATGCAAAAAGTTTATTTTTTGACCATGCGAAATGTCCCTACCAATAATTTTTTAGAAATATGACAATATAAATCATCTTAAAACAAGCCAAACCCCATGGGGAAACATTGTGTGGGAAAATTCCCAATAATGGGGTGGAACTATAACTTATGAAAAAGTTATTGTTGGATTTGGGGACAATATATGTTGGATAAAGGGAAAACTGTGAGTGCTCCTTATCTCACGCCAAGTTCAAGAACTAACCATGTTGGACAAGTAATCCTTTTAAAATAAAGCGATGTGAGCATAGTCTATCAATGACATCAATGCACACATTTACAACAAAACCTTTGAAAAAACAATGGACTTAGCCAATAGAAATTGTCCTACAATTTTCTTGTATATTTTTTTGATATCCAATATATTTGTCCCTAGATATTGACAACCTATTTTATTTCTTTTTTGACATATCAATATTTTTTTGTTGTGTTGGCCATGTTTATGTTGATATGCATATGAGTGAGTGGGAAATTTTTAGTTATACTAGATGGGATGTTTACTTTGCACAAAGACATCAATGGCCATGTCATGACCATGCATGTGGTGGACCGTTCATCCCAATTGACTTACTAGATCACTAAGGTTGTTTGTTTTCATGTGATATGAGACCTGGTTCTCGAACTATATAATTGTGGTTTCACTACTCATCATGCAATGAAAAGTATTGAGTTTGATAATCTGAAATAGGTATTTGTTTGTGTGGCATATTCTTCTTATTCTTGTGGGGAGAGGGTGTTGTATAAATGGAAATGTTGTATGAAACCTAGCCTCAAGAGGCATATAGATATTTGTGAGACTTGAGATATGTATGTGTTGACAAGTAGAAGTTAAGCTCTAAATTTTTAAATGGATGAAAGAAAATTAGGAAGAAGGATGTGTTGCAATACTTGGAGGAGGAAGGATTTGGGCAGTAGTTGGAATCACGTGGTTTTATTTGTGATCGTAATAATAATTTAGAGATATTAATCATTTTTTTTTGTATCTTGGTAGGACTACATCTTCATCATGTCCAATATATCACCCTGATCTGGGCGGAGAATTGAACTGGTGACTTCACATCAAGGAGTGTCTTAACAAAGCACCCGATCACCGTCTATCCAAGACCCCGTGGACAAAGATATTAATAATTTAAGATTCAATTGTAAATTTATTTATTTTTAAATCTAGAAGTATTTGATTTTAATATAGAAATATATTTTCATAGGGTTTTGGAGGAAAAGGAGGCATTGTGGTGCCTAAAGAGAAAAGCTATTTGGCTAGAGTTTTGGGACGAAAGAATATTTTTTTTTCAAAATTTTGTGAAGGAAATAAAATTGAGAAATAATATTTGGAGACTGGAAGGAAGGGATGGCGCTCAAGCCACAACCTTTGAGGAGTTGGCCTATCTAGGAAAACCACACTTTCCTTAGTTTTCAAGGAAAAAGAGGGGACATCCATTGCTAAAGTGGTAAGGATAACTCATTTCTTCCCAAGGTTTGTGGATGCAAAAGATAACATCAACCTCATGGAATATGTCAACAAAGATGAACTGAAGGAGGTCCTCCATAATTTTTAAAAATACAAGAGCCCTAGCCTAGATGGATGGCCAGTAAAATTCTTCTTAGGCTTATTTAATCTTCTAGGGCTATACTTACTAAGGGTGGTTGAGAAATCTAAAGTCTCTTGGCATGTTTTGACCTCCTTTAACACAAATTTTATAGTCATGATTCCAAAAGTGGACAAACCTATCACTTTTGATGTTTTTGGGCCTAGTATATCATTGTGAAATTTCATCTACAGAGTGATACCAAAAATCATAGTCCATGAGCTAAAACCAATTTTATCTAAAGCCATATCAAAGGAGTAGTTTGGTTTACTAGAGGGATGTCAAATTCATGAGGACATAGGGGTGGCCCAAGTGGGCCTACACAACGTTAAAACTAGGAAGTTTAAATGGGTGGTGCTAAATATTTATTTGTCTAAAGCTTACAATCGAGTTAATTTACTATATATGAGGTTCCTTATTACTCATATTGGGTTTGAAATGCCTTCTATATCGTGGGTTATTAGTTGTGATTCCTGTGTATATTTTTTCGTTTTGATAAATGGACCAACATCCCATTTTTTTCATGTACAACAAGGCCTTCATAAAGGATTTCAATCATCCCCTTTGATTTTATTTTTGGTGGAGGAAGGTCTAAGTAGGAATGCAGGAGAGGTAGAGAGAAGGGGAGCATTTAAAGGAAAACCAATAGCAGATAATCTATATATCATCCATTTGTTGTTTGTAGATGACATCCTCATTTTTTCTTATGGCTCCCGAAGAGATTTAAAATTCTTACATACTGCCTTGGATTTGTTCGATAGAGCCATTGGTATGTGGGATAATATAACTGAATTTACCCTTTATACCCATTTATTGGAAATAATGGAAGTACTACACTTACAAACCTTATTTCTGTACACCAAGATGGAATTTAAAAAAAGCCTAAATAACCCTGGATTTCAGTTAAACCAAATTCATATAGGAAAGAAGATAGGAATTGGCTCATTGTAAAGATGGAAAAAAGGCCAAAGGCCTAGAGTTTTAGATGGATTTAAAGGGAAAGTCATATAGCTCTTATAAATTCAGTTCTCGAAGACATCCCCATATACCGGATGCCATTATCTTGGATCCAAAAAGGAATAATGGAGAAAATACAAAAGGTGTGTTTGAGTTTCTTGTGGGAAAGATCTCAAGACCCAGTTGTGATGCCATGGGTTAAATGGGATATATTCATAGTCCCAAAGGCACAAGGAGAATGGAGACTAGACAACATTCCTCTTTTTGCTAAATCTCTCATGGAAAAACCATTATGGAGGCTTCTCACAACTCACAGTTTGTGGACCTCGATGGTGCATATGAAGTACATATTTCTTGGTTCAAATGGGGATTGTATAAGGAACATGAGTAAGTCACGCAAAAATGTTTCAATCATTTGGAAGGATTTTATGGCATCTTTTCATCTCATTGAGGTAGGTCTAGCATATAGACTGGGGAATGGAGCTCAGGTCAGGGTGGGTTGTGATCCATGGGTCGATTGTGGTGAAGCCCATAGGCTCAGGTGGCAGTGTTAAACAATGGAGGCATTTATACTCTCAATCAAATAGATCACTCAAAAATTTGGTATATATACATCATCATTGTATGCATCCCATATTCGACTAACAAACAGGGAGGATTAACTTTAATGGTCTCACTCCCCCTTTTGGGAAATCATACCAAAGCTAAGAAATATTTACCTACTTTTAGATTATATGTAGGGTGAATAGGGATGGTGTTGGAAACATATCTAGAAAATAAAATTCCCTACAAAAGTACATATATTCACGTGGTTCTTGTTGGAAAATAAATTTCCAACTTGGGATAACAACCAAAAAAGGCATCCAGAAGGACCAAGTTGGTGTGCTCTTTGTAAATCTAAGAAGTAAATGAAAGTAAATATGTTTCTGGAGTGTCCTTACAAAAAATGTGTATGGGAAGGTTGCAGAGGGAAATTGGGGTTTGTAGAGGAGTGGAAAGGGATGAGTTTGGTAGAAGGCTGACACATTTGGTTTGAGAACAAAGTTATAAAATACTTCAGGGCATTTCCTTTAATTACATGTTGGGGGATATGGCTTGCTCAAGACACAACTATCTTCCATGATGTTCCCTCATTTATTGATGGTATTATGGCACAGTAGTTGAAAGTTTCTCCATACTCCCACAAAAGGAAAAAATTTGTGGAGCCAAAAGTATTGTTCTTGAAGAAAATGATAAGTCCATGCCTTGGGGTTTTTTTTGATGGGGTGGAAAGGGGTGATGGCAGCAGGAACAAATTTATAAGTCCATGGGATTATTTTTATGGGGCCGGCAACACGAGGTGATGAAAAAAATTGTAGGGGAGGGGATATACTTTACCTAAGCGAGAATAATTATTATTCCACGAAGATGGGGCTTGTGAGGAGTACAAACAACTATGATGAACATATAGCTTTAAAATTTCTGCTACATTTTGAAAAAGAAATAGGTTGCACCTCTCTATAGATTTTTGGAGTTTCAATGCTAATCATAAATTGGGAAAAATGGGCCCAAAGATGTTGAAATCATATTTTTCTACCACTGTTGGAAGAAGTTATATGACTTAGATATTATGTTCACAACTGCTTGTTTTTTCATGTTTACAACGAATGAAACTAGTTAGCGGATTCATTATCAAAGGAGGGTATTCAAATGGAACTAAGCAATTGGGTAATCATGGAATAAAATGATCATGGACATTACAAGCTTTATCATAGATCCGTCATAGAAGGTGGGGCACAGGAAACGAAAGATCAAAGCAATAGATGGTATTTTTCTCCATAGTCAGAAAGTTCTGTGTGGGTTGTCAAGTTAGATGAATGACTCCCTCAGTATTAAGGGGTTACAAGAACATATAGTATTTTGTAGAAATATAAATGTAATGGTCTCACAAAGAAAAGATAAATGGCACAATTATGCATTTATGTGCAACAAAATATATGGAATAGACTGATTTTGTTCAACCTTTCTATACAAATATATAAGGTAATGGTTCTAGAAAATTTTCATTATATATTTAAAAAATTCAAAAGATAGACATTATGTTTTTCCAAATCGATGTGTGTCTGTGTGTGTGTTCCATTTCAATACTGATTTACTAGCTATGAATCTAAATGAGAGTAAGTAAAGGTTGTCTTGAATGACACAATTATTTTACACACCATTAAAACTAAAGATGTTTACGATTTCATCCCTCAATTCATTAAATCTCCATTCTAATTAAAATATTTTCTATAAATGTCTTTTACAAATTTTATGTCAATATTCCAAAAACATGTTGACTCTTCTCATTGAATGAAAAACAATATCTAATACCAAATCTCTCTAGCTTGGGGAAGATACATGTACTTAGCACCATAACCAACATTCCACACACTTGGGTGTGGAGGACAATTGTTAACACATCCCTAAAATGAATTGTGTAATCTAACGAGGTGATGTTTTCACTTGGTGCACATAATTCTTGGTGAGATTGCAATGTTCCATCATTTAATTGCATTTTAGAATGCAAAATGCATTCAGTGCCATGGAAAACCTCTAGGGAACTTTGATTGTGCAAACTCAACAACTTTAAACTACAATTTTCCTAATTTTTAAGAAAATTTCAAGCAAAGTTGACCTAAAAAACTACTCGAAAAAGGGTCAAAAAGTCATCTTGTTAGAACTCAGACTATGCCAAATTAAATTGACACAAGAATATGCATTTTAATACTTGAATAATTAAAAAAAAAAAACTATAAGCCCCCTCTATTAACTTGCAAGTCAACTTATGAATTATATACTTGGGGTAAAATTTATTGTATCATTGCAAATGCTCTAGTTGGCCTATGCACAAACATGAAAGTGAATAAATCAACACAAAAACTTTCTAGACTTCCTTGTAGCAAGTCTATCTGTGAAAAAAATGAATTATTACATGATGATGCAAAAATAAGAAAGAAAAGAGCCAAAAAGATTCTAAAAAGAATGAGAAAAGGAAAATCTAGAGCATAATTTAACAAGAGGTCGCCCCAAAGAAGAAATAAGTATAGGAATGTTCAGAAAACACATTTTTTTCTATACTCCTAAATATATAAAGATGAAAAATTTAAGGCATAAGTCTGGAAAAATATTATTTGTTGGCTCTGTGGACAAAGAGGCCATACTGCTAATAGATGCCCGCAAGGAGAAGAATCTAAAAAAGGAAGGGGAAATGCATAAGAATAAAGTGTAATACATGCCAAATAAAGAGTTGGAAAGACATAGATCACAGTTGTTCACTGCAAAAAAATGTGGATCAGGCAAACATGATACAAGCCGTTTCCTCCATCACCCTTTTAACATAAAGCGGGAAGTTCCAATCATGAATAAAGGATGTTGCTCATCCAACACAAAAAATTCTGAATTCGAATATGAATAAGAAGATGTCACATAGTTAGAGCAAGAATATCTATTTATTTCAAACAATTGTTCTTGTGAAAATCTAGAAAGATGTGAGTACAGTTCAATACACGATATCAACAATAATAAATAATGAGAGGAATCAAAAGATGAAGTTAATTTGTTAGTACAAAAGTGAAGGTTTACATGGCGCAGGGAAGTTTAGACGAAGATGCACAAATGTTGGCCCGAATTAATGCCTTAGTAGAAGGTGGAATGGAGCCTGCACTTTTTGATTCCTTCCTCGAAATGATGGTGAAAGAACACAATGCTACATAAGCCATGGGAGCCTCTCATCAGAATCCTACTTTTGTTGATGCATCCTTTGAAAGGAATACCAAGTCATTCATAAAAGAATAGAATGAATGGAATAACACATCGTTTGACAATAAATGACTTAGGAAAAGAGATCAATACATTGAAGAGAGAGGTTGCAGAGTTAATAGCAAAAGTTTCTAAGTTAGAAGAAGAGAATCAAGAACAATATGCATATAGATCTAACCTATGGGAAAGGTAGTATATCAAAGAAATGACCATGGCCTAATCAAGCCCCTTGCCACTTAATCCACTGATCTAAAAAAAAAACTATAAATTTTCAATCATTATAAATTAATTGTTCATGTTTTCCTTTTCATGAATAAATATGAGATTAAGACCAAATTTAAACGAAGCAACATAATAACCTCATCTCTAAAATTTCCACATGGTTAACATCGACAATGACATAACTGTGACTTCTTATGATACATATAATTCAAAAAATCCTTTAAAAACATAATAAATCTCCTTCAAATTGCACAATGTTGGCACCTCAATGTGTTTTACCAACATGAATTCAGTATCACTATAGATTTTAATGGATTGCAATTTCTAATAAATTTGCATGTGATTTCACATGCATCTCATGTTTGATAAACTATAAAATCCAACTAATAAATAGATTATAGACAAATTTGTATAAATAAATTATTTATTTGGTTTTTTGTAATTTTTTGCAATGAGTTGACCATGCTTTTTATAAATTTTCATAGCATCTCCCTTAGATTTGGATGTAAAAATTACTAGCTAATCTTAAAGCAATTAGTAACATTTACCAAAACTTTACACCTAAATTTTTTTGGTTTGATATGTATTGCATCTCTTATAGAATTGAGTGTGACATGTTGTTTGAAGAATATTTTGTCTTATGTGCAACATGAAACTTTGTATTATGTGTGTTTACTTATTGCACTTCATTGAAACTTTGGCGCCAAAGGATTTCCAAGACCACAAGATAATGGAATGTTCAAAGAAGTGTGATGTATTTCATGAAAGCAAACTTTTTGTGTGACCATCAAATTACACCAAAACTATGGGTTTTTTTTTTTTTTTTTCACGATATTGCACAACATGAAATATTTCTATGTTTGTGGAACTTTGCACTGGAAAAAGACCAGAAATTTTTTTCTATTCTTATAACATTTTGCATTGGAGAAAATTTTATACCTTCATGAAGCATCACACCTAAAGGGTTTTCTTTCATCATGGTGATTTGCAACTAAAACAATATTTTCATGTGACATGTCACTAACACCAAACATTTATCCTTTGCATGTTCCACTTCGTAAAAGGTTCCATTATTATGACAAGTCACAAAAAAAAGAAGATTTGTTGTCCTACATAATGGTCCAATTACATATTGCATACAAAGTGTTTTTTTGTTGTGAAACACATGCCATAAGAGACTTTATTTTCCATGTGATACACATGGAAAAAGTTTAACTAGGAGTTGCTAATTTATAACCATGGTTAATAATATTTGACTATGGTTGACAATGTTTGGATATTTTAGACTAGGTTTAATTATGGTTGACTATAATTAACTATCTTCGACCCTGGTTGATTAAGTTTGACTAGTATCACCGTACTTGATGATGGTAAATGTTGGTTTGAGCATGGTCAATTATATTTAATCATTTCTAACCATAGTTGACCATGTTTTCCCATGGTGGAATATGATTGAACATATTTGATTATGGGTGACTGCAATTGACTTTGTTTGACCACATATGACTATTATTGACCATGTCAAAGAAAAAAGCTCATTTCAACGTTGAATAAGAGTTTTTAATGATTATGGTAAGACTAAGGAAGTTTTTAGCACATCATCTTAAGCATGTGGCATGTTTAGTTTTTTTATTAGGAGTGGATGGTGTGGTGGTTATATAATCATGCATATATGTTAGGCCATGTGCAATCGCTCCTAAATATGGAAAACATATGTTGTTATAATGTGAAAAGGTTGAAATGTTTTATCTTTAAATTCAATTAGGGATTGTAACATTTTACTCTTTAAAAAAAATGTTGAGAATTTGTAAAATAAAAGCATTTTAGGACTAATAAGGCTAGCCAAATATTGTGTAAATGTTAGAGATGGAAAACAAAATGGTTTGAGATAGATAACATGAAGGAAAGGTCATTTTCTTTGTCCCTCATCTATAGGAGAAATTACAGATAAGGGCTACTATGGATAATACTTAAATTAAATTAAATTATCGAAATTATGGAACTATAATAATTAAAAACAAAAATGTAGATAAAGTAAACTAAAAATATTATCTTGAACTTTTCTAAAATTTAAACACAATATCATTCCAAAAGACTACTCTTCAATATGGTAATGTCTAAAAAATTGCATAATAAAAATATTACCACATATCAAAACACATATTATTGCATTCTTAAACAATAGCTATAAAAAAACGTAACTTCTAGATATATATATTTTTAAAAACAACATGCTACCTAATTCTATAATTAATTCCTTGATACAATCCACTTGCATATATGAAAAGGCTAAAAAATATCCAACTTAGATCCTTTACACCAAAACATTGATGTGTAACAACATAGCTCACCATTATAAAATTTCGCTAATTCAATTCAAAATAGTATATTATTGGTAAAGCATGTATCATAAAAAACATTCATTAAAAATTGTTCAAATAGTTTTTTTTGATTTGGTGTATAATATCACTTTGTTTATGGGATAAGGGACACACTTCCAAACAACAACTTGATTGCTAAATTATATAGAGGTGTATATATTGTACCCCCATCTAGATTTGAACCTGTGACATCTTGTGAGGAAGCACCTGCTCTTAACCACTAGGGCCACTCAAGTGTTTCTTCTTTTTTTGCATGGCATTTAGTGTAGATGATGATTTCCTAATTTCTCACAACTTTAAGATCGTTTTGCAATGACTTTCCTCTTGTAGATTAGATGATGGTCCAACAAATATGATGCCTAAGCTCCCATGCAATTAGAGCCTGAACTCTCATTCTTACTGGTGGAAGATTTTGGATATAGCTCTATTGGTCTTCTCGTGGCTTGACAATCCTTTCTGGGTCCACACCTTATCTCCCATTCTTTGGTTTTATTTTGCCCCTTTTGTGCTTCTATACATAGTTTGTTTCGACTAGCCCTATTCTATGTTCGCTCATCTATCCTGGTTTCTACTTTGTGACCTTAACCTTTGGACCTTTTCCCTGGTTGGTTTTGAAATTTCCATCTTGCACTCATTTAGTTGACTTCCCTCCCTCTTACCTTAAATTTTGTTGGAAATCTCTCTTGGCTATATTTATTTTCATGTTGTCTCTCTTCCTCGTGCCTCTATTACATGCCCCCAACTTTCTAAAGCTCCTATCTCCCCCACCCCCCCCGAACCTTTTCCTTCTTTTACCTTCCAACCTCTCCTCCATGCCTTGTCAATGTGCCGATGTTCACAATGGTGCAACTTACTATCAAGAAAGGGCCCATAATGAAAACACACATATGCACCATGGATTGGAGGAAACCACTACTTATTTCCTCGAGCTCACTCTAGATCCCATCCAAGAGGAATTAATCTATGTTGAGGAGGAAGGCACCTCTCACAAGCTCTAACTCTCGAACATTGAGGTACTTGCTGAGATGGGATGAACACTTGTGAATTCTTCAACCAGTTTATGAACGCATTTGATTTATATTGGCACATGAAGTTCCTCCTTGGTAGAACCTTATTGGACCCACATGAGTATCGGGGTGGATGTCCTCCATTCACTTGAGCATCTCCATCTCCATATGAAGGACTTGGATCGAAGGATGGAACACATTGAACAACATGTTTGCATCCCACCCATGACTGGAGGCATTGCAGGCGACAACAAAGATCCCATCCAAGCTACAACTACGGGTTTTGATTCCTCTACTTAGTTTTTGTTATGCTGATGTTCTATTGGTTTTTAGTTCCTATTGTACACTTCCAAGGTCAGTTAGGCCAACTTTTCAGTTTTTGTATGTTACAGTTTGAATGGCTTAATACTATGTTATCTTTTACCTCTCTACAGATATTGAACTTTTGGTTTTGTTCTTGTCTCCCCAGTGAGAGACTAACGTAAGATTTTTTAGTATTATCTTGTACTCCATTGTTTAGAAGCCAATACAATTTACTCCCCCACACACACACACACATGTTAATTGTATAATTAAATTTATTATTTTCCAACTAGTTGGAGTAATGAGGAGGGAAATTCATAATACAATTGCAATAAAGGTATTAGAAGCTGTTGAATTCATTTATGCATTAAAAACGACAATCTCATTAATCCAAAATAAAAATTTTAGCAAAGTTTGTTTAGCTATAATGGAAAATCAATATAATGTTAGCTATTTATTTTTTCTTAAGATATGATAAATCAAAATTGGTTGCAAAATTGAACCTATTGACTTCTAAGGCCCATCTTAGGGACAAGTCTAGTTTTGGTTGGCTTTATAAACTTCTAGTTTGATGATTTAGAGTTTAGAAACTTTCAAGACATGTGATTAGGAATCAAAGATGTTCATATTCTTGTATTTTCCTTTATATCAATGGATATAATTTTTAATGTTAATTTCTTTGCAACTCTAAATCTATGTTTAACTTTTCACATTTATCTAATAAAATTATAAAATTACCATATTATTTGGTCAATAACAAATAATAACATCGTAAACTTATAAAATAAATCATAAAATATTAATTTTTGAAAAAGATCACCATTTAGTATTATGAATTCAAAATAAATTATAGGAGTTGTCTATGGAGGCGGAGGAATTGCCTGGACGGTCAAAAGTGGCCGGAATCCGGGCAAATCAATTTAAGAAAAATTGCAGTATCAATGTTTGAATCATGTTTTTGATGGTGGAAATGGATTCAACATCATTAAAAAACCTTTAGGGCTCCCAAAATATTGAATTTTGATAGCTATAACATGGATTTACACAAATCCCTGCCGAAATTTCTTAAAATCTTACCAGAATTTCCATGATTTTCAAGGAAAAAAACCAGTCTAGTTAGACAATGGCCAAATTATATATAATTTGATATTTAATTTTTGAAATGCAAACACATTGTATATAAAAAATAATATCCAACACCATAATTTTTGAAAAGGAAAATGAAGTCCATCAAAATATATAAACCACTTCTATTTAAGCAATTATTGCTAATTTATAAATATATCACTATTTAGTATACAACTTGAGTGGGCCTAATGGTTAAGAGCATGGGTTTCCTCCTTAGAGATCGTAGGTTCAAAACTAGAGGGGGGTACAGTATGTATGCCTTCGTATACTTAGTAGCCAAATCATTGCGCGGAGGTGGGTCCCTTGTCCCACAAACAAGGGGGTCTCATACACCAATTGGGTGTCTGGCTTGACCGTGACCTTAAAATTGGATTATTATTATTATTATTTACCATTATCATGGGTAGGACTTGGTGGGTTTATTATGGAAGAATTTAATGAGTCCAAGGATGGATAGTCGTGGATGCATCCAAGGTCATCATACAAAGATCAATGTTAAACATTCCTTTGAATGTCACATCGAGAGATGGATGGAGGGTAGTGACGACCCTGCTGGTGGACGCAGCGGATGACGTTGTGGTCCAGGAGGCAAGGGGCAAAAAAAATCAATCTAGGAGGCAAGGGGAAACAACAATCCCATGCCTGAGATCTAGTTCCAATGATCCCATGGGTTGCATATATTCTTAGTGTTATGGTAATTTATTGAGTAATTTGTTTTTCAAGAAATTGTTGTATATACTCTTAATGTTAGTGACAATTAGTGACAATTTATTAAGTAATTTGTTTTTCAAGAAATAGTTGTATATACTCCTTATGTTATAGGGGTAATTTATTGAATAATTTTTTTTTCAAAAAATAGTCATTTCAACATCTCTGCACTAATGAAAAGCCTTGTTATAAATTTATAGTTTATAGGTCATTGCATATATTTTTAATGTTACAGTAGCAATTTATTAAATTACTCAATCAAAGTACCATTTTATTATACACACCCAATTTTTATTATGTTCATATTTTGATTTTACTTTTATTCAATTATTATTAGTCTAATTATTTTTTATTCAATAATTTTGACTTCTAAAACACTTTTGCCATAAATTTATAAAAGTTTTGAAATATATTTCTATTAAATTAAATATTTGAAAATTTCAAAATATATTTCATTTTCTATAATTATTTTTTCATTTTTTTTATTATTTAAAAGGACTAAAATGAATAGTTTAATTTAGGAACAGTGTAATTAATTGATGAAATAATTTTTTGACTTTTTTGGCAATACAATTTCTAGAAAGATTGTGATTTTTTATATTTAAAAGGAAATTTTTAATGCATAAGCATAAATAGATTCAAGGCCCTAAAAAGCCTAGGGGCACTCAAACTTTGCAAATTAAACTCTTTGAAATCTCTATCAAAATTTGGGCAAAACTTTCAATAAAAAATGCTCAAAAAATAGTCATTTATTCCATTAGATAGACTACGTGATTTAATTTATTTTAAAATATATTTGATAAAAAAAAACAAAAAACAACAACAAAAACCATATATTTTTAAAGCTTGCAAAATGTTGCAAATACATATTATTTGTATTGTAGTCTTACACGAAAACAAATAGGCTATCAAACCTAACACATCAATGGAATGTTGTTAATAACATGAACTAAATAGACATGGCTTCTTAAAAATCAGAACCCACAATTACTCCCAAAGCTACTACTACTCACTAGTTATTAGGGAATATTTTAGGGGCTAATGTTCACATACGACTTAATTTTCCATGTTTTTTTCAAAAAACATATTTGTCATTTTCAATTTTTTCTAGAAATGATTGACCCAAAATTTAAAGAATAAAATTATTTTCTATAACTCATTGACCCACATTTTAAAAAATAAAAGTATTTTACATTAAAGATTATATAGAACAATAAGGAATTTGAATATTTTAACAAAAATATAGCAAAGCATTTTACAATTTGCATATTAGGGGCTAGTGAGATTCATGAAAGTTTTTAAACTTTAACACAAATTTTTATCTTTAAAATTTACCTACAAGTTTTTTTTGTAAGTCGGAACATTCTATTAGTTGCAAAAGAAAATATTTACGAGGATATTGCTAAAAGGTCTCAGGTTCTCACCCCGACCAGGTTTGTTGACCATTGCCATCGGTCCAAAATAAATAGGCCATCAGTCCAAAATAAATAATCCAAAAAATACATAAGTTAACCGAGCATAACCGTAAGGGAAAGGTATGCCAAAATACTAAAAAATGAGCAAAACACCAAAACACATACTCAATCATCAGAGTCGATAGAATTTGGGTTGTCTGAACCCATCCCTGGTGGAGGAGGGAGGCAAAATGAGCAAATGACATGTTTATCTAGGTGAGCCAACCAAGCTTGCAAATACTCCAGCTTGTCCAGAATGCACATATGTCTATGCCAAATTGTTATGCGGAATTATGAATTACAGATAAAACACATTCCCTAAATGTGGTGCTATGCATTTAGAACAATAGATCAAAGACTTTGCAGACACTTTCTCTAAGAGTAAATAGACACACAGAAAGATGGAGGAACTTACTTGTGATCCAAGCACTTCCTATTCTCCTTCTATCGCTCTTGCTGTAGCTTCCAATCCAACACTACATCGTTTATTCCTAAGAGTTCAAATTTTTGGAAAGACACTTTGATTTAATTCTATAAGCTAATCATGTTATAGACAGACATCTTCAATACATGTAAAGATATATTCACATAATTGAATAGGATTCTGCAATAAACATAGGAAAACACTGAAATCAAATAGATAGATAGTTATAGGTTTTTACAAAAATTTGTGCCCAAGACACATTGGTCATTTGACCTCAAAATGTATGCAACATGTCAAAAGTAAACTAGTGATGCTCATGGTAACATGCTATAGATCTAGCTATCCTACGCAGTAACCGCATCTAGCGGTTAGGAACGCCTATAGTGTGGCGCTGCAGTCGCATGGGTAACTCTTCGATCCGGTAATCCAGAATCCCGAAGGTCAATCCCTTTATGTGCTGCCAAAGCTCAGACATAGTCTCATCCATGTCTAAATCCTGAAGGACTGCTCTCCCGATAGCCCTCTCTGCTGGCTCATCCGCTCCATGCTTTGGTTCCTCTACTGGTTGAACTCGGCCAACATATGCATTACATTAAAACTTTAGTTTAGTCTTGGGGAAATGTCAAAATACAAAAACATTGTATAAACCTTAGGAAAATAAAAAAATATCGTCAAAACATTCTTAACTATTGCACCCCACTGAGCACCTTCTGGTAAAGCTAAGTCTGGATCTCCTCGGAAATCTATGCCTGTGTATACATACTCATCGATGGCGATAACCTGTCGCCTGAACCATACGAAGAATGCAGTCGAGAACACAATGGATAATTGGCCTGCATGCCTAGCCATTAGTTCTACCCATCTTTGCATCCTCAGATCTCTAGGATTAGACACACCCAGTGTCACATGCTGAGGCTGCATCAGTGGAATCCGCTCTAAAGCAAATGAAATGAGGATCGAACCATAACTGAAGTTTTTCTTCCTTCCTCCCTTTGCCTTGTTATGTTTTTCTTTTATCTAAGAAAGTACAACTTCAGGCCAGTTGAATATTGTTGGCTCCATGCACTCTAACGCATACTGCATATAAGATCTATTCTCTACATATAGTGTAACGGTGCCGACAAGCTTTACGATTGTGAAAAGAATGGTTCTCAAAGGAAAATCACGAATGTCAAGGATGTTTATTTTCCCATCCTTGCTTGGCTCTTCCCCTGGATAGCAGTATTGCAAAACATAGTCTCTCACTGTCTCTCCTCCGAGAGCAGACCCTGAAAGGGAAATAGGCAAGCCTCTCCTCGACAAGCCTGTGAGAAAGTATACATCCTCCATTGTAATAGGAACCACTTTGTTCCTAATGTGAAATGCCTCAATAGCTGGATCCCATGCATGAACTAAGAACTCCAAGAGTTCTATTTGTTGCCTCATCCCTGACAAATGGAAGTACTTTAATAACCCACAATCTCTTAGGGCTCTTATAGTATCCGGATCATTAAGGGAAATCATATTTTGTTCTTCATGCTTTCTTTCAAGTAATCGTCATTCTAGTCCAATGAATACATGAAACATAACCATAATACTCATTAGACTCCTTTTCATGCAAAAAATTAGGCAAATTTTGGGTACAATGCAAGAATCAAGAATGTGAATTGCGCCCAACGTAGTCTTGAACAAGATACACTGCATTGCATATGCACATAGGCTTCAATTTAGGTGCTCCACAACATAGTTTTCGATGCTCAAGGGTGTGTTTCCCTCTTTGGAAAAATAATTTACCCTAAGGGGCCCAAATCCCTAAAAATTTGCAGTGAAATGAAATGAATTGACTACTGAAAGAAAGAGAGGGTTTATGGCACCAACCTGGATTAGACGATGATGAAAACCATCCACAGAATCGATCACAATCAACGGCTGAAGTTCAGGGGCAAAAACAGGATCAGAGCTTCAAAATGCAAATGGTAACTTTCAAATGGTAAAAATGAATAGTAAATATCTTTTAATTAGTCATCTGATTATTTGCAATTAATATTTATTGCTGTGATTATGGTTTTCTTCAATTTTTATCATGAAACAGGTATTTTTAATCCATTTGATGTTGTTCTGAATAGGTTTTGCAAATGATGAACAGATTAATTGTGCAGATTTATTTCAAGAATGATTTGACCACAAAGCATACTTTTATCCTTATTTTTCGAGCTTTGATAAAAACGAAAAAGGACTTGAAGCACACTTTTATCTCTTTTTGAAGCTTTAATAACAACGAAAAAGGAACCCCTGGAGTCTTCTTTTAGCTCTTTTCAGACTCCGATAATGTGAAAATATTGCCGAACACTTGTCTTTTCGAGCTTGTAAAAGTAAATGAATTGATATCTACTAAGTATAAGTTTAACCCTTTTTCAGACTGAGATATATTATTTAAAAAAAATGAATGTCTTAGTTGAACATGGCTAAGAGTTTCTCTCAGATATTATTTTACACTTTTTCGGATATGAGAGACAACTTTATGAAAAAGTATGGAGTTTTCTTTTGTCCTCTTTTTCAAACTCTCTAAATATGAAAAAGGACCGGGCTTTCATTGTCGTTAGGCTCGTTAAAACATAAAATAGCGACAGGCTTGTCGATCATGGCAAGAGTCGAGTTTCATTCATCGCTAGACTCATTAAATTATTAAATAGCGATACATTATTCGCCCGAAGGGTTGAATTATAGATCAATCATATGTTATCCTCCTCAAGCTTGTTAAAAAATAAAGAGGTATTGGTCGACAAAATGACCGGGGAAAATTTGGGAAAGTGAACAAATTTTTTTACGGTAGCAGGTCGCTCTTGAACATGACACTTCACTCCATCATAGTGACTGCTTGGCTTGGGTAATCTTCTTGATGATTCATTGATACCTATGGTTTATCATACCTTCACTTCGGTTTTGGGTCAATGCTTCCAACTCAGCTCAGTGTCGCCGATATGTTCAAGAGAAGTCATCCAGTGAATACTCATCCTTCTGCAATAATCATAAGCCTTCATTCTCATGACAGTCATCCCTAAACATTGCTATATCAAGTCACATTTTGTCTCCGAAATCAGTAACTCCCATTTCGCAATAAAGTGAATTACTATCGACGTCAAATCATCATCTAGGAATTTTACTTAGAAACGTCATCTTCTAGTACCATGAGGCTTGTTACATCAACACTCACAAAACCGCAACACCAACACCAACATCAACACCACCGCAACACAACACATCTAACACCAGCAACACCACAACACCAACACCATCACAACACGTCCAACACTAATAAAACCATAACACCAGCGCCATCGCAACACCACAACACGTCCACAATAGAGATAACAACACCAGTATCATGACAACACCAGCGCCACCGCAACACCAAAACCACCGCAACACCACAACACGTCTACAACAAAGATAACAACACCAGTAACACCAAACACCAACGCCACCGCAACACCAAAACCATCGCAACACCACAACACGTCCACAACATAGATAAAATCTCCCCCCTGGGCTTGATGACCTTCAACTCCAGACCCTCTTCTTGCTCTGTACTGGTCGCCCTGCCTCAGTTCGACCTCCACAAAGAACACTTTCCCGAGTTGAGGCGCCCGAGTGTTCTAGCCCCAAGACTGCACATTGTTGCACCATTAAACTGAAGAGCCACCGAACACCACAAGCCCAGAACAACGAGAGGAAATTGGGGTAAATCCCCTTCGAAATTCAACGCAGCGCTCCACCAACAAGAATGTAACTAAAAATAGACAACAATTCAATTAAGACATTAGAGGAGGGCCACCGGTGGGTTGAGTTACGAAAGCTCATCCGATCAGGAGGGCACCACAGAGAAAGTCAGAAGATATATAGGGACAGTGGATAAACAAATCCCTCCTGTAGTCTGAAACGACCTCTGACATCATCCAAAGAGCAGTAAGTCGCCTTATCCCCCCTCCAAAACTTATCATGATGGCATCGCTCAGAGTCACACGCCCTGAACCACCATCGCTAGAGTATCATAATAATTCGCATCGAATTCTTTAGACTACCCATTTCCCATTGACCTTCGTTTAAATGTACACGAGCGCAACTAGTTGAGTTCACATGGACCGACTATGGCGTACCCTGTCATGCATACCTCCTGCGTGTCATGCACATGGGAAATCTTGGGGGAGGCCACAATTAACCTCCACTATCCTCGATTTTTCTACCCCCATTGGGGAAAATATTCCTTACTAGTTTCTATCATATCGGTTATTTAATGTATTAGGTTGTTATGAATAAAATGTTGTTGTCTATTTTGGGTTTCGTTGATATGAATAGACTACCCAATTTAATTAGTTTATTTAAAAATGTTTTAATTAATTCATTTTTTTTTTAAGAAGTGAGTAATTATGGCATTAAGTTTCTGCTTGGTTACAACATAATAGTTGGGAAATTCTTACATTTAGTTCAAAGATGCAAGATCTTCAAAAGATATCATGAGGGGAATTTCAAAAATTTCATCTAACCTGCTGCCATGATCATACATAATGAAAATATTGTTACAACTATAGGCTCAACAAAATTGGCCACATAGCGAAATACATTTACAAAATGCAAGCATAGTTCATGTCGGAGAGTCGATAGACATCTTATCTGAAGGGACACCAAGAGCATTGTTGGATGTGCTTCGATTCTAATCTACATTTCTTTGACACTTCATGTCTACAAATTGACATCAAATACATTCAAGTTTGCAATAAAGTTCGTTCACCTTGGTCTGGAGCTTTTACAATTCTTCAATTATGAAGAGGATATTAGAGGATTGATGGAAAAGTTTTTGCCTGACCTCACTATTCTCACCATATTGTCGATGGGGCAGATGTGGGAAAATATTACAATGGTTGGAGCAGCCAAAGGCAGAGGAGGGAATTTCTTTGTTCTCCATGAGGGGTAGGAGCCCATAGCTTCAAGGTACCAAAAAGAGAGATCCAAACATGTCTGGAAGGGGAGGAGATGCATGGGAAGGGGAGGCGCCCCACATTGGAGGGCTTGGTATAACACGACTCCAGAAAAGAAACTTGTAGGGAGTGAGAGAGGAGTCAGTCCAATTAAGGAGAGAATTCATAACAGAGATGAAGGAATAAATGAAGAGATACCACATGAGAGCTTGCAAGTTCAGAGGAGAGAGGGATTGTGCCAGTTGAGATCTCCCCTGCATATTACTGCCTCTGGCCATTGGAAATATTTCATTAAATGCGCAAGGTCGTGGATCAGAATTGGAAACAACTGCACCTTCAATTGAGACTTCCAATTTGAAAACCAATGAAATACAAGAAGCCCCTAATGTGATTTGAGGGGAATTAATCAAACGAAGAGCATACTTGAAGGAGGAAAACAATAAGATTACCTGCCTGAGTGACTGATTAGAGATGAGCCAAACAATCTTCCCACCGCTAAGCAGGAGGCTCCTGACTTGGAAGATATCTGGGTGTCAGAGGAAATATGAAAGTGATAAACCCACTAGCCCATATATAGACCACCTCGAAGCTGAATGGCACCTTCTCGAACCAACCCCTTCCTCATTAACATGATTTTTCTTGCCATGAATGAAGCTTGAAGTCCTGTGTATTCCCATTCTTCACAAGGCGAATCATTCATGAGATTCATAAATTCTTCCCATCCATTATCCATCGAGATTGGTATGAAGGCAGAGGAGGAAATGTAAGTTAGTCTAAATTTATTCGTCTTCACATGAATTGAGTAAGTAGTTGCATGGCCTTCATCCTAGCAATCCACCACATGAAGTTTTATGATGATATGATCCCGACGACAGACATGAGACCCAAATTTTCTTATGGATGAGGGAGTTATTGAGGGTGATGAAGGGGGGAATTAACCTTTCTTCATAGCATAATATTCATATTGATTTATTCCAACAATTCAAATAATAAGGGAATGTCTTCTAACATTACTAAAATCTCTCTAAGGATAAATTTCCATCCTCACAATCCATTAACTGTTGGATGAACTATAATTTCAACCTACCCTGTTGACAATAATTAATGCAAAGGAGTAGGAGTCATCTTGATGTTTCTAGCGTGTTTTTGGAGAGATCACTTAGCTTCCTAATGAAGCTATCTCCACTGAAATTCCAGAATCCAGAAGCTTCCTCATATTGTATAAAAAATCATTCTTTGTCAATAGAAAGTAATAAGTTAGTGTGTTCAAGTTTTCTCTCATGGTATCATAGCCGATGGTTTCAGCTTGGTGTTTGCAGAGGTGAATGTCTGTAGTTTTGTTTAAGTGTGCAGAGAGCATGACTGATTGCGGCTGGCTGGCGTATCAGCTAAGTCATGAGAACTCGAGAGGCTATTGAGCCTGTTGTGTAAATCTTGTGTGAAGAGGAAAGTATAGGCTTAGTGGTGTGAAGCTGTTATAGCATTGTGAGAAGTAGAGCTCTGTTGCATTGTTGTTATAAGCACTTGCGAGGAAACTATTTGTGGAGTTGCGTGTGAGAGGCAGAGTACTCTCTACGTGAGGCCAGATCTGATTGTCTGCGCGAGATGTTGAAAGTTTCTTTTGGGTGTTGCCTGAGCAGCCAATCTTTGCGGTGTTGCCGGAGCTGCCATAGTGACTAAGAGGGCCAAAATTGTTGCGGTGGCAGTGGGCTGGTATGGTTGCAGACCCTGGCTGGTTGCAGAGAGTGCATCAGAGTGCCAATAGGTGTGGAGTAAAGAGCCCGTCGCTATGTAGAGTCTGAAACTGCTGCGTGGAGAGAAGGGGCCTGGGAGAAGTCGCGTGAAGGCTGTGCGCTGGAGTTGTGTGATGATTATTTTTGGAGGAGGCGTTGAGCCTTGTGCTGTTGTGCAGTTGCTGTGGTCTGTCCCAGTCTCAACTATGGATAGGTGGACCTGGCCATACCGTGAAAGGAGTGTCGACGATGTGTGCGAAGTGAAGAGCCGAGGGCTCAGTGTTCTGTTGGACTTCTACGCTCGAAGGTTCAATTCCGTGTGAGATGTTGCAGAATTGTGTGAATCTCAAGTGGAATCGACCATATGGGCAAGCCACTTGTGAATTATACTGTGCATTTAATCATTGTTCAGAGAGAGTTGCTGCTTTTAGATCATATGGGTGTGACTGTTGTGATACAAGACTATTGCAGAGGATCTTGGTGACCAATGTCAAATGGAGCCGCGTGCTAAGTTATGATGCTAAGTGTTTGTTTGGGTTGTAAGCTCTCGTGCGACATTTTGATGTTGAGTTCAGTGTAAGCTGAGGGTTTCAGCAACGTTGTGAAGTTGAGTGTTGTCTTGTCGTGAGACTATTGAGTCTCGATTATTGGGTTTGTGAATATTGGAGCCTCGAGTGTTAAACAAATTGTGCTTACTTTAATTGCTTCTACTTGGAAGAACGTGGAGCTGCTACCGTGGATCTGATTGAAATCATGGGTTAGCAAAGGAAAATTAAACAATTTCGCAGAGAATTGAAAGTGTTGAAGAAAAAGAATCAGAGTGCAGAGGCCGAATATGAAGTGCCAGATAAAAGTCTCAATCATCTTGAAGATTTCGAAGAGACTGATTCAATACTGAAAAGATTAATGCCAATGCTGCCGTCATTCTTAGGTAAAAATTTTGAGCTAGATTTATGGGAATTTATTCAATATACTTTTATAAATCCCTCATATAGGAGTAGAGGTGCAGTAGCATTGTTTCTCATTATATCAACTTTAGATGAAAACATCCTGTCAAGCATTTTAAATGAATTTGGTGAAATATTTGATCCAAAAATGTTTTAGCATATTCTTGAAATGAAGTATAACATGAAGTGGAGTCAGAAAGACGAAGTTGATGAAATTGTTGTTAAAAATAGTGATTGTGTTGAAAGCATCATAACTGGGATCAAGACTGAAAGTATGTTGGTATCTGGCAATAGAGTAGCGTGTGATAGTCATAGAACTCTCTATGATGCAAAAAATTGTGAAGTCAAATTTGATGAGAATTATGTATCTCATGAAGAGTGGTTTAGTTTGATGTATGAAAAGCAACTCATTGATGAGATATTGTTTGGTGAGAAGATATGCTTGTCTCCATATACAAATCAAGTGTAGGATGACATGATTGCAACAATAGAGTTGATTAAAGAGGTTGAAAACATGAATCAACCAACTATGAAAGATGAAGATCTACAGAACGATGTAGAGATTGCAGAGAGCAAAATCGTGGAGGACACAATAGAAGCTCATGAAACTGTAGAGGACCCAATAGCAGTTGCTGATGAAGTTGTGGAAGACTCAATAATAGTTGATGAACTAAATAAAGTTAATAGCCTCTTTGAAGAAGAGGTGGTACATCCAACAACTATGGTTGTTTTTGATAAAGATGAATTTGCAAGAAAAGTAAAACATGATGATGAAAATAGTTCAAATTATGATTTTGTGAATCTCATGAATGTTTACCAGTGTGTAGATATTGACAGTGAGGAAAAAGAAATAAAAATTGAAGAAATTGCAAAGGACAAGTTCCAAGAACCTGCAGCAATGTCGAATGCAAAGAGTGTTATTTGACAATCAAGAAAAAGCAAGAGCGGATTAAGTGTTCAAGTGTTCCACAATCTTATGGCGAGAAAGGTGAAGATGAAACTGCGTCTGCAAATAAATAAGTATGGATAATTTAGAAAGAAGACAAGAATGAAAGCCTTGTTGTCATGTACTGTTGTAAGCCTAGCAGAGACTTAGACCAGCAGGCATGCCAATTAAGGTATGTTTATATGTATAATGTATTTTGTGTGTTTGTATATGGTTGAAATTAAGGGGGAGTGTTGGATGAACTATAATTTCAACCTACCTTATTGACAACAATTAATGCAAAGGAGTAGAAGTCGTCTAGATGTTTCTAGCGTGTTTATGGAGAGATCGCTTAGCTTCCTAAAGAAGCTATCTCCACCAACATTCCAGAATCCAGAAGCTTCCTCATCTTGTAGAAAAATCATTCTCTGTCAATAGAAAGTAATAAGTTAGTGTGTTCAAGTTTTCTCTCATTAAATTCACACTAACCTACTCCAAAATGACAAGCACGATGAGCGCGAGAGTCTACTTCTTTGTTTTGGCTCCATAAGATGTGGAAATAAGTCTTTTGTGAGAAAGATTCTAGGATGTTGTTGATTCTGCAGAGGAGAAGGGAAAGATGGTTATTTTTTGGGAGATAGCCCATATGTAGGTGTTGAAAAGTGATGAGGGAATCCCCATGATTTCTATCTAAGAGACAACCTGATATTTGGCTAGTTGAAGACCAAGATAAAAGCCATACATTTTTATAATATTGTTTGTTTTTTTGACCAAACTCCCAAATATATTTTACTTCTGGAGATTTAAAATAATCCCTCAAACTCCTACCACCACTAATTAATTCAAATTTTTAATAAATAAAAAATATTTTATCTATATAAAATAAATTTACTTTAATAGTTAAAAGTGCATTTATAGTTATAACACAATAATAATTAAATAATTATTTTATGTTTTATTTGAGTTGCATTCATATACCTTATAAATCTATATATAAATACATTTTATTAATATAATTTATAGCATAATAATAATTGAATAATTATTTTATGTTATATTTGAGTTGCATTCATATAAAATATAAATCTAATTTTTTTTATTAATATTTTTAAAAAATTATATAAATATTTATGAAATTGTATTAATATATTTTTCTAACTTAAACAATTATATTTTATGAAAAAAACATTTCAAATATATTATAAATTTTTGTTTATTATATAATAAGTGATATTATTTCAAAAGTTTTGCACTAGATCTTATTTTATAATCTTATGAAATCAATTAAGTATGTAATATTTTATATGATAGGTTCAAGGATGAAATATTGATTATTAATTATATGTAGAGGACAACATGGTAGTGCAATCCTTTCCAATAATATACACAATAATATAATAATATATAGCTTATATTATTTTAAATATACTATGAAATTTTTATTTATTATATAATAAGTGTTATATAGTAATTATTCTTTAAGGATTAACTTAGAGATAGGTGGTAAATTAAAGTGAAAAATAATAAAAGAGCTATGTGAAATTGGTTATGAGAACATTCTAACAAAACATTCACTATCAGAACTGCCCACCAAAATTCCATTGTGTGTAGAAAGAACATTTTCTTCCTGAGCCCTGATTTATTCTCCAAAAAGATGTTAAGTAATTCCTAGCAAGATTTGTATATAAATAGGATGCAAGAAATAAAATGAAATCAGATTCATTTGGTAGGTCAGATAGGTTGTTCATGGTCATGAATTCTAGTGGGAAATTAAAATCCACTAGTAGATTTGCACTCAAAATTAAGGCGATTAAAATATAAGATGATATAAGATGTAAGCATATGCTTTGATCTGTTAATGGGGTTTCCAAAGTGCAATAGATTTTATGTAGACACTAATTTACAATAAACAAGTATAGAATCTACATTCAATTAAATTAGTTAAATTAGTTTTTAAATTTTTACAGAAAACTAAAAATTATATATTTATTTCTGAAATTTTTTCTAGAATATAAACATCTACATTCAATTAAATCAGTTTTAAATTTCTCCTAAAATAAAAATAATATAATTTATTATTGAAAACAAACTTAATATACTAATCTTTAAATAAGGTTTTCAAATAGAATCCCTACTTATTGAAATTTTAGATTGATAGAAATTTCAAATAGAATATATAGTTATTAAAATTCCATATTTACAAGTCTTTTTAATAGATTTTAAATTAATAACAAAATCTTAATTATATATAATCGTGTCAAAATTATAAACCATTATACTAGTGACTTGTATTATTTGGTTATTAGATCCAGGGCTATAGAGAAAAACTTTATAGTAATAATTTGAGAATAATTTATGTTTTTTAATTTATTGCGAACCATATAAAGATTTCAATAACTTTATTAATAAAACTTTTTATTACTAACAACAACATATATCAAATACATTTATGTTATTTAATATTTTATATAAACGGCATGCTATTCAAACTCTACAAATATAATTATGTTTTTTAATATTTCATATAAACGGCATGCTATTCAAACTCTTTGTTAGGTTAGTTGACTTGTTATTTAAAGCGAGTCCAATATGATGAAATCACTGATTGATGTCTAGCGTGTTTGGTTACGTTTAAGGACACTTGTAGAAATCACCACAAGAGAAACTAAAAATAGAAATTGTCTGGAATAGTTTGGATGGCAGCTTTTTGTCCAAATTTGGTAAATTTTTTTTTAGAAAATCAGATAGTTGAAGTGTTTGAATTGCATTTTTGATAGTAGAAATGGATTCAGCACTATCAAAAACTTTGAGGACACCCAAAACACTGAAATTTAACAACTGTAAACAAGATTCTGATAAATCTTTGCCAGATTCTGAGCTATTCTGTTGCTTTTTTAGAATACAGCCGAAAAATATACAATAGACAAATATTAACAGTAAAAGGACAAAAGAAAGATTCATAAAAGTCTTTGTGGACAGCAAGATAAAAGTCTTTGCCAATTTTTCCTTGAAACAAGACTTATTTTTTACTTTTTCTGAAAAGTAGAAACAGAAAAACATTTTATTTTAGAATGTAATACGATACAAATATTTTAGCAGCTAACTTTTATAATATTCTATTTAATAAAATTTTTATCCAAAAACTTAAAATATTTACAGTAAAAACTCACATTAAAAAAAAATACAAAAACCAAATAAGATGTCCCCTAAACTTTAGTATGGCACTTCTTCTTCTAATAAACTTGGTGCATTTTATGCAGTGACCGTAGTTTGTACGACCAAATCTGGAACCAGCCGGCCCCATTTATTGATTTGTCTAGTGAATGATGAAATTCCACGTGGAGTTTGAGTGCCATGTATCGATTTCTTCACATATAAAATGTACGGTGAGGGTACTGACTTCTTTGAGACGATTGCAGGCTCTGACGTAATATGGCAATGGCGGAGAAATCAGTAGCGAAACAAGGCGAGTCTGGGATGCGTGAAATACTCAGCATGTCAGTCGATCAAGAGGATTTATCAGACAACGTTGACACTGAAAAAGAGGTACATTTGTTTTTCACTTTACATGTTTTTTCATGTTACAGTTTCAGCAAGTAGCTTTAAATATTGGAGTTGTCTATGGTGCTATTTTTTGGAGTTTTAGGTATTGGATTTTGGTGAAAAAATTTGAGATAAAATCTTGATTTATATTATTTAAACTGGTTTTTTTGACTCTATATAGATTCAGCGCCCTGAAAAACCCCTAAGCATTTAGAATGTGCAAGGTTACCTATCAAACTTCTATTTTCAATGAATTCCTGCCAGATTTTAGAGAAATTAAACCGGAAATTTTTACCAGAAAAACCTTTAAAAAATCGCACTAAAAACCACCAACTAAACATTACAGATTTCTTGCCCTTTTATTATTTTTTTTCGGAATATTATAGACGCAGCAGTCAGGCTGGAGTAATTCAATGGCTTATATTGAAATATACTTTTGTTATTTATATTTTATATTTTAAATAATTAAAACAATAATATATTTATATTAATATATAAATTTTTAAATCAATTATAAATTACGTTAATAGATTTAAACGGGCCATTCCCACTGAAAATATTTATCTCAACTAAAAATCCTTTTATAGTGCTACACTCTATCATGTTAAAACATATCTATGGGAAAAAGGATAATAATTTATGATTGTTGTCATGAATACAGAAACCTATTATAATGACTTCTTAGGTGATAAACATTTAAAGACCTCATAAAGGGAGAGTTGCATTTTTTAAGACCCTTGCTTCCCATCAGATACCTAAATGTGTTTGAGTAAATTGTTTCTCAAAATCATAAAACACATGTAATGTCCCTATATACATATGATAAAGTGAATTAATCTAAAACCACCCAAACTAAATTTCGAGTCCAGATAAAAGAAAACATCCAAAACAACCCTATTAAAAGGGAAGGTTGAACAATTCAGATACTTGACTCATCAACGAAATGAAGGGAAAAAGGTGAAAGTAGAGTGAAGAAGTGATAGTTGGCTCGCTTGAAAAAACTTGTGTAGGCACTGCTGATGTGAAAGCGTCCTGGAATATTGTAAAAAAAACTACAGCACGAGAGAACAACAAGTGTTCCATATAAATGAAAGCATTGATAAATATAGCGAACGTGCATGTAGAATAAATTTGTAAACCAGCGCGCTTGTTATGTGTCATCCATATCTGACTCGCTTGAAAAAACAAAAAAACTGTATAGTATATATGTGACAGGCTCACTTGGCAGCTCCTGAAGAGGTGTAGTATTGTAACAGGCTCGCTTGACCGCTTGTTAGATAAGACAATTAATAGTAGGAAAGTAAAAAAGGCAGGTCCTGCTGACCTTGTAGGATCCCGTATGACAGATCCATAATCATGAAATTCAGTTATATGGAAGGTAAAAAATGAACCCGAACAGTGAAACAACAGTTTGTATCAGGCTCACTTGTTGATAGAAAATATAATCAGGCTTGCTTATATGTGGCACTTAGAATATCGAAGGAAATATGAGACAACCAAAAACAGATCAAGATTAGCAAAACAAATATACCGAACCATGGAAACATTAAATTACCGGGTGACAGCTTCATTTGCAGAGTCTGAGAGTTAAGGAATAGGAATTTTGGTTTCCCATATTTGAGCCCCATCCCTGTAGTGAACCACCTGTATTTTACCAAAATCTGAATTTAACCCCATTTTGGACAGTCCATCAGCTTGCATATTCAGATCTCTGTATATGTGGGAGATAGGTGGGGAGCCTAGTGTTTGCCATAGCCGTCGAACTATGCTGATCCTGCCCTGTAGATCTGGGATATGTATTTGGAGCCGACCCTTGATACATCTAATAATCAGTTCAGAGTCACCATAAATATGAACTGCAGATAATTCCATGTTGACAGCAGCTAATAGCCCTCCCCAAAGGGCCATGATTTCAGCCTTGTTATTGGTCCCCGGGCCACCATTCTAGTGCATATGGATCCTTTCTCGGCTCGATAGTTTTATCCAAGCGCCACATCCCATATTTCCATCTTTGCAAGCTCCATCGAAATAAACAACATGGAGGTCAATCTCATGTGGCCGAATCCTACGAGATCCATCAATTGTATTATTAAAAATGATGGGGTGATCATCGATCCATCTCATAATGGCACTATAAATGTTTGGAAGGTTGAATGGAGTTCCATAAAAAATGAGCCGATTCCTGGCGATCCACACTTCCCAAATTAAAAAGAAAGGCAGCGATCGAAATTTTCTTTTCATAGAATCCCATTCACCAGCGACAGTGATAAAATCAATCGGAACCCAGGCAGGATCGATTAAGTGCGCAGAGAACAGTTTCCAAAGTTGAATGACCACAGGACATTGAAAGAATAGATGTATAGTTGACTCCTCAGATCGACCACAGATGGAGCATCTACTAGGACCCAAAATACCTCTCTTCAGTAGATTATTCCAAGTGAGTATTTTATTCTTCCAGGTGAGCCACCCAAATAGGATAATTTTTGTAGGCAGACTCTACTTCCAAAAAGGGGCAAATAACCGGGTGATCTGTTCAGAGTATACCTGAGTGTTGATCCTGTAGTATATATCTTTCACAATAGGATGGTTCTCCATAATCAGACCATCCCATATGACACAATCGCCCCCAACCGAATGACAAACTCCAGCTGCCCTCAATGATACTAACACTTGTTCCCATTCAGAAGCCTCCTCGCCTTGTAGATCCAACTGTGTAGCGTTTTTAAATACAGGGGCGCCAAAGGACCATGTATAGATAGTTTGAGATAGAATAGGCTTGAATAGGCTTGGAAAACTTGTAGTTGGACAACATTGGCAAGCATTGGTATAGAAGAATGGAGCAATCTTGGACAATTGATAATATTTATCTTCCTATGGTGAGAAATATGAAGTGTGCAATTATTTTTGGATAACGATTTTGAGCTTTTGGATGAGGTGGTTGGGTGCAACCTGAGTTTGGTTGATTGTTACTCGACTAATCAACTCCTTTAATGCTTTGAGCTATTATCATACTTTGAGTTATGGGGCAAGTCTTTTTATTTTTTTAATGAAAATAAGTCTCACATGGAAGCTTTAAAGAGTAATTAAATTTCATATATGACAACATGACATTTTTTTCACTTCTTAAATTAAGATTATATTAATTTAACATTTAAAAATTATCAAAGATTTAAGACTCAATATAATATAAATACTACATATAAAATTATGAAAATTATAATTTATTTTCAAAAACTTTTCATTTTTATTAATAATGTTAAAATTGGAGTGAATTTTAAAATTTAATAAACAATAATTATTTATATAATCATAAATATACAACATATTTATTTTTATTAATGATGTTAAATAGTTTTGGTTTTAAATTTTACTATAACAATATTAATTGTTATTATTAAATATATGATATTATTCCCCTGTTATATTATATGGATGTGAGGTTTGGAGTTCCAATATATCTAGAGAATCGTGGAGGAAGATCAAGCTTATCCAAAAGCAATTTATAACCTACAACCTCAAGATTAAAAGAAATACTCCCTACCCTATTCTCTTGGTTAAACTAGTCTTTCCCCCATTGAAAACATGGTTATGTTTAGATATCTGATGTATAAGAAGAAGCTTTACAACATGGAAGCCAAGAGGTTCCCCAAAATTGCTTCTAACTCTAGCCAAAATCCCCACCTTCGGCTCAAGTGAGGCTAGCACAAAGATACCCAGTCTTGGCTCGACCATTAGGGGATAAAGGAGGAGATCATCTTGGAGAATAAGGATACTATTAAAAATACTATTACTTCTAAATTGAAGGATAAGTTGTGGGATGATAAAGAGTTAGAAGGAAAAAGGAGCAGCTAAAGTATTATAAAGAGTTGATCAACCCCAATCTTGCTAACCAAAATTATCTTTCTATCTTCACTAGTGCTAAGAAGAAAATGGAATATAGGGCAGCAATAGTGTAGGAGATTTCTCTTTTAATGATAAGTGCTTGTGATGTATTTTTACTTTTCTTGAATTTCTTCTTCTTTTCTTTATTATAGTTAGTGTTCTATATCATCAAACAAATATCAAAACATAAAGAACAATGAGACATTAGGACACAAGATGTAGGCGATCATCCAGGGCCAAAACCTCTCCAACTCGAGAGGAAAAACCACCATAATTCTTCTTCTTATATAATCTTCAATTGATGAATTCCAAGACCTAGAACCTTGACCAAGAATCCATCCAATACCAAGTCACTGCTTCCTCTTTGAATAACTTCTCCTTCTAGCAACTTCGATCTACTCAACAATTGCTACTTCAAAAACTACAATTGCAACTTGCCCAAAAACTGCAACTTTGACTTGCCAAGAAACTGCAACTTCGACTTGCCCATAAACTGCAACTTTGACTGTAGCTTCGACTGCAACTTGGACTTGCAACTTCAACTACAAATTCGATTGCAAATGCAACTTTGACTGCAACTGCAACTTCGACTTGCACCTTCAACTGCAAATTCGATTGCAACTGCAACTTCGACTACAACTTCAATTTACCTAGAAATAGTAACTTCTCTTCTTCGCTTAAGTAGATTCTCTCTCCTAGAGAACTCGAATTCCAAAACAAATCCCTTTGATGACCTAACTTCAATTTTTCAATTCGGATTCACTGCAACAATATGTGCCCTAATTCCTTCGCACGTGTGGAGAGAAGTAACCCAAATACAAATCCAAAATAGCTCGATTTTTCCTCCTTCCTTTGTCTTCCTCTTCTTCGCACTTCTTCTTGTCCTTATTATCGAACTTGTGTGTGTAAGTGAGGCATCTTCAAATGAGGTGGATGGCTCTATATATACGATTTTTGACACATCCTCTTAGGCTGAATTGAAGTATCCTTAGGCCGACTTGATGCTTGTGCATTTGACATGGTTTTGGAGGGTCTTTTGCCTCTAATTTGACTCAAATAAATTGACTTACAATATGTAACACACCCAAATTGGCCATTCATACATTATAATGACTTTATGACTTTATAACAAACCTAGAAGCACTCAATGGGTGCTTTTACCTATAAAAATAAATTACCTTGAGCATGGAACCCATGCTTTACGACTTACAATAATAAATTTATTTTTCTCTTTTCATTGAATATATGAAATCATGATTACATCTGTCATTATGAAGACCAAACCTAGTTACATATTTCAACACTCCCTCTTAACTAGGGAGGTATTCATAATCCATACAAGGTACCTGGACATTCTCAATCTGAAGAATTCTCATAAGAAGAGTCAGATTGGTAACCCATTTGTTTAGCATCTATCATCCAACATTGTCACATAGCAATACCTTGACTAACAACTCTATCTCTCCATAAGATTAGAGAACAACGTTGGTGAGACCAATGCTTTATAGACACATTCATCATTGACTCTCCTGGAGCATACCCCACCTGGGCGTTCACAAGGTATGTCCCTCGAGGACTATTCTTATCTTGGATTCCTAGTCTTCAAAGAATATCAATCCTCTACGACTAATCTTATCCTTGATTCCCTACCACATCCTCAAAGAGTGTCAGTTGACATATGCTTACCCAGTCCTCCATTTTATCTTCCCAAGTGAAGACAAGAATGATGTGTCAATATCTCCCTCTTAATTAGGGAGGAAATACCTATTCCAATGAAGGAATGTACTCATTCCTCCAGAAGGAATGTCCCTGATCTCCCTCTTAGCTTAGGAATTTGCTTCTAAGTTTATACCAAGTTAGAAAATTGTTTCTAGGTTCCCTCTTAAATAGGAACCTATTTCCAGCAACAACTTTCATTCATTGGTGGAGATCATGGGACCTTCAACTGCTTGCAACACTCCTCCATTTGATGTCATGAATTTTAATATTATGGAGCCATCATCTTTGTAGGGCATCAAACATACATCACTTTCATGTTAGTCATGTCATCCTTTCTTTCATAAAAAAGTGATCCATTAGTCCATATCTAGTATTTCCTTCATGCCTTGCTACCTTCTTCACATCATGTTTCCTTTAGGATATTTCATCCTACCACATTAGTATCAATTGTAGATGACATCTACAACTCTTCCTATGGTATCCTTGCATTAGCCCATTTGGATATTGTTCAAAAATCAAGAATGGACATTAAATCGAACTTACCTTTTGATGGTCTTTTGATCATGACATCTTATTTTTGTCACATCAACATCATGCATAAATATTGACACATCTCCAAAAATATATACAATGTCAAGGGTCTCCTGTTTTTTTGTATTTTGGTTTTTAAATTTTTTGATTTTTTGTTTTGTTTTGTTTTTGTTTTTTTTTTCTTCTTCGGACTACATAGAGTATTCATAGTTTTTTCATGGAGATGTCACAGTCAATTTTTCTAGTCATCTGATGTTTTTCTATGTGACCATAGTTGCATCTTTCATGATCTCTCCTTACTTTCTTCACATATTGCTTCTCAGGAAATTCCATTCATAATTCCTTCATTTATGTTAACCACCTTATATTTCATACGAGGAATTATTGTGTTGATTTCATCTAGTAAATATGTGAACCATGCCTTTACACATCCTTCCAAAGGATGAGATCCCTTTCTCTTCATCATGCTCATGAGGAGGAGAATTTTTCCATGCTATCTGCAAATATATGACATGACTAAGTTTTTATCAAATACAAGCATACATACCTCATATCTTCCTTTTGGTCATCTAAAATTCCTTCAACATCTTCCTTGATTGAGATAAATTCAATCATATTGACCTTCTTCACTTCTTTTGACATCATACCATCATTCCATGAATTCCGCAAAAAGTGGAATTCTCGGCGAGACACTTGCTTCTTCCAGCAGTTGAACCTTCCGATGAAGATTCCAACAGAGGATCTTGATCATCCTCATCCTACAAATGCTCCTTTTTGAATGGTGTATGATGATCTCTATACTAGATGACTTTCTTTTTCCCAAGAGCTACATCCTTTTATAGGTGACATCCTTATAGTTTTATTTCAACTATATTTCATGCTTCTATATGATGATGTCACAAGCTCTTTCTTTCAATCATATGTTTACATGATGACATGATGCATCCTATCATGATTCTCAATAATAGTAGAGATATTTTACTTCCTCCTCCTTGAATTTATTCTTTTTAGCTTCTTCCACTTCTTCAGTGATATGGCCTTCTTCCCTTCTTCATTTTTTGCTATCCTTCTTGAGCTTAGGACAATCTCTTTTGTAGTGCTCATATTCTTGAAATCCATAACATTGGATCTACGACATATTGTTCTTCTTCATTTTTTGAGGGTCAAAATTGGAAAATATCCCTTTGCTTCTTGACATGACAACAAATGTTTGAACCTGCTCATCTGATCCCGCATCACTTTTTCCTTCAACTGAATTTCTTCTATCTGGCACAGTGACCACAAATTATTGAATGAGATAGCTTTCTCCTCTTCATAGGCTGATCTGGATGGGAATATTATTTTTGTTGTGCTAAGATCCAATTTAGAATATAAAAAAAGTGCTTGAGGATTGATGAGGTTAAGTGTAAGTTTAATATGAGTTTTTATGTGAATTTCATGAACAAATTAACATAAGTAAAACACTAAAAAATAACATATAAAAGACATGAACATCACCATAAATAATCACACAACAAAATATGATGAAGGAGTTGACTCCGCTTGGGCTACGTCTCCTTGGTCCAGCTTCCAATGGCTTGGCCCTCTTCTATAATGCTCAAAAGTGTGATTACATGTGTTTACAATGCTCAAACAACTCTGAAACCTGTCCCATCAACTCCAGAATGCCAAAAAATGCATGTGTATCCTCTTTATTCATCAAATTTGGCCAAAAACCGATCAAGTTATGACTTCCCCTAGTTGCTCCACTATTCGTTCCACATTTTCCCCAAATTCTGGCACCGATCCCACAATTTCGCCCCAAAAAGCACTATTGGAGCGACAATTCCGCAAAAAATAGGGTGAAATTGTCGGGGCATTAATTTGCCCTCTAACGCCTAAAAATCGGATTTTAAACCATATGCAATATGGTTGAATATTTTTTTTATATATAAAAGCAGCGACGGTTAGGACTAACCACTGGACTTGTTGGGTATGTGTTATATTATTTCCACGACTAAGCACACGCGGGGGGGTAAGAGGGGGGGCGATAGCCCCCCCTTTGCGCTGGGCGCAACGGGGGGGTGGTAGCCCCCCTTGTCAGGGTCCGGGGCAGCGCCTCGGAGAAAATTTTTGGTCCTTAATTTCCGGTGGGTAGTCCGCTCCATGGTTTTGTGCATGGTTTTGGGGCACGATGGTTTTCGGCCCCTGGTATTTTTGTAGATTCGGTCAAGGGAACTACGGTTATGTTCTAATCCAGGGTTTATGGATTGGGGTTTATGTATGCTTCGGCATGTATATATATGTGTTATAACACTAAAAGGAATATAATGAAAATCAAGCTGGTCGTCCCGATTTGGGATCCAGGGGAAAATTTCTGTGTTTATCTGTTTTATGTTTTATGTTCTCGCTATTGTTTATCTTCTGTTATAAGATTTGTGAGTAGATAATTTCTGTTCAGGGTTAAAACCTACATTTGGTATTAGAGTAGTTTTGGCTTCAAGGGGACGCCTTTGCTGCTGAGGGTTTTTTGCTCGGGCCTGTGGTAGACCCTGTTCAGTGGGAGATCTGCGGGATCGATTCTTGCGGTGAAAGAAGATGGCGAGCAGCGGGAAGATAGAGATCGAGAAATTTGATGGTCAGAGTTTTGAGTTATGGAAGCTCAAGATGGAGGATTTGCTGGTGGATAAAGATCAGTGGATTGCGGTAGATCCAGGTACTAAACCAACGACAATGTCAGATGAAGACAGGAAGAAACTGGATCGGAAGGCTAAGAGCACAATACGGTTGTATGTCTCAAATTCAGTATTGTTGAATGTATCTGGGGAAGCTACGTCGAAGACCTTGTGGGACAAGCTAGGGACTTTGTACCAATCTAAGTCTCTGGTGAATAAGTTGTTCCTGTAGAAAAAGCTGTATAACCTGAGGATGAAGGATGGAGACTCGGTGAAAAAGCATCTGAACGCCTTCAATATTGTGGTAAGTCAGTTGTCATCTGTTGATATTAAAATCTCAGATGAAGATAAGAGCATCAGTTTGTTGTGTTCTCTACTAGATTCGTGGGACAGTCTGGTTATTTCAATAGGTAGCAATACAACTACCTTGAATTTTGATGACATTGTCTCAGCCTTGCTGTCGGAGGAAATGAGACGGAGAAATATGGAGGGTCAGAATGGAGATGCCTTATCTATATGAGGAAGGTCCCAGAACAGAAACAAGAATAAGGTTTCGAGTGGGAGATCTAAATCTAGAGGGAGATCTAAATCTCCTGGAAAGTTTGTAAAGGTGTGCTAGAAATGCGGAAAGGAAGGACACTACAAAAAGGAATGCAGATCTAAAGCTCCTGAGAAAGGAAAGGGATCTGATGAAGCTCCTTCTGCAGAGGGAAAAACCACCTCGGATGAAGGTGGGGATGTGTATTTGGCTTATTCTTCAAATACACATGTATATCATGAGTCATGGTTGATTGACTCAGGTGCATCCTTTCACTTCACTCCCCATAGGGAGTGGTTCTGCGAGTATGAGAAATATGATGGTGATGTCTTCCTAAGGGATGATAGGAAGGCCAAAATCTTCGGACGTGGAAAGGTCAAGCTGAAGCTACAAGGTTGAAGGATTAGAACACTTCCTGGTGTCCTGCATATTCCAGCATTGGCCAGAAATCTGATTTCTGTAAGCAAGATGGATGATGCAGGTGTAAAAACAATGTTCGAGAAAGATGCTTGCAAGATGGTTCGGGGAGCACTGGTATTAATGCGGGGAGTTCGGACTGGAACTCTGTACAAGTTACAAGGTAGCACTGTTATTGATGGGTGTAACAGTTATGTTGTTCTTGAAAGTGGGATGGAAAGCCTAGCTGTATCTGGAGAAAAGACCATGCTATGGCATCAAAGGCTTGGACATATTGGAGAGAAGGGCCTTCGGTTACTGCATAGAAATGGTATGGTAGAAGGTATGTCTAATTGTTCTCTGGATTTCGATTTCTATGAACATTGTGTATATGGGAAGCAGAATCGGGTGAGTTTTCCTTTTGGTGCTAAGAGGGCAAACAAGATATTAGAACTTGTGCATAGTGATGTGTTTGGGCCTGTGTCAGTTCCATCACTGGGAAAGTCTGTGTACTATGTTTCATTCATAGATGACTTCTCAAGGAATACATGGATATATTTCTTGAGGAAGAAATCTGAAGTATTTGACAAATTTAAATAATTTAAGGCTCTGGTGGAAAACCAGACAGAGAAGAAGATAAAGGCGCTGAGGACAGATAATGGTGGGGAGTTCTGCAAGAAGGAATTTGAAGAGTTCTGTAAGAAGTGTGGTATAGCACGGCAGAAGACTACTCCATACACACCTCGGCAAAATGGAGTTGCAGAAAGAATGAATAGAACACTGATGGAAAAGGCAAGAAGCATGCTCAGTGGTACCGGGTTAGGACAAGAATTCTGGGCAGAGGCAGTGGAGACTGCATGTTACTTAGTTAACAGGTCACCTTCATCAGCGTTGGAGGATAAGACCCCACATGAGGTATGGACTGGTAAGAAACCATCTCTTTCACATCTAAGGGTATTTGGATGTGATGCATATGTACATGTTCCAAAGGAGAAAAGGACCAAGTTAGATAATAAATCTGAAAGGTGCATCTTTATTGGGTATAAGGATGGTTTAAAGGGTTACAAGCTTTGGAACCCAGAAACAAGGAAGGTTGTGTACAGCCGAGATGTTGTGTTTAGAGAAGTGAAAGATGTTGTTAAACATGAAGTCCTACCAAAGGAACCTGAGAAGATATAGTTTGAGCTAAAGGAGGATGAATCAGACTCTACAACAGAAGAAGACTCGGAAGATGAAGAGCCACAAACTCCAGCTTTGAGAAGATCAGTTCGGGAAAGAAGGCAACCAGAAAGGTATAGTCCATCTGCTTTCTGTTCAGGTTTTGCCTTAACTATAACTGATGATGAACCCATAACTGTCAAGGAGGCAGTAGATTCAGAGGATGGAAAACTCTGGAAGGAGGCCATGGTTGATGAAATGGCATCCTTGCACAAAAACGATGCATGGGATCTGGTGGAGTTGCCGGTTGGAAGGAAGCCCATTGGGAGCAAATGGGTGTTTAAGAAGAAGATGAATGTAGAAGGCAAGGTGGAGAAATACAAAGCTCGGTTGGTAGCGAAAGGTTATTCCCAAGTGTCGGGAATTGATTTTGGTGATATTTTTTCTCCTGTTGCCAAGGTTACTTCTATTAGATTACTTTTATCTGTTGCTGCTGCATTTGATTTTGAGATAGAGCAGATGGATGTGAAGACAACATTTCTTCACGGGGATCTAGAAGAGGAGATCTACATGAAGCAACCTGAAGGCTTTATGGTGAAGGGTAAGAAAGAACTAGTATGCAGGTTGAAGAAGTCTCTGTATGGGTTAAAACGGTCACCAAGGATGTGGTATCAGAAATTTGATACCTATATACGGGGACTTGGCTTCACCAGAAGCAAGGAGGATCACTGTGTTTATTTTAAATTAATTGGTGACTGTGTTATTTATTTGGTCTTGTATGTGGATGATATGTTGTTGATTGGAAATGACAAAGAAATTATCCAAAATTTGAAGACCCAGTTGTTCTCAAAATTCGACATGAAGGATCTTGGTGCTGCAAACTATATTTTGGGCATGGAAATTAAGAGAGATCGGGCAAAGAGGAAGCTCTGGTTAAACCAGAGGAAGTATGTCGAGACTATATTACAGAGGTTCAATATGTAGGATAGTAAACCGGTGAATGTTCCTATTCCTGTAGGTGTAAAGCTGTCTGTTGAACAGTGTCCCAAGACACAAGAAGAAGAGGAGTATATGTCACGTGTTCCATATGCAAGTGCAGTGGGTAGCCTGATGTATGCAATGGTCTGTACTAGACTAGACATTGCACATGCAGTGGGAGTATTGAGCAGGTTTATGTCAAACCCAGGGAAGGAGAATTAGACAGCAGTGAAGCGGGTTTTCAGATATTTACGTGGCACTAGTGATTATGGCTTGTGCTACCAGGGAAGACCAAGATTGGAAAGAATGTTGGACATTTGTGGTTTTGTTGATGCAGACTAGGCTGGAGATCTGGACCAAAGAAGATCTACAAGTGGGTATGTGTTTAGCCTATTTGGAGGCGCAGTTAGTTGGATGAGTAAAAGACAGTCTGTAGTGGCTCTTTCAAATACAGAGACAGAATACATATCAGCCACTCATGCAAGAAAGGAAGCAATTTGGTTGCAGATATTGTGTTCAAGTATGGGGTTGGTACAACAAGCTATAAGGATAGACTGTGATAGCCAAAGTGAAATTTTCTTGGCTAAGAACCCTGCTTATCATTCAAAGACAAAGCACATTGATATTCAATATCACTTTGTTAGAGATATGGTTGAGGCTAAAAGGGTGTTCCTGGTAAAGGTGGACACTTTGAAGAATGTTGCAGATGCATTGACAAAGTCTGTGAGCACTCAGAAGTTCTCTTGGTGTAGATAAACAATGGGTGTTGAAGAATTGGGCTAATGACTAAGCTCTCCTGTGGCCCCCTGTGGAAAGAAAACAACAAGTGGGAGAATGTTGGGTATGTGTTATATTCTTTCCACGACTGAGCACGCGTGGGGGGGCGATAGCCCCCCCTGTCGGGGTCTGGGGCAGCGCCCCGACGAAAATTTTTGGTCCTTAATTTCTGGTGGGTAGTCCGTGCCCATGGTTTTGCACATGATATTGGGGCAAGATGGTTTTCGGCCCCTAGTATTTTTGTAGATCCGGTCAAGGGAACTACGGTTATGTTCTAATCCAGGGTTTATGGATTGGGGTTTATGTATGCTTCGGCATGTATATATATGTGTTGTAACACTAAAAGGAATATAATGAAAAATCAAGTTGGTCGTCCCGATTTGGGATCCAGGAGAAAATCTCTGTGTTTATCTGTTTTATGTTTTATGCTCTCGCTATTGTTTATCTTCTGTTATAAGATTCGTGAGTAGATAATTTCTGTTAAGGGTTAAAACCTACAGGACTTAACATTTGTCGAGGGCACATGTGGTGGTCTTCCGTTGTGGTTAGGGTTGGTGATTCCAGCTCCGGCGAGGTCCTTGGTGTTGTCACATTACCCTTAGAATTATATGTTAATGATTATGGTTATGGGGGGGAGGGGGGGGGGGGGTGGGGCGCGAGGCTAGCCTCCCGTCAATGGTCCCCACCCCCGGCGTGGTGACCAGGGCTGGGGCTAGACCCCGACCCCCTTCCCCTAATGCGCCAACAATGTTAATACAAAACCATAGTCAAACCATATATTTTTAAGAATCATTTGCGTGGTGTGACGGTATGGCTTGGTGCTTAGTGCTCGATGGTTGTGGGTTCAACCCTTGCTATTGCTGCTCGGACTTGACCCCAAAATTATATTGTTTGACAAAAGTGGACATAATGTGTTTCTGGGAGAATACAGTGTCTGTTTTCCACGAAACAAGTTGTGCCAAATTCAGAACGATGAGATCTACGTGGTAGTTTAGGTTCCACACCATTTATACAACTTTAATTTTTGAGCATAATTTTGAGCACCTAATCACGCCTCCCCCTTGGAAGCTTTTGGACCCTAAAATATCACTTTCAAATTTCAAGTAGATGAGGGTACAACCTGCTCACCTTTCCAATTTCGATCCATTTGGCCTTTGTGAATTTGTTTCCTTGAGTTTCACTCGAAGGTAACCAACATTCCCTCATCTTGAAGACTTTGTTCTTCTATCACGAATGACGTCTTGTTGAAGCTCATTAATAAATTTTGAAGTGAATTTTTCAAAATATGGAATCTAAACATTCTCTCCTTATTCTTCACTTTGAAACCTCTCCTTACAAGAGTGACGCCAAACTCCATCTTTGAGTTGGTGCTTGCGATCGATACGATACTTGTACTTTCCTTCGCTCTTTTCAAAATGATATTGCACTGTTTGCTATACCATTTGGAGTCATTGAATGAACTTCTTTGGTTTTTCCATGTCGCCATCAAAAGAAACATCCTTATTACCAAGATGACACAACAAGTTATGATGCAAATGGTAAAAAAATTCCACTACTTGGTTTACTTGACTCAAGCTTGAATGTACATCTTGAAAGTATGCATATTGCTGAACATAACTTTCATGTAAAACAAAATGATGCTTGAGTACAATAGTTACACAAATAAGAGGCCTAGAAGGCATATCAATAAACTTGTCTCTTATACCTCTCTTATACTATTTTACCAAGTGGAATTGTTGACGATCACCCATCAAATTAAAGTGCCTTAATCGCTGCAACTTAATCATTGCACCATTAAAATATTTTGAATGAAATGAAATGGAAAAGTCACTTGCATCAACCTGAAGCTAAAATGACCTTTTCAAGTTTAAAAGAGAAAATAAAAGAGTTGAAATTATCTTTTCCTTCGAAGAATCACATGCCTCTTGTTGTTTGCCTCCCCATTTGAATACCTTTTGCACACATGTCAATGCATGCCAAGGAGCTACACTAGAAGAAATATCAAAAAAAAATTTCCTCCAACATTTGTCTGCTCCCAAAAAATCTCTTCTCGAGATGACCATATTGGGCGTTGACCAATCCACCATGGTGTCATAATTGGAGAAGTCTACCTTCAACTTACCTCCTCCAACATTGTATCCCAAGTACATCAAATAAGTTTTACCCAAATAATAATTTGATATCTTCAAAAGAAAATGTTCATGCCTTACGACATCAAGTATTTTTCTCTCATACATGACATGTTCATGATGAAATTTTCTAAAAATGACAATGTCATACAAGTGGGCTATCACATCTATAAATGGCTCCAATTCATCATTCTTCATACGCATGAAAGTAGTAGGAGTATGGAAAATACCATAAAACATAATAAGCCATTCAAACAAAACTTGTTTGATGTTAAATGTTGTCTTCCACATACCTCCTTCAACAAATTTTCTTTGATGAAATCCACTCCTTTTGTCCCTCACAATAAAATTCTTTCCATTATTTTTGGGCACCAAAATCATAGGTGCACTGCATAGAAGAAGAGATGGTTGAGTGATTCCATTGTTCAACAAATTTTGGCTTTGCTTTGGCATTTCTGAACTTTTCATTTTTGACATCCCATGCATGCCATTGTCACAAAGATAACATTTTTGCTACAAAGTTTTTTCATGTGGGATTCCATTCTTCTTGAGAGGCAATCCCTTCGCATCCCGAAACACCTTATCATCATGGTTAATTACATCAACCAAATCAAAATTGAAACTTGAATTACAACCATCAAATTCTTCACAATCTTCATCAACATTGGGTTTGATCATAGAAGCACTAAATTTTTTCCTGAATTGACTAGCCTTTTAATTTTCCCTACATTAAGTAATGATAGAATTAGTTTCTTGCGATGGGATCTCACTATGTACTCCACACCATATTTGGACAAGTGGTACTTGTTTTCATGGCGATAGAAGATTTCCTTTCTATCATAGAGGTATGGACTTCTCAAAACAATCCCTGAAATGTCAAGCGATACAACATCTAATTCCACTTCGTCAATGAAGTTTGCGGTGATTGCAAAATGGAAAATACACTTTCTTGTAACCTTTAAATTGGTGTCCTTGCATATCCAACCCAATGGATATGGCTTTGGATGAAATATGGTTTCAAGATTAAGTTTCTTGACTAAGTCTTCAAATATCAAATTTTCTTGAGACCCACTATCAAATAGTGTGTCAATTTTTGTATGTTTTGAGATAACCCTCACATGCAATAATTCAATTATAGTTTCTTCATTTGAGGTACTAGTGTAACACTTTGAAGTGCTAGTGCTAGAAATGGAGATCTTACCTTTTATCCCCATGTTTGTGATTTTAGTTTCATCACCTGAATCGGACCCCAAATCCTCTTGAGTTATTGCAGCTGTATTTTCCTTCCCTTTGTTGTTGAATTTCTCTGGCTTCATCTCCGGATGAAGCTTCCAACAATGGTCTTCATCATGACCCTCCTTGGAACAATGCTTGCATGTCATTTTCTCTACTTCCTTTTTGACAGATGCATTTTTCTTTCGCTTTCCTTTATCTCCACCCTTAAATGGATTTTTTTTACCATCTTCTAGAATATTTTTCCCTCTTGCCTTAAGGTGAGTGGATTGCACATAAACCTCATCTAGAATAGTGGGATTGAACATAATGATAGTATGCCTTAGGTAGCTATGTACACCCCATATATACTTCAGCAACATGTCTAACATAAGAGCACTTTTTCTAAATTCTTGGGTGTAATCTTACACACTTTTACCTTTAAGTTGTTTAAAGTTCTCCGAATTCATGATGGTTTTTTGCATATATGATAGAGGGAAACTCAAATTTAATATCAAGTTTTAACAAGGGTTGTTTACCAATTCCTTTTGAGGTAGGTTGATGTGTATGAGTAAGGGTTGCAGTAGTGGAAGAGGATGAAGATGAAGGTGAAGATGGTGGTGAGGATGATGGTGGAGTAGATGGTGGCTTATCACCATTTCCATTACTTCCTCCTCCTGGAGAACCCTCTCCTCTTAGAGCCCTGGAGCTTTCACCTTGAAACTGTGTGTTGCTCTCTTCATAAAGGACCTTCACCATATCTGTCATGTCAAAGAAAGCCTTCCTAAAATCCTTCTCATCCTCTGACATGTTATAAATTCCTCCTTCATGAGACATGCTTAATGAAGCTTCTACTACTATTGGAGGTGAATCTTGTGGTGGAAATTGTGCCCTCCTTCTCCTTTCTCCAACTAGAGACCCTACACCCACAAGCTTGAATTATCCTCTCTTGAGCTTCAACCTTGTAAGTATTTAAACAATTGCAAAACAAATTAATCCTCCTTGCACAAGTAAATCTAGTGCTATGATACCAACTTGATCTGAATGGGAATATTATTTTTGTTGTGCTAAGATCCCATTCGGAATATAAAAAAAGTGCTTTAGGATTGATGAGGTTAAGTGCAAGTTTAATATGAGATTTTCTGTGTTTTTATGTGAATTTCATGAACAAATTAACATAAATAAAACATTGAACAACAACAACTAACCGAAATGAACATCACCATTAGCAGTCACCCAATTGTAGAAATTACACCAATGGATTCAATCTGATCATGCAATGTACTAAAACAAGATAATGAATCCTTCTAAAATATTTGCGGAATATAAACCACGATCACTCAATCACATGCAAGTAAGAGAAAGAAGTAAATTAATAGAATATTTTCCTGGGGAAATTAACTATTGAAAAATTCCTCTATCTCTATTATATAATAAGCCAAGGAATCTTGAAACAATACAATGCATGTGTACTCACAAGAACCTCATACACTCTACCAATCGTCTCACACTGATCTAGGCACAATTGGACCAACACATAGCCAAATTACAACCCACCTTCATCTTGCCTTTCTCACACAATCCCTAGGAAAAATAATTCCTATTAAATAGGAATTCCAACCTTCCTTGGCTGCGAAATCCTTCATGGGCATCCCGTGGCTTTATAATTACATTCGGGCACTTCGCTGATAATACAACTGATAGTTTACTTCCATTTAACCTTTGTCTCAACTAGGTCTCCATCAGATTTGACATGCATGCAACTAATAATAGAAAATCATCAGTTAATTAGTAGATCACTAGTTGTGAATTAAATCTAATTGAATTCACTTGACCTCCCATTACCTCATAACTCAATTAGAACTAGTTAAACTAATTTTAACTCAATTATTTTGAGTTAACTGATTAAACTCACACTACACTAGTGCATTAACTATAACTCGACTCCCAAAATAATAGAATCACTCTACATGCCTCACCATTGACCCTAAACTCGAAATTCTTGAGCTAACTAAGTCTATCCCACTTAGTTAACTATTACAAGTTGTTATGAGATAAGATTGCAATTTATAGTCTAATTTATTTAAGGGAAAAATAAATTAGACACACATTTTCTTGTTGATTTTCAACACTCCCTCTCAAAAATAATGGGATTATTAGCTACCCCAATCCTGCCTCTGTGGTATTCGAATTTTCTCTTCGCAAGGGCCTTCGTCAAGATATCTGCATCTTGTTCCTCCGTGGGAATGTACTGCAACAACATAATGCGCCTCTAAACACAATATCTGAGATGGTGGTACCAGATGTTAATATGCTTGGAACTGTCATGGATTACTAGATTAACTGAGAGTTTTATGCAATTCTAGTTATCACAATGTATCATTGTCAGATCCATATGATGACCAAACAAACCAATAAGTATCTTCCTCATCCAGATGGCCTCGAATGCAGCCTGACGAGATGCCATGTACTCTTCCTCGACTGAACTGTGTGAAACTGATCTCTGCTTCCTACTGTACCAAGGAACTACATCGGATCCCATGTTGGAGATGCCCCCTGATGTACTGTTCCTATATGATGGAATGGCTACCCAATCTGCATTGGTGAAGCCCTGAAGCTTCACTCCCTCTGTTCGTTTGTACCATAATCCATACTCTGTAGTGCCCCTGAGATATCTCAAAACATGCTTCCCTGCCTTCCAAAAGAGCTTGGCAGGCTTAACCATAGCTTCAATAAGTTGGTTAAATTCGTAGCATATGTCAAGTCGTGTGTTCACGAAATACATAAGTTAACCCACAAGCTGCTTGTAAACAATAACATCTCACCTGAAGTAACATCCTCCTTCCTTTAGTTTCCTGCAAGAGGAGTCTCCATGGGTTTGTTGCCCTCCATGTGGAACTTCCTCAGAATCTACTTGGCATACTTTCCCTGAGATACAAATAGCTCCCCATCTCTTTGCCATATTTCCAAGCCAAGGAAATAGTGCAAGAACCCCATGTCCTTCATTTCAAACTCTCTTGCAAGATCCTCTTTGCAAGAAGTTATGAGCTGCTCATCACCTGTCAGTATAATATCATCAACATAAAGTACAATAATCAAAAGCTTACCATCAACCACAATATGATATAGGTTCGCATCCGCTTCACTCTTTGTGAATCCCAACCTGGTGAAATAACTGTCAATCCTAGTGTACCAAGCACGAGGTGCTTGCTTCAGCCCATACAATGCTCTCTTGAGTCTTCACACATGTGATTCCCTGTCAAAGGTCTCAAAACCTTCTTGCTTCTCAATGTACACTTCTTACTCAATAACTCCATTGAGAAAGGCTATCTTTACATCCATTTGATGTATCTACCACCCCATCTACGCTGAGAGTGCAAGGATGGATGTAATCGATGAGTACCTTGCAACCGGTGCAAGAGTCTCCCCATAGTCAATTCCCTCCACTTGTGAGAATCCTTGGGCCACAAATATAGCCTTGTATTTCTCCACACTCCCATCTGCTGCTTGCTTCACCTTGTAGATCCTCCTGGATCCAACCACTGAATTCCCCACTGGTCTTGGGACCACTTCCCATGCACTGTTTCTGATAATGGAGTCATCACTACAAGGAAAAGACCCTCTAGTGGATGTTTTGAAGAACCCCTTATAAAAAATAGCCCAGACATCCATTTGTAGCAGAGGTTACTAGAGGAGGTTGAGATCCTCTTGGATCCAACCACTAACTTCCCCACTGGTCTTGGGATCACTTCCCATGCACTGTTTCTGATAATGGAGTCATCACTACAGGGAAAAGACCCTCTAGTGGATGTTTTGAGGAACCCCTTATAAAAAATAGCCCAGACATCCATTTGTAGCAGAGGTTACTAGAGGAGGTTGGCGGGTGGAGGTTTTTGTGGATGGTTTTTTGTTTTTTATTTTTTAGATTTTTAAAATTTTTGATTTTTTTTTAAATTTTTCTGTAGCGGAGGTTACTAGAGGAGGTTGGCAGGTGGAGGTTTTTTTTTTTCGGTGCGTTTATCATCCTAAACAGCACTAGTGCGTTCCACTAGAGAAAGAACTAGTGCGTACAAAAAATTGGCACACTGGGACACCGTGCGCTTGGTTCAAACCCGCCCAGTGCATCTCATTACTGTAGCACACCGGTGCTCTACAAATATTCTGCACCGTGTGCCCTAAAACCCCGCGCTAAAACTGAAATAGCCCGGTGCGATTGTAAGAAACCTCCCGATGCGCCTATAAAACCTGCGCATCGAAACATTGTTAAATAAAAACAAAATTAAGGCAAAAAATCTACAATTTCACTTTTCAGTGCTCCAGAGCTCTCGAGCACTGGTGAAAATTTACCTTGTGTGAGGCGCCTTGCCATCGGTGCTTCCATTGCATGCATTGATGCTGTCCATTTCCCACCATCTTCGTTTCGAATTTTTCAAAATGGTGGGAAAATTTAGTTTTGAAAATTATACAGCCAATATGCCTCCTCAACGGCCAAATGTATAAGTATTTTACTTGTTTTTCCATTCCTTTTAGCGGATTATTTTTCTAAAATAATTTAAAATTCACCTTATTTAAAAAAAAATTTCCCGTGCGGTCACTCAAGCTGTTTGGCTCGCACCGATTCGCAGTGCTGCATGTAAATTTACAAGCTGGACCACGACCGTGCTAACGGTATCCGCACTGGTTCTGGGGCGGTACCGAAACGACACACCGTGCTTTAAAAAAAAAAATAATTGTGGTGTGGTCGGTTACCCGACCGCACCATTGACCATGTCGAATTGTAGGAATGAAGTGCATTGACGAAAATATCCGCCCCGGGGTGGGTATTTTTGTCAGCACATTGCCCTCTCGAACTGGACATAGTCAACGGTGCGGTCATGTAAACGACCACACCGTTGAATATGTAGTGATATCAGGAGGGTGATGCGCTTATTAAACTATATGCCCCGGGGCGTATAATTTGGTCAGCCACCGCCCTCCCGACACCGGTACATAGTCAATGGTGTGGTATGTTATACCACTACATCGTTGACCTTGTAACAATGCCAGGAGGGAAGTGCGCTGAAAATTTCTAGGTGCATCGCCTCCTGTGCATGAAAAAAAAAGATGCACCGTTACCGGTGCATGCCTATTTTTTGCGGTGCACCGATTGTTTTTTTTTTTTTTTTTTGTCAAAAAAAATTATATATGTATATTCCTAAATACACGTCTCATTTAATAAAAAAATTGTATTTAATATGTCAATAATTCAGCAACATAAAAGTAGAGAAGAGAGGGAACAACAACACCAATGGGTGGACCAGTATAACGAGGTTTTCCTGTGGGACGCACGGGAGAGGGAGAGAGATATGTACCCTCGGCCTATTAATGCAGCCACTCAGGGGCTCCTAAGGGAGATAGGCCTTCTCAAGTTCTATGAGGAGGCTACATCCCTAAAGGGCCATGGTGTGTTTTTGCGATAGCTTATCCACAGGTGGAATGCCCATCGACAGTCTTTCCGGGTTGTTCCTAACTAGTGGTACGCACCCACTGAGGAGGACATCTATTTCATTACTAGCCTATCGAAGAGAGGGGTGGATTTTCCTTCATTCCTAGAGGTTTTCATTGGCAATGCAATAGGGAGTAAGTTGGTGTACTCCCAAAGATACATTAGCACATATATACTGTTTCCTGCAGATTTTCAGGTCTCCAGAGGTTATTTACGTATTTCTTCATTTGGTGGAGAGGAGGTGAGGTGCCTATCACTACTGATTTCGACCATTGCACACCATACCAGCGGCGAGAAACATATTAGTTGCTCGCTTCTATTTATGTTGATTCTTTATTACACGTGACACAACTTGTGAGGTGGTCTACCATTTTTTTGCAGTAGTTCTATACAGCTTTAGATAGATGTTGTGCTCAGGCACAAGGGAGGGTGAAATTCCCTTTTTATTTAGAGATATTTTGTTTATTTTTTGAGAGGTTTCCAAAGACGAGGCCTAATTTTGTTCGGCAGCCTCGTAGGCCGATGCTGCATGTACGGATGCAGATGATGCCCAAGAGGGGTGAGTCAGAGTTTTCTGTGGGAATATCGCATGATGCATTGGAGGTTATAGCCAGTGTTGATGAGAATCCCTTCGTTCTGGTCCCCCATCCATATGCTGGTTTGGATTGGCAAGGGTGTGCCAACATCCTCTTCATAGATGATGAGCCGCTGGATGATAGAGGTAATATTACTATTTTATTTAAATTTATTCTAACATGTTCTTTAACTTTTTTTTATTAAACTGTTTAATGAAATTGTCTAATTATTGTTGTGTACTTATATATATTTTGCAAAAATTGGATCATTTGATGGCAATGAGATGCCACCGGCACCAAATGATCCAAGTGTAGATCCTGATGATGATCAGGAGATGTAAGATGCTGAGGATCATGCTGGTGCAGACAAACCTAGTCCTCATGTTGCACTGGTACCGGCTATTGCAATGTGTAGGCCTGACACTAGATTTAGGATGGAGTTGGGTGACCAACTCTGTGCACTGCTTATGGAGGGGGGAGTCATGCCCACCACTATGAGAGAGATAAATGCCAATGCTAGGCAGGTACAAATGTGGAGAGGCATGTCACGTGACATGTTCATCCTGATGCGTCATGTCGTAGGAGATACCAACTTAGTGACGCGGTTGAGGAGGGCCCTTCGACGTAGGCGTGGTTGAGACACAATATGTTGACAATTGAGCAACGATGCATCATTTGATCATCACGATCAGGGGAGTGATCATCGTTCACCTCGCGCCACAGATAAGCAACCTGTAGCATCGACCAACATTCATGATCATGAGCAGGCTGGACCATCCACGTCGAGTCAGCCTTCTCAACCTGCAACATCCAGCATTCATTATCATGAGCAGGTTGGACCATCCATGTCGAGTCATCATGATCAGCAGCCTACAGCATCCAACAGTACTCATGATCACAAGCAGGCTAGACCATCCATGTCGAGTCATCATGAGTAGCCAACAGTTGATCTTGATCAGCATGAGGCACTACCAGATCAGCAAGCACATGATGATTGACATCTATATGAGCTTGTCGAGGCTGCACCATTGACTGAGCAAGCCTCTACTAGTACTGCTATTGATGATGTACCACCAACTCATACATGAAATTTATATTACAGTTGTATATTTTTGACTTTATTTAGTTATATATATATATATATATATATATATATATATATATGGTCCATGTATTTTATGTTCATGTTGCAGTTGTACTTAATTTACATGTTGGTGATGATCATGATGTGTATATTGTTAGGTCATGTTAGATATGTTCATTTAATGTTCAACTTGCATATAGATGTGTATGTGATATCAGTTATTTCACATGAGATGCATATTTGATATTTGTGTTGTGATGATGTTATATAATGCTAATTGTGTTTTGTTAGATAATCATGATCACGATGATATTAGCGAATTTGAATGTGTTTTTTAGTCAAATATGATGTTTGTACGATGGTTATCATGATCGTGATGTTTATTTAATTTAATATTAAATCATGATATTTATTAAATATTGTGTCGTGATTGTAATTGAATTTTTAATTTTAATTTTAATTATATGTAAAATTGTAAAATTGTAATTGTATGTAATATATTTGTAAAATTTTAATTTTGATTGTAATATTTAATTTATTGTGAAATGATTGTAATTGTGATTGTATATATGCAAAATTTTAAAATTGTAATTGTAATTCTAATTTTATGTAAAATTCTAAATTTGTAATTGTAATTGTAATTATATGTGAAATTGTAAAATTGTAATTGTAATTTTAATTTTAATTGTAACTGTATGTAAAATATCTGTAAAATTTTAATTGTATTAATGTGAAATGATTGTAATTGTGATTGTATATATGCAAAATTTTAAAATTGTAATTGTAATTCTAATTTTATGTAAAATTCTAAATTTGTAATTGTAATTGTAATTATATGTGAAATTGTAAAATTGTAATTGTAATTTTAATTTTAATTGTAACTGTATGTAAAATATCTGTAAAATTTTAATTGTATTAATGTGAAATGATTGTAATTGTGATTGTAATCGTAATTATATGTAAAATTCTAAAAGTATAATTGTAATTGTATGTGAAATTGTAAAATTGTAATTGTAATTTTAATTGTAATTGTATGTAAAATATTTGTAAAATTTTAATTGTATTAATATGAAATGATTCTAAAATTGTAATTGTAATTGTATGTGAAATTCTAAAATTGTAATTGTAATTGTATGTGAAATTGTAAAATTGTAATTGTAATTGTATGTAAAATTCTAAAATTGTAATTGTATGTGAAATTATAAAATTGTAATTGTAATTTTAATTGTCATTGTATGTGAAATTGTAATTGTAATGGTATGTAAAATATTTGTAAAATTTTAATTGTATTAATGTGAAATAATTTTATTAAAATTTGTAAATTTGTAAATTTGTAAAATTGTAAATAATTGTAAAATAATAAATCTAGAATAATATGAATTTTTGTAACATAATAAAGTTTAGAAAATAATGCAAATAAATTCATGCACTTTAGAATTATCATTATTTTATTATGATCTTACATAAAAAAGAGAACTTTATACACTACGCCATTGTTTTTGAGATCAACATAATTGCAAATTATCAAGTGAAATATTGATTTTAACATTAACACAATGCAAATTACCAATTAATTAAAAATACATATTATAATGTTTCGAAAAAAGAGAGTCTTATAAGTTATAAGGTAATTAAGTCCTCTTCTTTATAAAAACCCATCTTAAAAAGTATAAATATTGATGAAATAACACATGTACCATATCACTCTCGGTTCTCATGATCACCCTCATTATCTTCCAGCTCGCTTGGCATGATAACACTATTTTTCCCAAAAATATGTTTTGATTTAGGGTCATGTCTCAATACGAACCACCAATCCCTATCCAACACATATGGGTAAAAAAACACCTGGTTGCAGTGTTTGGGGAAAACATAGGGCTCCTTAGCTTCATCCCACATCTTTCTAGAGTTGATACATATCAACCTACTATCCCACATGTTTCTTTTTAGTTTTTGAAGTAATAAGATCTTTCCAAACAACCAATGTGTCACTTTGTTTCGATGATATGTGCCTCCATAAAGAGGATAAAACATTTTTAAATATATGCATGGGATCTAATAAGTGGGTAATCTTAAGATGCTCCCAATATGGGTGGTTATGAAATATAGATTTCCTTTTCATCCCAATGGGAAATTTCTCAACATAGGTGTCGAATAATTCTGGATTATCGAACATAGGCTCCCCATTTGAATCGAACATTTATATGAAATCCTTCTCCTTCTCTCTCTCATATTCTCTAAGCCATTCAACTGGTGTCATTATTGGAGGCCTTTGGGTTCTCTCTCGTTTACCATTGAAAGTGGATGTTTCTCTTTTGGAAGGGTGTTCTTCTGGGAGGAATACCATGGAGCAGTCATACATTGGCTTTCGTAGATCGTTGGACCACCTAGATTTCATAGAAGGTCCACAAAATTTACATCCAAAATACTCTTTTTTGCAAGACCTGCGAGATTATTGTATACAATTCATATGCATGGCATGTTAAATAATATCATGAATATCAAAACAATTACAACGAATTAAATAACTAATATGTGAAAGAATATTGTTACGTATATAAACAAATAAATAAACATGTAATTTAAAAGAGAAAACTCCTGAGCTTGAATAATCATGTGTCGTGTAAACACATATGCCATACATCGTAAAAATCATCTCTGCTGTGATGGGTCTTGATACATCGTATACATTTATCCCATCCCATAATTCCTTCAATTCATCTACCAATGGTTGTAAGTAGACATCCATATTCTTCACTTGTCTTCTACCAGGGAATATGAGAGCCAACATAAGATGTTCATTCTTCACGGACAACCATAGGGGGATATGTTATTGATCACTACTACAGGCCAAACATAATAGTTAGTGTTCTAGAGGGAATATGGGTTGATGCCATCCATGGCTATGCTGAGTCGTAGACTTCGTACTTCATCCTTGAATTTTTCGAGCCATGTATCCTCTATGTTATAGGTCAATTTGCGCATCATCCCCCATGACCTGGTCAAACTGGACATCATCCCCAGGACCAACGAAATAGGGTCTATCATCCCATATCATTTCAGTTGCTACATGCCCTAAGACAAGCACAAACCATTCATGACTTCTATTGCAAGATTTCTAAGGTTTGAAGTATATGTTATATCACTTATGAGCTCACCAACGCTACCTCTCAAGGGACTAAGTGCATTGCATATGCAACTCCCTCCATTCAAGGGTGCATTTCAATGCACTTCCTGACATTCAAGAGTGCGCTGGTCAAATGGGAGAGAAATTCTCATTATTCCGGAATATCCACATGGTCAGTGCCTTCTAGAAGAGTCCATATGTGTCAAACTTCGAATCCAAGTGTCCATTTAACACCTCTGAGCTTGGGAACATGTCTTGCCTATTATTAGAAAGTCATTGATTGAGAAACTACCATCAGTTTCCCTATAAATTGAGCATAGATGCTAGTGCTAGGGAAGGAAGAAATTTGGTAAAGAAATGTTGTTGGATTCTCAATTGAGAGAGTGATAGAAGTGATATGCTGTTGGTGATATGTTGATTGTGATGAGGCTGGGATGATGCTAGAGTTGGTGACATTAAATCGACCATTGGCTGTAACCTCCCCCTTGTACTCTTTAATAAAGATTGTTGTTCATTTTCCCATATATGTATCTATTTATGGTTCTATTTATCATGCAATGGATTCTTAACTGATATATATGTTTCATGTTTAATCGATTTAACTGATTAAGATAAATAGGCATCTTTATATTTCAATCTATTTGATGTTTAGTGTTTATACTCGCAGGAACTAGTCTGGCGATCTAAGTTGGATTATAATCTATAACAAAAGTGGAAGAAGGAGAATAGGAAGCGCTTAGATCACAAGTAGGTCCTTCTATCTTTCTGTGTGTCTATTTACTCTTAGAGAAAGTGTCTGCAAAGTCTTTAATCTATTGTTCTAAATGCATAGCACCACATTTAGGGAATTTGATTTATTCGTAGATCATAATTTTGCATAACAAATTGGCGACTCCACTAGGGAGTTTCGTTTCATTCCTGGTGTGTTTTCCTCTACTTATCCACCTAGTATCATCTACTGTCAATTATTATACTTTTGAATCAAAGAATTGCATTAGAAGTGTGTTTTGTAGCTTGAATTTTGAATCTCTGTTGCGCCCAACGCACTGTTGTTTAAGACACAGTGCACTGCATTGCACTGTTTCCCACTCAGGGGTGCATTGCAACACACTGTCTCCCCTTGGATATTGTGGTGCCCCCTTATCCAACCAAATTCCTTTTGAATTTGTCATTGCCATCATTCTTAGCAATTTTTTTGCTGTGTTTTCAATTGTCTAGTGATACCTCTTAGAGACCAGTGAATTTTCCTGATTCTTCCTCCTTTGAAAAGTAAGTTTGTTCAATTTCTCTTTAAGTGTTTTTCTGTATCATTGAAAAATCAAATTCAAAGTATTTTATTTCTGCATTAGATCCATTTGTTTTCATAAAGGAAATTGTCGTTAAATTCTTCATTTCTGGTAGGAAAAATTGTAGTTCCATTCTTCGTTTTTCCTAAAAGAGAAATTGTTGTTAAATTCATCGTTTCTCAAAGAAGAAAGAATTTATTTTTGCTGATTTGATGCATATAGTTTCCTTTCTTTCATTCACATTAAGGGGAATGAAAAGAAAAACCTGCATTTTCATATAGTGAATTGTGTGTTTTGCATAGGAACAAGATAGGAAAGCGGCATATTAGTTTGTGCTCTTTGTTGTTTGCTCTCGAAAATGATTGCTCTTTCCCCCTTAGTAGCTAGGATTTTCATTGAAAAAGCTAAAATTGACAAGTTTGGTTATCATTTTAGTTTGTATTTTAGTAATTTCCATCACATCATCACGATGAACCTTGAAATGAAAATCAATAAACAAGATCAACTTAAAATTTACATAAATTTACCTTAAAAAACATTTGAACCATAACGATAAAATTTAGAAGGTCTAGGTTAGAGACGTTTTCTGACATCGTTAAACATAGAAGCTATCGTTAATTGTCTGAGAAACATTTCAAGTGTGATATCTCACTCCACGTACTTAAGTATATCAGAGCTCGTCCACGTACCTTCGGGTATATAGGGTGGTGTTCTAGTACAATAAGTATAAAGGGGTGCTCTCACTGTGCGGTTTCGCATTAGACAACGCTAATACAGACATGGGCCTCCAGTTACCTTCGGGTATATTTGAGAGGAAAAATTGAGGTTGTTATCCATCCATAGTGAACCGAGTCGACCACCTTGTAAATTGTGATACACTGAACACAACATTCAGGGAGATTGCCTGCCCGTACTTCTTAGTTCGCCAGGAGGTATTCTGTAGTTCACAATTTCTTAGTAAACCTTTTGCCTAGAATTACCCTTTTATTTTGTTTATTTGTTTTTTCATAAAATAAATCAGTCATCGTGGAAGAAGAACATCCCTTTCCCTGTCATTCACGTAGAATAGCACTGAAACCACCTGTACCACCGGAAGCTACTTCTGGTCGGTGAAGGCGACATCGCTCTACCGAAGCTTGTACTATCAATACCTCTGGTGCGACATCATCCTCAGATATACCAGAGTCGGCACAAGTTGTTTCTACAAATCTTGGTTCATATAATGTTGTCGAGACGGAGTCCTTAGAGACCCGTGGTCATGATCCATTCAATCAGTGAGACCATACCTCCTAAACCCGACATTGTTCAACTGGAAGTTGATCCAGATCCTGTCTCTTTTTTGCTAGAACATCTGAATCCCAAAGTCCAATGACCAGAATTTGTTCCTACATCGGTCGCCCCATAATCTATTGTATCAATTAAGTCTCCCATATCGCGCAGTCAACCTCCTGAAATATACTTTGGGTCTGACGGTGAAATCCTTCCACCTGGTTTAATTTCGATTGAAGAAATACCATAGGATGAAACACCTTTAACTCCAACTCATTTTGGGGCTGAGCTTTACTTGTACGAGTCTTTTACTCAATCACCTACCTCTGCTTTTGTTGATCCTATGTCTATTAGAGTTCCCGTAGATCCAATAGGGTATACATTTGGTCGAAGAACCATTCTTGAGCCAACATCTTCGGCTGGACCATTTGTTCCAACTGCGACAACACCTGCTCTTGCTACCCCGCTGATGTTCACGACTTCAACAGAGTCACATTTATATGGTGGCCCTTTCGTCCCACCTGGTTACTAATCTTTATCTGGAACCTTCTCCGGTGCATCCTCAAACCCATGGACTTCACCAATGTCATCGTCTGGTATTCTAACTGGTAAATCTAGAGTGAGTATTGAACGGATTAATCCTTTATACACATCATCAGGAAAATATCAAGCCGGTCAATTTGGGTATATTCCATCTAGTATAATTTCAACTGGACTCCCTGCATTTGAAGAAAAATATTTTCCATCTTATTATACTCCTCATGATGGGGGAAAACCTATGGTCACCCACTTCGACAGTACTCCGTCGTTATTTGGTCATCCTAATGTAGAAATGAATGTTTGTCAATGGAAGCCCACTTTGCCTATCCAACCATAAATGGTTGTACACTCGTATCAACTGGTTCAACCTGTTGCACCCACATCAACTCCACTTGTTAATACATATTTACCCATGTTACAGACTCAAACTGTAGTACCTCAACCGTCTTAGGGGTCCTTCCACCCAATACCCCCAAGTATTGGGCCCTCAAAATCCAACTCCTTCGGCTGGTTTACAACAACCACCTGTATCCAGAATCATTTATTCACAAGCTAGATTACTATATTATGGGATGTCACAGCCACAACCAGGTTATACCTATCCTCAACCGAATCCAATTTATCCTAATTTGGGTTATAACATTGGTGGATATATCCCTTGGTAGCCACAAGCACAAATGCAACAACCTTCATTTCAACAAGTATCGTACCCAGGTTTTGGTCAACATAATCCTCAAGTGGTTGCTTATCAAAACAAACCCTATCTGGGTTATCAACAACATATTCCTTATGCTGGTGCTCAAAGGCCTGTTGCCCAAGCAATTCCATCATACCCTGGCTATGCTCAACCTGACCTCAATCGATAGTTTCCATTTGTTGCAACTTTAGAGTTACCAGATTTAAACCGACTCACCAATGATCCAATCAAATATGCTCCTTGGTGGTCTGTGGTACCTCATAAATTTCCCTCGGATATTCCTAATTTTAATGGAAACCCTGGGGAAGACCCGTCGACTCATGTTATGACTTATCATTTATGGCATTCATCTAAGTCCCTAAATGATGACTCTGTTCGACTACATCTTTTCCAGCATACACTCACTGGCCCAACTGCAAAATGGTACATGAGTTACCAAGAGATTCTTTTGAGAATTTCACTACCCTAGCTACTGTCTTTTTGACCCACTTCCAGTTACCCATACGATATGAAACTGGAATGAAACTTTTGACTACTTTTAAACAGACTAATGCCACTCACATTTTTGATCATATTCATGAGTGGCGTTGTCATCATAGAATGGTTAACGCATTTGTTCCTGATTAAATCCTTGCTGAGTGGTTCATTAAGTCCCTGTTACCATCTATAACTGAGGATGTGGCTAAGGGTGGTGTCGTCACTAAAGAGCAGGTCATTTCTCGTGCCCAATATTTAGAATTGGTTTATACTCAGTCTAGCATGCTCTACGAGAAGATTCCTAACGTGACGAGATCTAATTTTAGTGTTCCTCCTCTATCAAAGTACTCTCATGCCGGAGACAGTATGATTGGTACTGCAAGCACACATCACTCTACTGCATATGATCCTACGCCTTCTTCCGAAATCCATGCCGTGTCATCTGACAAGGGAAAAAGTGACAAGCAACCTGGAAGTAAGAAAAAATGGAAATCAAATAAAAATCAAACTTCTACCTCGCAGGAAAGATCATCTATTCAATCGAATGGAAATTAGAAACCTCGTTACCCTTGCATAATCTATAATGAGGAACACTTTGTTCGGTACTATCCTTATCATGCCGAAGTCTCAAAAATGGTCAAGACCTCACATGCGTTAGCTGTGTTGACAAACCCATTTCCAAACCCGGACACAAATTTAGTTGCTTCGGATCCAACTTCTAGTTCACAAGTGCTTATGTTGTCTGTTACGAAGCCATCGGATAATGTTTTGGTGTCAATGCGTAATAAATATTACGGTAGTCAGGCTATTGATCAACCTGCTACCTCGAACATGAATCTGTCTATGGAATCAATACTGCCACCTGCTATTCCTGAATTTACAATCAAGCCATTGAAGGGAGTCGCTCATAAATCAACATTTAATCCTTGAGCAAGAGCTGATCAAAATTATATTATAGTTGAATATTTGGCTCAATACTCTTCAACTATGTCAGCGCTTGAGGTGCTAAAATTTTTTCCCTCCTAGAAACATGCTTTGTTGTCGACAATTAGAGGAATTGATCCGACAGATTCAAATCTCATAGTATTTAATAATACGGGCTATGTGCCGCAATTACCAGTAGAATTGGCATTCTCCATACAGGTAAATGTTCTCAATCACCTTGTTCATCATAATATTATTGATGAGGGAGCATCTACGTGCATTATGTCTCTGAATTGTAGGAAGTCACTTAGCTCACCACGCCTATCTCAATCGCCAACGATGTTGAAAGCTTTCGACGGACGTACATATAAGCCTTGCGGTATTATCAATAACCTGCATGTTGAAATAGAGGGAAAAATAGTGAATGTTGAAGTTGAGGTCGTCGACAAACCCCTTGACTACAATATTTACCTGTGAAGGCCATGGGTATATGCTATGATTGTGATCGTCTCTACATATTTTAGAATGAACGCCTTTCCACATAAAGGTGTCATCAGAGTCATCAATCATCTATCCTTCTTTGCCTCCAGTTCCCAGGTAACTGGAAGCATTCCTTTAGTTCACGCACCCCAACTTTCACTTCAGAACATTGGTGTAAGAATCTTAAAGGATTCCACTCTCATGGGAACCTTTGCATTACCTCCACCTGCGACGTCGAGAGAAATTGAAAGTATAAAGACCTGCTACATGATCTCTTCCACACCATCTGGCTTAAGGAAGAGTACGAGTGTTTCTGAAGTTGTTACGTTGGATGAGTTTCTGCCGCCCAACCCCATTGAGCTTGCATAACAATTAATCTATTTGGCTTGGGCGATGAATCCAAAATCATCGTCGCTAGTTGTTTGGGTTCATCGTTCATTACATTATGGTACTCCATCTGATCCTTTTTCCTCAACTTTATTGACAGATGAGAATATTATGGAAACCATGATGTCAGAAGGAGAACCATGGGAAGATTATCATCATCATTCCCATATTCCAGATTATGAAGAAGATAATCTTAAAAAACTATATCACCCATCGATCAAAACATTATTTTCGAATTCTTTTCCTATTAATGTAATCGATTCCGAGAGAAATTTATCAAATATTGAAGAAACCATTTCTATCAATATTTCAACCAAACTCGACGTTGTAGAAAACATTCATGTTGGCGTGTCTTTTTCTCCATCAAAACTTGAAAAATATCGCTCTCTCCTTCATGAATTTCGTGATGTATTTTCTTGGTCTTATAAGGAAATGCCAGGCATAGATACTAGTATTGTTGAACACACTATTAACATGTACCCTGATGTCAAGCTGATACATCAACGCCTTCATCCTGTTCATCCAAAGAAGGCCGCTGCCATTAAAGAAGAATTTGAAATTTTTTTACGTGTTGGTTTCATTTACCCTGTTCCGCTGACTAAGTGGGTTTCCAACATCGTTCCTGTTATGAAAAAACAAGGAACCATCAGAGTGTGCGTTAATTATCGGGATGTCAATCTTGCTTGTCCAAAAGCAACTATCCTACTCCCTTTATCAACCAGATTATTGACGATTGTGCTCGATGTGAAATATTTTCGTTCATGGATGGATTTTCTGGCTACAATCAAATAAATATCCACCTAGAGGACCAATATAAGACAACATTCATCTGTCCCTGGGGCACATTCGCTTACCAGGAAACTACCGTTTGGTTTAAAGAACACTAGGGAAACTTTTTAGAGAGCAATGGATTATGCTTTCAATGACATCAAGCACATTGTTCAACCCTATCTAAACGATTTACCCGCGCATTCATGAAATCATGTTGATCACCTGATGCATTTGAGAGCTATCTTTTTACGCTGTTGACACTACAAAATACGCTTCAATCCACATAAATGTGTGTTTTGTGTTGGTTTTGGTTGTTTTCTAGGATTCGTCGTCTCAAAAGAAGGAATTCGAATATACCCATTGAAGCTCCAGGCCATTCTTGATTTTCCTATGTCATCAAATTTACTTCAGTTAAGAAACTTCAAGGAAAGGCTAACTTCCTAAGGATGTTCTTACCCAACTACGCCGAAATTGCTAGAGGATTTAATCGGCTCTTGAAAAAGGGGATTCCGTTCCATTGGGACCAAGTTGCGCAAGCTTCTTTTGATGATATCAAGGATACTCTTGTCTGGGCGTCATTAATATATCCCCCCAATTACGAGAGTGATTATTTCTTATATATCTCCGCGACTGATATGACCATTGCTATGGTATTGGTCCAAGTAGAAAATGGGATAGAACATCCGATCTATTATTTGAGTCGTAATCTCAATGATGCGGAAGTGAAGTATTCGTACATAGAAAAGCTTGCCTTTGAGGTTGTTCAAGTTGTCCAAAGAATTCGCCACTATATCCTGTTCCGAAAGACCATTGTCATTTTGGATTGCAACCCATGAATTATATATTATCACGTCAATTGCTAGGGGAAAGTATTCAAAATGGATTGTCATTTTGCAAGAATTTGATTTGGAATGATCAAATCCAAGTCAAAGAAGTCTTTAGTTTTGGATGAGCTTCTCTGTGACCTTCCCTCTGATAGTACTGCTACTACATCGGAACCATCTATTCCTGACGAGTCTCTATTTCTGATCGGATCATCTAAACCTTGGTATGGGGATTTTATCATTTATCTCAAGACCCATACTTTTCAGCCTACCTCTCACTTTGACCAACAACGTATTCGATACCAAGCCAAAGGTTATATGATCGTCAGCAATACACTTTATCGTCGTGGTGTCGATACCATTTTAAGAAGGTGCCTCACTCAAGAGGAGGCCGAAAATGTTTTAAATGATTGTCATTCTGGGGCTTGTGGTGGAAATTTGTCTGGATATGCTACCGCATAGAAGATACTCTGCGCCGGTTACTTTTGGCCTACCATATTTCACGACTGAATCCTCGCAGTCAGAAGTTGTAATGCGTGCCAGATATTTGATTGTAAAATCCGCAAACTGCTAGCGCCAATGCATCCTATTGTCTTTGCGGGACCATTTTCAAAATGGGGCATTGAATTCATGACCTGCAACCCTCATTCGTGTGGGGGGCATGGTTATATTATTATCGTAGTAGACTACTTTTCCAAGTGGGCCGAAGTGATGCCTACATTCAACAACACAGGACAAACAACTGCATTGTTTTTCTTTAATCATGTCATTTCACGGTTTGGGGTCCCACAGGCTATAGTAATAGATCATGGTAAGGATTTTCATAATCACATGATGACTAAGTTAACTGCCAAGTTAGGACTGACACATGATATTTCTACTCCTTATTATCCACAATCAAATGGCCAAGTTGAGGCGTTTAACGAAATTCTTAAACGAATGCTTCAACGAATGATAGGAGTTCATAAATGAAACTAGCATTTAATCCTATACTCAACCTTATGGGCGTACCGAACCTTGATGAGAAATGTAACTGGATTTACCCCCTTTCAATTGGTGTATGGTATGGAAGCTATCTTTCCAATCCAATGTGAAATACCTTCATCAAAACTCAAAATCGACTTGTTACCTGACACCTCAGATGAAGAAGCACGTCTTAATACCCTCATCCATCTTGATGAAATGCGTCGTGAAGCCCAATTGGCCAACGAAGCATATAAGAGACATATAAAGGTGCAATACGACAAGCATGTTGAGCCTCGAATTTTCTCAGAGGGAGGCTTGGTACTTCTTTATGATCAAGAAGTTGATGTAATAGGTACAGGGAAATTTGAGCCATTATGGCATGGCCCCTATATTGTCAAAAGATTTCTTGCTAAGGGTGCCTACGAGTTGGTAGATTTTGATGGAATTCTGTTGGTGCAACCCAGAAATGGGTTGTATATGAAACGTTACTATGCTTAATCATGATCGTAGTGATTTTTTGTATTATATTGTATATATATGTTGTTGATTTGCATTCACTGTCGTAGATTTTTATTTTAGAGTTTTCTTGACATTAGTAATCCGCTTTACCTTTCATCGCATATGTTTGAATCTTTGGAACCATTTTTTGGGTATGCTGATGGTGCTAGTTTTAGTACGCAAAATCTACCCTCTGCAGCATGGGCCATTTTCGCTTCGAACGACGAGTTAGTGAGTTTTCAAGGGATTTGTATCGGTTGATCTACAAACAATATCGCTGAGTATAGCACGTTGATTGAACTTCTCTCTGATGCCATTTCATTTGGTATTAACCACATCATCATAAGGTTAGACTCACAACTTGTGGTATTACAACTTACTAGTGTTTATACTGTTAGAAATCCAACATTACATAGTATGTTCCTAAGAGTTCGACTTTTGGAAAGACAATTTGATTTTATTCAATATCAACAAATTTCCAAAAACTTGAACACATTGACTGATTCTTTAGCGAATTATGTTATAAACAGACATTTTCAACACATGTAAACATACATTCACATAATTGAATGGGATTGCGCAATAAACATAGGAAAACAATGAAATCAAATAGATAGATACTTATAGGTTTTTACAAAAAATTGTGCCTAAGACACATTGGTCATCTGACCTCAAAATGTATGCAACATGTCAAAAGTAAACTAGTGATTCTCATGGTAACATGCTATCGATCTAGCTATCCTACGCAGTAACCGCATATAGCAGTTAGGAACGCCAATAGTGTGACGCTGCAGTCGCATGGGTAACTCTTCGATCTGGCAATCCAGAATCCCGAAGGTCAACACCTCTATGTGTTGCCGAAGATCAGCAAGATTCTCCGCCATGTCTAAATCTCGAAGGAGTGCTCTCCCGACAACCCTCTCTGCGGGCTCATCCACTCCATGCTCTCTCTCTTCCACTAGTTGAACTCAACCCACATCTGTATTACATTAAAAATTTAGTTTAGTCTTGCGAAAACATCAAAAAAAAGAAGAAGCATGTATAAACCTTAGAAAAATAGAAAAAAAACATGGTCAAAACATTCTTACTAATTGCACCCCACTAACCATCTTCTGGTAAAGCTAAGTATGGATCTCCTTGGAAATCGACGCCTGCATATGCATACTCAACGATGGTGATAATACGTCGCCTGAACCAGGCGAAGAATGCAATCGAGAACACGATGGACGATTGTCCTACATGTCTAGCCATCAGTTCTACCCATCTTTGCATCCTTGGATATCTAGGGTTAGATACACCCAAAATCACATGCTGAGGCCGCATCAGTGGAATCCGCTCTAAGGAAAAAGAAATGAGGATCGAACCATTGTTGAAGTTTTTCTTCCTTCCTCCCTTTGCCTTGTTCAGTTGTTCTTTCATTTTAGAGAGTACAACTTCAGCCCAGTTGAAAATTTTTGGTTCCATGCACTGTAGCGCATATTGCATATAAGATCTATTTTCTACATGTAGTGTAGCGGTACCTGCAAGCTTTGCGATCGTGAATAAGATGGTTCTCAATGGAAAATAATTAACGTCATGAATGTTTATTTTCCCTTCCTTGATAGGATCTGCCCCTGGATAACAATACTACAAAATATAATCTCTCACTGTCTCTCCTCCGAGAGCAGACCCTGAGAGAGAAATGGGTAGGCCTCTCCTCGACAAGCCTGTTAGAAAAGAGATTTCCTACACTGAAATTGGAACTACTTTGTTCCTAATGTTAAATTCCTCAATTGCTGGATCCCATGCACGAACAAGTAACTCCGAAAGTTCCATATGTTGCCTCATACCAGATAAGTAGAAGTACTTTAATAACCCACAATCCCTGACGGCTCTTACAATACTCGGATCATTAAGGGAAATCATGTTTTTTTCTTCATTCTCTCTTTATTTCCAAGTAATTGTCATTCTAATCCGATGAATCAATGAAACATAACCATAAGACTCATTAGGACCCTTTTCGTGCAAAAAATTAGGAAAAATGTCGGTACAATGCAAGAATAAAAAATGTGAATAGTGCCCAACGCAGTCTTGGTAAATAGACAGTGCGTTGCATATGCACCCGAGCTTAATTTTGAGTGCATTCCAACGCAATTTTCGATTCCCAAGGGTGCGTTTCCCTCTTTTGAAAAAGAATTTACCCTAAGGGGCCCAAATCCCTAAAAATTTGCAATGAAATGAAATGAATACTGAAAGAAAGAGGAGGTTTATGGCACCAACCTGGTTCAAATGGCGATGAAAACCATCCACAGAATTGATCACAATCAACAATTGAAGTTCGGGGGAAAAAACAGGTTCAGAACTCCAAAATGCAAATGGTAAAAATGAATAGTAAAACTCTTTTAATTAGTCATTTGATTATTTTCAAATCATATTTATTGTTGTGACTATGGTTTTATTCAATTTTTATCATGAAACAGGTATTTTTAATCCATTTCATGTTGTTCTGAACATGTTTTCAACTGATGAGCAGATTAGTCGTGCACATTTATTTCAAGAATGATTTGACCACAAAGCATACTTTTATCCTTATTTTTCGAGCTTTGATAAAAACGAAAAGGACTTGAAGCGCACTTTTATCTCTTTTTCGAGCTTCGATAACAACGAAAAAAGAACCCCCGAAGTCTTCTTTTAGCTCTTTTTAGACTCCGATGATGTGAAGAGATTGCCAAGCACTTGTCTTTTTGAGCTTGTAAAAGTAAATTAATTTTTATCTGCTCAGTATAAGTTTAACCCTTTTCCAGACTGAGATAGATTATTTACAAAAAAGGAAAACCTTAGTCGAACATGGCTAGGAGGCTCTCTCAGATATCATTTTACACTTTTTCAGATATGATCGAAAACTTTACGAAAAAGTACTTATGGAGTTTTCTTTTGTCCTCTTTTTAAAACTCTCTAAATATGAAAAAGGACCGGGCTGTCACTGTCGCTAAGCTCGTTAAAACATAAAATAGCGACGGGCTTGTCAATCATGCCAAGAATCGAGTTTCATTCATCTCTATACTCGTTAAATTATTAAATATCGATACATTATTCACCTGAAGGGTTGAATTATAGATCAAGCATATGTTATCCTCCTCAAGCTTGTTAAAAAATAGAGAGGTACTAGTTGAAAAATGAACAGGGAAAATTTGGGAAAGTGAACAGAACTTTTACAATAGCAGGTCACTCTTGAACATGACACTTCACTCCATCATTATGGCTGTTTGGGTTGGGTAATCTTCTTGATGGTTCATTCATACCTATGATTCATCATACCTTCACTTTGGTTTTGGGTCAATGCTGCCAACTCATCTCAGTGTCGCCGATATGTTCAAGAGAAGTCATTTAGTGAATACTCATCCTTCTGAAATACTCATAAACCTTCATTCTCATGACAGTCATCCCTGAACCTTGCTATATCAAGTCACATTTTGTCTCTGAAATCAGTAACTCCCGTTTCACGATAAAGTGGCTTCCTGTCAATATCTAATCATCATCCAGGAAGTTTACTTAGAAACATAATCTTCCAGTACCATGAGGCTTGTTACAGCATCGACAAGATCCTCGCTTCCGGACTTTTGAGTGAAATATTTTGTTTGGTGTTCAACATCAAATCATCTATTCATGCCCTACGAAATGTACTGCAGTACCTTGAGAGCCATTAACATCAATGGGGGTTCTCTCATGTTTTTTAATAGCTCACATAATTGGTTGGTAATCAAACGGTGTATTACCATGTTCAACTACAAATCATATATTCGCATGGATATACTTGTACCAAAACGATCGAGTGAACGAGATAAGAAGACCCCAAATCTAGTTTCAGCCATACGAGCTACGATTTTAGGATTGTTGTACACATAATCTGTACGATGAAATTACATACAGATCGTCATCCGAACATGGGCCTATATCTGTAGGCATGTCTGTATTGGGAAACATTCCAATGTAGACAACTTTCTGCACTATGTACATGTTATTAGATAGTTTATGTGTTGAGCATGGGAATGCCTCCCTTAGCAATTCGTGATCAAGATGAAAATATCATGATGTAATGTATTGTAAGATTGATGCAGGTCACCACTCGTCTTCAGTTCCAGCCTATTTCATCGTAAAGCATCTCATTCAAAAAATATTGTTATTATTATGAATTCATGCTTTAGGGAGTAGCTGTTATAGGTCAATTTGGGCATCATCCCCCATGACCTGGTCAAACTCATATTGGCGCACACTGCATATAAGATCTGTTCGCTACATGTAGTGTAGCGATACCTGCAAGCTTTGTGATCGTGAATAAGATGGTTCTCAATGGAAAATAATGAACGTCACGGATTTTTATTTTCCCATGTTTGCTAGGCTATTCCCTTGGATAGCAATATTGAAAAATATAATCTCTCACTGTCTCTCCTCCGAGAGAAGACCCTGAGAGAGAAATGGGTAGGCCTCTCCTCAACAAGCATGTTAGAAAATATATGTCCTACACTAAAATTAGAACAACTTTGTTCCTAATTTGAAATGCCTCAATTGCCAGATCCCATGCACGAACAAGGAACTCCAAAAGTTCCATATGTTGCCTCATACCTGATAAGCGAAAGTACTTTAATAACCCACAATCCCTAAGGGCTCTTACAGTACTCGGATCATTAAGGTCAATCATGTTTTGTTCTTCATGCTCTCTTTCTCTACAAGTAATTGTCATTCTAGTCCAATGAATCCATGAAACATAACCATAAGACTCATTAGGACCCTTTTCATGCAAAAAATTAGGCAAAATATGGGTACAATGCAAGAATAAAAAATATGAATTGTGCCCAACGCAATCTTGGTCAATAGACAGTGCGTTGCATATGCACCTGAGCTTAATTTTGAGTGCATTCCAACGTAGTTTTCGATGCCCAAGGGTGCGTATCCCTCTTTTGAAAAAATAATTTACTTTAAGGGGCCCAAATCCTTAAAAATTTGCAATGAAATGAAATGACTACTGAAAGAAAGAGGAGGTTTATGGCACCAACCTGGTTCAAATGGTGATGAAAACCATCCATAGAATCGATCACAATCAACAACTGAAGTTTGAGGGAAAAAACAGGTTCAGAGCTCCAAAATGCAAATGGTAAAAACGAATAGTAAATCTCTTTTAATTAGTCATTTTATTATTTTCAAATCACATTTATTGTTGTGACTATGGTTTTATTCAATTTTGATCATGAAACAAGTATTTTTAATCCATTTGATGTTGTTCTGAACAGGTTTTCAACTGATGAGCATATTAGTTGTGCACATTTATTTCAAGAATGATTTGACTGCAAAGCATACTTTTATCCTTATTTTTCAAGATTTGACCAAAAAAAAGAGGACTTGAAGCGTACTTTTATCTCTTTTTCGAGCTTTGATAACAGCGAAAAAGGAACCCCTGAAGTCTTCTTTTAGCTCTTTTCAGACTCCGATGATGTGAGGAGATTGCTGAGAACTTGTCTTTTCGAGCTCATAAAAGTAAATGAATTGATATCTACTCAGTATAAGTTTAACCCTTTTCCAGACTGAGATAGATTATTTACGAAAAAGGAAAACCTTAGTCGAACATGGCTAGGAGGTTTTCTCAGATATAATTTTACACTTTTTCAGATATGATCGACAACTTTATGAAAAAGTACTTATGGATTTTTCTTTTGTGCTCTTTTTAAAACTCTCTAAATATGAAAAAGGACCAAGCTGTCACTGTTGTTAAGCTCGTTAAAACATAAAATAGCAACGAACTTGTCGATCATGGAAAGAATCAAGTTTTATTCATCGATAGACTCGTTAAATTATTAAATAGCGATACATTATTCGCCTGAAGGATTGAATTATAGATCAAGCATATGTTATCCTCCTCAATCTTGTTAAAAAATAAAGAGGTACTGGTCGACAAATGAATGGGGAAAATTTGGGAAAGTGAACAGAAATTTTACGGTAGCAGGTCACTCTTGAGCATGACACTTCACTCCATCATTATGGGTGTTTGGGTTGGGTAATCTTCTTTATGATTCATTCATACCTATGATTCATCATACCTTCACTTCGGTTTTGGGTCAATGCTGCCAACTCATCTCAGTGTCGTCGATATGTTCAAGAAAAGTCATCTAGTGAATACTCATCCTTCTGAAATACTCATAAATATTCATTCTCATGACAGTCATCCCTGAACATTGCTATATCATGTCACATTTTGTCTTTGAAATCAGTAACACCCGTTTCGCGATAACGTGGCTTCCTGTCGATATCCAATCATCATCTAGGAAGTTTACTTAGAAACATCATCTTCCAGTACCATGAGGCTTGTTACAGCATTAAAAATTTCCTTGCTTCCGGACTTTTGACCAAAATATTTTGTTTGACGTTCAACATCAAATCATCTATTCACGCCTTACGAAATGTATTGCAGTACCTTGAGAGCCATTAACATCAATGGTGGTTCTCTCACATTTGTTAATAGCTCACATCATTGGCTGGTAATCAAACATTGTCTTACCATGTTCGACTACAAATCATATATTCTCATGGCTAGACCTGTACTCGAACAATCGAGTGAACGAGATAAGAAGACCCCAGATCTAGTTTCAGCCATCCAAGCTACGATTTTAGGATTGTTGTACACATCATCTGTACGGTGACCTTACATACAAACCATCATCTGAACATGGGCCTATAGATGTAGGCATGTCTGTATTGGGAAACATTCCAATGTAGATGACTTTCTGCACTATTTACATGTTATTAGATATTTTATGTGCTGAGCATGGGAATGCCTCCCTTAGAAATTCGTGATCAAGATGAAAATATCATGATGTAATGTATTGTAAGATTGATGCAGGTCACAAATCATCTTCAGTTCCAACCTATTTCATCGTAAAGCATCTCATTCAAAAAATATTGTTATTATTATGACTTCATGCTTTAGGGAGCAGCTGTTATAGGTCAATTTGGGAATCAACCCCCATGACCTGGTCAAACTCAGACTGGTGCATACTGCATATAAGATCTGTTCGCAACATGTAGTGTAGCGATACCTGCAAGCTTTCCGATTGTGAATAATATGGTTCTCAATGGAAAATAATGAACGTCACGGATGTTTATTTTTCCATCCTTGCTAGGCTCTACCCCTGGATAGCAATATTGCTAAATATAATCTCTCACTATCTCTCCTCCGAGAGCAGACCTGAGAGAGAAATTGGTGGGCCTCTCCTCGACAAGCCTGTTAGAAAATAGATGTCCTACATTGAAATTGGAACCACTTTGTTCCTAATGTGAAATGCCTCAATTTCCAGATCCCATGCACGAACAAGGAACTCCAAAAGTTCCATATGTTGCCTCATACCTGATAAGCGGAAGTAATTTAATAACCCACAATCCCTAAGGGCTCTTACAGTACTCGGATCATTAATGTCAATCATGTTTTGTTCTTCATGCTCTCTTTCTCTCCAAGTAATTGTCATTCTAGTCCGATGAATCCAAGAAACATAACCATAAGACTCATTAGGACCCTTTTCATGTAAAAAATTAGGAAAAATGTGGGTACAATGCAAGAATAAAAAATGTGAATTGTGCCCAACGCAAAATTGGTCAATAGATAGTGCATTGCATATGCACCTGAGCTTAATTTTGAGTGCATTCCAATGCAGTTTTCGATACCCAAGGGTGCGTTTCCCTCTTTTGAAAAATAATTTACCCTAAGGGGCCCAAATCCTTAAAAAATTGCAATAAAATGAAATGACTACTGAAATAAAGAGGAGGTTTATGGCACCAACCTGGTTCAAATGGTGATGAAAATTGTCCACAGAATGGATCGAAATCAACAACTGAAGTTTAGGGGAAAAAATAGGTTCAGAACTCCAAAATGCAAATGGTAAAAATGAATAGTAAAACTCTTTTAATTAGTCATTTGATTATTTTCAAACCATATTTATTGCTATGACTATGGTTTTATTCAATTTTTATCATGAAACAAGTATTTTTAATCCATTTGATGTTGTTCTGAACAGGTTTTCAACTAATGAGAATATTAGTCGTGCACATTTATTTCAAGAATGATTTGACCATAAAGCATAATTTTATCCTTATTTTTCGAGCTTTGATAAAAACGAAAAAGGACTTGAAGCACACTTTTATCTCTCTTTCGAGCTTCGATAACAACGAAAAAGGAACCCTTGAAGTCTTCTTTTAGCTCTTTTTAGACTCCGATGATGTGATGAGATTTCCGAGCACTTCTCTTTTCGAGCTCGTAAAAGTAAATGAATTGATATCTACTTAGTATATATCAACAAGACCCTCACTTCTAGACTTTTGATAGAAATATTTTGTTTGGAATTCAACATCAAATCATCTATTCACGCCTTACGAAATGTACTGTAGTACCTTGAGAGCCATTAACATCAATGGTGGTTCTCTCATGTTTGTTAATAGCTCGCAACATTGGCTGGTAATGAAATGATGTCTTACCATGTTCGACTACAATTCATATATTTGCATGGCTAGACTTGTACCTAAACGATCGAGTGAATGAGATAAGAAGACCCCAGATCTAGTTTCAGCCAACCGAGCTACGATTTCAGGGTTGTTGTACACATCATTTGTACGGTGACCTTACATACAAATCGTCATCCGAACATGGGCCTATATCTGTAGGCATGTTTGTATTGGGAAACATTCCAATGTAGACGAATTTCTTCTCTATGTACATGTTATTAGATAGTTTATGTGCTGAGCATGGGAATGCCTCCCTTAGCAATTCGTAATCAAGATGAAAATATCATGATGTAATTTAATGTAATATTGATGCAGGTCACCACTCCTCTTCAGTTCCAGCCTATTGCATCGTAAATCATCTCATTCAAAAAATATTATTATTATTATGACTTCATGCTTTAGGGAGAAGATGTTATAGGTCAATTTGGGCATCATCCCCCATGAAATGATCAAACTGGACATCATCCCCAGGACCAACAAAATAGGGTCTATCATCCCCTATCATTTCAGTTGCTACATTCCCTAAGAGAAGAACACACCATTCATGAATTCTATTGCAATAATTCCAAGGTTTGAAGTATATGTTATATCACTTATGAGCTCACCAACGCTGCCTCTCAAGGGACTAACTGCGTTGCATATACAAATCCCTCCATTCAAGGGTGCACTTCAATGCACTTCCCGACATTCAAGAGTGCGTTGGTCAAATGGGAGCAAAATTTTCATTGTTCCGGAATCTCCACATGGCCAGTGGCTTCTAGAAGAGTCCATATGTGTCAAAATTCGAATCCAAGTGTCCATCTAACACCTCTGAGCTTGGGAACATGTCTTTCCTATTATTAGAAAGTCATTGATTGATAAAATACCATTAGTTGCCCTATAAATTGAGCACAGATCCTAGTGCTAGGTAAGGGAGAAATTTGGTAAAGAAATGTTGTTGGATTCTCAATTGAGAGAGTGATAGAAGTGATATGCTCTTGGTGAGATGTTGATTGTGATGAGGTTGGGATGATGTTGGAGCTGGTGAAATTAAATCGATCATTGGTTGTAACCTCCCCCTTTTACTCTTTAATAAAGGTTGTTGTTCATTTTACCATATATGTATCTATTTATGGTTCTATTTATCATGCAATGGATTCTTAACTGATATATATGTTTCATGTTTAATCGATGTAACTGATTAAGATAAATAGGCATATGTATATTGCAATATCTTTTCTGTTTAGTGTTTATAGTTGTAGGAACTAATCTGGTGATCTAAGTTGGATTGGAAGCTAGAGAGAAAGTGACAGAAGGAGAATAGGATGCACTTGGATCACAAGTAGTTCCTTCTATATTTCTGTGTGTCTATTTACTCTTAGAGAAAGTGTCTGCAAAGTATTTAATATGTTGTTCTAAATGCATAACACCACATTTAGGGAATTTGATTTATCTGTAGATCATAATTCTGCATAACACTCTATATGCTTCATGGCTATTGAATCAGTTAGGATTCACATAACTCCTAACTCACTTCTGTGCGAGGCATTCCATCCCTGCAACATAGCTAATTATTTGCAATGAAAGAGCCTTTGAATCCTTGGGATTATAGGCATGTGCCTCAATATCTTAAACAAAAGACCACGTGGTTTACCCTTCTTTTTTAATTTATCATACCTGTCATGCCCACATTTCAGACATATCTCTTTGTTTGCATATTCTCCTCTATATAGGAAACAATCATTTGGACATGCATGATATGATATGTACTCAACACCCAACATTTTCAACAATTTCTTTGCCTCTTTGCAGCTACCAGGCAAGACATTATCACTCGGAAGAACCTTATCTTTGAATAACCTGTAGTTGGTGATTATGGAAAATATTAAATGTACATTAATGCTGATATAATTATTAACATTCATAAAATTAACCATTTGTAATGTTCATTATGTGATTATATTTCTCAAATTTATATAAGGGAGGAATTTATGGTAACTTACCTTAAAATTTCTGAGAAACATGCATTCAACAAGCCAAAATTTGCTTTCAAATTGTACAGTAACATCGTTGTCCCCAATTGGGTAGACTTTGACTGACCGCCAGGTCCAAAGAGATGGGTGTTGGAAGCAAATTTAAGGCTTTTGATAAAGGTGTTAGCGATATGAGCATCATTCCATAGCTGATCATCGTTTTGGAATGCATCTAACAACATTTTCTCCATGGGAGTCATATCCCTTAAGTAATCATCCATACCAACCTCTATTTGTTTGCCTCCATTGCCAGCTTGTGAAGAACTACTATTTCTCTAGTCATTCCTAATTGGTGAATCTAGACGTAGTGGGAATTGAATCAGTGGTTGATTCAACCATTCTTGGTATCGTTCCTCTTTGGATTTTTCTCTTAACTCAACCTTGTCTTGATTTGAGATTGTCATGGGGTGCAACAGAAGATGGTAGGTAGGCCGCTCATCATCACTAGAATCCTAATAATTTCAAAATATATATTTGAACATGATTAGTACAAAATATATGATATCAATTAGTAATAACGTTGACAATGCATGACTAATTTGTTTTACATTGAAATAATTACACTAATTTACCAAAGAATTATTATTACCATCGTTGTCCTGGCATTGTGGCTAGAAGATGAAATATTGTTACAATTGGCAGGGTGAAGCGAATGTCCATTTTCATCTACCAAATGCGCCTTACGGTATGCTGCTCCTGATAAGAGCTTCCGACATTTTGGAGCTGTTTGAATATTTTGAGCATCTGAAATTGATTCTGAATTTGCATGAACCTGCAAATTTGTATATATTATAAATTTTATTAAGTTAATTGACATGGATAAAAAACAAAAATTCAATTAGATAATGAAAATATAAATAAAATCTGAAGTAAATATTACGTCTCGAGATGGATAGGGAGAACTCCACGATGGACTTTGAGAAATATTATAGAATGAGTTGGATTTTGAAGAATTGTCCATTTGATATGATTATGATATTTTTCCCTGCATTTGAGCAAAATCAACAATAAATTTTAATGTACACACCTAAAAGTAATTTCAGTGCCTTAAAAATAGAGTTATTGTTATCGGTGCTTATGTACAGATAACCACACCGGTGCGTTTTAGTTACTGCGCACTGGTGCCGTGTTATTAATTGACGCACCGATGTAGTGTTATTAATTGATGCAGCGATGGCGAAAATCTACAACTAATGGGTGGCAAAATATTTTTGAAAATCTGATTTCATAAAACAATTCTTTAAATACTAAACAATTTTCATTATTTCACTATTTTTGCAAAAATTTTCTGCCGGAGATTTGCACAAGACATCCCTGGAGAAAGAGAGCATGAGAGCCCTGTGGAGCAGTGAAATACTTTCAAACAGAACTAGTCAGACAATTAGAATTCCAAACCTCTGGCGATTCAAAACTTGTAGCATAGAATTTCAAATGATCTCGTGATTAAATTTTATTGTTTTTTTTACATTTTCTGCAGTATTTTTTACGCAGTAAGTAAAAAAATTTAAATTTACTGTTCATTTTCAGAAAGAAAAAGAAAACAAAAAAAATCCATTTTACCCTAAACCCTTCATTCTTTTTGTTTCTGCCCTTGCTTCTTCATGTTTCTGTGATTTCAAAATTAGGGTTTTTCATTTTAGATTTATAGGGTTTGTATTGCTATATAGATTTGGATCTGACTATGCAATTAGTCGTCCCGTAGATTAGATGTCATAGGCCTATATATATATATATGCCTATGACATCTAATCTACGGGACGACTAATTGCATAGTCAGATCCGAATCCATGTTGCCCCTTGCGTGAATTTTTAAAAAAATGAATTTTTTTAATCAGTGCGCCCTGCATAACCTAGTGCACCGATGCACTATCTTATCACATCGTACCACTCACGTATTATTTGATAAAAAAATTTAAAAACATATATATATATATTTTAATCCGTGCGCCATATGTAAATAGGGCACCTGTGCGCTATTTCATTATAGTGCATCGCACACGTACTATTTGGCAAAAACAATTTTTTATTTTATGTGTTAATCGATGCACCGTTTAACATATAACACATCGGGTCTCCTTGTTGACAGAGAGCACCGTACGATGGTCCCCTGTTTGTGTGGGGAGTTTATAAGAATAGGTTGCATTGCCCCCTCCACGACACCATATGCTACAAAAACTAACACTAGACGATTTTTATTATTTTGTCTGTGTTAATTGGTGCGGTGGTTAACATATAACACATTGGTGCTCCTTGTTGACATAGATCACCGTATGATTTTTTATACTGTTTTGGCGATGCGTTTATGAGAACACGACGCACCGACGTCAGTGCATATGACATTAAAAGTGCACCGATTTCTTGATATATATATTTTTTTACCTAAAAAGTTAATGATTTATTTATAAAATATATTAATAAATGATATGGTACAAGTTTCATATTGATAAATAAATGGTTGACAAGAGATCAAGTAATAAAAATACTGATAGCACATCAAGAAAATAAAAAAAGGCAAGTTCTTTGTAAATTCTTTACAAAAAATATTATTTTTGAACTATATGTAAGTTTAACTAATATGTATTGTTTACTGTGTATCATGCAGAGCCAGAAAATGATGAAACTCGATAAGATTATTTCTGATCTAGGACCAAAAGAGCATAAAATCTTGATGGAAAAATTGCAAAAGGATGAATTAGGTGAACGAAAAAATACTATTGATCCAATATGAGTTTCTTTTTTAAATTTTCATTAATAATATACTTAAAATTGTTAGATAACATGTTTCAAACAATCTATTAATTCACATATGTTTAATGTTCTATAGGGACCAAGAACTTAGAAAACGAATGTTGTTCTAAGAAAAGAAAAAAAATAGAACATGCAAATGAAAATAAATTGCTCCTTAGCTCATCTAGAGTGGTGCTGGAGGTTAACGAAAGGGGGAAAAACTTTTACAAAAGTTTGAGGGATCTAGTGGAACGAATGTATAGACGTTATTTCCACTAACAATACAAAAATCAATCCAATGATTCCAAGAACCAAATTTTATCTAAACTACAGGAAGAGTTTCCAGAGAATTGGTCAACGAGACATGTCAGACTTTTAATAGAAAAAATGAAAAACATCAAAAATAAGGAATGACAAAGTAATATTCCTTTAAATGTCTTTCTAGAATTATTTATAAATATCACTTTTGTTATATTTACTTTTCATATATCAATATGAAAATTAAATAGTTTATTGTCATGTTACATTTTCAGGAAGATTATGAAAATATCAAAATATGAACGAGGTGATATCAAAAATATTCTAGTAGGAATGTGCAAAAAGGTGTACAAGGAGATGGTCAAAGAAATGGACAAAATTGCATCGCAGGAGGAGCCATATCAACAATAACGTGCTTCAAATGTAATATCTAATCATTGAATTTTTTGATCATTAGGTACAATAAATAAACAATTTAGCATTAAATATTAATTTTCAAGTATTTTCTTGCAGAAAAGAAAAGAAAATGGAACCCATTCAGCACATAAAACAGGATGACAAGGAAGAAAATGGTTGAAATCTAAGTTTGTGATTAATTGTTACTTCCTTATAAAAAATTAACTAGATTTCATTTTTGTATTTTTTAAGTTGTTTTACAACAATCAACATTAAATATCTTCAAACAGGTGCTAACATACAAGAACCATCAGACGAATTGATTGACATTGGGTTAAATATGGGTTGTGAGTATATGTTGGCATATCAAAAATTAATTGTGGAATTTGTAAGCATCTATCGATCTTGTTTTACTTAGCTCCGTCTATAATTAATATAACAAAAAAATATTTTATATTAAATATATGATTTGTTATGGGGTATAAAAATTGCAAGAAACAAAGTATGAAACTGCGCCAATAGATGAAATCTTGAAAGATGGCATGAAATTTGGTTTTGAAAGAATGTGTATAGTTCATGAGTCAATTGTTGCTATGGTACGCCATTTATTTTCGATTTACATTGATGTATATTATTTAATATTGCAATTTTCATTATGGTCACCAATGTATATACACTCGTTACAGTTTATTTTTATGTTTGTAGATGGAAGGTGAAGAAGAAGAAAAAAATCAACACTGTGAACAAAACATTCCTCAAAATAACCCAAGTCATGGAAGTAGCTCGAGTAGTGACAATAGTTCAAGCAAGTAATGATGATCATTATGTTTGGATATCAAAGCAAGGCGTTGTATTTTTTGAAATATTTGTCTGTGAAATTAGACATTTTGTTTAATGTAATGAACATAGTGTCCCAATTAAAAGACAAAGGGATACCAATAACTATCCCATTTTGTATGACAAAGATTGTCTTATTCATATATATATATATATTCTATTGCGTTCTCCATTGTCGCTGTGAAATGTAACACCAATGATTAAATTTATGGATGATTAAATATTATAATGAAGGGATGTGAAATATGATGATATGATATAACAAATTAATCCAAACATCACATTCAAATGCACTAATAAAAATTTAATTGATATGAATATTGTTATAAGATATGTGTCCTCTTTTGATGAATAATGAATTTAAAAAAATCAAATAATTATGATATGATATAACAAATTAATCCAAACATCACATTCAAATGCACTAATAAAATTTTAATTGATATGAATACTGTTATAAGATATGTGTCGACTTTTGATGAATAATGAACTTAAAAAAATCACAATAATTGCACTTTCACAGGTCAATGTTTCTAAAAAATACAAAATGAATACCGGTGAGTGTCAGTTACTGTACACCGATGCGTTTGTATGATAAAGCGCACCGGTGTGTTTCTACGACCTATGGGCACCGCAAAAATACCAATACCAATTATAACTCTTGGTGCATTTGTGCGATATTTCACACCAGTGCATTTATGTGAGACTTCTCACTAGTGCGTTTGTAGAACTTATGGGCACCACACAAATACCAATACAAATTAGAACAATTAATGCGTTTGCGTGATACTGCGCACCAGTGTGTTTCTATAATACTACGAACCGATGCGTTGATACAACCTATGGGCACTGCACAAATCCCAATGCCAATTAGAAGGATCTGGTGCGTTGTATCACCTACAGTGCGCCTGGTGCAGTTTTAGACCTTTACAGCCCGGTGCATGCACCTTCGACCACCCCGGGTCGACTGCCTGGACGACACGCACCATGATGTTTACTCTAAAATGCATCGTTGCGTTGACACCTGAATAATGCACCGATGAAAAAAGCATTTGTAATAACCTACGACCGCCCAATTTTTTAAGTTGTGTTGAAATTCTGTTAGAAGCTCCGCCAAAACCTCCGTTACCGAAAACATATGCTTTAGAAAATGTTTTTTTGACAATTTTGGCCAATTTTATAACACTAAAAACCTCCTTTATAACCTCCGCTAGAGGGTCTTTTCCTTGTAGTGCATACTCCTCAACCATGGCATCAACCCATGTTGGCTGCTGCACTACTTCCTCAAAAGAGGATGGTTCTGTCACAATACATTCGCTCATAAGACCCATGTATCCAGTATACTTATCTGGGGACCTTCTCTGCCTGCGCTGTGATGTAGGTGCACCTACATTCTATGTCACATCTAGCATCAATCTGTCAGCCTCTCTAGTGCGCTTCCTACCATTTCTGGTGGATGGATCTACAGGAGTGGTTTCTGCCATTCCATGATCCTTTGCTTGTGGCTGCTCCACATCCCGAGGTTCATCCTTTGGAACTAAGAGTTCCTCATCTACATGCAAGTCAAGCTCCCTCTCAAGGGACAATTTCATGGCTTTCTCCTCATCAAATTTAACATCTCTCCTGACAACTGTCATCCTGTTAGCCGACAAATACACCCGATAGTTGTGGGGAGTATTAGTGTACCCCACAAATATCCCAACCTATGATGTTGTTTCTAGCTTCTTCCTGGCATCTTGGGTCACATGATAGAGAGATAAGCCAAAATTTTTAATATATGAAACATCTAGTTTCTTATAGGAAAAATCCTCCTATGGTGTACTCATGCCAAGTATCCGATGAGGACTATGGTTATGCACAAATACTGCTGTGTTGCATGCCTATGCCCACAGATGCAACGATAGGCCATGATCATGTAACATAGCTCATGCTACTCCCACAATTATTCTGTTCTTTCTTTTTGCAACCCCATTCTTTTGTGGGTTATGAGGTGCAATCGATTCTCTCTGAATTCCTTCTTTGGCGCAGAAGTTCTTGAATTCATTTGAGATATGCTCACCACCAATGTCACTCCTTAGAGCCTTCACCTTCTTCCCTATATATTTCTCTACCAGTGCTTTAAACTCACAGAACTTAGATAACGTCTGATCTTTATTCTAAAGAAATAAAATCCAACACTTTATAGAAAAATCATCAAAAAAAATAAAATAATACCTGTGCTTTTATGTGGAAGCTGTTGAGAATGGTCCACACACATCTGAGTGAACTCTCTCAAGGATTTTTGCTGCTTGGTTCTCCTTCTCATGAAAGGTGGATTTTGTATACTTCCCCATGGCACATCCCTTGCATGTGTCTATCTGCGCAACTGTACCCTTTGGAAGACATACATAAATCTGTTGCATGATCCTCAAATCACTGTGGTGTAGATGACCCAACCTTCTGTGCCATAACTCACCAGTATCCTAGCTCACCATCTCCCCTGCTTTACTGCTCAATGTTGCACAACCATATACATCAAGTTTGTAGAGGTTCTCCACATGAACTGCAATCTTCTTTACCTTTCCTATGGCTTTGTGATGAAGGAATGCCTTTCCTTCACTGAAAAACCACATCATATCCAAGATTCTCTAAAATAGCAACTGAAACTAAATTATTTTTCAAGCCTGATACATGCATGAAATATTTTAATATGAAAGGTTTACCTGACTGTCTCTGGAAAGTTTCTGTACCAATCCCAATAGCGCTATATCTCCCGTCATCACCCATCTCGATGTGCATCTGAAGATCCTTTTCCTCCAAGCTACTAAAGAGTTCTTTGTTTCCCATCATGTGGAAAGATGCTCCACTATCCAAGTACCACATAGATCCCATCACACTTGACACCATGAATGCAATGAGAGAGAATTCCAACTCAAACTGTGAGGCCAAAGCTTCACCCGCTGCAGCTCCTAGAGCCGCTTCTTGTTGTTCTTCTTATTTTGTGGACAATTTGTGGCATAGGGTCCATGATCATGACAATGAAAACATTTCACCTTTGACATGTCATGCTTCTTGCCTTCTTTTCCGAAATCATATTTGGAATAGGAATTATTCCACTTCCCCTTCTTTTCCTCATCATCCAAGGCACAATTTTCTTATCATCAGTCTTGGATGAGGATCCATCCCTGGTATTCTGCCAAAACTCTTCTTGGGCCAAATACGACCATAATAACTCTCAATTTGGTAACTTCTCCCTCCCATTCACAGAGTCCTCGTAAGTATGCCAGCTCTTGGGAAGGCCTAGAAGTGCTAGGCTCACCAAGTTATCATCGACTACAGTAATCCAAATACTTCCAAGCTCATCTCAACATTGAGAGAACTTGGTCAAGTCTTTCTGGATTGTGTCACCCTTCTCCATTTTGATTTTCGTGAGCTTGTCTTTGAGTGCCAATTTTCTGTGGTCACTGCTGCTTTGAAACATATCTTTCAAGGCCTTCCACATAGCATATGGAGTTGCCTTTCCATGGAGACTTGAGACAATATGATCTTTAAATCCCTCTAATAAGATCCTCCTCGCCTTTGCTACCTTATTCTTCCATGCATAAAGAAGTTGGGCATCGAGTGCTATGGGCTTGGGAATATAATTATCTATGAATTCCTTCAACCCGTTGTCCTCCAACATTGCCTCCATCCTATCCTTCAATGAAATATAATTCGAACTGCCCTCGAGTGCATATTTGAGTCTCAAACCATTGAAAGACATCTTGATAAGCTTATAGCACCAAAGAAAGTATTGCAAATTTGAATATTGTTCAACAAAAACTCAATTTATTCTCCACTATTGGGATTACTGGTGCTCTGATACCCTGTAGAAATTACAACAATGGATTCAATCCGATCATGCAATGTACTAAAACAATATATTGAATCCTTCTACAATATTTGCAGAATATAAATCATGATCGCTCAATCACATGCAAGTAAGAGAAATAAGTAAATCAATCACACAAAAAAATATTTCCCTAGGGAAGGAAACTACTAAAAAACCCCTCTATCTCTATTGTATAATAAGTCAAGGAATCATGGAACAATACAATGCATATGTGCTCACAAGAACCTCATACACTCTACCAATCGTCTCACACTAATCTAGGCACAATTGGACAAACACAGCCAATTTCTATCCCAACTTCAGCCTGCCTTGCTCATGTAATACTTAGGAAAAATAATCTATTAAATAGGAATTCCAACCTTCCTTGACTACGCAATCCTTCATGGGAATCCTGCGGCTTTATAACTGCACTGGGAAATTCACTAATAATACAACTGATAGTTTACTTCCCTTTAACCTTTGTCTCAACTCATTCTCTATCAAATTTGACATGCATGTAGCTAATAATATAAAATCATTAGTTACTTGGTAGATCACTACTTGTGAATTAAATCTAACTTAATTCACTTGACCTCCCACTAGCTCATCACTCACTTAGAACTAGTTAAAATGATTTTAACTCAATTATTTTGAGTTAACTGATTAAAATCACACTACACTAGTGCATTAACTACAAATGGACCACCAAAATAATAGAATCACTCTACATGCCTCACCATTGACCCTAAACTCGAAATTCTTGAGATAACTAAGTCTATCTCACTTAGCTAACTATTACAAGTTGTTATGAGATAAGATTATAATTTATTGTCTAATTTATTTAAGGGAAAAATAAATTAGAATTTTTTTTTTCTTGTTGATTACAACAACAACACATGATGAAGGAGTTCACCCCACCTGGGCTATGTCTCCTTGGTCCAGCTTCCAATGGCTTAAACCTATTCTATTATGCTTAAAAGTGTGATTACATGTGTTCAGAATGCTCAAACAGCTCTGAAACTTGTTCCATCAGCTCCATAATGCACAAAAATGCCTTTGTAGCCTCTCTTTGCATCACATTTGGCCAAAAATTGATCAAGTTATGACTTCCCCTAGTTGCTCCACTATTCGTTCCACATTTTCCCTAAATTCTGGCACCGAACCCACAATTTCTCCCCAAAAAGCGCTATCAGAGCGCCAATTCCGCCAAAACCAGGGCGAAATTGTCGGGGCATTAATTTTCCCTCTAACGCCTAAAAATTAGATTTTAAACCATATGAAATACAGTTGAATAGCTTTTTATTATTATTATATAAAAGCGCTAGCGGTTAGGGTTAACCGCCAAACTTAACATTTGTTGAGGGCACATGTGGCAGTTTGCCGTTGTGGTTAGGGTTGGCGATTCTAGCTCTGTTGGGGTCTTTGACGTGGTCACATTACCCTTGAAATTATATGTTAATGGTTACGGTTATGGGGGGGTGCTAGCCTTCTGCCCATGGTCCCCGACCTCGACGTGGTGACGAGGGCTGGGGCTAGACCCCAAAACCCTTCCCCCAATGCACCAACAATGTTAATACAAAACCATAGTATAAACATATATTTTTAAGACTCATGTGTGTGGCACAACAATATGGCTTGGTGCTTGTTGCTTGCATGTTTGACAAAGTGGACAAAATGCGTTTATGGGAGCATACAATGTTGGTTTTCAACGAAACAAGTTGCAACAAATTTAGAAAGACGAGATATACATGGTTGTTTAGGTTCCATAGCATTTTTTATTTTTGAGCATAATTTTGAGCACCTGATCATATGCGTTTGATACAAGGTTTCATTGTTCAACAGTCAGAGCATTTAGAACAATTGTAATCATTCCTTTATCGTATATCATATGTCCTATATCTTGAAGTTGATTCCTTATTTGTGATGCTTTAGTAAGACATGTAGATATCCCTTCATGCTTTGATGCTTTAATTTTGTATAGTTCATATCTTAGTGATATCACTTGTCCTGTCATGCTTTCAGAGAATAATTCTACTAGATTTTCACATAATTCTTGTGATGTCTCAAAATATTCTACATATGGGATGAGAGAATCCTTGATGGATTCTATAAGAATCCTTTGAGCCCTTAGATCCTTTTTCATATATTTAGATAATGCTTGCTCTTCAGATGGTTTGGAGACTTTGACATTGACATGATTAATAACTTCATTTTCCTTGAGGAATAAGTCTATCCTATTTTTCCATGAAAGGAAGTTCGATGACCCAACCAACTTGTTGTTCTCCTTGCAAAATAAAGTCATTTTTACTAGATTTGGATATATAAATATAAATAGTTACTTGCCAAATGAAGATGAACTCTTCAACTTGATGCCTTTGTTAATGATTATTGATGATGCCTTGATGCTTCTTGGATGATATTCCTTAAGGATTATTGAAATAAGGATTACCCTTTGAGACTAAATCCTTGCTTCAGAGAGATTTTCTTGATATCTTTGAGGATGATGTAAACGTCTTTCTCCAAACGAAATAGGGTTTAAACTTCCTTTAAGATGACGATGTGATTCTTATCCTTGAAATTATTGAGAGAATATTTTTGATTCTATGATGTCCTTGATAATTTTATCAAACTTTGATTCTTGAGTTTCCTTTATTGAGTTTCTCTTCCTTTAATTGTCACCTTAGTTCTATTACCATGTTGAGAAATCTAGGGAAATAATAGTATAGGAGATTTCTCTTTTAATGATAACTACTTGTGATGTATTTTATTTTATTTTATTTTTATTTTTCTTTATTATGGTTAGTGTTCTCTATCATCAAACAACTACCAAAACATAAAGAACAATGAGACAATAGGACATAAGATGTATGCGATCAACCAGGGCCAAAACCTCTCCAACTCAAGAGGAAAACCCACCAAAGTTCTTCTTCTTATAGAATATTCAATTGACAAATTCCAAGCCCTAGAGCCTTGAAAAAGAACCCCCCCAATTCTAATTCAATGCTTCCTCTTTGAATAAATCCTCCTTCTAACAACTTCAACCTACTCAACAAAAACTGCAATTGTAACTTGCTCGAAAACCGCAACTTCGACTTGCCCGAAAATTGCAACTTCGACTTGCCCAAAAAATGAAACATAAACTTGCAACTTCAAGTGCAACTTTGATTGAAACTGCAACTGCAAATTCGTTTGCAACTTTGATTTTCGTAGAAACAATAACCTCTCTTCTTTGCTTTAGTAGATTCTATCTCCTACAAAACTTGACTTCCAAAACAACCCATTTTGATGAACTAACTTCACTTCAACCTACTAAACAACTGCTACTTCATAAAATACCATTTTGTTGGCTTGAGGCGTCCTGACCCAGGTTTGGTGTTGAGGTTAAAAAACAAAACCCTCTTACTACTGGCTCTTTCGGCAGTGACCTACTTGTACAAGGCAAAGTCTCACTCGAAGTAGTTTGGGGGGGTGTTGGAACCATGTTTCCACACCTTGAGAGAGTTTTTAATAATGTGGGTGCCTTAAGATCCAGAATAACCATAAATAGACTTTCGCAACATAAGATGTAACCAGGGAACCCTTACAGAAAGATTTAGGTCAATTATGTAGAATCCCTTGCGCAAGTTAACACATCATCTATAATCCAAGTAATACTTAAAAAAAAATATCAGAACCTTATACCATAAGATCCATGCACTAATAATTCATATAAACCCAAAACATAGTAGCGTAATAGCTCAAATTGCAGCCAATACAAGAATGAAAAATAAGATGCAGAAACATTCATAACATAAACAATAGATTAATTTCAGACTTCAAATATCCACAACAACAACTCTTTATTAATATCAGTTCATATCCTTCATACAAAACCCTTAAAAAACCCACACACACAACCAACGGGGTCTACACACATCAGAACTAAGGTCTCCACGCACACTGCCAGTAGGAGCCTTCTATCCAGACAAATCCACACAAAATATCACAAACTAGCCATATCTATCATCAATGTTTAGAGTTATCCAGAAACTAAATTCTTAGACTCGATCTAGACTTCTATATATAGTTTTAGCCTACGCTACTCTACGGTCTGCAAACCATGGTTTGTGGCCCCTTGTTATACCCTTTTTACCCTTTACAACTCATGAGGGGCCAAAGCCCCTGTGCATGACTAAAATTGCAAAATATATTACAAAAATATAGCAAAAATGGTCTTCGAACTTAGGGGATCCCGCTGCAACAGGCCCCTAACACAATCTTGTGACACTTCCCCAGTCATAGTGGCACTGGATTCTTTATTTTGTTATGGATCTCGTCGATAGCAGTAAAAAATGGTTCCAAGACACTCACACTCTGGTCCGCTTGGGCTCTGCACAGTCTCCACGAGCTTCTCTAAAGTAGATCGTTATGTGGCCAATGTGACGCTTCTTAAAGTCTGGCTTAGCTTTTTGACTAAAGAAACAAGGTCCTGAGACAATTTCATTGCCTCGTCTACCCATAGCTTCATGTGATCAGTGGTGATCAATTTCTTACGTCGGAGCTCCTCAACCTCATCTCGCAACATCTGGCTAGTCTAAATGAATGTGGGAAAAGTCTCCTGCAAGTCTTCGAACTCCTACTCTTTAGCGCGCAACTCCTAGGTAATTTTCAATGACCAGTGGATCTGTCTGCATAGAGTTCCACATTCCCATGGAGGTCTCCAAGAGTTCCAACCCCTTATCAACATTGGCAAAGATGATGGAAAATGTTGTCTTTATTAGGGCGTCTCATTGCGCACGCACCTTTGGGGAGGGGGGGGGGTCTCATGCTACAGCTTAACCTACAACACAACAAGTTTTTGCTCAAAATTTGCTTTAACTGACTGTATTTAGGACCTGGAAGCTTTGAGCATTGCGACCAGGCTCTCAATCTTGTCTTGTGGTGCGACGGAGGGCAGGATGAATACTTGGGGGATCTCACCACATAATCTATCAATGAAGATCTCCAGCTCTGTGTGCTTAGCTAAAGCTGCTTGTTGCACTGTTTGAGCCTGGATAAACTCTGCCATCTTTGTTGTTGCAGTTTGCTCAGCTTCACTGAGATGCTGCAGTGTGTGCGCCTCTCTGCTTTGTAGCTCTGTGGATATGAAGATGTGGAGAGAATGTAGCTTCCCACTTGGCAGCTTCGCAAGGTCGATGCCGACCTTAGGGTAGGTTTGCACCTGCGTGCACAAATATTGTTGTTCCACAGTCACTGCTGCACCCGGGAAGGGGAAGATTTTAATTTCTGCTGTCACGACGATCGAAGTGGATGGAAGGCTCGCTTGCACCGGCCTCACTTGATCTATGCTCACTTGTAGGGTATCTATCTTTAGCTGTAGAACCTGCAGACTTGATTGTAAGGCTTCCACTGCGGCCTTATACTGTTTCTCCATACTATTCCAACGGTCCTCTGATGCTGAAGCAACTGCGTCTGCAATATTGTCGAGGTCCTCTTCTGTTAGAGTAACCTCTTCCTCTCCTCCTGCCTTGGACCCTTTCCACTTCTTACACGACCCTTTCGATTTCTCTGCACCTCTGTTGGTGCTACATGGAGATTCGACACCATCCCCATTGAGCCCATCCAGACCTCTGAGGTCCACCTCCTCCTAGCCTCCTACCAATTGCTAATATTTATCCTTTTCTGTGTCCAGCTCCTTCTCTTCTTCGGCCCCAATATCTTTTCCACTGGTCTTCTTAGTGCCTGTCTGAGTGCACGACTATGTTTTGTCTTTTTGAGCTGTATATTTTCTTGAAGTGGATGACGTAATAGAATGGGTGGAGCCAAGCCCAATCTTCCATGTATTTGGCCATGTCACCACGACCTGATCGAATTCCACCTCCGTGACCATATATGGCAAGGTATACCAGGTAGCGTCCTTGTGTGCTTTAATCTGCACATTGCGCATGGTCACCTGAAATTCTGCGGTGCTTTTGTACTTATCATGAATGACGAGGGAGAGTCTAGGTCTAGAATGCATGGCTTTAGCTAGTGCGCCTTAAAAAATTACCCAGAATATTTTATTCTCCTTCACTCGCCGGGGGTTGAATGAGTCCCATAGGTTTGCATAGCGCGCCCCTTCGCATATGCCTGACTCAATCTTAGGGAGAATTTCATCTGCTGGGGTATCCCATGCCACTAGCACAATTAACAACAACAACTACGAGTAGTAGAAATGCTTCCCTAGTTCGTGCACTGCTCACACATTTTCCAAAAATTATTCACACAAGAAAATTTTCCAGAAATTATTCACACAAGAACTGTGTTTAGTTATATAGGACACCCTTTTTACATTTCCTGACCAAGGAAATGACGTGTGCGAGGACTATTTTCGGTCGACATTTCCTCATTATCTTGTAGCCGAGGACTAGGGTGCCCAGGCGCACCGCCGGGTCGACGATAGTCTGGACCAGAAATCCCCTCTTGTCCCTTCCCACCTTGAAATTATTATTTACATCAGTCTCCACTTTAAGCTTATTTCTCTTCTCAAATCCCTTCATTGGATGGGGCCCCTTCTTGGGCAGGCTGGTGATCCAATGGATCAACACGACGTTAATGGGAATTCACCCCTAAATCCACAGGGAGCCGTTGTGGACTAAGGCTAGCAGCTAGCACATGCAAATGCTGGTGATGGGGTACCTTCTGAAATGTGTAATCCTTACCAGGTTGAGGACTCCCACGTTGTGCAACTCGAACGCCCAAAGAATTGGCTCAACCTTTGGCACATCATCATACAACACCCATTCCAAGTAATTCTCCGGTGCGAGCTCAGGGAATGTTGCTTCATTTGCTAAGTCATAATCATCAAACTTGATATTTGGAATATTGCCAAAAATTTCACCAATCAGAGGCACGTCCTGACGGATCAAGGGCATCTGCAGGTAATCTTGGACGATATCAACATTCTGTGGCTTGTGAATAGAGGGCTTCCGTGGCTTGACATAGGGCGGCCACCACAAATAGGTTCAACAAACATAACTTCTTGTCTGGCACTCATCAAGCGCTTCGATGGATTGCCGACGGGGGATCAATCCTTAGTGGCTTTCTGTGAGGACATTACATTCCGTGGAGAGGTGTGTGGCTTAGAGGTAGCCCACTTGGACATTTTCCCCTTTTCTTTTCCTTCGCGAGCATGGAAACTACTTCTTCAACTTCCGGGATTACTTCTCTAACATCATCTGACCCTATCTTTGTTGAGGTAGTGAGGGGCAAAAAATGCTCCTCCGCAGGGTTGATGGCCATTATTCTCGAGTAGAATATGATTTTTGGATTACTAATGCCAGATGGAGATTCACAGCCATACATACAAAAATTACAGACAACAGGGTAGAAGAAAATTCAAATAATCATAGAGTGCCAAATATTTAAACAACAAAGGAGCCAATTGAGACCTGTGCCTGCCTTTTTATAAGCTACCCATGGTAAAAACGGTTGAATTATCATTAATTTCCACTTACCTTCAAGAAAACGGGAAATTTTTTTCCAAGATTGCCACATTAAATGTGGGAAATCCACTCCATCCAATGGTAATTTCACTTTTTTACCCAATTTCACTGTTCCAACGGCTAGTTTCCTTTCCTGCGCGTCATCCTTGTGCTTCTGTTGTACCTTCCTGCGCCCTCGCTCTCTGTTGCACGAAAACCCTTTTATTTTGATGCTCCAATCATATAGTCATTTAGTCGACACCAGATTGTCTCTATATGGCTGTTGGAGAGGTAAATCATCTCTGCGGACAGAGGTAATCCGTACTAGCCCAGATCGGGTCTAGCAACAACTGAGTCACTCTAAGACGCAAGTTCCTAGTTGCAAAATACCAAGATGCGACAAGAGGACTACCTTAAGTCCTACGCTGCTATCGTTTGTGGAGAAGATGGCGCTTCCGTCCCTCGCTTTGGCAGATCACAATTCTTCCTCTTGATGTGATCGAACACCTACACGTACAAGAAACAACAAACACACAAGCGAAAAACCTAATACATGCAATTATGTATCAGTCAGAGAAGATACAACTCATAACATAAAACATGAACATCTGAGTGGAACCATAATAGAAGTCATTTACTATTAATCAGAACAAAGAAAGATACAACCTTTGCTTTGATGCTGGATCTTCCTTCGGCGGGTCGACAAAGGAGTACGTCTCGGTAAAGCTCGTCGGGAAAAGGACAAGTCTCTCTCTCTTCGGCTGTTCGACGATAATCTCCTTACAATGATTCAGCTCTATTCAGGCTACCAAGACTACTAAGGCTCAACCATTCAGCCCCTTCATCAATGGAAGATGGCTATATTTATAGAGGAGAAGAGGAGGTTGGGATCCCTACAATAGTGGAAGGGAGGCCTTATCCCTTGGGAGGTTCCCCATAAGGTGGAAACAAAAGGCCAAAGGAGGAAGGCCATGGTTATTCAGTCGAAACCACTCCTCATGAATCATCCACGAAGTTGTGGTAATCAAAACTTCGCCTCTTTTTTTTAAAAAATTTCCATAAGCAGATTGGCGCGGGTGCTTAACTGGGACAGAGCGCCAACTGACGTGGGCTCAGTGTTAAATTTCCTCATTGGCGCGAGGACATAACGAGCTACCAGTGCCAAGGCAAAAACAGGTGTTTTTAGGGGTCTGGTCAGGAAATGATCAATAGAAGGAATGTTGTCCTCATGACAAGGGATGCAATGATGGTATTTGCAAGGCATGACATTGATTATTGGTCACAGAAATGACCCTCCAATGGGCGAGATGGGGATTTCAGGGATGGTGACAAATTACTGTGTAATAGATGCCCCCTAAAGCATGAGGCCTGAGAGAGAGAGGGGGTGAAATGATTTACGAGAACGTGTCCAACTGAAAACACTCCCGTCGAAAAAACTGCGTAGACAAATACAATTGATATCTCAAATACATGATATATGCGATATGGGCACAGCTATCCATAACAAAGTATACAATAATCAAGATCCGAGGCATGAATGCAGTGATCCAGTGAGGATCGATAAATAGACTCAGGTATTGTCACAACCATCCATTCAATGATTCATATAACCAATCATTATAATCCACAAAATCCGCAGCCTGGATTCCAACAGACAAAATCCAGGGTCTTGCGCTCCATCTCGACTCGAACAAAGTACAAGTTCAAGCATGTGAATAAGTGAGCTAAATTTGAACATGCAAGAACATCGTCTGATTACTAGCCAATGATGAAAGATGTTAACAGACGCGAGAGGAACCACCAATAATGACAATGGCCCTGAAGGTACTATAGGTACAATCCACGACATGTGAATCAGTGAGCTGGCGTCGAACACCCGTAGAATCATCCGATCGAAGGTCAATGATGAAAACCTTGCGTCGAGTGTGAAGAACCTGCCATTGAGGCATGCAGGCTCCAAGGTACCGGAAAGGAGTCTCTAGATCAGCTTGCTAGATAATGAGCTAAAGTTGACAAGAAGTGACCCTGATCGAAGGTGGGCCATAGTATTTCCCACATCATCGATGCGAGACAGAGGAAAATAATGTTTGTGAATCAGGATCAGATGAGAATCAGAGGAAGGTTGAAACTTGTAGAGGTCAACTTCTCTTGAACATACTGGTGGCACGACAGTGGATTTGGTAGTGTTTGACATCAAAATATCAGAGGTCATGATGACGAGGCAAAGAGCAGACGAGAGGTCAAAATGGATTACCCAAACCCACAGAGGCAAATAGATAATGAGATGAGATGTCCCCAACCCGACACGAATGCAGACAAGTGCCATGTTCAAGAGCGACATACTGCCGACATGACGCTGATACTGGTTCCATTTTCCCCCACCATTTCTAGCAAGTACCTCTTTATTTTTACACAAGCTTGAAGAGGATAGCATATGCTTGTCATATAAGTTCGTCCTTCAGACGAATCCATCCTAGTACATTTAACGAGCCCTAGGAAGGAGGAACTCAAATAATGTCATTATGACGGAGTCCGATGTAATCAGGTTTTAACGAGTCTGACAAAGGAAGAACTTGGCCTCTTTTCATGTTTAGAGAGTTTGAAAAGACAACGGAAAATTAAACTCCAACAATCTCTTTTCATAGATAGTTCCTCAGATCCGAAAAGGTAGAAAACTGTGTCTGAGAAAACCTCCTAGTCGCGATAGGCTAGGCTATTCCTTTTTCGTAAATAATCTATCCTAGCCCGAAAAAGGGGTAAACGTATACTGGGTAGATGTCATTTCGCAGCCAATTTAACGATATCAAAACGACAAGAGACTCGGAAATCTTTTCATATTTAGAGAGTCAGAAAAGAGCTGAAAGGTGACTCGTCCTGGAGGAACAAGTGGTATAAAGGGTAGCAACTGGTTCCGGTAATGGTGGAACTGCTCAGAAAAAATAAAGGTCAAGAGGCTGGCTAACAAGACCACTCATTGCAGCAGTTCCTCAGGAACATGTAAAACAACCAAGTGAAGGCATATGATCAGCCAAGCAGATGGGGACGATGGAATGAGAGAACCAAGGCTCATCTGGAAAAACAGGTTGATAAAATGGCAATGACGACAGGTAAAATGGGAATGGTTTCATTTTTACACAAGCTTGAAACTAGGAAAATCTGCTTGAAGTTGGTTTCATTTTTACACAAGCTTGGAACAAAGATAAACTATGCTTGAAACTAGTTTCATTTCTACACAAGCTTGAAACGGAAACAAACTGTGCTTGAAAAACTAAGCATGCCCCTAGCATGGTGACTCAATTCGAGGTACATGCCCCCCAAGCTTCAGTCCATATGAAAGGCAAATGGAGTGAAGGTTCAAATTACGAGATCAAGAGAAAGACTCGACTGTGATTTTATGAGATCTTAACAAGGACTCGAATTGAACGGGAACGTGTTTCATTGTTTTAACGAGGTTGACACGTTAACAGAATTGTCCTCATATGACCTCTTGTTTTATTTTTTAGGGAGCTTGACACAAGGAAACGAACTGTGCTCCGAAGACTTGGTTTCATTTTTTAAGGAGCTTGACACAAGAAAACGAACTCTGCTCCAAAGAGCTTGTTTCATTTTTTAAGGAGCTTGACACAAGAAAACGAACTCTGCTCCAAAGAGCCTATTTCATTTTTTAAAAAGCTTGAAACAAGAAAATGAACTATGCTCCAAACAGACCTCATCATAATGAACAAGAAGTCATCACTTCCAAGAGTTTCCCATCCGATGGAAGGAAAACATCTTGGAAGTCTGGACCCAATGCCCCCAGCACACGATGTACGACGACACGATCACTGAGTACGGGCACGGGGTAGGTAGCCACATAGTTGACCTGCGGTGTGGCAGATACAACGGGTGGATAAAAACTAGGAAGGGATGATGGCGGGCCAGATGCCACTTCAAGACCAAAGAACGAAAGCTGATCAATGGTCATGATCCGTCGTTCATGTGGAAAATAGACCACATGAAAAAGGGAGGAGACAAGCGCTCCCATGGCATAGGTGCAATCGCGCCCCAAAAGCAGATTGAAATCCAAGGGACTTGGAACAACCATCACATCCATATGGATGGTTTTACCTCCCAATGTAACAGGTAACCTTGGAAGGATCCCTAATGGTTGGCTAGTTCTCCTGTTAAACGCCAACAGATTCTGCGTAACAGGCACAAGTGGTGGCGAACTGAAAACTTTCCAAGTAGTTGAGGATAAAATACTAACAGACGTGCCTTCGTCTATAATGGTGCTGGGTACAACCAGACCAAAGGCCTGTACCGTTATCTCGAAAGGCACATAAGACGGAAGGCGGTATCCCGCAAATCGATTCCAATCAAAGGAAGTGACCCAACTACTTGGAGGGGCTACCATCGAACTGAGATGGTCTTCCCCTGGTGTTATGGAAGAAGAAGGAGCATCCTCCACGACCTCCATCTCAAAGGTGGGAGAGGTATCCTCCGGGACCTCCATCACGGGAGGCGGAGGAGCAGCTTATTTAGGTGTAGGGACAGGAGAATATTTCTCCAAGTCCGAAGAATCTGAAGAAACAAGAAGAACATGAGGGGTGTGAGATCCACTCTCAACAGAAAAGACCTGGTGCATCGTAGACAGCGCCAACTCAACCAATCCCACGACAAATGGTCAGTCGGGAATTGATTCCTGAATTTGAATTTCCGGAAGAGCGGGATCAACCAAGGATGGCTCTTGACCAATTGTAGGATCAGCTGGTGGAGGGCTCAAAGAAAGTCATTTATAACCAGCCGGGAGGCATGGTGTAGAAACAGTTGAGTTGTCCAAAACTCTCTTGGCTTCATCCATATACGGGCAAAGGCGAATGGCATGGTGCCCTTCATACAACTTAAAGGGATTGGTGAGCTTACCTTGCTTCTTATGAGTCTTACTAGCACTAGCTGAAGACATGCCCCCAACTTGACTACCGGAAGCCAAAGGCAACGACGGAAGACCGTTGGACCATACTTCGAACACCTTGCGGGCAATCTCGAAGAAGATGGTTTCCCTGGCACAACATGCAAGGGAACTTGACTTTCCGCGGCAGGTTGGAAGGTTTATCATGAGCGAATGTTTTAGAAGCAGTATTTGCAGCCTTATCCTCTCACTTATATAAATTCTTCTTCTTCTTCTTCTTATCCACCTGGGTACTCGAATCCAGAGTTTCACCAGGTGAAGTAGAAGAGGAGGATGCAGAAACAGGCGAAGAAGGGGAGAGGTCCACCTTGGAATCAACATGATGTTGTTCGGGTGGAGGAACTGATTGAACAGTAGGCGAGACATTCGAAACCACAGAGGTTGAGAACAACAAAACAGGCAACCCAACAGTTAACCCAGGAAGGGACAACGTTGCCATATAAGGGGCACCAACATTCCCAAAAGGAGGAAAATGACCAGGATTCCCATCGGAGGGGATTCCTTGGTTGGTGAACTCCGGAAAAGTTTCCATTAGAAACAACTTTAGAACAACACCCTAAGGAAACTAACTTTAACAAGGAATATTTCGTGGGCAGTTAATTTTTAAAACATTGAAACAAAACTCTGCTGTTTCATCTTTTAAGAGTCAAGAAATAGGAAAAAGGTGACTCTATCACTTTCAGATTGGAAACAAGCATGAAAGGACAAGCGCTTGATGATATTTTAAAATTTAATGAGTCAGAAAAGATCGAAATGACTACTATAGAACTCTAGGCAAAGGGTGTACCAGATACCCGTGAACTGCAATATACTCCTTGGTTTCAAAATGAAGGAGAAATCAACCAAGGACTTGACGTACGTGCAGGCAATCTCCCCGAATGCTGTGTCTGGTGTATCACGGGTATAAGGCAACAGACTCAGCTTCCTACGGATAAAGGATAACAACCTAGTGGGGTCTCCCTTTATATACGTGACGGTACGGGGAGCACAAGTCTGTACTAGCGTTGTCTTAAGCCAAAAGGCGAACGATAGCTACTAGGTTTAATGACTCCGGAACACGTCACTAGCCTAGACCACTAAAATTGTGAGCGTTAAGTTTCAATGCTTCCTTAGGTTGATTGAATAAATTTTATGGTTGATCTTCAATTATGTCTCGGTTTCAAGGCCCTACTGCATGTCATCTGACAATCTCCTATATGCAGGTATATGAGAAAATAAAACTTTCAATTCGATGAATGCTATCTAGTTAAGGGAAGAACTTCAAACAATAATGCAACAAACAAAAATACTGAAAACAGAATTTTTCCAAACTAGATGACTTTCACCATCCAAAAGTAATCTCAAACATTCAATGATGCGAATTATGCAATGTAATCTATGAAAAAATCCTCTTTTTCAAAAACTATGCAATTGTAATCTATGCACAATTTCCTTTCTTTTTTCAAATGATAAGAATGCACTCAATGCATTTTTCGATGAAATGAGAATCTACTTAATGAATGCTTGTAATGAAAGAGAATGCACTCAATGCGATTTTTAGCTTTCAATCATTAAACACTGTGATCTAAGTTCAATGATAAATCTCAAAAGCACTTTTCAATGCAATGTGATCTAATGCATTTTATCGAAAAGAAAAACTATGAGATGAAAACTAAATAAACACAAATCTTATAAATGAAGGATTAAGGCAAAAGGGATGCAAAAAAACACTAAGAATGCAATCGTTGTCTTAAACACTTTGTAACAAAATTCCTCAAAAGGCTACAAGACATATGAGGTCAAGCACAAAAAAGGACTTCCAAAGTATGAGTTCAAAACAAGGCATTCATTCCCTTTCACATCAAGCAATCATGGAGAGAAGACATTTCAAACAATGAGCAATGTAATCTATTCTCATACAGTGAAAAGACCAGAAGGGAAAGACACACTGGTTAAGGATTTAGGGAAAAAATCTCAATTTTCACACACCCTGAAATTGGCACGACTTCCTCACTGACAACTAGCGCCAATGGAATATTGGCGCGGGTTTCTAACTGATAACAAGTGCTAATGCCTGAAAATGAAAAAACAAAGAATTTCTCCCAACCAAGACCAGACTCACCACTTCAAGCAAAATCTAAAACAAACCCAAAAGCAAAGTACTGACCAAAAGAAACTTCCGAAAAAGGGAAAACCCTAGCACCTACAGGAGATGGGGCGACTATCTGGCTATAATCCGCGCCAGATAGGGGATGGCACGAGTGATGAACTGGAAACCTGCGCCAATGGGCGCGACTGTCAGGGTGGAAACCATGCCAATCAAGCCAACCATGAAAAGATGAAAATTTGGAAAAATAGAGGTAAGATTTGATCCTCTGGGGGTTGAAGAGGGGTTTTACACCAGAAAAAAGCGAACCAAAAGAGTTGATCAAGCAGACAAAGACCAAAATCAACCGAAAATACAAGACAAACTCCAATCAATGTCTCCCAGCGGAGTCGCTAGTTTGTTGGAGAGGTAAATCCCCTCTGCGGACAGAGGCGATCCCTACTAGCTCAGATCGGGTCTAGCAACAACCGAGTCACGCTAAGATGCAAGTTCCTAATTGCAAAAGACCAAGATGTGACAAGAGGCCTACCTTAAGTCCTACGCTGCTTTCATTTGTGGAGAAGATGGCGCTTCCATCCCTCGCTTTGGTAGATCACAATTCTCCCGCTCAATGCAATCGAACACCTGCACGTACAAGAAACAACAAACACACAAGCATAAAACCTAATACATGCAATTATGTATCAGTCAGAGAAGATACAACTCATAACATAAAACATGAACATATGAATGGAACCATAATCAAAGTCATTTACTATTAATCAGAACAAAGAAAGATACAACCTGAGCTCTGACGCTGGATCTTCCTTCGGTGGGTCGATAGAGGAGTACGTCTTGGTAAAGCTCGTTGGGAAAAGGAAAAGTCTCTCTCTATTCAGCTGTCTGACGATAATCTCCTTACAATGATTTAGCTCTATTCAGGCTACCAAGACTACTAAGGCTCAAACATTCAGCCCCTTCATCAATGGAAGATGGCTATATTTATAGAGGAGAAGAGGAGGTTGGGATCCCTACAATAGTGGAAGGGAGGCCTCATCCCTTGGGAGGTTCCCCATAAGGTGGAAACAAAAGGCCAAAGGAGGAAGGCCGTGGTTATTCAGTTGAAACCACTCCTCATGACTCATCCACAAAGTTGTTGTAATCGAAACTTCGCCTCTTTTTTTAAAAAAATTTCCATAAGAAGATTGGCGTGGGTGCTTAACTGGGACAGAGCGCTAAATGGCATGGGCTCAGTGTTAAATTTCCTCATTGGTGCGAGGAAATAACGGGCTACCAGCGCCAAGGAAAAAACATGTGTTTTTAGGGGTCTGCTCAGGAAATGATCAACATAAGGAATGTTGTACTCATGGCAAGGGATGCAATGATGGTATTTTCAAGGCATGACACTGATTATTGGTCATAGAAACGACCCTCCAATGGGCGAGATGGGGATTTTAGGGATGGTGACAAATTACTGTGTAACAATGGCTTGAAACAGATTCCATTGAAGTGCTATGGAAGGCTCTCTCTGCGCAGCGTGGACAAGCACATTGCACCATCATCAATGATATCATTCACAATATATGGCCCAAACCAATGCTTTCCGCACTTCCTTGGGTGGGATGTAAACTGAATATCATATATCAAGACCAAGTCTTCCTCCTTGAACACTTTCTATCTGATGTGCCTGTCATGCCAGGGTTTTTCACGCGCCTTCTGCACTTGATGGTGGAAGTTAGCAATCAACCGATCTTCTTCTAAGGAAACGAGTTGCTCCAATCATTCCTCCATAATGTCAGGCTCGACCATATTAGTGAAAGCTATGATGTGCAGGCTTGGGACAATATAATCCATTGGCATGATGGCTTCCTACCCATAAACCATCCTGAAAGGGGTTTTTCCTATCAACTTTTTGCATTAAGTCCTATAAGCCCATATCACATAAGGGATGTGCACATCCCAGTCATCTCAGTTGGCATTATAGATCTTTGTGAGTGCATTCTCCAAGATCTTGTTGAAAGCTTCTACTGCACCATTTTCTTGTGGGTGATAAGGGGTACTCTTCTTGTGATGGATTTGGAATTCCCCTGTCAAAGCTTGAATTGTTTCATTAAGAAAGTGCATACCACTATCACTCATTAAAATCTTCAGGCATCCAAACCTGGTCAAAATGTTCTCAAATATGAAGTGTGCAGCAATATCTGCAATACATTCCTTGACTACCTTCGCCTCTTCCCATCTGGTTACATAATTAGTTGCAGTAATGATATAACACACTCCAGTCTTCTTTCCAGGAGGGTTGATTGGTCAAACAAAATCTATAGCCCATTTATCAAATGTCTACAAGGACATATGCGGTTGTAGAGGAATTTCATCTCTGCGCGAGGGCTGCCCTGTTCTTTGACATGCATCACAGGCTTGACAGTACGCCTGTTCATCATTATGTAGCGCGGAACACCATAACCCCGCACACAACGCTGTTGTGAAACCAGATCCAAAAAGAGAAGAAAAGATATATCAATGCCTTAGAAATAAGCCACTTCGAGGGGGCAACCTCCAATACATTACATGAATGAACAATTATTGGATGATACCCCTATATATAGGAGTCCACGGAGCCACAATGTAATCCTAGTGGGGCCACAATGGAATCCTAGCTGACCTAAAAATAATAATGTAAGGGCACAATAATAACAATATGGGGGTTACAAGGGTACAACAATAACAATAAGGGGGTTACACTAACAACAATAAGGGACTATACTAGTAATATAAGGACCTGACATGCTCCTCTCCTTCAAAAAAATGTTGTCCTCAACGCTTGAGTAGCTCTGGGTGCTTCTGTATAAAATTCTCATCCTCCCATGTAGAATATTCAGTGGGTAAGTTCTTCCATTTGATGAGATACTATGAAATTGATCGAATTCGTAGCTGTCGAGTTCTTGTTTCCGTGACTGATTTAGGTTCCAATATGGTTTGTTGGCTCGAGGGGTCCTAACCCAGGTTCGGAGTTTAAGGTTTTCCAACAAACCCTATACTACTCGCCCTTTTGGTAGTTACCTACTAGCGTAGGTCAAAGTCTCACTTGAAGTAGTATGGGTGGGTGTTGGAACCAGGTTTTCGCACCCTAAGAAAGGATAGGTAAGGCAAGCAGAGCTGCGTCAGGCCTTGTGATGTCTATATCGCCTCTTTCCGAGTAGGATCTATAGGTCTCTTTTCGCATCCACGTGCACAAGGTCAACTATACTACGGTGCTCAATAATTATATACTTCTAAGGCAGTAGCATAGTATTGCATAAAACAGAATAAAACAGATCCAGATGCAGTAAAAAAAATTACACAGAACTTTCGCAGTTGAATACAGAATACGCATAATACAACAATTACCAATGATTTACATAAACAATACACATAGATTTAGTTCTCAAACAACATTTCTTATTCATCAATCCATCGATTCCTTCTTACAATACCCATCCCGACCTGCACACACAGCAGCAAGGTTCGAACATAGCAGGACTCTAGATCTTCACGCACACAACCAGCAAGAGTCCTTTCCCCAAAAACCCAAACAGATTTACTAAACCACAATTTGCATCAATAGCTCATCATCGTCTTCTACCTACAATCCAAAATGTCCCTCTATTTATAACAATCTTTCCTAATATTTCCTATGGTCCGCAAACCATGGTTTTCGGACCCCAGGTCTACCCTTTAACCCATTACAATGCTTTTAGGGCTTTGTCCCACCCCAAAACCGCTGTGCTAGACTAATTATAATAAAAAAATACAAAATTGGACTAGTTTCACAGCTTGTAGGAGACCCTGTTCCAACAGTCCCCCAACACAATCTTGTGAATCGTCCCGAGTCACGGTGGTGGTGCAGTCTCTATCTGCATATGTAAGGTATTGATGGCTATGAGTAGTGGAGGTAACACTTCTTGACTCTGGGCAGCAGCACTCTGTGCGATGTTTATAAGCTCCTAGGAGGTCGTTCCTTCAGTCGTCATAATAACCCGCTCTAACATCTGGTGGAGTCGCGCAATTGCGTCATGAGCACCCTGTGATATCTGGAAGGCGGCGTCGCCCCATGGCTTCAAGTGCTTTGTAAAAGCATCCTTTGCTCGTCGGAGATCCGTAATCGTGTCTCGGAGTGCGTTGCTATTTTTCAGGAGTGCCAGACGCTGCACAGGGACTAGGGAGGGCAGGGTAGCTTCGATCTGATCGAAAGCGGCTTCCTTTTGGCATCAGTCCTACTTGACATTCTGAAGAGACGGGTTGAACTAGACCATTTTCTAGAGCTGCATGGCCACCTTGATCAACTGATTACTCAAAGTAAGCTGTCCCGTAATGACGTTCGTAGCTTTGGTTACCAGCGCAGGACGCTGTGCGCGTACCTCCAGAGGTGTGGCAGGCTACACTGGGGCTTGTAATGTGGTGAATTGGCGGGCCATTTGGGTCCTGAAGGTCTATATTTCAGCATGGGATGCCTTTAGTGCTACGACCAAGCCTTTAATAGTGAGCTCATCTGCGACCTCTGTGACGAGTTGGTGAACTGCTGGTTCGAATTGCGCCATCTGCGAAATAGCAGGGGAGACATCTTCGGTTGGTCGTGCGATGAGTGGCGGGGCTACATCGAGTTGTTGTGGTGTGGTTAGGTTGCGATGACAGATTTCTTGGATCACGACGGCCTGTAAACTCTGTAACGCCTCACGGGCCAGCTGTGCTACGTCCAATTGTAATCCTGGAAACATTGGAAGGTGGGCACTGACTAGGACAGTGCTAGGAAGTGAATAAGCATGGCTTGCATTGGTAGTTAGCCCAGTATTGCTGGTAGGGTATAGCACATCCCTGTGCCACTTCGTACCCCGGGGGGATGTAGTATCCCTGCTTGGTAGCCCTGTCATTCACAAGACTAGCTGTGGTTTGACTGTGTCAGCTCGCATAGTGGTCTGTGACAGTTGCATAATAGCTTGCATGGCCACTTCTGAGGCCATCCGACTAGATCCTGTGATCATCCCGGGGTTGGAAAGGGTCTTAATTTCCGTCATATAGATTTGATGCTAGTCTGCGCAAGGTTCGAAGTCAATTTTCCCTTCAGGGAGCCAGAGGGTAATGAGCTTATCAATCTCAGCGTCCCCAGACCCTCTTAACATAATGTCCGCAGGCTCTAGACTGGTAGGCGCTGATGCGTCCACTGGGTTAGGAGCTGCCATAGCAATGTAAGGAGGGGATCCTGAATTCAGAGATTCGCAGACAATGGAAGTATTTTGATCGGGTATGAACAAAATGCTAAAGGTCCAGCTAATCAAGAAGTAGAATAATATATGCAGATTATAGAGAAAATATGGAGCCTTGATTGGAGTTATCCTTTCTTCCTTATAGTTTCCAAGGCTATCCAACGGTAGAGTGAATCTAACTTGGAACTTACCATCAAGCAAACGGTAAAAAATCACCATAAATTGCCGCATTGATTTCCAACCGCCTGTTTTCCATATCGGTACGATTCCATTTTTACCAGAGTTCAGTGTTCTGATGGTTATCGTTTGCACCCGATGGCCTTCCCACGGATCTATTGACCTTGGATGAAGCATCCGTGTTGCTTGCGCATCTTGAATTAAAGCCGACGTCGGGTGTGTTGTAATGCGATTCAATTAAACCTCAAGCAACTTGGAAATTGTGCGCATCCCGTACAGTGCCGTGGTTGGGACATTTCGGGGATCATTCTTTCCTTCCGTTGGGCTAAGGCTCCAGTATTCACCCGTGTGTGGTACCGGCATTCCCCTTGATCCGGGTGCGATGTACAGGTGTGATCTTCCCTAATTTAGGGAGTTCGTGTTCTACAAAGCTGCGTTGAGCGCCCCTGGGCCATTTTCCACCTTAAATGTTCGCAGAAACTCATCCTTCAAATTTTCCCAATGGCACGTGTGCTAATGTAGCTCCGCATCTAAATACCATGCCGCTGGACGCAGTCCTACGACATGGATAAACAGGTGAACCCGTTTGTTTGGGGTTCTGTCACACCATTGTGTTTCCCATGCAAGCAAATATCTGCATGGGTCTTCTGACCCAAGGAACTTATGGATGCATTTCCCAACTGGAGCTTTAAATCGCAATATCATCTTATCCTGACATTCCTCCCAATCGCAGAATACCTTCCCATGCGTATCCCACCAGTGCGCAGGTGTTCTGTGCAGGGCTAGCTTAAGGGCCCCTAGTCTGCGTCCCTTGGGAACTTCTTCTTCAAATGCGCGCAGAAATTACTTAATGTTACCAGACTCCCCAAATTAGGGTAGGTCTCTTACCTCAGAGGAGATGCAGCGGAAGTTCCTTGTGACCTGAAGACATTGCAGTGCTGAAACCTCATGCAATTGGCCCTGCCAATTCTCGAGTTCCCCATCGGAGTCGGAAAAGAATTCACTATCCTTTTCCCAACAGAGTACTCGTTTCACCGTGGGGTTAATCCAATCTTCGTCCCACGTAGTGAGCTTGTAAATGTGATCCACTTCCTCTGCATCTCGCGCTGGCTCTGTATACCGTGTACCTTCCATGGGATCCAACGATACTATTACTTGTGTGCTGTTATTTTCAAACACCATGCTGCAGTTTTTGAGATTGATAACACCTGCCATATCTATAGCCCAGTCCAGTCCTAAGAGTGTAGGGTAGGGATCTGCATCTTCCATTATCTCTATTACCTCAAAGTCATCTTGGACCTTTACTCCTGCGATATCTACCATGATTTTGGGCAGCCTTCCTAGAGGGATGATCTTCTGTTGATTTGCCATGCGCAGCTGGATGGTGGACCATTACAATTTAGGTTCTCCCATTCGTTGCCATGTTTTCTTAGGTAACACATTCGCATCTGATTTGAGGTCCAAAATAACCTGATCCATCTCGTAGTCACCAATCTGCGCAGTCAGTCGCATTTCTCTTCTAGTGCGTTTTTTATACCTATATTGTTTGTGTACATCCTTGGTCCTGGGGGTTGGATCGGGCCACGCTACGCACCTATTCATTAATGCCTGAAGGTTTTCTACAGCCGTTGGGTTACGTATCAGCTTCATACATGCCTACAAAAAGGTCTCAACCCCCTCCTCTGTCTTGGGGTGTGTTGTTACCTGCACAGTAGCTACTACTTTCTGAGCAAGGTCCTGGTTAGCTACGACCATTGTCTCTTGTCCGTTCTTTATGTTCAATCCTTATTGATAGGTTAGAGGATCCCTGGAAGCCTCTTCCTTTGATCCTTGGGTGACCATCCCACTGCATGTTATGACTTTCACACTTGGGTCTATGTTCCTTGGCTCGGATTTAACTATTTTCACATTCGGCGTGGGGGTGGGCTGCTTTTCCTTCATTTTGGCTATTAAAATTGGGCAATCTTTAACCACATGGTCCAGTTGTCTACAATATTTACAAGATTTCCTTGTAGGATTTGGGCAGTCTCTTGAAAAGTGTCCTAATTCCCCGCAGTTATAACTGATTAGCTTCCCACGTCCTTTGCCTGCACTTCCTCCCCGACCTCCCCTGCCCCTTGTTGGAGAGCCACCAAAGCTTGCGGGAGATCTAGGAGACGCAGGGTCTGACTGTACCCTATACAAGTTCCCTCGATCTATCATCAGGTCGTAAGTTCGACAGTTTTTCTCATCGTGTCCTACTGACCGACAGAACCTACACCACTATTTCTTCAGTTCTGTTGTCGCTCCTAGAGACAACCTAGAGTTGTGATAGACCAGTGCCTAGGACATCTTAGCATAGCAAGGAGCGTATAATATAATGTATGAAGTTGTCAACTTCAGCTCACATCCTATCTCCTGTAAACAAGGAAAATTAATCTGAATGGGACCAGGACCTTCAGAAATTGACACAGAGGAAGGACTTATGCAGAGGCAATATGCAAAACTCCAATATAAAAGCAACAGACAATTAAGAGACAACTTACTGCAAAGCGGGCCGATTCAGAAATACTTCATAGAAATAAGTTATCAGAAGGTGTATGTAGTGAATGAAATGTAGAGGAGATATTATTTAACGTTGATCTGATACCCAGATACACAATACCACCATGCATGGGCTTACCAATCTAAGAATCCATACATTACAGTAGCGTTTTAAAAGAACCCTCCCAAAGAAACTAATATAACAGAAATACGGTTAAGATGAATAATGGAACAGAATATCATGCATGAGCGATATTTAAAGCGCTTGACTGATCTGAGCATGGGCATCAACTAGGATGAATCCATACCAAAAATCAGTGAGCCACTCGCATTCCAAAACATGATACAGGAAACATGGATGAAATGAAATGATCTATTAAAATAACACATAAGAGAAAGTTACAGACTGTGAAGTACCAAAGACCAAAATCCTCTTTAACAAATGGAACTCCTCCTCACTGAGACCCTATGGGCTCTGAGCCTTCATACAAAAGTTTTACAAAGTGTATACAAAAAGCCTTTCACTGCATAATTTTCTGATAAAATATGGAACCCCCTACAATGCGTTTCTTCATGGTTTTTATAGCTGAAAGAGAAGCGGAGGTGGTAGGTGGAAAAATAAATGTATAATTAAATCTTAGAAGAAAAAGAGGGCTGAAGCCCATTCTGTTTAGAATCTCTGCATTTATCTCTGGTAATTTCTGGAGGAAATAATGGTTTGCGTCAGGCTTCCATTTACTCCAGGTATGGTCCTGATGTACTCTTATTGTAGTACTGTGTAGTGCTCTGGTGAATAAAAAAAATGGTGAAATGAATGAATGAATAGTCTGCCATACCACATTAACAGCTTCTCTGGTAGCTTGGGACTGTGGTCAAGGCGAAAATATTCAGGAACACGGTAAATAATAAAACTGATATGGGCGCTTTGTCCTTTAGAATCATCTGCTGATGTGAAACCTTGCTGACTTAGTTTTCTGTGCATTGAAATCTCTGCTGCTTCATTTACATATTTGTCTGTGAAATATGTGCTTAAGTGGCCCTGGGAATATTTACAGAGTTTTCAACTCTGTTCTTTTAATGAAAGTCCAGTCAAGGCTTTTTCCTAGGCTTTCTTCATGATTTAGGCCTTTGAAAAATGGTCCTTTCTGCGTTTCTGGCCGCTGAGACGAAGACTGTGTAATCATGGCGGCCTTCACCATTGGACAACCCTGCAAAACACGTAACTCGGTGATGAAATCCATGCATAGGGAAGACTGGTTCTGGGGGCCGGGGAAATGATAGTGCGGCGGAGATGGGACATTGTTTTATGTGGAAAAACGGTCGAAAATGCATTAATATGGTGTAAATGGTGAACAATAGGGTTTCACGGAGAAATGCATCGTGGACCGTTCGATCATGATGTGGAGGCGTAGACCAACAGCGGAGATCAATCCGTGGAATGACATATGAGAGATGGGCGGAATGAATATCAAACATTAGATTTAATGCAAAATGCAAAACTTTAGACTATGGAGGAAATACAAGGGAATAGAATGAAATACAATGGGAATGCGTATGAGGTGGGACCCATATGGAATCACAATCACAATCGGAAAACGGAGTGGGAGTAATCACAATCGCAAGCGAGGGGATGTGCGATGCGATCAATCAGAGGAGCGGGCGTGATTGGAGGACTTGCGATGCGATGGGTGGATTTGCGATCGATCGATCGCATCGCAAATATTTGCGACGCGATCGATCGCATCGCAAATATTTGCGATCGATGATTGGAGCATTTCACATAAACATGCGATTTTGCGATTATGCGATCATGCGATCAACCCCCAAGGCATTAAGCGCTTGGTTTTGGGTAAGGGTTACGTGGGGAGGTGGTTGGAGCTTGCGGGAAAAGGGGCTTAGGCCTTAATATAAGTTTGGAAAGTGGATTTTAACCCCATTTTAATGCATTTTAAGGCCAAGGAAGAGTAACGATAGAGTGAATAAGGGTGAATTAGACCGAACAAGGGATAGGGGTAGAACTTAAGGGGATTTTTGGGAGGATTTAGAGGGTTAGAAGGGAAAATATAAGAGGGAAAAGGAGGACTTTGACAAGGGGGGGAAAAGGGGGTAAAAAGGGACATTCTGCAGGGATGCAAAGGGCGAATAAAGGCCTTTGGAGCACATATTTTTAGTAATCAGTGAGGCTTATTGACTCCATAACAACAGAGGGAAAGGGATTAAAGAGCAGGGAATCATGAAAGGCTTCAAGGATGATGTCTTTTCAGGAGGAATCCATTCTTTGAAAACTTAAAGACAGCTTGACCCCTTGTTTGCTTGTCATAAGTTAATAAGGGGCTAACATGATCAACAGGACATACGCACCCAGTTGAGGGCAATGGTTCATTTCATGTTGCCCTGCTACATGACAGTCATCGCACCACAGCGCAGGTCCGCTCGAGCCTGGTCGCAATAGGATGGGTTCCCTACTCACTCTTGGGCGGATCAAACTAGGCCCCCCTGTCTACATGTAATCTACCAATAGGGGGAACTGAACCTTCGTATGACCGGATACCTGACATCGTAGGCACCATAGATCTGTGCTGGCTCCTTTTCCTTGTTCCTTTCATAGGTTCTGAATTTCCATGTGCGTAGCTCCGAGCTACTTTTGAATTTGCTGTACTCCTAACGAAGTATCTTCTCTGGGCGCAGCTTCTAGTTTCATAGCGACTTCCACAGCTTTTTCCTGCGACTCAAAGGTTTGGTAACTCATTGGCGTATGCAGGTGGGGTAATAACTTGGTGATGAACCATTTCGTATGTTGTCTATCGTCATACTCAAATAATCCTTCCCTGATTGCTTTCTTCAGTCGCTGATCAGCCTCCCATACAGACTCAGATGCACCTTGCTTGAAATCCTTCACTTCTGCTACCAACTGAGAGTAAGATTTTGGTTTTCGGAATTGTTGCTTCAGAGCGTCCTTAATATCTTGAATAGATGCACCCCTGTTCTTAGAGATATATCGCATATAGTAGTCCAATGCTCTTTCTTTGAATGCCAGGGACAGCTGTGCCCTCTTCACTGTATCGTTTGTCACATTTTGCGCAATCCATATGGAATCTACAACAAATCAAAATTGGTCCATATCCTCATCCCCTACCCCCTTGAAGGTAGGTAGTTTCAGGTGCGCAGCCATATCACTGTCCGGGGGAGGCAGTGGTATGGGCGAGTTCTTACCTTTGTGCAACTTGGACGGCGGTGTAGCTGGGGTCTTTGCGTAGCCGTCTCTCACAAATGGTTACAGGCAGATCTTCCCCCGTCAAGGTTGGTCCGATAGTATTTACCACTGCGCGTTATGCTCTCGTCGGGATCCGAGGTCATTCAGTCTGTATGAATACACAAAATACTCTTCTCGCATAGTAATATCTTAATCAACAAAGGTAATGTATTCAGAAACTTGCCCCAGAACCCTTTAAAGAATCTCCGCTCGGCCTCAGATTAGGAGACAAACTGATTAATGGCAAATTCTTTCACAAACCCTCCTAGCACACTGTCCACCCAGTGATCCATCGTGCGAGTGATGGTATTATCAGTCCTTTGCAGCTACTGGATCAAATCTGGAGCCCACTGAATGACTTGTTCGTCCTTCTAACACTTCTGGAATTCTACGAGCCGGGCCAGACTCTCCTGAAGCTCGATTGCAAATGTCACAAAGAAAATTTCGTAGCTTTTTGTAAGAATGTACCTATTTTTCCACTTTTCCACTGTTAACTTTGTGCTGTGATTTTATTTTATCGCAAATTCATGAATCTGCTTTTTGAACCACTCTCTTGTCATTACCCAATCCCTTTCTCAAAATGCTTCAGGTCCCAGAAACATAACCATTTGTTGGCTCAAGTGGTCCTGACCTAGGTTCAGAGTTTAAGGTTTGCCAACAAACCCCTATACTACTGTCCCTTTCAGCAGTGACCTACTTGTGCAGGTCAAAGTCTCACCCAAAGTAGTATGGGTGGGTGTTGGAACCAGGTTTCCGCACCCTGAGAAAGGATAAGTAAGGCAAGCAGAGCTACGTCTGGCCTTATGATGTCCATATTGCCTCTTTCCGAGCAGGATCTATAGGTCTCTTTTCGCATCGACGTGCGAAAGGTCAACTATACTACGGTGCTTGATAATTATATACTTCTAAGACAGTAGCATAGTATTGCATAAAACAAAACAAAACAGATCCAGATGCAGTAAAAACACTTACAAGAAATTTTGCAGCTGAATAAAAAATATGCATTATACAGAAATAACCAATGATTCATATAAACAGTACACATAGATTTAGTTCTAAAACAACCTTTCTTATTCATCAATCCATCAATTCCTTCTTACAATACCCATCCCGACCTGTGCACACAACATCAGGGTCCGCACACAACAGGACTCTAGATCTCCGCGCACACAACCAACAAGAGTCCTTTCCCAAAAAACCAAAGCAAATCTACTAAACGAAAATTCGCATTAATAGCTCATCATCATCTTCTACCTACAATCCAAAATGTCCCTCTATTTATAACAATCTTTCCTAATCTTTCCTATGGTTTGCAAACCATGGTTTTCGGACCCCAGGTCTACCCTTTAACCCATTACAATGCATTCGGGGCTTTGTCCCACCCCAAAACCGCTGCGCTAGACTAATTATAATAAAAAATATACAAAATCGGACCAGTTTCGCAGCTTGTAGGAGACCCTGTTCCAACATGGTTTTTCCTTCCTCATCAAGTTTTGGAAATATTGTTTGAACTGGAAGTTTGTCCCCTATAACCTTTTTTAAGCATGAAACATGGAAAACTGGATGCACTCTCGAAGAAGTAGGAAGCTCCAATTTGTATGCCATAGTACCAATCTTTTACAACACCTTGTAAGGACCATAGTACTTTGGCGATCATTTATTATTCTTCTTAGATTTCTTGAGGGACATATTTTTGTATGGTTGTAGCCGTAAAAATACCTAGTCTCCCACATCAAAAATTCTCTCACTGCGATTTTTATCTGCCACGTGTCACTGTTTCCACCTTCGGCTCTTAAATTGATATAGAGAAAACTACATTCTGTGTACTTGTGGCCACTTTTTACAGAATTCCAATCCGATGCTCAGAGAGAGAGTTATGAATATTTTCCCACGATCACCTCTTTTAGATGAAATTCGAGAGCCTGCAAAATACCTAACTTACACAGATCATATCTCCGAAAATATTGCGAACCAAGCTCTAAAATTTTGCGACGATGTGCCTCAGGATTTCGGATTCGCACTCTAAAAATTTCCACTTCTGAACCTTCGTAGAAAACAATTTATAGCGAAAATTCCACGATGATCTGTTTAGGGAAACGAAACCCTAGAATCCAAAGCTCTGATACCAAATGTTGTGAAACCAGCTCTAAAAGGAGAAGAAAAGAGAGATCAACATCTTAGAAATTAGCCACTTTGAGGGGGAAACCTCCAATACATTACATGAATGAAAAATTCTTGGATGATACAAATGAAAAAGCCTCCTCTCTATATATAGGAGTCCATGGGGTCATAATGCAATCCTAGTGGGGCCACAATGTAATCCTAGCCGACCTAACAATAATAATGTAAGGGCACAATAATAACAATATGGGGGTTATAGGGGTACAAAAATAACAATAAGGGGGTTACACTAACAACAATAAGGGACTATACTAGTAATATAAGGACCTAAAAAACGCCTTTTGCACAATGGCTTTCCCAGCATAGTGGCTTCGTGCCACTCCTCCATGAGCCTCAGACAATATATCCTATATCTCATGTTCCACTACATATCTCCTTAATAATTCTGCTCCTAGTTTATAAAAATAACCTTCAATCAAGGTAAAATCAGCTGTGCACGCAACCAACTCCTTTTGCTGGACTTAATATTCTGTAGGCGCTGTTCCCATGGTCATAATATGAATAATATAAGAAAAGTGCTCATCCACCACCTTTATAGCGAAGAGATGTGCATTTGGTAACCCCTCCTCTAGACTGGTTGGTTCTTCCCCATTTTCAATTCATGACAGATGAACAGGTCTAGCATTTAGTCTTCCATTCTTCAAATTAATTTCAAAATCATAATCTTGAAAAGTAACAACCATCGACAGATCTTCCCCTCCAACACAGGCTTATTGACCAAGTATTTCAAATCAAAATGATTAGTGAACATTTTGAAATTCCCTCCTAGAAAATAGTGTCTGTATTTTTGCAACATGTATACCATGGCCAATCCTTCCCTTTCTATAGTTGAGTAGTTGCACTTTGCACTGAAGATCTTCCTACTGGAAAAAGTGACTGGGTGATCAATATCTCCTTCTCCTGGCTACGCTAAAACAACCCCAAGTGCTATACCTGATGCATCCACGTGCACACGAAAAAACTTAGACCAGTCTAGGAATATCAAAATAGGTGTAGTGACCATTTTCTCCTTTAGCAGCTCAAAGATCTTCTGACATTTCTTATCCAAGAAAAAAACTACATCCTTCTTTAGCAACTTTTCCATTGGGCCACAATATATTTTCGGTGCCATGGAGCTAGTGCATGGAGGTGCCGTTTTGAATAGGTGATCTAGCACAGTGATCATAGCATACCCTTTTATAAACTTCCTGTAATAAATAGTATGTCCTGGGATGGAGAGCAACTATTTCTCATGGGTAGGAACTTCTAAGTTGATGATAACTGCAATCTTGGCTGGGTCTACCATCAATCCTTGCTGACATACGATATTCCCTAAAAAAATGCCAAAAGGCACGTAGAATATACACTTCTTCAGGTTGAGAGAAATCTGGTGCTTCCTACAGGTGTCAAGCATCATGCGTAGGTTTGACACATGTTTCTTTACCAAGCCAAACACTGTCCAATCATCAAAATATACCTCCAAGAATTTATGCATTAATTCCTTGAAAAAAACCACTACCACACGCGAGAATATTGCAGGTGCATTTTTCAATCCGAATGCCATGACAATATATTGGAAAGAACCCCATTCAGTGGCGAAGGTGGTCTTGTTGCGGTCTTCCAGTGAAATTCTGATCTGATGATACCCCAAAAATCCATCAGTAAAGGAATAATCTTCTTTTACTCCTACATTATCCAAGATTTCATCATAAAACATAGTAGGGAAGGGGTCATGCACACAGGCATCGTTCAACTTGCGCAGATCTACACAAATCCTTATTTCTCCTTTGGTATTTTTCTCCTGTCATTGGGCTTACCCAATCAGACTATTTGACCAGTTCAATGATTCCTGCACCCAACATATTTTCTAACTCCTCCTTTAATTTATGCTTATATTTTGGGTTCAATCGATATGGGCGTTGCTTGACAGAGCGCGCATATGGATTTAATGTGATCTTCATAACACCCAGGTCCCCTACAATTCCCTTGAGCTCAAAGAATTAGGTAGGAAACAGATCTTGATACTCCGTAAGCAGCTCTGAAATCTTTCCTACTGTATCATCATCCCAATAATCCCCAATTTTGGCCAACTTGGGATGCTCTTTCTTCCCAATGTTGACCTCCTGAAATTTTAGAGGTTTAGTGACATCCACCATCCCTAATGCAGGCCCTGCAACTGCGCGCTCTCCTTCAGACTCTGGGATATTAACGTTCCTTGGGCCATCTTCATTATCCTCGATTGACAAGTTTCTGTAGTTGACGATGTATTTCATCTATGCATCCCAGGCCAGTGCAATGCATTCCTTTCAGGGTCGGGATTCGTCAAATATTAGGGAATCTATGTCCAGCAGGCCTTCATCCAATTTCTCTATGCCCCCAACTGAGCCAAAGGTTTCCAAGAAATCCTCAGTCATTGTAAACCAATTTTGGGTACCTCGGTGTAGCTCAACTTCTACATACCAGGTCGTGGGCATGGAAAATTTTAGGGGCTAATATTCGCAGGTGGGCTAATTTTCCAAGGTTTTTCCAAAAAAAGATTCGCCAATTTCCATTTTTTATAAAAATGATTCGCCCAAATTTTACAATACAAAATTATTTTACCTTAAAAATCGCAAACATTATATAGACACCATATATAATATCATTGTAAATTTGGATAATTTTACAAATACATCAATAAATATTTTATATTTTTCACATTAGGGAATAGTGAGATTCGCCAATTTTTTAAACTTCAAAATAATTTTCCATCCTTAAAATTTTCCTTGGTCGTGGGTACCGACCCCAATGAGTGGAAAAACCTATGAACCCACTCATTCCATGTATTTCCATCCCATACCTCCATCCACATGGCCAGGTGCTTGCGCGGATGTCCCTAACCATAGAAGAGATCAATTGGTTGGGTGGCTAGAGGTTCAAAGTGCATCGCCATCATTTGTGTACATTCTTCCTAGTCCTGGAAGGCTCCCTTGTGCATCTCCCACCAATGCGCCAGAGTTTCACACATAGCCAAATCAAGCGCCCAGAACCTTCGTTCCTATAGGAAAACTTTTTCCAATGCTTCTGAAATTTCTTTGACACTACCAGAACCACCAAAGTAGGGTAGTTCTCTTACCTAAGAGGAGATGCACTGAAATTTCTTTGTGATCTTGAGGTAGCATCGCACTGAGACATCATGCAACCAATTCTCCATTTCGCCATATGAATTAGAGAAACACGATCTATCCTTATCCCAGTTCAACATGCCATCAGCTGTAGGGTTGATCCAGTCTTTGTCCCACGCAGTTAGCTTGTAGATATGGTTGAAATCATCGCCTCACGCACTGGCTCTGTGTATTGTTCTCCTTATGTTGGGTCCAGTGGGACTATCATCTGTGTACCATCATTCTCAAAGATCATGCTTCTACGCTTCAGGTTGATGATGCCTCCCATATCAATGGCCCAATTCAATCCTTGTAGAGCAGGATAAGGGTTTGCATCATCCACAATTTTTATTACTTCGAAATCCGCACATACTTTTACTCTGGCAATTTCTACCACATCTTGTGGAAGCATTTCAAGTGGAATGATCTTTTTCTGATTAGCCATGCGTAGCTTAATGGTGGACCATTCCAAATTTGGTTCTCCCATCTTCTGCCAGGTCTGATAAGGTGAGACATTTGCATCAGACCCTAGATCTAAGATGACTTTATCCATCTCATACTGTCCAATCTGCATAATCATGCACATCTCCCTACCAAAATAACCACTCGCTTCCGTTTATATCAGGGCAGTTTCTCAGAGGACTGTATACAGATTTGTCCCCTCTCTAATTGACCCGATAATATTTACTGCTGCGCGTAGTGCTTTTGTTCTGATCAGGGGTCATTCACTCTGTGTGGCTGCAAAAAATACCCTTTTCGCATAATAACATCTTAATCAACACGGGAAAAGTTTGCAAAAACTTACCTCTCAATCCCTTAAAAAATCACCTTTCAGCTTCAGAGTATGACACAAACTGATCGACTGCAAACTCTATCACAAAACCACCCAAGATGCTGTCATCCCAGTGATCTACAGTTCAGGTAATGGAATTATCAGTCTTCTCCAACTGTTGGATCAATTCAGGGGTCCACTGCGTGACTTGATCGTCCTTCCAACAAGTTTGGAACTTTGCTAACCTTGCCAACCACTCTTGAAGTTCATGTGAAAATGTTATGAAGAAGATCTCGTGAACCGCAGTGAAAATATACTTATTCTTCCACTCTTCAGTGGATAACTTGTTACTTTTGTTTTATTTTAGGGAAAATTTCTGAATCTATTTTTCAAACCAGTCCTCGAGTTCAGGTGTTAATGGATTCCAATGACCTTTCGACATCACCCAACCTCTCTCAAAGTGTTCCTAGTCCCGGAAACGGAAAAATTTGTTGGCTTGAGGGGTCTTGACCTAGGTTCAGAGTTGAGGTTAACCAACAAAACCCTCTTACTACTGGCCTTTCGGCAGTGAATTGCTTGCACAAGTCAAAGTATCACCCGAAGCAGTATGGGGGGGAGTTGGAACTAGGTTTCCACACCCTGAGGGAGGTTTGAATGATGTGGGTGCCTTAAGATCCAAAATAACCATAAAAATACCTTCACAATAGAAGCCTTAACCAAGGAACCCTTACAAACATATTTAGGTCAATTAAATTGAATGCCTTATACAAGTTAACACAACATCTATAATATAATTAATAATCCTTAACAAAAAATATCAGAACCTTATACCATTAGATCCATCCACTAATCATTCATATAAACCCAAAAACCAGTTTCACAAGAGATCAAATTGCAGACAATACAAGAATCAGAAATAAGAGTTAGAAACATTCATAACATAAAAAGTAAATGCATTTCAGACTTCAAATATCCAAAACAACAACTCTTTATTAATATCATTTCAGATCCTTCATACAAAACCCTTCAACAACCTGCGCACACAGCCAGCGAGGTCCACACAAAAAAGGACTAAGGTCTCCACGCACACAGCCAACATGAGCCTTCTACCCAGAAAAATATGCACAAAATATCACAAACTAGCTAGATATATCATCAACATTCAGACTTATCCAAAAACTAACTTCTTAGACTCGATCTAGACTTCTATTTATAGTTTTAGCCTGCACTACTCTAAGGTCTGCAAACCGTGGTTTGCGGCACCTTGTTCTACCCTTTTTACCCTTTAAAAATCATGAGGGGCTTTGACCTGCCCCAAAGCCCCTGTGCATGACTAAAATTTCAAAATCTATTAAAAAAATGAGCAAAAATGATCTTCGGACTTAGGGGACCCCGCTCCAGCAAATTATAACTTTCCCGTAAACTAAAACTTCGACTTGCCCAAAAAATGCAACTTCAACTAAAACTTTGACTGCAACTACAACTTCGATTGCAACTGTAACTTTGACTATAACAAGAGCTTTGACTACAACTGAAACTTTGATTTACCTAGAAACAATAACTTTTCTTCTTCCCTTGAGTAGATTCTCTCTCCTACAAAACTCGACTTCCAAAACAACTCCTTTTGATGAAAAAGCTTCACTTTTGCAACTTGGCTTCACTGGAACAATATGTGCCCTAATTCCTTTAGATGTGTGGAGAGAAGTAACCCAAAAATAAATCCAAAATAGCTAGATTTTTCCTCCTTCCTTTGTCATGCTCTTCTTCACCCTTACTCTTGTCCTTATGATCGAACTTGTATGTGTGAGTGAGACATCTTCAAATAAGGTCAATGGATCTATACATAGGCTTCTTAACACATCCTCTTAGGTCGACTTGAAGTTTCCTTAGGCCGACTTTATGCTTGCACATTCGACTTGGTATTGAAGGTTTTTTTTACTCTAATTTTACTCAAATAAATTTTCTTACAATATGTAACATGCCCAAATGGGTTATTCATACATGAAAATGACTTAGTGACTTTATAACAAAACTATAAGCACTCAATGGGTGCTTTGACTTATAAAAATAAAATCTCTTGAGCATGAAACCCATTCCTCAAGACTTACAATAACAAATTTATTTTTCTCTTTTCATTAAATACATAAAATCATGATTACATCTATCATTATGAAGACCGAACCTAGTTACATATTTCAACACATGGAAGCCAAGAGGTTCCCCAAAATTTCTTCTAACTCTAGCCAAAACCACCACCTCTGTCTCAAGCGAGGCTAGCATAAAGATACCCAGTATTGGCTCAACCATTTGGGGATAAAGGAGGAGATATTATTGGAGAATAAGGATAATATTTTAAATACTATTAGTTCTAAATTTGTTGTAGTATGATAAAGAGTTAGAAGGAAAAATGAGTAGCTAAAGTATTATAAAGAGTTGATCAACCCCAATCTTGCCAACCAAAATTATCTTTCTATCTTGACCAGTGCTATGAAGAAAATGAACATTGTTAAGATAATAACTAATTGTTGTGAAATTCAAAGTGAAATCAGTCAATTACCAAAACACCTTGGGATGAAAGAGTCTGCCACCTTTGTGATACTAAGAGGGTTGAAGATGAAAAACAATTTCTCTTGGATTTCCAAACTCTTACTCACATATGTTCCCATTTCCAAAACCTTTGCAACACTACCAACCTTATTGACTTGTTATGTCAACAAAAATATAATGACATGGGAATGCTTCTCTCCCTTCCTTTTGATCATAGAAAGACAATATTAAAGAGTCTCAATTAATCTCTTAATTTCTTAAGGTATGATATACCATATTGGTCTTAGTGGATGTAAGCATCATCATCATCATCATTATTTCTATTTTTCATGTTAAAATTATTTTAATAATATTAGATAATTTTGATAATGTTTTACTATTGTTGGAATCATGATTGCTGTTAGACCAAAACCTGCAGGCTTTAGTCTCCGCTACAATCGCCAGAGTTAGGATCCATGAGAGGTGGTTAGTCCATGTTGTGAAACACATGGGGAGTGTTGAACCAAATGTTCAACAATATCCCCACCAACGCGAGCTAGGTGAGTTTCAAACTTGAGACCTATCGCTCTTATACCAATTGTTGGAATCACGATTACCGTTAGACCAAAACCTGCAGGCTTTAGTCTCTGCTACAATCGCTAGAGTTAGGATCCACGAGAGGCGGTTAGTCCATGTTGCGAAACACACTGGGAGCGTTGAACCCAATGTCCAGCAAATATACCAAAATTTTAATTTATTAATTTATTTAAGAAAATCAAGCATTTTAAAACTAATTTATATTATATAATTATTATATTAAAATATATTGAAGAGATATGTATACACAACTTTACTAATAATTTTACTTATTAAATTTAATTGCATGTCACACCATGATGGAAGATTTCTATCAAACACTAACATGGCGAAGATAAGGATAGGAAAATAAGCGTGAGATTACAATATTATTCACAATGATACATATTTATCATACATTGGGGGTGACCGTTGGATTCACAATCCAAGGTCTCTTGAGCCTCCACACTAACCCTATAAGGGTTAGGTGTCCAACATTTCCCCCCTTAATCCGAAGGGGTATGTGTGAGTCCAAGAGAAAAGTTGTAATACAAAATGGAAACACTAGGCTGTATGTGCTCTCCGAAATTTTGGCATAAGGAGGTGGTTTAAGGATGACCACCAACAATGGAATGCTTAGTGCAGTTCCCAGAACTCTTCCAAATCTGGAAAGAAGTTGAGATATTTTGCTAGAGGAAGTGATCCTAATGTTTTGAAGAGGGAGACCTTCAACCTAGAAGAAGGAAGGTCTACAACCTGCAATGGCTAAAGGATGACCAACAACTCTATAATGCTTGATGCATTTCTTGGAACTCCTCCAAAACTAGAAATAATCTGAAGTCTTCTGCTAGAGGAAGTGTTCCCAATTCTTTGAAGAGGGAGAATCTCAACCTCGCATAGATGGTTTAAGGATGAACACTAACCAAAGGCACACTCATGGGCATTTGTGTCTCTAGATACAACTCTAAATCTGAAATGGCAGGTTTTGGCTCAAGCTCTCTTGAATTGCTGTGTCTCTGGCGACAACTCTGAATCTGGAATGGAAGGTTGTGGCTTAGGCTTGTTTGATGTGGCTTTGAAGCTTGTAGATGACCATCATTTTCCCCATTGTTAGATACAAGGTGAGATGATGGTGAAAACTCAACCATAAGACTGTTCAATACTCTTGAACAAGTTCTAACATATGAATGAAACATCTTCTTGGCTGTTGATGCCCATTTCCAAGAAGCGATCCATCCAACATGAAACTTTGTTCTTGCAGGAGGCTTATTTTTGAAGCATCTATTTTAAGAATGAGTGGTTTTATGACAATCCTCACATGGATGAAGATAAAAACATTGATATTTCATATGACCAACTTGATCACAGTGTTGGCATTTTATAATTTGTTGTTGTTGTTGTAGAAGAGGAGCAGAATATGGAACCACTGAAGGTGAACTGTCATAAATAAATCTGACACTTTGAAACTGGATGGGCTTGGAATAGTCTGGAATATGAAAGGACACCTTCTTGTCATATCCAAGACCTATTCTGTGCTTTTTATGGAAAATATCTTCCCAAGGTTTGATGATGGGCTTGGGAGGTGGAACCCGAGCTTTTGCATATGCACACAAATATGCTCAATGGTCTGATCAAAGACAAGTTAAGAATGATGAATGAGATTCTATAAATCCTCTTGTTGTACCTGATATTCCAATTGCAAAAACTTAATTTTGTCTTTTGAATTTTGTAGACAGGTTTTAACATCATAAGGAGTGTTTTTTTTATTATCATTGTGATTTCAGTAGTAGACACAATGCTATTTCTCAATAAAGCTAACAAATTTTCAATTTGAGCCATAATAAGTGCAATGAATCAATAATCAATGTACAATAGGTCTTAAGAGATGCTATAAAAATTACTGAAGAATCACACATTTATTTTCTGCGTACATATTCTTCTCTCTTAGAGCTGGTTTATTCCAAGTTATTGCAAGACTGAAACCATCTATTTGTTAGAGATACTGAGAGGGGGGGGGGTGAATCAATATTTATTATCACTTAGAAATTTTTAAATATTTTCAAAGCATTTGTAAATATTCAATTATTCTTGATGTTTATGCAATAACAAAAGTAAACAATAGAACACAATAGGCACATGAATTTTAGGTGGAAAACCCCCTCCGGGTAAAAAATGACCGAACGCTTTTCTAATAAATTATTTAATCTTCAGCCCCCAACTCAAATTAAAGGTACAACTTCCTAGAATTCTAGAAAATCATTCTTCTCCAGCTCCCACTGGAAGGATTCCCCAACACCCTGGTTTCTTCAGTATTCAACTAAATGGATGCCCCGACATCCTAGACCAACCTACCACCCTGAAGTGTTCACAGGCTCCAACCTATAGGTGACTTCATGCACCAACCTAGCACCTCCATGCCACCCTATAATGATAAGAAATAATACGAGAGTGCAGACTCCCATACCAAGGACAATGATCCACGATACAATATGATTCACAATGATTTTCTTGAACTAGACCAATCACCCAATCACACTATGACCTCCAACCCAACCATAACATTATCCAACAATGACACTTATACCTATCAAAGCCTATCCAACTCTAGGAAGATTGAATCTTTTACAATAATGACTCTTTTACAATTTTACAATGATGATATTTACAATACTAACTTTTGGCATGCCCTGATACTTGACTTGACACAACTTTTTTGAACACTAGCAGCTATTGAGGTATTGTTGTGCTTGCTTCAAGTAATGGTACTTTGGCGTTGCATTGGCCTTATAGTATGTGTTTGAGTTTTCCTATTGTGTTATCCTTCCTGCACATGCAAGACCAAAACCAATATACAAAAAAATACTTACACTGTCCTGCAAACCATATATCAGAGAAATATTCAAAATTTAAATGTAAATACGTTCAACATTTATGAACAAACCAAATCGTACATACATACAAAATACTTACAATGTCCTACAAAAAAGCATGTCAGATATGACATTCAAATTAAAATTCAAACACTAATCATGCATACCTTGTTGTAGCAGAGTTACCCTTGATTGTTGATGTGTTGTCCTTACTGAAGTGATCCTTCAGTGCATATTTTTTCTTGCCTTATAGAAGCTCGATATTGAATATGCTGTATATGTGTAATTTTAGATCTCCAAGGTCTGAAATTTCATTGTGTGGTATCCCTCTAAGTCCTCTTTCCAACCCCGTAGGTCTGATCAACATTGGAATATTCAAGAAATAGTTATGCCCAATCTCCTACGATGACCTAATTATAGAATAGTTCAGAAGAGAAAACTTTTATGAAGTGCCATGTGTCACTTCTTATGAAATTTGAATCCAACGCTTAAAGCAAAATTTATGATGATTTTCCTAAGGTCACCTGTTTGACATGAAATTCGCGAGCCTACAAAACCCTAACTTCCTCAGATCATATATCCGGAATATAGCGAACCAACATCTGAAATTTGGACACGAGCTTCATCAGGATTTCACCCAAATGGGTTTTTAGGTTTAGCATCTGAAGCTTCGTAGAAAATAAGTCATAGAGAAAATTTCACGATAGCTTGTTATAAGTAGCGAAATCCTTACATGAGGAGGATATGAGGGTCACAATTTATATAAATTCTTAGGTTAAGAGGGTATTAAACAGGTGAACGTTGGAGGGATTTTAGGAGCTTAAAAAATGATTAATTATTGACAATTCAATGACCACAACCAATTATTAGTGTCATGCCACAACCCCATGGGGTTTTTGATGCAGGTGGATATTGGTTGCCACCCGCCTATTCCACTTGGGGCCCCACCATTCTCTCTTTCAATTTTTCAGTTTCAACAGAACTTGCTATTTTTAGTAGTTTTTCGGGTCCTGAACTTCTGGAGCTGTTTTGAAGCCCTAAACGACTTTTTTTGGTAAACCTGGGAGCAACATGGTGCCATGGATCAATGTTGCTCACTCAAGATTTTTATTCCTTGGATAGATCTTTCTAAAGAGGTATGGTTCATGTCAAACGGAGATCGTATGCCAAAGTTACATCCCCGGGAAGTTGAAACACCAATTTACCGAAATGGGGCCCATAGTTTTGGTGCTTCATCTCCTCGGGCTATGGTTTTCCATTGTTTATAAATAATAAATAGGCCCTCGAGCCTCATTATAACTCAGTTTAGAGGCCTATAATTGCCACATCTCTTCTTAGAGATAAGCTACCAGCGCCCTAGCTAGTTTATTTCCATTATGTCTGCAAGCAAATTTCAGTTCTTTGATATTAATGAAATGAAGTGTTATTTCTACTGCATCTTTGTATTTATGGTTATATGTGTATTCTGTTGTGTTCCTGCATAAATCCAGATCAGTGGTATTAGAGGGGTTTGCTTTTTCTCGATCCTTCTTTGCATGTCCCCAACGAGGTCGGGGTATAAGGAGTTAGGGCTCGATTTGGTGGAACCTTTGCAAGATCAGCCTCGCAAACCCCGACGGATGGCCATGGGGGACAAAAAGAAAGATGAGGGAGCATGAGATCCTATCAAAATATTGCTTGAGGAGGCCCTCGAAAAAAAAAGGAACGCAATGATGGATAACTTTTCCCAGATCCTTCAATGACTGCCCACCGGGCATCTACATCCATCAGCCACTTTGGAGGCACGATTCCCTTTAAGGTACAAGTAAACTTTGACATTCCTATATTTGAGGGTCAAATAGATGCATATGCCATAGATAGATGGTTGAATCTATTAGAAGGATATTTCTCAGTTCATGACTTTTCCAACCAAGAGAATATTATTTTTTCACTCCTCAAAGTTACCCCCCATGTCAAGGACTGGTGGGAAACCTACTGTGAGAAAAAGGACGAGACAAAACCCTCTCTGTTCTTAGTCGTATCCACTTGGAATTCTTTTTGAGATGTCGTCAAGGAACAATAGTATCCCGTGGGGAGCTATGAGGATAAGTACATAAAATGGACCATGCTTCGGCAACAAAGGGATCAAGATGTGCATGAGCTGACGAATCTGTTCCATACCCTGCACACAAAGTTGGGTATCAAAGATTCAGAGAAACATTTGGTGCTAAAGTATCATAGTTGTCTGCACAGATAAATTCAGGAGTAAATGAAGTTCCTCGACATCTCCTCGTTTGGTACAACATACCGGTATGCTACCAATATTGAGCAGAAATTAAAACAGAAGAAGCGAGACTCTGGATCTACGAATCAAAAGCAAGGGAAAGGTGCCCCTAAACCACAAAACAAAGGACAAAGCAAAGGCATGGTGGCCCAAGACAACTTGCCAAAGCCACAAGCAAAGAACAACACCGTGAAGCCAAAGAAGGACACGAGAAAGTGGTGTGAGTTCCATAAGAGCTCCACTCACAACATAAGTGAGTGTCGGGAAAAGTAGTCGTTGGTGGCCGAGATGAGGGCTTCTGAATCAGATGCATGCTCCGACTCTGAATCAGAACCTAATAGGGGAATGACAAAGGGAAGTAGATTATTGATGCAAAGCCCAATGCCACTTTTTCCACTGTGAAGATCCAGAAGGAGGAACCAGAAGATCCAGAGGAGGCAGAGCATCTCTTCCACTCCCATATGTGGGTAAAGGGTTCCCCGCTACAGTTCATTGTTGAAAATGGGAGCCAAAAGAACCTCATTTAAACATATGTTGTAAAGTGGTTGGGCTTGCCGACCACAACGGACCCACAACCATACACCATCGGGTGGCTTTACCAAGGATGAGATCTCTGCATCAGCCAACACTGTCGTCTTCCTTACAACATCAAGCCCTTCACGGATGAGGTATTGTGTGACGTTGCTCCTATTGATGTTTCTGATGTATTATTAGGCCAAACATACTTGTGGAAGCAACATGTTATGTATGAGTCTCAGCCTCGTGCTGTTATTGTTACTTTGGGAAATAAGTTGTACAGGATACCAAAGGTACCACTGCCTCCCACTATCTCTCTGGTTACTGCAAAACAATGCAGTAAGCTCATGTCCCAAACCAGGAAATTTGTTTTCCTGATGATCCGCTCCCAGGGCAAGAAGAAGACTGTGGCCATAACCTCCAGACATGGCTCCTCTGCACGACAAAAACAAATGGACAAGGTTATGGAGGAGTACGGGGACATCTGCACCTCACCCACAGGGGTGCCTCTGCACTGTCAGGTCAATCACCCCATTGACCTGACCGTAGGTGCACCGCTACCCAATGGACCGATCTATAGGTGCTATGTTCTAGATAATGATGAAATCAAGAAGAAGATTCAGGAGCTGCTACAGAAAGGTCACATCCAGCCAATTTTATCGCCCTGCGGGAGCCCGATCGTGTTGGTACAGAAGAAGGATGGGACTTGGAGGCTCTGTATTGACTATCGGGCTCTGAACAAGATCACTGTCCTGAGTAGGTACCCGATCCAACAGATTGATGACCTTCTGGACCAACTCAAAGGGGTGAAATATTTCAGCAAGATCGACTTGAAGTCTTGGTATCACCAGGTACCAATCGAACCCTTGGATGTGTAGAAGATTGCCTTCAAAGCCAAGGAGGGATTTTTCGAATGGCTCGTCATGCCTTTCGGTTTGATGAATGCTCCCGCAACCTTCATGAGGTTGATGGATGACATCTTGCATCCATTCACTAATTCATTTGTAGTGGTGTACTTGGATGATATTTTGATCTTCAGCTAGAATTGGGAAGAGTACCTCCACCACATCCGAGAAGTCCTCCAAACACTCCGGCAACACAAGTTGTGTGCCGATTTGGAGAAGTGCATTTTTGGCATGACCCATGTTCAATATCTTTGATACATTATTGATGAAAGGGGGGTGCATGTGAATCCAGCCAAGATCCAAGTCATTCGGGATTGGCTAGCCCCAACCACTCTAACAGAGCTTCGAAGCTTTCTGGGTCTTGCTAATTTCTTGCATAGGTTCATGTGGGGATTTTCTCATATCACTTGGCCCTTGATTCAAGTCACCAAGGGATGAGCAAAAGAAAAATTATTTTGGTCGGAATCTCAACAGAAGGCGTTCATAGAACTAAAACATCGCCTTTTTTCTGCCCCAATGCTCACATTACCATACTTGCAACAACCATTTGAGATCAAGACAGATGTCTCTGAATATGCTATTGGGGCAGTTCTTAGTCAATAGGGGCATCTAGTGGCATATCACAGTGAGACATTGTTCGACACAATTCGCAAGTATCCCACTTACGACAAAGAAATGTATTCCATTGTGCAGGCTTGTCAATAATGGAAGCATTAGATTTTGGGGAAGGAGACAATCATACACACAAACCACTGACCCCTGTAGTTCATACAAACACAAGGGAAGTTGTAGAACGATTTCCATCAGAAGTGGTCCACATATCTGCAACAATTTAATTTGAACATAAAGTACAAGAAGGGTAGCACCAATACTGTTGCAGACTACCTCAGATGACCACCGATCATGGCCATAACCACCATTCTCAACTCTTGTAGGCATGAGACTTATGATTGGCTGCTTCTCTACAAGAGCGATCCAAAATTCAGCCACACATACAAGGCACTCTTGGGGGGTACGCAAGTTCCAAATTTTCACCTCCAAGATGCACTGTTATGTCACCTAGGACACCTTTGTGTTCCTTCAAGTGAGCGTTCCAAGATGATATGGGAAGCACAATACAGTCGAGTCTCTAGGCATTTTGGGGTCGAGAAAACAGTGGCAGTACTGCAGAAGTTTTTCTATTAGCCGAACCTTCGACAGGATGTCGGAGAGTACATAAGATCCTGCACTTTTTGCGCCATTGCCAAAATGACCATCAAGAAGCAAGGCCTCTATACTCTGCTACCTACCCCTAGTCGACCTTGGGAACCCATCTCCATGGATTACATGTTGGGCCTTCCTTCTACTAAGCATGGAAACAACTGTTTTTTCGTGGTCGTCGATAGATTCCCAAAGATGGAAATTTTGGTGGCCTGTAAGAAGAATATCACAACAGAAGCCACTACTAAACTCTTGTTTGAATGAGTGTGGGTGCACTTTGTGATCCCACAGTATATCATATCAGATCATGATAGCAGGTTCTTCAACACATTTTGGTTCAGCCTCTGGTCAATGTTGGACACTAAGCTCACCAAATCCACAGCTTTCCATCCCCAAAATGATGGTCAGACAGAGGCCGTCAACAAGATGATTGTACACATTCTGTGCATGTAAAATTCAAAGAATCCAAAAACATGGGATGAGAGCCTCCCCTATGTACAGAATAGTTATAACTGGGCTCTCCACAGCTTAACCAGCCACAACCCCTTTCAGGTGGGCTTGGGATTCTAGCCACTATGTCCCATTGACATAGCCATGCCATTTGCGGCTACTCAGGTCGATTCACCTCATGTCCTATCTGAAGCTGATAAAGCTAACAACTTCATCGAGCGAATTTAGCACATCCACCAACAGGTTCATGACATATTGGACAAAGTCAATGCTAAGTACAAGCAACAACATGATCAACATCAGGTGCCACACAACTTCCAGGTGGGCGACAAAGTGTGGCTACATTTGCAGAAGGAGCGCCTCACTGGACCCCACCGCAAGCTTCTCCCACTACGATATGGGCCATACACCATCACTAAGGCTATAGGAAACAATGCCTTCGAGCTCAGTATTCCACCATTCCTTGGTTTGCACCCTGTATTCAATGTAGACCGCCTTCGTACCTACTTCCCACCTCTACTGGACACCTATGACATTGCAGAAGAACTCACACCAAAAGAGTTAAACCCAGACTGCATGGAATAGGCCACCACAGATTGTATCATGGACATGCAAATGAAGAACACTCGCCAACGGAAGATCCAACTGTATCGGGTTGTCAAAGTTGGCCAACTCCGGCACCAAGGCAAGTGGTTCACTAGGGACCAAGTTCAGCAGAAGTTTCCTCATCTCATGGAGGAACTCAACGCAATGGGGACCATTGCTTCCTAAGGGGGGAGGAATGATCCAGGTGGATATTGGTGGCCACCCGCCTATTCGACTTGGGGCCCCACCATTGTCTCTTTCAATATTTCAGTTTCAGCACAACTTACTATTTTTAGCAGTTTTTCGGGTCTTGAACTTTCAGAGCCATTTTGAGGCCCTAAACGATGTTTTTTGGGAACATTGGGAGCAACATGGGTCCATGGACCGATGTTTCTCACTCAAAATTTTTAGTCCTCGGATAGATCTTTTTAATGAGGTATGATTCACGTCAAACAGAGATCGTATGCCAAAGTTACGTCCCCGGGAAGTTGAAACACCAATTTACCCAAACGGGCCCATAGTTTTGGTGCTTCATCTCCTAGGGTTAGGGTTTTGGATGTTTAGGGTTTTCCATTGTTTCTAAATAATAAATAGGCCCTTGAGCCTCATTTTAACTCAGTTCAGAGGCCTGTAGCCGCCACATCTCTTCCTCGTAGATAATCTACCACGTCTCTTAGCTTAGTTTATTTCCATTCGTCTATACAAATTTTAGTTCTTTGATATTAATGAAATGAAGTGTTATTTCCACAGATATTTGTATTTATGTCAGCTCGCATATTCTCGCTAAGTGCTCCTCTTTTAATCCAGATCAACTTTTTAGCCCACTAACCTGATATTTACCACTTCTAAACGTGAATATATCAGTATACCATGAAGAATTGCGTAAGTATGCCATATATCAACGGAAACATATCGGACAAGCAGAAACCATCCAAAATATCCTTTATCGATGCTTATGTTTTTTCGTGTTTCCTATGCAAGATCAGGGTAGCCCTTGGTGTTACTTGTGTTGACATCAATGACAACCACTGATATACGATCCCCCCCTTTGGCATTGATGGAAACACAAGTACTCCCCCTGCGGTCATAACACCTCTTCCTACAACATTATCTTCCCCTTTGTCATCAATGGAAAAAGGTAACTCACCCTGAAAAACGTCATCCTGCAGATTTGTACATACCTCAACTCCCCCTTTTCTTTTACTTAGTTAGATAAGAGAAAGAGTCTAATGAGAACTTGGGAGAATACCAAGATTTGGGAGAAGATACTCAAATGCTTCACGAGGTAATGGTTTGGTAAAGATGCCAACAATTTTTTCCTTTATGCCAACATATTCAACATTTATATTCTTTTTGGTGACCTTCTCTCTAACAAAATGATATTTGATGGAATGTGCTTTATTTTGGAATGCATCACGGGATTCTTGGAGATACTGATGGCACTGGTGTTATCACAAAAGATGGGAATAGGTTCATCAAAATCAACTTGAAGATCTTGAAAAGTTTGATTGATCCAGAGAGCTTGAGTACAACAGGCTGCTTCGGCGATATATTCTGTTTTTGCTGTGGATAACCAGATTGAAGACTACTTTTTACTTAACCATGAAATAAGGCAACCACCTAGATATAATGCTACTCCACTGGTACTCTTTTGATCATCAACAATTCCTACCGAATCTGCATATGTATAAGCTTGGATAACTAGATTATTTCCTTTGGGATGCTATAAACCATATTCTGTTGTTCCCTTGAGATATTAGAGAATTATTTTGACCAAAATAATATGAGATTCTTTTGGCGCCGCTTGGAATCTTGCTACTTGTCCAACTGCCTGCATTACATCTGGTCGAGAAGCTGTGACTTATAGAAGATTTCCAATCATAGAACTATACAACATCTGGTCCACATCCTTATACGAATAATCTAAACTTAACTTGCAACCTGTTACCATTGGGGTACGAACATGCTTGCAATCTTCCATCTTGAATTTCTTGAGCATTTCCTTGATGTACTTGGTTTGATATATAAATATTCCTTTATCTTGCTGAGATATCTGAAGCCCTAAAAATTATGTCAGCTTACCAAGTAGAGACATTTCAAAATCACTTTGCATATTTGTGGCAAAGTTTTTACTTAATCTGTCATCATTGCTTCCAAAAATTATATCTTCTACATATACCTCGATAATTGTTAGGTTATCTTAATCCACTTTCACATTGATATTGTTGTCAATGCTTCCTTTCTTTAATCCTTGTTGATGTAGATATCCGTCAAGACAAGCACACAAAGCTCTAGGAGCTTGCTTGAGACCATATAGTGCCTTCTTTAATCTGCAGACATAGTCTTCCTTTTCAGAGAGCAAAAAACCTCTGAGTTGTTGAATGTAAACTTCTTCTTCCAATTCACCATTTAGAAAGGCTGACTTAACGTCCATTTAGTAGACCTTGATTTTTCTTGAGCATGCATTCGAGAGAAACATTCTAATAGTTTCCATTATGGAAATGGGAGCAAATTTTTCTTCAAATTCAATTCCTTCAACTTGTGCATATCCTTTGTAGACTAATCTTGCCTTATTCTCGGTGACCTATCCATCCTCATTCAATTTGTTTTTGAAGACCCATTTAGTTCCAATAACAATTTTATCCTTTCGTCTTGGAACCAGTTCCCAAGTATCGTTCTTCTCAATTTGATCCATTTCTTCATTCATAGCTACTACCCAGTGTTCATCTTGACTAGCTTCCTCAAAATTTCTAGGCTCAAAAGTTGCTAAAAAATCAAGGTGGGCTTGTTGTGATGAACGAAGCCATCGACTTCTTCTGGTTCAAATTCCTTCATTTATGTTTCCGATGATTTTATTTGACGAATGATTCTTTTGACACCATTCTTTTAAATATTTTGGAGAATTTTCTTGTACATCCTGCTGATCATTTCTTATTTCCTCTTGGTCAAATGTTGTTTCCTTATTTGATTGGTCTTGTTCTGGAGCTTCTTCTTCATCCTTCACAGGTTCTCCCTTAGATCCCTCAGATTTTCTTGAAGGGACAATCTCATCGTCATCCTTTGTAACACAATCTTCATCAAAAGTAACATTTATGCTTTCCACTATTTGTTTTCACCTTAGATGGTAGAATCTAACGAAAATACCTTCATCGACATGGGAATCTAACTTGCCCAATTTTTTATCTTCTCCTTTGATGTAGCATTTGCTTCCAAATATTTTGAAGTATTTGATGTTAGCCGGTCTACCTTTCCATAATTCGTATGGATTCATGTTACAATTTTTCCTTAGCAAACCTCTGTTTATAATGAATGCAACTGTATTGATTTATTGAACCCATAATTTATCATCTAATTTTGAGTCATTTAACATTGTTCTGGCCATTTCTTGTATGGTTCTATTTTTTTTTCATCAATTCCATTTTGCTACGGTGTTCTGGCTGTTGAGAATTGCCTTTTTATTCCATTTTCATCACAATACCGCTGAAATACCTTGGAAGTGAATTATTCACCATTATCTGATCTCAAACATTTTATCTTCAAATCAGTTTCATTTTTGACTAATTCCTTGTAGATTCTAAAACATTCGAATGCCTCATTCATTTTCTTTAAGAAATTGACAGTTGTCATTCTGGTGTAATCATCTATCATTAGCATAAAATATAATTCTCCATCTAAACCGTTTGTTCTCATAGGACCACATAGATCAATATGTACTAATTACAATGGACGTGATGCAAAGTGTTCTTTATCTTGAACTCAACTTTTGTCTGCTTACTGTGCTGAAAAGATTCACATATCATATGGTGGGTTTTAAAATTTGAGGCATTTCTCTTACTGCTTCCTTCTTGTTGATCCTGACCAAATTGTCGAAATTTATATGTCCCATTCGTTTGTGCCATAATCAACTTTCGTCTTCTTTTTCCTGTTGTGGACAATTTTGTCACCCCCTAGAGACAGTCTAGAGTTGCCATAGACCAGTGCCTAGGACATCTTAATATAGCAAGGAGCTCTTCATATAGCTTGGGTTGTCAGTCCAAAAGCTCGCTTACTATCTCTTGTTGAAAAAGGAAATTAGTTTAGAATGGGACCAATCTCTCTTAGAAGCTGATACAAAGACAAGAATAGTGTAGAGACATTATGCAAAACTCCAATACAAAGGCATCAGACAGTTAAGAAACAACTTACTGTAAAGAGGGCCAGTTCAGATAATATATCACAGAAATCAAATATCAGGAAATGAGTGCAGTGAGGAAAAATAAAGAAGATATTAGTTAACATGAGACTGATACCCAGATACACAACAGAACCACATAAGGGCATATTAATTTATGAATCTCTATATGACAAATGGCCATGTTTAAAAGCACCCTCCCCGGGCACCAATATAGCGTAAAATATGGGATGCAAAGTGAACATGGAACAGTATATCATGACTAGGCTTATTTAAAGCGCTTGACTAACCCCAGTATGGGCATCAACTAGGATGAATCCTTACTCAAGATTAGTGAGTCACTCGCATTCTAGAGCATGATACAAGAAGATAAATAGCATGAAATGAGATATTGTATTAACACATATGAGAAAATTACATACTGGGAGATACCAAAGACTAGAATCCTCATTACAGTTATAACTCCTCCTCACTGAGACCCTACGGGCTCTAAACCTTCATACAAAAATATTACAAAATGTATATAAAAGCCTTTTCACTGCACAGTCTGTTGATAGAAATCTGGAACCTATACAATGTCTTTCTCTCTAGCTTTTATAGGAGAGATAGAGAATTCTAGAGGAGGAGGTAGATGGAAAACATTTAATGACTTATTTTGAATCAAGTGGCGGAAAATATTCACGCCCACACTATGAATAAATAATAAAATATGTAAATATTCTGCTCTTTGCTGGAGGAGGAAGATCTGCGGCAATAAAACCTTGAGGCGCCTGTTTCTGTACATGGTACTTTCGGCCTTCTAATTTTGAATTTAAATTTGAAACCTTTCATGCCAGACACTGAATTCATTGCTCCTTCATTAATAATCTGCTGCTGCATTAATGTTTTCATCTGCCCAGATTTGCCTTTTTGATTTTCTCTGGAGGGTTCTATAGATTGAAATATCTTTCTTTGATGGAGGTCACATCATAGTGACTCCCGGATCCTTTCCGCCAATTTCGTTTCCACAACAAGGTCCTGCAAAAACAAAAGCCTGTTGAATAAAACTAATCACAGAGATAGTGAACATAGCGAGGTTAATGGAAGCGGTGGCACCAATTTGAAGGGATGATGAGATGACGCGGGGTGGCGCAAAACACAGAGGAACAACAGAGGAATGGGAAGTGAAAATGGGGTAATACAGTGGGACGACGAAAAGTGCACGAGGCAAAGACATCAAACAAAAACACTGAAACGCAACACATAAACGAAATATGTGAATAGTGGAGGGAAAAGTGAATGACGCGTGGACAAATGACGGAAAATGGCGGAAAAATGCTAACGGCATGAAGACTCAAAGATGAAATTTCGTGGAAGTTACGAAGGAAAACATGACAAAACAATGGAGCAAAGGCTTTGGAAGTGGGACCTAGAGCGCACATCGCAAACTCGCAAGTGGAGAAAGTGCGATGGGGGAAACGATGGAGTAACACGAAACTGCGCTCTGCGCTCTGCGATGGGCGTGACCGGTCGAGCGCAGATCGCAAAAACGAAAAGTGCGATGACAGAGAATGGCATGAACGGGAAACTGCGCTTTTGTGATGGGGCAGATATGCGATTTGTGGTAAACGCTCTAAGGAATAGCGCTTGGCTGTATGGATGAAGGGAGGCGCGGAGCTAGGGGAGAAAAGAGCTAGGCCTTATATGACTTTAAAGAGTGGATTTTTAGCCTTTTTCAATGTATTTCCAGCTCGGGAAAGGGCAACGATAAAGGGGAAAGAGGAGACTTTGGCCAAAATTTGAATGGAGGGGCTGACTTGTACAACATTGGCTCCACCTGGGGACGACATGTTTTTCTTCGGACATGTCGAGAACACGCAGACCTCATACCCTCTTGTGTGTGAATTTTATTCTACGATCCCTTTGCTTTTCTTCAAAACTTATCAGCTTATTTATACTATTTACATTCCAAATTGAAATCACACTTATATACTTCATATACATTATAATACATCAAGCTTGGTCTGCTTGAATCAGTACTTGAAGTAGGATTTAAGGAATCGTCCATTCACGGGGGCATCTAACCAGTCACCCTGTAAATTTTCCAATATAAATGTGTTGTTGCCTCCCTGTTGCACAATTTTGAATGGACCAAACCAAAGGGGGTCAAATTTCCCGTGTTTTCCTTTTTCAGCTCTTCTGACATCCCATCTGAGAACTAGGTCCCCAATCTGAAACTTTCTATCTTTAGCATGATGATCAAAGATATCTTTCATTTTTTCCTGATACTTAGCTAATCTCTGGTTCACCTGATCGCGTGTTTCCTCTAATTCTACCAATTGATTTATCCTTCTGACCATATCATCTGATTCTTCTTGGTTTTCTTGCATGAAACGTGCCACTGGCAACGCCAATTGCACAGGAAACACAGCTGCTCGTCCATACACCAGCACATAGGGTGACTTCCTTGTTGCTCTCTTGCCGGTTATCCTATTCGCCCATAGAGAAAATTTTAATTGGGAATCCCAATTCTTATGATTTTCATTGATTGTTTTCTTCAAGGCCCTCACCAGGGTTTTATTAGAAGACTCTGCTAAGCCATTTCCCTGTGGATAGTAAGCAGTAGAGTGAGTCAATATGATGTTATACCGTTGGCAGAAACTTAAAAACCTGGCAGATTTGAAAGCCTGTGCATTGTCAGCTACAATTCTAGCAGGACAACCAAACCTAGATATGATATTTTCCTCCATAAACTTCATTATCACGACATCAATAGCATTTCTTGTAGGTATGGCTTCCACCCACTTTGTAAAATAATCTGTGGCTGTTAGTATCCATTTATATTGGCCACTTGATGGGGGATGTATCTCTCCTATAAAATCTAATCCCCATTTTTGAAATGGTTCATTTACATGAATAGGAATCAAGGGCAAGGCTGCTGATTTCTGTCTTTCTGCAAACCTTTGACACTTGTCACATTCCCTGACCTAAGAAAAAGCATTTGTAAACAACTTTGGCCAGTAGAACCCAGCCTTCAGGATCTTTTGAGCTGTAGCCCTCTAGCTGTAATGTCCTCCACATATTCCCTCATGAAATTCTGTCAGTATATTCTCCACTTCATTTTCTGTGAGACATAATAGTAAGATACCTAAAGGGTCTCTCCAATATAGCTATCCATTAGCAATTATATACTTCTGGGATTTCATTCTTACAGCTTTGTATTTTATCCTATCAGAACCTAGAGGATAGCTAAGTGTTAAAAGATATTCAACTATTTCTTTGTACCAAGGGCTATCGATATATTTCATGTGTATCTTTTGAGTGGCCATCTCCAGTCCTTGCTGCTCTCCTTCTTTATCAGATTCTTCATTTGCTATCATGGATAGATTAATGCCCAAAGCTTGATGATTTGATTCAGATAACATCTTAGCAATTCCCTGTCCTTTGATAAGCTTAGTAGGCCTTATATCCAAATCATACTCCTGTATTTTTGCAATCCATCTTCCTCTTTTTCCTTCGCTGTCCCCTTGAACTAGGATGTCTTTGACAGCTGCTGTGGGAACATATGCAGTAATGTGAGATTGCAAAACATAGGTTCTAAAAGCTTTAAGGGACTTTACTAGGGCATATGCCTGCTTCTCCAATATATTATATTTCAATTCAACGTCATGCAGTACTTGACTGAAGAAAGCTATAGGCTGCTCATATCCTTCTTCATTCTTTTGCAATAACACTCCAGCAATTGTATGAGGTGAAGCAAATGAAAATATCAAAAATGGCTTTGCGTAATCTGGCCCGGCTAGCACAGGAGCTTCAGAAAATGCCTGTTTTATCCTGGTGAATGCATCTCTAGACTCCTGGGACCATTTTACTTCACTATCTTTTTTCAACATATCAGTTATATGCCTAACTATCTCAGCATAGCTAGGAATAAACCTTCTTAGAAAATTGATTCGGCCCAAGGACACCTACACTTCCTTCTTATTCCTGGGTAAAGGAATGTTGTTTATTACTTCAACTCTCTTAGGGTCTATTTTCACACAATCTTTAGTTACAATGTGCCCTAGGAGTTTTCCCTCATCTAATGCAAATAAAGATTTTTGAGGATTGAGGGATAAACCATACCTTCTACACTTTTCAAAAGTTCTTCTTAAGTGCTCAATATGATCATCATCATTCTTTGAAAATATTGTGATATCATCAAGATATACCACCAAAAACTTGTCCTTCTCTCGCACAAAGGCTATGTCCATTGCCCTTTGAAAAGTAGCTCCTGCATTAATTAGCCCAAATGGCATCCTGGCATACATAAATGTTCCCCAGGGTGTAGTAAATGCAGTTTTCTTCTGGTCTTCTGGGAACACGACCACCTAATTATAACCAGAAAATCCATCCATCATTGACATTCTGGATGCTCCTACCACTTTCTGCAGGATGTAGTCCATCTTAGGCAGTGGATAATTATCCTTTAGTGATGCTCTATTTAAATTCCTGAAATCCACGCATAGCCTTATTTCTCCGTTTTTCTTTCGAACAGGAACAAGATTTGCTATCCATTCTGAGTATCTCAATGGCACGATTATTTTGGCCTTTAGTAGTTTCTTGATTTCTTTTTCAATAGAGGGAAGCAGCAGAGGATTTATCTGTCTGAGCTTCTGCTTATAAGGCTTTGCATCTTCCCTCAAAGGAATTTTATGCTGCATTATATTAACATCAAAAGTTTTTAGGTCCTGATAGGACCATGCAAATACATCTTTGTAAGATTGAAACAAATTCAAATATTTTTCTTTATATTTTTCTGGGACCCTTTTAGATAATTTTACGATTTTGGGATCAGCATAAGTACCCAGATTCAAATCTCCCACTTGATCTTCTTCTGTCACCTTGTTTGGCTGCAATGGAATGTCATCCTTGTTAAATAATATTTCTAGAGGTACCAGCCCTCTAGGTATTACATTTCCTTTCAGCTGCAGCACTCTGTTACCTGCTATTTTCTCTTCCCATCTGTTTTCTACAATATTTTCAACTTCTTCCTCCTCATTGTCATCAATCTCCATATTTGAGAATTCTCCCACTGTCTCCATGAATCTCTTCATCTGTTCATAATCTTCAAATACCTGCCAATGCTTTATATTATCTGGAATGGATGGTCTGTAACGCACCTCCACTTCGTATCTTAAAAATGGATTCTGAGGAGGATGGAATGTACTGGCAGCTACAACAAGAGAGTCTGCTATTCTGTTTTGCTCCCGGGGCATGAACTGTAGGTTAAATGCTGAGAAGAAATTTTCTATCATGTCCCACACTTCGTTTCTATAAGCTCTCAGCCGTGGATGCTTGGTTTGGCATTGATTTTTGATCTGCCTTACCACCAACTCAGAGTCTCCCAAGACTTTTAAACTTTGGATGCCCATGTTTCTCGCTGTCTGCAGTCCCAATAATAGTGCCTCATATTCAGCTACATTGTTGGTAGCCTCGTATTCCAATTTAAAGGACAGTGGCACCCATTTTCCTGCAGGAGAGATTAATAACACCCCAGCTCCATTGCCTTCTCTTGAATTTGCTCCGTCAAAATGCAAAGTCCAAATTCCTGATTCCTGATCTTCTTTAGGCTGCTCAGCTTGGATTTGACCGAAAAGGGGCTCATGAGCATAATTTTGATTTTCTTCTAACATTAAACATGAGAAGTCTCCCTCTTTGTTATAAACTGGGGAATTCTCTGAGCAGTCAGCCTTGGTTACCATTTTGACAAATCTAGTCTCCCTGTATAACCTCCTCTCCTGGCCTCCAAAGACTGGGACAGTAGCATATGTTAAATCCAATTTGATTGACCCACCAATTTTTGTACCCCAGGACCTTGACAGCAACATGCCAAAGCGGGCTGGGATATCGGCAACCACAATGTCCATGACCACACTCTTTGGTAGAATTTGGGCCAAATTGACCACTAAATCTTTAATCATTCCCAAGCATTTAACCCTTTTGGAATCAAATGAATATAAGTCTTTGTATGGCCTTGTAATTTGCAGCCATAATTGCTCCATGACAGACAAAGGCATAAGATTATGGGAAGCCCCAGAATCTAACATACAATTGTGTAATAGCAGGTCATGAATAACTAGGGACACGTAAAAGGGAGGGGTAGAGGGGTCTATCTCCTCGACATGTGGGCCAAAGACTACCATGGGTCTTTCTTCTTGAAGGTTTAAACTATCAAGCATGATTGGTATTTCAGGAGGAAGTATAAAGGAAGTAACTTGAGACTGATATACAAGATTTTTTAATAGTTCAGTCAGGGGGACTGGAATCTTAATTTTCTCAAGTTCTTTTTGTAAATTAAAAGCAGAAGGGGGATTTTCTATTACAGCTTCTTTAAATTCTTTATTTTCAGCTGAAGATTTAATTTCTTTCGACACTGACTCAACATTAAGAGGACTGACTATTTTTGAAGAAGAAGGAATCTGATCATTAGACTGCGGGGGAATATTTAGAGGGTTCTTACCTTTTTCTATGCTTTTCTTTGTTGCTGATTCCTTCTGAGCAGGTGCTTCTTTCTGAGGTGGCTCCTCTTCTTGATCTTGAGTTCGGGTCCTCTTTCTTGAAGATCTGAGATCATATTTTACATTGAATTGTGCTTCCATGAAGTCAGCAAATTGCTTACAATAATGGTCAATCTCTGCTTCTTCTTCTTCTTCTTGCAAGGGGCATTCTATATCATCATTATTTGAAAAAGCCAGATTTGAATCCTCTAATCCATAAGTCGCATCTTCAGTGGAGTCTTCTGCTGGACCTTCCAGGTACAAAGGATGTGGTACCTGATCTTGTTGCTCCTTTGCTTCTCTTGGCAATATCTGCAACGGTGGTCTTCTATACTGGGGATTGTATCCTCTGTTTGGAGCATTATAGAAATTCTTGGGAGCTGCATTTTTAGCTTCTAGTTCAAGCTTGACCATCTTCTTTATCATTTTTCTTATTTCATCCATTTTATCTGAATCTTTTTCCTGATTAGAGGTGGAAACTTCTTCTTTGCCTCTCCTCCTAGTATCTTGTTCAATTTTTCCCTTCAATTTCCCAGTGGAGGCAAAGTTTGCTTCTAATTCCAGAGCATCTGACTGTGCATCATCTAAAGTGGCAGGTTTTCTTTCTCTCAACGAGAATCCAAAGTCAAAATCAAAGGCTGCTATAAAAATTATCTTTGCAGCGGCTTCATGGGGCTTCATTTCAGGAGGCAGGCTCAGATATAACTTGTTGAATCTTTTGATAAATTCTGATACCCCTTCATTCTGTTTCTTCTTCATAGTATTGAACTCAGTAAGACACTGACCATGATCTTTCTTTTCTCCCCACTTTCTGAGAAAAGTATTCTCCATGATATCCCAGGTGGTTATTGAATGGTTCCCCAATGTCTTGAACCATTTTCTGGCTTCCCCTTCCAAATACTGCACAAACAATCTCAAGACCACATCAAGGTGTTCAACATTTAAGTTCTCTGCAAAAGAGCAGAAGGTCTCAAGATGTTTCTGAGCATCAACTTCATTTTCACCATTAAATCTTGGCAGAATCTTTAGATAATCCTGTGGCATATCGTTCAGCACTTGGGGCAAGGCCAGTGGAGCGTATTTGTTCAATAGAAAAGCAGGAACATTAGCCATTGGGGGAGGTGGGGGTTGTACAACAGTCTGAGATACAAATGAAGGGAGAGGAGTAGGAGGAAGCGGAGTATGAATAACAATGGGAATATATGATATGGAGGACTGAGGCGTAGCTGGGAATAATTCACGGTTAACAGCAGCTACTTCTGTGACTTCTTTAATTTCCTCAGCCTCGGGAGTAGGATGAGAATCTTCTTCAATCCGGACACTTCCTCTACGTGGAGTTTCTGAGTAAAACTCGGGATTTTCTGTTCTGATTTCTTGAGAAGAAAAGGGCGGATAATATTCAATGGAATATTCAGGGTTTTCAGCATGAACTGACTTCCTCTCCTTCCAAACTCTTTTATGAATGATCTTCTCTGGGTCAGACACGTAAGGTGTTTCTGATTGAGATGTATCTGACCTCAAATGTGGCTTTTGAGAAGCTAGGACTACCAATAAAATTTATCAAATAAAGACCAGTGGAGTCGCCAAGGTGAGAGATATGCAACTCTTCAACTCTCTGTGCTCACCTGATTAGAGAGTGAAAACAATTTGTCGAGGCCCAGGGAAACTGATATTCTTGAATTCGCTCCCCGGCAACGGCGCCAGAAAGATGTTGTGGACAATTTTGTCACCCCTAGAGACAGTCTAGATTTGCCATATACCAGTGCCTAGGACATCTTAATATAGCAAGGAGCTCTTCATATAGCTTGGGTTGTCAATCCAAAAGCTCGCTTACTATCTCTTGTTGAACAAGGAAATTAGTTTAGAATGGGACCAATCTCTCTCAGAAGCTGATACAAAGATAAGAATAATGTAGGGACATTATGCAAAACTCCAATACAAAGGCATCAGACAGTTAAGAGACAGCTTACTGTAAAGAGGGCCAGTTCAGATAATATATCACATAAATCAAATATCAGGAAATGAGTGCAGTGAGGAAAAATAAATAAGATATTAGTTAGCATGAGACTGATACCCAGATACACAACAGAACCACATAAGGGCATATTAATTTATGAATCCTTATATGACAATGGCGTTTTAAAAGCACCCTTCTCAAGTAACTAATATAGCATAAAATATGGATGAAGTGAACATGGAACAGTATATCATGACTAGGCCTATTTAAAGCGCTTGACTAATTCCAGAAAGGGCATCAACAGGGATGAATCCTTACTGCAAACTAGTGAGCCACTCGCATTCTAGAACATGATACAAGAAGATATATAGCGTGAAATGAGATATTGTATTAACACATAAGAGAAAATTACATACTGTGAGATACCAAAGACCAGAATCCACATTACAGTTATAACTCCTCCTCACTGAGACCCTACGGGCTCTAAAACTTCATACAGGAATATTACAAAATGTATACAAAAGCCTTTTCACTGCACAGTCTGCTGATAGAAATCTGGAACCCTTACAATGTCTTTCTTTCTAGCTTTTATAGGAGAGATAGAGAATTCTAGAGGAGGAGGTAGATGGAAAACATTTAATGACTTATTTTGAATCAAGTGGCGGAAAACACTCGCGCCCACACTATGAATAAATAATAAAATATGTAAATATTCTGCTCTTTGCTGGAGGAGGAAGATCTGCGGCAATAAAACCTTGAGGCGCCTGTTTCTGTACATGGTACTTTCGGCCTTCTAATTTTGAATTTAAATTTGAAACCTTTCATGCCGGACACTGAATTCATTGCTCCTTCATTAATAATCTGCTGCTGCATTAATGTTTTCATCTGCCCAGATTTGCCTTTTTGATTTTCTCTGGAGGGTTCTATAGATTGAAATATCTTTCTTTGATGGAGGTCACATCATAGTGACTCCCGGATCCTTTCTGCCAATTTCGTTTCCACAACAAGGTCCTGCAAAAACAAAAGCCTGTTGAATAAAACTAATCACAGAGATAGTGGACATAGCGAGGTTAATGGAAGCGGTGGCACCAATTTGAGGGGATGATGAGATGACGCGGGGTGGCGCAAAACACAGAGGAACAGAAGAGGAATGGGAAGTGAAAATGGGGTAATACAGCGGGAAGACGATAAGTGCACGAGGCAAAGAAATCAAACAAAAACACTGAAACGCAACACATAAACGAAATATGTGAATAGTGGAGGGAAAAGTGAATGACGCGTGGACAGATGACGGAAAATGGCGGAAAAATGCTAACGGCACGAAGACTCAAACATTAACTTTCGTGGAAGTTACGAAGGAAAACATGACAAAACAATATAGCAAAGGCTTTGGAAGTGGGACCCAGAGCGCTCATCACAAACTCGCAAGTGGATAAAGTGCGATGGGGGAAACGATGGAGTAACACGAAACTGCGCTCTGCGATGGGCGTGACCGGTCGAGCGCAGATCTTAAAAACGAAAAGTGCGCTGACAGAGAATGGCATGAATGGGAAACTGCGCTTTTGCGATGGGGCAGATATGCGATTTGCGGTAAACGCTCTAAGGATTAGCACTTGGCTGTATGGATGAAGGGAGGCGCGGAGCTAGGGGAGAAAGGAGCTAGGCCTTATATGACTTTAAAGAGCGGATTTTTAGCCTTTTTCAATGTATTTCCGGCTCGGGAAAGGGCAACGATAAAGGGGAAAGAGGAGACTTTGGCCAAAATTTGAATGGAGGGGCTGACTTGTACAACATTGGCTCCACCTGGGGACGACATGTTTTTCTTCGGACATGTCGAGAACACGCAGACCTCAGACCCTCTTGTGTGTGAATTTTATTCTACGATCCCTTTGCTTTTCTTCAAAACTTATCAGCTTATTTATACTATTTACATTCCAAATTGAAATCACACTTATATACATCATATACATTATAATACATCAAGCCTGGTCTGCTTGAATCAGTACTGGAAGTAGGATTTAAGGAATCGTCCATTCACGGGGGCATATAACCAGTCAGCCTGTAAATTTTCCAATATAAATGTGTTGTTGCCTCCCTGTTGCACAATTTTGAATGGACCAAACCAAAGGGGGTCAAATTTCCCGTGTTTTCCTTTTTCAGCTCTTCTGACATCCCATCTGAGAACTAGGTCCCCAATCTGAAACTTTCTATCTTTAGCATGCTGATCAAAGATATCTTTCATTTTTTCCTGATACTTAGCTAATCTTTGGTTCACCTGATCGCGTGTTTCCTCTAATTCTACCAATTGATTTATCCTTTTGACCATATCATCTGATTCTTCTTGGTTTTCTTGCATGAAACGTGCCACTGGCAACACCAATTGCACAGGAAACATAGCTGCTCGTCCATACACCAGCTCATAGGGTGACTTCCTTGTTGCTCTCTTGCTGGTTATCCTATTCGCCCATAGAGAAAATTTTAATTGGGAATCCCAATTCTTCTGATTTTCATTGATTGTTTTCTTCAAGGCCCTCACCAGGGTTTTATTAGAAGACTCTGCTAAGCCATTTCCCTGTGGATAGTAAGCAGTAGAGTGAGTCAATATGATGTTATACCGTTGGCAGAAATTTAAAAACCTGGAAGATTTGAAAGCCTGTGCATTGTCAGCTACAATTCTAGCAGGACAGCCAAACCTAGATATGATATTTTCCTCCATAAACTTCATTATCACGGCATCAGTAGCATTTCTTGTAGGTATGGCTTCCACCCACTTTGTAAAATAATCTGTGGCTGTTAGTATCCATTTATATTGGCCACTTGATGGGGGATGTATTTCTCCTATAAAATCTAATCCCCATTTTTGAAATGGTTCATTTACATGAATAGGAATCAAGGGCAAAGCTGCTGATTTCTGTCTTTTTGCAAACCTTTGACACTTGTCACATGCCCTGACCCAAGCAAAAGCATTTGTAAACAATTTTGGCCAGTAAAACCCAGCCTTCAGGATCTTTTGAGCTGTATCCCTCCAACTGTAATTTCCTCCACATATTCCTTCATGAAATTCTGTCAGTATATTCTCCACTTCATTTTCTGTGAGACATAATAGTAATATACCTAAAGGGTCTCTCCAATATAGCTTTCCATTAGAAATTATATACTTCTGGGATTTCATTCTTACAGCTCTGTATTTTATCCTATCAAAACTTGGAGGACAACTAAGTGTTAAAAGATATTCAACTATTTCTTTGTACCAAGGGCTATTGAGATATTTCATGTGTATCTTTTGAGTGGCCATCTCCAGTCCTTGCTGCTCTCCTTCTTTTTCAGATTCTTCATTTGCTATCATGGATAGATTAATGCCCAAAGCTTGATGATTTGATTCAGATAACATCTTAGCAAGTCCCTGTCCTTTGATCAGCTTAGTAGGCCTTACATCCAAATCATACTCCTGTATTTTTGCAATCCATCTTCCTCTTTTTCCTTCGCTGTCCCCTTGAAATAGGATGTCTTTGACAGCTGCTGTGGGAACATATGCAGTAATGTGAGATTGCAAAACATAGGCTCTAAAAGCTTTAAGGGAATTTACTAGAGCATATGCCTACTTCTCCAATATATTATATTTCAATTCAGCATCACGCAGTACTTGACTGAAGAAAGCTATAGGCTACTCATATCCTTCTTCATTCTTTTGCAATAACACTCCAGCAATTGTATGAGGTGAAGCAGATGAAAATATCAAAAATGGCTTTGCGTAATCTGGCACGGCTAGCACAGGAGCTTCAGCAAATGCCTGTTTTATCCTGGTGAATGCATCTCTAGACTCTTGGGACCATTTTACTTCCCTATCTTTTTTCAACATATCAGTTATATGCCTAACTATCTCAGCATAGTTAGGAATAAACCTTCTTAGAAAATTGATTCGGCCTAGAAACACCTGTACTTCTTTCTTATTCCTTGGTAAAGGAATACTGTTTATTACTTCAACTCTCTTAGGGTCTATTTTCACACCGTATTTAGTTACAATGTGCCCTAGGAGTTTTCCCTCATCTAATGCAAATAAAGATTTTTGAGGATTGAGGGATAGGCCACACCTTCTGCACTTTTCAAAAGTTCTTCTTAAGTGCTTAATATGTTCATCATCATTATTTGAAAACACTGTGATATCATCAAGGCATACCACCAAAAACTTGTCCTGCTCCCCCACAAAGGCTATGTCCATTGCCCTCTGAAAAGTAGCTCCTGCATTAATTAGCCCAAATGGCATCCTGGCATACATGAATGTTCCCCATGGTGTAGTAAATGCAGTTTTCTTCTGGTCTTCTGGGAACACGGCCACCTGATTATAACCAGAAAATCCATCCATCATTGAAATTCTGGATGCTCCTACCACTTTCTGCAGAATGTAGTCCATCTTAGGCAGTGGATAATTATCCTTTAGTGATGCTCTATTTAAATTCCTGAAATCCACGCACAACCTTATTTCTCCGTTTTTCTTTCGAACAGGAACAATATTTTCTATCCATTATGAGTATCTCAATGGCACAATTATTTTGGCCTTCAGTAGCTTCTTGATTTCTTTTTCAATAGAGGGAAGCAACAGAGGATTTATCTGTCTGAGCTTCTGCTTATAAGGCCTTGCATCTTCCCTCAAAGGAATTTTATGCTGCATTATATTAACATCGAAAGTTTTTAGGTCCTGATAGGACCAAGCAAATACATCTTTATAAGATTGAAACAACTTCAAATATTTTTCTTTATATTCATCTGGGACTCTTTTAGATAATTTTACAATTTTGGGATCAACATAAGTACCTAGATTCAGATCTCCCACTTGATCTTCTTTTGTCACCTTGTTTGGCTGCAATGGAATATCATCCCTGTTAAATAATCTTTCTAGGGGCACCAGCCCTCTAGGTATAACATTTCCTTTCAGCTGCAGCACTTTATTACCTGCTATCTTCTCTTCCCATCTGTTTTCTACAATATTTTGAACTTCTCCCTCCTCATGGTCGTCGATCTCCATATTGGAGAATTCTCCCACTGTCTCCATGAATCTCTTCATCTGTTCATCATCTTCAAATACCTGCCAATGCTTTATATTATCTGGAATGGATGGTCTGTAACGTACCTCCACTTCGTATCTTAAAAGTGGATTCTGAGGAGGACGGAATGTGCTGGCAGCCACAGCAAGAGAATCTGCTATTATGTTTTGCTCCTGGGGCATGAACTGTATGTTAAATGCTGAGAAGAAATTTTCTATCATGTCCCACACTTCATTTCTATAAGCTCTCAGCCGTGGATGCTTAGTTTGGCATTGATTTTTGATCTGTCTTACCACCAGCTCAGAGTCTCCCAAGACTTTTAGACTTTGGATGCCCATGTTTCTTGCTGTTTGCAGTCCCAATAATAGTGCCTCATATTCAGCTACGTTGTTGGTAGCTTCATACTCCAATTTAAAGGACAGTGGCACCCATTTTCCTGTAGGAGAGATTAATAGCACCCCAGCTCCATTGCCTTCCCTTGAATTTTCCCCATCAAAATGCAAAGTCCAAATTTCTGATGCCTGATCTTCTTTAGGCTGCTCAGCTTGGATTTGACCAAAAAGGGGCTCATGAGCATAATTTTGATTTTCTTCTAACATCAAACATGAGAAGTCTCCCTCTTTGTTATACACTGGTGAATTCTTTGAGCAATCAATCTTAGTTACCATTTTAACAAATCTAGTCTCCCTGTATAACCTCCTCTCCTGGCCTCCAAATACCGGGACAGTAGCATATGTTAAATCCAATTTGATTGACCCACCAATTTTTGTACCCCAGGACCTTGACATAAAGAAATATGCCAAAGTGTCAGATATCGACAACACAATGTCTCAGCACTACACTTTGGCTGACCTAGCTAAATCACCACTAAATCTTTAATCATTCCCAAGCATTTAACCCTTTTAGAATCAAATGAATATAAATCTTTATATGGTCTTGTAATTTGCAGCCCTAGTTGCTCCATGACAGACAAAGGCATAAGATTATGGGAAGCTCCAGAATCTAACATACAATTGCAGTAATAGTTAAAAGTCATGAATAATTAGACACGTAAAAGGGACAGTAGAGGGTTCATCTCTCACATAAAATGTGACTTCTGGGTCTTTCTTCTTGAAGGTTTAAACTATCAGGCACAATTGATATTTCAGGAGGGAGCATAAAAGAAGTAACTTGAGACTGATATGCAAGTTGTTTTAGCAGCTCGGTCAAGGAGATTGGAATTTTAATTTTCACAAGTTCTTTTTGCAAACTAAAAGCAGAAGGGGGATTTTCTATCACAACTTCTTTTGACTCTTTATTTTCAGCTGAAAATTTAATTTCTTTTGACACATATTCATCATTAGGAGGACTGACTACTTTTGAAGAAGAAGGAATCTGATCATTAGGCTGCAAGGGAGTATTTAGAGGACTCTTACCTTTTTCTATGTTTCTCTTTGTTGCTGATTCCTTCTGAGCAGATGCTTCTTTCTGAGGTGGCTCCTCTTCTTGATCTTGAGTTCTGGTCCTCTTCCTTGAAGATCTGAGATCATATTTTACATTGAATTGTGCTTGCATGAAATCAGCAAACTGCTTACAATAATGGTCAATCTCTGCTTCTTCTTCTTCTTCTTGCAATGGGCATTCTATATCATCATTATTTGAAAAAGAAAGATTTGAATCTTCTAATTCGTAGGCAACATCTCCAGTGGAGTCATCTGCTGGACCTTATAGGTACAAGGGGTGTGGTACCTGATCTTGCTGCTCCTTTGTATCTCTCGGCAATATCTGCAATGGGGGTCTCCTATACTGGGGATTGTATCCTCTGTTTGGAGCATTATAGAAATTCTTGGGAGCTGCATTTTTAGCTTCCAGTTCAAGCTTGACCATCTTCTTTATCATTTTGCTTATTTCATCCATTTTATCTGAATCCTTATCTTGATTAGAAGTAGAAATCTCTTCTTTGCCTCTCCTCTTAGTATCTTGTTCAACTTTTCCTTTCAATTTCCCAGAGGAGGCAAATTTTGCTTCTAACTCCAAAGCATCTGACTGCGCATCATTTAAAGTGGCAGGTTTTCTTTCTCTCAAGGAGAATCCAAAATCGAAATCAAAGGCTGCTATGAAAATTATCTTGGTCGCAGCTTCATGGGGCTTCATTTCAGGAGGCAGGCTCAAATATAACTTGTTGAATCTTTTAATAAACTCTGACACTCCTTCATTAGGCTTCTTCTTCAAAGTATTAAATTCAGTAAGACACTGACCATGATCTTTCTTTTCTCCCCACTTTCTGAGGAAAGTATTCTCCATCTGGTCCCAGGTGGTCACAGAATGATCTCCCAATGTTTTGAACCATTTTCTGGCTTCACCTTCCAAAGATTGTACAAATAATCTCAAGACCACATCCAAATGTTCGACATTTAAGTTTTCTGCAAAAGAGAAGAAGGTATCGAGATGCTTCTGAGCATCAATTTCATTTTCTCCATTGAATCTCGGCAGAATCTTCAAGTAATCCTGTGGCATATCATTTAGCACTTGGGGTAAGGCCAGTGGAACGTATTTTTTCAATAGAAAAGCAGGAACATTATCCATTGGAGGAGGTGGGGGTTGTACAACAGTCTGAGATACAAATTAAGGGAGAGGAGTAGGAGGAAGTGGAGTATAAATAACAATGGGAATATATTGCACAGAAGCCCGAGGTGTGGATGGGAATAGTTCACGATTAACAGCAGCTACTTCTGTGACTTCTTTAATTTCCTCAGCCTCAGGAGTAGGATGAGAATCTTCTTCAATCCAGGTACTTCCTCTACGTGGATTTTCTGAGTAAAACTCGGGATTTTCTGTTCTGATCTCTTGAGAAGAAGAGGGCGAATAATCTTCAATGGAATATTTAGGGTTTTTAGCACAAACTGACTTCCTCTCCTTCCAAACTCTTTTATGAATGATCTTCTCTGGGTCAGACACGTAAGGTGATTTCGACTGAGATGTATCTGACCTCAAATGTGGCTTACGAGGAGCCAGGACTACCAATAAATTTATCAAATAAAGAACAGTGGAGTCACCAAGGTGAGAGATATGCAACTCTTCAACTCTCCGCGCTCACCTGATTAGAGAGTGAAAGCGATTTGTCGAGGCCCAGGGAAACTGATATTCTTGAATTCGATTCCTGGCAACGGCGCCAGAAAGATGTTGTGGACAATTTTTTCACCCCCTAGAGACAGTCTAGAGTTGCCATAGACCAGTGCCTAGGACATCTTAATATAGCAAGGAGCTCTTCATATAGCTTGGGTTGTCAATGCAAAAGCTCGCTTACTATCTCTTGTTGAACAAGGAAATTAGTTTAGAATGGGACCAATCTCTCTCAGAAGCTGATACAAAGATAAGAATAGTGTAGGGACATTATGCAATACTCCAATACAAAGGCATCAGACAGTTAAGAGACAGCTTACTGTAAAGAGGGCCAGTTTAGAGAATATATCACAGAAATCAAATATCAGGAAATGAGTGCAGTGAGGAAAAATAAAGAAGATATTAGTTAGCATGAGACTGATACCCAGATACACAACAAAACCACATAAGGGCATATTAATTTATGAATCCTTATATGACAATGGCGTTTTAAAAGCACCCTCCTCAAGTAACTAATATAGCATAAAATATGGATGAAGTGAACATGGAACAGTATATCATGACTAGGTCTATTTAAAGCACTTGACTAATTCCAGAAAGGGCATCAACAGGGATGAATCCTTACTGCAAACTAGTGAGCCACTCACATTCTAGAACATGATACAAGAAGATAAATAGCGTGAAATGAGATATTGTATTAACACATAAGAGAAAATTACATACTGTGAGATACCAAAGACCAGAATCCTCATTACAGTTATAACTCCTCCTCACTGAGACCCTACGGGCTCTGAACCTTCATACAGGAATATTACAAAATGTATACAAAAGCCTTTTCACTGCACAGTCTGCTGATAGAAATCTGTAACCCTTACAATGTCTTTCTTTCTAGCTTTTATAGGAGAGATAGAGAATTCTAGAGGAGGAGGTAGATGGAAAACATTTAATGACTTATTTTGAATCAAGTGGCGGAAAACACTCGCGCCCACACTATGAATAACTAAACATAAATGACTGTACTTTACAACTTATTTCCGGAAATGAGTGCTGAAAATGAAAATCTTCTTATAAACTAGTCATAAATAATAAAATATGTAAATATTCTGCTCTTTGCTGGAGGAGGAAGATCTGCGGCAATAAAACCTTGAGGCGCCTGTTTCTGTACATGGTACTTTCGGCCTTCTAATTTTGAATTTAAATTTGAAACCTTTCATGCCGGACACTGAATTCATTGCTCCTTCATTAATAATCTGCTGCTGCATTAATGTTTTCATCTGCCCAGATTTGCCTTTTTGATTTTCTCTGGAGGGTTCTATAGATTGAAATATCTTTCTTTGATGGAGGTCACATCATAGTGACTCCCGGATCCTTTCCGCCAATTTCGTTTCCACAACAAGGTCCTGCAAAAACAAAATCCTGTTGAATAAAACTAATCACAGAGATAGTGGACATAGCGAGGTTAATGGAAGCGGTGGCACCAATTTGAGGGGATGATGAGATGACGCGGGGTGGCGCAAAACATAGAGGAACAACAGAGGAATGGGAAGTGAAAATGGGGTAATACAGCGGGACGACGATAAGTGCACGAGGCAAAGACATCAAACAAAAACACTAAAACGCAACACATAAACGAAATATGTGAATAGTGGAGGGAAAAGCGAATGACGCGTGGATAGATGATGGAAAATGGCGGAAAAATGCTAACGGCACGAAGACTCAAAGATTAACTTTCGTGGAAGTTACGAAGGAAAACATGACAAAACAATGGAGCAAAGGCTTTGGAAGTGGGACCCAGAGCGCACATCGCAAACTCGCAAGTGGAGAAAGTGCGATGGGGGAAACGATGGAGTAACACAAAACCGCGCTCTGTGCTCTGCGATGGGCGTGACCGATCGAGCGCAGATCACAAAAACGAAAAGTGCGATGACAGAGAATGGCATGAACGGGAAACTGCGCTTTTGTGATGGGGCGGATATGCGATTTGTGGTAAACGCTCTAAGGAGCAGCGCTTGGCTGTATGGATGAAGGGAGGCGTGGAGCTAGGGGAGAAAAGAGCTAGGCCTTATATGACTTTAAAGAGCGGATTTTTAGCCTTTTTCAATGTATTTCCGGCTCGGGAAAGGGCAACGATAAAGGGGAAAGAGGAGACTTTGGCCAAAATTTGAATGGAGGGGCTGACTTGTACAACATTTCCAAAAGCACCCTTTAGGTGTCTCATCCAAAATATATATGTCATTTGGAGCTCTGATTGTTGTAGCCACAATTTTACTAAAATTTCCTTTTCTGATTTCACATTTCTTATAGTTAAATAGCATTGTGTGTCCTTGATCGTATACTTGTCCAACACTAAGCAAATTGTTATTCATATTTTCAACCAATAACACATCTTTTGCTAATGCATTATTGCTTCCAAGTGTGACTATACCTACTCCTATGACGTTTGAAGACTTGTCATTTCCAAAAGAAAATGTTCCATCCTTATTTTCCTTCAAGGATATGAACTTATTCCTATCTATAGTCATATGAATTGAGAAACCACTATCAACATACCAAACGTTTCTGTTGCTTTGAAACTTGAGAGTTATAACACATTTTTTATTCTTCTTTTTCCATATTTGTTCATTCTGATTTTGCGAGAATTTCTTTGAGGAACTTCCAAATCTGCAATCTTTAGCCAGGTGTCCAAAATTGTTACATTTGTAACATTCGACATCATCTCACAAATGATCAAATTTGTTAATATTCTGTTGATTTCTAGAAAGATCTCTTGAAAGATCTCCCGAAACTGTATTTATTCCAAACATACGTGCGACATTCTATAACTCTGTGTCCAAACCTTCCACATGAATAAAAATGACCATATAAGATAGGTTGATATCTGGGAGGGAATATTCTTCGAGGAATTGTCTTCCATGGTTCTTCCTGCGAGTCTTAATTGCTTGAGTTGGCTAGAAGGTCTACCTGCTTGTTATATTTTGCATATCTATCTTCTTTTGTTGTCATAGAAGTACTTGGCTCCTTTTCAGATTTTTCTTTGTAACCAAGACCAGTCTTATCGCTGTTTGATCGTTGATTGTTGATGATTTCTTCCAATGCCTTGGAGCTGTTGGTGTAGTTTTGGAGAGCTTTTCCATTTTTTACTTGCTTTCGAAGAGAAAATATTTCAGCTTCCAATGCTTCTCTTTCCTTTAATTCTTCGTTTAGTGATTCTTCAACTCGTTTGTATTCTTCAACCTTCATTTTAAAATTTAGGACATGTTACCTTTCTATCTTTAATTCGTCTTCAAGGGTGTTGACATGCTTCTTCTTGACCTTGAGCTCTTTGATAACCTTGATCACTTCATTTTTAAATTCAACCTTAGTTATCTCTTCTTCTTCGTCTCCTTCTTGATTCTTCCATTGATTTCTTCTTTGTTATCACTATATTTATCAGATGAGGAGCTATCTTCTTTGGAGAAGAAACTCTTCTTAAACCATTTATTCTTGCCTTTATTGTTGAACTTCCTCAGACCTTTCTTTCCTTTCATAACAACCTCATTTTTGTGAGGACACGTGAATGAAAAACTCCCAAACTTACCATAATCAAAACATATCAATGGAAGTTTACCTTTGAATTTCCCCGTACCTGTTCTCATTTTTTGCGTGAAGTAGGAAAATTCTTTATCTGAAAATTCTTCTTCATCTTCTTCCTTACAACTACAAGTTTTCACTTTCGGAGTATGCTTGTAGTTACTAGTTTTATTGGATGCGACGAATGCCGTTTCTAGGTGAGATGAGTCGTCCTCTTCTTCAATCCTTATCTCATATGCCGTAAGCAGTCCATGCAATTCATATTTGCTGAGATTGGCTAGATTGGAACTTTATTCCAAGACATATACCTTTGGGTTGAATCTTGCCGGCAAGGTTCTAAGGATCTTTCAGACAACAATTTTCATGTCGACAGGTTATCCCAAACCTTCCAATTCATTTGTTATTTCATCAACGCGCTGTAAGTATGCATCAATATTTTCATCTTCCTTCATTTTGAGTTGCTCACAATTTTCCCTGTAAATTTGAATCTTTGCTTCTTTCATGTTTGAGTCACCTACATATATATTCTCAAGCTTGCCCCATACTTCTTTAGTAGTTTTGCAACTCAATACCTTAATATAGATAGATTCGATAATCCCCCTGATAATGAGATCTTTAGCCCTTGAACAATATACCATAATTTTCTTTCCTTATTAATCCTAGGTCGCTATAAAGCCTTTTTCAACGATTTCCCATACTTCGTATCCTTGTGCCAGCAAATGAACTTGCATTCTTCCACTCCAAAGTGCATAGTTTTTTCCATTGAACAAAGGAACTCTATTCTTAGTATATTCCATGACCTCCTTCTAGTGTTAGACTACTATTGAAGGAACCAAGCTCTAATATCAATTGTTGGAGATACTGAGAGGGGGGTGAATCAATATTTCTTATGAATTAGAATTTTTTAAATATTTTCAGAGCATGAGTTAATATTCAATTATTATTGATGTTTATCCAGTAACTACAGTAAACAATAGAACACAATAGGAACAAAAATTTTAGGTGGAAAACCCCCTCCGGGTAAAAAACCACCGAATGATTTTCTAATAAAATCTTTAATCTTCAGCCCCAACTGAAATGAAAGGTACAACTTCCTAGAATTATAGAAAATTATTCTTCTCCAGCTCCCACTAGAAGGACACCCCAATGCCCCAGTTTCTTCAGTAGTGAACTGAATGGATGCACCGACATCCTAGACAAACCTACCACCCTGAAGTGTTCACATGCTCCAACCTGTAGGTGACTTCATGCACCAATATAGCACCTCCCTGCCACCATATAATGATAAAAAATAAGACAAGAGTGTGGAATCCCATACCAGGGACAATGATCCACGATACAATATGATTCACAATTATTTTCTTGAACTAGACCAATCACCCAACCACACTATGAACTGCAACCCAACCATAACATTATCCAACAATGACACTTATACCTCCCAACAATGCCTCTCCAACTCTAGGTAGATTGAAAATTTTAAAATAATGACTCTTTTACAATTTTACAATGATGATTTTTACGATACTGAATTTTGACACAACCTAATACTTGACTTGACACTGCTTCTTTGAACACTAGCAACTGCTAAGGTATTGTTGTGCTTGCTTTAAGTAATGGTACTTTGGCATTGCATTGTCCTTCTAGTATGTTTCTGAATTGTCCTATTGTGTCCTCCTTCCTACACATGCAATACCCAAACCAATATAAAAACAAAATACTTACACTGTCCTGCAAACCATATGTGAGAGAAATATTCAAAATTAAAATGTAAATACGTTCAACATATATGAACAAAACCCAATCAAACATATATACAAAATACTTACACTGTCCTGCAAAAACATATGTTAGAGGTGATATTAAAATTAAAATTCAAACACTAATCATACATACCTTGTTGTAGCAGACTTACCCTTGAATGTTGATGTGTTGTCCTTACTGCAGTGATCCTTGAATGCATATTTTTTCTTGCCTTCTAGAAGCTCGATATTGAATCTGTTGTATCAATGTAATTTCATATCTCCAAGGTATGAAATTTCATCTTGTGGTATCCCTCTGAGTCCTCTTTCCAACCCCGTAGGTCTGATCAACATTGTATTCTTCAAGGAATATTTATGCCCAATCTCCTACGATGACCAGTGATTATAGATTGGTTCAATAGAGAAAACTTGTACGAAGCGCCAGGTGTTGCTGTTTCAACCTTTGGTCCTGAAAACGATACAAAAGAAACTAAAACCCATCCCGTTTCTGTAAATTTTTATGAAATTCAAATCCAATTCTCAGAGAGAAAGTTATGACGATTTTCCCAAGATCACCTATTTGACATGAAATTTGGGAGCCTACAAAAACCTTAACTTCCTTAGATCATATCTCTGAAAATATAGCGAACCAAAATTTTAAATTAGGACACAAGCTTCATCAGGATTGTGCCCAAATGGGTTTTTAGTATCAGAATCTAAAGTTTCACAGAAAATAAGTTATAGCGAAAATGCGACGATGACTTGTTATAAGTAGCAAAATCCTTACATGAGGAGGATATGAGGGTCACAATTTATATAAATTATTAGGTTGAGAGGGTATTCAACAAGTGAACATTCGAGGGATTTTAGGAGGTTAAAAAATTATTGGCAATTCAATGATCACAACCAATGATTAGTGTCATGCCACAACCCCTTGGGGTTTTAGCCCACTCACTGAGGTTACTAACTTCAAACACGAATATGTCTCAAACCGTGAAGAATTACTTGGCATGCCATATATTAACTGAAACATCTCAACAAGTAGAAACCATTCAAAATATACTTGACTCAGAATAGAGTAATTTGTCAAGTCAAAATTCGCATGCAAGATTGGGGTAGCCCCTGGTGCTGCTTGGGTTGACATCATTGACAACCATTGGTCAACACTATGAATGCACTGACAGGTAATGCTCCTTGCGTCCTATAGACCACACATATAAGAAGCCAATGGCTGCAACAACGATGACGTTACAAGTATGGAGAAGAGTTTTTGGATACACCTTTATCTCTTCCACATGAATTCTAAGCGATATTTCAGAGAATAGAGGGAGGCTCCAGAAAAAATTCAACACATCATTCCCACTGAACCGTCATGCATAAATAATTGAAAATCTAACCAAGTCTCAAGGCGTTCAACCAATTTTAACGCAGAGAAAATACATGGTTCAGGGAAGCACTCAAACGAGGACTATTGGTTCATTCTCTGTTTATGTATTGCTTAACATAAACATTCTCATGCTCGTACAACTAGGAGAGGTGGGACAGGGGGGAATCCCAAACACTGAAGAACAAAAGAACGAGGATACAATGCATGCATGTACTAATTATAAATTTTCCAACTCCGAACGTAATATACAAAATCACGGAGTAGTGAAATATATGCTCAAAGTTCATGATTTATTCACTGGATCAGATCGTCCCAAAATTTTAGATCAAGTTGTTAAAATATGCAATCCATATCAAAAATTCATGGAGCTAAACAATTATTCACAACTCGAATGCTACTAAGCGATGAAGAACATGCTTCACATATAATATGAGTGTGTGGGGGAACAATACAAGATATTCAATGAAGCATAAAAGCCTTTGTTCGAGTATTATATGGTGTGCTTTTGGTTCAACTTGACAAAGATTCAATTCAACTACAACCGATCCTGAAAAACAAACCCCAGAATGCTCGAACAAAACTCGTGGGAGGAGATGGATTCTCAGCCTTCGCATTTTTCAACTGCTGCATGATCGATGCACTCAAAATTGAATGCAAATCCTCCGTTGGTTACATTTAATGTCAATGCCCCTGCCTTTTCACTCATTTTGAACGCCTTTTTTCTGGCACAACCTAGTACACCACGGAATGGACATAAGCATAGGATTCCAGTGCAGAAGGAGAGGTGAGCGTTAGGGTGACAAAAATTATTCTGAGCATTTAGTCTGCCTAGATGTGGATATTACATGTAGAACGAGCAGTCAAACGTGCCAGAGTAGTCCAGTTGCAACAAAAGAAGTAACATTTGGTCTCACATAGCCCTTTAACAGTGCCTTAATCATGTGAGTTTCTTGTGCCTTACACTACAAGACTAGGTTGGCGTGGCTGACCAAATCGAATGTTATAGCCAGGAATATACCAGTGACACTAGTACACAGACAGAAAAATTGTAACAGTTCCTTAAAGAGGCAGTGGTGACAGATCTATATTGGAGACAAGTAGGTTAGAGAGGTAATGCATGCATAAAGCAATAATGTTTCTTCACAAGGAATACATTATGACAATTTTGACAATGGTAAGCTCATCGATGTGATATTTGAGAGGTTATTAATGTATAGACAGATGCACCATGATCTTGAAACAACCAGATTTAAATCAACGCAGAATACTACTTCAACAATGAGTTACGGTGTTTCCACATGACTTATAGTGGATCTAGCCACAAAACAATGGCTCAACTTGGAGCAGGGAATAGAAAGGCAGAAAATCGAACACATAAGCGCACGACGAGGAAGAAGAAGGCCACTCATCATGGCTCTGATACCATGTCAAACAAAAGTATGGAGAAGACAAGGATCGGAATATAAGCGTGATATTACACTATTATTCACAATGATACATATTTATCATCCATTGGGGGTGACCGTTGGATTCACATTCCAAGGTCTCTTGAACTCGATAAGTCTCTTGAGCTTCCACACTAACCCTAGAAGAATTAGGTGTCCAACAATTTCTATCTACTAAATCACATTCATGTGTTATTTATTGTCCAAAAGTAGTTATTGTACCTTACTTGTTGGTTCCAAGGAGCCATTCATTTCTTCTAAAAAGGGAAAGCAATACTTTTTTTTATTGTTGTTGTTAGCTCGTTGTTTCCATAATACTCAATTTTTATTGTTCTCATTGCATTGTTTTTTATTATAAAAAATTCAAAATGAGAACATAAAAATAACATAGTAGATGTCTAAATTTTAAAAAGTAATTACACAATCTAAGTTAAGGAATATAGGAACCTTAATTTTAATTTCGTTGTTGTCATGTTCCACCAAAAAAAAATCTACGGCATCCCCAGGTACTCCTTGTGACACTGTTGGTTCAAATATCGACTAAAATTATGTGCCACATATGTGGCCATGTAGGTACATCTGAATATTACAGTTGTATGGAAAAAATTGACACCCTATCACATGAGTATCGACTTGCCTTAATTGTCGATTCCACCAAATATAAAGAAAAAATAAATTACAAAGCTTCTACACAAAACCACAAATGGAGATGAAAATTAAAATAATATTAAGATGAATGAAAATGGTGAATGCATAATTTTAACACTAAGAAATTCATTAAATGTGGGGATGTATCATCACTTATGCTTTCATGTGAGCATTCACTTAAATTCTTATTATTATTGATGCATTGATTTCATTTCGATATAGGATGCACAAATTGAAGAGTATCCACATTGTATATGGCACACATTGGTTTCAAATTCTTTTAAACTTTTCTTATGGGGAGAAAATCCGATGTAGCTATACAATTTGAGTAAAATACTCTTTGTATGTAGTATACATTAAAGAAGTCCCAATACTCACTTTTTGGCCTACAAGTTTAGCATTGGTTTAACTAATGTTTTTTTTTTCATTTTCCATGATGAATGTGAATGTAAACCTTCATAATTTTAGTTTGGGTCCTTACTTTACCTTCCCATACTCTACAAAGAGAGAACCCACTAATGGAGAGGCCATCCACCCTCTCCTTACTCTTATTTTTTTTGTTTTCTCATGTATGCATGTTCATTGATACAAAATATTACCCATATCACATTTTTTTTTGTTGAGTAGCAACCAATGTTTAATGGTACATTATTTTTGTGAAATTATACACTACTCATATTCTAATACCCATAATTGATAATAGTTTGTTCACAAAACTAGTTCCTTCCATGCCCCACTTTGAACTTGGATGAGTACAAGTATAACAATTAAATGATGTTACTTAAACACTTACATTATTATGACACATGAACATAACAATAAATATATGTAGCTCTATCACAATTTCCAAAAAAAGGTAGAGTGAAGGAAGTGATTTGCAATCATGGTAAGGGCCTAAGACACTATTTGGAATACCAAAGAATATGGAAGAGTCTTATCAACAAAGAGCATATGACCATTGGTAATAGATATCAAAGCATGATTATAATTGGCATATAGGATTGATAGGAAATAAAATTTGTGTAGTGCGATTATGCAACCTGAACAACATTCCTTTTACTCTACTCACTCATTGTCTTGATGACACCTATGCTTTGGAAAGTATTAAAAATAAGTTTCTATTTCATAAATTGTCTCATGTAATGACAATAATAATTCCTAAAGAATATAATTTATTTAAAAAAAAATTAATCACCCTTCAACCATTACCACTATTACCATCACAATTACTTGTACTGCTCTAAGAATAAATACAACACAAATTCCTAAGGAATTTTTTGGTACTCACACCTTCAAAACCTATTGAGAATCAAGTACTAATACATATGAAAGAAACTCAAAAGGACGTGCTTATTTAGAGTGGAAAAGATAAATTCCTTCCTTGGTTGGCAATACTTGGAGGCCAAGGAAATAATGCAAATAGCTTAATTATGTTATTTCAAACTTCTTTAGATTCATTTCACGTGGTTAAAAGTGTGGGATCATTTATAGTGAGGATAAGGTCATCGACATAAATAAAAAGGATCATGAGATGGTTTCTTACCCTCTTGGTTTAGACACTATAATTGGGATGAAATTTAGATAAGTAGATGTCAAGAAGAAGTATATCCATTTTAGCATACTGTTGGGCCCTTATTTTGACATGATTTTAAAGGTAATTTTACCAAATATTTTATAAATTTCCATTTCTTCCTCATTCATTATTACCTTCATTACTATTTATTTTTCCATTCTCATCTCATACAAACTCCATAAGTCAGATGAGCATTAATATAAATGATTTCCATGATTTGATGGTTACTTAGAATAGTTTTTGTCTTTTCCCAAATTTCTCCTAATTTTTTGGGTGTTTTATAGATTTTCTATGGCTATAAAAACTTGTTGTAGCTACAGAAACTTATCGCAGACTAACTACAAAAACCTGTAGTAGACAATTAGAGAGGCAATTTTTCCATGTCATTTAAAAATCGATGAGCATGAATTAAGAAAATATAAAGCATGGGTTTTGTGTCGAGTATGGTTTTTTAGGTGATTTACTATAAAAATCCACTAAAATAACAAAATATGGGATTCTTAGAAGAGGATTCAAAAGAGATTTATTAAAAAAATTCCTTGAAATTTGCACTTCCATGCTTGACCAACAAGTCTTGTGTGTTGATTTTCTAGTGCTAAATAGACAAGCATGAATTTCTGCATTTGGTAATTACTTCCAATTATATATGAATGCCATTAATTAATTTCACAAACAAAATTCAACTTCTTAGAAAAATTTAGCCTCTTAAGTAATTTCACACAAAAAATTCAACTTCTTAGAAAAATTTAGCCTCTTTCTTATATTTGCTTCCATGTGAGAGAGAGGGAGGAATACGTGGGTGATGTATGTGTTATTATTGTATCGAGTTTATTTTTGTAGTGATATAAGGTTTCCCCAAAGAGACACGTTTCTTTGTTAATTAAATTTAAAATTAACTTTAATTTTATTTCTTTTAAATTAACTTAAATTAAATTAAATTTTTCTTTATTTTGATTTTAACATGTGTAGCTAGGGAATAATTCTCATAGCTACACAAAAATAAACACTTCCTCTTAGTTAGGGAGGTATTCACCTTTACCTCCTTAGATATATCTCTTTGTTGAAAATTTTCTTTAAGAATAATGTTTCACAAACATAGTATCAACATCATAATCATCCAAGTAAACACACTCAGCCTATAACAATCATAACATCAACTCAGTACCATTATCTAGGTTAGCATACCTAACCTTTGGTACTAGGTACCATCATCCAGGTTAGCACATCTAACATATGGTACAACATCAATATGCACTAGGTACCATCATTTAGGCTAGCACAACTAGTCTATGGTACAACAACTAGTCACCATGATTTGGTCGGCGCCTCAACCTTATGGTATACAAAATAGTACAAGTTTTCCATCACCTTTGTTAAACCTTAAGTAACATCCACGTTCCAACTTCATAGGGTTGGAAAAACCTTAGAGGACATCCACATCCTCAAGGGTTACCATCACCATGGTTAAACACTAAAGGACATCCACATTCTTACACAATAGGGTTTTCATCACCATCGTCAAATCCTAAAGGAAATCCACGTCCTCACTCCACAGGCTTCATTCCATGCCATGATCCTATATGGGCTCAATAAATGAGTAGTTGAGCCTAAAGTTGAAAAGGCACCAAAGTTGAAAAGGCACCCACTCTTTCAAGTATCGTCTGCCACACCATTCTCCCTAATTCTGATCCCAGTACTTGACATAAGGAGAATGATTGTCCACCATAAGATTCTTCCTAATTCTGATAAAAGTACACGACACGAGGAGAATCCATATCCATGATGCAATATCATCATCACTAACATTATCAAACAACCAATACCTCACAATCATGGTGTTGTGTAGGCAAATCCCCTCTTTAGACAGAGGTGATCCCTCTAGCACTAGGGTGGGTCTAGCAGCAAGAACACATGCTAATGTGTCGATTCCTAGTTAATGAATGAAACTGAGTCGAGATAGATGTCCTACCTTTGTTCCAACACAATTGTCATAGTTGTGGCAGCAGTCTCCTGATATCCATCCCAACACATCGCTGTCCTTTAATAGTGGTGCTCAGGTGCCTGCATAAGGATCAGAGAACGATAGCAGCACACGAAACAATATTTGCATTCATAACTATTTAATTGGTCAAGGAGAATTAAACATATTTCACAATACTAATCATATCAAAGTTGGACGGGAACCAAAACATTAGTCATGTATTAATTACGAAGAGAGAAAGAGTTTACAACCAAAATATTCTTGACGTTGCAGCCTCCTTCAACGGGTCCAGTCAAAACGCATCTCGAGAATTCGTCAGGGAATTGGACTTGGCGAGGAAATAAGCCTAGAATTTCTCTCAACAATAGGTCTCTCTCTGCTCTATCTCACACCAGCTATATCAGATTGCCCAACTATTCAACCATCTCATCTATTGCACAAAATGTTTAGCGAGCTGCATCTATGTGAGAGAGATGTATTTATAGGAGAGGAGGAGGAGGTTGGGATCCCTCAAATGGTGGAAGGGAGGCCTTATCCTTTGGGAGGTTTCTCAAAATTAGGAAACAAGAAGCCAAAGGAAGATGTCTGACATTATTCAGTTGAACAACTCATGCTGACTCCGCTCACGAAGTGGTTGGCAATGGAAACTTCGCTTCTATATTTAAAAAACTTTCCAAAAACAGCTTAGCGTGGGTAGTCCACTGAGATAGAGCGCCAATGGGCGCGGGGCCCAGTGTTAATTTCTCTATGGGCGTGAGGCCATAATTGCCTGCTAGTGCTGACCCAAAATCATGTGTTTTTGATGGTTTTTTCCAAGAATAGTCAACAGAGGAAATGTTATTCTCATGGAAAGGGATGCAATGATACTTTTTGCAAGGCATGACACTACATATAAGTCACAGAAATGGTCCTCCAATGTGCAGGATGGGGATTGCAGGGATGGTGAAAAAATGCTGTGTAACAGATGCCCCCTAAAGCATGAGGTTCGAGAGAGAGGGATGAGTGAAATGCTCTATGAGAACGCGTTCAAACCAAACACCACCGTTGGAAGACCTGCAAGTACAAATACAACTGATATATCTGATACATGAACATGTGGCATGGACGCAACCATCCATAATGGAGTACATATATAAACAAGATCCGATGTATGGACGCAACCATCCAACAACAAGGATCCATAAATAGACTCAGGTATGGTTGTAGCCATCCAATCAAAAGAGTCATGTAGATAGTCATGATAAACCAAAATATCCCGCAACCTAGATTTTATCAGGAAAAACCTAGTGTCTTGCACTCCATATCAACCCGAACAAGTACAAATTCAAGCATACGAATATGTGAGTTGAAGTCAAACATGCAAGAAAGTCACCTGATTACCAGCCAATGATGTAAGTTGTTAATAGGAACGAGAGAAACCACCAATAATGAAAATGTCTCTCAAGGTACAATAAGTACAATGCACATAATGTGAACAGTGATATGATGTCGAACACCCGCAAAATCACTTGATCGAAGGCCAATGATGAGGACCTGTTGTCGAATGTGAAGAACTTGCCATTGAGGCATGCAAACTCCAAGGTACTGGAAGGGAGTCTCTAGATCAATTTCCTGGATAATGAGCTTAAGTCGATAGGAAGTGACTTGGTTGAAGTGTTGGGTATGTGTTATATTCTTTCCACGACTAGTCACGCGCGGGGGGGTCACAGGGGGGCGACAACCCACCCTATACGTTGCGTCGGGTGCAACAGGGGGAGTGGTAGAATTTTTTTTTGGTCCTTATTTTCCAGTGGGAAGACCCACCCATGGTTTGTGCATGGGTTTGCACATGGTTTTGGGGCATGATGGTTTTCGGCCCCTGGTATTTTGTAGATCCGGTCAAGGTAACTACGATTATGTTCTAATCCAGGGTTAATGGATTGGGGTTTATGTATGCTTCGACATGTATATATATGTGTTGTAACAATAAAAGGAATATAATGAAAAATAAAGCTGGTCATCCCAATTTAGGATCCAGGGGAAAACCTCTGTGTTTATCTATTTTATGTTTTATGCTCTCGCTATTGTTTATTTTCTGTTTTTAAGATTCGTTTGAAGATAATTTCTGTATAGGGTTAAAACCAACACGAAGGTGGGCCATGATGTTTCCCACATCATCAACACAAGACATAGGAATATGATGATAGTGAATCAGGACAAAAAACGAGGATCAGAGGGAGGTTGAAAACTACAAACAGAAACTTCTCTTGAACATATCAGCGACACAACTTCAGATTTGGCAGTATTTGACATCAAGGGATCTGAGGTCATGATGACGTGGAAAAGGGCAGATGAGAGGTAAAAAAATATTATCCAAACCCATGGGGGGGGGGGGGGGAATAAAAAAATGAGATGTCCCCAACCTGACACGAATGCAGATGAGTTTCATGTTTAAGAGCAACATACTGCCGACACAACTGAGAACTGGTTCCATTTTCCCCCACCATTGTTGGTGAGTACCCCAATTATTTTTGGAAAAAAAGCTTGAAGGGGATAACATATGCTTGTCATGTAAGTTTTTCCTTTGGACAAAGCCACCCTAGTACATTTTACGAGCCCTAGGAAGGAGGAACTCGGTTACGTCATGGTGACAGTTTTCGATGTCATTTAAGTTTTAACGAGTCTGAAAAAGGAAGAACTCAACATATTGTCATGTTTTGAGAGTTTGAAAAGAAGTGGAAAGAAAACTACAGCTGGTCCCTTTTCGTAGGTAGTCTCACAGATTCGAAAAGGTAGAAAACTATGTCTGAGAGAACCTCTTAGTCGCGAGAGGCTAAGGTATTCCTTTTTCGTAAATAATCTATCCCAGCCAAAAAAATGGGTAAATGTATACTGGGTAGATATCATTTCGCAACCATTTAACAAGTTCAAAATGATAAGAGTCTCCACAATATTTTCAATTTTCGAGAGTCAGAAAAGAGCTGAAGGATGACTCCAGGTGTGACTTTTTCGTGTTTTTACCAAGTCCAAAAAAGTATAAAATACAACTCGTCACTTCATCGTCGTCACGTTGAAGACTTGTCGCTGCACAAGAGACACACGTAAAACCCATTTTCCGAAAATAAAATAGCAAATTAATCGAAAAATATGATTTAAAACCTAATTAGGGTTATGAAAAGTTTATAAAATGCCAAAAATGGTAAAAAATAAATTACTTTTCACTTTTACCTCTTGTGAGCAATTTGTTATCCTTTTTCACTGTGATTTTGCGGAGCAATCCGAAAGGCCAATCACAAATCCATTTTTTCTAGGTAAGAACTCATATCTTCCCCTGCATTTTGATAGAATTTTCATTACCTACAACCCATTTTTGTAGATCCATGGGGGGATTGTGTAAAAATTAGGGCGCGAAAGTCAGCTCGGGTATCAGGCACAGACTTGCGCCAATCAACCTAAAAATCAAACAGGGGAGCGCCAATTGGCACGAATGTTTTTAAAACAGTGGTGCCAACTGCGATGACCATTTTAGCTTGAAAATTCAAAAAATTAATCCCAATTTAACCATTTCAAAAGCATTTTATTTGGCCAATGACAATCATATGGATGTTTTTGCAATTGTGAAAGGACAAAATGGTGATTGAATGGAAAGAACGAGAGCATGGTGAAGAAGATGAGGAGGCCATGAGCAATGAGAGATGCATGGAAGCTCTAAGAGATTGTGGGCTCAAGAACTTCTTTATGGCACCATTTCTCAGAGCTCAACCAGAGCTATTGCAGTACTTGATCAATGTCTGGGACATTGATTGGGAAAGATTCATTATTCACGATCAAGAACTTGAGATTGAGGTCTCAGATATTTACTTCTTAACCAGATTGTCATGGAGGGGGGAAATACCAATCCTGACCGATACTCGACCCACAATGGAAAATATGAGTATGGTTATTGATCGAGTGTCCCGAGAAGCACAGAAAGGAGCCAAAAGCAGGAAGGTAGATATCCAAACCATTCCCGATCTGGCACTCAGAGTAGTGCTACACACCATCACAAGAGCTGCAGGAGTTCAGGCTCCACATGAGGCCACAAAAACACAATTACTTCTTGTAGTGGATTGCATGGCACTGACACTCTACAACTAGGCAGAGGTAGTAACAATCAACATAAAACACCAGTTGACAAAATGAAAGAATGGTAAGCTAAAGTAGTTCGGCTATGGATCCATCTTGGTACCTTTCATCTTGGAATGGTTACCAATTTTCCAACATCATGAGGTAATAGTTTCAACACCACCAGCCCAAGAGCCATAGATGGTCTGTTGGGCAGCTTTGATGTCGAGGTCATGGGGTGGTCAATAGATGTCCCGGAGACCAGAGTTCTTTGAGTGGCTTCGCTGACAGATGATTGTCGTGAAGGACTGGCCCTAATTTGGCATGGATTTCACTGGTGATGCATATTTCCCACTCCTAGAAGGAGAGGATTAGGATGAAGCATTGGGTAAGACTCATTTTTTATTTTGATGGGTATTTTTTTTTTTTGTGTTATGCATGTTCTGACATTAATCCATGTAATTGCAAATGTTGGTCCGGAAATACTTGTAGGCATGTCGCCAATAGCGTGGAGGATTCCTCACGACTTTGATGTGGCCCCTCATGGTGAGGGAGATGAGGAGGAAGAAATCATACGGAACTTGGAGGGAATCTCCCGTGGGATCCTAGACTATGTGTGATTCGATGATGTTCCTCGCGCATACTAAAGACACACTACAGGGGTGTCAAACCATGTTCACTACTTGTTGTGGTAGCTTGTACGGGCAGTGACGTGCTATCCTGAGTGTCACGCCAACTGGACACCTAGGCTTTCATTTCCACATATTTTTTGAGAGACATGATGTCTCAGGATGTAACCGAAACATACATATTATTTGAACTTATGATGCACATGGATGTAAACACTCGATATATATATATATATATATATATATATATATATATATATATATATATTCCTGTATGGATCTTGTCATGTGATGATGAGTTTTTACAAATTACGCAAATGTCTATCTAATACAATATTTGCAACTGTATCAGTTAATGCATTCATTCATCTAGGAATATGTTGATATGTAATGTAATAAAAATGTATTTCCAGTAAATGAACATGCAAATACAACCTTAAGATGTGAGGGTTTCTAATAGAAAAATGCCCATTAAGTTGAAGAACAACAAGCTATGAGTCTAGGTTAATAATAAATGCACGAATGTTGAGAGAAATGCCCTCGGTTAATAGTTCGATAGCAGCACTATATTCAAGGACATTGTTTGTGGTTCATCCTAGACAGATACCTTGAAGGTCTATCAACTCACTAGCAGGATCATAAATCACCTAGGCTGCTGAAGACAGGTTTCGGGTACTGCGGGAAGCACCATCCACGAAATCGACATAAGGGGTAATAGAAATCTACACAATAAGCAACGATCCAATAAGCAATAAAACGCTCGCAAAGAAAACCAAGCCAAAAATGTACAAAAATGAAAAAACACCTATGTACAAAGAAAAATGCATGAATGACTCATGCATAATACTTTTAAGATACAACCCATTTCTGGGTTGATCCAGAGGATGATATTCATAATCAATAAGCTCATAAGCACCATTCCATAAAACACGCTTAACAATGTATGACCCATGCCACATGGGTTGAAATTTTCCTACCCCTAGCTTATCGTGAGCTTGGTCATATAGAAGGATGAGGTCTCCTTCTATAAAGGAACGAGGGGAAACTGACTGGTCAAAATGAACTTTGAGGGAAACTGACTGGTCAAAATGAGCTTTGACTTGCTTTTTCTGTGCTTCTATGACCAGAGCAGCAAAGTGGTGAGTTTCATCTAGCCTCTCTAAATATATAAGACACTCTTCTTCTGGCGAATTATTCGTCATCAATTCAACAACTAGCTTGAGAGAAGGAATTTCACAGTCAATCGGAAGGGTATCTTCCAGACCATAGACAAGTTGGAATGGAGTGAATCTGGTCGCATCCTTCACTAAGGTTCGGTAAGCACATAGAGTTGAAAACAACATGAGATGCAAGTTTGACTTGTGCATCCCAATCATACATTTAAGCATAGAGACGAGAACTTTGTTCATGGCTTCAACCTGGCCATTCGCCTAAGGGTAGTATGGTGTTGAACTATCGTGATGCAGACCCAACTTGGAAGTCAACTCAGCCACCATGTAATGCCGAAAATGGGAACCATGATCGGTGACAATGGATTGAGGGAGACCAAACCTAGAAATGACATGATTGAATAGAAACTGTGTTGCTGTGTTACCGTCAGTCGTAAGTGTAGGCATTTCTTCGGCCCATTTGGTGAAGTAGTCTATGACTATGATGATATAAGCATGCCCCCCGACCGAGTGAGGGTTACATGTCATAAAATCGATGCCCCATTTCACAAAGGGACCAATGGTAATCACAGGGTGAAGATGGGAAGGCGGCGTGCGCATCTTGCGCTGATAGATTTGGAAATCATGGCACTTACGGACAAAAACAATGCAGTCTTTAAAGATGGTGGGCCAGAAATACCCAGCATGAAGAATTTTTTGTGCAGTAGCATACCCAGACATGTGACTGCCACAGGCGCCATTGTGACAATCATTAAGTACCTTTTTAGCCTCCTCGAGAGTCAAACACCGACAGAGAATGGAATCAACTCTGATGTAGTAGAGTGTATCTCCGACTATGTGATAGGGTTGCGATTGATGACGGATGCGTCAGTGAGAATCCTTCATCAACTCAGATTGGAAGGTGGAAATCTTAAGATATACGATAATATCACCGTACCAAGGATCAAGGGTGCTAATAAGAAAAATCGTGTCATCGAGAATGCGTTCCTCGGAACAAGACAGAGTGGAATCGGAAGGGAGAGAGCAGATCAAATCAGTGAAGACTAATGACTTCTTCGACTTGGCGGTAGTGAACTCCAAATAAAAATCTTGGAGGATGACTATCCACTTCGAGTACTTTCCCCCCAGCAATTGACGAGTCAATATGTAAGTCATAGGGTTGCAATCAGAAATCACAGTAACTGTGCGCAACCAAATATAGTGACGAAAACATTGAAAAACTTGAACAATAGCCAATGCCAACTTCTCGACATGTGCATATCGCGTTTCAGTATCAAGAATATTGTGACTTAGATAATAAATGACATGCTCGTCACCATCATCATCGTTTTGTACCAAAACCATGGAAATCATGCTAAACGCGGCACCCAAATAGAGGGAGTAATCATGATGATAATTTGGAGGATGCAACAAAGGAGCATTGACCAGAAACGTCTTCAGTGCATCAAAGGACTTTTGGGCGATCTCATCCCAGAGGAACGGGACGCCTTGCTTCAGTAATTGCCTAAATCCTTTGGCCACTTCAACATAGTTAGGGACAAAACGATGCAGGAAGTTAGCTTTCCCTTGCATACTCTGTAACTGATGAAAGGAGGAAGGGGAGGGGAGATTAACAATAACTTCAACTTTGAGTGGATCGAGACGAATCCCATCTTTGGAGACAATAAACCCTAAGAGTCTACTAGAGTCAACGCAGAAGAAACACTTATGCAGATTGAGTCAGAGGTTATAGCGTTGACAACGAAAAAAATTATGACGAAGATGATCACGATGGTCTTTACACTTAGCTGAATGAGCCAGAAGGTCATCCAGATAAGGCTGAACAGTGGCTTGATATCATGGAAAGCATATGCCATTGCTCGCTAAAATGTAGCCCCAAAATTTTTAAGATTGAAAGGGAGCTTTTTATAAGCGAAAGTACCCCAAGGACAGATAAAGGTGGTCTTATGTCGATCGACCGAAAGAATATTAATCTAGTTGTAGCCAGAAAATCCATCCATAATGGAAAAAATATCACTCCCAACACATTCATTAATGATTTGATCAATAAAAGGAGTGGGATAATTATCCTTAGGGAAAGCATGGTTAATGTCATGGTAATCAACACAGACACGAATGGTACCCTGTTTCTTATCTACATGAACAATATTGGAAACCCATTCTATTAAGGGAATCAGATAGATAAAACTAGCTTTAAGAAGTTTTTCAAATTATCCCTTAATGGTGGCTGCCTTTCTCGGGTGCACAGGATGAAGACACTGGCAAATAGGCTTCGCACTAGGATAGGTAGGAATCTCATGCACCACTATACTTAGATCGATGCCGGGCATCTCTTCGTAAGACCACGCGAAAACATCATGAAACTCGCGAAAGAGACTAGTATAGACCTGGATCTCATCGGGAGAACATGTCACCCCAATATGGATGTTCTCAACAACCCCCAATTTAACAGAGATGCTGATAGGCATCGTCTGTGTAATGCTTCTCAAGTTACCTTCCGCAAAGACTTCATGTGTCAGGATAGGCATTTGAAGCTGAGGATAAGGAACCTAAGAAGCGAACCTCTCGAGATAAGTAGACATGGCCCCAAGACTGAGCATGAACGAGAAACGATGATGACTATTTTCCCAAGGAGGATCCTCAAGAGAAATAGTTTCCACGATGGCGTCATCAGAAGGAAATATCTCTCTTAAGGGATCGGGTGAATCTGAGTCACCGAGCGAAGGGGATTGAGAATAAGCATCGAGAGACATGCCCAAAGGGGAATGATCAGGAGGCAGAGGAGCCGAAGCCGAAATAAGGTCACAATAATCAATCTCTTTTAGACTTAACGACATTGAATCCCTAAATGAATTAATCTGCTCGGGTGAAGGGATGATCCATAGATCAAAAGACCTGGAGATAATATTAACCTGAACAGTGTTGTGTGGAGGAAGAGGAAAAATACACATTAGGGCAGGATCTTTGAAGAGACCTGACCCTACGCTCTGGGAAGATGAAGAAGTGAAAAAAGAGAACTGCTCGACAGTAAAGATCTTTCCTTCGTGAGGAAATTGAAAAACATGAAAGAGAGTGGAAGGAACACATATCATGGCATTGGTCCAACTACTACGGAGGAGAATATTGTAATTGAGCTTGGCATCAACTACTTCAACCTCGACGTTAGCTTTTTTCCCTTTTAGAGTGATCGGTAGACTAGCGAGAGCACCAAGAAGTTTAGACTCCCTTCCATCAAACGCTTCTAAAGAATTTGGATTAAGAGTTGGAGAGCTGAAGGCTTTCTAGTAGGAAAATGACATGACACACGTAGACGCACCCTCTTCCACGACCGTTTGATGGATATTCAATCCATTAATCCCAACTTGGATTATTAGTGCAAGCTAGTGAGGGAGACGTGGGAAGAAATTCTCTAAGTCAAAAGTGTTAAGGCTCGAATCAACAAGATCAATCCCACCGATGGCAGATAGCCAAGCCTTCCGTTGAGACTAACAAATCTGAAGTACTTCTAATGTAGACATAGTATATGGCACCTGAGCCAAATCCTCAACAATACTGTAATGTTGAGCAGCACGGGCGTTGGGATTGTAAGAAGACTTATGGAGTACACCTTTGGAAGGTGGCCGGACAACGGGCTTAGTACTGGGCCTTTCAATCTGAAGAGGGCCAGAAGCAGGTGGAGGAGGAGGAACATCAGTGATCTCCTTCCACATTGTCTGATGTAGTTTGGTATAATATTTCGACTGAGTAGCAATAGAAACATATGCAAGACCGTTCATCATGAAAACCTGAGAGCCAAATGGGGCAAAGGATTGAGGTTTCTCTACCAACTAAGTCTGCTGTGACGAAAATGGTTCTTTGAGAACAATCAGAGTTCCTTGGGTGCCTTTCAGCAATTGACTCACTTCGGCCCATGAAGGACAATCCTTGGTGTAGTGCTCCTCATCACAAATCAAGCAAGGATACTTCGGTTTACATTGTGAACCATCATCAACATGAGATTTCTGAGAATCCTGTTTCAGGGTATCGGCTTTGGCCTTAGCTTTACCCTTCTTTTTACCCTTGGAAGTTTTATCTACCGGATTGGCCTGAACGACGTTCACTTCCGTGGTTTTACCCGAATTGGGGATCGTCTAAGAAGCAGTATCACTGGAAGGAGTAGATTTTTGCTTCCCAAGATTTAGAGGAGGAGACTTCCGAGAAGTCCGAGACACGGAACTGATGATGCTATTGACGGATGGCATCGCTGGTGCTTTGGAAGTTGTGGGTCTAGGAGCATCAGGTAAGAGTTCATACAACGTGTTGGACTGAGAGTACATAAGATCAAGGTACTGGGAATGAGCAATGGCTTGTTCCTCAGTGACGCATGCCCCATAGAAATGTCCTTAGCAATTAGAGCAACGAAGGGGGTAGTAAACCAATTAGTTAGAAGTTGATCTGGGATCTCAAACTTGATCAAGCAACGATGACGCTGCCATTCATGAATATGATCAGAGATATAGGTATTTCGATCTTGCTTCAAGGATGTGAGGAGGTGCATCCCGGTTTCATACCGAACTGGTAACTGAAAGTGCATGAGAAACGCCATGGATAAAGAGTTGAAATCTTGGAAGACACCACAAGATAACTCGATGTACCACATGGCAGCGACACTAGTAAGAGTCCATTGGAAAATACGGAGTTGGACAGAATCGTCAACCCAAGAGTTAGAGGAACACCAAAGTTGGTATGTCATAAGATGCGCTTGGGGGTCTTCTCCGGACTTACCCTCAAACTTGGGACAATCGTCTGGAATTTTGGTTGGAACTAGAGGCCAATATGGATTATGAAGGATTGGATCATTCATTAACTTCGACACATCGGGTAGTTCCAACGTAGACAGAAAGGGTAATTTAGTATTCAAAGGCATTACAAATCGTTGAAAAATACCAACATTCGGATTCACCCAGGTTGAGAGACATTCTACCCCCATATGTTTTATCACAGAGGATTCTGTCCATAGGGGTTATAAGCCTAAAATTTCTGCCCATATGTGGGTTGAGGACTAGGATATTGATTCTGAGTATAGCACTGCGGTCCTTGCTGAGAAACATATGGATTTTGCTATAGAATGAAAGCAGTGCCTTGAGGTGCATTATACAACACTTGAGTTTGACTTGGCAGAAGATATGCAGGGCCTTGAGGGGGGCTGTATACCATCTGAGATTAACCTTGAGGGATATAAGTAACACCTTGGGGCACACTATATATGATCTGAGATTGACCTGGAGGAAGATAAGTGGCGCCTTGTGGCTGAACAGGCTGTCCCGGTGCAGGTTTACCCGAATACTGAGGTTGGACAGGTTGTCCCTGCGGAGCAGGTTGGCCTGGGTACTGGGGGCCACCAAGTTGCCTTGTTGAAAAGGTTGGCTTGATGGTTGGGATGGGCCAGGTTGCTCCTGAAAACTAGGTTGACCCGATGTAGGCCCATAGGGTTTTCCTTTTTGTACAAAAGTTTGGCCTTGCTGAATGTAAGGTTGATGTTGTTGCACAAAATTTTGTCCCTTTTGTGGATAGATTCCCCCCCAGGGAGATAAGATGCACCCTGTTGAACATGAGACTAACCAGCAGGATCAAATGGTTGTTCTTCTTGGTCCAAAGGTTGTCCTTAGAATGGTTGTCCTTGTGGATCGCAAGGTCGTCCTTGAGAGCCGGAGGGTTGTCCCTGTTGGATCGAAGGTTGTCCTTGCAAACTAGAGGGTTGTCCCTGTTGGTAAGTGAAATGACTGGCATCAATCAGAGGAAAATAAATAGGATTACCATATGCGTCATAATGATGTGAAGGATTTCTAGAAGTTGCTAACTGCTGAGAACCCTGAGGGGTAGAATTCTACTGCTGAGGACCGTGAGAGGTAGAATACTGTTGTTGAATGGCCAACAAATATTCATCAAATGTATAATCACACAGAATGGAAGTAGAAACCATAGGTGCAGTGCACATAGGATGGATTTCCACAACGCGAGGTTCTGATCCACTCATGACGGGCCTAACAGGTATCATGGGATTGATAAAAATATACCTACGGCCAGCAGAAGGCCTTGATGATGACAGAGTCATAATAAAAACTGGTGTGGATGAAGCCACACAGAAAATGGGCCGAACAGGAACAGAAGTTACAATCATCGATGTCACAGGAGTCGAGGATGATTCCCTTGATACCGAGATAACTGAACTCGCGGAAGGAGTGGACGTATTGGTCCATATCGGATTCTAATACAACAACTGAACGCCGGAAATAATCTGACCCAAAGTTTGATAACCACATGGGAGAGACACTGGTTGTGAGGAACATTGATTAGAGACATAAGGAAAGTTCTCTGGAGGGAGCTGATATTCTCCTGTAGAAACATAGAGCTCTTCAGTACTAACGGGACTTGAAGAATCCATGTTAGATGAAGAAATTTTATCGTGAAAAAGACGACAAATAGTATCGAGTAAGGCAGTAGCTAGTGGGGGTGATCCCGAAGTAAGAGGAGGGAATTCCGCCTCATCCAAAAAAACAGAGCAAGCGTCCCGAGGTTGCCAATTGATATCAAATGGCTCGTCAAGAGGAGACCGGGTAGTGAGAGGTAAGATACTCGGGAGGAGAGACTACCAAAAATTAGCAGAACTAATGGGTTGAGATGCTTCTGAAGAAATTTCAGGAGAAGGATCACCACTAAGAGGTAGTGAAGAGGATGATGAAACTGGTGGTTCTGCCACTGTGTCTGTGTTTCAAAATAGAAAAGAAACGAGATAGCCTATTCGAGGCTTCAAGACCAAACACTAAGGAACTACTAAAAAAAAGCCAAGCGAATATCTTTAATGGACATGTGATCACAGGAAGTTAATTTTATGACATTGAAACTAAACTTTGATGTTTCATGTTTTAAGAGTCGAGAAACAGGAAAAAGATGACTCTAGTCACTTTCAGATTTGAACGAGCGTGAAAGGACAAGTGCTCGATGATCTTTTCACTTTTAGAGAGTCACGAAAATACCAAAATGACTACTCAGGTAATCTAAGAAAGAGGGTGTACCAAGTTTTCGTGAAATGCCATATACACCTTGGTGATCAAATGAAAGAGAAATGACCAAGGACTTGATGTACATGTAGGTTGTAATATCCCAAAATGGGAAAGCACAACAAAGCCTGCTGGAATAACGCTCTCTCCACAAAGGTGCACTGAAATGAGTTTGCAACTCCTGGATCCCTTAGATCAGTGGATCTAATGTCTAAATCCAAAAGGAGAGAAAAAACAAATCAAACTAGGTGAGGTAAACAAACCTCCCACCACCTAGTATGGCTAAAAAACACCCAAAGAATGGGGCTGCAATCATGCACAACAATACTTCTTCAGAAATAACGCAGTTCCACTGAGTTAAAGTAGGAGATCAATATGGAAGCTCCAAAATTACATGTACATCAGTAAAACATATCTATAATGTGGCCCATACAATGTACAAGATAAAAATAGAATATTTACATGAATAAACCCTCAAGATTGAGGTGCTACAACAATATAATGAGACTACAAAGCTTGACAACGTTATTTTATGGGCTGAAGTAGATTTATATTACATTTCAGATCTATAATAGATCTATGTAAAAAATATTAGATCTATATCAGATTTGTACACTAGATGAGTTCCTCTACAGATTCCCCTTGGGGTTTTGAGCAAAACATGAGAGTACAGGAGTAGATCTGAGATCTAGAATTACAGATCTGTAGCAATATTCAGGAAATTATGCAGTAAATAGAATCATAATTAAATCAGATCTGAATGGTACATGGATGAGAAATCTAATCCATGGATCACCACAGTGAAAGGGATAATCCTATCACCAGATATCTCTCCTCCAAAATGCAGTCAAAACACCCTGCAACTGAATACTTGAAAATAACGCAGTTATGGAAGGAAAACTGCATTGTAGCCTCTAGCACTGGTTTGGCTTGATGCTAAGATCTGAAAATGCAGCTCCAAGGATCCATAATCCTCTTGCCAATGGGATATAAGACTTCCCCATTGAAAAGGGCCTCTAGATTTTCCTAGATCTGAGTAGATCTAGCTTCCACTTGCTGTAGCTTACAAATACAACCAAATCCTCAACAAGATCTGAGTTGTAGTTGGAATATGGAGCTTGGCCAACTGCCGGATAGTGGACAAGATGTAACAAGACTCCTCCAAGAGCTAATCTAGGAAGGAGGTGGGATTCCCGACCAGGAACACCCAAGTGCTAAACAACACTATTCTCAGCTAAATGACTAGAGAATGAGGGATGTCTAAACAGACAATACCTTCAGAAATATCAAATGATCCAGACTCTTTCCCACTTAAGTTTGTTTATGAAAATAGCTCAGATTTATCTTTGTTCACATTGAGCATTGATTTATTTTTCTGTTTAGGAGTTTTATTGATCCTCCTTCACAATTTTATTCATGAGACAGAAAAGTAAAAACAAAATTGTATATTCCCATTAGCTTGACTAACTGGGAATATTGCAGGCCTCCCCTCCAAAATGTTGCTTTTCCTCAAGAAACTGATAGGGTGAGTGCTGCAACACTTCTCCTTCCCCATTGGTGACACCATCAAGGATCCAGCTCTCTGCATAAGCTGAGCGTTCACCAATCCAACCTTCCATAGGTTTTCCCTTCAAATTCATTATGAGATGTACATAATCCATCCCACAAAGGGTCAAGAATTTTACTGAAACAAACATGGCTAAACCCCTACTCTCCCTAAAATATGTAGCAAAGTATACAAAGAGATTCTCCATCCCATGTGGTACATACATGCCTCCTATTCTTCCTCCATACAAATCCAAAAATAGGACAAGAACATCCATATATGGAAGCAAAATCACAATTACATAAACAGAAATTTGAACAAGAGGAGGTGGGTCATAGTCCCACATATGGTACCAGCGCAGGGAATATCCTACCTGCATCAGATAAAGATGTGGTAAGTGGTCTTCCCACCACTTACTTGTTTCCCATGTTATCTCACTTTGGCTAAAAGTGTGAGATAATTTTGGTGCCTTAGGGAAGCACCCATCATGATAGACAATCTCCCTTTGTTCATCAAGGGAGTGGCCAAATTTAGAAATTTGAGTGGCCCACTATCTGCCATGAAATTTACATGATATATCACTCATCCTTGGAGCCATGGCCTACATAAAATGGTGAAAGATAATGTATAATCAGAAAATAAAACTTGACTTACATAATCATATTCCTCACCATCAATACCTCTCATACACATGGAGTTGTGCATGGATCTTTCTCCTCTTCCCAAAGATGAAAGAGATGGCTGAAATAACCCCTTTATGGAGTCATATTGCTGCCCCAACTCCACATACTTCATGCATCTTTGAAAATGTTGATACAACTCCTCTTTTAAGCCTTCCCAATCAAAGCTTCTCATGATGATGTTGTAGATCCTCATGGAGTACATATGGCTCAAACATAACACTTTGTAAGCTCTTTGTAGTATCTTCTGCTTGAGCTTGGAGGCTCTAGACAAGAAGACTCTACCATGATGATAGATGACCTCTTCTTGGACTGAATAGCTCTATTCATGCAATTGGTCATCAAGTATCATACAAATGTGTAGATCCTTGGAATAATACACTAGAAGTCGGGATTTCCAATACAGATCTAGACTGTTCAACAATGACAGCGTAGATGATGCATCAATAGAAATTTATGTCATGTTGCTGATCTCCTCCTTGGCATCTCCTATGTCAAAGGTGTGGGTTGGAAGGCTGATCCTTCCATTTTTATCTTTCCATAGTGCAGATACAGATATGAGAGTGGGTGGTGATGATAAGGGAACAAGATATCCCTTCTTCTTGAGCTTACCTAAGCCTCCCAGCATCGTAGCTTTGTCTTATAATGCTCCAATCCTTCTTGGATTCATGAGTGGAGCACCAAGATGTGATGCACCTTCCACCAACTCTGAATCATGTGGTCTTCCAGGTGGTTTCCCACAAGAAAGCGACACCTCATGGTTCATCCTCACATGCCTGTCAAATGGGAACAACATCTCCTTACTTCCACTGTGTAAGTTTACCTCTGATTTCTGTGTGGAAGTCCCATGATAATGTGATGTCGCTCTTAAATATGTAAGAGTGCTCTTGATTCTAACATTTTCCCCCTTCTCTTCTTCATGCACCAGTGGATCATCTCTTGTTATGACAACGTTATGACCCCTCCTTTGTTTTGTCTTATTGTTTAATAGCATATACACTTGATGCTCATCTTCTTCATGTATAGGATCCTTGGGGCCTTCTTGAAAAGACACAAGAGCCCTCATAGTAGAAGCAATGGCTTCATCCATCTCTTAATAAAAATATATCTCCTCCTATTGTCATAGTGCTGGAGGAACCTTTCAGTTCTTATTTTTTATTCCCCTCATCACTGGAGTATGCCTCATCAACAAGAGATCCTATTTCTTGATCTCTCCTTGAGGAAAGGACACTCATGTATTCTTCTTGCTGAAGTGGGTCCTTTTCCCTTGGCAAATCATGTTGTAGATATTTAACCCATTCAAAAATATTCAGAAATGGAGTAGGCTCCATGGATTTCTCCAACTCATGCAAGGATTCAGACTCCTTTGGATTGATTTGATTCCTCAAAGAAGTTTCAACATGTACATCAAATATTTCCACTAGCCTCCTAGTAAACCTTGCATAAGAAGAAATGTTGACATTTCTCAAGGAAAATGACTCAAATAGCCACCACGCATAAGCCTTCCCTTGAAGATGCAACACTGCTACCTTCATGGCTTCTTCTTCTGAGACTTGATGCAACTGAAAATAGGTGTCAAGCTGCCCTACCCAAGATTGGCTGAGCTCTTAGGTGATCCATCAAAAACAGGTAGAGAAAATCTACCAAAAGTGGGCTGCATGCACCCTCTCCTCCTTCTATAGCTGTAGGATCTCCTTTATTCTTTAATCTGATAGTTTTTTGGGAAACTGAGATGTTCTTTGAATCTCTTTGACTGAGATTCATACTCTTGGAGATATTCACCAAGATTTTCCTCCTTTGGTGTTCCTTCTCCTCCTTCTTCCTTTGACAAGAAGGTGGGCATGTTACAACATTGTAGATCAGGTTGTGTGGCTGAATGCTCACACACATAATAAGAAGTACTGGGGCTCCCTTGATGTGAAATTATCCTTGAGGGATCTGCATGTCTTCCCCTCCTCATTCCCCGGATTTCTTCCTTAAGCTCATGCATAGCTTGAGAAAGAGTGTTAGAAAACTCTTCTCTTTTAATCCTTCCAGATAAAGGGATTCCACCCTTCTTCTCTTTGTCCTCTGTGTAATATTTCTTCTGTCTTATTCTTTGGTACATCTCCTCTCTGTCAGTGAGAGGTTATTCTCCTTCTGGAGACATATTGGCTCTGCAAGAAAAGAACAGGTTGTGCCAAGAAATATTCTTTGATACCACTGTAATATCCCAAAACGGGAAAGCACAACAAAGCCGGTTGGAATAACACTATCTCCACAAATTGGTGCACTGAAATGAGTTTGAAGCTCCTGGATCCCTTATATCAGTGGATCTAATGTCTAAATCCAAAAGGAGAGCAAAAAAAAATCAAACTAGGTGAGGTAAACAGACCTCCCACCACCTAGTATGGCTGAAAAACACCCAAAGAATGGGGTTGCAGTCATGCACAACAATACTGCTTCAGAAATAATGCAGTTCCACTGAGTTAAAGCAAGAGATCAACATGGAAGCTCCAAAATTACATTTACATCAGTAAAACATATCTATAATGTGGCCCATACAATGTACGAGAGAAAAATAGAATATTTACATGAAGAAACCCTCAATATTGAGGTGCTGCAACATCATAATGAGACTGCAAAGCTTGAAAACGTTATTTTATGGGCTGAAGTAGTTGTATATTACATTTCAGATCTAGAACAGATCTGTGTACAAAAGATTAGATCTATATCATATCTATACACTAGATGAGTTCCTCTACAGATTCCTCTTGGGGTTTTGAGCAAAACATGAGAGTACATGAGTAGATCTTAGATCTAGAATTATAGATCTGCAGCAATATTCAAGAAATTATACAATAAATAGAATCATAAGTAAACCAGATTTGAATGGTACATGCATGAGAAATCTAATCCATGGATCACCACAGTGAAAGGGAGAATCATATCACTAGAGATCTCTCCTCCAAAATGCAGTCAAAACATCATGCAACCGAATACTTGAAAATAAAAGTTATGGAAGGAAAAATGCATTGTATCCTCTAGCACTGGTTTGGCCTGATGCCAAGATCTGAAAAATTCAGCTCCAAGGATCTAGAATCCTCTTGCTAATGGGATAGAAGACTTCCCCACTGAAAAGGGCCTCTAGATTTGGCTAGATCTGAGTAGATCTGGCTTCCACTTGCTGCATCTTACAAAGACAACCAAATCCTCAACAATATCTGAGTTGTGGTTGGAAGATGGAGCTTGGCCAACTTTCGGATAGTGGACAAGATGTAACAAGACTCCTCCAAGAGCTGCTCTAGGAAGGAGGTGGGATTCTCGAATAGGAACACCCAAGTGCTAAACAACACTATTCTCAGCTAAATAGCTAGAGAATGAGGGATGTCTAAGTAGAAAATACCTTCAGAAATATCAAATGATCCAACCTCTTTGCCACTTAAGTGTGTTTATGAAAATAGCTCCAATTTAGCTTTGTTCACATTGAGCATTGATTTATTTTGTTGTTTAGGAGTTTTATTGATCCTCCTTCACAATTTTATTCATGAGACAGAAAAGTAAAAACAAAATTGTATATTCCCATTAGCTTGACTAATTGGGAATATTACACAGGTAGTCTCCCTAAATGTCATGTTTGGTGTATCACAGTTATAGGGCGGCGGACTCGGCTTCCTATGGATAAAGGATTGGAACCTATGAGGGTCTCCTTTTATATACGCGACAGTATGGGGAGCACAAGTCTGTACTAGTGCTGTCTAATGCCAGGTGGCGAACGACGACTACTAGGTTTAACGATGCCGGAACACGTCACTAGCCTAAACCTCTAATATGTGTGCGTTAGGTTTCAATGCTTCCTTAGGTTGATTGAATTCATTTTAAAGTTGATCTTGAATTAATGTTGCAATTTCAAGGCCATATCGAATGTGATCTCGAATTCCTAAATGCACACTACATGCAAAAGAACACCATTTCCATTCAATGAATGCTAGCTAAGAGAAGGATAGAAATCTATGAAAAAGTAGCAATCAATTGAAACATAAGAAGAACTCCACTAATGCATCTAATACAACCAAATCAGAAAACAAAAACTCTTCTCTAGTTCGCTAAGAGCTAGTAATGCAAAAGAACATTTTCATTTTCAATTTAAGCGAAAGAATGAAATTTTTGTCTTTTTAGATGAATGAGGCACACAATGCATTGTTACACTAAAAATAAAAATGAACACTAGTTTTGAGTACTGCGATTGTAACGATCTAAAACGAAGAGACCAATGCAATACAAACATAAAACGCACTCAAAAAAAGGATGCACTCTTCCAAGAAAACAAAGGGCTTTCGAAACGATCCAATGAGTAATGTAATCTGATCATTCAACAAACCAAAGACACGAAGAATAGAGAGAAAGACAAACACAATCAGTTAGCGAATTGAAATGACAAAGATCAAAAGTGACTCAAAATTAACTCAGAAGGCTCAGTGAGGAGAGGGCTGAACAAACAGCACAAGGCACCTAGAAACCCTAGGGCTACAAACACCACTGATAAGATAACAAAAAAACAACTGAGAAGACTGAGACTATAGAGTCAAAACAATCTTAATAGACCAATTGCAAGGTAAAAAACCAATCCAGAGCTAAGAAACACTGGAAAAAACTAAGAAAAGAGGTCAAATCAAATCCTACAGGATTCAGTGCAACTGTTTAGCTGTAATCTGCGCTAAACAGGGGTTGGCTCACTTGTCACAAAAGAAACATGTGCCAATCGGCGCGACTGTTCAAAGAAAACTAGTGCTGAGCTAGAAAACCATGGGCAAAAAATAAAACCACTGAGAAAAGGTCAGACTTGACACTCTAGAACTGAATAGGATGGTTGAAAATAGTCAGATAAGTCAAGCAAAGAAGAAAAATGATGAAACAACCAAAGTCGACTCGACAAGCCAAACGGTTGACAGATAATGAGACGACAAACACACACTGATCCCCACTGGAGTCACTAACTTGTTGTGTAGGTAAATTTTCTCTGCCGGCAGAGGTAATCCCTCTAGCCCTAGGGTGGGTTTAGCAGCTAGAGGACATGATAATGCATCGATTCATAGTTAATGAATGAAACGAAGTCGGGATAGATGTCCTACCTTTGTTCCAATGCAGTTGTTTTAGCTGTTGCAGCAGTCTCCTGATCTCTGTCCTGACACGTCGCAGTCCTTCAGCCGTGGTGCTCAGGTGCCTGCACAAGGATCAGAGAACGATAGCAGCATACGAAACAATATTTGCATTCAGAACTATCTAATTGGTCAAGGAGAATTAAACATATTGCATACGACTAATCATATCAAAGAAAGACAGGAACCAAAACATCAGTCATGTATTAATTAAGAAGAGAGAAAGAGTTTACAACCAAAAGAGCCTTGACGTTGTAGCCTCCTTCAGCAGGTCCAGTCAAACGCATCTCGAGCATTCATCGGGGAATTGGACTTGGTGAGGAAATATGCCTAGACTCTCTCTCAACAATAGGTCTCTCTCTGCTCTATCTCACACAAGCTATATCAGACTGCTCAACTATTCAACCATTTTAGCTATTGTAAAAAATGTTTAGTTAGTTGCATCTATGTGAGAGAGATGTATTTATAGGAGAGGATGAGGAGTTTGGGATCCCTCAAATGGTGGAAGGGAGGCCTTATCCTTTGGGAGGTTGCTCAAAAGTAGGAAACAAGAAGCCAAAGGAATATTTCTGACGTTATTCAATCAAACAACTCATGTTGAATCCACTCACGAAGTGGTTGGAAATGGAAACTTCTATTCTATATTTAAAAAACTTTCCAAAAAAATCTTGGCACGGGCAATCCACTGAGACATAGTGCCAATGGGCACGGGGCCCAGTGTTAATTTCTCTATGGGTGCGAGGCCATAACTACCTGCCAGCACCGACCCAAAATCATGTGTTCTAGGAATAGTCAACAGAGGAAATTTTATTCTCATGGCAAGGGATGCAATGACACTTTTTGCAAGGCATGAAACTACATATAAGTCGCAAAAATGGTCTTCCAATGTGCGGGATGGGGATTTCAAGGACGGTGACAAAATGTTGTGTAACACATGGTACTCATATACATGGTATATCAAAGAGACACCAATCAAACAATATCTCTCTATAAAGAGATATGAGAATGATGCTAGGAGCCTCCAACTAATCTTCTAGGACCATTCTCCCTAATTTTGGTCACCATACTTGACACAGGGAGAGTGAATATCCTTTGTAGGACCATTTTCCTAATTTTCGTCAATGTACTTGACACAAGGATAACATCCCTAATTTTTCTTAGAGTATATGACATCATAAAATTTTTATCAACCAAACCATTCTTCCTAATTCTGGGCAATGTACTTATCAGAAGGATAACATTCCTAATTCTAGTTAGAGTACATGACACAAGAATAATGCCTATCCAAAACCATTATTCCTAATTTAGGTCAAATCGACAAAGGGATAATATCCCTAATTCTGTTAAAAGTGAAATAGGAAGAATAAATATGTTGTATAATTTTTCAAACCATTCTTCTTAATTCTGGTCAACTGGACACGGGGATAATAACCCTAATTCTGGTCAAGCAAAACAAGTAGAATAAAGATGTCTAATTTGTCAAACCATTCTTTATAATTTTGGTAAACTTGACACAAGGATAATATCCCTAATTCTGGTCAAGTGACATAAGAAGAACATCATCTCTCAAACCATTCTTCTAATTATGGTCAACCTGACACATGGATGATATCCCTAATTTTGGTCAAGTGACACAAGAAGAACATTATCTCTCAAACCATTCTTCCTAATTATGGTTAACCTGACACATGGATGGTATCCCTAATTTTGGTCAAGTGACACAGGAAGAGTATCATGATTCAAGAAAATCAATGTTCCCTCTCAATCAGAGAGCCATTCTCCACAAGTCCTAGCTTATCTATGAAATAAAAAAATCTCCCTCTGGAAATAGGCTTCATAAGAATGTCAATTATCTGCTCATTAGTGGATATATACTGGAACTTCACTTCTCATTTATCCACCATGGCACAAAATATACAGGTACTTAGTACCAATGTTCTTTGACCTATCATCATGGTCGTCTCTTGCACCTGGTCAAATGATCCTAGGAGAAACTTCTGAAGCCACACTTATTTGTAGCTCGCCAAACTAGCTGCAATATACTCATTATTTGCAGTGTCGAGTGCGATAGATATCTGATACCTTTAAATCCAAAACTAAAGCAATAACCTAATGTTCTCTTTTTGTCTTTTTCACTCTATCAATCCCAACATTTGTACTTCATCATTTGATACATATCTCAATCCATATATAATTGTACCGTTTCAATACCTCAACACAAAATGTGCCACATGCCTTAGCTCAACCACAAATTGATGGATTCCTTTACTAGATCCATCACCACAACTAATTTCTGATCACCTTGACTGGTTGCTCCCTTTGACACTAAAATAGATCCCACTGTTGCAATCTTAGTTGCTCCCTCTGCTTATATTTCTCCCTCTTAGTCACTGAAGTATATCTGGTGTTTACCATGGTCAATTCATAGAAATACATATTCCTTTGAGATACATATCATCTTTGGGTATCAATCTTGCAATCAATAATATGAAGGTTCTCAATATTATACTTCCCTTTACCAAGGAATTAATGCATCAAATCTAGATGCTTCATCTCAAATTCCAAGGTCATCTTCCTCTAACACTTAAGCAAGGCTTCCTGCAGTAATCCTAACTGTTCCTTCTATCACAAAATTAATTCTTACTACCACTGTTGCTTCCTTTGAGTCATAATAATTCATAAATAATATTACAAGCTCATCAAAACCCAAGGTACCTGACGACTGAAGCAAACAAATTTATATAATCTTCTCCATCTTTTTGGGAGAACCTTCTTGTCATGGATTTTTCTTTGTACTAATCTATGCTTCCATCTGCTGCATGCTAGATAATGTAGATCCACTTGTAAGTCACCATTGATTTCTCTTAGGTCTTGACACAATTTCCACACACATCTTACTTTAAAACTTGCTAGTCTTGCTCCCTATGAACTAGAAGCTCTTCTAATTATCTGGCATGGTTCTAGATGCCTTGTTCAATTTCTCCCTCTCGAATACAAATCTCTCTAGTTGGTTTTGTGCTCCACCTTGGGAGAATCCTCTTGTCATAAAATTTTCTTTGTTCTTATCGATGATTCCATTTGTTTCCAGAGCCTTGAAAACCTTCACAATGTACCTATAACCTTCATTAGGAGGTCATTTTAATCTAATAATTTTAGGGAATTTTCAACTCCCTCTTGATCATTACCTTCTTGAGGGAAACATTGTAATATCATCAAGCTATAAATTCTCATCCTTCTCCTCATAGTCAACATGTTTCTTTCCTTTCCTTTCAAGCATGAGCGAGGGTTTCTTCTTTCTATGAAAATGATCAATCATAGGGTTTTTTCCATAAAACCTAGGGCTTTCTTATCTAAGCCTTGTAGCTTGCTAGGGTTTACAAAGTATAAAACCCTATATTTTCATTTTACATCTTGTATGTCCAATTTTTTTTGCAATATGCATAATTATCATTTTCATGTCCATTGTCCAATCATACTAGATCATTACTTTTTTTTTTTTTAAGCTTTTCAATCCAAGTAGCCTACATACATCAAGTTTTGAAAATCATTCAATTTTTTTTGAGAGAAATTTCAAATTTTAAAGAGAACTCAACCGCTTTTTCAATGTGAGGTTATCATGTTATGCTTTTCCTTCATCGAACTATAGATCCAGACTCATTTGTTAATGCAAGAGATATCACTGTGGTATAAGGAATTGCAAACTTTGCATATTCTAATCATTTCTTGTTACACTCACATAGGCTGCCTATACCATATACCATGATGGTTAATATTATACACATCAACAACTGTCAAGAATCTTAAATGAATTCCTTATAATTGCATACAATTTGTAGATCATTGGCACAATCCTCTAATGTATTTTCATTCTTCAAGTCTTTGATACATACCGTTAGTATATTAGAATATTATGATGCAAGTCTTTAGAGTTCTGACAAAGCCTGTATTATGACGCTAAGGGATTATCTAATAATACTTCAAACAAGATTGCAGTGATGTTGTGTAGCTCTCATTCCAACAATTAAAGAAGTCATCGATTTTTAAAATTATTTCTCACATTATAGTATGTTATGCATGGAAACCTTTATCAATCTAGGAACCGAGAAATATGTGAAGCTGGAATCTCTTTAATCTTGTCACCTATTTAATTCCAATTCCACTCAAGGTATATGAAAGAGGGTCTTCACCAATCTTAGTTGATGAAATTGAGTTCAAAATACATATTTACATGGAATTAATACCTACCATAATTTATGGAATTCTTTGAATTCTTTATACTTTGGTAATTTAACCCATTTACTAGGAATTACCACCCACCATAATTTATAGAATTCTTATAAATTTATGTAGGAGTACAAATTAAATATGTTGTACTTAAATATTGTAACAACCCCAACAATTTAACTCCCTTGAAGCCTTTCTCCACCAAAGCCTTGATACCACGTTGATTTTCTAGTGCTAAACAAACACAAATTACTTCCAATGATATATGAATATAATTAAGTAATTGCACACATAACTCATAATTACTTATAATGATATATGAACATCATTAAGTAATAGCACACATAAATTTCAACTTCTTAGAAAACTTTGGCCTCCTCAGATTTTCTTCCATGTGAGAGAGAGAAGAATATGTGAGTGATTTATGTGTTATGATTGTATCGAGTGCCTTTTTATAGTAATATTAGGTTGCCCCAAAAAGGAACATCTCTTTGTAAATTAAATTTAAAATTAACATTAATTCTATTTCTTTTAATTTTAAAATAAAATAAATTTAATGTTTCTTTCTTTGATTTTACCTTGTGTAGCTGGGGAATATCTCCTACAGCGACCCAAAAATCAACTTTGGGAACATGGATTATTTGAGCTTTAATGCCTTTTGATCATCTTATGATCTTCACATAATATTCATAAGAATTTTATATATCCTACTCTAAGATAAGTTGGTTGTAGATCCACATATTTAGGGATTGGTTCTATCTTGTTGTAGCCTCTTTCCTTTTATGAAGGACGAGTAATATGTATAAATATGAGAGGATATCAATCATTTGGGGAGGCTGAAGCTAGAGGAAGGCACACAGAGAGAGGCAAGCAAGTGTTAAGCACATGTTTATGAATCAATGTGGAATATTTTCCATTTTCTCCTATGGTTAATATAAAAAATAGCTTTCTATTTTCCAATATATGTATGCAAAGTTAACTTTAGTTTTGTTGACTCTTTAATAGCACTTCACCGAGGAAATATGGCCCTTTTTTTAAGGGATGTGTTGCTCTTATTTCACTATTTTTATTTAGTTGCAATTGATTGAATACATTTGGGTTTTAGTGCTTTAAATTCAAGTTATTTACATTTTTGTGTGGTGTGACAACATAGTGGAAGCTATTCATACAAGCCATCAAATTAACTATATACTTGTTTATTCTCGATTATAAGGCCCATTAGTTGACTTATAAAATAAACATTAAATTTGTATGTGATTGTTTCATGATAAAACCTTTACATGGTGACGGTTTATAAATGTTTAGAACCATGATTGTGTTGATTTATTTTATTTGCATTTGCTTTTCATAGTTAAATTTTTCTTCTTTAATAAATAATATACAATTCACAAAGAAATTTTCAGTAAGTAAGTTACAAACTAAGTCTTTCATATATTGTGCATCACACTCACAAGTTTACAAACTCAAATTGATGGTTTAAATGTAATAGAATTATCAAACGATAGAATTGACTAACATTTCTGGCATTGTTGCAGGGGAAGTGTACACAGGATTTAGTTTCTAATTTAGACATCCATTGGAGCATTGGTAGTTTGGTTATTTAATTTTCCTTTATAAAATATTGCCTTTATTCATGAAAAGAAGGGACCCAGTCATGGTGAACATATAACTTGGTGACAACAAGGGCTTAGTAACATGAGGGCATTTGAGTACATAATTTCTCTTTAGATTATGGGTTTTTACTGTGAAGTTTGTAATGTGTAATTAATTTTATTCATTTCCAAAATAGAATAGGGTAGAAAGATTTAAAAAATTTGGGTGTTGCAAGAACCCCCTGTCAAGATAATTTAGAGACCTAAACTGGGACATAATATTTATATCAATCTGGTGTCCACAAGCTTGGAAGCATACTACAATATTTAATGAGTTAGATTAATTAAATTAATTTTCACTTCTAGGTTGAATTAAAATTGAAATTCAAAACTAAATACGAAGTAAAGAAAATAAAACCCTATGCTAATCACACACGCTTGAAATGTAAAACACACCTACTTTATTTATGAACACTTTGGATTGGGAATTCATTAAGACTTATCACACAAGTTAGAGTGCTCTATGAAATCATGTTCAAGATATGAAGTTCACACTCAAATGCTTGGAAATGAAGATGGTCAAGGGGGTTTTGATCCAACAGATTAATTAATGCACTAGGGAATTTCTTGCCACTAAATGCAAACAAACATGTTGGTTGTCTTTTAGTGATTCTAATAGATTTGACCCAATACTAATTAAGAAATTAAGAATTCACTCTAGCCTTTCCAATTTGAGATAGTGAAAATAGGTGTTCACTCGTAGTATTCTACTTATCCTCTTAACTAGTATGTTTCCAAACCATTAATCTAATGTAAGGAAAGTTGTAAATGAATGAAAGCAATGAACTATGGTGTTGATGAATATAATTCCAAGTGAAAAAGTTGTTAAAAGGGTTGGGGCCTTTTCCACTGAGAAGAGTAGTGAATGGCACTCCCGGTGCTTTGATCAACCTTATCAGTTATATTATCTTCGTAAGAAGCAACTACCTTGTGATAAATAAAGTTAAAAAATCATACTTAAAATCAGAAAATGTAAATAGCCATATAAACTATAGACAACAATATGCCAATGAATATGCTACTGAGCTCACATAATATTAAACAACTAATATGAATAAGAATTTAAAAATATACAAGAGTATGAACATAAAAGAGCATATATACATTGGTCATACTCGCATAGACTAATTGAATGAACAAGACATGGAAAGCAATGCACAAGCTTTGGTTTGTGGGGGCCCGCCACACCTCCGCAAGCACACTAGATTATCTACTTGAAGTTGAAAATTATCAAAAAAACAACATGTTTTATATGAAATAAGCTTGGAGCAAGCTTAAAAATGTTGAAGGGCTAAAAATATATTTCTCAAAGTATTCTAGTTCAAAAATCTAATCACTCTCCTTGAAATGGAGAAGGCACTCTTATTTATACATAACCCTTCTTTGAGAATAAGATAAGGAGCTACTAATTATAGATCCACATATTTATCATGTGGTTATGTTGGAGGGGCTAGTTGAATTTTTAGACTAATCCATTCAATTCAACCAACCACAACATGTATTGTAACTCGACCGGCTCCTCAATCGAGTCAATTGAATTAGTTAGTTGAGATAGTTAAATTGTTGTATCTGTCTACTCAGGGATATAAATATGAATGTACTTGGCTCTCTGTCAATTAGTTTGTTGCTAAGGATATATTAATACAAGTGTGGTTTTGTTGGCTCTCTACTACTTTTGTGTCTCTTTTCTCTTCCATGCGATGCATATGAATCTTTTAGCTTACTTGATGTTCCATTCTATTGGTGACTAATGCATAATTTTAACTAGATTACAACATTGGTTTCGATGTCCGTAGTGTTGGAATTGATTTCATAAAATATGCACCCGAAAATGTTAACATTGGAAGAGATACAAGAGTGGTGGGAGAGAGAATAAATTACATGAGAAGAAATTGTCTGTCTATTCCAGAAGCTAGAGCACATTTTTTCATGGAAGCACATGAAAAGTTTATTGAATCGTTTCCTACAAAAATAAAGAAATATATTGCATGATCACCTAAAGCGACAAACAAAATATGATGATTGATTAACTTTAAAGTTAGCTAATGAAGGAAGGACAAATTTGCATGTTTGGGTAGATAAGATATTAGATGACTCTTGTGAGGAGAAAGCAATAGAAGAACACCACTTTTGTTGAAAAAATTAAAGCAAGGTTCTTTGATAATTTTCACAATATTTTCTTTTGCACCATACTTTCTTTACTACATAAATTTATCCTCAACAAGGGATTCGGTCATACAGTTGAATATAAACCACCTGTAAAAACACCAATAAACTCCAATAGAAGTAAAAAATAGGCATAATGGGAAAAATTCCTCGAAGTCCAGTGCAAAAATATAAAATAAGTGTGGGATTATTTTCTAAGAAAATGAATATATTCATCGGAATCACCCTCTCTGACCAAGAGGAATTTGGGTCGGCGATGGGAGGGTAGATGTTCATGAGAAATAAATTAGAAATAACAAAAGAGAGAAGTAAAAGTAAATTAGTAGTAAAAATAAGAGGAAAATGGCTGTTTGCAAGAACATGAGAATATGTGCTTGATGAGGAAACCTAATGGAGGACCCAAGAACGTATGCGAAAGTACAAATAATTGAACGATATTCAAAAAATAGAGAGGGACAAAATATAGGAAAAGTAACAAGAAGTGAGCGAAAAAAAAATTACTTGAGATTAAGAAATAAAGAAGTTTTGGAGCGAGGGATTGATGATGCACAAGACTCCTTTAAAGGTAGCAGAGAGCACTTCGAATTGAGAGGTGTAGTACCGAATGCTTTGACGAGAAGTAATAGTATACAAATAAGCCTTAGTAGGCATGTAGAAAATATGGTAGTTGGCGACTCTAAACCAATAATCTTGAGATCCCATTTCAAAAGTATATAAAGTCTCGGTATTATATAATTCCTACAAAAAATACTCCATATTAATTTAGATCCATATACAATTTCAGATAGACGAGACAATCATGAAAATTTGAGAGATCATTTTGAAATTGAAATACCTACGCTCAACCAAACTTGGATTTACAATGAATAAAATGAAGGCATACTTCTCCATATAAGGAATCTCATGAACGTACTCGTTGTGTTGCAATTAATATCTATTGAAGAAGAATAAATTAGAATTCGAGTTGACATATCGACACAACCTCATATGAACCAGTTCATCAAATACATAGATAAATTTTATAAATTTTATAAAAAATTGATAGATTTGATAAAAATCAATTTGATAAATTTGATAAAAATCAAAGACGATGATAAATAAAGCACCAGGCATGTCATTCAATCACCATGTGTTGAGGCTAACATATTAGACGAGTCAATTCCACTAACTAAACTATTGTAAAGAAACCTATTTTTATCAAGCCAATACCCAATTCCAAAGAGAATGAAATAAATTCACCACCTAAAATATATATGGGAATAAAACATATATAATGAGTGGTTACTTGCATATATAGATGATCTCCTAGTTTTCTCCAAAAATCTCCAGGACCATTTAAAACATTTATGAATATTTATGAAGTTGGTCCAGAAAAATGGATTGGTCCTAAGTAAAAATAAAATGGATTTATGTAGGACCAAAATAAAGTTTTTGGGGCACAGTATAGAAAATGGATAGATTGCTTTACAGAGCCATGCTCTTGAGTTTGCAGATAAGTTTCCAGATATCATTTTGGATAAAACTCAATTGCAGAGATTTCTAGGTTGTTTAAACTATGTAAGAAATTTCTATCTGTCTTGTGCCACTGACAGGTCTCTGCTTAATCAAAGACTAAGAAAGAATCCAAAACCTTGGACCCAAGCTCACACGATGGCTGTCAAAAATATTAAAGCCAAGGTTAAGAATCTCCCTATACTTTATGTGTCAGAAGATAGTTATTTTAAGATTGTTGAAACAGATGCAAGTAACATAGGTTGGGGAGGTGTCTTAAGAAAAATACCAAGCAAGGAGGATCAGAAAGATAAAGAGCAAGTTGTGCAGTATGCATCTGGAGTCTGGAATAAGGCTGAACATAATTATTCCACGATTGAACAAGAAGTCAAAGCTGCATGGAACTGCGTCAGCAAATTCTCCATACACTTGGTAAATAAACACTTTCTATTAAGATCTGATGCACAAGCTCTGGCAAAAGTCATAAACAAAGATATAAAGAATCCTGAAGATGCCAATTTTGCAAGATGGCAAGCCTTATTTGAAAACTTTGATTTTAAAGTAGAACACATTAAAGGTTCTGATAATTGTTTGCCAGACTTCCTTAGTAGAGGGTTTATCCAGCATAAGAAACATCATGATGACCTAAAAGAAGAAGAAGCACATGTGATGGTCATCATTACAAAATGGAATCATGCCCAAAAAATGGAAGAACTCAGATCTATATCTGATGATGAGTCATGGGCAATATATAGAGAAAACTGGAGACCCACGTGGCAACTCCGCAATACCAATATACTAGATGCAAATCTTCAAAATCACTCAGATATCCAGCATCTAGTACCAGACTGAAGAGTACATCCAAAAGGTAGCAGATGGATCCATGATATGATGTATTCTACTTGCTTGATAGCTTCACAAGAAGATGAAATATCTCTATCTGAAGATTTTTGTGATCTTGTTGTTATTGGTACTAGCGGCAGCAACAGAACAAATATCTTCAGTAAATCCTATGCTATCAACAGGACACGGTACCCAGGAAAAGATTGGCTGGCTGAATTCCGCATGTGGCCAGGTGATGATCCTAATTTACTTTTTCTTGACAGTGTGTATAATTTTGTAGGATATAAAAATCACTGGTGGAACCCGATGAACAAAGATGGTCGTAATGAAACTCATTACACAAAGATCAAATTTGGTCCCACCTGGATCAATCAAAGGAACCGACAACCGCCATGGCTTGACAGTTGGTGGTTCGACTATGGGTTGAGTGCTTACAGTATGGATCCCTATTATTTTGAGTCATACATTCAGAGTAAATGTGAGGAGTGTCTAGAAAAAATCAGAGAATGTTTTCACACTCCATGTCAAACTGTGAAAGATATTGGCCAGCTCAAATACAGATTAATAAATTCTGTATTAATGTCTCATATGAAGATGCATCATCAATGGCTGGTCATGACCAAGATAAAACATCAAATCATATTGAATAAACCCATGATTGTATGTCGGATATACACAAAGGCCTGGGATGATTATCTGTATCCTACCCTCAGATTTCCAGGAATAAAAATCTTGGAAGAATCTGATGTAGCTAGTACAAGCGGTTCTCATGGGCTCCGCTAAAACTAAAGTATCCATTATGTATGATTACCCAGTCACGTGTTCACAGTGACAGGTCTTTTCCCGAGGGATTTTTACCTGTTTAGAAAATCCTCCTCTTTGTACCTAATAATTATGTTTCCTCGTGGGCCTTGTATATCAAAGGCATCCACTGTGTAGTACCCACACACTGTCACATGTGTCGGAAGGACCGAATCTCTGCGCGAATGTCACTTCGGTGTTACCCGAAAGTAATGATTCACCATCCAATTGTCAATAATCCGATGGCTCTACAGGAATGTTTCCCCCCCCTCATTTCCTATATAAGGAGGGTTAGGCTCATTCTTGAGGCATTCGAATTCGGAGAGTGTTGAGTCATTTGTGTGTTTTGAGTCTGAGTCGAGCCGAAGCTCCCTGCTCTGCATCTGCGAGAAATATCTCGATCTGCTTGCATCACAGTGCTAAGACTCAAGTCCTTAGGTGATCTGAGAAGCCTACGTGTCTATGTGCTCGGCATAGGTAAGAACCTAAAGTGGCCAGTTAATAGATCAAGAATGTAATTTAGTTTGTCTATGTGTTGTGTAAAGAACTCTGAGACAGAGTCTGCAATTGGCCAGGAAGCTTCCAGTAAAGCTCGCACATTTATTGTGTAGCCTAAGTCTGGTAAAAGCCACTACAGTCAATCTCTAGAAAGAGATCTTGATTTCCAATCATATATTCTGAGTTCTGAAATTTTCTCTGTAAAATCATTTTGATATATCAATAAAGAGAGAAATATTTTCACAAATTTCACATTGTTAAGTACTGTTACTCTGTGCTTTTAAATTGTCTGCTAAGACACTGTTTGTCATTCTCAAAGTCTTGAAAGTTTGCTAGAAGTTCGCCAGAGGTTCGCCAAACCACTAAGGTACGCCAAGGCCGCAAAAGGTGAGGGAAGCCACAAAAAAGGCCGTTAGATGCGAGAACGTGGGAGTAGGTTCGTGTATGGGTTCATCGCTGGGTTCACATAAATAACTTTTGAGAAATTGAAAAAGGAGAAAATTAGCAAGGCCAAGTCCGCCCATGCGTGTGCGGTGCTAAGCAAGCTTGTTGAAGCCCCTGCTAAAAATTGGTATCAAAGCCAGTAGTCGACATTTCGACTGAATTAAATTTGGTTCGAGAAAAAGGTCAGTACTTAATCCTTTTCCTCTCTTTATAAGTTGATATGGACTCAATGAGGAAATATGTTTCTTTCCGAGAACTTGAAGAACAAGATAGGGCCACCCAAGACCCTCTCAGAGACATGTTTTCATCTTCTTCAAGTAGAGTAATGAATCAGTCAGAATTATTGTATGAAGAGATTGAGCCTCAGGCCAAATGGGTTCCAACAAAGATATTTGCATTTGAGGTATATGTAGATCTGAGTGTGTGGCATCTCAAAGCTTCCACTAGAATTACAATTAAGGAATCCATAAGTTCCATCGAAGAAAATTCTGATTGTGTCCAAACTATCCCGCTGTTGGATCCCAAACAGCTACAAGCAGAAGCCAAGAAATTGGGGAAAACATTCCTGCATCTAGGATGCATTCGGGTGGGAATCCATGCTTTGACCCATCAAGGTCTAGACACTTATGTGTTAGCCACTGTCCGTGATCTAACCCATAATAGATATACTGATTCCCTAATAGGAGGAGAGTTGTGCCATTATCTAATGGTCCAGTCTGGTTTGATTGTTACCCAAACTTCTCTGTGTATGTATATGATGAAACTTTGAGTGATATTTTGCAGTTGCAAATCCAGACATCTGGATTTGACATGAGAAGAAAAATAAACAATATCGCTATACAGACCTGAGGATGTTTCCGTCATACCAGTACTATGTTTCCTGTAGTCCTCCATGCCCCCAGCAGAGATTCAAAAACCAGTGTCATAGTCATGACAAATCCCAAGAACCAAAAGGTTGAGCACCAAGCTATTAGGTGGGAGGATCTAAATTTTCCAGAACACTGGGTAGTGCCAAATCCAAAGCCTATCTATGCACAGAAAATAACTTCTGGAAATATCTCAGAAAACCAATCCACTGCCATGTTGTCTTTTCCAAGAAAATCTACAATAGACAGGCGTAGGATTGAATCTGAATGTAAAAAGTCTTCATTGTATATTCCACTCAGTTTGTCAGTTACTGCGTGTTCTAGTCTTTTAAATTCTTGTCAACATCTTTCTCTTTTTGAATTTTCTCAGTTAGTTAATTTCCAGCCAATCTCAGCTACATGTCCTCAATGTCAACATCAAGTAAACCTGAGTCAGCTTGCATATCTGGTCATTCATAAGAACCATAATGCTAGGACTGGTGAAGCTCCTCCATCTACCTCTGTAACCCCCTGTCCTAAATCTAAATGCTCAGACATTCCATTTCCACATGAAGATGAGCATGTTCTTATGATACATCTAGTGCCAACACTATAAAATGAAGAACCTAGGTTAACTGCCATTTTTACAAACATGAGGCCTGCAGATTCTCCTAAGTATGGACTTGGATACTTAGAAGAAAAAGACAAATTGATCCCAGAATGCAGATTCAAAGATCTTCCAGAAGGTTGCAAAAGACCATCAGTCCCTGAGATTCATAAGTTCTACACTTTGATGGATGGATGTTCTAAACATCAGATCCCTGCTTCATGGATGAAACATATGTTGAACTGGGATATTTATACACATCCATAGGCTGATGAATTTGGTCTTTCACACACTCCTAAAGAGAAGATAACATTAGCAAATGAATGGAAAGATTTCATGGAAAAAGAAAATGTTTGGATTTCTTTTTATTCATGGAAGAAAGCTAAAGAATCAGAATTTGTTTTGATGAATGATTCCACATCTTCTTCTTCACATTCTTGGACAGCCACAGATGGTACCAAAATTGAGACTTCTACCTCATATCCTCCTTTCAAAAGCATTGTGTTAGGAGAAGGTCATAATTCAGCTAATGCTTATCCTTTAGTCCAGAAGGATACTTCTGTAGTAGGAGCTAAAGGTAGAATTCAGAAAGTCAATGAACAGGTCAATTGGACTAACACTGCTCTCACTGGCCTGGAGAAAAATGTAGCAAAAGCTGCCACAGTAAAGGATCAAATTGATAGAGTCCAAGTCTCTATTAATGATTTAAATAATGTTTTAAATTCTGTACAGTATAATTCTTCTGTTGTTAAAGATTATTCTTTAGAATCTTTCAAAAAGATTGACGAAGTAGAGAATTGTATCATAGAGAATTATGTCTCTACTCGGCATTTAATTTCAAATCTGTCTGACAAAGTCGATAGAATGAGTTTGAAGAAAATAGAGAAACCAATACCAGCTTCATTTTTGCATAAGGGAAAAGCCATTCACATTCATGAACTTCGTGAAAGCCCAGTCTCTAAGTTTGCCTTTCTTCTCCCTAAATAAGCTGAAGAATCTGAAAAGAAAAAGCAGTCTGAAAAAATATCCGTCACCACCCTCATTTCTGAGTCTGAAGTAGAACATCAAGTTCTTCCTATCTATGAGCCCCTTGAGCCACATTTTACCAGACATCCTGCCCCTCATCTATATGGAGTTGGAAATATTCCCCCAAGGGAAATATTTCATGCAAATAGTCATAAAGAATGGAATTTAGATAATCTGACTACTGCACAAATCAAGCAGATGCTTGATCAAATGATCACAGAATATAGGCTCATGTGTGTTGCAGGAAATACTGAAGTTGAATCCTGCAAAACTTTAATGCAGTGTTTTACAGGAACTCTTGCTAGATGGTGGGAGCTTTAATCCTCTCCTGCGATGATTGAAAAAATGGAGAAGGAAATCTTAAAAGATGAAAATGGGGATATTATGTTTCATCCAGATGGCACCCCTCAGAATAATATGATTGGTGCAATGACTGCTATGATCCAAGAAAATTTTTGTGGTGCTGATATCACACTATCAGATAAACATGAAATGATTTTAATGAATCTGAAGTGTAGAAATATCAACTAGTTTGAAGACTTCCACAGGGATTGGACACATAGGATATATTTGGTTAAAGAACCAAAGAACATTCTGTGGAAACAAGTATACCTTGCAGCACTCCCATCTAAATTAGTTGATATATTAAAACTGCAAGAAGTCTTCCCCCTGCCTCTTGAAGTTTATCTATGGGGAGAAATCTATTCTATCATCACTAAGGTGTTGATAACTCTTTGTACCAGCTCTAAGATGAAAAAATCTACTGATAAACTGAATAGGTTTCCTGGTACTAAGTCTTTTTGCAGTAAGTATGGAATAACCATTGATGATCCTTTGGTCACTCGCAGGAAGACAAAAAGAAGAGCAAAGAAAGCCCAACGCAGAACCAGAGCCTCGACTTACAGACTGAGCTTTGAAAATAGACGCGAGCTTAGACCTCAGAAAAGGAAAATAGCCAAAGGAAGGAAAGGTTATTACAAAGATACCCGCAAGACTCATTACTACACTACTATGGATATCAAGCCCAAAGACCATAAGCTAGAAAGAATGAAGGGTGTTATCTGTTGGCTCTGTGGTGAAGATGGCCACACTTCTAATGTGTGTCCCACAGCTCTTGAGTCTAAAAGAGGCCATGGTAAGAAATCACAGCCCAAAAATCAGGCTGGCCCAAGCACCGCCATTAAAGTTGAAGATAGGTGTTGCCAGTGAAATTCTGCATTTCACAAGACATAAGACTACAATCGTCTTGCTATTTAGCAAGCTGCAGAAGATTATCATTCTGCATCCTCATCCGACTCTTCTGTTTCTTATTCTTCTGAAGATGAATTTCATGCTTATTGTCAATGTTCTGACTCCCAGAATTGTCATTGTGATTGTTCTGGTGATGATTCAGACTCTTCCTCTGATGACTCACTTCCAGAAGAATTCTCAGGAAAGTTAGAAGTCCTCATGGCACATACTGATGAAGATGATCTTAAGGTGTTTGCACAGATCCGCTCCATGGAGGAAGGAGATTTGAAAGCTGAATTATTGAAAACTTTCATGCAGCATGGTACTGGTTCTTCCAGTACATCATCCATGAGAAGAAAAAGAAACAATATCGCTATACAGACCAGAGGATGTTTCCGTCATACCAGTACTATGTTTCCTGCAGTCCTCCATGCCCCCAGTAGAGATTTAAAAACCAATTTCATAGTCATGACAGATCCCAAGAACCAAAAGGTTGAGCACCAAGCTATTAGGTGGGAGGATCTAAATTTTCCAGAACACTGGGTAGTGCCAAATCCAAAGCCTATCTATGCACAGAAAATAACTTCTGCAAATATCTTAGAAAACCAATCCACTGCCACGTTGTCTTTTCCAAGAAGATCACAATAGACAGGCGTACGATTGAATCTGAATGTAAAAAGTCTTCATTGTATATTCCATCCAGTTTGTCAGATACTGCGTGTTCTAGTCTTGTAAATTCTTGTCAACATATTTCTCTTTTTGAATTTGCTCAGTTAGTTAATTTCCAGCCAATCTCAGCTGCATGTCCTCAATGTCAACATCAAGTAAACTTGAGTCAGCTTGCATATCTGGTCATTCATAAGAACCATAATGCTAGGACTGGTGAAGCTCCTCCATCCACCTCTGTAACCCCTTGTCCTAATCCTAAATGCTCAGACATTCCATTTCCACATGAAGATGAGCATGTTCTTATGATACATTTAGTGCCAACACTAGAAAATGAAGACCCCAGGTTAACTGCCATTTTTACAAACATGAGGCCTGCAAATTATCCTAAGTATGGACTTGGATACTTAGAAGAAAAAGAAAAATTGATCCCAGAATGCAGATTCAAAGATCTGCTAGAAGGCTGCAAAAGACCATCAGTCCCTGAGATTCATAAGTTCTACACTTTGATGGATGGATGTTCTAAACATCAGATCCCTACTTCATGGATGAAACAGATGTTGAACTGGGATATTTATACACATCCATAGGCTGATGAATTTGGTATTTCACACACTCCCGAAGAGAAGATAGCATTAGAAAATGAATGGAAAGCTTTCATGGAAAAAGAAAATGTTCTTGGAGGAAGAAGAAGCCAGCAAGAAGCATTAATTCATCCCTGAGAAATCATGGACAATTAATGATATTATAGATGAAGACAAATATATGGCACAATTTGCAACAACTCCTTAGAGGAGAGCTCTCACATGGTTTGTGAATTTTATAGAGAAATAAGTCAAAAATAAGAATGACATAAAAAATAGTTTATTCTTTTTCTTCAAATCTAAAGATGTTAAACATATTGCGGCTCAAAAATTAAAAGAAATCAAACAAACTCTGGATGAAATAGTAAGAGAATATGATAAAAATATTTAAGGATTTGTTAAGTCAAATCCCATATAATATTGACGAATCCTTGTTGGTTCAATGGTATGTTTCTAAGCTATTAAAAAAGGTTCGAGGGCCACTAAGAATGGATGAAGTCACATCATGTGAGGAAGAATTTAAAATGGCCTAATGAATTGAAACATATGATTCGAAACTCCTCAATGAATGATAAAGGGTTATAAGAAAATATTGAATAATTGCAACAATTATTGCTAAGCTTATATTTGCAAAACAATAGTCTATGGTGAACAAACTGCAGAACTAAAGGGCACACAGAAGACAAATACAAATTTGTAGATTATTTTACTAATAATGTTCATCCGAATGGAAAGCGGCCTACACCCATGGTATTTATCCGCCCATGGTATTGTAAGTGACATCTATCCATGGGATTCATTCACCATGGTATGTATGCACCCATATATTTGTCCACACATGGAATTATTCATCCACACATGGAATTTACCCATGGTATTCATCACCCATGGTATTTATCCACCCATGGTATTGTAAGTGACTTCTCCCCATGGTATTCATTCGTCCATAGTATTCATTCACCCATGGTATTTACCCACACATGTAATTTACCTGTGGTATTGTAACTAAAAAATGTTATAAGTAACAAGTTACATATTGTAAAAGGACAGATTGTTCACCACAATGTAGCTTCTACATTTATTTTATTTTTTTAATAAAAAAAATATTTGTGGTTTTATTTACTATGTGTTCTCCCCTTTTTATCACATTCCAATTTTGCTTGACAGATCCATCTCAATTTTTTTAGATCTTGGGGGCCTCCCTCCAAGATCCAGATCAGTGGTATCAGATCCAGGTTACGAATCCATGGGAATGAGGGTTCTAAGAATATTTTAGTTTCAACTTCTTACAACTATATTTAGAAAACTCCATGCAAGTTCCACGACTTCCACGGAGCACTTTTTTGGGAAAATCAGGAATAATTTTTATTTTCTTTTATTTTCATTTTTTTGTAGGATTTTTTTGGGTGACGAGTTTGTAGAACAAATATAAAAATATTGGTGTAAAATTTTCAGAAACGAATCACAGATCTAGATTTCTTGTGAAGAAATAGCCAATTTAAAAAAAATCAGTTGAATCAAAGTCCGGATGAGGGAGATATCATTGATTTAAAATCAATAGTGTTGCATAAAATTTTTTGATGAAAATTCGTAGACAATAGCTCTCCTGTCATTTTTTGCTGTTTTTAGCGAAAATTTGTAGAGAAATTATTATAGATCTTAGCTCCCTTGAAAAATCACCCAATTTCAAAAAACAAATTGGTTGAATCAGAGTCCGAACGTGGAAGTTATTGTTGATTTAAAATCATATATATTTTTTAACAAATTTTCAAGATGGCGGGACAGTTGCAGTGCGAATTTAAGTTTCCAGAGTCTCCAGATAGCGATTTCAAACACATGGGAAGATTGAGAATGATAATTCTATCTCTAAAACCATGTTATTGTAAATATTCTAAGTTTTTTTTTCTAAGTTGGACTATAACTATTATATCATACAAATCAAAAAGTTACAATTCTCCTCCTCCAGACTTGGCAAGCCAATTTCGGAGGGAAGTATCAAGTGTTTGAAATAAAAATTGGACTACCCCAACTGGGGAACCTAGTCCACTAGTAGCACGCATAAAATGCTTCCCGTAAAGGGAAACCAGAAAACATAGTAGCCAAAATTAAACTGAAGTCAGAGAACAGAAACTTCCAAAACATGGACATACTATAGAACGCTACTAAAAAGCTAGAAAGACTGAAGAGCACCCTGCACATGAAACTAGAGATGAACTTCATTCTTCTTGCCGGATTTGGGGTGACCTTCTTCCTTGATCCTACAGACATAGAACGCGTCATCGTTCTCCTTGCTCAACGCATGGCTTATGGTTTGAGACTGTGGCGACACAGGAGAGTCGAGCTTCTTAGAGGAGGTGTCTAGTTGACTGGTTTCCTTTGTCTTGTTTTCTGCATCACTATTTGAGCTGCTGCCATCACCTGAGCCTGTGTTGCTTCTAGTGCAGTGGCTACTACTGGAGGCACTTTTCACAGGGAGGGACTTCATTTTGCGGGGGATGAAGGCAGGCTCAGTCAGAATGGTCGATTTGTGTAGACGCTTCTTGTTGCGGATGTTGGAAGACGCCAGAGGGGGTATAGGGAGCTGCAAGGAAAGCTAGGCTAAAAGGTTGAAAGGATCAAGCCTGCTCAGCTCCTCCCAGCCCACTGAAATATTCAATTTTCGGCCCATAGCATGCGGTAGAGGAGGTTTGTATAGGAGGCTGCGACCTCTAGCTCTTCTGCATCGCATACGGTGACACCTTGGCATAATTTTCGGAGGAGTAGAAGTGCAGGACCAGGAGGGAGCTCTAGACAGTGCGGGAGAGGAGTTTCCATCGGAGAAATCTGAAGTAAGGTTGATACCAGGCGGGGCAAGGCCAAGAACCAGAGGCTGAAGGGATGAAACGGAGACATGCACAGAGAATAAGAGCGAGAGCATAATGGAGGTCGAATGGCATGAGGAAGCTTGCTTAATAGCCATGGAGACGAAGATGAGAGCTATTAATTCTTTGTGACTAGGGTAAGTTGAAATGAAGGTGGCAGAGAGTGAATTTAAGACCATCTCACTTGAGAAATTAACTCTGGGCTAGCAATCATCTGTGGTCACGTGGGATGGCCAAGTGTCCCGCCACATGGCTCCCATAGGTCCCCTCTTCTTACTGGAATGCACCCACATCCGGCGAGTAAATATTATGAGTTATATTGACTGAGTTATGCCCATTTTAAACTTGGAGCAACATTTAGAGTGAGTTCCCTTTGGAGACATTCCCTCCAACCCCGCTTTAGTAGGAACCTGCTTCACATTCATCCGTTTCAACATACAAATGTTTAACTTGGGTTCTTTGGATACGTTCCCTCCCACCCAGGATGTGTAGACACCTGCTACTTCATCAACAACTAGCATCACAGTTATGGGTCAACCACACAAAATCCTTGTCATCGAAGTCCATTTTCTAGGCCGCACACTATTAATATCATAGTTGGTCACAAACATTATAGGTTATCTCTATCCTTAGATCTTCATTTTTCATGGTTCTGGGTCATCCAAAAACCCACACTTAATCAAAGTCCATTTTCTAGGTCGCACACTGTTAGTATCACAATTGGTCACAAGCATTACAGGGTATCTCTATCCTTGTATCTTCATTTTTCATGGTTATGGGTCATCCACAAACCCACACTTCATCGAAGTCCATTTGCTAGGGGTTACACTGCCAGTATCACAGTTGGTCACAAGAATTACAGGGTATCTCTATCATCAGATCTTCGTTCATCATGGTTATGGGTTAACCACACAAAACCCTTCTCTTTAGTGGCTCTTCATATTCAACAAAGGCTTCTCATGAGGGAAATTCATGCAATGGGGACCATTGATTCTTAAGGAGGGAGGAATGATCCGAATGGAAAGTAGCCTACACCAGTGGTATTCATCCACCAGTGGTATTTATTCACCCATGTTATTTTAAGTGACATCTATCCATGGTATTCATTCACCCATGGTATGTATCCACCCATGGTATTCATCCACACATGGAATTTACCCATGGTATTGTAAATGGAATCCACCCATGGTATTGTAAGTGACATCTACCCATGGTATTCATTCACCCATAATATTTATTCACCCATGGTATTTACCCACCCATGGAATTCACTGTGGTATTGTAACTAAACAATTATATAAATAACAAGTCACATCTTGTAAAAGGACAAATTTTCCACCACAATGTAGCTTCTACATTTATTTTATTTTTTTTAATAAAAAAATTCTTTATGGTTTTATTTACTGTGTTCTCTCTTTTTTCTCACATTCTAATTTTGTAGGTCATGCCAGATCCATTTCAACTTTTTAGATCTTGGGGGCCTCCGCCCAAGATTCAAATAATTTGTTAGATGCATTCAAATAGACATATATTGTGATATATGTCAAGTCGTGTTGAGTCACACTACTACAAAGCGTCAGTGTAATATAAGAAATTCAAAGCCTAAATGGTATGCCATATGTGAAGATAACACTCATTCTACACAAAAATACCAATTGAATGAGAAGAAAAATCATAATTATCACACTATATATCACGCATTTGGAGATGATCAATTTAACAACCTAGTGACAAAAGGAGGAAGAATAAATGATATGGGAGGATTTTGGTGAAAGACGAGGTGGATGTTGAAAAATGTAACTAGTGTTGGTCTTCATAATTGTACTTGGATCATGATGTAATGTATTTTTCAAAATAAAGAAAACTAAATTTTATTATAAATTAAATTGAATTATTAAAGAACAAGTTTCATCCTTAGGTCAATATTTATTAGGTCAAATCCTTCATTGAAAGCTTCTAGGGTTTGTGTCAAGAGTCTGTGTCCTTGTCATTATGTAACAAACCCTTCTTGGGCTTTATTAGTCAAGAAATACGTGTATTTTATTATAAATTAGGTCATTTAGGCCTCCTCCACCAAGTCGGACTCAAGAAAGGGCAAGTAAATCTCAATAAGGGAATTCAACCTCACAGGCTCACTATATATTGGAGTAACTCGACTCATTTGGAAGCACATCTCTCACAAGTTCAAATTGCAGAAGATGGAAGCAATAAAAGGTGTGAAATTCAAGGAATAAGGAGGAAATGGTTAGTGAAATAAAAGGAAGTATTTATCTAGATGAGGGAGTCAAAATTTTCTCTCTCATGTCTCATATGTGCGAAAGAAATGAAGTTGCAGGAGGGTCAAAATTGTAGTCTTGAAGTTGGGTCAAAATTCTGATGCAGTAGGGTCAAAAATCTGTCCTTGATGCACTATTGAAGTAGTGTTGACACAATATTTTCTTAGCCAATATTTGAATATTGGAAGAACAATTTAAGGGCTGACTTGGTGGAGAGGAAGGTATTTTTGTTTAAGGTATTGGTCTATCTCAAATTGAATTTTCTAGTGGAATAGTTTGAGTGGGTTTTCCTCTATAGTGGGATTTTATCCTTGGTTGAATGCCTATATCTGGTGTCCCTGATCTTCATGTTTTTATTTGATGATTTATTGATGAAAATAATATAAAATAATAACATAAACAAAGTTAATAAGAACACAAGCATATCACAATTAATTATCAATAGGAAAATATTTATGTCTTTCTGATTTTCTAACATGGTATTAGAGCTAAGTTGAAGAAGGAAGAAAAAGGCAGCTTGAAGGTCTATTGAAATAATGGGATCAAAGGAAGGTCATTAAGGAAAATGATTATATAATAAGATAATCCTACCATCTATAGGAACTATTTCACTACAATGAAGGGAGAAAACAAGCTAGAAGGAGCCTCCAACTACAAGGCATGGAAAAAGAGGATATATCTTATCCTTTCTAAGCACAAAGTTTTGGATCTTGTTCAAGGAAAAGTCAAGAAACCTATGTATGATGCAGGAAAGGATAAGTTTAGAGAAACCAAAATCTTGGCCATGATTATGAGAGCAGATGGAGTAAAGGACGACCTAATTTCATACATATCCAACATAGACTCTGCTCAAGAAATGTATGAAGTTATTTTCAAGTTATTCACCATCAAGAACATTGGTCAGACACCTAGAATCATGAATGAAAAAGAGATGATACTATGTCATCATATTTTGTAAGGATATATAGAATAATATATGAAATCCAAGCTATAGATGAAGTTGTACCATCTCTACTAGGTTTGCCAAAATCTTGGAGTGCTTTTTGCATCATGAATTAGCAGTTGGAAGGATACTCCAAATGTGGAATGTTGTAGTCAGGAAGAAGCAGCAATATCATTAGTAAACAAAAATAAAGAGGATGTAGAAGAAAACACCTCTAATTCCTATTCTTCTCATCGAAAAATTAAGGTTACATTCAAGCATTTTAAAGGACCAAAGAATAAAGTTGACTCATCCAAGATTGAATGCTTCAACTGTCATAAGATGGGTCATTACAAAAATAAATGTCCTGAGAATCCTAGGAATAAGAAGAGAGAAAGAGAACGCGGGAATGTTGTTGATGAAGCTCCATCAAATAAAAAAATACATAATAATCTAAAGTCAAATACTTATTTTCTAGAGACTCTTAGGGATACTATCCCTTACATATCCTATAATTTTTGCAATGTTTTTTCTCTTATGTTTTGATTTTCATAGTTCATAGATTCAATATATATTTTTTATAAATTCTTGAAGTTGTTTTGATAAGTTGTAGATATCCCTTAGAAATATTGGATTAAGATGTAGCCTTCACCATTTTATGAAAATATAATTATATTGTTCTTTGATTCATCTTTCATATTTAGTTTCCTCCTCACATTGAGAATTGTTTCTATTATATACTCATAAAATTTTTCTTTATATTTTCCTGGATAGGAAAGCTTGTATAGTAGACAAAGGTTATGGAGGAGACTTCAAAGGAAAGAATTGAGTCATGAAAGAAGATATGTTGTATAGGAAGCTATTCAAAAATTAATGTCTTACAAGGTTTGTTAAAGAACAACTCAAGGTATGCCATAGACTACAAGATTTGTTGCAAGACATTTTTCGTACAAAAGGTGTGATCATTCTTCTTTTAAAATTTCCTTTACATTACTAACATATTTATGTCTAGTACTTTGAATATTAAAGATTATTTTTAGGGTGATTAATCATTATATTTAATCTACCCTCGTTATACTATCATTTGCTCATTCTTGTGAAACCCTATCTCTTAGGGTTCACTATAATACCCTAGCCTCTTGTTAATAAGAGTATGTCATTGTTAAATAATGAAACCCTACTCCACTTAGGGGTTGTTGATAAATTATAGAACATATGATGAAATCATATTCTTTTGAAGTTTGGGGTTTTTGGTAATGTCATTGTAAAAACCCTAATCCTTTAGGGTTTGCTATTAATATCTAGGTTATATATTGAAACCACATATATTTAGGGTTTGGTGAATTAGGGTTTATGAACAAAAAATTTGAAATAACTAAAGTAATATCGTAGGAATGAAACCCTAGGTATATATTCATCTATTTGATCGAATCTTTAGCTTGAATTGTTCAGTGCATTAATCTTGGGTTTACCTAATAGATATTGATATGAGATGCTAGTGCATGATTATGAAATTGTAGATATGTATATGAAAGTATGTTACATGAAATTTTGTCACATCTACTCAATATGCCTGAAAAATGGATCAATGGAAATGTCATTGAACACTTTGACATAATACCTTTGCTAATCCCTAAGCATCACCTCCTCAAAAAGTCTCAGTTTCTAGGTTAATCAACTCAAAATCATTGTTTTTAGCCCCAATGTACCCGACATTCATGTCCAACTACAATGGTTTCAATTTGCATAACTGAGCACCTGCATTGATAAGTGCAAGTTTATCTACCCTGCAGGTGCGATGGTTCTAGAATTTCAGGAAAATTGAAAAATATTTTCGAATATTCTCCTTCCATAAGCTTCTAAGGTGGTTGTAACCATTTACCATGGATAAATATCTCAAATTCATATATGATCCTACTCTAGTGCTCATATCTCTTATCCATTGAGCTTATCCTCCCTCATAAGTGGATCTCAAGAATATATTGGTAAATCCTAAACTACCATGTTTACCCTATAAATTTACTACCTCCCATGGAGTCTAGGTTGGATTTTGGAGATTACTAGTGCCCTCATGTTGCTGCTTTGAGCTTAAGGAAACATCATCAATTTTCATTAGGGTTGAGTGTGAAGGTTTTCTTTGTCAAGTTCTATACATGGTTGTAAGTCTCTCCTTTATTTATGAATACACAAATCACTATGTTTTCCTATACTTGTGTCACATTGATGCTTATGTATTTCAATTCCATGTTGACTCAGTGATTAGAGATATTGGATTATGTTATGTGGATATTGTATTTCTCTTGCTTGTTTCAGTCATTATTGCACGTTTCATTTATAATTCACGGAGCTAGGATTGGAACTTACAAGCAAAGAGTAGAGGAGGACTTGCTACAAATTCCACGTAGGTATCTTTTCCGTATTCATAACACTAGATCATAGCACTAGATCTAGGGAGTTCATTTTTAGCTGCAGAAGTGAATTTTCCTTATAACGGAGTATGCTAACTTAATTGTTGATACTCATGTTTTAGTTTGTGAAATCTAGGTTCTGTAACAAAACCCTAGTGGAGATTGATATTCTAGGACATAATGATATTTTTTCAGATTATTGATATGATTTAGCTTTGATGATAAAATATAGGGTTTGCAATAAACCCTACTAGAGTCTAACATGTAATTCTAAAATCATATTGGTGAAACCTTAGATGCATAGTACTATGATTGGATCTAAGGCTTTGCGTCTCAAAGATAGAGTCTAGGGTTTATGATAAACCCTATCAAGAAGTTGAATTCTAGTATGTAAAAGGATGTAACCTTTGTTGATTATGAACCTAATTAGGTTTAGATATCTGATGTCTAAAGTTTAGATGTTTTGATGCTTACATTATAATGATATTTGATATAGTTAACTTCATGCTTCTATATATTTGGTTGTACTTGCTATTAAATTTTTGTAGGTACATGATCTTCAAGATGTTGAAGATATTCATAATTGAATATTATAATAATGATGAGCATAATAGAGGAATTTATAAGAGTTATTATGATCAGTATGAACTTGATGCCATAAGAAGTAATAAAGCCTTGAAAAGTTGAAGTTTCTCTGATATTATAAAAGAAGGAATTTGTTGATCTCCTTAAGTTAAGAGGGAGATTGTATAGTACAAAAGGATATATATCCCTAGTTGAGAGGGAGGGCATATGATGACATTCATAGGAATTACCTTGAAGAAAGAATGAAAGTACTACAGATGGATTTGCAAACAAATTAAGACTTGAAGAAGGTTGTATATGGTGCTACTAAATAAGTGAAAGAAGAAAGAAAGCTTACAAAAAGTGTATATGGATAAATGATATGAGTAGCATTAGGATGATTAAGGACCCCGAAGGTTTGTGTTTACTTTTATATATTTGAAGGTTTAGTAATGATTGGGGTTGTGATTGTGCAAGATATCTCCATATAAAGGTTGAAAATTTGAGGCATGCTCAGAGTGGTGGATATTTATGTGATTTAGGTTATAAGGAGAGATGAAGCATCTTGTGGAAACACCCTCAACACCCTTGTCCTTCATGTAGAATGAAAATATTGACTCCTCTACCTCCATAGGAAACACCTGGTCATCAAAAGTATAAAAAGACGTAAACTACGGAAATTGGTACTTCAGAAGCTACCCCTTCTAGAACTACATCTGAAATAAACTAACCAAAATTGTCACTTCCATAAGTATTGAACCCGAAATCACATATTTACTAGCTAGTGAGTCTGATGTCGTCAAAACTGAAGCCCATGAAACTTCACTACCTTAGGTCATTGAACATGAATTTCTTGATTCATATACATTACAACCCGAGGTTATACAACCTAAGGAAACTCAGTTAATTGAGCCTGCTACTTCAGGGTCTTCTTCCTCTCTTCCTCTGCCTTTAACTCAATCACAACCCATATATTTTGGTCCTGACAGAGAACAAATTCCACCTAATATTTATAGTATTGAGGAAATTACTAAAGAAGAGTCTTGACCTTCCTTTCATGTCCATTTAAGAGGGATTCCTCTTTGTCAATATTATCCTTTCCTTACTCCTCATACTCCAATACAATCTCCTTTGCCTAACACTCCTTATTTCAATTCACCTTTTAGTTTCCCACAACCAATTTCTTTGGAAAGCTTAACCATGATTGACTCAATGCCGATTTCTCAACCTGTATCTGCTATCATGAGCAATTCAACTGAAGGTGCAACTACTTCCATGTTTGAGACTTCACCAAAAACCCATTTATATGGTGGACCTTCAGTACCACCTAGCTACTAATCATTATCCAGAACCTTTTCTGGTGCGTCGACTAGTCCATCTAATTATCCCTTGTCATATTCTTCTAGAATGTTATTTGGTACTTCTTTATTGAACGCCTCACAACCCATTCAACATGTTGTGCCCCAAACTTCTTTGGAAAAATAATATGGTTCATGTGTTAGTGGATTGGGACATGTATAATAGTCTTCTCCATACTATACTGGGTACCCTCCTCCTGGGGGGTAGATACCTCAATAATCTCCTTATCCCCCAATAGGGGGGAAACCTATTGTTGCTATGTCTCCATCCCCTGAACAAATGTCACATGTTGGTATTCCCTCCTATTTGAGTCGTCCATTTCTGGGAATGGTTTATAATCTTTGGAATCCCATGTTGCATGTTCAACCTGGTTTGGTTTTGAATTAGCTTCCCATTTCTTAACCTGCCTCGGTCACACCCCAGGTTCCTACTTGTCAACCCAGTCAATATATGCCTCAACCTGCCCAAGTTTTATCTCAAGCAATTAAAACTGTCTAGGTTTCACATCAAACACAAATTATTCCACCAATAGCTGGGATATATCAAATCCCACCTACCAAGCCTCTTCAGGGTGCCTTTCAAACCCCACCACTTGGTTAGTCTATTCCTCAAATGCAAGTAAACCAAATTATATATGGTATGACCCAGTTATGAACCAGTCAAACCGATGTAGGGATGATGCAAAATACCTCTAGGAAATCTTTGTAAAGTTTCCACAAATTCCTATTGTTTAAATTTCCATTCGGAAAATACCTTATCAAGGCCAACAGATTCAAACACAACCATTTCAACATTTTCAAGGTTATCTCAAAACTAGAAAATCTGGGTATGTTTGTCTCGGTTACCGAAATACTCCTTATCCTGAAATGCAGATACCTATTTCTCAACCCATTTCATCATACCTAGGATACCCCCCTGGCTTTAATAGGCAGTTTCCATTTGTATCAATCCTAGAATTTCCAGATTTAACATGGCTAAAAAATGATCTTATTTGTCATTCTCCTTACTAGCCATCCATTCCTACCAAATTTCAAAATATATCCAAAAATTCAACAAAAGTCCCGGAGAAGACTTGTCTAGTCATGTTATGACCTATCATTTATGGTGTTCATCCAACTCGTTAAATGATGATTCGATTTGTTTCCGATTTTTATTGAGAACTCTTATTGGTATGAAAACTAAGTGGTATGTTGAATTTCCATGAGCTTCATTTAACAATTTCAATTCCTTGGTGGCTACATTCCTGACCAATTTTCAATTGCCTATTAGATATGAAACTAGAATTGAGCTTTTGACCTTGTTAAAACAATCTAACTCCACTCAGATTTCTCATCATATTCATGAGTGGCGACATCAACATTGTCTGGTCAAAACTTTCATTCTTGATCAGTTATTAGCTGAATTGTTTATCAAATCTTTGCTACCATCCACAATTGAAGACATTGCTAAAGGCAAAGTTGTTACTGAAGACAAAGTCATTGCTCATGCCCAATACCTTGATCTCATTTAGACTTAATCTGGCACACTCTACAAAAAAGTACCCAATGCTCTGAGACCTTATCATATTGTTCCACCACCTCCCGCTAAAGAATCACATGTCATTGATTGCGTGATTGGTTATGGAAGTTAACGGAAAATGAGTAAATTATCTGGTTCATCCCTTGTTGTGGCTACTCAAAACACATCCTTTGCTACTCTTGCGACTACTTTCGAGATTATTTTTGTTCAATATATGAAAAGAAAATCTCAACAACCTAGAATTAAGAAGAAAGGAAAAGGAAATAATAAGAAATGTACTTCTTTGTAGGAAAATAAAAATAATTAGTCTCCCGAGGACAAACAAAAGCCTCGTTACCCTTGCCTTATTTGCGATGAGGAACATTTTACTTGGGATTTTCCACATCAGGCATAAGTTAGTCAACTCCTAAAGTCATCATTTAACGTGTCTACTGTGTCAACATATCCCTTTCCTAATTAAGAGACAAATATGGTTGCACGTGATAAAGCTTACTCTTCCTAGGTTATGATGCTATCTTACACCAAACAAAAAAATGAAATTATGGTGGCTACGAGAAATAAAGAATATGGTAACATGAATTCCTCAACTAGTAAGGTTACTGATCAACCTACCAGTTCCACATCTTCAGCCATCTCATATCCTTCTCCAAATGTGGTACTAACTGAATTGACCATTAAACCCCCCAAAGGTGTGATTCACAAATAAAAATTCAATCCTCGTGCGAGAGGTGTAAAACACTATAATATAGTTGAGGAATTGTCTCAAGCTTCTTCTGCTATGTCAACTCTCTAGGTTTTGTAGAATTTTAATGCCTAGAGGAGGTCTTGTCTTTACTTTCCACAATTGGAGGCATAGATCCTTCAGATTCAACTCTTGTGGTTTTTAATCATGAGAATACCGCCAAGCTTCCACCAAAACTGGAATTTATGATCGGGGTTATTGTTTGAAGTAAGAATATCCATCATAAAATTGTGGACGAAGGCACTTGGACATGTATCATGTAACTTTCCTGTTGGAAGGCCATTGGTTGTCCTCAACTTAATCACTCACCCACTACTCTTAAATATTTTTATGGAAGAGGTTTAAAAACTTACATAATTTTAAATACATTGCAAATAGAATTATCTGGAAAAACAATTTCCATAGAAGTTGAATTTATAGATGGACCATTGGATTATAACCTTTTACTGGGCTGCAGTTGGATTTATGCCATGGAAGCTGTCATTTCAACCTATTTTTGGATGATTTCCTTTCCTCACTGTGGGGGCATCATGGCCATTGATCAACTCACATTTTTTCCAATAATTATAAAACTAATGAAAGCATCCTTCTTGTGGGAGAATCCCCACAATATTATCAACATGTCGAAGTAGGATTGCTTAAGGATTCTTCTTTAATGGGAATTTTTTCTCTCCTTCCTCCTGACATTCCTAATTCGGTTTCCTTTGTCAATATGATCTCTTCTTGTATTATTCCATCCGATCCCTGGATAATACAAAACGTTTCTAATATTGATATGTTTGGCGACCGCATGTCACTCAACCTCGTTGAACTTGAATATTAAGCTATTTATTCAGCCTGTTTGACACATTCTAATTTCTCGTCCTCGATAGACTAGCTTGACCATTCCCAATATTTTGGTTCATCTTTTGATCCTTTCTCCAGCACATTCTCTACTCATGAAAGCATTATGGAACTTCATGATGTCAATTGATGCACTATGCGACGATGACCATCATTGTTCCTCCTTTCTCGAAAATATTGAAAATACTCTTGGATATATTCATTCACACAATATTATTGAGATATCTACGAATTCCATATTCATTCATGATGTCGATTTTGAGAAGAATTTAACGAATATTGAAGAGTTCATTCCTCTTGATATTTTGATTAAACCCAGAGTTGTCGAAAATGTACATATTGGTGCATCTTGCTCTCTTGATGAGGTCAATATTTATAAAACCATTTTTAAATAATTTTGTGATGTTTTCACTTGGACATATGAAGAGATACTAGGTATTGATCCAAATATCTTGGTACATGAAATCAAAACTTATCCAGATGATAAGCCAATTTGAAAACGCTTACGTCTGATCCATCTTAAGAAAGTTGTTATGATTAAAGTAGAGGTTGAAAAAATTATATGTGCTGGTTTTATTTACCCATTTACTCTCGTTGATTGGGTATTGAAAATTATCCCTGTGATGAAGAAACAAGGTGCGATTTGAGTATATGTCGACTATCGGGATATTAATCGTGCTTGTCCTAAAGAAAACTACCCAACCTCGTTTATCAATGAAATTGTTGATGATTGTGGTGGAAGTGAATTTTTTTCATTTATGGATGGTTTTTTTGGTTACAATCAAATCAACATACTCCCATCAGACCAACATAAAAAAAAAAAAATTATTTGTCCATGGGGCATGTTTTCCTATCATAAGCTCCCTTTCGGTTTGAATAATTTTGGTGCAACTTTCTAGAGGGGTATGAATTATGCCTTCCATGAAATCAAGCACATTTTTCAACACTATTTGTATGATTTACCTACCCACTCCAAAAATCATGAGGATCATCCGATGCATCTGAGGTCTATTTTCCCACATTTTCAACATTACAATATCAGGTTAAATTTGCAAAAATGTGTGTTTTCTGTCCAATCCAATAGATTTATCAGTTTTGTTGTGTCAAGCAAGGAATCCATATCGATCCACTAAAAGTACAAGTGATCCTTGATTTTCCTGCACCTTCCTCACTTGTTTAGTTACAATGCCTCTAAGGGAAGGCTAACTTTCTATGAAGCTTTGTCCCAAACTATGTAGAATTGATGAAAGGATTTACTCCCCTATTGAAGAAAGGGGTTCCCTTCCATTGGGATGATACCATCCAAAAGGCTTTATATGCTTTGAAATATGTTCTAGTTCGAGCATCATTGTGGTATCCCCCAAATTATCGATGCAATTATTTCCTGTATCTTGTTGTTGTTAATACCATTATTATGGTATTGGTACAAGAAGATGACCTAGGGGATGAAAATCCAATTTATTATTTGAGTCGGATTTTAAATGATGCTGAAATAAAATTTAATCATAATGAAAAGCTAGATTTGGATGTTGTCCAAGATTTATAGAGGTTTTGCCACTACATTATGCTTCAGAATACTGGTAGTTTCTGATTGCAACCCGATGAAATATATTTTGTCACAAAAAATTCTAGGGGGAAAGTACTCTAAATAGATTTTTACTCTCCAGGATTTTGATTTTGAATTCATCAAATCCAAATCTAAGAAGTCCTTAGTCTTCCCTGAACTGATATGTGACCTTCCCTCATCTGAAACTGAGTCTACATATGATGATTATATTCCCAATGAGTCATTGTTTCTGATTGATTCATCTGATCCTTTGTATGGATATATCACCATCTATCTTGAGACCCAAAATTTTGAGCGTAATACCTCTCATTCTGATCAATGATGTATTCAATACCAGACTAGAAATTACATCATAATTGGCAACACACTTTATCACTATGGTATCAATATGATCTTTCGATGGTGCCTCACTTATGAGGAGGTCGAGAAAGCTTTAAACGAATTCCATGTTGTAGCATGTGGCAAACATATGTCTGGCTATTCCACTGCTTAGAAGATTTTGTGAGCTAGTTACTTTTGGCCAACCATGTTTCAAGATTACATCATTGCAATAAAAAATTGTCACACTTGCCGAATCTATGATCGTAAAACCCATGCTCCACTTGCTTCTCTGCATCTTGTTATCGTTGTTGGACCCTTTGAAAAATGAGGCATTGAATTTATGACATGTAACCCTCATTTATACGGGGAGCATGGATACATCGTTGTGGTTGTAGATTATTTTACCAAATGGGATAAATCGGTTCCTACACATAACAACAACGACGTAATAACTACAATATTTCTTATTAATCATGTCATTGCTAAATTTGGTGTGTCGCAAGATATTGTTACAGACCATGGGAAACATTTTCGAAATCACATGATGTTCAAAATTACTGCCAATTTGAACCTTCAACATGATAGCCTGACTCCCTATTATCCATAGGCTAATGGGAAAGTAGAATTTATTAACAAAGTTTTGAAAACTACACAACAACACATGATAGGGATTCACAAAACGAATTGGCACCTCATTATTTTTGCATCTTAGTGGACATACCAAACATCTGTCTAAACTGCAACTAGATTCACACCCTTTCAGTTGGTGTATGGTCTAGAGGCACTCCTTCCCATTGAATGTGATATTCCATATTTGAATATTGTTTTCAATCTTCTCCCAGCTAATTCCACAAAAGAAGAGCTTTTTTTTTGCATCTAGCACGCTTAGATGAAACCTAACATGATGCTGCAATGGCTAATGTGGCCCACAAGAAATGCATCAAAGCATAATATGACATGAATTTTAAACCTCATGCCTTCTCAAAAGGTGACCTAGTCCTTTTGTATGATCATAAAGTCGATAAATTAGGGGTTGGGAAGTTCTTGTTGATGCGGCTAGGCCCATATATAGTCAACATGTAATTGTGTAACGAGCTTATGATCTCATTGATTTTGATGGAATCCCCTTAGCGCAGCTTAGAAATGGGCTGTAACTTAAAAAACACTATGAATAGATTATCTTTTCATAGTCAATGTATATACTATATAGGTGTGGTAGTGTGTTTTCAGTGTGTTTCCTTCGAATTTTCCTACCTTATCTGTTAATATTGGATTATATTTGATTTGAAGATGTCGATGTTACTTTAGCCATATGTTGGTTATAATGATGGTGCTAGCTGTAGTACTCATAACCTTTCCTCTGTAGCATAGTATATTTACACTCTAAATGGCGAGTTAGTGAGTTTACAAGGGATTTGTATGGGTCGTTCAACCAATAATATTGTTGAGTATAACGCAGTGATCGAATTAATGTATGATGCTATTTCACATGGAATTCACCATTTGATGGTCAAAATTGATTCACAACTTGTAGTAATACATCTGAGCAACATATATTCAGTACAAAGTCCAACTATTCTTCACATGTTCTTAAGGGTTTTCCTTGTAGAACATGATTTTGATTACATTCAATATCATCATATTCCTATAAGTATAAACACATTAAATAATGCATTAGGAAATTATTTTTTAGACAAACATTTTCCACACATGTAAAAATTTCAATTAACATCACACATTGAACAAGAAATTAAGTAAATAGGAAACATCAATAAATAACTGTATATATAGTTTTATTTTACAAAAATTGTGTTCAAGACACATGTGGCCACACGTCCTACACTATCAAAATACATGCACTCAAAATATGGATCTAAAGCCTCCTAGTATACTAGTCCTGATGATGATCCAAATAATAGACAACTGTGTGGGAAACCTTGCACAACAGTCGACTGATGCGTTCTAGTACTCCAATAGTGTATCGTTGTATGCTCATGGGGCTCTCATTTACCATGGTCTCTGTCACACTATGGGTCAAATCCTCAACATGGTGCTTGAAATTGACAAGAGTCTCAGCTATGTTGAGATCCTGCATCTCTTCCTCTGCTCCTGCAAAAAATGCATCTCCTATTCATGCAAGTTGTGGCTCTCCCCATTGCTGAATATATGAAGAGCCTATTGGTCATACTAGTCCAATATTTGGATGCGAAATAAATAGTTAGTCTATGATGCATTAAAACCATATTTTTTTTTCTATAAAATCCCAAAAATCAAAATACTCAAAATGACATTCTTTTACCTATATTGCCCCATTTCTCGCCTTTAGGTAAAATGAGTTTCGAGTCTCCTCGGAAGTCATATTTGGAATATGGATAATCCCTGATCACAATGATTTTCTCCCATAACCATCGAAATAAAGTGGTCATGAAACTCATCAAAGATGCACCTGCATGATGAGATATGAGATCTACCCATTGCCTCGTCTATGGAAGTCTAGGATCTCGAAGCTGGAGCTCAATGCATTGAGATATAAGTAGTGGAATTATCTATAGATAAAATGATATTAGAATGGATCCATATCCAAATTTATTCAGTCACTCATCCTTTTCCCTATTGATTTGTTCCTTCATATTTTCCAACAACCCCTCTCTCTAGTAAAATATAGTGGGTTCTATGCATTCAAATGGATATTGAATTTTAGACTTAGTATCCAATTGAAAAGCGACACTGCGAGCCAACTAATCAATGATGAAAAGGATCATCCTGACAGTAATTCAGATCACATCCTTAATCTCTATTTTCCCACTTTTTTTTGGTTGAGAATGAGGGTTATAGTGAGTAGTTATGTAATCATTGAATATTTTTCCGCATCTTCTCATCCCCAAAAATGTGACAGGAGATCCTCTATGAGACAAGTCTGTAAAAAAAAATGTCCTCAACTTCTATCCTGAGAGTATGTGCTACAATCCTAAAGTGTTTTCCTTGAATATCTCATGCCATGACTAGATATTCCAGTAACTCAAGTTGAGCTCTCACGCTTGGAAGCCAGAAAAACTTAAGGAGTCCACAATTCCTTAAGGCTTGTATTGTTGGCAACACCCAAATATTGGGACTCATGTTCTCTTTCTCTTCAGATTAAAACCATTTTTGTTCACGTAAATGTATGCAAAATCACAAGAAAAACACTTGGAATCAGTCTTGTGAAAAAAATTGAGAGAAATCTAGCTTAAAACATTAAAAAAATTTCTTTCACTAAACCTATCACACCTTCCCTTTAGAGGATAGAGTTCTCTAGTGCACTTTGGATTCATGGCGAGTGTGCTGGATCACTCTTCCCAGTGTAAATCAGGCAAGCCCAACACACCTTTCTATATAGAGAGGGTGAAATGGGCCTAGGGCAAAAAATTAGACCCTAAATTGTTGAGAAATATCCAAAACTTGCATGAAATGAAAAATTGAAACCATGAAAAATGAGAGCAAGGAAAAATCTCCTACCTAGAATTGGCGACACTCGAAATGGTATATCGGATTGACTGCAATCAACTGCAGAAGATTGAGGGTTAAAATAACTCAGAGTTCACTCACAAGAGGTAAAATAAAAATGGTAAAAATGGAATTACTTTTTGGTTATTGATGGTCAATTTCATTTTTATTTTATTATATTTTTATTATTTTGACCTAATTTTACCATATGACATATATTTTTAATATTTTGGTGGTGTTCTGAGCATGCTTAAAGCTAGTTGAAGTATCTTATGAAAATTTTAAAGTTCAATATAGGTCATTTTGATGAAAGAGCATACTTTCATTGCTTTTTTTGGGCTCTGTAAATTCATGAAAAAGGAAATCCCTCGAGTCCTCTTTCAACTCTTTTTAGAATCCCTAAACATGAAAATATTTTTGAGCACTTGTATTTTTGAACTCGCTAAAGTAAATGAAATTATGTCTACTAAGTATAATTTTAACGATTTTTCGTACTGGGATATAATATTTACGAAAAAATAATACTTTAGTTGAATATGACTAAAAGGTTCTCTTGAGTATTGTTTTCTCCCTTTTTATACTCAAGAATAAATTTGCGAAAATGAATCTTTGGAGTTTTCCTTTTCGCCTATTTTTTCAAATTCTCTTAACATGGAAAATAAATCGATTTACACTGTCATTCAACTCGTCGAACATGATGGGGACAAACCAATTCTTCTCAAGGTTCATTAAAAATACTCAGAAGGATTCATTCAAAGGATGAAATTATAGATCAATCATATGTTATCCTCCTCAAGCTTGTCAAAAATAAATAGGTATTGGCCATAAATGGTTGGGGAAATTGGGAAAATGGGGTGCTTAACCTATTCATGATAGTGAGTTTCTCTTGAAAATGGCACTCTTCCACTTCATCTCTATGCCTCTTTTTTTAATCACACCATATCAAAAACCTCCACAATCAGTTTTGTGTCAATTCTGCCAACTCCATAAAGTGTCACTGATATGTTCAAGAGCAGTCCTTTAGTTGACATTTTCTACAATAATCTTAAGCCTTCATTCATGTATGTTGTTCCTGAACTGACTATGCATCAACATTATTTTGTCTCAAATATTGATACCTGCTTCAAGTCATTGATGAGGGATACATCAAGGCCCTCCTACGATGGGTGACTTGTTGTCAACATCAACTCATTATCTAGGAAGTTGACTTAAAAACTCCCTTTAGTATCTTGGAGCTTGCATACATCGATGGAAAGTTTCATTTCTCCATGTGATAGGTTCACATCATTAGCCTTCGACCAAAAGATTCTATGTGGTGTTCAACTTCAACTCATCCATTCACACCACATATATTGTACTATATTACCTTGAGAGCCGTTAACATCATCGATGGTATCTCTCATGTATATTAATGACTTACATGATTGGATGGTAATTAGATGGTGTCTACCATGTCGACTCCAGTTCATTTATTTGTATGGTTAGACTCGTACTATCGAGTGACGAGGTGGAAGACCCTGGATCTAGTCCCATCCATCCAGGCTTCAATTTCAGAATTCATAAAATATTATGAAGTATGATGGCTATGATAATTCAAACATTCATCCAAGCATGGATCCACTCTTTATCATCATTGGATACAAATTCTTGATCATTATACACGTAATATTGAATTATATGCTGAGTATGGCTATGCCTCCGTCAACAATGATATCATGATGATAATATGAGTTGTAACAGATGATGACCTCAACCACTTTGTTCTTGAACCAAACTTCTCACAAGGTAAAGAACTTCACTCTTGAGCCACTTCTTATGACTTTGTACTTTAGGGGGAAATCTGTTACATGCCATTTTTTCACATCTACTCAATAGGCCGTAAAACTAGATCAATCAACATTCTTGAATACATTTTGATAGTACCTTTGCAAAGCCCTAAGCATCACCTCTCCAAAAAGTATGAGTTTCTAGGTCAATCAGCTCAAAAACATTGTTTTTATCCCCAACATGCTTGCCCACTTGCAATGGTTGCAAGTTTCATAAATAAGCACTTGCACTTATCAAAGCAGGTTACTCTACTTTGCAGGTGTGATGGTAATTCTAGAATTTCAGAAAATTAAAAAATATTTTCAAATATTCTCCTTCCAGAATCTTCTAAGGTGGTTTTAACCATTTTCCATGAATAGAGATCTCGAATTCCTACATGATCCTACTCTGGTGGGCATATCTCTTATCCCTTGAGCTTATCCTCCATCATACATGGATCTCAGTCCTAGATTGGTAAATCCTAAACTGCCATGTTTACTCTATAAATTCACTGCCTCCCATGGAGTCTGGGTTGGTTTTTGGAGATTACTAGTTCCCTCATGTTTTGTTTTGAGCTTAAGGAATCATCATCCATTTTCATTAGGGTTGAGTGTGAAGGTTTTCTTTGTGGAAAGGAAGGAAAAATACAATTAAGGAGACATATACAAAGTCAAATTCTATATATGGTTGTAACTCTCTCCTTTATTTGATAATACAAAAAGAACTATGCTTTCCTATACATGTGTCACGTTGATTCTTATGAATTTAAATGCCATGTTGACTTATTTATTAGAGATAGTGGATTATGCTATGAGGATATTTTATTTCTCTTACTTGTTTTAATCATTATTGTAGGTTCCATTTATAACACGTGGAGCTAGGATTGGAACTTACAGGAGAAGAGAAGAGGAGGACTTGCTACGGATTCCAGGTAGGTCTCTTTTATGTATTCCAATCTCTCTAATGAAACCATATATATTTTTTCCCTCTATTGTTCTAGATCATACCAGTATATCTAGGGAGTTAATTTTTATTTACATAAGTGAAATTTCCATATAACAGAGTATGCTAATCTAATTGTTGATAATCATGTTTTAGTTTGTGAAATATAGGTTCTATAACAAAACCCTAGTAGAGATTGATATTCTAAGACATAATGATATTGTTTTCAATTATTGATATGATTTAGCTTTGATGATAAAATATAGGATTTGCAACAAGCCCTAGTAGAGTCTGACATATAATTCTAAAATCATATTGGTGAAACCTTATATGTATAATACTATGATTGGATATCAGGCTTTGTGTCTCAAAAATATATTCTAGGGTTTATGACAAAACCCTAGCAAGAAGTTTGAGTCTAGTATGTAAAAGGATGTAACCTTTGTTGATTACGAACCTAATTAGGTTTACGTATATGATGTCTAAAGTTTAAATGTTTTTATGATTCCATTATAATGATATGTTTTTGATATATTTAACTTCATTCTTCTATATATTTGGTTTTACTTTCTATTAAAATTTTGCAGGTACGTGATCTTCAAGATGCTGAAGATATTCGTAATTGAAGATTATAATAATGAAGAGTATGATAAAGGAAGTTATAAGAGTGACGATGATCAAGATGACCTTGATGCCATAAGAAATAATGAAGCTTTAAAAAGTTGAATTTTCTTCGATAATATAAAAGAAGGAAGTTGTTGATCTCCCTAAGTTAAGAGGGAGCTTGAATAGAAGAAACATATATATCTCCCCTGTTGAGAGGGAGGGAATATGATAATAGTGATAGGAAATACCTTGAATAAATAATGAAAGTAATACAAATGGATTTGCAAAAAAAAAGACTTGAATATGGTTGTATATGGTGCTACTAAAGAAGTGAAAGAAGAAAGAAAGCTTCCAGCAAGTTGTATATGGATAAATGATATGAGTAGCATCAGGATGATTAAGGACCCATGAGTTTTGTGTTTACTATATATTTGAAGGTTTATTATTTATTAGGGTTGTTATTGCGTTAGATATCTCCATAAAAAGGTTGAATGTTTCAAGCATGCTTGGAGTGGTGGACATATATATGATTTAGTTGATAAGGAGAGATGAAGCATCTTGTGGCAACAAGATGATTGGGAGGACATTTGGATGACCTATTTGTTGATGTCTAGATACCAGAGTAGGTAGGGTGGAATTGGTCATGGAGCTACAACCTTTGATACACACCTAGATCCATGGGTTGGTGATAGAGCTTAAAATCATAATGGTTCCTGGAGTTTCTAAAGCTTGAGTTCACCTTAGTCCCACCCAATTATAGTACCTTTGTCAGGTATCTAATCTATGTCATTGTGTGTGCTATGACTCTTCATAAAGCATATCATTTTGGGATCTTCCATGTACTTATGTATATATGTAATTATGAATACCTACCTAGTTAAGAGGGAGTGTTGAAAAATGTAGATTGTGTCAAACTTCATAATTGTACTTGCATCATGATGTAATGTATTTGTCAAAAGAAAGAAAAATAAATTTTATAATAAATTAAATTTAATTATTAAAGCATGGGTTTCATGCTTGGGTCAATATTTAATAGGTCAAAACCTCTATTTTAGTCATATAGGGTTTGTGTCAAGAGTCCTTGTCATTTTCATTATGTAATAAACCCTTATTGGGATTTATTAGTTAATAAAGAAATTTATTTTATTGTAAATTAGGTCATTTAGGCCTACTCCACCAAGTCGGCCTGAAGAAAGGACAAGTCAGCCCCAAAAAGGGAACTCAACAACATAAACTCACTATATATTAGAGCAACTCAACTCATTTGGAAGCACGTCTCTCACAATTTTGAACTATAGAAGCTGGAAGCAGTAAAAGGTGTGAAATTCAAGAAAGGAGGAAAGGGTTAGCAAAAGAAAATTCTTTTTTTATCTAGCTAAGGAAGTCTAAATTTTCTCTCTCTTGTCTCGCATTTGCGAAGAAACTCAAGCTATAGGAGGGCCGAAATTGTGGCCTTGATGCTGGGCCAAAATTTTAATGCAGTAGGGTCAAAAATTTGTCCTTGATGTAGTATTGAAGTAATGTTGATGCAATATTGTTGCAGTTGATATTTGGAGATTGGAATAATAATTTAAGGCCTAACTTGGTGGAGGAGGAATGTATTTTGGTCTAAGTTGTTGGTCTATCTCAATTTGAATTTTCTAGTGGAAGATTTTGACTGGGTTTTCCCATATAGAGGGGGTTTAGCTCTGTATGAGAGCCCATATCTCATGTCCCTAATATTCATGTTTTGATTTGATGATTTCTTGATCAAAAAAAGATAAAAGAATAACATAAACAAAGTTACTAAGAACACATGACTATCATAAGTAATTATCAATAGAAGAAAACCTTTCTGCCTTTGGAATTTTCTAACAGTGGTTACAATGGACAGGGTTGAGGTAGGGGAAGAATGTACTACTTCATGTGTTGGAAACAGGCCGACCATGCTATGCCTAATTTCCCCTTGAAAGATAAAACCAACCTAAGATTCTGCAATATGTGCGGATTGGGTAATCATTCCTTAGAAGATTACCCTCAAATATTAGAAAAAAATAACGATTAATAAAGCTATAAATATCCTTCAGAATGTCCCAAAGAAATATTTTTTGAAATCGAAAAACCTCCATGTCATCACTAGATTGGAAGCAATTTAAGAGAACAATCTTAGAAAAAAAGAAAAAAAAAATCAACCATAAAAAAACACTGCCCAATAGCTGAATATGCAATAACATAGTGACTCGATGGAAAAGGTAGTGGATTTAAAAAAAAAAAGGTTAAACACATAAGCCAACAAAAGATAATATATTAGAGTAATTTATGTTATTATTAAAATAAGAATAATTATTCGGTAGTCTGGTTGAGCTCCTCCACATATTAAAAGATTATAATGATGAGATAAAACAATGTATGAACTTGCGCTGACTATATTAGGATACAAATTTTCATGATTATGATATTCAAGTAGACCTTGAGATATATGGATATATGATAAAGTAAGCCATAATGGGCTTTAGATCACAAATTAATGTCCTTCCTAGATATACATGGATAAAAGTAGGAAGGCCAACTCCCCAATGAATGAATTATTACCTCAAAATAGTAGACCATGGATTCATAGAACCCATCAGAATGGTGAGGCAAGTAAAAGCATGAATCAAGCGAATTAAAATTTTTGTTGACTTTGAGGTAATCAACTTAGTTGATGGGATACTTGCATATCAAGCTCTCCTTAGGAGACCTCGGGGTCGAAAAATGAAGGCAACAATTTTCTTAGAAAGAGATAGATTAAGATTAAAAGAAAATAAGAAAAAAATATGATTCCTCTTGACCCCTGATAAGGAAAACCCTGAGTGTATCCCTCAGAGGATGATATAGAAAAAATTAGGCTATATGAAGTATTTCAAGGGGATAGAGACGAGGTGGATCCAAATGAATTTTAGAAATCCTTTTAAGCTCCCCCCTCTCTATAGGTTGAAATTTAGATACTGAGATTTACGAATGGAAAATCGATATTCATGAATATAAAGAAAAATCATGTCAGTGGATTGAAGTTGTGGCAACTAAAAATGTTCAACCTTTCTTCATGATAAGAGAAATTACTATTATTCAAGAAATAAATCTTAAATAAACCCCTAAACTACTACCATTTTACTTGAGGAATGATTGTGGTACCCCATTAAGGTATAAAGAAGAAAAATCTCCTATAAATCACATTGAAAATAGTAATTAAGACAAGGAGAGTAGGGAAGAATGACAATTCTTGTCCGAACTTGGATACCCATGTTTCTAGACTCCAAACTTGGATAACAACAAGGAACTATTTTTTCAAACATTTTGGAAGAAGGAAACTATCAATGCAATCAAACATTCCAACTTTCAAGCCAAGGAAATATCATTTACAACATACTCAATTACGTGAAACATAATGGTTAATAATTTCCTACAATGACGAGAGAGCAATCCCCGAGGGCTAGCTTAATTGGTCAAGTCCCCGTCGTCAAAGCACCTTTGATATCGAGAGGTCACAGGTTTAATTTCCCTCAAAAATATTTGTGTTAGTCTCCATGGTTGAGCTAGAAGTAAGTAATCCCTTTGGGTGGATCTGCTCGATACAAATATTTTGTGGATGTAGCGACCACGAATCTCTGGATTCTGTGAACCACATAGAGAAAAAAGAGATAAGAGAATATGGCCCCACATGTTTCCTAATACACTCGAAAATTTTCCAAATAAATGGTATAATATTGAGGAAGTTCGAGGTGATTCACTACATTGGAGTGAACTAAAGAATAATTTTATCAAATTTTTCGAATTTCAACCAAAGGAGAAGAAATTGATCAAAAGAACTGAACAAATAAAACAATTTTGAAAAAATAAACTCCTACTAAACAAAAAGAAGAAAGAGAAATAGCAGTCGACCCATTGTCGAATTCTACATGTAATCATGTATCACGATTCTTATCGCATCAAGAGACAACTAATAATTTGGAAATGGAAATCACCCATATTCTAGGCCAACGCTTTTGTTGGAAAAAGGATCATCCAGAAGATTTCAGAAAAAATAAAAAACAATATTTAAAGTGGCTAAAGAAGAAAATTAGAATCCTTATAAACTAGATTTTCTACCTGACCAAAAGGAGATAAAAATCAGGGACCAAAAGCTCGATGAGTCAAAGGCCCTTGAAGGGATGGATGTGGAAATTAAAATTAAAGAAATCAATATCTCAAATAATGACCGACCAATATTAACCCAACTTGGAAACTATTGGTCGGATAATCAAGCCACAAAATTTATTGGTTTACTCTAAGAATATCAAGATGTGTTTTCTTGTGATTACAAATATTTAAAGGGACTTGTGAAAGAAATATGGGAGATGAAAATTGAGCTCATTCGAGGAGCTAAGCCTATTAAGAAAATACCATAAAATTAAATCGTAAATATAAGTCGATTGTTGAAAAATAAATAGAAGGGATGTTGGATGTCGACATCATCTATCCAATATAAAAGTTGAATTGGTAAAATCCCATGGTTATTCAGCCTAAAAATAATGACCCAACCAGATTGACAATTTGCGTTGATTTTCATGGTCTAAACAAATTAAAAATTATAGATATGAATCGTAAATGAGGTGGAAGGGCATGGTTTTTTCTCATTTATAGATGGTTCTTAGGGTAAAATCAAGTACCCATTACAAAAGAAGACCAATATAAAAGCATGTTTGTTACATAACTTGGATCTTTTTCATATAGAGTAATAACCTCTGGTCTGAAAAATTCACCAAGAATATTTTCTATAATAGTGGTTAAAGCATTTCAAGAATACACATATGAAACTGTGGTAGTATACTTCAACGATTGGAAAATTTATACTCTATTAAAAGATCATTTCCAATGGTTAAGACTTTTGTCGGAAGATGTAGACAAATTAATGTTGGCTAAAAATAATAACAGGGTCAAGACCCAGGTTTAGGCAGAGAGGCCAACAAAGCTCCATTGTAGTATAGCACAACACCGACATTTCCACCTTACCCAAGACTGGATAAGGTTTCCAAACCAAGGCGTGCCACAATGTTGGTTATATGGAGGGTTTGGATTTAAAGTCATGAACGTTACCACTGATTATATCAAAGTGAAAGCAAGCTCAACACCAACATATCCAAGTTCATCCGCAACAGATCATGTACACTAATAAGCAAAGACTACTTGAATATACACATTAAAATTTTTTAAAGCTAAGCAACCATTCAACCATAACACAATGATCCAAAAATTTCTTATTTCTATTAATCTCTCACAACATCATTACATTAGGCTCAACAACCCTTTCAAAATATCTGAATGAGTCTGAACAACACAAAATTATACAATAGAACAGCTACAGATCGGTCTTGTTCACTCCACAAGAAAATTTTGGAACTCTACTAATTTTATCCTCCCACACATCCTTCCTTATGTTTCCATGCTCTCCTGAACTGTCAATTTCTTCCACCTCTTTCCTAGCTCGTATGTCTCTGTTGCTTGACTATTTGCTGCTTTCTCCTTCTTGAATGTGTCTGTATTTTTCCTACCGTTCCTCTGCAACTTCCAGTTTTATTCTAGTTCATTCCTATTTCTTCTCGTATTTTCCACAACTCTCCAACGACCATCCCACAACCTGTCATATTTCTAGCCATTCCCAAAATGATTTAATCTTTCAAAAATGAAGGCCCCAACAATTCAATTATCTCTTAATATCAAGAAATGCATTTTTGCTACACCAATAGGAATATTGTTGGGTCATGTAGTATGTGAAGATTGGATCAAAGTAGACATGGAAAAAATTAAAGTGATCCTCGACTTAAAACTCCCATTGAACCAAAAGAAGATTAAAATTTTGTTGGGGCACACAAGATACTACAAGAAGTTATTTATTCATTACTCTAATATAAATTTTCTAATTGATGAAATGTTAAAGAAGTATGTTCCATATAATTGGACCAAGGAATGTAAGAACTATTTTCAATTACTCAAGAGGAAGTTGGTCAATGCTGTTGGCAATATGATGCAGAGTGTTGTCCTTGATGGCAACCCACCTTGATGAAGATGATGACAACTTACTTGATGAAGTTGTGCTTGATAGAATATGTTCTTAATGAAGTAACTCCGATGTATCTACAGTGAGTACAGAAGGCAGTGAAGAAAGGAATTCAGATTGTGCTAAATCTATGGTGAAAGAGTATGTCTCAAGGCATACGCGGATCTGTCTAAGGGAAGTCGTGTATGCACACGGAAAAGAACGTGCCAAGTCGCGTATGGGCTAAAGCACTCTAAAAAGTGCAAAACCAGGGGTAAACACCATGGTATTGACCCATTGAATTGGGTAATGATCCACCTAATTGACCCCGTCCAGGAATACCATCGGAAGTAATGTTGTTTTGGCTCATGGTATTGAAAAAGGGGCTCATGGTATTGAAAAAGGATAAACCTATATAAAGAGATGAAATTAATTATGCAAATCATGAGTGTGGGTGCAAGATGTCTGAGCTTGAATGAATACTTCTCTCTGAAGTAGATCTGAATGGAAAGGGTTACACTTGAATGATAAATCTGAGTGTATGATGCAGCAATGATGAAGAAGGGGATCTAGATCTGAAATGTGCTTGTATTTGCTAGATCTTTTTATGGAATGATTAGATCCAAGAAGAGGCGAACATCTGTCTGAAGTGAAGGGTTAAATCTGTGTGAAGTATCTGTTCTGAAGAAATGCAATGACCTAAAATCTCTGAAGAACCATACGCTAGTTCGCCAAAGAGGAAGCGCGTATATACGCGGCTTCGCTGAAATAAAAGCGCGTATGCGCAATTAAATTGGTTCTATAATATGTACAAAAGTATACGCTAGTTTGTGTGAATGGAAGTGCGTATATACGCGACATCAGTGAAGTGAAAGCGCGTATGAAAACTAGGGTTTGCTGAAGTCTGTGGTAAGAAATGACTGATCTATTCTGCTGTATTGCTGCTATCTGTATTCTACTGTTCTGAGTTGTCTGCATCAGTTTGGTTGTATGATTGAGCTTAAATGTATGAAGAGGGTCCAGTCTGAAAATATGATGAAACGTGGCCTACAAGTATTATTCTATTGAAGTTGTTGGATCCAGTGTGAAAATTGATGAAACGTGGTCCGAAGGGGTGCTGAGGGTTGTAGCCTTCAGTCAGGGGGTTGTAGCTCCCTTCCAGGTGAGGCTGGTAAACGAGATCAGGGAGTCGTAGCTCCCTTCCAGGAGAGGCTGGTAAACGAGTCAGGGGGTTGGAGCTCCCTTCCAGGAGAGGCTGGTAAACGAGCGCAGGTGGGTGCCTGCGTGCTGGTCAAGTCTGCGCCAGCACATATGTTGTAAGATGTTTTCTCTATAATAAAATATTGAAGGCTGAGCAACTGCGGCGGTGGTTTTCTCCCGACTTGGGTTTCCACCTAAAAATCCTGGTGTTCATGTGTGATGCTTCGTGTGATGGTTTATTCTGTTCTTACTACACATGTTTACTATTTATTGAATATCTGATGAATAAATGATGGAATGGTTTAAGTGAAGAATTAATGACATAATTAGTTCTCTGTGTATACGCGAGTTTAATAAAGGGTATCCGCGTATATACGCGAGTATTCTTTAGGAAAGTAGCGTATGGGTTTTGAAGTAAAGAAAAGTAAAAAGTTTTGAATATGCTGTAAATACTGATTCACCCCCCCTCTCAGTATTTTTCCCAACAATTGGTATCGGAGCAGGTTCTTCTGCAGAAGCTTGATCGCTTGAAGAAGATCCGTCGCAATGGGAAGTCAAGAAGGAGTGATGTCTATAAATCCACCTCTATTCAATGGAATCAATCTGATATTATGGAAGGTACGAACAAAAGCGTATATGCAAAGTCTTGGTGCAGATGTATGGGCAATCGTGGAAGAAGGCTATCAATACCCGGCAAGTATTCCTACTGATGCAGCTGAAAGGAAGAAGTATGAAACCAATGCCAAAGCAGTAAATGTCTTGTTAGGAAGCATGTCTGAATCAGAATTTGCTAAAGTGATGCGGCTACATTCAGCAAAAGAAATATGGGACAAAATCATTCTGAGCTATGAAGGAGATACAAAGGTAAAAAATGCAAAACTCCAAACTCTTAGAATTGAATATGAAAATTTGAAGATGCATAGTGATGAAAGTGTTGCCAGTTTCTTCCTTCATCTAGATGATGTTGTAAATCGAATGAGAAATTTGGGTGAAACCATGACTGATACTACTCTGGTTGAAAAAGTCTTAAGATCCTTGACTTCAAAATTTGACTCTAAAGTCTCATCTATTGAAGAAAGGCAAGATCTGCAAACTCTTACTATTGTTCAATTACATGGTATTCTGACTGCTTTTGAAATGAGACAAGGAGGTCCTTCTCAAATTAGAGAAGCTGCTTTTAAGGTATCTGCAAGAGGAAAAGAAAAGGAAGTCGTCAAAGAATCCAGCTACATATCCGATGAAGAAGAAGCAAATTTCGTGAGAAAACTCCAACTAGGAACTGGAAGATTCAAAGGTAAGCTTCCTTTCAAATGTTTTGAGTGTGGAAAAGTTGGTCATTATGCTGCAAAATGTCCTTATAAAGGAAAAGAAGTAGTAAGAAGGAATAGGAACCGATCTAGCTCTAAGAAAAGTTACTATACTAATGAAGATAGTGATGGGTCATCTGATAGTGAGGAAGAATGTGAAGAAGATCTTAGACTTCTCATGGCATTTGAACAAAAAGAAGAAAAGGATACTTTTATGAATGCTCTAGAGGAAAATGATTTCCTTGAAGAAAACAATCAACTCAAACTACGCTTAGAAGATTATAAAATTCTCTTAGAAGAACAAAAGATAATCAGAGAGACCATTGAAAAGTAGCTTGAAGAAGCAAAGAAACATATTGAAAAATTGGAATGTGAAGTGGTAAGTCAAAGAAAAGAAGTTGAGAAAGCAAAGACCTTGAATCTTAGATTTGCTAAAGGATATGAAACCTTAGATGAGATTATCAAGGTACAACGTTCTCCTCTTATAAAGACAGGTCTTGGATATACCGGAGAATCTTCTCAAGCTTCAGCACCAAACTATCTAAAAGCAGCTACAGGTGGTTTACTACATTCAACAACTCAGCAAGGGAATAAAGGATCTCTACAGGGAAGGCAGGACCATCTCAATTCAAGGAACACTAACAGGGATAGCTTTCAAAGACGCTACACCCAACAGGTAAATTCAAATAGAAGATTCCATGATCGCAGAAATTTCTACTTCAATGGGCAATGTTTCACATGTCACAATTTTGGTCATAAAGCTGTTCAATGTGTTTCATATAAAACCATCATGATAAGAGAAGCAAGAAAGAAAATTTTGGATACTGAACCAAAGAAGAATACCTATAACAACTTTTCTCCTCTTCAAAGTGAAGTTGAATGTACTTATTGCAATAACTTTGGCCATGAAGAATCTGAATGCAGGAACAAGATCCAGCCAAAAGAACATGTTCCCTCAAGCTCAAAAGTGTGGAAAAAGAAAGAACCTCCGGTTGAAAATTGTGGGATAGCATTATTTCCAGAAGGTGAAGAAAATCAATGGTACATCGATAGTGGGTGTTCAAGACACATGACAGGTGACAAAAGCAAACTTCTTTCATATAATGCTCTAGAAAAGGAAAAGAAAGTTACTTTTGGAAATGATACTCCTGCTATAATTAAAGGAAAAGGGTCAGTGTTTCTAAAAGAAAAGGTGGAGGCTAAAGATGTCATGTATGTGGATGGATTGAGGCATAACCTGTTAAGTGTAAGTCAAATGTGTGATCAAGGAATAGAAGTTGTTTTTAGTTCAAAAGAATGTGTGGTTCGTGATCTTGATACAGGTAAAATTATTATAAAAGGAAAAAGAAATCCAAGAAACCTGTATATACTAAAGGGCTACAAAGATCAATGTTACCTGAGCAAATCTTCAGAAAATTGGCTATGGCATAGAAGGCTGGGGCATCTGAGCTTCTCTCAAATCAACAAAGCAAGCAGACTTCAAGTTGTTCGTGATCTTCCCAATATTAATCCACCAGAAAGTATCATATGCAAATCTTGTCAATTCGGTAAGCAGACTAGAGTACGGTTTAATGCCAAAGAAGGATCATCAATTAAGCCTCTTGAACTCATTCATACTGACATATGTGGACCTGTGAGAAAGAAGACACCACGTGGGGAAGAATACTATATCTTATTCATTGATGATTACTCTAGAATGTGTTGGATCGGGTTCATTAAACACAAAGATGAAGCATTTGAAAAATTTCTAAGCTTCAAAGCACTAGCTGAAAATGAATTGGATCTAAAAATCAAGTGTCTCGGATCTGATCAAGGAGGAGAATATACATCAAATGAATTCCTTGAATTTTGTGAACAACATGGCATAAAAAGACAATTCTCTGTAGCTGGCACTCCACAACAAAATGGCGTAGCAGAAAGAATGAATAGAACAATTCAACAAATGGCTAGAGCTATGATTGATGATTCTGGAATACCTCACACTTTCTGGGGAGAAGCAACACATACAGCAACAAACATTCTCAACAAAGCTCATGTTCGGGTAAACAGTGATAAAACTCCATATGAACTCTGGTATGGTAAATCTCCCTCCGCAAAGCATTTTAGAGTTTTTGGAAGCAAATGCTTTATCAAAAATAATGATGAAAATCTTGGCAAGTTCGAACCTAGATCAGATAAAGGAATTTTCCTTGGTTACTCATCTTCAAGCAAAGCATACAAATGTTATAATGAAAGGCTTCAAAAGATTGTTGAATGTATTGATGTTGTTATTGATGAGTCTCCTGCAGCTCCTAAAGAAGAAAAACAAACAACAAAAGAAGATGATGATGACTTATGGCCTTCTACATTTGATATGGACAGTGAATCCAATGATGAACCTGAAACTAATCTATCTGAAAAAGCTCCATCTAGATATGTTCAAAAGAATCATCCTGAATCTCAAATCTTGGGAGACAAGGAATCAGGTGTACGAACAAGGAGAACTCTTGTGGGATCTTCTAGTCATATGGCACTTCTATCCACAATTGAACCACTCAATGTCAAACAAGCTAGAAGAGATGAACGTTGGAGGCAAGCCATGGATGAAGAACTTGTTCAAATTGAAAAAAATGACACTTGGGATTTGGTACCAAGACCTCATGATAAAAATGTCATTGGAACTAAATGGATTTTCAAGAACAAGTTAAATGAGAATGGGGATGTTGTAAGAAACAAAGCCAGACTGGTTTGCAAAGGGTATACTCAACAAGAAGGTATAGACTTTGAAGAAACTTTTGCTCCTGTAGCTAGACTTGAAGCCATCAGAATGTTTCTTGCCTTTTCAAGTTATCAACAAATCAAAGTTTATCAAATGGATTTTAAATCTGCTTTTCTTAACGGTGATCTAGAAGAAGAAGTATATATAGAACAACCGGAAGGATTCATTTTGGGAAATGATGCAAATCTTGTTTGTAGACTTAAAAAGGCTCTATATGGTCTCAAACAAGCTCCAAGGGCTTGGTATTATCGTCTTGACAAATATCTTCATCAAGAAGGATTTTCAAAGGGGTCTGTTGATAGCAACTTATACACAAAAGTTGAAAATGATAAACTATTGATTGTGGTTGTATATGTTGATGATATCATTTTTGGGAGTAACGAAGAATCTTTGAGTCAAAAATTTGCTTCTGTCATGCAGCAAGAATTTGAAATGTCTTTACTTGGGGAACTAACATTCTTTCTTGGCTTGCAAGTGCATCAAACTGCAGATGGTATATTCCTATCACAAGAAAAATATCTTAAGCAAATTCTGAAGAAGTATGGCATGGAAGAATGCAAACCTGTAAGTACACCGATGATAACCGGATGCAATCTCAGTTCTCAGGATGATTCTCCCACGGTGAATCAACCAGAATACAGATCGATGATAGGGAGTTTACTTTATCTCACTGGGACTAGACCAGACATTATGGATGTTGTTGGGATTGTTGGACGATTCCAAGCTAATCCAAAAGAGTCTCATCTTCAGGCTGTTAAAAGAATATTCAAATATCTTCAAGGAACTCAAGACTTTGGTCTATGGTATCCAAAGAATGCTGATCTTACTCTTCATGCTTACACTGATGCAGATTGGGCTGGAAGTGTTGATGATCGGAAAAGCACTAGTGGTGGTGCTTTCTACATGGGGCCCCGGTTAGTATCTTGGTTCAGCAAGAAGCAAAATTCTATTGCCTTATCTACAGCAGAAGCAGAATATGTGGCTGTCGCATCTTGTTGCACTCAACTCCTTTGGATGATGCAAACCTTACAAGATTTTCAAATCAAATGTACTCCTCCTGTCCCCATTAAGTGTGACAATACAAGTGCCATCAGTATTTCAAAGAATCCTATTATGCATTCAAAGACCAAGCACATTCCCATCAAGTATCACTTCTTACGTGAACAAGTGCTTGAGAAAACGGTGAAGTTGGAGTATGTTCCCTCCAAAGAACAAGTTGCTGATATCTTTACCAAACCTCTGCCCAGGGAAGCGTTTGAGTATCTAAGACAGAAGCTGGGAGTGTTCTCTGCCAGTCAAAAGAACAAATACGCATAAATTTAGAAGATGGCATTGGATACGCGGGTTTCATGAAACGCAGTCGCGTATATACGCGAGTTCCTGCAAAGAAAACCGCGTATGTCTGATTGCTGACAATTTTCTGTTTGAAGTTAGCTCTCTTCAGCACAGCTGCAGTGCTGTTTGGTATCTCTGATACTATTTGGTATCTCTGGTGGTGTTCCAGTTCTCATAATTCTATTTCTAATGTTTTGATAAAGATGCCTTGATGATTTGTTGGTAAAAGTGTTCAGGATGCAGAAACTAAGGGGGAGCCTTAGTCATATGGAAAGGTTGCTTGGATGCACAGATTCAGGGGGAGCATTAGCTTTGCTGAGTATAATGCATTTTTGGCATTATGATGGTTCTGAAATATGTTCTCTTTCTTGAGGACTTTCTGGTGTTGGTCATAAATGGTCATATTTGTAATTTGATGAAAAGGTCTTGTTAAGACCCATGATGTAAAATTGTAATATTCAGTCATGTAAGGACTTGTCAAATTTGTAAACCCACTTGGTTGGGTAGCTGAGTCAAATTTTGTAAACCCACTTGGTTGGGTAGCTGAGTCAAATTTGTAAACCCACTTGGTTGGGTAGTTGAGTCTCATATGTAAATCCACCTGGATGGATCTTTGATGTAAGTATGAGTCATTGGTGATAGGAAGTTCATGTAGTCATGTACTTCATTGAAAAATATGCTTGAAAATTCAGCATGAACTCAGGGGGAGAGTATGTTGGTTTTGGTCCGCCCTTTGCCCTTGATGTCAAAGGGGGAGAGTGACATGGTGTTTGAATCATGGTGTTTGAATGGTGTCAAAAATGGAGAGAGTGACATGGTGTCATTGTATTCTTAATGTACCTATCTGTTGTGGTAACCAAACACCATTGTGGTTGCCATCAAGTCCAAAGGGGGAGATTGTTGGCAATATGATGCAGAGTGTTTTCCTTGATGGCAACCCACTTTGATGAAGATGATGACAACTTACTTGATGAAGTTGTGCTTGATAGAATATGTTCTTAATGAAGTTAATCTGATGTATCTACAGTGAGTACAGAAGGCAGTTCAGATTGTGCTAAATCTATGGTGAAAGAGTATGTCTCAAGGCATACGCGGATCTGTCTAAGGGAAGTCGCGTATGCACGCGGAAAAGAACGTGCCAAGTTGCGTATGGGCTAAAGCGCTCTAAAAGTGCAAAACCAGGGGTAACCACCATGGTATTGACCCATTGTATTGGGTAATGATCCGCCTAATTGACCCCGTCCAGGAATACCATCGGAAGTAATGTTGTTTTGGCTCATGGTATTGAAAAAGGATAAACCTATATAAAGAGATGAAATTCATTATGCAAATCATGAGTGTGGGTACAAGATGTCTGAGCTTGAATGAATACTTCTCTCTGAAGTAGATCTGAATGGAAAGGGTTACACTTGAATGATAAATCTGAGTGTATGATGCACAAATGATGAAGAAGGGGATCTAGATCCGAAATGTGCTTGTATTTGCTAGATCTGTTTATGGAATGATTACATCCAAGAAGAGGCGAACATCTGTCTGAAGTGAAGGGTTAAATCTGTGTGAAGTATCTGTTCTGAAGAAATGCAATGACCTAAAATCTCTGAAGAACCATACGCTAGTTCGCCGAAGAGGAAGCGCGTATATACGCGGCTTCGTTGAAAGAAAAGCGCGTATGCGCAATTAAATTGGTTCTATAATATGTACAGAAGTATACGCTGGTTTATGTGAATGGAAGCGCGTATATACGCGACATCAGTGAAGTGAAAGCGCGTATGCAAACTAGGGTTTGCTGAAGTCTGTGGTAAGAAATGACTGATCTATTCTGCTGTATTGCTGCTATCTGTATTCTACTGTTCTGAGTTGTCTGCATCAGTTTGGTTGTATGATTGAGCTTAAATGTATGAAGAGGGTCCAGTCTGAAAATATGATGAAACGTGGCCTACAAGTTGTGCTCTATTGAAGTTGTTTGGATCCAGTGTGAAAATTGATGAAACGTGGTCCATAGAGGTGCTGAGGGTTGTAGCCTTCAGTCAGGGGGTCGTAGCTCCCTTCCAGGAGAGGCTGGTAAACGAGATCAGGGGGTCGTAGCTCCCTTCCAGGAGAGGCTGGTAAACGAGTCGGGGGGTTGGAGCTCCCTTCCAGGAGAGGCTGGTAAACGAGCGCAGGTGGGTGCCTGCGTGCTGGTAGAGTCTGCACCAGCACATATGTTGTAAGATGTTTTCTCTATAACAAAATATTGAAGGCTGAGCAACTGCAGCGGTGGTTTTCTCCCGACTTGGGTTTCCACCTAAAAATCCTGGTGTTCATGTGTGATGCTTTGTGTGATGATTTATTCTGTTCTTACTGCACATGTTTACTGTTTATTGAATATCTGATGGAATGGTTTAAGTGAAGAATTAATGACATAATTAGTTCTCTGAGTATACGCGAGTTTAATAAAGGGTATCCGCGTATATACGCGAGTCTTCTTTAGGAAAGTAGCGTATGGGTTTTGAAGTAAAGAAAAGTAAAAAGTTTTGAATATGCTGTAAATACTGATTCACCCCCCCTCTCAGTATTTTTCCCAACAAATGCGCCTATATTTAAATTTCCTTATTGGCCGAAAAAGTTTAACATGCATGTCGATGCATCTAACATGGTAGTCAGAATTGTACTAGCATAGATTGATAGTGGGTCCATAAACCATCCAAAATCCTATTCTAATAAAAATTTAAATAAATCCAAAAGAAATTACTTGATGACAGAAAGGGAAGCACCCACCATGATCTTTTTTGTACAAAAATTATGCCACTAACTTTTAGCTAATCCTTTTATATTCTCCACAGTCATCAAGCTTTAAGGTATTTCATCATTAAACTAGTACATCAAGGTCTAATTTGTTGATGGTTATTTTTATTCCAGGAATTTGAATTTGAAGTGATAGGTTGACCAGGGAAAAACAATGTTAGACTCTACCACTATCTAAACTGGAAATGGGGGAAAATAATTTGACGATGACTTACTAGATGCACATTTATTTAAAGTAGAAGAAATTTTGGTAGAAATTGCAGAAATTTCCTAGTTCTCACATACGAGAAGAGAAAATAATGGGCTATCTAAAAATAAAAACAAGATATTATTAATAAAATACGTTTCATTCACACTAATAAATGGATAATTATACAAAATGGCAACCAATATAATAATTCAAATATGTGTTTTAGAGCAAGAAAAGAAAGATATTATAGATGAAGCCCATAAAGGAAGTTTTGTTGAACATCACCATGAAGACACAACAACTAGGAAAATCTTACAATCAGGACTATGGTGGCCAAAATTGTTCCGATATTGTTGAAGAGAATTCAAAAAATGTGATATATGTCAAAGGTTAGGAAAAATACTATCGAGAAATGAAATGCCATCCCACTCCATAAATCCAACCTTACCATTTGATATTTGGGCTATTGACTTTGTCAGCCCATTTCTTAAAAGGGCCAAAATGAGGGGTGAAAAATATATTATCAAAATAGTGGAGTACTCGAACAAGTGGGAAAAAGTTGAACTAGTCAAATCTTGGACAATAGAGGTAGCTACTAAATTTGGTTATGAAAATATAGTAAGAAGAAGTGAATATCCCGTTACTATAATTAGTGATAGGGGCACATAGTTTGTTAATGATATAATTAAAAAAATGCTACTAAAATTCATGATTGAGCATAGGAAAACAATATCCTATCACCCACAGGCCAACGGTGCAGTCAAATATTTTAACAAGATGTTACATAAATTATATGCAACAATGATAAAGATGAATGTGATGATAACATATCAAAAATTTTAAGGGCATATATTATGACATATAAACAATCGACTGGGTATACAGCATTCAATTTACTATATGGGAAAGAAGTGATAGTGCCAATGTATTACACCACAAATACAATAAGCATATCGTCTGTGATGAACTACGATATTGAGAAAGCTAAAAACAACAAATTCACCAGCTAGAGAAATTCAAAGAATACATATTGCATGCACTTCACCAACAACAAGCAATTAAAGAGTAGCAGAAAGAATGGCATGATAGAAATATACTAACAAAGAACTTGAAAGTTGGAGATATAACATTACTGTATGTTAGTCGAATAAAAGGGAAACCAAGGAATTTGGAAATTGCATGGCTAGGCACCTTTGTAATAGAGGATATAAATTCTTCAAGTGTAGTCCAAATGAGGACTCTTCAAGGGCACCTATTTGAATCGCTAGTAAATGGCGCATGACAAAAAAAATATGTCACTTAATGATGTCGGCATGTATGATTGGTGAAAACCTCTCTGAGGCGCTAGGAACATGGCCCGATTTGAAAAGCATGATGTGGCAGTCTATTTGAATGAACAATTGTATAATACTTTTAAGTTTAATTCCAGTAATTAAGATAAATTAATAAGTAGGATTATAATGAGCAATTAGAAAATTTGGTACATTTATAGTTATGTTAGCAAATAAGTTCTGCCAAAAAAGAATCGTCAAACCAAAAAAGTAATTCAAAGCAATGGAGTGAGGCCAAGACTTGAGAAAATTCTTGAATAATGAATAGTATTGAAACGTAAGACGACATTGAAAATTGTAGAAACATGAAAGAAGGAAATACCATCGATTTAAATTTCTAGAACACTTCAAGAGGGAATTTGACTGCACTAGAAGAAGAGAAGAAAGACCACAAGTCAAATTTGAGCTACATATAAACCAAATGGCTATACCTGACTTGGAAATTATGACCGATAAGTACATCACATCCAATTTAAATTATTCCAATGAATTGGCACAATAAAAAAGTGACCCAACTGTAAAATATAGAAGGAAAACTCGATCATGCGTGATAAAAAAAATCAGAATAATGAGTTTTTTGTGGATCAATCCCTCTTGCGGACAAGAGTGATCTCCCTAGTGCCCCAACAAGGAACTAGAAACAAAAAAACATTTGAATGCCTCTTTCTCTAAATTATTTTCATTTTAGATTATTATAACTCAAAAATAAGGAGTTTATGCTCCTACCTTTCAATTGAGACGTTTGAAGTAGCCTTTTGCCTTTCGCTCCAAAGCAATCCATCAATGCTGAGAAGAAGCTACAATAAAAAACAATGCAAAGGATCAAAGCACCTGCAATATATAATAATCACAAATACTAGTTTAATTTAGTGATCAAGGAATCTAAGTATTGAAATCATTTCAATGAATTCAGAAAAAAAGACAATGTGAAAAAGAGATCCATATGTATTATCAGAAATTAAAAAGAGAAATCTTACAACCTGAGCCTTGATGTTATACATATTTCTCCTGTGTGTCTGCGTAATCGTTTTCCTTGGTTTGATAACCCTTCCTCTCTATAATGACCAGCATGAAGTATTGTGCATAAAGGTGTGATATTAAATGTACAACCAACAACTTGCTTGATCAGAATCTATGAACTCTTATGAACTCTCTCCATACAAGTATCTACTCAAATATGTATCTACCAGTACCCTCAAACTAGAAAATTCAATTCAATTTTTAGAGTGATTGAGGAAGTTTCAGATCCATGAGTAAAGGGATGGGGTCCTCCAATGAAGGGATGAGGGTTCCTTTAGCCAAGGGATAAGCTCCATGAGTAGAGGGATATAGCTCGAACTGGCGTGACTCTAGAGGCTTCAAGTTGGGCGAATAATCGACCAACTAGGCTTCTAGAAGTTACATTTTTGTGTTTACTTCCTTTTTAGGGGGGTGAGTAGGTTTTAGTGGTGAAAAGAGCAGCGATCACCACGGATAATAGAAGAAGTACTAGCGCATGCATAGGTAATGGTCACAAAAATCATGCAGGTAATATTTTAAAGGTTTTAGATAGATTTTCTCTAGTTTACAAGACTTGTTTTAGGAACATGAGTAATTTTGACCTCTAAGGGAGCATAATATGGATGCTGATAGACCCATAATGATAGTCAAATGTCATGGTGACAAAATTACATGTAACATGTTGCCCCCTAAAGTGTGAAGTCTGAGAAAGTTTTTCAAGAGAGTGAAGCGCTTTATCATTCCAAGGATTGGATTGGAGACACCGGTCAAAAACCTATAAGAAACATTCAATGCAATATATATCATCACTGAGGTAGGAATTCCCATACTTAGAGAAAATATAACTAAATGTTCTGGTATGAATATGAATATAGTATTATATCAAAAGTAGACACAGTATGGGTGCAACCATCTGTCAGAAATAAGTATATTGTATCATGAATGCATAAATTCTCATATCCTGGATGGTGGAAACTAAATCCAGGGTCTTGATTTCCACCTCTCAAACTAGTACGAATCTATCCATGCGATTGATTGTGCCGAAGTGAAACATGGTAGAAACCACTTGATTACCAATCAATGATGAGAACCGTTAACAAGTGTGAGAGAAACCACCAATAATGAAAATGTCTCTCAAAGTACTTCAACACAATCTATGAAGTGTGAATGAAGGATTTGCATTCGAACACTCATAGAATCATTCGATCAAAGGTAAATGATGAGAACCTATTTTCGAAGGTGAGAAACCTGCCATTAGGGCATGCATATTCCAAGGTACTGATAGGATTCTAAACAAACTTTCTACATAGTGAGCTGATGTCGATATAAAGTGATCCGTCGCAAGAAATCCTACGACAAAAAACCAGTAGATCAAGTCTTGTAGAAATGTTTTTTCAAGGATTAACTCAGGGATGGTTAACTCGAATGGATACAAATGTTTGCAATGAATGGTGAATTTAAAATTGAACATTCTCTTGAACACATAACAGTATTGTAAATGTCTTGGAAGTATTTGACTCAAAGATAATACCCAAAATCGGCTGAAGACTTTCAATGTGGTTTGATTAACTGTAAGACAAAAGGATTACCCAACCTAGACACGAGTGCAACAAATTGTCGTGTTTAAGAGCGTCACTCTGTTTTTTAAACCAAGACTAAAAAACAAATATTTTTTCTCACTCCCCCCCCCCCACCATTACTGGAAAGTACCTCTTTATTTTTGTCAAGATTGACGAGGATAACATTTGCTTGTCATGTAAGCTCATCCTTCAGACGATTCCATCTTAGTATTTTTAAAAAACCCTAGGAAGGAGTGGCTCGATCCTGTTGTAATTGACAGGTCTTGTACTGTTTAGTTTTAATAGGACTAACTCGATGTTTTTCAGTTTTAGGGAGTCAGAAGATAAACATAAGTAAACTTCGTAGTGTTATTATTTGTAAATTTAGTGTCTCAAACCAGAAAAAGGATAAAATAATGTAGGAGAGAACTCTGTTGACCATGCTTAGTCAACGTATACCTTTTTCGTAAATAGTCTAGTTCATTCCAGAAAAGGGGTAAACTTATACTGAATATACGACTGTTCATTTATTTTAATGAGTTTGAATAGTCAAGTGCTCAACGATATTTTCATATTTAGAGAGTCTGAAAAGGGCTTAAAATAGGACTCCAGGGTTTTGCTTTTTCATTTTTTTTATAGAGCCCGAAAAAGTGATAAAAGTCTACTCATTGTCAAAATGATTATTTTCAAACATAACCTGTTCCCTGCATAAAAAATCAAAAAATTACAATTATCTACTCTCAAACATGATTTTTTTTTTTTGAAATTTGACTCCTAAAGTGAAAATAAACAAAATAATATTATTTTATTCATTGAAAAATATGAAAAGAAGTCAAAACAAATCATTTTTACCTTTTGGTTTTCAGAGTAGAGAAGAAAGAATTTTTTCCCTAAACCTTCCAGAGCAGATATCAGGAGAATCAATAATCCATTTAGAGAACCGTCATCTCCATGTATTCCACCTCATCATTATCTTTCTTTTCATCCATTTAGTTTTTCATTTTAAGTTTTTAGGTCATTTTTTAGGGGGAAATAAGGTTTTGAAATCTGCCCTTGGGGGTGTGTAGGTTTTTGTGGAGAAACCCGCGCACCTCGATGCTTTTTTAATAGAAAAAATCATCGGGCCGCTGCGGTTTTTATGCATATCTCTTGCACAAAAACACACTATGTATACATAAAACCCGCGAGAGAGCCGTGGGGTTTTCAAAATAATAATTCCATCCATAAAAAATGGCTCAAATTCTCTCAAATAATTTATTATGTTCTTCTTTGATTACTTGTAGGCAAGAAATCATGTCAGAATGGAGAGAAAGGGAGCATGAGCTTCAAGTTAACGAAGCCATGGATGAACCGGCAACACTTGTACATTAAAGAATTGTGGATTGTATAAATTCTGGGTGATTCAAGGAATGAAGGCATAGGTAGAGCTGATGACCTAGTTATTCAATGCTTGGGATGTTCGGGAGAAATGCTTCATCATTGGGGAACATAGGCCAAAGGATATATATTTCCTCATTGGATTAACCTACAGAGGGAGATGCATCTCCTTGTTTGGGTCACGGTCAGGTGGTTTGGCCACTGCATCTTATATGGCTTAATATTGCAGCCAAGAGTCATAGTTGAAGGATGCTCACATTGACATCAAAACCATTGCACGACTAGACCTAAAGATCATTGCATTTACAATTACCAGGTTGTGTGGCAGTGGAGCTCCACATGTGGCTACTAGAGCAAAAATGCGGATTACAGTTGAATGTTCCGAGGGAACAATTTTCAACTAGTGTGAAGGAGTCTTGGTCAACATGAAAGGTCAACTTATGAGAGCAAATAATGGGAAGGTGAAAAACTTCGACTATGGAGCCATTCTTGTGTCTTTCGCTTTGGAGAGGATTCCACTCCTAGCACCTCAGCAGTCTCCAATGGATCCGATAGGACCTAGGGAACCACGTATGTTGCAATGGGTGTCATTGATGGCTCACCATGGTGGCGATGGTGGTCTTGTGGTTCGATATACCCCTCAATTCTTGATATGGCTTAGGAGCCAAATATTCATGATTGATAATTTTCCTTACGTAGGGGTAGATTCAGGGGTGACCTTGAAACATCACTCCCACGGGGGACAGAGTGGGATGCATCAGGTAAAATATTTCATTTTGAATTTTTTGTGTTTATCTAATTTTTATTTGATTTTATATCGTCCAATACTGATAAAAATATTAAAATGCAGATGTTGGCCCATCATGACCAATAATGCTTCGTCGCTTTTACAGGTGAGATGCGCAGCCTATAGCAGCAGGCTCACCACATACCGCTGCAGCAGAGGCCCTTCCAGAGCTAGAGTGCAACCTAGAGAGGTTTACTATTGACATCTCGGAGATAGGGACAAATGATATACCTCTCAGGCTCCAGAGACATGTGACTGGGGTTCCAGGCCCATTCAGGAGATATCTGCGCAAGGTGGCATGTACCATTGTCTTCTACCATGAGCATCATCATGGATAACATCTAATGGTCAATCTAGATTGAAATTTTATTTTTTGTATCAGTATCTTTAGATCATAATGTGTTTGAAACCTATGATCACAGACGATGTAATATTTTTTGACACACAACTATTTAACCTAATGATATTACTACTTCCAATTTTTGAGTATCTTGTTCAATATGGATCAAATATTGTTTTGTTTAACTTTTAATGTTGCAAATTTCTATTTAAAACTTGATTAGATAGTGCATCGGTCAATGTGTTTAAAGTTCTTGAAATGTGTTCATATTCAATGTAATCAAACTATCTTTCCAAGAGACAAACCCTTAAAAACATTCTTAACAAAGCTGGATTTCTGATAGCATAAACATCGTTTAAATGTAATACAATGGGTTTCAAATCTAACCTAACAATTAAATGTCGAATTCCAAATGCAATGGCATCAGATATCAATGACTGCGCTATATTCTACAACATTGTACGTTGTTTGGCCAAGGCATATCCCATGAATAGAGACTAAATCATCGATGAGCGAATAAATGACCCAAACAACAAAAGAAATGTTCTGTGTACTACAACATGCGCCATCATCAAAACCAATGTAAGTCTGAAGGAACTTCGATATTTGCAGTATCAAGAGTAATCAAGATAAGCAACGAAAGTAGCGAAAACTTGTCAAGCAAAATAACTAATTTAAGGCACACTTTTTTAATCAAGGGCACACTCTTCTAAAATGTAACTAATTTAAAAAGAGGATCTTCACACGAAGAATTATGAATAATATATCTTAAGATAAATGCCATTTTTGAGTTTATCTAAAGAGATGTTGTCATAATCAATTAACTCATAGTCTCCTTTTGCAAGCACTTTCTTATCAATATAAGGATCATGCCACATTGGTTTGAATTTACCAGCACCTAGTTTGTCATGAGCTTGATCATATACTAGAACTAGGTCACCTTCCGAATACATGCAAGGGTTAACACTTTGATCATATTGAGCCTTAACATGTTTTTTATGATCTTCAGTAGTTAATGCAATAGTGCGAAGAGTCTCATTTAACTATGCTAGGTATAGGAAGCGTTTATCCTCTTCAGAGGTAATTGGTAACAATTCAATGACTAATTTGAGTGATGAGATTTGAAATTCAATGGGTAACACAACTTCCAAACCGTAAATGAGCTTAAAAGGAGTGAACCCTGTGGATGTTTTTGTAGAGGTACGATATGCCCACAATGCCGAAAAAGCATGGTATGAGTTCCGAAAATCCGTTTAATCATGTTGGTTAAAACCTTGTTGACAACAACTTGACCATTAGCTTGCGGGTAATATGGTGTATAATTATCATGGCGTAGGCCAAGTTGAGTGCAAATTTAGGTCATCATAATGTTTTGAAAGTGGATCCCATGGTTCGTAACGATAGCTGGAGGGACACCGAACCGAGAAATCACATGATTGAATATGAAAATTGTTGCAGTTTTTCCATCAGCCTCAAATGTAGGCATCACCTCGGCCCATTTGGTAAATTAATCTACGACAATAATAATATACCCATGCCCCTCAGCCGAGTGAGGGTTACATGTGACGAAATAAATGCCCCATTTTGCGAAAGGACTGACAATAATGATTGGGTGAAGAGGAGCTGGAGGTGCACACATATTTCAATAAAAAATCTAGCAATTGTGGCATTTTCTAACTACGAGAATATAATCTTTGAATAGTGATGGCCAGAAATAGCTATTGTGCAATATCTTTTGGGTTGTGGCAAACTTAGACATATGACCACCACACGCTCCATAGTGGCAGTCATTCAAAACCCTTTCAACTTCTTCATGAGTTATACAACGTCGAAAAACAGAATCGACACCATGAAGATAAAGAGTGTCGCCAACAATATTGTATTGTTGAGATTGGTATTGAATTTTACATCGATTTGATCGTGAAATCTCTGGCTGAAAGTTTTGGGCTTGGAGATATATAATGATATCTCCATACTGAGGTTATAATGTGCTGATTAGAAACAGAGATTCATCAGCAAGATGGTCCTCTGCCACCATTTTAGATTTAGTATAGGGAAAATCACACATAAATTTAGCGAAAACCAGTGATTTCTTAGACTTGGATTTCTCAAATTCCAAATCAAGCTCTTGTAGGATAAGTATCCATTTAGATTATTTTCCCCCGAGCGATTGTTTCATCAAAATGTACATCATCTGGTTGCAATTAGATATCACTGTGGTTTTTCATAACAATATGTAATGACAGAATCGTTGGACAACTTGAACGGCTGCCAAGGCCAATTTCTCCACATGTGAATACTTGATTTCTGTCAGGGTGAGATTCCGACTTAGGAAATAAATCACGTGTTCATTTTTGGAGTCATCCTCTTGAACTAAAACCATTCCAATTGTGGAATTAGACACAGCTAAATACAAAAATAAATCTCGATGATAATTAGGAAGATGCAACAATGGTGCATGGGTCGATGGGTGTTTGAGTGCATCAAAAGCTTTATCGAAAATCTAGTCCTAGACGAATGGAACATCCTATTTTAACAATTGAGTGAAACCTTTAGTTAACTCCGAATAGTTCAGGATAAAAAGACACATAATTTTTTCTTTCCCTTGTAAACTTTGCAGTTGGTGAAGATTGGAAGGATGAGGTATATTTACAATGGCCTCAACCTTCAATGAGTCAACACGAATTCCTTCTTTTGAAAAATGAAACCAAGTAAATTTCCCTATTGTAAACAAAATAAACATTTGTAAGGATTCAAACGAATTTTGTAATGCCTACATCTCATAAAGATGGCATGTAAATGTGTAGGATGATCTTGTCTGCATAACGAATGAACAGGTAAGTCATCCAAGTAGGGATGTAAAATGTGTTCGATATCGTGAAATGCGTAAGACATAGCTCTTTGAAAAGTTGCGACAACATTTTTTAATCCAAATGATAATTACAATATGAAAATGTTCCCCATGGACATATAAATGTTGTTTTAGGCTGATCAGCAGGGAGTATGTTTATTTGATTATAGCATCCATCCATAAACAATAATATTTTGTTTCCAACACAGTCATCAACAATTTGATCGATTTAAGAGGAAGGATAATTGTCTTTAGGACATACGTTGTTAATATCCCTATAATCGACACATACTCTGATAGTCCCTTGTTTCTTGGTTGCAGGAACTATGTTAGATACCCAATTCGTCAAAGGAATAGGATAAATAAATCTTGCACGCAGTAAATTTTCAGCTTTAGCTTTAATTGCAGCAGCTTTCCGCCAATCTATTGGATGTAATATTTGTCTAATAGGTTTAGCATCCGGGTATGTCTTAATTTCATGAATAAAAATCTTAGGATCAATACCTGGCATTTCTTCATAAGACTAGGAAAAAATGTCTCAAAATTCTTGAAATAGGGCTTTGTATGAATTGATCTCTTCAATAGAGAAAGAAGCACCTATATGAATGTTCTCAGTTATCCTAGGTTTAATTGATATGTCAATTTAACAACCTAGTGACACAAGGAGGAATAATAAATGATATGGGAGGATTTGGTGAAACACGAGGTGGATGTTGAAAAATGTAACTAGTGTCGGTCTTCATAATTGTACTTGGATCATGATGTAATGTATTTGTAAAAATAAAGAAAACTAAATTTTATTATAAATTAAATTGAATTATTAAAGAACGAGTTTCATTCTTAGGTCAATGTTTATTATGTCAAAGCCTCCATTGCAAGCTTCTAGGGTTTGTGTCAAGATTCCATGTCCTTTTCATTATGTAATAAACCCTTCTTGGGCTTTATTAGTCAAGAAAGAAGTGTATTTTATTGTAAATTAGGTCATTTAGGCCTCCTCCACCAAGTCAGCCTCAAGAAAGGGCAAGTATATCTCAATAAGGGAATTCAACCTCACAGGCTCACTATATATTGGAGCAACTCGACTCATTTGGAAGCACATCTCTCACAAGTTAGAATTGCAGAAGATGGAAGCAATAAAAGGTGTGAAATTCAAGGAATAAGGAGGAAAGAGTTAGTGAAATAAAATGAGGTATCTATCTAGCTAAGGGTCTCAAAAATTTCTCTCTCATGTCTCATATGTGCGAAAGAAATGAAGTTGCAGGAGGGCCAAAATTGCAGTCTTGAAGTTGGGCCGAAATTCTGATGCAGTAGGGTCAAATATTTGTCCTTGATGCAGTATTGATGTAGTGTTGATGCAATATTTTTTCAGTCGATATTTGAATATTGGATGAACAATTTAAGGGTTGACTTGGTGGAGGAGGAAGGTATTTTCGTTTAAGGTATTGGTCTATCTCAAAATGAATTTTCTAGTGGAATAGTTTAAGTGGGTTTTCCTATATAGTGTGGTTTTATCCTTGGTTGAATGCCTATATCTGGTGTCCTTGATCTTCATGTTTTGATTTGATGATTTCTTGATGAAAATAATATAAAAGAATAACATAATCAAAGTTAATAAGAACACAAGTATATCACAAGTAATTATCAATAGGAAAATCTTTATGGCTTTCTGATTTTCTAACATGGTATTCGAGCTAAGTTGAAGAAGGAAGAAAAATGTAGCTTGAAGGTCTATTGAAAGAATGGGATCAAAGTAAGGTCATTAAGGAAAATGATTATATAAGAAGATAATACTACCATCTATAGGAACTATTTCACTACAATGAAGGGAGAAAACAAGCTAGAAGGAGCCTCCAACTATAGGGCATGGAAAAAGAGGATATATCTTATCCTTTCTAAGCACAAAGTTTTGGATCTTGTTCAAGGAAAAGTCAAGAAACCTACATATGATGTAGGAAAGGATAAGTTTAGAGAAACCAAAACCTTGGCCATGATTATGAGAGTAGATGGAGTAAAGGACCACCTAATTTCGTACATATCCAACATAGACTCCATCCGAGAAATGTATGAAGATATTTCAAAGTTATTCACCATCAAGAACATTGGTCAGATACCTAGCATCATGAGTGAACAAGAGATGATACTCTGTCATTATATTTTGTAAGGATATATAGAATAATATATGAAATCAAAGCTATAGATGAATTTGTACCATAAAAGGAACTCATGATTGCAGCTCTACTAGGTCTACCAAAATCTTGGAGTGATTTAGCATCATGAATTAGCAGTTGGAAGGATACTCCAAATGTTGAATGCATGTAGTCCAGAAGAAGCACCAATATCATTAGTAAACAAAAATAACGAGGATGTAGAAGATAATACCTCTAATTCCTATTCTTCTCATCACAAAATTAAGGGTACATTCAAGTAGTTCAAAGGACTAAAGAAGAAAGTTGACCCATCCAAGATTGAATGCTACAACTGTCATAAGATGGGTCATTACAAAAATAAATGTCATGAGAATCCTAGGAATAAGAAGAGAGAAAGAGAACATGGGAATGTTGTTGATGAAGCTCCATCAAGGAATAAAAATACATAATAATCTAAAGTTAAATACTTATTTTCTAAAGACTCCTAGGGATACTATCCCTTACATATCCTACTTTAATTTTTGCAATGTTTTTCTCTTATGTTTTGATTTTCATAGTTCATAGATTCAATATATATTTTTTTATGAATTCTTGAAGTTGTTTTGATAAGTTGTAGATATCCCTTAGAAATATTGGATTAAGAGGGAGCCTTAACCATTTTATGAAAATATAAGTATATTGTTCTTTGATTCATCTTTCATATTTAGTTTCCTCCTCAGATCGAGCATTGTTGGTATTATATACTCATAAAAAATTTCTTTATATTTTCCTGGATAGAAAAGCTTGTAGAGTAGACAAAGGTTATGGAGGAGACTTCAAAGCAAAGAATTGAGTCATGAAAGAAGATATGCTGCATAGGAAGCTATTCAAAAATTAATGTCTTACAAGGTTTGTTAAAGAACAACTCAAGGTATGCCATAAACTACAAGATTTGTTGCAAGAATTTTTTCGTACAAAAGGTGTGATCATTCTTCTTTTAAAATTTTCTTTACATTACTAACATATTTATGTCTAGTATTTTTAATATTAAAGATTATTTTGAGGGTGATTAATCATTATATGTAATCTACCCTCGTTATACTATTATTTGATCATTCTTGTGAAACCCTATCTCTTAGGGTTCGCTATAAAACCCTAGCCTCTTGTTAATAAGAGTATGTCATTGTTAAATAATGAAACCCTACTCCACTTAGGGGTTGTTGATAAATTTTAGAACATATGATGTTGTGTAACCAGCTCCAAAAAGAGAAGAAAAGAGATATCAATGCCTTAGAAATGAGCCACTTCGAGGGGGCAACCTCCAATACATTACATAAATGAACAATTCTTGGATGATTCAAATGAACAAAACCTCCTTCTATATATAGGAGTCCATGGGGCCACAATATAATCCTAGTGGGGACACATTGTAATCCTAGCCGACCTAACAATAATAATGTAAGGGCACAATAATAACAATATGGGCGTTACAGGGGTACAATAATAACAATAAGGGGGGCTACACTAACATAATAAGGGGCTACAATATTAATATAGGGACTTAACATGCCCCTCTCCTTCAAACAAGTGTTGTCCTCAACGCTTGATTATTTCTTGATGCTTCTGTATAAAATTCTCATCCTCCCATGTGAAATATTCTACAGGAAAGTTCTTCCATTTGCTGAGATACTCTGAAATTGATCGTACTTGTCGATTTCTTGTTTCTATGACTACTTCATAACTTCTTTCGATATGATGTTGATCTTCCTGTTGTTTCATTAGATTCTGCACCAAAGTTGGGTTATCCTTTGAGAGTTCGAGAACTTGTTGTTGATGCTCGATGTGATCTTCCACTAATTTATCATCCATATTTTCTATTATTTGATCCTTCAAACCATCCAACTTAGCCTCCATTTCTACTTTTAAACCATCTATGTCATCTTCGGTTGCTCTTCGTAAGATCGAAATTTGTTGCACTTGGTACCGTAATTTTGATATCTCATATTGCAATTATTCCTCCTCATGCATCATAGTATAGCTTTCTGAGGGCTTAATGGGTATGGAATTATTTTTTGGAGGCATAATAGAACCCATTATTGACAAAAATTCTTCAATATGCCCTTGGAATCAATTCAACTTGATTCTTCACACAAGACTTATGCAATTAAAAAAAAAAACAATATACACCTTTTTCTTGCTTTTGAGGAGCTATATATTGAAATTGGATTATCTCTGTCATTGCAGCCCTTAAATATTTGAAATTCAGTGCTAAATTATCCCTCTGAATTCTCTTTTGAATGCCACAGGTCTGACCTGATTTGGATTCTCCAAGACAAAGTTGCGTCCAATCTCCCACAATGACCTAATTCTGGACTGGTTCAGTAGAGCAAACTTGTAGGACTTGCCACGTGTCACTGTTTCGTCCCTTGTCTCTGAAATTGATAGAAAATAAACTACAGTCCGTGCACTTGCAACCACATTTTACGGCACTTCAATCCAATTCACAGAGAGAGATTTATTGAACTTTTCCCACGATCACCTCTTTGAGATGAAATTCAGGAGCCTGAAAAAGAACTACCTTCCACAGATCATATCTCCAAAAATGTTGCGAACCAAGCTCTACAATTTTTTGACGAATTTCCTCAGGATTTCACCTTCTCACCATACGAATTTCAGATTCTGAATCTTCGTATAAAAAAAGTTATAGCGCAAATTCCACAATGACCTGTTTAGGAGCTTTAAACAAGACCTAACTTCCACAGATGATATCTCCGAAAATATTACGAACCAAGATCTGAAATTTTTAGAAAATCTTCCTCAGGATTTCGGCTTCGCACCCTAAAAATTTCAGCTTTTGAAACTTCGTAGAAAAAAAGTTATAGCGAAAATTCCACGATGACCTGTTTTGAGCAGCAAAACCCTAGAATCCAAAGCTCTGATACCAAATGTTGTGTAACCAGCTCCAAAAAGAGAAGAAAAGAGATATCAATGCCTTAGAAATGAGCCACTTAGAGGGGGAAACCTACAATACATTACATAAATGAACAATTCTTGGATGATTCAAATGAACAAAACCTCCTTCTATATATAGGAGTCCATGGGGCCACAATATAATCCTAGTGGGGCCACAATGTAATCCTAGCCGACCTAACAATAATAATGTAAGGGCACAATAATAACAATATGGGGGTTACAGGGGTACAATAATAAAAATAAGGGGGGCTACACTAACATAATAAGGGGCTACACTATTAATATAGGGACTTAACATATGATGAAATCATATTCTTTTGAATTTTAGGGTTTTTGGTAATGTCATTGTAAAAACCCTAATCTTTTATGGTTTGATATTAATATCTAGGTTATATATTGAAACCATATATATTTAGGGTTTGTGAAAAAAAACATTGAAATAGCTAAAGTAAGATCCTAGAAATGAAACCCTAGGTATATATTCATCTATTTGATCGAATCTTTAGCTTGAATTGTTCAATGCATTAATCTTGGGTTTACCTAATAGATATTGATATGAGATGCTAGTGCATGATTATGAAATTGTAGATATGTATATGCGAGTATGTTACATGAAATTTTGTCACATCTACTCAATATGCCTGAAAAATGGATCAATGGCAATGTCATTGAACACTTTGACATAATCCCTTTGCAAATCCCTACGCATCACCTCCTCAAAAAGTCTCAATTTCTAGGTTAATCAACTAAAAAACATTGTTTTTAGCCCCAATGTATCCGACATTCATGTCCAACTACAATGGTTTCAATTTGCATAACTGAGCACCTGCATTGATAAGTGCAAGTTTATCTACCCTACAGGTGCGATGGTTCTATAATTTCAGGAAAATTGAAAAATATTTTCGAATATTATCCTTCCAGAAGCTTCTAAGGTGGTTGTAACCATTTAACATGGATAAATATCTCAAATTCATATATGATCCTACTCTAGTGCTCATATCTCTTATCCATTGAGCTTATCCTCCCTCGTAAGTTGATCTCAAGAATATATTGGTAAATCCTAAACTACCATGTTTACCCTATAAATTTACTACCTCCCATGGAGTATAGGTTTGATTTTGGAGATTACTAGTGCCCTCATGTTGCTGCTTTGAGCTTAAGGAAACATCATCAATTTTCATTAGGGTTGAGTGTGAAGGTTTTATTTGTGTCAAGGAAGGACAAAGAAAATTGTGAAGACATCTACAAAGTCAACTTGTATATATGGTTGTAAGTCTCTCCTTTATTTATTAATACAAAAATCACTTTGTTTTCCTATACTTGTGTCATGTTGATGCTTATGTATTTCAATTCCATGTTGACTCATTGATTAGAGATATTGGATTATGTTATGTGGATATTTTAGTTCTCTTGCTTATTTCAGTCATTATTGCATATTTCATTTATAATGCATGGAGATAGGATTGGAACTTACAAGAAAAGAGTAGAGGAGGACTTCCTACAAATTCCAGGAAGGTCTCTTTTCTGTATTCTAATATCTCTAAGGAAAACATAGATATTTTTGCCCTCTATTGTTATAGATCAGAGCACTAGATCTAGGGTGTTCATTTTTTGCTGTAGAAGTGAATTTTCCTTATAACGAAGTATGCTAACTTAATTGTTGATACTCATGTTTTAGTTTGTGAAATATAGGTTCTATAACAAAACCCTAGTAGAGATTGATATTCTAGGACATAATGATATTTTTTCCGATTATTGATATGATTTAGCTTTGGTGATAAAATATAGGGTTTGCAACAAACCGTATTAGAGTCTAACATGTAATTCTAAAATCATATTGGTGAAACCTTAGATTTATAGTACTATGATTGGATCTAAGGCTTTTCATCTCAAAGATAGAGTCTAGGGTTTATGATAAACCCTATCAAGAAGTTGAAGTCTAATATGTAAAAGGATGTAACCTTTGTTGATTATGAACCTAATTAGGTTTAGATATTTGATGTCTAAATTTTAGATGTTTTTATGCTTACATTATAATGATAATTTTTTTATATAGTTAACTTCATGCTTCTATATATTTGGTTGTACTTGATATTAAAGTTTTGCAGGTACACGATCTTGAAGATGTTGAAGATATTCGTAATTGGAGATTATAATAAGGATGAGCATAATAGAAGAAGTTATAAGAGTGATTATGATCAATATGAACTTGATGCCATAAGAAGGAATAAAGCCTTGAAAAGTTGAAGTTTCTCTTATATTACAAAAGAAGGAATTTGTTGATCTCCCTAAGTTAAGAGTTAGAAGAAAAACATAAGTAAACTCCGTAGTGTTAATTTTCGTAAATTTAGTGTCTCAAACCCGAAAAAGGATAAAATAATGTGGGAGAGAACTCTGTTGACCATGCTTAGTCAATGTATACCTTTTTCGTAAATAGTATAGTTCAGTCCAGAAAAGGGGTAAACCTATACTGAATAGATGACTGTTCATTTATTTTAACGAGTTCGAATAGTCAAGTGCTCGATGATCTTTTCATATTTAGAGAGTCTGAAAAAGGGCTTAAAATAGGACTCCAGGGTTTTTATTTTTCGTATTTTTTATAAAGTCTGAAAAAGTGATAAAAGTCTACTCATTGTGAAAATGATTATTTTCAAACATAACCTGTTCCATGCACAAAAAATAAAAAAGTTTCAATTATCTGCTCTCAAACACGATTTTCTTTTTGAAATTTGACTCCTAAAGTGAAAATAAACAAAACAATATTATTTTATTCATTGAAAACTATAAAAAGAAGTCAAAACATATCATTTTTACCTTTTGGTTTTCAAAGCAGAGAAGAAAGAATTTTTTCCCTAAAGCTTCTAGAGCAGATATCGGGAGAACCAATAATCTATTTAGAGAATCGTCATATCCATGTATTCCACTTCATCATTATCTTTCTTTTCATCCATTTAGTTTTTCATTTTAAGTTTTTAGGGGGAAACAAGGTTTTGAAATCCGCCCTTGGTGGTGCATAGGTTTTTGTGAAGAAACTCGTGCACCTCGATAATTTTTTAACAGAAAAAATCATCAGGCCGCCACGATTTTTATGCGTATCTCGTGCGTAAAAACACACTATTTATACATAAAACCCGAGAGAGAGCTGTGGGGTTTTCAAAATAATAATTCCATCCATAAAAAGTGGCTCAAATTCTCTAAAATAATTTATTATTTTCTTCTTTGATTGCTTGTAGGCAAGCAATCATGTTGGAATGGAGAGAAAGGGAGAATGAGCTTCAAGATAACAAAGTCATGGATGACCCGAAAATACTTCGTACATTAAAGAATTGTGGATTGTATAAATTTTGGGAGATTCAAGGAATGAAGGCATAGGTAAAGTTGATGACTTGGTTATTCAATGCTTGGGATTTTCGGGAGCAATGCTTCATCATTGGGGAACATAGGACAAAGGATATCTATTTCCTCACTGGATTAACCCACAGAGGGAGATACATATCCTTGTTTGGGTCACGACCAAGTTGTATGGCCACTGCATCTTATATGGCTCAGTATTGTAGCCAAGAGTCAGAGTTGAAGGATGGTCACATTGAAATCAAAACCATTGTGCGACTAGACCTAAAGATCATTACATTTACAGTTACCAGGTTGTGTGGCAGTGGAGCTCCACATGTGGCTACTAGAGCACAAATGCAGACTGCAGTTGAATGTTTCGAGGGAAAAATTTTCAACTGGTGTGAAGGAGTGTTGGTCAACATGAAAGGCCAACTTACGAGATTAAAGAATGGGAAGTTGAAAAACTTCGACTATGGAGCCATTCTTGTTTCTTTCGCTTTGGAGAGGATTCCACTCCTAGCACCTCGGCAGTCTCCAATGGATCCGACGAGACCTAGGGAACCACGTATGTTGCGATGGGGTCATTGATGGCTCACCATGGTGGCGATGGTGGTCCCGTGGTTCGATATACCCCTCAATTATTTATATGGCTTAGGAGCCAAATCTTCATGATTGAGGATTTTCCTTACGCAGGGGTATATTTTAGTGGTGACCTTGACACATCATTCCCACCGGGGACAGAGTGGGATGCATCAGGTAAAATAATGTAAGGCACACTTTTTTAATCAAAGGCACACTCTTCGAAGATGTAACTAATGTAAAAAGAGGATCTTCACATGAAGAATCATGAATAATATATCTTGAGATAAATCCCATTTTTGGGTTTATCTAAAGAGATGTCATCATAATCAATTAACTCATAGGCTCCTTTTGCAAGCACGTGCTTATCAATATAAGGAGCATGCCACATTAGTTCGAATTTACCAGTGCCTAGTTTGTCACGAGCTTGATCATATACTAGAAATAGGTCACATTCTGAATATATGCAAGGGTTAACACTTTGATCATACTGAGCCTTAACACGTTTTTTATGAGCTTAAGCAGCTAATGCAACAATGCGACGAGTCTCATTTAACTGTGCTAGGTATAGGAAGCATTTCTCCTCTTCAGAGGTAATTGGTAACAATTCAATGACTAATTTGAGTGATGAGATTTGACATTCAATGGGTAACACAACTTCCAAACCGTAAATGAGCTGAAAATGAGTGAACCCTGTGGATGTTTTTATAGAGGTACGATATGCCACAATGCTGAAAAAAGCATGGTATGCCAAATTGTTTTTATGAGTTCTGAAAATCCATTTAATCATGTTGGTTAAAACCGTTTTGACAACCTCAAATTGACCATTAGCTTGTGGGTAATAAGGTGTATAATTATCATGGCGTAGGCCAAGTTGAGTGGAAATTTAGGTCATCATAATGTTTTGAAAGTGGCTCCCATGGTCTGTAACGATAGCTTGAGGGACACCGAACCGAGAAATCACGTGATTGAATATGAAAATTGCTGCAGTTTTTCCATCAGCCTGGAATGTAGGCATCGCCTTGGCCCATTTGGTAAATTAATCTACAACAATAATAATATATCCATGCCCCTTGGTTGAGTGAGAGTTACATGTGACGAAATCGATGCCCCATTTGACGAAAGGACTGAAAACAATGATTAGGTGAAGAGGATTTGGAGGTGCACACATCTTTCAATAAAAAATCTAGCAATTGTGGCATTTTCTAACCGCAAGAATACAATATTTGAATAGTGATGGCCAGAAATAGCTAACGTGAAATATCTTTTGGGTTGTGGAAAACGAAGACATATGACCACCAAACGCTCCAGAGTGGTAGTCATTCAAAACCCTTTCGACTTCTTCATGAGTTATACAACGTCAAAAAATAGAATCGACACCACGATGATAAAGAGTGTCACCAACAATATTGTATTTTTGAGATTGGTATCAAATTCTACACTGATCTGATCGTGAAATCTCTGACCGAAAGGTTTGTGTTTGGAGATCTATAATGATATCTCCATACCAAAGTTCTAATGTGCTGATTAGAAACAGAGATTCATCAGTAAGATGGTCCTCTGCCACCATTTCATATTCAGTATAGTGAAAATCACACATAAGTTCAGCGAAAACCAGTGATTTATTAGACTTGGATTTCTCGAATTCCAAATCAAACTCTTGTAGGATAAGTATCCATTTAGATTATTTTCACCCAAGCGATTGTTTCATCAAAATGTACATCATCTATTTTCAATTAGATATCACTGTGGTTTTGCATAACAATATGTAATGACAAAATCATTGGACAACTTGAACGGCTACCAAGGCCAAATTCTCCACATGTGAATATCTGATTTCTGTCAGGGCGAGATTCCGACTTAGGAAATAAATCACATGTTCATTGTTGGAGGCATCCTCTTGAGCTAAAACCATTCCAATTTTGGAATTAGATGCAACTAAATACAAAAATTAATCTTGATGATAATTAGGCGTATGCAACAATGGTGCATGGGTCGATGCGTGTTTGAGTGCATCAAAAGCTTTATCGAAAAGCTAGTCCTAGATGAATGGAACATCCTGTTTTAACAACTGAGTGAAACGTTTAGTTAACTCTGCATAGTTCGAGATAAAACAACAATTTTTTTTTTCTTTCCCTTGTAAAATTTGGAGTTGGCAAAGAGTGGAAGGAGGAGGTAGATTTACAACGGCCTCAACCTTCAACAAGTTGACATGAATGCCTTCTTTTGAAAAATGAAACCAAGTAAATGTCCCGATTGTAAACAAAATAAACATTTGTATGGATTCAAATGAATTTTGTAATGCCTAAATCTCATAAAGATGGCACATAAATGTGTAGGATGATCTTGTCTGCATAACAATTGAGCAGGTAAGTTATCCAAGTAGGGTTGTACAATGTGTTCAATATCGTGAAATGCGTAAGACATAACTCTTTGAAAAGTTTCGCCAATATTTTTTAATCCAAATGATAATTACAATATGCAAATGTTCCCCATGGACATATAAATGTTTTTTTAGGCTGATCAATAGGGAGTATTTTTATTTGATTATAGCCAGAAAATCCATCCATAAACAAGAGTATTTTGTTTCCAACACAATCATCGACAATTTGATCGATGTAAGGAGTAGGATAATTGTCTTTAGGATAGGCGTTGTTAATATCACGATAATCAACACATACTCTGATAGTCCCTCGTTTCTTGGTTACGAGAACTTAGATACCCAATTTGTCAAAGGAATAGGATAAATAAATCTTGCACGCAGTAATTTTTTAGCTTCAGCTTTAATTATGGCAGCTTTCCGCAGATGCATTGGATGTAATATCTATCTAATAGGTTTAGCATCTGGGTATGTCTTAATTTCACGAATAACAATCTTAGGATCAATACCTATAATTTCTTCATAAGAATAGGAAAAAATGTCTCGGAATTCCTGAAATAGGGATTTGTATGAATTGATCTCTTCAATCGAGAAAGCAACACCTATATGAATGTTCTCAGTTATCCCAGGTTTAATTGATATGTCAATAGGAATTGTGGTGGAAACATTTCCCAATTTTTTATCATAATCCGAATGAAGAATGGACATAGGATTGTGAGGTTCCTTGACATGGCCAATTGAAAAGATTGATGAAAATTCGTTCTCGATTCTATCAAGGTCAGGTCAAAAATAATATCAGTGATGAATATTGTCCCGTGGAAATTCATCCGATGAAAATATTTCTCGGATATTTTCATCAGGTGAAAACACATGTTGAAAAGGATCCGAAAATGATATCATGGTTGAGCTTAATAAAGAAGAAGACTCCTCACTGACCACATTCATTTGATCAGTATAAGTTGATGAAATGTCAAAACACAATTGTACCACTACATATGCTGATTCAAATGGACTTAAAGTCATCCCTCCACCATAGGAGTCCAATTCTAATTCTAAATGCACATTCCATGTGTCATCAAATGGCATTGTGCTTGATGTAATCATATTGATATTAGCAATAGTTTGTGGTACGTTAGGAGGAGGTATAGATAAAGTTCCCATGAGCGCAGAATCTTTAACTAATCCTACCTCAACATCTTCATAAGGGATAACCATTTTTCCGACTTGCTGGATACTATCTGTAGAAGTAGGGTCTGAAGCGAAATAAGACAACTGATCGATTTTAACAATCTTTCCTTTATGAGGAAACATGATCATCCGAAAGACAGATGAAACGACAACGGTCATAGCATAAGACCAAATTCGACCCAGAAGAAGGTTGTAATCAAGAGGGGCATCAACAACTTCCACCTCGAGTGTTATGGTTTTTCCTTTTACCTCTATAGGTAGATCCTTGAGTATTCCAAATGGGAAAAAACCTCTTCCATCAAAGGCTTTAAGAATCATCGGTGACTGGTTGATTGTCGGAGAACCAAGATTTTTTCAACAAACTAAGGACATAATGCACGTATACGCTCCCTTATCAATTATTATGGGAAAAAATCGCCTTGATTTGACTAATACTAGAATTTTAAAATCCATTTGATGTGGGATTCTAGGTACAAAGTTCTCAAGATCAAATAAAATGAGATTCAATTATTGAGGATCAATCGCTCCTATAGGTGATAATAGTAATTTCCTCTGAGTTGGACAAGATTGTAGCACTTCGAGGGCCAACATTGCTGAAGGGGATATGGCCAAATCTTCAACAATATTGTAATTCTGAGTGGCTCTCGCATGTGGGTTGAAAGACGATTTTTGAATTACACCTTTGGTAGGTGGTTTAATCACTAAATCAGGATTAGGTTTCTAGATTTGCAATGGTTCAAAAACTAGAGGAGTTGACACTGGAGTTTGAATAGATGTTTTAGTTTCTTTTCCAATTACAGGATTGTTAGATCATATTCTTGAGATCGCGTTGCAACCATGACTTGGGACATAATTAGGATATCCGCCGAAGAATTGGAAGAAGATCTGATCATTTTGATTTCTTGTTATGGGAAAGGATATTTCTGGACATCGAGCGTGGGTGAACCTTTGAAAAATTTGGATACCTCGGCCCGATGTGGGCACTATTTGGTTTAGTGATCCTCATCACAGATAAGACAAGGATAACAAGGTTTCCATTTTTCATCTAATGGTTTGTTTTTTTCACCTTTCTCTTTGGGATAAGTGTTTTTTATTTTATTTTTACCCTTCCCATTATTCTTATTTTCGGATGCTTTAGCTTTGGTTATATATGAGTCTACGACGTGAATTTTGGCAGAAGTTTCTAGGGAATGATCTCGTTTAGGTTAATCTGGTAGATTTATGATTTAAGAAGTAAATTTAGATGATTTCTTCTTACTCTTTGTCATATTAATTGTACAAATTACACCATCTGTGGCATGAGAACTGGAAGGAGTTGCAGTGAGTTGACCTGGGCGTGGTAAATCAGGAATTTTTTCATACAAAGTACCCTATTGTGTGTAAACAAGGTCCAGGTACTGTGCTTGAGCTATCACAACGCCTCCTTTAGCTACATCTTCAGTAATTTTAGGAATCAATTATTTGATGAACCATTCAGCCATAATTTGATTTGGAATGAAAATTTTGACTAAGCATCATCTACGTCGCCATTCGTGTATGTGATCTGAAATTTACGTAGATGTACTTTGCTTTAACGAAGTCAAAAATTTCGTGCCATTATCATAACAGACTATCAACTAAAAATGAGTTAGGAAGGTTGTTGCTAAAGCATTAAAATTGTTGAAAGAGCCTTGTGGTAACTCAATATACCACTTTGCGGTTAAGATGACCAAATATCTTTGAAAAAATCTCAAGCGAATCGAATCATTGATTAAGGAATTGGATGCACACCATAGATACATGATTCGAGGGGTCTTCTCCTGATTTTCCTTCAAACTTTGGAATGTCACTGGGAAACTTAGTAGGAGTTACTGGCCAAAATGAAAGATAGTAAATTGGATAATTCGTTAGCCGAGACAAGTCTTGTAAGTCTAAAGTTGCAATGAATGGTAACCGCCGGTTAGGGTCTTGCTGAGAAAACTGATAACCTTGAGGAAAAATACCAGTACACAGAGGAGGATATCCAGGAAAACGTGGGATAACCTAAGCAGTTAGAATTGGTATACCTCCAGGGTATCCAGGGTTAGCCATACCAAACTGAGGTTGTGCTGGTATTTGATATGTATGACCAGGGTATGGTTGGTTCTGGTAAACTGTATTTTGTCCCATTTTCCCATATTTACATTGCCCTTGAAATGGTTGAATTTGAACAAACTGACCTTAAAATTTTTGACCTGCTAAAGGTTGTCCCTGAGTATTTGGTTCTGTAAAAGGTTTCCCTTAAATAGATTGGCCAACAAAGGGTTTTCCTTGAAAGGTTTGACTTGTAAAAAGTAAACTTGTTTGAACTGTAGTTGCACCAGGTCATCCTGCAAAGGTTTGAGGAATAGACTGAACTGCAGGTCCAGTTTGATGAACAGTAATTTGAGGAATAACCTGTGTAATAGTTGGTGTTTTCATTTGAAGGGTTGTGACAATAAGGGTTTGAGAAACACCTGAGATAGGTGTACTTGGTTGTTGAACATAAATATGTGTAGGAGATTGGATAGGAGTACTTGGAGTACTTAGACCAGCTTGCTGACTACTTGGCATAGATACCTATGGGGTAATTTGAAGTGCACATTGAACAAGTTGTTGGGCTTAGGTAAAACCAAATTGTCCAGCTGGCTGAGCAGGTTGATTATAAGGTACTTGCAATGTAGGTTAAAAATACTGTTGATTGAAAAAATGGTTCCACGTAGTATTTATCCCTAGGTAAGGAGATCCCATCGAAGGTTGCGATGCATAAGGTTGACCATAACTAGTTTGAGGCATTGGAACATAAGTTTGATAATTACCAGGAATATTTTTCCCTGCAACTGGGGGATAGGTTCCAGTAAAAGGTTGTCCTCCTTGAAAGGATGACTGCTCTTAATAAAGTTGTTGTGCTTGGAAAGTTTGCTTCCCTTGGAGTGGCTGCTGCCCTTGGAAGTGTTGCTACCCTTGGAAGGGTTGATGTCCTTGGAGAGGCTACTACCCCCCAGGAAATATATAGACACCTTGTGAGCCAGCTTTAGGGATATTCCCGGAAAACATATAGACATGTTCTGTTGTCAAAGGATCAGTGGTAGACTCATACAAACCAGTTGACATGGTAGAATTTTTAGAAAATGGAGATGCTCCTGAGAAAGTGCTAGAGAGTGACTGGTACCCAGCAGGAACAGAAGGGCCACCATATAAAAATGTTTCTAGTGATGAAGAAAACATAGATGACTCAGTAGACATGCTTTGAGAATCCATGTAACTACCTCTGGGTAAAGAGTAGAATGGTATGCAGTGTGGTGACTAAGTGTAACCAAATTTGTGTAGAAAATCGGTAAATTGATGATACCAAGGATCTGGTCTAAAAGGAATGAAAGGGTAAATTTTTTCACTATACCTTAGATCTAAAGATTCTTGACGAGAGGGAAGTGTATTCTCTTTTTGCATGTCAGATATCTCTTCAATTATAATTAGGCCAGGGGGGATATTCTCAGTGATGAGAATTTTCACTCGGGGTGAACGAGGATGACCAGGAATTGGGGCTATGAGATCCGAAGGTGACTTAGACGAAGTAGATTCAGATTCAGGCTTAGATATTTCAAGTTCAGTAAATTGCGTATCTGAAAATTCACCAGTAACAAATTCAATTGTAATTACTTTGGAAATTTCTGGTTGTTCTTGATCTTTTTCAATTATCTGAGGTTGATTAACTTTGAAATCAAGGTGTATTACAACAGATTTTTCTACTTATTCAGTAGACCCAGTTCTTGATTGTTGAACTCTTTCAATTTTGATTCTTTCCAGTTGATTGTGTTTTGATTATTCTTTTTAACACACAAAATCAAAAAATTTCAAAAGAATACACCTAAGGCCTCTAAAAATTAAACAAATGAACATGTGCCTACAAAATCTAAGAGAAAAACCACACATAAAAAGTATGTTTCCACAATAAAAACACTAGTTGGTGATGAAATCCAAAGTCACGGAAATTAATGTGGAAAATTGGCGGTATGAGAAGTTACCCTGAAAACCTTCTTAATGAAACAGCTCGGTGCAAGTAACTTAAATATTCCATCTTGAAGTGAAGATTACCCTTCGGAAAGTCCAAGTGAGTCTAGTCAACGTCTGCTCCAGGTACAATGGGACCTTCACTCCACCGTCACCTTGGGAAAAATCCTAAAGATTATGGCCACTAAGGCCACCAACTAAGACAATTGCACTTGGGGGAACAGTTTGTGATCCGATATACATGCAAGGGAAGAGTATCAAAGCTCAATCCCCTTGAAAGCTCCTCAACATGGTAAATATGAGGTTTTCTAACAAGTGACCCCAGGCTCCTCGACAATGGTTAATTCAAGGTTTAATGTTTGTATTACATGCACGTCTTCTATCTTCACCAATGAAGTAGGTACGATTACCTCACTGGGTCTGACATGACCTCGTGCTTGAATATGTTAAGAAGAGCTTCCCAAAGCACAAATGCAAAAATTGGATTCCCTACCGCAAGATGATACTTGTTTGTTTTAACTTCTTTGGAACGTTAATTACAACCTATTCTAAAGCACTAGCCTCAACTAAACTGGTGGAATGAGCCCTAGAAAATGTAAAAAATATCCAGATTTATTTTATTAAATATTGTATTTATTTGGTTGTTATTTACATAGAGGGGAATGGAGATGATACTTGATGATATTGTGACCTGACTCAAAATACTCTAAATGCATCAATATGAAAATGCAACTCTTTATTTCGATGAGTTCTATTTAAGAGAATGTTGAAGGACTTTTGAACTCAATAAGTACAAGCTTCCTAAAATTTCAAATAAGATTTCTTTTTCATCAAGAAAATAATTTCATTTCCAAGCATGACCAACATCTCTTTTATGATGAAAAATTTCATTGATTACAAAGCCAAAAACTACAATTTTGATGAACAAACAAATCTCAAAAGAAAGCAACTTATAAAATCCGAAAAAGTATAGAAAAATTCAAAGAAAATCAAAGTTCTTATTATCAATCCTAAGATACCTATGAGTGTAATTTTAATGATTTCTCTTATTTATAAGAAAACTAAAAATGTTTCCACTTGAACTAGTAGAAATGAAATCATGAAAGACTACTTTGACACAAATCGGACTTTGGTGATCTAGAAGCTTTTCCATTTTGCAATCAAGTAAGAAACAAATAATCAAATAGGTAAGGCTGGAAATAATCCTGGTGGCTCAAGAAGGAAATAACATAAAACCAATGATCTTTGGAAAATGAATCTATCTTCCAAAAAGAGCAATAGCAAACCAAGGCAAACCCTAATTGAATTATGCAAAAGGATGATTTATCAAACAAGACTCTAAGGTGTTAGGGAGGAGTTCATATACAAAATATGACAACTAGTATAGATTAGGTTAAACCTTAAGAATTTGGTTATCTGACTCTGGAAGAGAAAATCTTAATTTTTTCAAAATTTCCCAGGGGGTATGCAGCTTCTCAGTGCAAAACAATGTGCATGCTCACTGAGCTATACTGGAAAGTTCAACAAGTTTCCGCTTTATTTTCCATAGAAAACCATGCAGGGCCAAAGAAAAGTTGGAAAAAAAAAATTTAAGTCTTTATAGCTTAGAGAATATAAGAGGTTATATACCCAACCACACTCAGAAAAGTCAAACTAGGAAAGTTAGAATGTCAAACCAAACAGAACCAAAGATAACTAAACTTGTCTTCCCCAGTATGGTCGCCAATTTGTTTTGTGTATTAAGCCCTCTTGTAGAAAAGATAAATCTCCCTAGTACCCCAATAGGTAAATAGAAACAAACAAACATCTGAATGCCTCTTTCTCTAAACTATTTACATTATAGATTATTATAACTCGGGAATAAGGAGGTTATTCTCCTACCTTTCAATAGAGACGTTTGAAGTAGCCTTTTTCCTTTTTCTCCAAAGAAATCCTTGAATGCTGAGAATAACTTGCAATCACAAATAATGCAAAGGATCAAAGCACCTGTAGTATATAATAATCATAAATACTAGTTAAGCTTAGTGATCAAGGAATCTAAGTATTGACATCATTTCAATGAATTCAGAAACAAGACAATGAGAAAAAGAGATGCATATGTATTATCGGCAATTAAAAAGAGAAATATGACAACCTAATCCTTGATGTTGTATAGTTTCTTCCATGTTTCTGCACAATCGTCTTCCTTGATTTGATAAGCCTTCCTCTCTATAATGACCAACATGAAGTCTTTTGCACGAAGGTGTGATATTCAATGTACAACCAACAACTTGCTAGTTTAGAATCTATGAACTCTTATGAACTCTCTCCATAAAAGTATCTAATCAAATCAATATCTACCATTACCCTCAAACCTGAAACTTCAATTCAATTTATAGAGTGATTTAGGAAGTTTCAGATCCATGAAGAAAGGGATGAGGTCCTCCAATGAAGGGATGAGGGTTCCTTTAGGCAAGGGATAAGCTCCATGAGTAGAGGGATATAGCTCGAACTGGCGCAACTCTAGAGGCTTCCAGTTGGGAGAATATTCGACCAACTTGTAATGTTCCCAATTTTTAGCCTCAAGCTAAAATGGAACATTATATTTGCACATTTTATTTTTGTTTAATAAAATGGGCAAGGAGACACCTTAGCCCCTTTTAGATGAAGAAACAACACTCCTTATGTGAAAATGAGGCAAATAAACAGCTTAAATAAACACCTAAAGGTGTGAATGGAACCCAGCTCACTTGGATTAGTCATCTTTGACTAAAGTCAACAGCGCTGCCCAAGGAGGAGAGGCTTCCTAGAGAAGCTGCACAGTTTTGGAGGGAAGACACTCATGTGAGGGTGGAAACCCTAATTTGTGGGACCTTGGTGGAGAAGATGTCCTTTTGTTTATAAGGAGGAGATGGCAACCCATTTGCATACATGTTTTAGAGTTTCAGACTTGGGTTTGCAAAGGCTTGCATCCCCGGGCTATTTAGCAGGGTGATGGTGCCCTCGGGCACTAGGGTGTTCCTGGTCAAGAATCCATACCTCTTTTTCAAGGAATGATGAGGATTGAGATGATTTTCCTCAATTCGGCATTGGCCACAGCTACAACGTTATTTCTGCAACAGAGAGGACATTGTGTTGTTGGGGGTAGCAAAGGAGGAACTCATGGAGTCTCTCTTGTCTTGTTTTCTTCAGTGGAGGAGTGATCCACTCATTGGAGAAGCTACAATGAGGATTCCTGGGCTTGATTTCAGATCTTTTGGCATGGGCCAACATTCCATCATCTCCCACTGCGCAGTCCATGGAGGAAACTGCATTATTTCAGAGGAGGAAGTGAGAGAGGGTTTCATGAGCTCATCAAGAGTGTGTTTCTGAGACAAAGTGATCAACACTTTGTATTAGAGACGTTATCAAAGGAGGGCAATCACATTTCAGATCTGCCATGGCCTCATTCATATTTTGTATCTATTGCAGTGACAACTCTATTGTCACATTTTTGTGTGTTCCGACATTTCTAGCAATCTTTCCTAGATTGGCTAGAAATCTTGCATTTCAGCCCATTTATTTGTTATTGGGCTATTTCTTGTATTCCTTCAACCACATATGTATTTAATTCATGTTAAGCAGCTTATACCTTCATATACACTGTGCATTCACTGCTCTCCGACATTTTTTGGAGTTGCAACAACTCTTGTATTTCATTGCTTATTCATTGGAGGTTGGTTCTTAAAGCTTGAGTGGCTTGTCCCTCAACCATTTCTTATATATTTATGCTGATATATCATAGTATAATGATGGCTGTAGCATTTCCCTCTTATGATTAATTTCATATTTTCATAGTTTCTGGTTATGTTCATGTATTGTTGTAAGCTCTCTCATTGAGCATTGTTTTAGAGACCTAGATTGGGGATATCTGAATAACCCATCTAGATGTATTTATTTGGGATCATATTCTGCATAGGAGTTGTATGATGTGTATTCTAAGGCATCCCAATAGTGGTTTGTCTTATTTTTGCAGCAGCTTCCTTATACAGCGTCCTCAAGGACCCTGTAGCAGAAATTCCCGAGGTAGAATATTGCATATCCATAGACAGAGTCTGTGAAGGGCCAACTAGCCTCAGGATCTCTCCCTTATTTGGAAGGAGAAATATCCTGTAAATGCCCCAACATTCAATCTCTGAAATGGACTTGTGATAGCTCACTGAAGAAGGAAATTGGAATATCTGAAGATATTCCCGATGGAGCAGCAAGTTCTAGATTTGAAACATTACACAACTATGCTTCTAGAAGTTACTTTTTTTTGTTTAATTCATTTTTACGAGGGTGCGCAGGTTTTAGTGGTGAACAGATCGGCGATCGCCGCGGCTAATAGAAGAATTATCAACGTATGCGCAAGTGTTACATAGTAATTTGTCACCGTCCCTACCATTCCCCGTCCCGCACAATGGAGGACCCATTTTGTGACCTGTGAACATTGTCATGACTTGAAAACATCATCAATGCATTCCTCTAAGCATGAGCTTTATTTGCCCTTGAGACATCTCCTTGCAAAAATCATGAAAAACATCCCTTTTTGCATTGGCGCGGGCGAGCAGTTCAGTACTCGCGCCAATGGGGAAAATCCTGCAAAGAGGTCGCGCCAACTGGCGCTCTGTCATAGAGCAGTAGTCGCGCCACCCAATTTAGGGACTGTTTTTTAAATAAAGATGGCGGAAGTTGAGTTCCAACAAACTCACAAACCATTGCCTATCTTGAGTTGGGAGGTTTGGTTGCGGGAGTTCTATGGAAGGGAAGTGGTTTTGCCACCTCCCATGGAACCTTCCTTGTTGATAGGGCCAATCCCATAATAATAGGGATCCCAACTCCCTCCTTCCCCATCTATAAAAGCCTGTTCAATTCCATGGCAAGCTAGTCTTGAAGTGCCTAAGCTTTGAATCTCCACATTCCCAAGAGCCTTTGTGCGGTAAAGAGCCCTCTCTTTCCCTTAAGGCCGACTCAAGTAAGGAGACCATTGTCGAGAGACTCCGGAGAGGTTTTCCCTTTCCTTGGCGAGCTTTGCGAGACGTGGACGACTGGAGACCCATCCGAAGGAGACCGCGACGTCAGAACTTGGTTGTAATCTCTCTTCGTTTGTTATTTAATAGATGATTATGATTATGGTTCCACTCTATTTTCCATCATGTTAATGTGAGTAACATCCTTTCTGACTGATGTTTAGTTACGTATGTCGGATTTTATGCTTGTATCTGTTCGTTTCTTCCATGTGCATGTGTTCATCCACAGAGATCGTGGAGGGATTGTGATCTGCTGAGGCTGAAGAACAGGGACGCTTCTTCTTCAGATCATAGCGTTGGAATCCAGGTAGGCTTCTATCCCTAGTCTTTTCATTCGTAACTAGGAACTTGCGTCGTAACATTGTTTGATTGTTGCTAGACCCCTGCTCGGCTAGTAGGGATCGCCTCTGTCCGCAGAGGGGATTTACCTCCTCAACAATTTGGCGACTCCGCTGGGGAGCTGTCTAGATTTCACTGTCTCGTTTGTGTTTTCTCGCTTTGGTTGTTTTATGTTTTCCTTGCTTGATCAGCCTTCTGGGTTGGGTTCTTTTTGCTGTTTTTGACTTCTTGGTTTGCTTAGTTTGCATTGATCTGCTTCTGGAGTAGCTTTTTTTTTAAATTTTTGCTGAGAAACTCGAATGGCGCGGTTTTTAACCCGACATTCGTGCCAATTGGCGCACGTTGCCTTTGTTTAGCCCGCGCCAATTGCTTTCTGGCGCCAGTTTAATCCTTACAGTCGCGCCACTCCTGTAAAGTTTTTGAGTTTTCTCATTTTTGAGCTCTCTGGATTTGGTCAGTGTTTTTCTTCTTGATTTTCCGACTGCCTGAGTGTGTTGGAGTCCTGTTTGACTGGGAATTCACCTCTGTCCCCTGGTTGTTTGCTTTTATCTATCGATTTCACGTTTTAAGCCCTAGGGCATCTAATGGCTTAGTGCATCGAGCCCTCCTTGGGAGTTTTGGTGTTTTGATTGTCCTATCAACTATCTGATTGATTCTCCGCATCCTCTAAGTAGTTGTTCATTGTTTTGTTGCGATTTTTTGGGTGATTATTCATTCCTTCATTCGAAATTCGTTTGGTCTTGCTTTGGACCTAGATCACACGGTTCATTGGAAGCTTTTGAGTCTTTTCTTTGTTTTGAAAGACTTTGGTCGATTTGAGGATCTGATTGCTTGTGTTGTTGAGTGAAATTTGTTTGTTTCACTCTCTTGAATATCGTTTCTCAAGTTGTTCCTTTTGTTTTCAAGTTTTTTTAGTGCACCTTAGCTATTAAACATTGAAAATAAAAAAAAAAATCTCTTTTGCTTTTGTTGATTAGTGCAAATTGTGATCTTTTCCATCTTGCTAGTGATTAGTGTTTTGAATGAAAAGTTTTCAATTTCATTAGTTGCATTAGGGATCTCATTGTTTGTCTTCCGTTCATTTCGTTTGTGTAAAAGCTCTCAACTCTTCTCTAGCTAGTTTTCATCGAACGAAATGTTGGACTGTGGCATATAGATTTGCATTTAGGAGTCTTTTAAGACACTACATACGATAGGGCCTAAAAATTGAAACTTAATTGAAGATCAACTGTAAAATTTATTCAATTAACCTAAGGCAGCATTGGAACTTAACGAAACATTTTTAGAAGGTCTAGGCTAGAGACGTGTTCCGGCGTCGTTAAACCTAGTAGCTGTCGTTTGCCTGTTGGCTTTAGATAGCGCTAGTACGGACTTGTGCTCCCCGTATCGTCGCGTATATAAAGGGAGACCCCTCTAGGTTTTCAATCCTTTATCCACAGGAAGCCGAGTCTGCCGCCCTATACCCGTGATACACCGAACACAGCATTCGGGGAGACTACCTGCACGTACGGAAAGTCCTTGGTCGATTTCCGTTTCATTATATAAACCAAGGTGTATATTGCGGTTCACGGATATTTGGTACACCCTTTGTGCCTAGTATTTCCTGAGCAGTCATTTGGTCTTTTCTGACTCCCTAAACTTGAAAAGACCGTCAAGCGCTTGTCCTTTCACGCTTGTGTCAACTCTGAAAGAGATAAAGTCATCTTTTTATCGTTTCTCGACTCTTAAAATATGAAACAGTAGAATTTCTTACTTTCCAATGTGGTAAAATTAATCGCCCACGATTACACACCCGTTTAGACATTGCTTGTTGACCGTTTGATCGTGTGTCTTAACTCGTTTTCAGCCCGTGTGTGTGTTTGCTCTTTTTCTCTAGTCTTTTGCCACAGTGGCGGAACCTTCGGTTTCATCTACTGGTAGTACTTACACGGACGATTCTTCAGAAGCCTCTCAGTCTTCTGTTGAACCACAGCAGCCTGTTGTTTCCAAGTTTCCTGACGGGGGACCGGTTCTCGCTGAGCAACCCTTTGGAGGACCAGTTGAGTTCAATTGGCCCTTTTCAGACCTTGTGTCTGAATTGAGATTAGGAGATGATTTCCTTTCTCTTACATCGGGTTCACCGTTTGTTGCTGCTGTTTTTCCTCCTATTCCTCACCGTCTTTTGCGTGATTTAACGGCAGGATCAACCATGAGTGATTCTAGTGAGGAAATTTCGACGTCTGACGACTATCAGCGCATCCCGCGTATATTTTTTGAGGGAGACGACTCTGAGCTGGCTACCATGTCGACAGCCAGTCCTTCTTTACCACAGGGATACAAATCTCTGGGTCAGATCATTTCAGCTGCAGCCTCTATGGGAATATCATCTCCCGCTTCGAGGCCAGCTGTCACTACACCCGGGGTGTCCCCTTCGACGCCCGTCACTTCTGTTCCCGTTCGGCCCACTGTTTGTGTGGCTGCCTCTTCTCCTGTTGTCTCAGCATCTGCTACCAGGGTTGGGCCAACTCCTGAAGATGTTTATCTAGCTACTGCTATACCGAAGAATATCTCTCCGGAGGAGTATCGGTTGTCTTTACAACAGCTGAACGCCGAAGCTGGACCGTTTCCCTAAGATCCTTACCGATCTTTCTTTTCACACTATGCACAGGATGGTACTCCCGTGTATGCTTTCCCAGGTCAGTATGACGAGCACGGGGAGGTTTTACGCCTTCCTGCTCCTGAGGCTTATTTGTATGCTCAAGTTTTATCGTACAACCAGGCTTATAACCCGCAGGGACAACCCTTCCAAGGCCAACCTACGGGCCAACCTGGCTATCTGTATGACCCACAGGGATAGCCCATCCAAGGCTACCCTGTGGGCCAGCAAGGGCCATCGCACAATCCGCAAGGACCATATTATAGCCCTTCTGGTCAACCTGCTCAGCCTCAGTCGGGGTATCAACCGGGACTGGCCTATGGTCCTGGGGGGAAAATCCAGCCTTCTTTACCAATGCAACCGCAGTATCCTGTTGTTTCTAACATTGCATATCAGCCAGGACCATCCTATGGTTCTGCTTCAGGTCAAACTGGTTTCCAGCAAGCACCTGGTCCTGTTCCACCACCAGGCCAACCGGTTCATCCGGTACAACCCGGTGTCCCGCCTCCAGGCCAGCCGGCCCATCCGGTACAACCTGGGGCTCACTTACAACCAGGTCAACCTGCGCAACCAGCGCCGCCTGTTTATCCGGGCCAGCCTGGTCCTTCAGGCCAGCCCTCTCAGTCGGGTCAACCTGTTCATTCAGGGCAGCCCTCTCATTCCGTTCACTCTGCGCAACAGCCTGTTCATTCAATGCCGCAGCCAAATCAACAGCTGCGCCCTATGTACCAGGCTCCGCAGGGTTCCACTTTTCAGCAGCCTACTCATCCTCAGAGTGGTTATTATCCTCATGGTCAGTCTCAACCGAACTATAGCCACCCCAGAGGCTCTCAATATTATCCTCCTCCACCCGGTTCTACCTATGCTCAGCAGCCAAATCCAAACGCTGCTTATACAGGGCGGACACCTAATCAGGGCCCGAACCCTGGCTATCAAGCCCCGCACTATGGTTACCAGAATCCAAATCAGTCTGGTTATACGAACTATGCCCCCTACGGTCAGAATCCTGCGGGACAGAACCCGTGGGGGCAGGGATATTCACAACCATCGTGGAGCATGGGTACCGGACCTCATCCTGGGCCTGGCATGGCAGTTAACCCTCCATTGCCGTTCCTGGCTACCTTGGAACTGCCGGACGTTTCAAAGTTGACCAATGACCCGATTTTACATAATCCATATTGGCCTCCGGTTCCCACCAAGATACCAGGTGATTGTCCCAAGTTTGAGGGAAAAGCTGGCGAAGACCCCCAGGCGCATGTGATGACGTATCACCTCTGGTGTTCGTCTAACTCTTGGGTCGACGATTCGATTCGTCTGCGTCTTTTCCAGCGTACTTTAATAGGAGCTGCTGCTAAGTGGTACATAGAACTATCCCGTGGTATTTTTCAAGATTTCAACTCGTTAGCCATGGCTTTCCTCACGCATTTCCAGTTACCGGTCCGGTATGAGGCCGGGACGCACCTCCTGACTTCTCTGAAGCAGGACAAGGCCACTCACATCTCGGATCACATTCATGAGTGGCGGCGCCGTCGTCGACTGATCAAGTTTCACATACCTGATCAGATTTTGACTCACTGGTTCACCACCTCCTTCGTGAATAAAATCGCTCAGGATATCGCGATGGGAGCGTGTGTGACGGAGGAACAAGCTATCGCGCGTGCCCAGTACCTGGATCTTGTCTATTCGCAGTCTGGCACGCTTTATGACATCTTGACTGATGCTCCACGGCCCGGAACCTCTAAGGCTCCACCTACCCCTGCGGTGGATGGTGTCATTGGTTCCGTCTCTCAAAATTTGAAGAAGTCTTCGAATGGGAAGCAGAAGGCTAATTCTTCCAACAATACCTCTGCTAATCCCGCCTCATCCGATTCTGGTAAAACCGCGGAGGTGAATGCCGTCCAGGCCAATCCTGCGGACAAATCCTCCAAGGGGAAAAAGAAGGGCAAAGGCAAATCAAAATCTGATGCCCCGAAACCGGAATCTAAATCTCGAACTGAGGATGGCTCCCAACGTAAGCCGAAGTTCCCTTGCCTCATCTGTGAAGGTGACCATTACACCAAGGATTGTCCACGACGGTTCGAGGTTAGTCAACTTCTTAAAGGCTCTAAAGGGACTCCGGCTGTTTTAAAAGAGCCATTTCCATCTCAGCAGACCCAGATGGTCGAACAGGTGTCACCATCTGCACCGTTTGGGTGTCAGGTTTTCATGATGAAGACTAATGCACCTATCACTATCGCTACGCGGTCGAAGGATTACAATGAATCGCGGCAGGCACCCGGGAAGGCAGTTGCGGATGGGCCACCTCCCCCACCTGCCTCCGGTCCATTGGAAATCGAGAAGCCGACTCCCGAACCCGTTGTGAAACCACCTCCCAAGGGTGTTCTTCGAAGATCCTCTTACAATCCAAATGCTCGTGCCGCTCAACATTACAGTATTGTTGAGGATCTGGCACAGGTGCCATGTGCTATGTCTGCACTTGAGGTTCTTCAAAGTTGTCCTTCACAATGGAAGGCTTTACTGTCTGCAATCGGTGGCATCGATCCCGCCGACTCGAGCCTTCTCACCTTCGATCTAGAGAATTTTACTCCCCGGCTTCCACATCAAATCGCTTTGGTCATTCAAGTCGGGATTAACGATCTGAACATTCATAGGGCCGTCGTAGATGAGGGTGCATCTACCTGCGTTATGTCCTCCGCTTGCTGGAAGGCCATCGGCTCTCCAGCCTTATCATCATCTCCCAATGCCCTTGAGGCATTTGATGGTCAGGAATCTAAACCCCTGGGCGTTCTCGAGAGTCTTGCGATCACATTACAGGGAAAAACTGTCAACGTAGAAGTAGAGGTGGTTGACGCTAAACTCAACTTCAATATACTTCTTGGCCGCAGCTGGACCCATGCCATGCTCTGTGTGCCATCTACCGTCTTTCGATTCATTAAGTTCCCTCACGAGGGAAAAATTGTCACGGTAGATCAGTTGTCATTTTTCACCTCTAGCTCTGAGAACAACGTGCCATACGTGGATCAAATTCCGAATCCCCCAGACAGTGTAGGACCTGGCCTTTTCAAAGACCCAGTCCTCATGGGTATATTCCCCGCACCGCCACCAAATACCGCTCAAGTCAACATGTTGTCCAGGTCTGATGACCCCTGGCTTATTCCTACACCTGAGCAGGTATATGAGTTTGGAGAATCCATGCCTTTAACACCAGTAGAGATCAGCTACTGTGAGATAGTTGCCGCATCGGACCCTCCACCTCCTCAGCATGCTCCGATGAGCATGGCTCTCAACGTCTACTCGCAATCCCCCTGGCTTGGTCAGGCTGATTCACCTGATCCTCTCAGAGAGACTTTTCCTTCAGATGAGGCTATCATTGAAACTATGTCTCTTGAGGAGCTCCCCTGGGGCGATGGACATCATCGCTCCTCGTTTATGCCCAGCTTGGGGGCAATGACTGATTGTCTGGAGCGTTATGCTACTCAGGTTCCTTCCCCTCCTCTTCAAACACCGATCTTAATGCACGAGGTCTTTTCGGAGGGTAATCTGAGTAACATTACTCAAACTGTTCCAATCAAAATCTCCGTTAAACCGGGGATTGTTGAGAATATTCATGTGGGTGTGACTTGTTCTCCCGAGGAGATTCAATTCTATACTGAGCTTTTCAAAGAATTCAGAGATGTTTTCGCATGGTCTTACGAGGAAATGTCGGGAATTGATCCTAGTATTGTCGTGCACGAGATTCCAACCTATCCAGGTGCAAAACCCGTGCGCCAACGCTTATGTCCCATGCATCCTCGGAAAGCCGCCGCTATCAAGGCAGAAGTTGAAAAACTTCTGAACGCGGGTTTTATTTATCCCATCCCCCTTACAGAATGGGTGTCCAACATTGTCCCTGTCGATAAAAAGCAGGGTACAATTCGAGTCTGTGTGGATTATCGCGACATCAATCGCGCCTGTCCAAAGGATAATTATCCCACTCCGTTTATCGATCAGATCATCGACGAATGTGCCGGGAGTGAGATCTATTCCTTAATGGATGGTTTCTCAGGTTATAACCAAATTAATATTGCACCTGAGGATCAACATAAGACCACATTCATCTGTCCGTGGGGCACTTTCGCGTACAAAAAACTCCCGTTCGGCTTAAAGAATGCTGGCGCCACGTTTCAGCGTGCGATGTCCTACGCTTTTCATGACATTCGGCATATCGTCCAGCCTTACCTGGACGACTTGCCAGCCCATTCGGGTAAGCGAGAGGACCATCCTGAGCATCTCCGCCAGGTCTTTCTTCGTTGCAGACGCTACAATATCAGGCTCAATCCTCACAAGTGCGTCTTCTGCGTCGATGCTGGCCGTCTTTTAGGCTTTATAGTCTCGAAAGACGGAATTCGCCTTGACCCCTTAAAGGTCAAGGCCATCGTAAATCTCCCATCACCCTCCTCCATGTATCAGTTACAGAGTCTGCAAGGGAAAGCGAATTTTCTTAGACGCTTTATCCCGAATTATGCCGAGGTGGCCAAAGGATTCACTCGTTTGTTAAAGCAGAACGTTCCCTTTCACTGGGATGAAGTTGCTTAGGAATCCTTTGAGAAGCTGAAGACATTGCTAGTCAATGCTCCGTTTCTTCGTCCTCCGGACTACCACCGCGACTTCACTTTGTATCTAGCCGCCGAATTTAGCACCATCGCCATGGTCTTGGTGCAGGATGACGATAACGGTGATGAAAATGTTGTTTATTACCTGTCTCGGAACCTTCTCGACCCGGAAACGCGTTATGCACATGTCGAGAAGTTGGCCTTAGCAGCAGTACACGCCGTACAACGCTTTCGCCATTACATCCTTTTGCGCACGATAACAGTGGTTTCAGACTGCAACCCTATGATGTATATTCTTTCCAGACAATTACTAGGGTGCAAGTACTCCAAATGGATTGTAATCCTGCAGGAGTTTGACTTGGATTTCACCACTGCCAAGTCAACTAAATCACTGGTCTTCGCGGATTTGATATGTTCTCTCCCTACAGACTCTGTTCCCTCGCACTCTGAAGACCATATACCGGACGAAACGCTTTTTCTTATCAGTACTCGTGATCCTTGGTACAATGACATCATAGTGTATCTTCAGACCGCGACATTTCGGTCTGAGTTGGATAAAGTTGCTCGCCGTCGCATTCGGCACCAGTCCCAACCCTACCGTATAGTAGGAGATACCTTATATCGCATTGGAGTAGATTCGGTGCTCCGGCGATGCCTAACCTTGGAAGAGGCTGAGAAAGTCTTAAATGACTGTCACAGTGGCGCCTGTGGCGGAAATATGTCCGGGTATGCTACTGCCCAGAAGATTCTGCGGGCAGGTTATTTCTGGCCTTCCATATTCAAGGATTGTATCACTGCAGTCCGTAAATGTCATCCATGCCATATTTTTCAGCGCAAGATGCGTGCACCGCCGTTGCCATTGCATCCCGTTATTACCGTCGGCCCTTTTGCGAAATGGGGCGTGGATTTTATGACGTGTAACCCTCACTCGGCCGGGGGGCATGCGTATATCATTGTCGCCGTCGACTACTTCACTAAGTGGGCCGAGGCGATGCCTACACTAGCTACTGACAGGAAAACGACTGCTCAATTTATATTCAACCATGTTATTGCACGGTTCGGGGTTCCTCAAGCCATCGTCACTGATCACGGTACTCACTTCCGCGATTACATGATGGCGGAGCTGACTTCAACGTTAGGCTTGCGTCACGACAGCTCAACACCATACTACCCTCAAGAAAATGGTCAGGTTGAAGCGGTGAACAAGGTTTTGGTCACTATGCTTCAGCGAACATTTGGGATTCATAAATCCAGTTGGCATCTCCAAATGTTCTCAGCTCTCTGGGCATACCGAACATCTGCTAAGAGTGCAACCGGTTTCACACCTTTCCAATTGGTGTACGGTCTGGAAGCTACTCTGCCGGTTGAATGTGAGATTCCTTCGCTAAAATTAGCTGTGGAGCTCTTACCGGATACTTCTCCTGAGGAAGAACGTCTTCTGTATCTCGAACGGTTGGATGAAACCCGTCGTCTAGCTGCTTTGATCATCGAAGCACAAAAGAAGAGGGTCAAAACTCATTTTGATCAATCTGTTTCTCCCCGTTCTTTCATTGAAGGAGACCTCGTCCTCCTGTACGACCAGGCACATGATAAGCTTGGAGCTGGTAAGATCCAGCCTATGTGGCACGGGCCCTATATAGTAAAGCGCGTTTTGAAGAATGGGGCCTACGAGCTTATAGATTACGAAGGAGTTCCGCTGGCGCAGCCCAGAAATGGGTTGTACCTTAAAAAGTACTATGCCTGAAGTGATTTCTTGGTGTGGTGTGTGTACATAGGTGTGTGATTGTCATTTGTGTGCATGTATAGTGTGGTGTGCTTTGTAAACATCTTTCTGCTGATCGGGTCTTCCTGGTTGTGCAGATGTCTATTCATCCATTTGTTGGTTTCGCGGATGGTGCCTCCCGCAGTACCAGGAATCTGTCTTCCGCAGCCTGGGTAATCTACGATCCTGCTGGTGAGTTGATTGACCTGCAAGGTGTGTGTCTAGGACGTACCACGAACAACATTCGCGGAATATAGCGCCGTGTTGGAATTATTAACCGAGGCAGTAAACCTTGGTATCCGTGAATTGCTCGTGTACCTAGATTCAGAACTTGTAGTGTTACAGCTGAACATACACTATTCGGTAAGGAACCCGTCCATCTTACGTCTGTATTTGCGTATTCGATTACTAGAAAGGAATTTTGACTACATTACATATCATCATATACCCAGGAATTTGAATACATTAACAGATGCAGTAGCAAATTTGGTATTAGACAGACATTTGCGCAATTTATAAATCATCATCACATGTAAAGAAAGACTCATCCAGAAATAGATATGTATATATATAGATATCGAAATTTTTACATAGAGTGTGTCACATAAAACTCAAAAAATATACATAATCGTCTTAGTACATCCGGAGACGCTATGTCTCTCAAAAAATAGGTGTGGTATAAATCCTAAGGACTAATCCGCATGGTGCTCATGATAGCACGTGACTGCACGCACTAAGCGCCTCAGGATTTGGTGGATCCGATTCGGGACTCCCACCGTATGGCGCTGGTATGCCATCGGTACGTCTGCTAGCCGGGCATAGTCTGGAATCCCGTGGGCGATCCCCTCGAGGTTCTGGATCAGTTCATCTCCTCCGGTGCCTTCTCCCTGAATCTCAGGGGCGAGTTGGGTCCTCCGGGAGATTGGAGACATCTCGGCTGGTCTCTCAGGTCCTACATCTGCATGCATATATAATTGTGTTAAGACGAATGTGTATTCACAAAAAAAAAAACATATAAGCATAAAATCAAAAATATGAGGTCTTACCCAGCTCCTCGTCCCAGTCATCTCCTTCTGGTAGTGGGAGATCTGGGTCCCTGGTAAAGTCAGTTCCCGAATAGGGCCAGTCTTCCACGAAAATCAGCTCGCGCCGTAACCACCTAAAAAACTCTGGCTTCTAGGACATCTGTTGGCCACCTCCAGATCTGGGCATCAATGCTACCCAGCGAGCCATTCTTGGCTCTCGCGGTATCGGACTCCCCACTGCAGCCCCTTGGCCCTAGAAGATTGGTAAACGTTCCAGAATGAATGATACCAAGATGGAACCATAACCGAACTGTTTCAGTTTTCCCTGTTTGCACTTTGTGAGCTGCCTTTTCATATTGATAGTTACTGCTTCTGCCCAGTTGAACAGTAAGGGACCCATGCATTCTGAGGCCAGCAGGAGTTGGGTCTTCGTGGCCTCGTGCGGAGCCTGCGACCCAGCAGCCCGCGTAATGGTATGGAGAACTACTCTCAGTGCTAGATCAGGGATAGTGTGGATATCCACTTTCTTGCTTCCTGATCCTGTTTGTGCCCCTCGGCACACCCGTGCCATTACTTCTTCCATCTTTTCCCCAGATGGTCTGCTTCCAGTCAATACAGGGATTGGACCCCTGCGGGACAATCCAGTGATGAAATAAACATCGGTGACCTCCAGTTCTAACACCTGGTCTCGTAACCTGAACACCTGTTCATGTTCGTCCCAGATACTGATTAAATACTGGAGGAGCTCGGGCTGAGCTCGTAAACATGGTGTGAGGAAGAAATTTTTCAATCCACAGTTTCTAAGTGCATTCATGCAAGCTTGACTTTGCATGGCTTGTTCATCCTCTTCCCCGTGCTCTCGTTCTTTCCATTCGATTGCCATTTTGAGTGATTACCTGCATTCATATGGTCAAAAACCCTTAGTTAGATCTTTGATGAGCTTCAAATTCCATGCAATTTGGTCTAAATGTCGAATTTTTGGGCGAAATTTTAGGTTCGGCCGCTGGCGCGGCTGTTTCGTGAACAGTCGCGCCACATGGCGCGAGCCCTTTGTAGAAAAGAGCTCATTGGCGCGGGTCCGTGCCCAAAACCCGCGCCAATGGGCGCAGCCCTAAAATTTTAAAAATGGCCACGTAGAACTGATTTTCAAGGGAAATTTATTAAAAAATGAATAAAAATGAAGAGCAAGGGAACGCCCCTTACCTGTGATAGACGAGAGGCTGAATGGTCAACTGGATTCATCGCAATCACCGTCAGAAGTTTCTGCTCCAAATGGACCACTGTTGCTTTCCACCAAGGTAAATAGTAAAAGTAATTTTATTTTTACCAATTTGGCATATTTATAACTTTTTCGACATTAAATAAGTTTTAAAAGTTATTTTTATCAAATATTTGCATATGTTATGTCAAAAATGGATTTTACGCTTGCTTGGTATGTGCAGCAGCAGGTTTTTGCGACTTAAACGATGGAAACGAGTTGTATTTTATACTTTTTCAGACTCGGTAAATACACGAAAAATTCACTTTGGAGTCATCTTTCAGCTCTTTTCTGACTCTCTAAATATGAAAAGATTGCCGAGGCCCTTGTCGTTTCGATCTCGTTAAAATGGACACGAATCGACATTCACCCAGTATAAGTTTAACCCTTTTTCGAGCTGGGATGGATCGATTACGAAAAAGGAATACCCTAGCCTATCGCGACTAGGAGGTTTTCCCGGATATTGTTTTCTACCTTTTCGGATCTGGGGAACTATTTACGAAAAGGGAACTGTGGAGTTTTCTTTTCTGCTGTCTTTTCAAACTCTCTAAACATGAAAAGACGCCGAGTTCTTCCTTTGTCAGACTCGTTAAACCCTGATGACATCGGATCTAGTCGAAATGACGTTCTCCGAGTTCCTCCTTCCTAGGACTCGTTAAATGCACTAGGATGGATTCGCCCGAAGGGCAGACTTATATTGCAAGCATATGCTATCCCCTTCAAGCTTGTTATAAAAAATAATTGGGGTACTCGCCAGAAATGGTGGGGGAAAAATGGAACCATCATCGTTGTCGTCGGCAGTATGTCGCTCTTGAACATGGCACTTGTCTGCATTCGTGTCGGGTTGGGGACATCTCATCTCGTTTCTTCACTTTGCCTCCATGGGTTTGGATAATCCATTTTGACCTCTCATCTGCTCATTGCCTTGTCACCATGACCTCTGATCCGTTGATGTCAAATACTACCAAATCCACTGTTGTGCCGTTTATATGTTCAAGAGAAGTTGGCCTCTGCGAATATCAACCTTCCTCTGATTCTCATACGATCCTGATTCACAACAAAACATCATGTTCCTCTGTCTCGTGTCGATGATGTGGGAAACATTATAGCCCACCTTCGATCAAGGTCACTTCCTGTCGACTTCAGCTCATTATCCAGGAGGTTGGTCTAGAGACTCCTTATGGTACCTTGGAGCCTGCATGCCTCAATGGCAGGTTCGTCGCATTCGACGTGAGGTTTACATCATTGACCTCCGATCGAGTGATTCTGCGGGTGTTCGACGTCAGCTCATTTATTCGCACGCCGTAGATTGTACCTCTAGTACCTTGAGGACCATTGTCATCATTGGTGGTTTCTCTCGCGTCTGTTAACAGCTTTCATCATTGGCTGGTAATCAGACGATGTTCTTGCATGTTCGACTTCAGCTCATATATTCACATGCTCGAACTTGTACTTTGTTGGGTCGAGATGGAGCGCAAGACCCTGGATTGTGTCTGTTGTAATCCAGGCTGCGATTGTGGATTATTATCATTATGTACATGACTCATTGATTGGATGGTTGCGACCATACCTGAGTCTATTTGTTTGATCTTAGTTGGATGGCTGCGCCCATACCCTAGATCCGGATTATAGCATACTCTGTTTCGGATGGCTGCGTCCATACCATATATATACATCATGTACTTGAGATATTAGTTGTATCTTTCTGCGCAGGTTTTCCGACGGCGGGCCTTCGGTTGCACATGTTCTCGTAAAGCATTTCACCCCTCTCACTCTCGAGCCTCATACTTTAGGGGGCATCTGTTACACGGTAATTTGTCACCGTCCTTACCATTCCCCGTCCCGCACAATGGAGGACCCATTCTGTGACCTGTGAACATTGTCATGCTTTGGCTGTCATCGTCGTTACTCCCAAGAATGAGCTTTATTTGTATGCAGATACATCTCCTTGCAATGTGGCTGTCTTTCCCCCCGTGGTCGGGTAGGAGGTCAGGCCATCGCTTGATGGGGAAAAGAAGCCTACAGAAGGTCGCGCCAGTGGCGCTCTGTCATAGAGCAGTAGTCGCGCCACCCCATTTAGGGACTGTTTTTTAAATAAAGATGGCGGAATTTGAGTTCCAACAAACTCAGAAACCATTGCCTATCTTGAGTTGGGAGGTTTGGATGCGGGAGTTAAATGGAAGGGAAGTGGTTTTGCCACCTCCCATGGAACCTTCCTTGTTGATAGGGCCAATCCCATAATAATAGGGATCCCAACTCCCTCCTTCCCCATCTATAAAAGCCTGCTCAATTCCATGGCAAGCTAGTCTTGAAGTGCCTAAGCTTTGAATCTCCACATTACCAAGAGCCTTTGTGCGGTAAAGAGCCCTCTCTTTCCCTTAAGGCCGACTCAAGTAAGGAGACCATTGTCGAGAGACTCCGGAGAGGTTTTCCCTTTCCTTGACGAGCTTTGTGAGACGTGGACGACTGGAGACCCATCCGAAGGAGACCGCGACGTCAGAACTTGGTTGTAATCTCTCTTCGTTTGTTATTTAATAGATGATTACGATTATGGTTCCACTCTGTTTTCCATCATGTTAATGTGAGTAACATCCTTTCTGACTGATGTTTAGTTACGTATGCCGGATTTTATGCTTGTATCTGTTCATTTCTTCCATGTGCAGGTGTTCATCCGCGGAGATCGTGGAGGGATTGTGATCTACCGAGGCTGAAGAACGGGGACGCTTCTTCTTTAGATCATAGCGTTGGAATCCAGGTAGGCTTCTATCCCTAGTCTTTTCATTCGTAACTAGGAACTTGCGTCGTAACATTGTTTGATTGTTGCTAGACCCCTGCTGGGCTAGTAGGGATCGCCTCTGTCCGCAGAGGGGATTTACCTCCTCAACAGCAAGTAATGGTCACAAAAAGCGCACACGTAATATTTTAAAGGTTTTAAAGAGCTTTTCTCCAATTTCCAAGACTTGGTTCAGGAACATGATTATTTTTTACCTCTAAGGGAGCATAATATGGATGGTGATAGACCCATAATGACAGTAAAATGTCATGGTGACAAAATGACGTGTAATAATGGGAACAATTTGCATTAATGCGACGGGATAATCATGATGGTAAATTGTGAATGAAATTAATAACACACTTAATACTCCGTGCATAAAACCAAATAAGGCACTACACTTTTTTTCTATGCCAGTAAGGAACTAAAATTAGAAACCATTATTTATGAAATTTCACCAATTGTAGAGCTCGATCTCTTCGAAATTCCAGACATTCCAAACCCAACAATATGAAATTCAGGACTCAAGTGTTTATGAGGGCAATAATTCCAGGTCGAATTTAAAATGAAAAGGAAATTGGTGCACTTTTGGGTCGAAGAGACCTCCACTGAGTCAAGAGTGAAGGCTCAATTTGATAAGAACACTGCAAAATAATTGGAGGTTAAACTCCACAACATAAAATTTTTAAAAAATGATGAACCTTCATTGTAAAAGTACTATGTAGAAAAAAATGGGGCGTCGTCAACAAGAAGTGGATTGCAAATGTCTAAATGTTGCACCAAGTTGGAATTCAAAAATGGGTGCACCCCTAATTGCATATTTCCGGGGGTTAAAGGAGGAAGCTACTAAATATATTATTTGTTGGTACCATTATTGTGTTTTATGGTCGGAGAAGTCACTATCTCTTACAACTAATTCTATCTATCACATTACATAATTGTCGCATACTAGGGACAAAATTCTGAAAATCGTCGAATCTAATGCATGGATTATAGAACTCACTAGTGGGATAAAAACAAATAACTCTAAAGGAATTATTATCAATTAAGTCTTGGAACCTCAAGTGAAATGGAATTTCTTAATAGTCCCATTATGACTTTGCCAACCGATTGAGCATCTGACGTCAAATTGAACATGTTGGGAGCCATTGTTCAGATAAAAATGTCAAGAAAACAATAATTGGTCTTTGTTTAATCACCTTAAAATATTTATCATTAAACCCTCAAATATCAAATACAATGAATTCCCACAATGCTATTATCTATTGATATAGAATGGAATGATTAGAAGAACATGAAAGAAAGAATCCCGAACTGATATGTTGTTGTACAGAATATATCACCTCAAACTCCAGAAGAGTTATAAGAAAAGAAACAGTTAAAATGAAGGAGCACCTATTAAGGGTTTTAAATCTTATTCACACAAGTAAAAAGAGACATGTAGCGTCATTAATTCATTTTATTCAAAGATGAAAAGTACACAATGTAAACTAGAAGACACATCAACATCAACAAATGATAGAAACTTGCTTTTCATTCATTAACCATTTGAAATCTGAGTACAAAAGTTGTGGTCTAAAGGTCCAAAACTCGGAACCTTTTATTTCTTGTCCATCTCATTAAATACAATAGAAAGCAGTTGGTAACTACTGTAACTGATCCTAACTACTTCAAATACTTAGGAATTCTTCAACTATCTATTACATGCCCTCAAAATGTCTTATTACAATTACATTCTCTTTTAAAGAGGAAAATAACATGAAATTAAAATCCTAATCTATATGTTGAATGTGAATTGATGACGATGTTGTTGCATTTCCTTGACTGGCTGGTTTATCCTTCTTTGAAGTCAAGGGGTCCTTTGGTAAATATATCATCCAGGCTCTGCATTTCTTCCATATCTCAATGTTTTTCTTGGGTTAATGAACAAGATTGTGATACTCCAATCTGAAAGCAGTAATTCTGTTGAAATATGGCTTCTCTGCAAATAAAGCTTTCGCTAACGACAACAGCTGAAAGTGTCTTTGAAGGAAATTGATCACTATTTCTCCTTTAATAATCCAAGTCTTTTCATGAGTACTGTCTACCTTACTTTTTTCCAACACTAGTAAGGGTTCATAATAATTCCATGATAACAGACCACCTCCAAGACCCCAGCATGATGGTAAACCTGCTCTTGCTATTTTATCAAATAATTTATCAAGCTGGTTCATTGCTTCCTTAAGCTCAATCAACTTCTTTTCTGTAGACTTCCTACAATCATTTTATTAATTTCCACAGCATATAAAATCATGTCTTTAATTTCATTTTCTTCCAATTCCCGATCTGTTTTGGAATCAATGAAATTAATAAACTTTCTTGCCCAAATGGCCCTATTAATTGTCTTCTACTTGTCTACCATGACTTGTTCTTCAAATTCCTTGATAATACTTTTTCTTCTGCAATCACAATCAGAAAATCCCAGATTGTCTTCATTTCTGCAATAATATCATTCGAGATGATATCCTTAGCCTATATTAAGGATATATTTCCCTTCAGTTTTTCTTTGAGATTTTTAATCTCAGCATTAGCAGTTTGGTAGTCCATTTTGTATTTACTGACTTCTCCCTCAATGGCTTTTATAATCTTTGTTGTTGTTTCTAAATCAGCTTGTGCTCTTTTTCGATCTCTCTCTGCCATCTGCAATTCAATAGTTAATTGAGATATTTATGCTGATGGATCTTCACTACCTTATGGAAAAACAAAAGTGCAAGTATGAGATTCAATATGATTCTGTAAGGACAATGCGGTTTTATTTAACTTAGTAATTTCTTCTTCCTTTTGCAAGAGCTGCTAAAGAAGTTTTTCTTTCTCATTTTCTATCTCTGCAACCTTTGCTGCCATGGAGTGTTCTCCTGTAGGCAATTTCAATTTTTTCTTCAATACAGATATTTATGATTCAACACTTTGTAGAAGATTATGTACAACAAACCTGTCATTAGGATCTACTCCAATCTTCACTATAATATTTTAGATTTCCTCATTCTGGATTGTCAAAGCCCTGGAATTGGCTTTCTCTAAATTCAACTGCTTGATTAATTTTCAAAGCATATTTTCAGCCTTCACTGCCACAACATTTGTTTTGGTTAGGTCATTCACAATCAGATGACATGTTTGCATGTGTAGATTCACTTTTTCCAGCAATGGAATTTTCTTCACATCTACAGTCAAATTCACAGTGTTAAAATTATTAGATGAACCAATAGACATATCAAAGGGATGTGAAAGAGAAATCTTGAATTAATCCTTTTCAAGATCCATTGCAGTTAGAAGTCTTGTTTGGTCTGGGGCTATCTAGTACTCAGCTTGAGCCTCCATGCTTGCCTTCATCTTTTGGTTTCTCTCTGCAATCTGGGAAAACATTTGTTTAATAAGGGGCACTTTTTCATGAGTGCTTTCATGTCTCCTAGGTGAAGCAGGGACATTTTGTTCATCTCCCAATTGAAGTGAGAAACTAGGTTGAGCATCTACAGAATCTTCATTGAACTTTGTTATCTTCTCATTCCTCTGTTCTTCATCCTCTGAATCAATCACTGCCTCTTTTCCTCTCTTATTTGATTTTTATGATATGACAAGAGTCTGAACATTTGAACTCACTGAACCTACAACACCTTTACTTGCCACTTTTTCTAGATCCGGTTTGCTCTCATGAATGAATGTTGAATATCCATTTTCAATTCTCCTATTAGAAATGACACTATGAGGTTCATAACCCCACTACTCTCCTAATAGTAGGTGCATTTCATCTAACATCTTAGTGGCTTCATCAATTGGTTATCTCATATTAACTATAAAGGGACCCACAGTCATTGGAAATTTGAACATATAACCTTTCTTCATAGGCACAAAGTTTATTTGGTCAACGTTTAAACTTTTCCTAATGAACTCCAGAGCGAATAATCTCATAGGCACAAATACAGGCAGCCTTTAAGGTTCTACACTAGATCCATAAAGTCTAATTTCATAATAATCTTCAAAGATAAACCAATCACCAAACTTACAATTTTCCCCCAGATGCAAAAACTCTTGAGCTTTGGGAAGAAAGCAGGGGACAGAAACTCCATTCAAAACTTTATATGCAGAAGACATAAAATGACGAACAAAATCAAACAAACCAGCCTCATTCTGTTCTTTCCTCACTATGTCTGTCCAAAATACTACTGATTGTCTTTTCTTATTCACATCCATAATGTTTAACCCTAGATGCATGAATTCTTATACATTTTGATATAAAAATAGGTAAACAATAAGAGAGGGAAACCTGAATGAGCCCATCAATGATAAGCTCATGAGCTGTGAATTAACAACTTCTTGCCAATAAGATGGAATATCCATCACCACTCCTGGCTTCATCATCATGGCGAACATTCCAAGAACTGAATTTTCCACTGTACTGTCATCATCCTTTCCCAAAATCTTTGCAATGCAACTCAACACTGGCTGACTTCTATATCAAAAAACTCCATGGGGAATTCTTTACTGTCATGTACAAAATGTGGTGTATTTGGCTTCATGAAATGAATGAACTGATTAAACTCTTGACCTGCAAGACTGACATAATGTGGTATCAAGGAATCATCGATGAATTGGACATACGACTCTGACTCGGGATAACACAGAGCTTGAAGAATTAATTGAGCTGAGACTTGCAAAACATTTTCCCCTTGACAATTCATGATGAAACAGTTCCCACGGTACATAACAGACACTAACCAATATACAAATTCAGGAAAAAGGTGAGTTCTTGGGATACATGTAGACCACACCAGTTTTTTCCATGTCGGTGTAAATTGGAGAAGTTTTATCATTTAGGAGGACCTGATGATAAAAATAAAGGTATTCAAGGGAACAATCTGTGTCCTGGATGTCCCTCTCGGTGTCCATGAGAGGGATGTGATTGGAATAACCTCACAGGGATGAGCATTTAGCCATAATTCAATTTTAGGATAGCAGAAAATCAACAGGTGACGAATACTTGACAGGGTGATAGATAATGGAGAAATACACAACACATGAAAACTTCAAACTCGAACTAACAATAATAACTTCAAAAAAATGAAAAACCTCCTTAAATAGGTGGTGTGGGCTTTAAAATTAAATGCTGACAAGACGCGCCAAGAGACCGTTAAGAAAATGCGACGTGGATTACAACTGTCACCCACTTGGCCGCATACGTCACTACGGGAGGCCTCGAGGTATGGAGAACTCATTTGGCTTATTCCCCCGTAGTGAATCTCGACCGTTCATTTGGATTACCCCCGCAGTCAACAGGGTCAACTGTGGTGGCACCCTCTGTGTTAACCCATGCGCTGAAAGTGCCCACGGGTTGAGATTTTTACTTTTTGCTTGATAAATCATTGAATCCCACTCCATAAAGTGCTCGATATTTAATCTTTGAACTGGGACCCGCTTCCATAAAGACTTAAATTATTTAAACTTTAAAATTTAATATGACGAGAAGATATATTTTTATGGGAAAGTACATGAATTGTGATACACATACCTTTTGATAGTTTTCTATTTTTTTTTTTTTAATTAAAAATAAATGATATCGCAAATGAGCCACAACATCTCTTCAATTCAAATTCATAATTTGAATCTGGGCCTAGTCGAAGTAAGAAGAAACTTCCAAATTTCTGCCTTATTGCAAATTTAGGCTCTTATCATAGAACTTCAATTTATGTTGTAGAACTTCAACCCTTATCAAAAGACTTCGACTTCCAACTAAAGACTCTCAAGCCTTCTATTACAGAACTTTGGTCACTACAGCAAAACCTCGACCCTTTACCACAAAAAAGTGACTCTTGTTGCAAACTTTAGATAAATTCATATTAGGCTTCTGTTTAGTTAAAGACTTTAGTTTCTTCAAGCTGGTAGACTTCTTATATTTTCGGTTTTTCTTCTCTTGTTTGATTGAAAAACTCAAGGTATTTCACTTGCTTGATTGTTCTTCCAAAAGATCTCAAACACAAGTCATTATATATTTTTCCATTATGCCACACTTAGGCTAACTTTACAAAGGGAGGGCCAACTTGGAGGTAAGATAACAAATTTTACAAGAATACTAATTCTATTTCTTTCTTTACAATAATGAAACTTGACATGATTCATATACAAATTTCTTTGACTCTTTTTTACTCTAATGAGCACAAAGAACATGTTATATCAAAGGATAAATAAAAATAAATTTAATAATAATTTTTTCTTTCATTATGAAGACCGACACTAGTTACATTTTCCAAGAATCTCTTAACTATTGAGGTATTCATAATGAGTCAACAGGTCTATCTCAAGTTAAAATATTCACATAATAAGGGATTTCAGATTGATAAGCATCAAAATACCTTCATAGTCAACATTTCTACATTACCAAGGCCTTTATAGGTACACTCTATCTCTCACAAGATCAAAGAAAAATACTAGGAGGCATTCCATGGGACACCATAACATCTCATCAAGGTACATACTCCACCTAGGATACCCATAGTATATATTTAACCATACAATTTCCCTCAAGGAAATATTTTTCCATCAGACCATCCTTATCGAAGTCCATGTACTTGACTTAGGATATCTATTATAATCCATCACGTTCAAGAATGTATGTTCAAGATGATTATATAATCCACCATTCTCCTTATCTATGTCTATGTACTTGACTTAGGATATCAATCTTAATCTATCACAATACCTGACACAAGGAGAAACAAGATAATTCAAATCATCATTCTCAATATCCATGATGCATATGCTAGAATTGTGGTTGTTAGTCTTGATCTAGTACATGACACAGGGAGAACGAAAGTCCAACCTTACTCCTTCTCAACTTGAGAGGAGAAATCCATGATCACTCCCTCTCAACCAGGGATATTTCATCAACAAGCCTCAACTTTTTCTAGAAGTACTCATACCAGTTATAATTGTAGCTTCCTCAACCAACCCTCTTATCACTAATATTGATTATCTTGGAACACCTAGGGCTCCAAATATGCCTCCTAATAGATCATTATATTGTACTTTAGGTCTTTGCCTACATCATCCTCAACTGTGTCCACCACTACTTCCAACACTTCATCTCCATCTTCATATCTGCCCATCTTTAGTTAACTACTTGAACTTTTTCCACCATAACTCCCATTTCCTAGGTATCTTCAATATATGAATTACTCTTCCCTAACACTAGTGCCTTTACCCTCAAACCACATATTTAGGGCACAATTCATACTACTACTTCAAACCTTGAAAAACTCTATGAGTGTGCCCTCTTCTAGGGCTTCTTCTCATTGTTGTTCCAACCATGAAACAATCCTTCTTTAGATCTTTGCAACTAGCCATCTTATCTCTAATTTTTTCATGCCAAATCAAAGAACTAGGGATGTGAAGTATTGTTTTTTATTTGCTATGGATAATTTCCTGATTTTCCTTCTTACAATTATTGCTTTAGATGCTTGAACTAGGCTTCCATACATATGTCCAATCTGGATCTGCAATCCTACAACGTCAATCATCAAACATGGAAGACATGCATACCTCAGAAAGTACCCTTCTTTCTATTTTTTAAAAAACACTCTGGCCTATGCCTTTACTTCTGTAATTTCAGCCCACTAGTTAGGGTAACCTATGACACTGCAGACCTATTTTTTCCTTGGCTTAATATCTCTTTTAGACATGCACTTAGACTCCTCTAACAATTCTTTGTTTTGTGCTATCACTCTAGGAAAACATGGCCTCTTGTAATGTTGCTCCAAACTTGAGATCAACTCTAAATATAACTCAGCCCATCATGCAATAGCACAAAACCATTAGTGGCATGTTCATATAGATTATTCAATTTAATCGAAAAATAAAACTACCTTCTTAACTCATCCAACACCCTGCCAAATATTGGTCCATTCAAGTAATAAGAGATGCATCAAAAGTGTCCTTCTTTTTTACTTCATATTGACTCCAATAGGTTGTGTCTAGGTGTCCTTAGATATCTTCCTCTATGATAGATCTTCCCTAAAATAGGGCTTGTAAACATTTGTTGTTTAATGCTAGAAAAACCCTTATTTTTCTAGCATTCATCCTCTTCAGAATATTTACCTTTCGGAGCACTTTCCTTGAGGTTGTTGGCTTTCTTTTAGGGCTGCTTTACTAGCACAGATCTTTCATATTTCTAAACCTCAAAGAATTATACTTAAACAAACTTCTTCCTTCTTCACTAGCTTCTTTGACTCTTTGACTCCTTCAGATTCTTTCCCACTAAGACAAATTGCACTAGAGTTGATATTTAGACTAGTTACTCCTACATTTTTCTATTAAATTTGACGAGGGAATTAACAATCCTTCTAAACATGTCTGTAGACTATCTTCTAAGTTTTATGTAACAAAATTGGTGCATGATATACTAGTCATCAAATCCATGATTTCTCAATAATAGAGATCTCGATTATCTTCCTTTTTCTTTTTGTTATTTGAAGGTTCTTCATATTCAATTGTTAATGCTTTAGACATTTCCTTAATTTTATTGCTCTTAGGACAATCTATTTTGTAGTGTCCATATTCATGACAACCAAAGCAATGTACTTTGGACATGTATCTATTTTTTTCCTTATTCTTATCAAAATTCTTCTTTGCCTTAGTTGGAAATTCTTGAGAAGTTTCATTGTCAAGTTGAGAGTTACTTCTAGCCTTTATTATGGATTCCTCTATTGAACATTGACCCCATAATTATTCAAATGATGGATATTTTTTTCTTGCACAAATGTTTCGTGCAAAACCATCCCATTCTTTAGGTAAGTCATTTATTTCCACTGTGATAATTTTGAATCAGATATTTGCTCACTAACTTCTTGAAATTGATCTTTTATTTTTGATAGCTTCATGAAAAAGGAAGCTATAATTTCTTCTTTTTTCATCTTTGATTGATTTATTTGATTCCTGAGGGCTATCATGTGACCTGTTTTTATTGACGAAGTATAATTTCACCAAAGTATCATAGAATTATTTAGATGTAGATAATTCTAATACAAATGGGATAAAGTGGTATTTAATGGATTCAAAAATAATTCTTTGAGCCATGACTTTTCCTTTTTCATATTTTTCCACTTCTTGCACTATTCTCATTTAGAGTAGGAACCTTTCCTTGAAATAATTTCATGACATCATTCTCTCTAAGGGCTAGATCAATTCTCTTTTTCCATGCCTTGAAGTTGGATGCTCCTTCTAAATTGGTTCTTTATTTGCATATATATGCCTATGGATTAGACATGATGTCTTGTAGGTGAGTTTTTACCAAAAATTATCTTCAAATATGGATACTAAAAAAGATGGTCTTCTTGAGAAGCTATAATGATGTTATTCGTGTCTCTTCTTCACCTTAGCTCTGAAACCATGTTATAAAATCAAAGGTAAAGTAAATTTTCTTACTTGTTAATTTCTTGTGATATTTAATCTTATTTCTTTTCTTTTTTTATTGTTTCCTCCTCATCAATCAATTACACAAATTTTTATTCCAAGATCACAACGAAGTAAAAGAGACAGATATTTAGGATTTCAAGCCAGGGAAAAACCCTTAACAAAGGAAAACCAAAAAAAACTCTTCTTATTGAATCAATTTAAAATGAGATATCAAACCTAAGACCAAATACTCCCTCCAATTCAACCCTCCTCTTCAAGTCAAAGTCAGAAGTTGAATCTTGACCTCTTCAAAGTCAGAAGAAACTTCCAAATTTTTGTCTTATTGAAAATTTAGGCTCATATCATAGTACTTCAATTCTTGTTGTAGAACTTTGTCCCTTATCACAAGACTTAAACTTCCAATTACAGGTTCTTGGCCTTTTATTACAAAACTTTGGTTACTACAACAAACCCTCAACCCTTTACGAAAAAACTTTGGTTCCTACTATAGACTTTAGGTAGCTTTAGATTAGGCTTTGGTTAAGTCACAAACTCTGACTTATTCAAATTTTTAGACTTCTTATATTTTTGGTTCTGCTTCTGTTGTTTGATTGCAGAACTCAAGCTATTTCACTTGATTACTTGTTCTTCCAAAATAGCTCGAACACGGGTCCTTACATAGATGTCCATCATTCCACACTTAGGCTGACTTTGCAGAGAGATATTACATGAATACAAATTATATTTCTTTTTTTACAATAGTCAAACTTGACATGACTCTTATACAAATTTATTTGACTCGTTTTTACTCTAATGAGCATGAAGAATATGTTATATTAAAGGATAAATAAAAATAAATTCAATAATAACTTTTTCTTTCACTATGAAGATCGAGAATAGTTACAATTTCCAACAGGCTACACTAGAAAACCAAATTGTACAAGAAAATAAGACAAAAATAAATCTAATGCAGGAAGAGAGACATTGACTTATAGATTGCAGTAAAGCTCAAATTGAAGCTTACAATACTGCCAAGTTCCTACAAAATATTAATGAGAAAATCTAGTAACTAGAGCACTAAGGCACTCCCAACTTGATAGATACCCAAGAGAGTTATGTGATGTAAAAGTAAAATATTTGGTAAATGTGAAAATCCTGGAGGTGGAAGCCCGACAGTCTGTGAAAGACAGGTCAATATTTTACTAACATCTTCAAACACTTTCACCCATGATATATCAAAATACATTTGGAGAAACCCATGTTCTAACACCCTTAGTACATTTGACTATGCCTCAACCTAAATATCAATTCTTTGAGCCAAGCATGTTGGAAGGTGGCCCATATGTCCAATGGGAGCAGTCTGATATCCCATAATCAGAGGTAATGGGTTCTAACTAGTTTCTGAGGGAAAAAAAAGAAGAGGCATTCATATCTTAAGCACTTAAGAAGGAGTACAAGGAACAAAGGATGATATTCCTGTAGGATTAGTCAACCATCGAGCACAACACCATACATGGAACAACCTTCTCCATAAACTACAAAGTTATTATTCAACACTCAACCAAAATGATCTTATCTTCTTTATTTCTTCTATGCTCTTCTACTATACTTCTTCAAGTTTTTTAATTATCCAAGTCTCCCCCTTCTTTGGGATGAATAAGGCATTGAGCATGGGGGAGATGTTGGAGGGGAAAATCGAATCAATTGACCCACCAAAGAATGTATTATAAGTTGGTTGTCTCCTTAGTCGAGTCAACTTACCAAGTTAGTTTAGTCAAGTTTGTTGACACAGTTAAACTGTTATAACTGTATACTTATGGATATAAATATGAATGCACTCAACTCTATTCCAATTAGTTGGTTGTTGAGGATACATTAGTACATGTGCGATTTTGTTGGATCTCTACTAATTTTTTGTCTCTTTTATCTTCCATGTGATGCATATGAATCTTTACGCTTACTCTATGTTCCATCCTACTATTGAATAATGCATACTTTTCACTAGATTACAAAATGTTACAACCATTTACTAATAACTAGAAGATAATCGTATCTAAATATCTTCTCATAATATCTCTACGATATTTGATTAGATATATTCCATTATTCTTCTTTATCCAAGATTCCTAAGTAATCATCACAAATCCATGATAAATCTCCAAATATTGAAGAAGAAATTTGAATTTCAGCCTTAATGCTAAAATTTCGCATTGTTGGAATCTCCAACTTTACCTGTACACATCACTAAACTCACCCATATTTTAAGTATAAGTTAGAATATGTTATTTTTCTAATATTTAGTCATAAATTCAGTTAAAATACCAAAATAAATGCATTGGAAAATACTATGCCTAATCCCATGTATAAACATTAAAATGGAATAAAACATGTTACAAAAAAGTGGAAAATGGATTAAAAATCAAGGGAAAGGTTACGAAATGATGCCAAAAGGGATGTGAAAAGTTGAAAATTCTGAGACACAACACCCCCATGTACTAATCCATGTGATAGAATATGTATTATCAACTATAAATAAGAATTCAAGCATGCTCAATAATCTCTTGAGTAAAGAAGAATGCTAAGCCAAGATTTTTCTCAAATCCTAGTAGCTACTAGTGTCTTGGTCTTGCAAGAAGAAAAAAACTTAACCGCCATTAAGAACATAAATACAATATAGGAAGAAATAGAAGGGAAAAAATTTCATGAACAAAATCCAAAATAAGATCCAAAGGAGACCAAATAATCATGGACCACATTTCATGGAGGGCATCCATTAGAAACAAAGGTCAATGAGTCCTTGACATACCTATCATTAGATCATGTATGCATTCAAGAGATTGACCATCCGATAATTGTAGATCTGAATAGCATGGTAGAAGACAACATAAAAATTATTCCAAATGAGAAATTGAACCAAGGGCATAAAAACTATATTGAAATTTATTTCTTGACAATCATTAGGTTGCAGCACTACTATTTTCTTTAATAATTCTTTACAATAGCTAGTTCCTGATATTATGGTATCTACCAAACCATATTTTCTAAACTTGAATATGAGAATATTTGTTATCTTGTTACACACATGGCTTCACTAGAAATACTCATACACTTGAAAGGGATCCTCTTATTCAACTAGAGTAGGATATACTAAAGAAATAAATAAAATAATAAAGATAAAAATAAGTATAGTTGTGAAAACCAGGTAACTGATGCAACTAGACATGAGTCTTACTTGAAAACGAGGCTCCTTGGTGAGCGTGATTCAAAATAAATTTTGTAAGTTCATGTTGGTTCTAGTATTTAGTTATGGTTCTTCAAAATCATTTTGGTTCTGCTTGAGTTGGTTGATGTGGGATTCCTTAAGTCCCACCTTCCAACAGATCTTATCCCATCGACTTCAAAACCTTATCTAGGACCAAGATCAAAGATTATTTTGAGTAGCTTGGAGGTTGCATACATCAATGGAAATACTCCTCACTAATAACAATGGGAATACAACAATGTATCTTGATTTTGGATCTTGTAGGTGAATCAACTTCAACACATTCATTTGTACCTATTAAGATGTATTTTGGTACCTTAACACTCATCTTCATTATTGATGAGTTGTCTCGCACTAGTTAATGGTGGTAATTAGTAATTGGTAATCTAATGGTTTCATTTTTATGTTCGACTTCAACTAAATCCATTCACACAGATTTAATTTTACTAATTGGGGATATATGTGAAGACTATGTAGTTTTTGGTATCAACAACAACTTTCAACAAATTTCTTGTTCAAAAGTTTCTTTCAACAACATATTGTTCTATTAAAAGATTTCCATTCAGTCCTACAACATTGTATAGTTTAGTAGCTCTAATCAACACTCATGACTCCAACGACCTTGCTTATTCTTAGAATTTCCATATCATAGATTTCATTCAGTCCTACAACATGGTATAGTTCAATAGATTTGATCAACATTCATGGTTCAAATGGGTTTTCTTATTCTTAGAATTTCCAGATCATGTTCTTTCTCCTACTTCAACACGCAATTCTAGTCCAAGACATCATGGAGCAACAAGTAATCAAAGGTAAAAAAAGTATTTCAATTTTTTTATTCATTTTAAATAAGGGAGTTTATATATATTGATAATCAACTACACCATATCACTGATACATTTTACATCCATTACTTACAATTCATGTTTCTTTCACACCCTACTGCTTATCGCTTATCATTTCATTCAAATCTATTTTATTTTCCATGCATGCTATTTTTTTCAAGGAAAAATTGAACATTTTATTAAGGAAATAAAATGTTACATAGCATATGAATTTAAGCATTCAAAATGTATATTGATCACCCATAATGGTAGACAATCCACAAGAAAACAACTTGTGTGATAGAGCCACAGACATAGTCATAAAAACTATGTATGTCCAATACCAAAGGCCTCCCAATAAAGGAGAAAACAACCCGAAATATACCACAGTTCAGAAAATTTTCTCAAGGTAGTATATAAACTAGATACACAATTTTACCAAAGTCACCCTACACACCAGGTGAGAGAAGGAGTAAAAAGACAAAATAAACTCACATGAACAAATTATATGTTATAAGGCCTGATGTTCGACAAATGGATGGTACCATCAACTATCTCGGTTATGCACTGGATGCTCATATTCTATTGAAGGCCCTCCTTAGATAGGAGGTTCGTTGTTGTATTTCGTTCCCCGTAGATATGTCACATAGTAGTGAGATAAAATTCCATTTTTAAAAGGAGAATTTATTCAATGATAGGGATAAAAACATGATTTTGACATCTATGAGTATTTTTGAACCAGTTAATAACATTCATGGAGTCATTGAAAATTTGAACTTGAAAAATTCCCAATCGAATGAGCTAGCATAAAAGGAATTTTAAAGAAAGTAACTCATCATATTTTTTTGTGCCTATACCGATACTCACATAATCTTTTAGAGATATGTTGTCATTTAAATGAATTACCAACCCAAAACCACACCTGTTCTATGCATCCAAAGCCCCATAAAATATGCCCAAGAGGTATCAGATCTTATCTATTTTGTAATGATATTTTCTATTGTCTGAGGGGTATCAATGGAAGGGATAAGAGTGAATATCGAAGCACATTATGCAACAATCAACGAAGGAGAGGAGGAAGCTTCCTTGAATATGCCTTTGTTTCTTGCTAACCAAATCCCCCAGGAGATAATCATGGAGATGTTCTTAATATTATCATCTGAAGAAACAGTCCACCATCTTTTACAATCTTCCCCATAACTATCCCCGTTCCAAATTGATCTTATGCCTAAGAGAGACAAAGTAGTTTCCCATACTTTGGTGGAGAACTGACATTTAAGAAATAAGTGGATGATAGATTCTTCTAAGCCCTTACACAAGGTACACCAACCAGGACCATGTTTATTTCATTTTTGTAAATTGTCACAACTAGGCACTTTGTTCTTTCGTATACACCAAAAGAAAAATCTAGCTTTTGATGGAATTTTCAGTTTCGAAAGAGATTTGCACCACCAATCATGGGCCCCCTAAGCCCTACGAGTCATCATAAAACCATATCCAAACTTTGGGTAGTAATTTCCCAATAGGGAATGAACCCATATAAGGGAGTTTGGGCTTTCCTTAGTCCCAACATTTGTGCGATGGAGTTCCTAGATATAGTTTTGCCACTCATGTCTCCATTGGGGCTCTAGTTGAATATCCTTAGCTGATTTCCATCCCTGATGCCAGATTGTAGTTGTCTCAGCCTTTGTAATATGGTTCATGAAGATAATCCCTTTTTCATGTAGGGATTCCTTGACCCATTTAGAAAGGGAAAAAGCCTCATTGCACCCCACTCATGGGTCAATGCCAATTATGATCTTTTCCCCATTGCCAACCTACCAGGAAAGACCATCTTCCACTAGCTTAAAAGAGTCTATAGTCTCTTTCCATATGGATGATGACTTAGAAGAGTGTTTCCTAGGCATGCGATTCCATTTATCCAATGGAACCGGGTCGATATATTTTATTTTTACCACCATTTTCCATAAGTTATCCTTGGCTAGAAGCATCCACCCAGATTTTGTTGCTAGTGAGGAAGAAAAAGGTTGAATATCCTTTATACCCCATCCCCCCCACTCCTTTGGATGAGAAATTATGTCCCATGCTACCTAGGGGAGCACTACCTCCTCCTTTGACCCGACCCAGAGGAGACGACTACAAAGTTTCCTTATTTGGGATAGAATACCTTTTGGGACCCATGTGAGAGCAAGCCAATATACAAGAATGACAATAAAAACTGATTTCATTAGAACCAATCTTCCAGCCCTAGAAAACCATTTGAAGATCCATAAGTTAATATGTTTCTCTATTTTTTACAACAACCAATTCCAATATTTATTTTTATAGGAATCTAGTTTTAAATAGAATCCCAAGTATTTTAGGTTATCCCCATGGGAAGAACTTCGTAGGGGAGAGAAGTGACAGTTCCTTCTAGGTAAATACATGAAAGGCCTTCATGAACTATTGAAGATTTTTTAGAGTTTATAATCATTCCAATATCCTTTAGGAAAAGGTCCAAGGAGGACTTCAGCTGATTGGCATATTCTCAGAACCCATTACTGAATAGGATAATGTCATCCACAAAGAGCAGGTGGGAGATGAAAAGATTTGTTGCTACTTCTACTCCTTTTAGTTCACCTCTCCTCTTGGCTGAAATAAGTAACTAACTTAGCCCTTCAGCTGCTAATAAAAACAGGGGGGGGATAAGGGACAACCTTGCCTAGTATCTCTCTGACCCTGGAAGAAGGGAGAGGTAGCATGTTGATGAGAACAACAAAATACACATTAGATATGCATCCCATAATCCAATTTATGAAGCCAATACTAAAGCCCAGATGAGTCATCAATAGTCTCAGGTATATCCAACTAATCCTATCATATTATTTTAAAAGATTGATTTTTACAATCATTCCTTTCTTCTTTGACTTCTTAATTTTTTGGTTTTAAGAATAGTTTGGTTTTTTGGATGGGAGGAAAATCCATGAATCTATAGGAGTTTCCTAAGAAACAATTCAACAATGATAGAATTGGTTTCAACCGGATAGCAATAATTTTAGCCATGATTTTTTAAATGCAGTTGCACAGAGAGATAGGTGTAAACTCTTAAAAAGAGACTGGGTAATCATATTTTGGAATTAGTGCCAGAAAACTTGTATTAAAAAGTTCATGAATGAAACCCATGCTCCTTGATTCTTCCACCACCCCAACTATCTCTTCCCCAATTAGTTCAAAGAAGTTTTGGAAGAACTCCATAGTGCAGTCATCAGGCCCTTGACTCTTATCTTTTTTCATAGTCTTTAGAACACCTTCAAATTCAATTTTTGTTATAGGGGCCATTAGTATCTCATTGTCTCCCTCCTCTACATATTTGAGGAAGAGTTGGACCACTTGGATAACCTCAACTATTGATGATCCCTCTAGAGCTGAGAATAAGTTTTTGAAATGGTCTCTTCCCATAGAATCCATATCATTGAATGCTTTAGCCTTACCCCATCCGGTCAACTCATTTCCAGCTGGTATTTATGTTTTTTTTCCCCTTTGCATAATTCTGGAAAAAAATGGTATTTTCATCCCCATTTGTGAGCCAGATGGCTTGAATTTTTATTCTCCATTGTTCTTCAATGTAATTTAAGATCTTCATCCTCCTTGTCTCTAGATATTTTATCCTATCCCTCTTCTCCTTTGTCTTATAACCATCTTCTACTGGAATTTATAACCCTTCCATTTCCTCCCCAATGCTTCTGAGTTCAACTTCTTCCTTCATATTTTTCTCTTTGGCCCAGTTTATAGTCTTTGTTTTCAGTATTTTTAGATTGACCATAAGGGATTGGGCATGGGAGTGGTTTCGAGACCTATCCAACGACCTCTGGGTTTCATTTACTAATGTAATGAAGCTAGGGTCTTTAAGCTATCCAGCATTAAATTTGAAGGGAGATCTGGGCTTCTTGTTGGGGCCTTTTAGTTGCAATAAGATAGGGGAATGATCTGCCCCAGGTTTTAGACAAGCCTAAAGAGAAGTTGAAATCACCTCCCACCACTAGATTGGGAGCATGCTTAAAATATTTTGAAAATAGATCATTCCATAAGGGAACCCTCTCCTGGCATGGGCCATAAATATTAACAAGGGTGAATTCAGAGCATAATTTTTTTGAGTAAACCTTTTCCCCCAATACCAACTCATACCCACAAGAGTTTTTTAGTTTTAAAACACTATCTTTGAGACGTGCCCGATCTTCCTGTTGCATCATCCATCACAAAATTCCAACCTAGCAATAATTTCTTAAGAGAATTCATAACAATTTCGCAAGAGCCCAATGTTCCTTGGAACTTGGAGAATAATTACATCAGGGATATATTTTTGAAAAAGGGATTTTAAGGCTAGCTTCTTTCGCTTTCTAGAAAAATTGCGACAATTGAAGGACAACAAGATCATTTGGAAACTGTGACAGGAGTATGTGCTGCTCTAAGTGCCCCTTTAAAAGACAATTGCTTCCCATCAACTATTTCTATCTTGGATTTTAATTGAGCCTTAGACAAATCAATTTTCCTTCCCCTGGTTTTCTGAGGCCTATCATGTTCTAGGAGGCTTCCTAAACCTCTTAGAGGTTCTATAGACAAGGCTCTTTTGTCCCTCGCGTGGAGGTTGTAAGGTTTTTTCTCAAGCGAGAAGGCAGTGATAGAGGTGATTATGTTGTCCATTACAAGAGAGAGATTGTCTAAACAAGATGAATCATTTTTATGAGTCCTGGAGGGACCAGGATTTGGGATAACATTTCACAAAAAGTTTAGTGAATCATGAATAGAGGAGCGAGATTGAGGGATAATACCTGCCGAGGCTGGTGCACTTGATTTTGTTCCTTATACTTCCTCGATATGGCCCTCCTTGTGAATCTCTTGATGTGAAGGTTGGTCAGCCAACCCCTCCATCAACGACTGCCCCACATCCTATTGTAACTCTATCCCTTCCATTTGTACCTTCTCTTCCCCTTCAAATTGAGCCTGAATCTCCTTCCTTATGTCACCTCTCTGTCTTCGCCTCCTTCTATATCCCAGAGGGAAATCTCGGACTAGATGACCATTTTTATGGCATCTGTGGCATCTAAAAGGTAAGTGCTCATAGCATAAGGTTTGGAAAAAGGATAAACCATCAAGATTAAGCCAAATTTTATTAGCCAAACCTTTCCTTGGGTCGAATATAACTAATATGTGAGCCACATTACTGCATTTAGTTTCCTGATAAGACATATCCGCCTCCAGATAGAGCCCCATACTGCTGCCAATTACTATGAAAACATTGTTTGCCCATAGATGCAGAGGAAAAGTCAATAAACGAACCCAAACCGGAATCTCTTCCACTCTTTATCTTTGAGCATCAAATAGGCGCGTCCACCGCTTAAAGAGTATTGATGCCATATCAAAGCCCCAATTTTGATTTAAAACCCAATCCAAAGCCTCTCTACTGTTGAAGCAAATCATAAACCATCCTTTTTCAAAAGTAAACACCTCCACGACTTTATCCGGTGCCTCACCCTAGGACTTCTCAATCCACTCTATGATGTATTGAGCAGAGAAAGATTTCCCTCTCACTCTACCCACAAAAATGAACATTGAGGCAGCCATAATGGTCAATCTGGATGTCAACCCCCAAAACTAGGTTCATATATTCAAATTTATTTTTAATTATCTTCCCTTTCTTACACTTCAAGCCCACCTGTCGACCATTCTCATCTAAAATTTTATGGGTTTTTCCCTCTCGAGCCTATACCTCCTCCTCCTTGAGTGACCCTAGCCTCTCCTCCACCTGTTCCAACTTGTTAATAGAAGCCCCAGGTGCCTAGAAACACTCCTCTTATTATAATTAAAAACCTCTTGGGTTTTCCCCCACCTTTTGGGGTGTAACCTCAAGATGGAATTCCTTGTTGAAACCTTTGTAAATAGTTTATGGGAGGCTCTATTGTTCCCTCCCTTCAAATCCCGGTGGAAAAATGGGAACACCCTTCTTTTGACACCATTTTTCTTTAGAAAAATATTTGCAATGCTCTGCTTCCATACCATCTAGCTATTGTGAGAGAGGCTTATATTTTTTCTAATGGCTATCAATACCCTAACCTTCATATATGTTTAATTTTTTCTTTGAAACCAGCTCGTTTAACCACCAACATTTAGCCAGATAGGATTTTAATAGTTCATTCCTTCTAAGACCACTGCTAAGTACAATATCCTCCAAACTACCGGATAAAAAACTAGATGTAGGGGAATCCAGAGAGAAATCATAACTTACATGGTTTTCCACGTTTCCCACTTCCTCCTGGACTACCCTAAAATACCTCTAGTAACTGATTTTCGGCTATTGATTTCATCATTTGCCATAGTCCCTAAACCGCCCTATGGATCCCACGCAAACATTTCGAATTCCCTTTCTCCATGTTGAGATCTAGCTAAAAGATTCACCTTGGCCAAGTTATTATTCATTGACTCCAGGCCCCAGATTGTAAGAATATCCTCCACCTTTAGTTCTAGGTCGACAAATTCTGATGGTTTGACCATAATACCTGCTCGAAAACTAATATGGTTATTGTAAAATAAAGTGATAACAATGGTAATACCCTAAGGCTATCATTTTAAGCGTAAGACTGCGATTCAATAAGCATTAAACACCATGAAGCACCGTAATAGTAGTTGGAAAAGATAAGTGCCATTGAAACATTAAACGATGGAGGATGCCACATCTGTCGCAAGAACAAGAAAACACAAACCAATGTTGCAAAGATACCTAGAAAATGTACAAAGGGGAAATGTGGTGCTCATGTGCATCCAAATTTCTGGTTATTGTTGCCATTTGTACTCCTTCGGCATGCTGTCATCTATTCCAGAGTTACACCCCTTTGAAACCCTAACTAGTTTCCCTCTTAGTGTCTTCATCGTTTTTTCCCCCTCAAAACCATCTGGTTTTCATTTTTCCTTTTCCATGCATGTTAAGTCATCATTTTCACCATTTTCTCTTGAAAATGTAAACTAATTTTTTTTCTACTATTAATTTTCGAAATGTTAAAATAGAGCAAGAATTTTAAAATATTTTCCAAATTTCAAAAGATTTCAAGTTATGACCCAAGAAAGAGTTATTTGATCAAATTGAATAAGTATGGTGTTAGTGTCGGTATCTTCATCCCTCCGTCAGTGAACAAAATTCTCTTGTTGCATTTCATATTAGGTGTCTCGCTCGTCAGCTGCATTCCATTAGGAGCATGGATCATCTGATGGTAGTGACTTTTTATACATTTTCCCTCATGTCCTTTACCTGCTGGCCCATTTCCCTTCATCAAGATCATCCGCACTCACTTTTTGTCCTTAAATTTGTAAGAGTCATTTTTTAGGTTTTCAGTCCCATTCTAGGGTTTCATCAATAAGGTCTTAAAAATGCCCAATAATGGTCAGCAGGTGCATGAGGAGTTTGAATAAAGTTCCAGTACTAAAAATTTCATCATCATACGCCTAGAAATGTATTTTTCCTCAAAACTCTGTTTTGAAGAAAAATAGAGTATTTTATATTTTCTGTATAAATTTAATGTAATTTCAAGTTCTCTCATTTGTAAATAATTTCAATGGAAACCCTGGTCACCTTGTCAAACTCCGGCAAATACATCCCCTGCAAAGCAAACAAAAATCAAATCATTCAGTTAATCAGAGGAAAAATTAACCAAACTGTCTAAAACAGAGTTCAAAAAAAGTGTCAAAGGTAAACATTACAAAAGTGGGTTTTTTGGAGTGTAAAATGAAATCCTTTGGTATATAAGTCGTTTTTCATGTTTCAAAAGGCTCATTTGCATTCCAAGAAGAGAGAGTGAGCAAGAAAGATCTGTGTTGAACAAAGGGAGAAAAATCACAGCATAGTCGTGCAAGTTTGTGGGTGCAGCGCATTGACTAAGAGGCGCAGCGCATAGAGCTAGCGCGACGCATTGGGTCAGTCTCCACAGTGCAAGAAATACACTGGCGTGACGCATATAACCGGCGCAGTGCGTTGGGTTTGTGGCGCGGCGCATAGAGATGTCGGCTATTTGAACCACGATTTCATTCAAAACTCTGATTTGCTCAGCTGCCTCCGGTCCAAAGTAAGTCAAACAATCCCTCCAATGCCATAAACGTGTGTCTTGTGATTTTTATAAGGATTTAATTTAAAAATTACAAACCCTACTTCCTTGCTCAAGACATGATAGCCCAGGGTTTGTAAACTAGTTTTTGTGGTCATCACATCCTCGTCTTTGATTCCTTCACTGTTTTTCTAATTTCATCAACCCTTTTCCCTATTCCCCATATCCCTAAATTCATCTACCCCTATCCCATATTCCCATTATCCCAAGTCCTAGCTACAAAATTCCCAAACCCCAATTACTATCCCAAAAGCCTAGAGACTATCCCTAAAACCCTTCAATTCCCCAAATTCCAATTGGAAATATTCCCAACATTCCCCTTACCCTCTCCATCCATAGTCCCTCCCACATTTTCATACATTTGGCAGCAAAAACCAAAGACACCTAAACTCTTCATACTCATCTAAGACAACACAAACTTTGGCAAACATGGAGACAGATTCCTCTTATGACCGAGATGAAGGAACACACAGTGACTCTACAACCAAATTGCATGCACCAAGGAGACCTCACAAGAGTGGTAAACATGTAAGGGAAGAGCCTACTTCATTTGCTGAGCTGTAGGCCTGCCCTCTTGCTATTACATGTTTTCAACAGCAGTCTTGTTATCAGTTTTGTGAGATGGTTGCTAGAGCCTAGTACCATCATGAGTTGGCCAGATTGTTTGTGCTTCATTTACATAATGGCCGAGTCACTCTTGCAGGTGTGACATTCACCTTGACACCAGAGTCTATCTCTCTAGAAACCGGTATTCCAAATGTCAGAGAGAAATGGAATAAAAGGCAGCAAGTTGATAGGAAACACTATGAGCCATACATCAAGCCTAGTTTTTTGAGACAACTTAGCAGATTTTTCCCTTTCGGTACCTAAAAGATTCATATGCTCCTTTGATGAAGCTCATAATCAAATATTTCAGCTGTGAGGGTTGGTTTTCTCGTCTATATGCCTATCACTTTAGATTTCTAATGCACTTTACCAGGGTGATAATGATGAACCTCCCCTACTTCATGTGCCGAAATATTGAGAAGATGACCACCCTAGTGCAAAAGAAAACTCCTGAGCAGCAGTATAAAATTATCTATCATTTTGCACTCATCAAAATTGTGGTTATGCATCAGCTTGGTTTGCAGGACATTTCATGGGAGGATTTCATTTCTCATGAGTTCTTCACAGCTCCTCAGGTGCCTCCGGAAGCTTTTCATGAGACAAGTGAACCTTCACATCTGCAGGAGGGTCATGAGACACAGACCGCTAGTGTGCCGATGTTTGTCACCTATTAGAAGGGCACTAGAAGGTTATTTGCAGCAGCCAAGCGAGTATTATCTCCACCCAGGGTGGAAGGGGTCTCACTTCCTTCATCAGTAGTGCAGGTACAAGACAAAGGAAAGAGGCCAATACATGATGAGGGGCCTTCAAGAGGGTAGGAGACAGATTTCATCCTCATTCAGGATGATGACACCGATTTGGGCTCACCAAGCTCAAAGCTTAGAGAGATCATTCGGGAGAAACGGGCGGAGGTAAATACTTTTTCCCTCAGCCTACAAAGAGCCAAGTGGATAATCAAATACCTTGAGCAAAGAAACAAGCAACTAGAGGATCAGCAAACCATCATGGAGTTGCAAAACATACGAGAGAACCGGTAAGCCGCTAAAAAGAGAAAAACCAAGATGACATCACTTGAGCAAGAAATTGAAGCTGATCATGAAAATTGGCTTGAAAGGGTAAATATGCATTTGGACAAGCTGTTGGAGAAAGCCAAAAAATAAAAGAACATGTTGAGGCACATGGCCAATCATTACTGGGCGAGAAACCATGTTTGCAAAGCAAGGATTAAGATCTTGAAGGCTAAGTTGAAGAAGGCCTCAAAGCGTCGGAAAAGGCATGATAGACTTCAGATCTTGGACGAGGCTTCCTTGGCCCAGCATATCACATAATGGAGGAAACTTAGCCCAAATTTCAAAAAAATTGGGACACTTTTTGCAAATTTTGAATTTTTGGCCTAAAAATAGACTTTTCAGCTCTATTCACCGCGCCACTTGGCACGCGATTTTGATAGGGGACTCCTTTTGATGAAAACTCTACATTTTTGGATTTTTAATGGAAAATTATGCATTCCTACCTATGGCCAAGAAATTTTGACAGGTTTTGGGCTTTTAGAAGGGTCAAAAACACCCCAAAAATGACCTTTCTGCCCCTTTTTTGACACACAGGAAGAAGTGTTGGGAGAAATAAGTTTTGGAGGGGAAAATGAAAGCCAAATTCAAAAATTCCACTTGTGTTGGAAATAATTAGACAGGTATACCTTTCCAACAAGCCCACTTGGAGCAAATTTGGACACCAGGAAGGTCTCCAAAATCAGCTACAAACTGGCGCGGCACATTGGAGGTTTTTGCTCATTTTTGACCCAGAAACTCTGTTTTTCGCCTAGTTTTTGAAATTTTGACTTTCTTACTTCCAAATTTCAAACTCGTGATGTAATTTGATGGATCTTGATGTAATTTTGTTAAATTTTTTCTCATGGAGGTAGATTCATCCATCAAAAGGTGATTTGCAACTGAATGAATTAGTTTCCTAGTTTATAGAGGCAAGTTGTTCCACTGCCTACTTTCTAGTTCTCAGTTTAGATTTTGTTGGAACAAATCCTAAACTTGTGAGCTCGACCCCTAGAGGCTGGGATGAGTTATTTTTTGTTTATATCTTGTGGTTTTTCAGTCATTAGCATGGTTGGACTCTTGGGAATGCTTTGAGCATCATTGTACATTCATCTTTGCATTTTTGGAAAAGGAATAGACCAGGGTTTGCAGCACTCTATGGGATTCATGTGGAATTTTGTTTTGATAATGTGTTTCTCTCTGTAAATGTAAGTCTACCGGTGTTTTATGTATACCATTTTCTCTCTTATTTCTTCTTAAATTAAACAAACAAGGATAAAGGTAGAATTCATTAAAATTTGCAGTGCTCTACCTAGGGTTTGTTTAATTTTATATGTTTTCAGCTGTTTGGAGAGGATCCCTAAAGGTTTCTTTCCCTGTTCAACTCCTCACCTCTCTCAAATCTCCATTTATTTCAAATTGGAAGTGTCAAATCAATTTCATACCTTGCCCCATTCAGATCTCTGCAAAACTTGAGCCTCATTCCCCGGACCCAAATTTGCCTTTCCTCTTGAGCCAACAAAATATTCATTAAATTCAAATCAAGACTCTTTTGCATATATACCTAACCTAAAATCAGTTCTCATTTAAGTCATCTCAAGCCTCATTGATCATTTTTTGCTGAGATTGACAAGGAGAGAACCCTCTCTCGATCTGGTAGGGCTAGCTACCAGGTTAAGCATGGTTTGATGTTACCCTAGATTCTGCCTTTCTCAACCTGAGGTAGATTTAGGCCATAACATATGGCATGGATTTAAATCACATAAATGAGTTTACATTGAATTTACATGTTATGTTTAAATGTAACCACAATTGTATAAATCAATATGAGGATCATCATATGTTGAGGCCATGACAACAATTTAGGGGAAGTATGCCAAGTATTATGTAGTGCAAAGTTTTACACATTTGTTGCACTCTCTGATCAGATCTAAAAAGGGTGCATGAGGGCATGCGTCATCTTCATTGTGCAGGAATATTGGATTCTAGTTTTGAAAAATTATTATACACGCGATTTTTCTTCCTTATTCTTTCATTTCACCATTCCCTCACTATACCATTGTCAATATGTTATGAAATTTATTATGTGTAATGAATTCATGAATTGAAAATGTTTTTTTCAGAATATTTTTTGTTGATTAGATTAAACTCGAGTTGAATGAGGCCAGCCCTAGTTCGTCAAGAAGAATACAACAATATGATTCCAATATTCAAAGTTCACATCAAAAAATTTGTAGCTACAAAAACCTGTAGCAGCGTGCTTCAAGGGTAATTTTTGCACAGTTATTGCAAGCAGTTAAGTCTAAATTAAAAAAATTTGAGACATGGGATTTTTCTAGAATATGATAAATTGAGTAGAATGTGGGAAAAAATCCCCCAAAAATGCAAATTTGAGGAATATGTAAGCAAACTTTTAAGGCGAGTTTTCACTTTTTACCATTGTAAATGAATACAATTAGAAATCCATATTTTTGCACAACAACGTATTTTATTCATCAAAATGAAACTCTAAAGGTAAAATATGGTAAAATAGGTTAAAATAAATTGTCTCCCTTTTGAAGCACTCAATTTGGCCTTAAAATGACTTTGTGGTCTATACTTTCGTGCAACATTTGACAACATGAAAGATGAAACATGGCATAAATTGATTTGACCATACCTTGCAAACTGTGCATCCATTGCTCTCAAAATTTGGAGGATAAATGCATCCTGGTATGGCAAATAAATAAATAAAATTTCAATAAAGTCCAATTTAAATTTTTCAAGAAATTGGTTGCCATTAGTTATAGCCATTTCTCATTTTTATTGACATTCATGCATCCATTAGCTATTATTTTTGGTGAGAAGATGCATAAATATGATGGAAAGAACCTCACTAAATTTCATGAGAAATTAATTTGTATTTTGAGGGATATTGACAAAACAAATATGCTACAAGAATTGGTTATTGAGATGTATATCAACAACAAAATTATTTCAACCATCCATTAACAAATAACCATTTGTAGCACCAGTTTTAACATTCTTAGATTTCCATGGACAACATTACTAACCACTACCAAAAATTTCAAGATCTATAGTATGAGTTATATTCAATTGGTTTCCAACATATTCCCTTTCATATAATGTAGTGAGAGTTCATTTCTTGTCTCTTAGAGCATCATACAAAGAGGTAAACTTAGGCAAGAAATCTCTCTCTCTAAGTAGTCATATAACATGGATTTCATGCTCATAAAGCTTTTGAAGTTTGATATTCCTTCACAATTCCACTTATTTTATTTTTATACCCCGTTTCCCATCCATCATCATCCATTACACTATGACCTTGATAAACTTTCCTATATCCTTGTTGCATGAGGAGATCTCCTTTTTCCAGATGATCCAAACATCCTACATGCAAAACATGATGAATCCATCAAGTAAGTGGAGTCCTCTTTGTTGGAAAAAATACTGAGAGGGGGGGGGGCTGAATCAGTATTTAGGACTTACTTCAAATCTTTTTACTTTTTCTTACTTCAAAACCCATACGCTACTTTGTTGAACCAGACTCGCGTATACACGCTGATATCCTTCATAAAACTCGCATATACACAGAAATCTTGTTATGCCATTAATTCTTTACTTAGTTCTATGCAACATTCTTTCTTCTGATGATTAGATAACAGTAAGCATGTGCAGTAATAACAGAGTAAACCATCACACATAAGCATCACACATGAACACCAGGATTTTAGGTGGAAACCCAAGTCGGGAGAAAACCACCGCTACCGTTGTCTCAGCCTTCAATATTTTATTATAAAGAAAACATCTTACAACTATGTACTGGCGCAGACTCATACCAGTACGCAGGCACCCACCTACGCTCGTTTACCAGCCTCTCCTCGAAGGGAGCTACAACCCCCTGCTCTCGTTTACCAGCCTCTCCTGGAAGGGAGCTACGACCCCGTGCTCTCGTTTACAAGCCTCTCCTGGAAGGGAGCTACGACCCCCTGCTCTCGTTTACCAGCCTCTCCTGGAAGGGAGCTACAACCCCCTGACTGAAGGCTACAACCCTCAACACCACCATGGACCACGTTTCATCAATTTTCACACTGGATCCAATAGCTTCCTTTAGAACAAAACTTGCAGGCCACTTTTCATCATATTTTCAGACTGGACCCACTCCACACATTTAAGCTCAATCATACATCAAACTGATACTTATAACTCATTAACAGATAGCAGCAAACCAGCATAACAGATCAGACATTTCATTCCACAGACTTCAGCAAACCCTAGTTTTCATACGCGCTTTCCTTTCACTGATCCTGCGTATATACGCACTTTCAAGCATATAGACCCGTGTATACCTCTGTACATGCTTCAGAATTGGTTTCACATTCCATACGTGCTTTCGCTGAATTAAACCCGCGTATATACGTGCTTCCACTGTTCCAAACTAGCGTATATATCTTCAGACATTATAGAGCAGCATACTTCTTCAGATCGGATATTCAGTTCAGATTTAACCCTTTACTTTAGACAGATGTTCGCCTCATCTCAGATCTAAGCATTCCATAAACAGATCTAGAAGATACAAATACATTTCAGATCTAGATTCCCTTCTTCATAATTTTCTTCATAGGTGCATCACAGATTCAGATCTATGATCAAACTATTACCCTTTCCATACAGACATACTTCAGAGTGAATTATCCATTCAAACCCAGACTCATGCACACCCTTGCACAACGATTTTCTTCTCCTTATATAGGTTTGCCCTTTTTCAATACCATGAGCCAAAACCACATTACTTCCAATGGTATTCCTGGACGGGATCACATAGACATACCAACGCTCAATACAATGGGTCAATACCATGGTATTAACCCCTGGTTTTACATATTTAGAGTGCATTTTAGCATACATGACTTAGCACGTACTTTTCCACGTGCATATGCTACTTCTCCTAGACAAACCCGCGTATGTCTTGAGACACACACTTTTCATCATTGTTCTAGCACATACTGAAATTCCTTTCATCAACACATCATATCACATCAGATTTACATCATTACCAAGTTCATCAAGTAGGTTGCCATCATCTTCATCAAGTGGGTTGCCATCAAGGACAACACATTGCATCATATTGCCAACAATCTCCCCCTTTGGACTTGATGGCAACCACGATGGTGTTTGATCACAACAGATAAATACATTAAGCATAAATATATTCTCCCCCTATTCAAACACCATGTCACTCTCCCCCTTTGACATCAAGGGAAAAGGGCGGATCAAAACCAACACAAGGTTTTTCTCCTCATGTAGTAAGAAGAGCATTGTAGATCTGATGTGCACTGAAGTTACCATGCTCCCCCCTGAGTTCATGCTGAATCTTCAAACATATTTTTCAATGAATTACATGACTCTATGACCTTCCTATCACCAAGGACTCATACTTACATCAAATATCCAACCAAGTGGATTTACATATGAGACTCAAATACCCAACCAAGTGGGTTTACACAATTTGACTCAACTACCAAACCAAGAGGGTTTACACATTTTGACTCAAGTACCCAACCAAGTGGGTTTACATATTTGATCAAGTCCTTACATGACTGAATATTACAATTTTACATCATAGGTCTCAACATGACCTTTTCATCAAATTACAAATATGAATTTTTATGACCAGTACCAGAAAGACCTCAAGAGAGATCATATTTCAGAACCATCATAATGCCAACAATGCATTATACTCAGCAAGACTAATGCTCCCCTTGAAGATGTGCATCCAATGCATCCTTTCCAAATGACCCAAGCTCCCCCTTTGCTTGTGCATCCTGAACACTTTCAACGCAAATCATCAAGGCATCCTCGCCAAATAGAGAATGAAACAAAAATATAAGAGCTGAAGTACCACCAGAAACTCCAAATAGCATCAGAGATACCAAACAGCACCACAACTTGTGCTGAAGAAATGCTGACACAGAGAAATTGTCAGCAACCACACATACGTGGTTTTATGTGTATGAACTCGCGTATATACGCGAATGTGTTTAAGGAAATTCGCGTATCAATTCCATCTTCTGCATTTTACTCAGATCTGAGCCTCTGTGAGGCAGAGATAGTTTTCAGCTTCTTTCTGAGATATTTGAATGCTTCCCTGGAATATATGAGAACAGATAGATAGGAAAATGTAGTTGTGTCTTCAAGTGTCATCCAATGGTTGTAGCATAAGCACATTAGTAACCAAGCCTTCAAACTTTTTGCAGCATCAACATATTCTTCCCAAGAGGAATTATCATACCAGAACAACTTCTACAATAAACAATACGTGTCAAGCAATCATTCATGTGATCTGATATCACCAAGATATTCAAGATTTATCATGATCATGATATAACATGTGTAAGAATTAAAAGAGGTCTCAACCAACAACAAACTTTGCATGATTTATCCTTATCTCTGAATCACAAGACTTCCATCTTATCCATGTGTGAAAACAAAAGATACTCTTCAGCAAAAAGCAATCAGGGCTCATCCATAATCTCATCATAAGAAACCATGTATCATTTCATCATTATTTAGAACTGAGAAATAAACTGATACAGTGCCAATAATACAATCATTAATAGTCAGACTGATGCTCCCCCTGAACCTAAGCTCCTGATCTTCAGCTATCATACAAATTTCCTTATCATAAGTGCATACGTGACTATCTCCACTGTAACTCGCGTGTATACGCGGCTTTAGTTCACTGAACCTGCGTATGGAAGGTGGAATATAGAAAATTTCACATTCCTTCATCTCCCCCTGAGTTTGTACCACCTGTACCTGTCTTCTGCATATCAGATGCTCTGTCAGAAATAATCATAACCAGAATAACCAAAAAAATCATGAGAATCATCATACATTTCTCCCCCTGTGACAATACATTACTAATCCCTATAATGTATCTCACATCATTCCTGCAGTCATTTAGAGAAGTAAGATTTAGAAGTGGATGACTGCTGTAGGGTCAGTATTCCCTACGTTTCTGACCGGTCCTCCTTCTTTTTCCAGCTTTGCTTAAACTTTCTTATCGTGTGCTGAAAATTGTCCAATTTCTCAGATCTGTTCATCCTGCATTATTTTTCCACATGTCCATACTTGTTACAAGCATAACATCTTATGTGACCAGAAAAGTAAGCATAATAATCATATTGTGTTCTTCTATTCTTTATTCTATTGCAATCAGCTGCTTTATGACCATACTTGCTGCACAAAAAACAATATCCCTTGAAGAAACCAGAGTACCTTCCTGAGTAGAATCTGTTTGTTTGTGGCTGAAACAATCTGATTCTGCAATTGGCTGCAACATGCCCATAATTATGACACTTAAAGCATTCAACATTATTGAATGATTTCCTTTGAGAGTTCATGATTGCCGGTTGATCTTTTGTCTCTTTCAACACTTCAAGTTTTGCATTGACATCCTTTGAGTCTTTAGCACTTCCTTGTGAACTAGATTCTCCTTTATCAGTTTCATGAAAACCAAGACCAAGTTTAATAGCAGGAGATCTTTGATTACTAAGAATATTGTCCAGAATCTTAGTACTATCTTGAAACCTCAAGAGTTTATCCTTTTCTTCTAATTTACCTTTGAGAATGTTTACCTCAACCTCCAATTTTTGGCATTGCTGCTTCATACTTTCTTCTTTCCTTCTTCCTTCTTCAACTTGATCATTTAATTTTAGAATCTCTTCTTTCAACCCATTTTCTTGTTCTTCAAATGTTTGTAGAAGATCTTCATTCTTCTTATCTGATTTTTCCAGATCTTCTTTGAGGGGGATGATTTCTGCTTCAAGTCCTTTTTCTTCAAATGATTGTAGCCGTTCTTCATTCTTCTTATTTGATGCTTCGAGATCTGCTTTCAAAGAGATGATTTCTGCTTCAAATCCTTTTTCTTCAAATGATTGTAGAAGTTCTTCATTCTTATTGTTTGATGTTTCGAGATCTGCTTTCAGAGAGATGATTTCTGCTTCAAGTCCTTTACTTTGATTGGTTACATTATCGTACATCCTTTGATACATTTCTATCCGTCTTTGATACATTTCCATCTGATCATTCATTGTTTCTATCTGTCCTTTCATTTGAGAGATCATCTCTTTGTAGATAGATTCTTGCTTATTAGATGATCTTTGTAGTTCTTCAACTTTAATCTTGAGAGCTTCTTCAAGATTCATAACATTCCTTTTACTATCTTCACCATTACATGCACAAGAAGGTGAATCACAAGAACAACAATCAGTACCTGTTTTATCTTCCTCATTTTCTGCTGCACATGTTTTTTGAGATATCTCCTTTTGAGTAGCCTTCTTCTTTTGCTTCTTTCCCATTTTGACGGATCTCCTTCAAGCGATCAAGCTTCTGCAGAAGGACCTGCTCTGATACCAATTGTTGGGAAAAATACTGAGAGGGGGGGGGAATCGGTATTTAGGACTTACTTCAAATCTTTTTACATTTTCTTACTTTGAGCCCTTGTCTACTTTGTTGAACCGGACTCGCGTATACACGCGTATATCCTTCACAAAATCGTATACACAGAGATCTTGTTATGCCATTAATTCTTCACTTATATCATTCCATCATTCATTCATTAGATGTTCAATAAACTGTAAACATGTGCAGTAAGAACAGAATAAATCATCACACATAAGAAACACACATGAAAACCAGGATTTTAGGTGGAAACCCAAGTCGGGAGAAAACCACCGCTGTCGTTGTCTCAGCCTTCAATATTTTATTATAGAGAAAACATCTTACAACATATGTGCTGGCGCAGCCTCCTACCAGCACGCAGGCACCCACCTGCGCTCGTTTACCAGCCTCTCCTGGAAGGGAGCTACAACCCCCTGACTTGTTTACCAGCCTCTCCTGGAAGGGAGCTACGACCCCTGCTCTCGTTTACCAGCCTCACCTGGAAGGGAGCTACAACCCCCTGACTGAAGGCTACAACCCTCAGCACCACCATGGACCACGTTTCATCAATTTTCACACTGGATCCAAAAGCTTCCTTTAGAACACAACTTGCAGGCCACTTTTCATCATATTTTTAGACTGGACCCACTCCACACATTTAAGCTCAATCATACATCAAACTGATACTTATAACTCATTGACAGATAGCAGCAAACCAGCAGAACAGATCAGACATTTTATTCCACAGACTTCAGCAAACCCTAGTTTTCATACGCGCTTTCCTTTCACTGATCCTGCGTATATACGTGCTTTCAAGCATATAGACCCATGTATACCTCTATACATGCTTCAGAATTGGTTTCACATTCCATACGCACTTTCGCTGAATTAAACCCGCATATATACGTGCTTCCACTGTCCCAAACTAGCGTATATATCTTCAGACATTATAGAGTAGCATACTTCTTCAGATCCGATATTCAGTTCAGATTTAACCCTTTACATCAGACAGATGTTCGCCTCATCTTATATCTAAGCATTCCATAAACAGATCTAGAAGATACAAATACATTTCAGATCTAGATTCCCTTCTTCATCATTTTCTTCATAGGTGCATCACAGATTCAAATCTATCATCAAATTGTTACCCTTTCCATACAGACATACTTCAAAGTGAAGTATCCATTCAAACCCAGACTCCTGCACACCCTTGCACAATAATTTTCTTCTCCTTATATAGGTTTACCCTTTTTCAGTACCATGAGCCAAAACCACATTACTTCCAATGGTATTCCTGGATGGGATCACATAGACATACCAGCGCTCAATACAATGGGTCAATACAATGGTAGTAACCCCTGGTTTTACATATTTAGAGCACATTTTAGCATACGCGACTTAGCACGTACTTTTCCGCATGCATACGCTACTTCCTCTAGACAAACCCGCGTATGCCTTGAGACACACACTTTTCATCATTGTTCTATCACATACTAAAATTCCTTTCATCAACACATCATATCACATCAGATTTACATCATTACCAAGTTCATCAAGTAGGTTGTCATCATCTTCATCAAGTGGGTTGCCATCAAGGACAACACATTGCATCATATTGCCAACACTCTTATTTGAAATGATAGAAACAAAGTTTGAAAATTTTCATTATCTTTTCTATAGATGATGTATTAAGGGAAAAATGTTTTTTAGCTATACAAAGAAAATACAAAATTGTCATCTTAAAATAAAATGAAGTTCAGATTTACCAAGAAATGGTATAAAAGAGCTAACTTATTAGGTTTGTATAATAAGGTATTGATCATAATACCTAAAGCCAAATACAAGAGGATACCTAAAGCCAAATTTTAGTTGCCTCTCTAGTTTTCACGAGAAGATGAAAAATATATGGTGTGGGGGAGGATTTGGGCCCTTATTTTGACATGATTTTGAATTTCATTTTACCTAATATTTTATCAATTTCTCTATATTCCTCATTCATTATTACCTTCATGACAATATTTTTGTCCATTCTTTATCTCATACAAAATTCATAAGACATATGAGCATTAATATGGCTAATTTCCATGATTTGATGGTTACTTAGAACGGTTTTTACCGTTTCCCAAATTGCTTGTAAAATTTTTGGTGTTTTTCAGATTTTATGTAGATACAAAAATCTATTGTGGCTATGTAAACCTTTAGCGGACTAGCTACAAAAAATTGGAGTAGACAATTGCAGTGGCAATTTTGCCACGTCAATTAAAAATAGATGAAGATGAATAAAGAAAATATAAAACGCGATTTTTTGGTATAATATGGTTTTTTAGGTGACTCGTGAGTTTAATCTTCAAAAATCACAAAATAGGGGATATTTGGATAAGGTTTCAAAAGGGATTTATTAAAATTGTTCCCTAAAATCCACACTTCGTCGTTTGACCAAGTCTTATGCACAACTTTGGGCACATGGAAGTTAGCATTTTGATTCCATTTGGCCTTCTTATGTTCTCCACATTATCTACATATGATCTCCACATAATATCCATAAGATATTCACATGCATTACATCTAAGTTAAGTTGGTTGTACATCCACTTATTTAGGGATATGTTCTATCTTGTTGTCACGTCTTTCCTTTTTTGAAGGATGAGTGATATGTATAAATATGAGAAGATATCAATCATTTTTGGAGGCTAGAGCTAGAGGAAGGTAGAAAATAAATAGAGGCTAAGTGTTAAGCATATTTTTATGAATAAAATGTGGAATATTTCCATTTGCTCCTCTGATTAAAATCAAACACCGACTTGCTCTTTTCCAATGTATGTGTGTTGAGTTAACTTAAACTATGTAGAATCTATAGTAGGGATTAATTACGCTAGGAGACCCCCCTATGTAAGGGATGCATTGCTCCTCTTTCATTAATTTCCTTTATTTACAATTGATCTAATGAATTTTGGTTTCAATGCCTTAAATTTTTATTATTTACATTTTTGCGTTGTGTGACAACATAGTGGAGGCTATTCATATGAGCCATCCAAACAATTAAATATTTGTTTATTCTCCATTAAAAGACTCATTAGTCGAATTTTGAATTAAATGTTAAAATATTATGTGAATGTTTCATGACAAAACCTTTACATGGTGATGGTTTATAATGTTTAGAATGAGGACTATATTGATTTATTTAAATTGCATTTTCTTTTCATAGTTAAATTCTAAGTCTTTATTTAAGAATAGACAGTTTGCAAAGTAATTTTTAGTAGGTGAGTTAAAATATAAGTGTTGCATATATTGTGCATTACACTTCACAAGTTTAAAAACTCGGATTGATGATTTAAATGTAACAAAATTCTCAAACAATAGAATTGGTTGACACATACCAAACCTGTGAAGCTTGTTTAGGACCGTAGAAAGATTTATAAAGGTGGAAAACAAGGATTAAGTCACTATAAACATAATTTGGATGTTACTCCATGTCGATTTCTTCTTGTAGATATTCATGCAAGAAGTTGTATTTAACATCCACCTGATGGACCTCCCATCCATGTGAGACAACAAGGGCTAAAATAGGGTATATGGAATTCATTTTTGCTATAGGGTAAAAGGTTTCATTGTATTCAATTCCTTTAACTTTAGTGAATCCTTTGGAAACTATGCCTTATGCCTTTCAACATTCCATTTGATGCATAATTTGTTCTATACACCCATTTACATCTAATAAGTTTTCTTCTGCTTGGAAGAGGTACCTAGTTCCTAAGAATTATTTTCCATTAAGGAATGATAATATTCATCCACCATTGTATCCAAATCTAGATGGCATAAAGATTCTACAAAAAAAATTGGATCATGAGTCTTTGAAACTTGAGTCAAATAAAAGAGGAGGCTGGTTGGAACTATGAACGTGTACAATGTTGATCTGTAGGATCAACAATAAGATCATCAACTACTTCCCATCTACAATGGACCCACTTGGGAATTTGTAGGGATAGTGCAAATTCATGTTCAATGGACTCATTTGGAGGAAGGTGAGCATGCAAACATGGATTTTCATTCTCACTATCATATTTTTAAGAATAAATCATAATAGGAACAAAAGGTGGCACAAACGTGAAATATGTTATAAACATTGAATTAGGCTTATATGCAAAGTTATTTTCATTGAATTAACATCTAGTCTAATAATTATTTCATTGGAATGAGGTTGAAGAAGTATATAACCTTTGACATATTAAAAATATCCAACAAAAATAAACTTTTCACTTTTAGGCTATAAGGATTTCCTTTTATTAGTTGGAATGTGATCCCGTGCTACACTACTCAATACAAAGAAGTGGCTTACATTTGACTTATCTTTAGTCCATGCTTCTCTCAATGTTAGACTTTTAAATCCTTTGTGAGAGTAAAATTTATCGTGTAATTTTCATAATTGATTACTTCTCCCCAATAATGAAGACTTAATCCTTTATATTGAGTCATAAAATTGGCCATTTCTTTTAAAGTGTGATTCTTTCTCTCGACGACACCATTTTTTTGTGGTGTATATGAAACAATATGTTTCATTTGAATGCCCTGTGCAGTGTAGTATGTTGTGAATTCGTTGTTAATGTATTCAACTCCATTATTTATCCTTAATCTTTGTTGTTGATGTGGAAATCATTTTTATACAAGGTATTTGTAAGCCAACATCCTCAATAAGGGATTAAAATTCACTATTTCTCCTAAGTGTATTCCAACGAAACATATTATATGTTGTGTAGAAGATAGTAAACACCACCTAGAAAGCAATGAAGAAAAATAGCCAATTAGACAAGGTTGTGCAATAATCCTAAGAAAGGATAAACCACATAAAAATAACTTGAGCAAAGGAGAGTTGCCAGCTTTGAACAAGCTAAAGAATAATGATAACATTGTAATACTCAAAGTGGACAAAGAGGTTCCATTTTAGTCCTCAATAAAAAGAGCTACATAGAGAAAATGAAAGATCACCTCAATTATACAAGAAATTAAATAAAAATCCTATCTCTAAGGTCATGAAAGATGTTAAGAAAGCAATCAAAGATTTTAATATGGTTGAAATAACTAAGAAAAATATTCTCCTAACCTCTGAGGTAACACCAAGAATCTACGACCTCCTTGAGATTCAAAAATATGGTGTTCCCTTGAGACTTTTTGTTAATACCATCAAATCCCCCATATATGGCTTGATCGAACACATAGCCAAAATATTAAGCCCCCTTGTTGGGAACATTGACTCCTTCTTCAAGGATTCATATGAATTTGTTAAACTCATCAAGAATGAAAAAGTGGAAAGGGATGAATTGATCATTAACTTTGATGTTTTTTCATTATTTAATAAGATTCCTTTAGAAGATGTGATCAAGGTTCTCTATGAGGTAGCTGACAATGAAACAACCAAACTTGTTGAAGTCTATCTACACTCAACTTTCTTTATCTTCCAGTGTGAATACTGTGAGAAATTCACATGTGTTGTAATGGGCTCCCCCCTATCACCATTGTATCTAACCTACACATGGAGAAATTTGAAAAGAAATAAATTTAATCCTACCCCTTTAAACTGAAAAGGTACGTCAATGATACAAATTTTAAATGGAAACATTGGAAATAGGAACTCAATAAATTTCCTAGAACATCTTAATGTAATATCAAAAGACATCAAGTTCATAATGGAACTTGAAGACAATAATTGTATTCCACTCCTTGATGTATTAGTTACAAGACAAGAACATGGTACCTTGGGACATCAAGTATTTATAAAAACGACACATACTAATAGATACCTGCATCCAGTCTCTCACCACTATCTCGCTAAAAAATATGGGATCCTTAAAACATTAACCTTAAGAGCTATTAGAATATATGATATGGACACTTTAATCAAGAATTATACCAGCTTGCAAAGGTCTTCAGATAAATTGGCTAAAAATACAAAGACAATTTTAAATCCATTAAGAAAGAAAAAAGAGGAATACCCCCCTCTTAGAACTCAACAAACTCACAACTTTCCATAAGGAAAGCACACCTTCCATACATCTCTAGTGTGACTGACAAAATTTCCAAGGTTCTCAGAAAAAGGAATATATATTCTCTATTCAAACCCTAGAAATAATTAAACAAAAAATGAAATTCGTAAAAAACATCATTAACCAACATCAACTCAAGGGAGTTTACAAAATCAATTGCTCCTGTGGAAAGATCTACATTGGTGAATTTGGGAGATCCTTTAAAATAAAAATAAAATATCATGGATCTGACATCAAAAATCAATGCACTCACACCTCTTCTCTTGTAGAACACTCCCTCCATACTAAGAATCACATGTGTCTCGAAGATGCTACAATCATCTCAAAATAAGACCACTAATTCAAAAGGATATTTAGAGAGGATATGGAGATATTAAGACGTCCCAACAACCTCAATCGATATGGTGGATTCGAGGTAAGTAGAAATTGGCTCCCTCTTATCCCTTAGCTCTATAGTTAATGCTATCCCTAGAAGTTCAAATATTAGGACTAATAGAGTTTACATTAATATTATCACTTAATATTAATACTTTTACTCTATTATTATTAATGTTTCTCCCTTTGTAGATATTCCTATGCATTTATATGTTACCTTTGTAATAGTTCACTAGAACTTTAATTATATTACATTAATATATTAATATTATTGTATTACATTAAAATTAATGTATTAATACTAATATATTAATCTATTATTATATTAATATATATCCTTAATATTTTAATGTATTATTTGAATAATAATACATTAATACTTATCTATTAATCTATTAATATCTTACAACATTTGAAGCTCCTTCTCCATAGAATGACAACATTACTCAAATATTTCCCACAACAATCCTTCTACCACATTTTCTGAAACCAAAACAAGGAAGTTGGCCTTCAAACCAACAAGGCATGCCTCCTCACCATTGGACAAACTAAAGTCAATTGGGTTCTGCGGAGGAGGATGCTACCTTAACTCCCCCCAATGTATTATCATCTATATGTTCATGGATATTTGGGGTTCTTGGATATATGACAAACATGAGAGGCTTGTCGTCTTGGAAACCCAAAACTCCATGTTGCATGCAAGCATCCATGTTATGTCCTAATTTCAAGATTAAGATACATCACGATGATAAAGCTCTGATCTTAGTGTCCGTCCTCCAACTATGTTGGTTAATGCTCGCAGAGGTATTGCAATTAAGCTCAGAAGTTGTGCCATTAACACTAATGCATGTGAGTTTCTCAATGTGTGGTATATCTCAATGGATTTATGGTGCTCCCAAGATCATGTTCTGCCCCTCTTTGGCTTCTTACAGATCTATTCCAATTGGGGTTCTCTAGTTATGGTATGCTTTGGTCATTGCTTATATTTATTTCTCCAATAATTGTTTTATGAATTTCAGGGTGGAGATTTTGTCTGATTCAATGCATTTGTGTATTCAAAGTTATATGTTGGTCAATACTGACTGTTTGGCCCCTTCATCCTTTCTTCGCTTTGGTGATCTCGTGGATCAATAAAATGAGCAAATTTCAAAGTGCTCGAAACAACTAAAAACTAGCGCCAAAGCGAAGATCTCGTCTCCCTAAATCCAACGCAATTTTTTTCACTCAAAACTAATATTGGATGCTCCCAACTCATCGCTTTCTAATCGAATTGGAAAACAACTAAAATTTTAAGTTTTGGGTTGCAGGTACACCCAGTTAGCAATACGTACGCTAACTAGGCATATGACTGTACAGGGTGTTTGTACCTCCGATGGACCAATGGGATGATGACAAGTGGATTTCGTTGATTGGTTCTATTTGGTTCAATTTTATTAGTTGAAGGGTCGTTGAGGTGGTCTAATTAGGAGAGGCCATGTGGGCCAATGGGAGGCTGCCACATGGACTCCCGAGATTGGTGAAAAATATTGTTTGGGGTCCCAACCGACCTTCGAAAAATTCCAACGCACGACCAACTGACTTGTAGCAAGGATATCCACCACCCCGCCCACTATGTTCCTTGTTAAAATTATGGTCAAAAATTGTATTTGAAGTTTCATAGCAGAGGATTCGGGGATTCGGGAGTCGGTGGTCGGTCCACCCAACCACTTTATGTGGTGGGAATATAGGGCCTATGGTTAACCCCGGCCCCAACACTATATATTAACGCAATGCGCCAAATTCTTCAACCATATGTTAAATACAATATGTTGAACCGCATGATATGTCATAACCAAAACCATATGTGATGTTATATAACCAAATTTTTGGAGCGGGATAAGGTTTTAACTATGGTGGTATACAACATACTCCTGTCACATATAATGATTAACGATTATTTCGATTCCAGAGGGTATAACATGTGAACAGTTTGGGGAGTGGAACTTGCGTTGGGCAGGGTTCCAGGAACCCAAGTCACGACGAAAACCTCTGATGTTACCACAACTCCGACCAAGTTTGAAATGCGAGTTTGGTTAATAAAAGGGGCTTGAAGTTTTCAAACTAATGGGTGGGTTGTTAAAAAAAACTAGATTCAGTGATGATAAATGTGCCACTTGGAACCTTTTTATTTGGTTCATGGGAAACATAGTGTATTTAAAGGTTCGAAAAATTACACCTTAACCGACAAGAATCTAGCCGGTGCGGGGAAAAATTGTCATTCCACGTGACCGTAAAAGGCAGAATTTGTAGAACAGTTTGTAGGTGGGTACGAATTGGAGGTCAGTTAAATGGAAAACTTCTCTAGAGCGCAACTCAATCAATTTTTGACCTTTTTGAGTGTAGAAAGACCTCCACTAGTGGTTTTTTATTGTTCTCAAGCCATTGGAGACATTTTTTTTTTCATTTTGAGCACTGTAACTTGATGTAAACACGTATTTTGAGTATAATGAAAGAGGCCCAAAATTGGAAGCTGGACCAGGAAATGTAGCCCAGAAGGAGTGAACTTCTTCGTCATTTTTTGTCTTGTGTATATTATTATGGTACTAATGTATTCTTTATTTTATGCAAAATTGAGTTTTAAAAGCATGTTTATGTGTTAATGAAATTGGCATAATTGGCTAAAAAACCTAAACATTTCACTTGCAATTTTCACCGTAAACTCTCAAGTTTATATATACATATCAGTTTGGTATCAGAGCTTTGGTTCTTAGTTTGTTTTGAGGGTTTAATTTTGTTGCAAGTGTATTTTATGCTTACAAGGTTGAAGCTCAAAAGAGGAGAAGGAAAAAGTGTGGTAGCAAGTCCTCAAGTTAGGTCAAGGATGGCACAATTGCCACAATCTCCACCACAAATTTCACCTCAAGTTTCACCAAAATCCTCACCAGTAATGGCACATGAAGGAGAGCCTGAAAATATGTTAGAGGATGAGAGGGATTTCAGAAAATCATTCTTTGACATGACACAAATGGTTAAATTTCTCTATGAAGAGAGGAATTCAAGGTTGCAAGGTGAGAGCTCCAATCCTCTAAAGGAAGATGGAGATAAAACTGCAAAAGGAAGTGGAGGAGATAGGAACAATATTCCAAAATGGAATGGAGGGAATGGTGACAAACCACCATTAACTCCACCTTTCTCTTCACCTCCATCCTCACCTCCATATTCACCATCATCATCTTCTACACAAACCCTTTCACAAACACCTCTACATTATCCAAAGGGACATGGTAAAACTCCACTTTTGAAACTTGACAAAAAGTTTGAATTGTATATGTATAATGGCGATATAATTGCTGATAAATTAGATAATTGGGTTCATCAGCTTGAAGTGTATTGCAGGATACAAAGGATCAAGGATGATGTGACCAAGATTCAATTTTCTTCATTAAGGTTGGAAAGTGCAGAACTTATTAGGTGGGAAGCCAAAAATCAAGAGGACATGAAGAAACATGGTAAGATTTTATCTTCTTGGAATGATTTTGTTACTACAATAAGACGACAATTTTATCCATTAGCATACATGCAGAAAGATATCATGGATTGGCAAAACTTTAGGCAATTAAAGGGTCAAATTGTGAAAAGTTATACACAAGAGTTTAGAAGGAGAAGATTGATTTTGGGTATATATCTATCATCTCAAGACACTTTACTCAAATACATTGGAGGTTTACATAGCTACTTGAGACACACTTTTCTCGTGTTTAACTCTATAATTTTAGATGAAGTTTGTGTACACACCACACATCTATAAGCAAGAGGGAAAAATGTTTCCAATGAAGCAAGTGAGAACAAATTTGAGTCTGGAGGCAAAGGAAAGAGTAAGTTCAAAGGAAAAGGAAATAAGAATGTTGACATCAAGATGGAGAAAGAAAAATTACATGCAAAAAATGTTCCAAAGAGGGCCATGATGAATATCATTGTTGGAAACTTCATCCAGAGATGAGGCCCAAAAAGTTTAAGAACAAGGACAAAGAAAATATAATTACAAATATACAACATGATTTGGGAACAGGTTCCGAGGATGAAACGAAGATCACAACGATGGGGTTGAAAGGTAACAACATTGCAAGTACTAGTTCTTCAAATTGTCTCAATGAAACTCAATATGAAAAAACAAGAATAGAGCTTTTCCATGTTAGAGTTGTTTCAAAACATACCAAGATAGATGCACTGTTTGATAGTGGTTCACAAGAAAATATTATCTCAGAGGACATTGTCAAGAAGTTGAATTTAGATAGCATTCCTCATCCTAAACTTTATCCTTTAGGTTGGGTATGTGATAATGAAAAATTACAAGTGACAAGGAAATGCATACTTAGATTTGAAATCACTGCAAACTTTATTGATGAGGCTGAACTTGATGTAGTTATGCTTGATATATGTGGTATTGTTTTGGGAAGCCCATATCTTAATGATAGGATATCCATTTTTCATTTCCATGAGAAAAAATATCATTTGTTCAAGAATGGGATTAAGTACATTGTTAGAGCATATAGCAAGAACTTAATTTTGTCTCTTGTTAATGTTGGAAAAATGAAGAGGATGGTTAATGCTAGTCAGAATTTTGCATTGTTAATGTTCAATAAAAAAAATGTTGAGGAACCTAAAGCCTTTCAAGGATATGAATCAAGTTTGAAATGTGATTTCATTGAAGTTTCTAATTCCTATGATAAGATGTTTTAGGAGTCTACCATGTTGCCTCTTAAAATAGGTAAACAACATGGAGTGAATTTGCAACAAGATGCATCATTGTTGAACATTGGTGTGAATAGGATGCTAGTGTTAAAGAATGCAGGAGTCGAAAATCAAATGCAAAAACTATTTGACAAAGAGGAAATTGGTCCCAAAACATCTTCTTATGGGTTTCATAATTTTTTGGCTTTGAATAAGGATTTTGCATGGTGATGGCGATCACATTTGGTAAAGATTCGATCCAAGTGCAAGGCTAGACGTGTTAAGCATCGTCATGGCGAAAATATTCAAGGTGAAAGGAACTTAAAATCGTTTAAGTTTCCTTTGATTGAAGACCGAGGAAGGAATGCTCAGATTCCTTAAAGGGCAGTTTTATGTTCTGCATATCTTAGAAAATTGCAGCAAGATGTCATTTTTGACAGTAAGAAAAGGACTCCAAAACCAGGGAAAGTGATGTACTTTCATGAAAATATCAAAGTGAAAAATCCAAGCAAGGCTGAGTAGATTGAGACTGAAAGGGTGATGGAACTCTACTCTCATCTATTTTTTGACTGAAAATGAGTTTTTGGAGGTCCAAAAGCTTCCAATGGAGAGGAATGATCCAGTGGATCAGTAAAGTGCTTGAAACGACTCGAAACCAATGCCAAAGCAAAGATATCGTCACCCTGAATCCAAAAAAAATCATTTACTCAAAACCGATATTGGATGCTCTTGATATTGTGTTCTGATCGATTTGGAAAACAACTAAAATTTTAAGTTTTTGGTTGCAGGTATACCCAGTTATAAGTTCATACGTTGACGGGGCATCTGATTGTACAGGGTGATTGTACCTCTAATGGACCAATGGGATGAGGAAAAGTGGCATTCACTGATTGGTTCGATTTGGTTCAATTTTATTGGTTGAAGGCTCTTTGAGGTAGTCCAATTAGGAGAGGCCACGTGGGCCAATGGGAGGCTTCCACGCAGCCTCTCGTGATTGGTGCAAAATATTTTTTGGGGTCCCAACCGACCTCCGACGGATTTTAATGCATGACCAACCGAATGGCAGCAAGGCTCTCCACCACCCCGCCTACTGTGTTCCTTGTTAAACATATGGTCACAAATTTTATTTGAAGTTTCATAGTGGAGGAGTCGAGGGTCGGGGTCAAGGTTAACCCTAGACCCTGGTCCACCCAACCACACTACGTGGTGGGCCGACAAGGCTCAGGGTTAACCTTGGACCTTGGTGAACCCAACCACGCTACGTGGTAGCTGGACAAGGCCCGAGGTTAACCCTGATGCCAACACTATATATTAGTTCAATGTGCCAAAGTCTTGAACCATATGTTAAATACAATATTCCAAACCGCATGATATGTCATAAACAAAACCATATGTTATGTTATATAACGAAAATTTTGGAGTGGGATAACTTTTTAACTTCGTCGGTCTACAACATACTCTTGTCACATATAATAGTTAATGGTTATTGCGATTCCAGAAAATATAGCATGTGAAAAGTTTGGGGAGTGGAACCTACGTTGGGCAGGGTTCTGGGCACCCAACACATGGTGGAAACCTTTGGTGTTACCGTGACTCCAACCAAGGTTTAAATGCAGGTTTGGTTAACAAAATGGTCATGAAAATTTCAAACTAATCGGCGGGTTGTTCAAACAAACTGGATCCGACAACAATAAATGTGCCACTTGGCGCCTTCTTATTCGGTTCATGAGTGACATATTGTATTTAAAGGTTTGAAAAATTGCACTCAAACCGGCAAGAATCTCGCTAGCACAAGACAAAATTTTCGCTCCATATGGCCGCAAAAGGTAGAATTTGTAGAACAATTTGCAGGTGGGTGCAAATTGGAGGACAGTTTGCAGGAAAAATTCTCTAGAGCACAACTCAGTCAATTTTCGACCTTTTTGAGTGCAGAAAGAGCCCAGCTAGGGGTTTTTGACTATTATGTAGCCATTTTAGACATTTTTTTTTGCATTCTGAGCACTGTAACATGATGTAAACACATATTTTTTAGCATAATGAAAGAGGTTCAACATTGGAAGTTGGACTAGGAGATGTAGCCCTGGAGGGGTGAACTCCTTCATCATTTTTTGTCTTGTGTATGATGTTATGGTACTGACGTCTTATTTATTTTACGAAAAAAAAGAGTTTTAAAAGGATGCTTATGTGTTAATGAGATTGGCATAATAGGCTAAAAAATCTAAACTTTCCACTTGCAATTTTCACCATAAACTCTCAAGTTTACATATACATATCATTTGGTTTTCATTTGTGCTTTGGTTTCTAATTGGCAGGGATCTAGGTTTGGATTTTCGGGTCTAGTAATATCCTAGCACTTGTCATGCTCCTATTTTATCATTAACTAGGTTTTTTGAGTTGTGGGGTCAACCCTACTCCCAGATAACTATCCTCCTACCCTATTTTTTTATTCTTCCATCCTTTATGGGCATTGGGCTCCCCTATGTGGATACTCCGTGTTCAACCAACCCAGATGAGTATGCCACCTATGAACATGTATCCTCTGACTATTCATGCTAAGTTGAGTTGTATTACATTAAGTTTTGTAAGCTTCTTGTTTCCAGTTTGCCACACATGAACTCTAGAAAAATAAAATCCCCTACTGGCTCTGAGGTGAAATGTAACAATTGTCAAAATATTCGATATTCGTTGCAATTGGCTTAATGGAAACAAATATGAAGCTCTGATATTTATGGAAAATTATCTCCTTACTCTTAGATAAAATTCAAGAATTAAAGTGTAAACTAGCACGCCAAGAGGACGAGTAAGATGCTCTCCGATAACACATGGAAGACCTACACGCTCAATGCATAGTCAAAATTTTCCAAATCTCTAAACCTATTTTTAATAGTAATTTGGCAAGAATCCCCTTTCCAAGTCTTATTAAGACTCCTAATGAGGACTGCCCCCCTAGAAGTTTAATGGTTTAAAAATGTAAAATTTTCCTTTTGTTACGCTTCTTCTACAAGTTGTATTCATGTCAGCTTATATAGTTAATTTAGCCTTATTCAGTGACCTTTTTGTACAATCTGTGTTCCCCTCCTTGGAGGAAAAGTCTCTTGAAGCACATATATAATGCACTTCCTAGGTATTTGTTGTGACCAGATGCAAATTTTAAATAAAATTAATCATTTTTTGGAAAAAAATATATTAATATCTTACATTAATTATACTATATTACATTAATATATTAACATATTATTGTATTTCACTAATATCAATACATTAATACTAATATACTAATCTATTATTATATTATTAATATATTAATATTAATACTTTAATCTATTAATATACTTCCTTAATATTTTATTGCATTACATTAATATTAATAGATTAATACTTTCATATTAATCTATTAATCTATTATTGTATATTTTCCCCCTTAATATTTATTACTATAAAATCCTTGCATTATCATTTGTTCTTTTTTTAGGTTTTTGGTTTTTAGTCTTTAGGTGTTTTTATGTTTAGGGTTTTCCAATTGTCGACTTTTTTTTTGTACTCCTCTTTTCCTTCCTTATTTACACAATCTTCCTCTCTCCTCCTTCTCTCAACAATATTGTCATGATGATGGGTCATGTTCTGGACTCAAAACATCAACTTGCAAATGGAAATTGTGGATCAATTTTCAAACTCAATTTCTTCAAAATCCAAAAGCATGTGCAAAACTTCACTATTATGTTTTAAGTAAACCCAAGTGCATTTAGAGAAGTCTATAATTAAATTTAGGAAGTATTTTTTTTCCAAAGAAATAAGGAGAAGAAAGTGAACCACACAAATCATTGTGAAAAAGTTGCAAAGTGGTCAAGGCATGCTAAGAGGTACATTTTTCAAAATTGTCTTGATGATTTTCTTTGAGAACATAACTAGCACAAGCACCATCTCTAGAAGAAATGAGAGGAAAACTGGTCACCATATTTTTAATACATAGTTGTTGAAATGACCCATAGTTTAGATTACCAAATCATTCATGCCAAATTTTTTTCAAGTCATCACCATGAGCATAAAAATTTGAGGGAAAAGATGATGATCCCAAATTTTCAAACTTATACAACCCGATAACATTGTCAACTATTCAAGTGGCTAGGACATGTTGGGAATACTTTAAATCCATAACTACAACTTGGTGAGGTGAAAACTGTATTATTTCACCTTCACCTGAATGAGTGATATGGTATACTAATAGAAGGTGGCAAGAAATAATTGGAACAAACAATACATCATTGCAATGTCCACTATCTACCTTAACTATTCTAGATTTTGTAACAAAATGAGATCTATGTTCATTGACAAGTATTTGTTTGGTGTCACAATCATTTAGAGTAGAAAAATGAATTTATCCTTATCCATAACATAATATGTTCTAGAATTTTTTATCTCTTTTCCAGATCTCTAAGGCTGAAGAAGAAATCCTAACAAGGGTAACCACATACCAATATTTTGGCTTGGTATCTATCCCTACCAAACCGGAGAGGGCTCTCTCCACAATGTCATAGCTAAGAGGGCTCTAGAATTAGGGTTTTAGACTAGGTATGAGTACAAAGGTTTTTTTTGGTTGAATTGGGGTTGTTGGATGGGTGAATTAGGTCAAAGAGGCTAGTTCAAGGAAAATAGGATTAGGGTTGCAAAGATTCAATGGGGAAAGGTAGGTAGAAAACATAACAATTTAGGGTTTTCTGAGTGGAATGGATCAGACAGGTGAGGAGCTAGAAATATCAAGGCTAAGCATGAATTATTTATAAACTGAAGAAGATGGACAAACTAAGAAGGTTTTCCCAAAACAAAGCATGAGAGATGTATTCTGTTTATCAACTTAAAAACCAACATATCATAGAAATGAAATGAATCATGAAACAAAACATTCGTACATAATGAGACATAAGAATAAAAATGATAAATTCTCATACCACATGTATCCCAAAGAAATAGCTGCAACCTTTTCATTAATTTCGTACCAAAATGATTACACTAGAGTCCCTGATCAATGCATCAACATCCAACAATTTCCAACCTCTGAAATGAGTCAAAAAGTAAAAGATATAGACCTCAAAAAAACTCTCCTAACCTCAAGGTTTAAATTCCCAAGGTGAGGAGGTGTTCCACCAAAAAATGAGCTGAATACCTAGAGTGTAGGGAGGTCAAACTGACTCATCCCTCACTTTTTGCAAGCTGATTCATTACATGTCATCAAAAATTTTCACCAAATGTATTTACCCTAGGTAAGTCAACCACATCATAATTACTTTTAAATTCATGATTTCCATTGGTAAAAATCTCATTGACCATGGTCAAACTGGAAAAATTTGAGAAAATTGAAAAATATCAGCAAACTGAGAAAATGTCCTATGAGCAGCACCACTGTCCTACGCGCAGCACCAACTTTAAGCTAACTTTTTAGGGGTTGTTGATGTCAAAACTGAGCTCAGGATAGCTCATTGGAAAGCTTATCTAGTCTAAGTTCCAAATATGTTCATAGGTTTCATATCTGACTTGATTTGACCTCCCAAAAAGTGATTATCCCAAGACTAATCTATGTGCAGCGCCAAGGTGAAAAAGGAGGCAGAACTGTGATTTTTTAAAGGTTTTTTTACTTTTTCACCTACCAGTTTGACCAAAAAAGGCTATTAAAGTGGTTTTCTTGCATTTATTCTCTATTTTGAATCCAATTGTGGTATCCTTTTGACCAAAATATGCCTCAAACAAGTGCGCAACGCCCAGGGTGTTGCGCACAGGACAGTCAAACTGTGTAAAAATTATGTATTTTATGGAAATATGGGCCTCCAAGATGGAGCGATATCTCACTAACCATGGATTTTTTTGTAAAACTGAGATACTTTGTTGTTATTTGGAATTTTTTGAACAAAAACCTCCTCTAATTTCTCAAAATTCATTTTTGTTTAGCCACAATCTTCTCTACAAAAAGGTGTCTCAAACAGGATTTTGCACAGGCAAAAAAATAAGCTGTGGAGATGTGAATGGATCTTTCATTATGTAATACCACTGTAAAAAGTGAGACAAATTTTTGTACTTTTATATCTTAGGAACAAAAACCTCGCCCATTTTCCAAATATTAATTTTTTTTGCCACAATATGTTTTGCAAAAAGGTGACCAAACAGGACAATTCTGGAAAATGTGCCTTTGAAGAGTTTTTCAAATTTTCCCAAATTTTCTTCAAATTTCCTCAAAATTTCTTCAAACTTACTTAATGGAGACCTGATATGGTATTATATGCTATCATGGATGCATTAATGAAAAAATCCAACATACCCTTCTCTTTCTGCTTGATTAGGGTTCCAAGTTTTGATTTGGCCTTTTGTAGCTTTGAGCTTGCAATTTGGTTTTTCTTGAAATAATGCTTGGACCTCTTTCTCAATATATCATTTTCCTTGTTTTCCTTCTCCAGTAGCTTCCCAAGATGCTAGTTTTCCCTTTGAATCATGTTTCAAAAATCAAGACAACCCACATACTCTAAACAAGTGACAATCATAGGAGAGGTCATCAGTTCATTTGTGTTGGTGGGCTCTAGCCTTAGGATTATCCCTAATTTGTGTGGCCTTCTCCGTTGCCTATCCTCCTCCAATTTATCTTCCTCCTCTTGCCTATATTTATCTTGTTCCATATATTCTTTGTCTTCTTCCATGGTGTCTTGGTCTAGAAACCCTAGGGAGAGGAATTGGGAGTGAAATGTAGGTTTAGGGAGTGGGGAATGGGATGGGAAAAATTAGGGAGATGGGGGAAGGGATTATTAAATTGATGGAAGTGATAGGGAGTAGAAATTTTGTGGGATTTTGGAATAGGAATTTTATTACAGGTATGGGGATTTGGGAGCCTAAGAAATTGAAATACATAGGTCTTAGGGTTTAGGGGATAAAGGGCTTTAGAGAAATGGATATAGTGAAATATGGATTTGGAAAGGTTAATTATAATGTTGGAAGGGTCTTGGAAGTCTTAGGAAGTGTAATTGAAAATTAGGAATGGAACCAGGGTTTTCAAGCTTTGAAAAAATAGAGATTTCTCATGAAAATCTTGACACAATGAAATTTGTACTTGATAAATGCAAGGAGGGCATAATGATGTCTTACTTACTTGTTGGGAAATGAAGAAACCCTTTTTTTAATGTTTGTACGACCTTCACTGAGTTTGGAAGCATGCAAGTGAAAGTTTCCAGTTGCATAGTGCCTCTAGCTCTATGCGCAACACCTCTTTCCAGGTGAGCAACGCCAACTTTCATGCCACTTTTGGAGGCCTTACTGGTGTCAAAATTGATATCATGATATATCATTGGAAATATCTCTCTCTTGGATACACAATGGACCTATCAAGTACGGAAAATGATTAAGTATAGACCCTCAAAAATCAATTCTCCCAAGACTGTTCAAAAAGTGCAGAATGGGGATGCAAAAATGTAGTGTGCTTTTGCAGGAAACATTTGGAGGCCTTAATCAAATCCAAATTGAGCTCATGATATCTCATTGGAAATATCTCTCTATTTATTTATCATTTGAATTATCAATAAAGTCATTTGGACACTCCAGCAAGGAGAAAAATTGATTTACCCAAGGTCACTCCAGAAGTGCAGCAACTCTCCTGTAGAAACTGTATTTTTGACGTTTCTCCAAAACCATGATACCTGTGTGAAAAATGAAGGAGGTTTTTCTTCCTTGATCTATGATTCATAAAAACCTCTTTCACATTTTTAAAATGCATCGTGTTTTGGTTAGAAACATACTTTGAAGAAAACCTGGCCTTATGTGTGGCAAATGATTTGTCCCTTGGAATGATTTCTTGAAAAATGATGGAGACATGATGTTTATGAGTTATAATGGCCTCATACTTGTTGATGTGACCTCCCTTATTCCCCCTCTGCTCATATGTCTCTGATTTCATAGCAAACCCTAGCTCGATGGGAGAGGAAATTAGGGTTTAGTGCTTGTGGAAAATGATGATTTTGAGGGATAGGAGTGATGGGAAGTGGTTAGGAAAACTGATGCCTTTTGGAACTTTGAGTTGGAAGCTTGGGAATCATGAACTTATTACATTTTGAATGACATAAAATTACATAATGAAAATTAAAAATTACATCTTAAAACCAAAATTACATGCTGGAACAATAATTTCTCTTTACAAATCATCTTCATATGGTGAAGAGATGTTATTAGATCACCATTTACTTGCTTCTCTTATGCAATGGATGGATTTTTATTGGACCTTGGAAACCCTAATGACCTAATGAGACCTTGAAGGAATGAACTTCATAATGGCATGAATGATGTGATGACATGATGATACTGACTTTGTGGATGATGTACAGTCAGCAAGGTATGAAATTGTGCCAGCAAATAATCAAATTTGAGGAAGAGTGATGTTTTTTGGACAAGGGCTACCATCAGTGACCTAGTGGAATGAATAAAAATTTATGAGTGGGACACCTAAAATGATATGAAAATAATATTTTTGATCACTGATGGTAGGATGCAAATACTGACACTAACATTGGCCTTATTGGGGATGATAGCTCTGAAAGAGGTGTTAAGAACCACAAAACTCTGGATTTTTTAGATCAATGCCTTATCCATTGGGCCAATACGGTCAAAAAACTCAAACTAATAAGCTTGACTAAAAATTGATAACTCATAAAAAATATATTGACTCAAGACAAACTCAAATGATTGAAAATTTACTCAATACTAACATAAAACTAACTGAAAAAGATACTCATAATTGAACTTATTCAACAAAACCTACTCTAACTAATCCATTCATCACCCAATCAAGTGAAATGGAACTGCCAATGCAACCATGTAAGCATTCTGGCTGCTAGTTGAATTCTTTGCAAGTGCTTGCTTATGAGCAAGAAGAGAGAAATGTTGAAAGGCAACTCCCAGGAAAAATTGTCAGCATATTGAATCTTAATGAAATGGAAAAGCATGAGCCCACCGGTTGACCTCAAGAATGTTGCAAAAGGATCTTCATAGGAATAAATACCAATTTCTAGCCCATCTAATACATTACTGCTCTGGTCTAGGTAGTCTTCGTACCTTGATTTTAAAATTTTCCTAACATCAGTGCTTTCTTCCTTTGATGATTGCAGGAAGTTGAAAAAAGTATCCAGAAACTCGTGAATAACCAAGTTTTCTTGATGATCAACAATAAAACAAGAATCTCCTTCATTACTCTCCTAATATTGCTACAAATGTTCGGATGAGCTTTGTAATGAGACTCCAGCTGAAAATGACAACAAAACCGGTTGTCGGATCAAGTCTATATCAACACTCTTTTCAGACTCGCATTTAGCTAATGGAGAAGGACTTTTATTGCAGATATCATCCAACACATCAGCTATAGGGTTATGAAAAAGTTGAAAATACTGATGCAACCTATTTTCCATTGTTTCTAATGAGACTACATGACTTTATATAGGTTGCTCATCCTTTGCTGTAGAGACATTACGAAACTTTTCCTTCAAAAAATGAAATGCTTCAAAACATAATGATATAGAATCATCTTGCATCATTTGATCATATGTTTCAACTTCCAAGCCTTTATATGCAATTTAAAATTCAATGGAATATGGTGGCTGCAAATCTAGAGTTGAGGAGTCTTGATCAAGGATTTCATTTCCCTCTTGATTGTCAAGATAAAAACTTAATGACTTTTGATTTCTGATTTCATGAAAGTTGTCTCTGATGAACTGAAATGAAGTAAAACAGAGAGGCAAATATCCTTCACTTAATTCCAAATTTTCTACACTTTCCTCCTCACTGCCATAGCTTATATGCATCAGTTGATCACTGTATTCAAGCTGTTGAAACTGAGCTTCCTCCTCCCACAAACCAAATGTTGATTGGTCCGCAATATTAGCTTCTGTTTGGAGAAAATAATTTTCGTTATAATGATCATACTTAGGAAAATCATCAAAAGAAGTAATGTCATCAAACATACACATTAGATTAGTAGATTTTTTCTCCTCAGATTGATATACAATTCCATTTTCCGATCTATGGTAGCTGGGATTAGCAAGAAAGTGTTTAGGGCTAGAAAACTCTTCTTTTTATGCAATAAGTGGGTCATGGTGATCTTGAATGGAAATCCATCTCTCATGGTGATATTTTGCATCATTTCCTCTATTGTACTTACCAAAATGTCTAGTTTTACCTTTGAAGATGTCAGGTGTTCTGCAATGTTCTCCCTCTCTTCTTCCTTCAGCTTTGCCTTTTTGATCAACATATTAGCATCTACATCTACTACATTGTTCTGCATCTCTTCAAGTGTTGCAAGGTTCCTTTCTCTCATCTGAAACTCCATTTTCGGATCAAAGGCATCTAGGTAATGTAAGCGAGCTCAGCCAGGAGGAGGTATTATATTAGCAAGTATCGAACAATATACTTGATTGAATCTGGCATAAAACTATTGTACTATCTCCCCTAGCTGTCTTTTCAGCTGATCATATTCTTCTAGAATCAAGAAATGGTTTTCTTTGACCACCCACTTGTCGAGGAAAATTTTGAAAAACTGTGGGAAATCTGAGATGCTCGTAGCAGGAAGGTTTTTGAACCAACTCTTGAATTTGCCTTGCAAATAAAGATCAAATAGCCTGATACTGACATCCTCTTCTTCAACTTCAAAAAAGTCGAGGAAAGTCTCAAAAAAATTGCATATGTCTCTCAGCAGTGATGTTGTCACATTCACCGTCAAACGTTGGAAAATATAAGTAATGATTTTAAGGGAAATCATGGAGTATAGGAGGTAATATGAGTGGTTTGTATATATCTGGAATTTTACCAGGAGTAGGAGTATGTACAGAAATTCTAGGATCAGTCTTGATCTCCTGAGGTTCATCAATTTGAAGATGGTCTTCATATGGTTCGAAAAAAGGGTCTAGACCAAGATCAAAAGCGTATAGGGAATTTTTATTTACAACCTTCAAAGGAGCGAAATCCAATGGATGTCCATGATCTTTTCTCAAACATAATATACTTTGGAAAAATTTCTGGACATTCTCAGGAAAAGAGAAGAAATATTTCATGATAAAGAACATGATGTCTTGAATGAAAGTGCAAGTTGAACACCTAAACTTCCCATGTTTTCCTTTCATATTTCTTGGTAAGGTTCATCCTCTAGTGGATTCTTTAGATTTGATTTCGAAACTGATTTGGAGTCACCAGGTGAATGATGCAGAGCCTTCTTGTGCCTGATCATTTTTCACCATTAAAAATCAGATCTGATCTTTGTCATTCTTTCCCAGGGAAGATATGTCTTTTCAATCCACAGCAATAGTGCCAGTATGTTATCTCTCCTCTAGATCTCTAAGGCTGAAGAAGAAATCCCAACAGAGGTAACCACAGACCAATCTTTTGGCTTGGTATCTAGCCCTACCAAACCGGAGAGGCTCTCTCCACAATGTCACGGCCAAGAGGGCTGGAGAAATAGGGTTTTGGGCTAGGTATGAGTGCAAGGGTTTTTTTTGGTTGAATTAGGGTTCTTGGATGGGTGAATGAGGTCAAAGAGGCTAGATAAGGGCAAATAGGATTAGGGTTGCAAAGATTCAATGGGGAAAGGTAAGTAGAAAACATAACACTTTAAGGTTTTTTGAGTGGAATGGATCAGACAGGTGAGGAGCTAGAAATATAAAGGCCAAACATGAATTCTTTCTAAACTAAATAAGATGGACAAACTATGAGGGTTTTCCCAAAATAGAGCATGAGAGATGTATTATGTTTATCAACTTAAAAACTAGGATATCATAGAAATGAAATGAATCATGAAACAAAATATTTGTGCATAATGAGACATAATAATAACAGTGCTAAATTCTCATACCAAAGGTATCCCAAAGAAATAGCTGCAACCTTTTCATTAATTTCATGCCAAAATGATTACACTAGAGTCTCTGATCAATGCATCAACATCTAACAATTTCCAACCGCTGAAATGAGTCAAAAAGTACAAGATATATACCTCAAACAACCTCTCCCAACCTTAGGGGTCGAATTCCCAAGTTGAGGAGGTTTTCCACCAAGAACTGAGTTGAATACCTAGAGTGTAGGGAGGTCAAACTGACTCATCCCTCACTTTTTGCAAACTGATTCATTACATGTCATCAAAACTTTTCACCAAATGTATTTACCCTAGGTAAGTAAACCAAATCATAATTACTTTTACATTCATGATTTACATTGGTAAAATTCTCATTAACCATGGTCAAACTGGAAAAATTTGAGAAAATGGAAAAGTATCAACAAACTGAGAAAATGTGTCATATGAGCAGCGCCACCCTCCTACGTGCAGCGCCAAATTCAAGCTAACATTTAAGGGGGTTGTTGAAGTCCAAACTGTGCTCAGGATAGCTCATTGTAAACCTTATCCAGTATGCTTTCGAAAGTTGTGCTTGGTTTGTAGATTTGACTTGATTTTACCTCCCAAAAAGCGATTCTCCAAAGACTGATGTATGCGCGGCGCCAAGGTGAAAAAGGAGGCAGAATTGTGATTTTTTGAAGTTTTTTTTACTTTTTCTCTTGCCAGTTTGACCAAAAAAGGCTAGAAAAGTGGTTTTCTTGCATGTTTTCTTTGTTCTTAATCCAATGGTGGTCTCCTTTTGACCAAAATATGCCTCAAAAAGGTGTGCAATGCCTAGGTCACTGTGCATAGGTCAGTCAAACCGTGTAAAAATTCAGAATTTTTTGGAAATATGGGCCTCCAAGATGGAGTGATATCTCACTAACCATGATTTTTTTTAGAAAAAGGGAGAGTTTTTTTTTATTTTGCATGTTGTGAACAAAAACCTCCTTCGTTTTCTCAAAATTATTTTTTTTTGGCTACAATCTTCTCTTCAAGAAGGTGTCTCAAACAAGATTTTGCACAGGCAGAAAAATAGGTTTTGAATATGTAGATGGATCTCTCATTCTGTAATACTTGTGTAAAAAATTGAGATATTTTTTTGTACTTTGATATATTGGGAACAAAAACCTCGTAAAGTTTCCAGAAATTCTTTTTTTTTTGCCACAATATGTTCTACAAAAATGTGACCAAACAGGACATTTATAGAAAATGTGCCTTCGAAGAGTTTTTCAAATTTTCCCAAATTTTCTTCAAATTTCCTCAAAATTGCTTCAAAATTACTTCATGGAGACATTATATGGTATTCTATGCTATCATGGATGCATCAATGATAAAATTCAACTTGCCCTTCTCTTTCTTCTTGATTAGGGTTTCAATTCTTGATTTGGCCTTTTGTAGCTTTGAGCTTTCAATTTGGTTTTTCTTGAAATAGTGCTTGGACCTCTTTCTCAATATATCATTGACCTTGTTTTCCTTCTCTGGGAGCTTCTCAAGATGTTTTTTGGCCCTTTGAATCATTTTTCAAAAATGAAAACAACCTACATACTCTAAACAAGTGACAATCATAGGAGAGGCCATCAGTTCATTTCTGTTGGTGGGCTCTAGCCTTAGGATTCTCCCTCCTTTGTGTGGCCTTCTCTGATGTTTTTCCTCCTCCTCCAATTTATCTTCCCCCTCTTTCCTATATTTCTCTTCTTCCATGGTGTCTTGGTCTAGAAACCCTAGGGAGATGAATTGGGAATGAAATGTACGTTTAGGGAGTGTGGAATGGGACGGAAACAATTAGAGAGATGGGAGAAGGGATTATTAAATTGAGGGAGGTTACAAGGAGTAGAAATGTTGTTGGATTTGGGAATAGTAATTTTATTACATGTATGTGGATTTGGGATCCTAGGAAATTGAAATACCTAGGCCTTAGGGTTTAGGTGATAAATGGATTTAGAGAAAGGGATATAGTGAAATAGGGGTTGGGAAAGGTTAATTGTAATGTGGGAAGGGTATTGGAAGTCTTAGGAAGTGTAATTGAAAATTAGGAATGGAAACATGGTTTGCAAGCTTTGAAAAACTAGAGATTTCTCATGAAAATCTTAACACCATGAAATTTGTACTTGAGAAATGCAAGGAGGGCATATTGATGTCTTACTTACTTGTTGGGAAATGAAGAAACATTTTTCTAAATGTTTGGAGAACATGCACTGATTTTGGAAGCTTTCAAGTGAAATTTGTCAGGTGCGCAATTCCTTTGGCTCTATGCGCAGCGCCTTTGGCTCTATGCACAGCGCCTTGTCTCTATGTGCAGCGCCTCTGGCTCTATGCGCAATGCCTCTTTCCAGGTGATAATTGCCAACTTGCAATCCACTTTTGGATGTCTTCCCAGTGTCCAAATTGATATCATGATAGCTCGTTGTAAATACCTCTCTCTTGGCTACACAATGTACCTATCAAGAACTAAAAATGATGAAGTATAGCCCCTAAAAAATCAATTCTCCCAAGACTAATCAAACAGTGCAGAATGGGGGAGAAAAAATGCAGTGTTCTCTTGAAGACAACTTTTAGAGGCCTTGATAAACTCCAAAATGAGCTCATGATAGCTCATTTGAAATTTCTCTCTGTCTAGTTATCATTGGACTTATCAAAAAAGTCATTTGGATACTCCAGCTAGGAGAAAATTATATTTTCCCAATGTCACTCTAGAAGTGAAGCAACTCTCCTGTAGCAACTGTGTTTTGGCATTTCTCCAAAACCATCACACCTGTGTAAAAATTGAAGGAGAATTTTCTTCCTTGACCTATGATGGACAAACACCTCTTTAAATTTTGTAAAATTCATCTTTTTTTGGTCAGAAACACACTTTGAAGCAAAACTGACCCTAAGTGTGGCAAATGATTTGTCCCTTGGAATGATTTCTTGAAAAAAGATGGATACATGATGTTTATGAGTTGTAATGGCCTCATAATTGCTTATATGACCTCCCTTATGCCTCCTCTACTGATATGTCTCTGATTATGTAGCAACATGCACTGATTTTGGAAGCTTTCAAGTGAAATTTGTCAGGTGCGCAATTCCTTTGGCTCTATGCGCAGCGCCTTTGGCTCTATGCACAGCGCCTTGTCTCTATGTGCAGCGCCTCTGGCTCTATGCGCAATGCCTCTTTCCAGGTGATAATTGCCAACTTGCAATCCACTTTTGGATGTCTTCCCAGTGTCCAAATTGATATCATGATAGTTCGTTGTAAATACCTCTCTCTTGGCTATACAATGTACCTATCAAGAACTAAAAATGATGAAGTATAGCCCCTAAAAAATCAATTCTCCCAAGACTAATCAAAAAGTGCAGAATGGGGGGAAAAAAATGCGATGTTCTCATGAAGACAACTTTTAGAGCCTTGATAAACTCCAAAAATGAGCTCATGATAGCTCATTTTAAAATTTCTCTACTGTCTAGTTATCATTGGACTTATCAAAAAAGTCATTTGGATACTCAGGCTAGGAGAAAATTATATTTTCCCAATGTCCTCTAGAAGTGGAAAGCAACTCTCTTTGTAGCAAGCTTGTGTTTTGGCATTCTCCAAAACCATACACTATGTAAAATTGAAGGAGAATTTTCTTCCATGACCTATGATGGACAAACACCTCCCACAGAATTTGTAAAATGCATCTTTTTTTGGTGAGGAAACACTTTGAAATAAGTGACCCTAAATGTGGCAAATGGTTGTCCCCTTGGAATGATTTCTTGAAAAAAGATGGATACATGATGTTTATGAGTTGTAATGGCCTCATAATTGCTTATATGACCTCCCTTATGCCTCCTCTACTGATATGTCTCTGATTTTGTAGCAACATGCACTGATTTTGGAAGCTTTCAAGTGAAATTTGTCAGGTGCGCAATTCCTTTGGCTCTATGCGCAGCGCCTTTGGCTCTATGCACAGCGCCTTGTCTCTATGTGCAGCGCCTCTGGCTCTATGCGCAATGCCTCTTTCCAGGTGATAATTGCCAACTTGCAATCCACTTTTGGATGTCTTCCCAGTGTCCAAATTGATATCATGATAGCTCGTTGTAAATACCTCTCTCTTGGCTACACAATGTACCTATCAAGAACTAAAAATGATGAAGTATAGCCCCTAAAAAATCAATTCTCCCAAGACTAATCAAAAAGTACAGAGATAGAGGGGAGAAAAATGCGATGTTCTCTTGTGAGCAGCTTTTAGGAGCCTTGATAAACTCAAAATGAGCTCATGCAAGCTCATTTGGGAACTCTTCTTGGTAGTTATCATTGGACTTATCAAAAAAGTCATTGGATACTCCGACTAGGAAAATTATATTTTCCCAATGTCACTCTAAGAAGTGAAGCAACTCTCTGTTTGGCTTGTGTTTTGGCATTTCTCCAAAACCATCACACACAATGTAAAAATTGAAGGAGGAATTTTCTTCCTTGACTATGATGGACAAACACCTCTTTAAATTTTGTAAATTGCATCTTTTTTGGTCGAAACACTTTGAAGCAAAACTGACCCTAAGTGTGGCAAATGATTTGTCCCTTGGAATGATTTCTTGAAAAAAGATGGATACATGATGTTTATGAGTTGTAATGGCCTCATAATTGCTTATATGACCTCCCTTATGCCTCCTCTACTGATATGTCTCTGATTTTGTAGCAACATGCACTGATTTTGGAAGCTTTCAAGTGAAATTTGTCAGGTGCGCAATTCCTTTGGCTCTATGCGCAGCGCCTTTGGCTCTATGCACAGCGCCTTGTCTCTATGTGCAGCGCCTCTGGCTCTATGCGCAATGCCTCTTTCCAGGTGATAATTGCCAACTTGCAATCCACTTTTGGATGTCTTCCCAGTGTCCAAATTGATATCATGATAGCTCGTTGTAAATACCTCTCTCTTGGCTATACAATGTACCTATCAAGAACTAAAAATGATGAAGTATAGCCCCTAAAAAATCAATTCTCCCAAGACTAATCAAAAAGTGCAGAATGGGGGAGAAAAAATGCAGTGTTCTCTTGAAGACAACTTTTAGAGGCCTTGATAAACTCCAAAATGAGCTCATGATAGCTCATTTGAAATTTCTCTCTGTCTAGTTATCATTGGACTTATCAAAAAAGTCATTTGGATACTCCAGCTAGGAGAAAATTATATTTTCCCAATGTCACTCTAGAAGTGAAGCAACTCTCCTGTAGCAACTGTGTTTTGGCATTTCTCCAAAACCATCACACCTGTGTAAAAATTGAAGGAGAATTTTCTTCCTTGACCTATGATGGACAAACACCTCTTTAAATTTTGTAAAATGCATCTTTTTTTGGTCAGAAACACACTTTGAAGCAAAACTGACCCTAAGTGTGGCAAATGATTTGTCCCTTGGAATGATTTCTTGAAAAAAGATGGATACATGATGTTTATGAGTTGTAATGGCCTCATAATTGCTTATATGACCTCCCTTATGCCTCCTCTACTGATATGTCTCTGATTATGTAGCAACATGCACTGATTTTGGAAGCTTTCAAGTGAAATTTGTCAGGTGCGCAATTCCTTTGGCTCTATGCGCAGCGCCTTTGGCTCTATGCACAACGCCTTGTCTCTATGTGTAGCGCCTCTGGCTCTATGCGCAATGCCTCTTTCCAGGTGATAATTTCCAACTTGAAATCCACTTTTGGATGTCTTCCCAGTGTCCAAATTGATATCATGATAGCTCGTTGTAAATACCTCTCTCTTGGCTATACAATGTACCTATCAAGAACTAAAAATGATGAAGTATAGCCCCTAAAAAATCAATTCTCCCAAGACTAATCAAAAAGTGCAGAATGGGGGAGAAAAAATGCAGTGTTCTCTTGAAGACAACTTTTAGAGGCCTTGATAAACTCCAAAATGAGCTCATGATAGCTCATTTGAAATTTCTCTCTGTCTAGTTATCATTGGACTTATCAAAAAAGTCATTTGGATACTCCAGCTAGGAGAAAATTATATTTTCCCAATGTCACTCTAGAAGTGAAGCAACTCTCCTGTAGCAACTGTGTTTTGGCATTTCTCCAAAACCATCACACCTGTGTAAAAATTGAAGGAGAATTTTCTTCCTTGACCTATGATGGACAAACACCTCTTTAAATTTTGTAAAATGCATCTTTTTTTGGTCAGAAACACACTTTGAAGCAAAACTGACCCTAAGTGTGGCAAATGATTTGTCCCTTGGAATGATTTCTTGAAAAAAGATGGATACATGATGTTTATGAGTTGTAATGGCCTCATAATTGCTTATATGACCTCCCTTATTCCTCCTCTACTGATATGTCTCTGATTTTGTAGCAAAACCTAGCTCAATGGGAGAGGAAATTAGGGTTTAGTGTTTATGGAAAATGATGATTTTGAGGGATAGGAGTGATGGGAAGTGTTAAGGAACATTGATGTATTTTGGAACTTTGAGTTGGAAGCTTTGTAATCATGAACTTATTACATTTTGAATTACATAAAATTACATAATGAAAAATAAAAATTACATCTTAAAACCAAAATTACATGCTGGAAGAATAATTTATCTTTACAAATCATCTTCATATGGTGAAGAGATGTTATTGGATCACCCTTTACTCGATGGTCTTATGCAATGGAATGGATTTTTATTGGACCTTGGAAACCCTAATGACCTAATGAGACCTTGAAGGACTGAACTTCATAATGGCATGAATGATGTGATGACATGATGATACTGACTTTGTGGATGATGTACATTCATCAAGGTATGAATGTATGTCAACAAGTAATCAAATTTGAAGAAGAGTGATGTTTTTTGGACAAGGGATACCATCAGTGACTAAAGTTTTGCATAACCTAGTGGAATGAATAAAAAATTATGAGTGGGACTCCTAAAATGATATGAAAAGAGGATTTTTGATCACTCATGGTAGGATGCAAATACTGACACTAACAGAATTAATAAGCCACTCATTAGAAGAAGTTATTGCATTGAAATAGAAAACATAAGAAAAAGTTACATGTCCACAAGACCAAGTATTTGAAGAAGAAGAATCAAGATTAATGTTGTTATTCTTCATTTTTTCTTCCGATGTTTCCATATTTTAAAAACATTTACTCAAAGTGACCATCTTTCCCAATAAAATTTCAATGCCTATCAATCTTTGTATTCTTTGATTTTTTTCCTTTGTCACTATTGGATGTATAAGCTCACTAAGAGGGTTTGGGACCCTTTCTTTTCTTGTTGTTGCAAATATGTTGTTCTTGGGATGCTTGGTTTTTTATTTTTATTGGGCCATTAAGGCCTTGTTAGATGTACCTGTAGTTTTGATCACTCTAATATGCAAGAGCTTGTCTTGTGTTCTATTCAAAGAGTCACAAAAATGTTCAAGAGTGGGATATTTATATGTAGTCATTAGAGCTTCTATAGTGGCATAAAATTTAGATACAAAAACAAAATATGCACATCCAAGCTTGGAAATAAAAAAATATACACATTTATCATCCTTCACATATATTTGACAATCTTTAATTAAAATTTTAAGTGTTTTTAACTTTGGTAAATAATATTCAATGCAATATCAATCATTAGGAGTTAAATTCTTTTTTAATTTTCAAGTTGGTGAGCTCTAATCATATTAGTTTCATCAAATATCTTTTTCAATTTTTCAAGCCTCATCTAGATAACCAATTCCTTGAATATGAAATCATAAATCAATAGAAAAATACATTCTATTAATCCATATGCTTAATCATTCTTATTATCCTATTTATATTTGTTTTCAAACATCATTGAGGGCTTTTTATTTCCCAAGGTAATCTAGTACAATCCTTTATTTCTCATTACATTCTCCATGTGTGATTTCCATGAGTAATTGGTGATAAGTGTAAGTTCACTTAGAGTGGCCATATTAAACTGTATAGGTAATATGGATTCAAAAGTTTAAAATGACTCTTTGGATGGAAAACTCTAAAAAAAAAAGCCATTTCAAAAAAAGTGACACTGAAAAATAGGCTTCCAATGTCAAAGTCATGCCATGTTTAAAAAATAAATAAAAGGTGGCCAAAGCACCACATGGAAAGTAGAAGTTCACCCACATGGAAAGAGATACACAATAAGGTTTTCAAGTAAAAAAAGAAATATTCCCTCCTTATATAACTTTTCATATAAACTTACTTTTACAAATAAGTTATTTATGAACTGACCCACTTTTATCAAATAAACTAGAATCTTTTTTATAATGAAGTTACTTTATAAATTAATGTTGTATGCAAAAACAATTAAAAAAATAATATTAAAGTTATTTTATAGTGATCCACTTTTATAATTTAAGTGAAGCATACTTTAAAATAAAGTTGTTAAAAAACTTAAGGTTGCATAAAAATTTTCAAAAAAGCAACCTAAAAAGAGAGAGAGAGAAAGACTTCAACTCCATATCTCTTAGTAAACAAAGTAACTTTCAACCAAGTGAACTAATACAAAATATATATTATTTTTAATGAAGGAAGAGGAACAATTTTCCTTTCCTTCTTTACTCTTTGTTTCATTGTGTGTGCTTATGCCTAAAGCTCTTGTTTTTTCTTCAAAAACAAATAGGCATTCAAAAAATATTTTTTGAATACTAACGGTAATGGGTTTAGATCTTGGTTAGGTTATCCCAACATGACAAATTTTCTCTCTAATTTTTATTTTTCAATATTACACAAAATGAATGACAAATAATTACATAGTAAATAAAACACTTTCCCCTTTGTTTTTTATTTGTCAATTTCTTAGAGCACATGAAAAATAGTGTACATAGACCAAAATGAACAAAAAGTCGAGAATAAAGAATAGAAAAATGAAATATTAACTCAGTTAAAAAAAGTTTGAAAAGGGCATATTCAAACTATATACCTCTATATTTGACGAAAAAAATCATATGTAAATTTTTTCTAGAGAATAAAAAAGCATTTATAATTGAATGAAGCATTCTAAATGTAATGGAAGAGCCTGTGCAAACCATATACAGACATAAATGGTGAATTTTATAAATGTGGTAATGCAAGCTCAAGCCTTCTCAATCAACAATAGGAGTAGCATTTCAAATAGGCTCTGATACCATATACTAGAAAATAGGGCATTCCATACAGGATGAACGCTTTGAGTAACCATTCATAGAACTATATCAAATATCATAGCACCAATATTTTTAGGTGGTTAAAACTATCTAAGAGAGAAATTTTATTAATGCAAAAAAAAATGTACATAAGATAGTTTCTCATAGACGATCATCAACAATGACCCTCCATGCTCTTTAAATACAGGTCATATAACAATCAGGTTTTGAGATATAGATTAAAAACTATTAGTATTGAGGAGAATATCAGCCTTCATGACACTCTATGTCTAAAGCATACCATGAAAATTAGATTATAATGCAACTAATTCATACTAAAGAAACGCACTTTTACCTAAAGACACATTAGACCAATTATATCTTAACTAAATCCCATCTATATAAATATCTTAAATTCACTTAATATATGAGGACTATTGTAGCATGACACACTTAATAAAATTAGAGGCAACAGAAAATTAAACTCTTCCCATTCATCCTTTGAAGAAGGGAATTAAACTAAGGTTTCACCTAGGTACTCCCTTAGAGCAAGGAATCATGGGGCTAGGAATTTGTTTTCAAGATGAAGGGAGGTTTGAGTTTAAATGATACTTTTGGAACCTTTAGAACTAGAAGGGGCAAGGAATATTGATGTATATGGCTGAAAAGAAATCAAAAAATGAGGTTTTGGATGGAAAATAATGTGCATTAGATGGAGTCTTTAAAGAAATTCCCACCCTGAGGAGTTGTGCACCATGATTTTTAAATATTTGAATTTGAGAGGCTTGGAAGCCTTAATAAAATGGCCCTTTGTAGAATTTTGGAAGTTCACAAAGTGGAAGTTTTAATTCTACATGAAATTATTGATGATGGTCAAAAGTTTGTTTGTGAGTTAGAAAATGTTCTTAGAGATTATAAGTGACGTTTTAGGGATGCCTTTGGGGGTTGAGGGTGCTAATTTTGGATTGGAGGAAGTTGACTTTTAAATTTTCTAATACATTTTCATTTGCCATAGGTCGGGGCATAGTCCTCTACGCACAAAAGCTTGGTGTAGATGTTACTATGTTAAATCTTTAAGGGCCTTGTGTTAATGAATTAAGCATATAATTTTTTTCTCAATGAGTATTCTCAATCAAAGGCACATTATCATTGGGGAAACCTTGAATTTTTCTGTGGGAAGGGATGAGTATGGGGGGAATATAAAACCATGGGAATTCTATTTTATTGTTTTATTCACGCGCAAGAAGAACTAATCCTATATGATATTGAACTAATGAAGTTGAACCCTATGTAGAGAAACATGAGGTATAGTAAGGGTATAATTACAAAATTTCATCACGGTTTTTTAGTCAGTAACTCTTTGATAAATGAATTGGTTTGAATTAGTAGATGGACTAGATTAGGTGGTGGATTTGATCATATGCCAAAATTTTGGAATTTGCAATGTTGGGGAGGAATCAATACAACCATTTAAAATTCAAATCAAATTGATTACTGGACAATGAATATGACAATTTGGTTAATGAAATTTAAGTTCCATTTCATCAATAATTGAGGGTATTTGCTTCACTCTAGGTTTGCAAAGCATACCAAGATAACATAAATATAAATAAATAGAGTGTGCTTATAAGAAGAGATAGAATGATGATCAAGAGTTGTTGAATATAAAATTTTAGTGATAGGACATTTAATATGGTGATAAATTTGTCTTCATGCGGAATACAAACACAAGGTTAAGCCTTTCGAACAAAGGAAAATACGTGTATTGGCAGATAATAAAGCTATGTAGAGATCGAAAAGAACGGCCCTTTGGTTGGATAAGGGAGTTGAAAACACCAATTATTCCATAATAATGCCATCCATAGGAAGAACACAAAAAAAATTTGGCAAATGACAAAAATGTGGGGGACCTTAACTTACAAGGTGGAAGAAATTTCCCAATTGGGCATGGATCATTTCTAGTGCATATATAAATAACCCAAGTTTCCATAACTAAATTAGTCAAAATAAAAACATTTTTCCAAGGCTTATAAATGAGGAAGATAACCATAGGTTACTAGAAGAGGTTTAAGGATGAGCTTTAGTTAGTTATGCATAAATTTCAAGAGGATAAAAGCCTTGGGCCAAATGGTTGGCCCATAAAATTCTTCATGGGTTTTTTTGAATTAATCAAGCTAGCTTGTTTTAGGGTGATAAATTAATCCATAAACTTAGGGAAGATGCTACCGACATTCAATAATACTTTAATTTATTTTATTCCAAAGTATCCAATGGAAACTTCCTTCCCATGACATTTTAATGAATTTTATTTCATTAAAAAAAATCAAACTCTTTTAATAAATATATACCCATCTCTCTTTGGAATTATATCTATAAAATCATTGCAATTTTTTTACTTTAGGGGCCAAAATTTTGTTATCCAATTATATTTCAAATGAATAGTTTGGTTTTATCTTAGGAAAGAATATATATAAGGGAATCAACATATCACAAGAAGGGATTCATTCAATTAAGCACAAAAAACTTTCCTCGATGGTTATTAAGTTGGATTTCTTGAAAGCTTGTGACGATCAAGTTAGATGTAATTGAGGTCGATCTTAATCCATCAAGGGTTTTGCCTACACTTTTTCAATTGGATAATGAGTTATGTGACTTATATTTCATTTACAATTATCGTTAATGGATCTACTTCCCCTCATTTTAGGCTTATCAGAGGGTTGAGATATGGTTAGTCTCTTTCACTGTTGTTATTTCTCATAATTTTTGAAGATTTGGTCATAAAAATAATAGAAGCAGAGATTATAGGGACATTAAAGAGAGAAAAATTAGTGAATGGAGTTTTTTAACCCCACATTCTCTTTGTAGATGATGTTTTATTCTTCATTTATGCTACAAGGAGAGAAGCTCTAAAATTGAAGGAAATTATATATCTATTGTTCACCCATGGAAAAGATTGTTAATATTTGGAAATATTCAATATGCTTTACTAGGATATATGAAGATGAGGTAATGTTTTTTATCATTTATTCGTTATCAATAGATTGATCCATATAATGGGGCAAAGCATCTATGGTTATTATTTAAGGAAAGTGATTATGATATATATAAAGTTTTGGAATTGTCTAATAGTTAAGATGGAAAAGGGATTATATATATCTAGTGCAAGCAATGGATTTCTAGTGGGGACCTTAAAGGGCATAAAATTAAGAGATGGAGTTTTTTTAATCCCACCTTCCCTTTGTAGATGGTATTCTTCTCTTAATTTATGGGACAAGGAGAGGTGCTCTCAAATTAAAGGAAATCCTATATATGTATTATTTACCCACCTAATTGATGGTTAATATTTAGAAATAATCAATATCATTTATTGGAATAGATGAAGACAAGGTAATATTTTTTCTCAAATATTCCATATCAATAGATTGATTCATAGGATGGGATGAAGTATCTAGGATACTTCCTCGAGGCTAATGAATATGGTATAAAGGATGGGAATACACTCATAGTTCAGATGGAAAGGAGAATTTATATCCAATGCAAAAGTGGATTTTTATCAAAGCATGTTTATACTTGTTAATTATATGTTAGATCCAATGCATATATATTGTATATATTTAAATTTCATCCCTAAGAGAGACTTTTAGAAGATATGAAATTTTATATTAGTTCCTTTGGTTTCGAAAGAAGGAGAAGGCATTGCACTGGTCAAATGTAAATACATTTCCATCCCAAAATATTTCAGGGCTTGGAATTTGAAGAATATACACTATTTTATTAGATATCCAACAGTAAAATGTGGGAGGATACTAATCAATGATAAGGTGCTTTGGTTCCAAGTAATAACAAAAAAAAAATCATAGCACCAAACTTAGTGGGATAATGTATTAAGAACCCTATAAAAAAGTGACAAATTCCTCCATAATTTGGAAGGAAACAATTATAGCCTTTTGTATTGTTGGGAATTATCTTATTTGGGAGGTGAAGAATGGATGGAGAGTGAGAACATGCATGGAAGCCTAGGTTAGATGTGGGGATGATTATAAGCTCTTTTATACTGTGTTCTAGACATTGTGCTTATAAATGTGTTCTTCAATATTGATGAAGTTATATACCCATTAAAAAAGTGTTTTGAAGCCATATATGCGAAATAATTGATATGCTAAGGTTGGTCAATAGATATGTAGCTAAATGTGAAAGACACATCATAACACCAAAAAAAATCCATGTGAGGATAAGGGATGAAATAGATGAGCTTATTTGTAGGTGGAGGTGGTAGGAATTCGGCCCTATATATTTATATCCCAAGCTTGTATATAAGCCTTTAAGTTAAAATGTAGGAGTAACGAAATAAAAATGGTGGTGGAAAGGTATTTGGAGGTTTCAATGTCCTTTGAAATTCCAAATTTTCATCTAGTTAGACTTGAATCATAAAATTTTCACTTGATAATTACTACAAATAAGGGAAAACAAGGTCTTTTTTGTGTTTACTATGCAAATAAAATGAATATACCGTCAAATATTTTATAAAGTTCTCCATTATGCATTACAAATGTGGAAAAAATTAGAAAATATCACTAATCCAAGTGAGGCATGGAGGGGAGACTTTACCTTTGAAGCATGAATAGATGGTGTAATAATTTGATTAAAAAAAAAATTAAAAGCACTATGTTTGGTCATAGCTTAGGGCATTTGGCTAGCTTGCGTTTCTTATATCTTCAAAAGTAGGGTGTATACTCCTCTATAGTGTGCAATATAATATTTATCCATATTGTATGGATTTAAATAGATTCCCATGATTAAGGTCACAAGCATGTCTCTATGGATAATATTGATAAGAATAGAGCATGTGCCTATTTTGATGGGGCTTATCAAGGTGATCCTTAAATATATTATACATGTGGCATTTCATATATCAATGAAAGGTGTGTGGTAAGATTCAAATTTTTTTAAGATTGGGGATTTTTGAACTTTTGCAATTGAATTCATTACTAAAGTTCGTAGTAGAAAAGAGCATGGGAAAAGTTTAGGGATTTGGAGACTCCTTGGTTGTATTTAATTGGATGAATGGTTTATTCATTGTGTATAATTATCTTTAATGGCCCATCTTTTAGGATTTCTAACTTGTTAGATCTATGTTTAATTCCATATATTTTCTTCATGTATATAGAGAAATGGATTCAATTGTTGATAGTCTTTCAATAGTTGTAACCCTACTAGATTGAGTCACTTTGAAATTGTATGAATACAAGGTTGATCAATTCATTGACTATATGCTATTCATGTTCTAATTACTATTTGAGTGTTTAATTTTAAAATATATTTTAAGGCAGTGTTCCATTATGGTATTTTTGAAGGGGATATATATGCCACCTTGCTAAAATTTCAAGTGTTATGAAAACTTTATAGAGGCTTATTTTTGAAATTTGATTAAGGCTTATGATAGATATATACTATATGGTTTTCAATTTTATTTTTGTATTCACTCTTTATTTGGAAGGACTTCTTAAAATTCATCTTAGTTTCGCATTCAGAAAATGTAATTTTGTTCTATTTTATCAAAATTACAATTTATTTATGAGGAATAATCACACTTAAAATATATAAAATTCCTTATATTTCAAAATTATTATTTTATAAATTTTTGAATTTTTTGTCACATCATCAATGAATTAGATAGTAATCATAATTTTTTTTTGTATAATAACTTCTATTAAAACATAAACATTGCTTTACAAAATTCAATGTTTTTACATCTCACCGTCATGGTTTTCCATAAGGGAAACCAAACCTGTGGTACTGCGTCCTACTGGCATAAGACCCAACATCAAAACTTTCTAAATCAAAATACCAAGCTAGCTAGTTTCCAAGTAAAACGTTTTATAAGAATGTAGACATAATAACAACGTAGTAGCTTCCAGTTATCCTAGCCACATATCTAGTTATTAAAACAAAAATTTGTGACCAAAATTTCAACCAAGAATTTTGAAAATTCATCATTTGTTTGAAGATGTCACTAGGGTCTGGTCTTCTAAACTGAAACTTGTTGTGGGTTCAAGACCACACTGGATATGTCAATCAATATGCACTAGATGAGCATCAAGTTTGGTCAAGTAGGAGTGTGGGACTTTATGAATTTCACTGAAGCATTCAATGATCTCATTGAGTTACTCATGTTTCTCTTTAACACACGACCCAAGTGTATATTTATTTTCCAATGAAGGGTAATGAAATTAAAATATTGATTTTCCCTTCCCTTGTTGTGACCAAGATCAGTTACCCAACAAGCCACTTTAGCTTGGATTTCTAAGTCAGAGTAGGCCTGGCGAGTATTGGTGGTTAGTGCTTCTAATTGAAAAATCTCAGGTTGGATTTCAGCGGGTGTGGAGGTGTAGAAGATGGAAACACTTGATTGGGATTATGTCTAGGCGTAGAGGTAACCTAAAGTTCCACAACATCCAAACCCCTGTTTGGATCTCATCCTCTTACGTGACATGGTGTTGAATAAAATGCCAACTCCATAATTAAACAACCCCTAGAGGAGGCAAAAAACAATAGTTCTGACAAGATGTAGTCATGGTAAATTTATTGATTTCTTACCCAAATAAATGGTGGTAGAGGGTGAGGCATCAGTTGATATAGTAGAGCCAGAGGTAGGCATTGGGATTAGATGAGAGATCTATATAACCGTAAAAGTCTCAAATATTTTATTGCCATAAAGATGCCCTATAGTCCAAACTTTAGATAACACCATGCAAGGAGAAAGAAACTTAGAGTTTGTAAAAGAGTGGATATAGGAATTGTTACATGATCTATAGAATCCCATTTGGTTCGAATATTTCTCATATGAGTCCTTGATTTCTCCTAGACCAGTTGAATTCCATGTCACTATCCTTCCTCAACCTCATCCTTGTAACTTGAACTATTTCTTGTAGTGTTGTAACTATAGATGAGATTCCCTCCTAGGTGACCAAGACATCTGACACCCGATACACATAAAACACTAACATTTTAATATAATTTTCCAACATGTATCAACGATTCTGCACTTACAATGAAAAAGGACGTAGATCGATAACAGTGGAATAATGAACACCCAACGAACGTAGAGTCTATCATCATAATTTTGTATATCATAGGGTCAATTAGAATTTGTGGTTGCATGGGGAAGGATGGCCACACCACACCCCTCTTAAATTACATGGAGCCCCCCCCCCCCACCTCTTCGAGTACCACTGACTATTTTTCCAACACCCTAATCAAGGAAGATAGTAATCATGTTTTGATATCATCATGTTTAAATTTAAAATAATTCTTGTAATTGTATAAAAATTATAGCTACTTACAACACATTTTGACATCAATTCCGATAACCTCACTTCAAGTAATTAAGCTATCATTGATAAACATCCATCACAAAATATCGTTCCATGTCATCTAATGTTATAGAGATGACAATTATCATAAAATAAAGATTAAAAAAAAATTATGGTCTTTGAATGTTTATACGAAGTTCTTACAATCATTTAATTGTTTTTGAATGCTCAGATAAAGTTTTATTTTGTAAATTTGGTAGGACTACTTCATCATGTCCAATATATCACCCCAATCAAGGTGGGGAAGTGAACTAGTGACTTCACATCAAGGAGTGCCTTAACAGAACACCTGATCACCGTCTATCCAAGACCCCATGGAAAAATTCTTAGATAAAGTTTTTACAAACATTATAAAGCTTTTGGGTTCAATTTTCTAAAGGTTAAACAACAATAATTCCATTGGATTAAAAGGCTCCAATTTTCTAAAATAGCTAACATTAATATTTGATGACATTAATATTCTTGTTAGAATATATCCCTCTCACCTACATCCTACAACAATGATCTAAGGATGTCGTAGAATAATATATTCCATTTCATATTTGAGAGGTGGCACATAATTTATAACATACCTGACACCTAAACATTGTTAAGGAGGTGGGTTAATCAAATGCATTCATCCTAGACCAACTCTAAATCCAATTCTGAACTCACAATTGCATTTTAATTATTGAGAGATTTCTAATGATCGTACTTTTGACCAAATCCAATTTATGGGAATCAAGTTCTATCCCTTTGTAGACTTCATTGTGAATCTTCTCTCACTTATCAAATAAACATTTGTTCCATGCCCAATTAACATATATATTGTGCCACATCATATTAGACACGGAAATTGCACCATACCACATCATCCACTATATGGAAAAGTATTGTATTCAAGTTATTTCTCATGATTTGCATGATATTGTCTTTGTTTTACAAATGCACTACCCCTTATTAGTGTTTGAACATCTTCTTTCACAAAAGGCCTTTTTTCTATAAATGACATAAATTTTCTATCCACAAATGTCTATTTACTTAGTTTCCAAAGAATCCCCCACCCTGCCTCCCCTTCTTATTAGCATTGTAATATTTATTTCCATAAACATATAGTGATTTCTTTTTATTTTTCATGTGGCTAAAGTTTGACGGGGATATATTTTATTTTGGATAGGTCCTTGTCCTTTCTCCACTTCTTTGTCATCTATCTTTCCTTTTCCTTTGATTATCAACCCCTCCTTCCTTTTCATAGATTCTTTCATTGTATCATCATGATTTTTTTTCTTCTTTTCTAACACTTTATTGTTCATCAATTCTCTTTTCTTTCATTCCTACCAAGAACGCTCCCATATTCCTTCCAAGAACTTCTTATTTTCATCCAATTCCTTCCTAAATGGCTTTAGGACATTCATAAGACCTAAGAGCCTATCATTTGGCCTCCATACTTGAATAACCAATCCTTCAATATAATATAAAAATAAATTTTCAACCAATAATATCTACACTTTACCATGATTCAAATCAATATGTAAATTCAAATATACATGTAGATGTATACCTATCATATCATATACTATCCACTTATCATTTAGGAAAAAATCAATCAACAATAAATGAAATCCATTTATCATTAAACCTTCCCTATGCCTAAACACAAATACATCAAACACCAAATGACCAATTACACATGGTTCTTATACTTATGCACTCAATTAACTAACGACATGAAGGTAGATGCACAACCTTCTAAAGTTCTTCAACTTGTCTCCTATTCAAGGAGTATAATGAGAAAACTTTAGCTTTTAGGAAATTTTCTTATCACTATTCCTCTCAATAAAGCAAGGTAAATAGATTTAATAAGGATATGTTCAATTCATCCCTATTAGTTTTGCTCAACTTTTGAGTTATCCTTAAAATCCTAAATCCCAAAATAAGTCAGAGACTTGAGATGAAGACTGACAATCCCTATTTATTATTCCAGCACAAATATACTAGAGAACCATGTACTCTTTATGAATGATTACATTTAAATTTTTTTTAATCGAGATAGTGATCACCAATATGACCTATGCCATAACAAACTCAATCTAAATCCATTGGCTTTCACTCTGATATTCTTACCCTAGGAATATTAATGAGAAAATAAAAATACAAGTATCATTGTTCTAGAGATGTGTTGGGTGATATTTTTTTGGAGCAAGCATGGCTTGTGGAGTGATTCCTTCCATAAAGATAATTTAATGGTGTTACCTTACCTTAAGGGTTCTTCTCTCCATATTCTTGAGTTGTTTATGGTGGATTTTTGGATATGTTTGGAATTAAGAGTTTATCTATGAAGTTTTATTGTTTATTCTCTCTTATATCTAATCAAGATTAGTAAAAGTGGTATTAGAGCTCTTTCTTAGTCGTAAAATGGGTTATTTTTTCTTTCTGTAATTTTTTAACATAAAAAAGGGTATGCCAATATTCAAATCATTTTCTAAACTTTCTATGCAAAATTTGAAGAGACTAGCTATAGGTATGAATAACCTTGAAAAATACCTAGTTTCGAAGAAAAAAAATCCAAATAGTATGGGAGGTGGAGATCATTGATTTAAAATCAACCTTTTTTTAGGGGGTTTTCTAGTGATGGTTGCAAGGTTTGAAAATTGGATATTTATTAATAGACTACATATATTTCAATCAAACTAATGATAATAGATATATAGAAACCATGTTGTTTCATAATTGGGGTCATAATGCTAATTTTAAAAGTGTGATAGAAGTTACGATCATTTTACCATTTCAAACTCAAACCCTGACTATGTAAGGAGCTCGATTAAAAAGTGACTTTATAAAAATCCTATTTATATTTTTCGTTTTTTACAAGATGTTTTTCATGGTAAAAGATGATGGTCCTATTATTGAAGAATACATAAAATAGAGGAAGTAATTTTGGGGAATGATGTGGAGATACCATGTAAATGCTAATTTAATTGGTGATGTGGAAACCTGGTGGAATTTTCTTAACTATGAAAAGAAGAAGGATATTTCATATGAAAAATATGAAAATTTATATTTACATAGGTGGTCTCATGTTATGAAGAAGGATAAGAATAGCGCTAGGGATTTATTTTCATGTGACAACTTCTTATTACAAGTTCATGGATGTATTTGCTATGAGAATGTCATTGTTTCCATTATCCCTAGTTGGAAGCATAATTTCATCAATATTATCTTGGCTAAAAGATTGCAAGTTTCAATTCAAATCACATAGGTTGAGGGTGAAAATGTTCAAATTTTTAAAGATTTTAAAATTATCATGGATGAATATGTGTTACATTTAAATTTTTATGCTAAAAATATTGATGAGATGAATATTGTTTAGGGATATCCTTAGGTAGAATAAAATGGTAAAATTAATATCAATGTGAAAAAATAGTTTTGAAGCTTTTGTAAAAGAAAAATAAAATTACATTACAGGATGTCTCTCTTACTAAGGAAGAAGGGTCCAAGGGGGAACTTGAAGAAGTATTTATAGAGAAATTAATTATAGTACCTAATGACACATCAAATGAAGATTCTGAGTTTGAATCAAAATAAGTACCCATATAATGTTAGGTCCCTATATTACTAGTGTAGTCCCTTATTATGTAGTGTATCCCCCCTTATTGTTATTGTTGTACCCCTGTAACCCCCATTTTGTTATTATTGTGCCCTTACATTATTATTTGATCTAAGACTTTTGTGATCCATAATGTAGATAAAAATGTCTTTCGGATTAATCACATTATTAGGATTTGGTCGACGTTTCGGACCAGTTAATGTGGTTCATCCTTAGGACAAGGTGGAGAAACAAATCGATCTTGATGAATAAAATAGTGGATATGCATCATTGCCCGGAAATATCCGTTAAGAACTAGTCGTTAGAAAGTTAACAGCTAGTTCTTAATGGCTATTTCCGGGAAATAATGCATCTCCACTATTCATTCTTCAAGATCGATTTGTTTCTCCACCTTGTCTTGAGGATGAACCACATTAGCTAGTTCAAAACTTCAACCAAATCCTAATAATGTGATTAATCCGAAAGACATTTGTATCTACATTATTATTGTTAGGTCGGCTAGCATTATATTGTGACCCCATGGACTCCTATATATAGAAGGAGGTTTTTTCATTTGTATCATCCAAGAATTGTTCATTTATGTAATGTAAGGTTTCCCCCTCAAATTGGCTTATTTATTAGGCATTGATCTCTCTTTTCTTCTATTTTTGGAGTTGGTTTCATAAAATTTGGTATCAGAGCTTTGGATTCTAGGGTTCCGCTGCTCAAAACAGGTCATCTTGGAATTATTGCTATAACTTACTTTCTATGAAGGTTCAAAAGCTGAAATTTTTACAGAGCGAAGCTGAAATCCTGAGGAACGTTGTTTAAACATTTCAGATATTGGTTCTAAATATTTTCAGAGATATGATATGTGGAAGTTAGGGTTTTTTCCAGGATCCTGAATTTAATCTAAAATAGGTCATCATGTCATTTTCACTATAAAAAAAAATTCTACGAAAGTGCAAAATTTGAAATTGTTATCACACAAATCTTATATCCTCATGAACTGCGTGTAAAAATTTCATATCTTGGTTTGCAATATTTTCGGAGATATGATCTATGGAAGTTAGGGTTTTTTCAGGCTCCCGAATTTCATCTTAAAGAGGTGACCATGGGAAAATCGTCATAACTCTCATTCTGGGAATTGGATTTTAATTCTGTAAAAAGGGACCACAAGTAAATGGACTTTAGTTTCCTATGTTTCAATTTCAGAGCCAAAGGAGGAAACAGTGACACGTGGCACGTTGTACAAGTTTGTTCTAATCAACCAGTCCATAATTAGGTCATTGAGGGAGATTGGGAATAAATTTGCCTTGAAAAATCCAAATCAGGTCAGACCTATGGCATTCGAAAGAAGATTCAGAGGGCTAGTACAGGGTTGAATTTCAGATATTGAGGATCTGAAATCATAGAGATAATTGAGTTTCAATATCAAGCTCCTCAAAAGCAAGAAAAAGATGTGTATTTGTTTTTTAAAATTGCATAACTTTTGTTTGAAAAGGTAGTTTGAAGTGATTCCAAGGGATTATTGAAGAATTTTTATCAGTATTGGGCTCTATAATGCCTCCAAAAAGTAATTCCATACGCATTAAGCCCTCATAAATCTATACTATGACGCATGAAGAGGAAGAATTGTTGTATGAGATATGAAAATTACGGTACCAAGTGCAACAAATTTCGATCTTACAAAGAGCAATCAAAGATGACATAGATGGTTTAAAATAAAAAATGAAGGCTAATTTGGATGGTTTAAAGGATAAAATGAAAGATAATATAGATAATGAAGTAGTGGAAGATCACATCGAGCATCAACAACAAGTTCTTCAACTCTCAAAGGATAACCTAACTTTGGTGCAGAATAAAATGAAAAAACAGGAAGATCAACATCACATCGAAAGAAGTTCTGAAGCAGCCATAGAAACAAGAAATCGACAAGTACAATCAATTTTAGAGTATCTCAGCAAGTGGAAGAACTTTCCTGTAGAAGATTCCACATGGGAGGTTGAGAATTTTATATAGAAGCATCAAGAAATAATCAAGCGTTGAGGACAACACTTGTTTGAAGGAGAGGGGCATGTTAGGTCCCTATATTACTAGTGTAGTCCCTTATTATGTTAGTGTAGCCCCCCTTATTGTTATTTTTGTACCCCTGTAACCCCCATACTGTTATTATTATGCCCTTACATTATTATTGTTAGGTCGGCTAGGATTATATTGTGACCCCATGGACTCCTATATATAGAAAGAGGTTTTTTCATTTGTATCATCCAAGAATTGTTCATTTATGTAATGTAAAGGAGGTTGCCCCCTTGAAGTGGCTTATTTATAAGGTGTTTATCTCTCTTTTCTTCTATTTTTGGAGCTGGTTTCATAACATATAAGCACTTGAATAAAATCCCTAGGAATTAAGAATAAAAAGCTAAGGAAACCTGTGTTTTTAGGAGTCAAAGAAAGAATGATTGATAGCTAAATTTGTTGTATATTTCCACTCCCACCTCTCAAAGAACAACAACCATAATTAAGGTAAGGGAATAAATGATAACAAACTTACTATGGATCAACATGGAACTAGAAAGGTAACTGGTATGGAAGCACACTGAGGACTAAAATAAATGCATGGAGATATTAGGATAACCTGATGCAGACATCCATCCAAATAATAACCTAGAACCAAGGTCGAGGAAAGGTCATAGTCGAACCCCATGTCCACATTTCACTAGTATCGATAGATTCTCTTACATGGAACTAATTGACTACATTGCTTATTTGGACATATTATATGGATTCTTCCCATTTTTTGAGAATGAAATTCCAAGGGAGATGGAATGTAATGTACCCAGGGAGGATAATAAGAGGAACCTAGGGAAGTACCCAATGGGATAATGTATCTAATGTGATCATGATAATGGAATAGACCCACTATGTAAATAAAACAAAATAATATGATAATAAGGGATTAGTTGGTATAGACCCCTAAAAATATTCATGAGAAAGTATAAACACATGAGTACGATATATTGGAGATATATTGGATTGTATTGTTTGTAGTAAGCGTGGTTTGTGGTGTGATTCCTTCCACAAGGAGTATTTGATGTTGTTACCATGCCTTAATGGTTCTTCTCTCTATATTATTGTGTTGTGTATGGTGGGTGTTTCAATACCTTTGGATTGTATGATATATCTCTAAAGTTTTACGGTTTATTCTCTCTTATAGCAATCAAGGTTTATGGTTAATGTGTCGGTCATCTACATCACAAGTTCATGGTAATTTTTAATCTATCTCATAGATTTTGTTTATATTTAACCTATTAATTGTTTTACGAATGGGCATCACACTATTCATCTTTTCCTCGTGCTCTTATGGGTGGGAAATCCAAAATACTTCAAAGAAATAATTTCCTTATTTTCTCCACTTTCACACCCTAACGAAAGACAAAATAACAAAAGGTGGAGAATAAAAATAAAAATGATTTCAAAATATGAAGAGGTTAATAAATTTAGAGCTTACTGGAAGAAAATTCTTGGTTGGACTTGACAAAACCCATGTTGGTGTTGGCATTATGGCTAATGCATTTTCCTTGATGGAAAATTGCTTGAAAAATTTGTCCTTGATATGAACTTGGTTATAATAAATCATTATGGAACTAATGTAGATGATAGGAATATTGGTACAGGTATTGCAGAAATGAGAAAGTGTTTTGGAATCCTTGTTATAGGTTTTACTTGATAAAATATGGAAAGAATAAAGTTTGAAAAGTATACGCAACCAACTTGAATAATAGTCATGTACATACATAATTTCTATGAACAAAAGTTTCATACAAAATATGAAACATGAAAAACGGAAACCAGGTGTCATTACCATGGTAATTTCCCATAGTAATTGCGACGACAACATAGGAAAATCCCATAGGCAAATACCAGATACCAACAACATTACCAAAGGATTTTCCTGTAGTATTGACAAGGAAAAAATCTATATAAGGAGAAGGATATCGATGAGCTAATTATGCAATGAAATGGATTATTCATGTGTGATATGATCTAGAATAGGTGTGCACCAGGGGGCAAGACGAAGGCTCGGATCTAAAATATCTGAAGATGTATTGAATATATGCTTGATTTATTTTTTTGTTGCAAAATGTTTGAATCGCTAACAATGAAATGTTTATGGGTATAGTGGGGCTATGATCTAAATATGTTTGTAGAGATCTGTGATTTTGATAGTGAAGTATGTAGAATGTGTGTTGTATTTGCAGAGATAATTTGATTAAGTAACTTAATATTTGTATGGAGGTTTGCTTTTGGAATGTCGTGTACAAACACGGATATGATTCATATTAGTCATGTATGCATTCTAAGATAATATGTTTTAGACTGTTTCTAGATCTAGGTTGTTTCATAGTTGTTTTTTTGTCGGTTGATGGATGTATTGAGGTTTGCCTTGAACAAACATAATGACTTTCTAAGATGTTTTAGTATTCAGTATATTGAAATCATTCAGTAGGTTTTATACATGGGAAGCACGTATATATGTATATATGTTTAATGGAAGTCATGTATATGTTCTAGGGTTTTTAATTATTGCTTGGTGATGACAGTTGATGAATTCTATATTATTTTTATTGTCTATCAATAATGTCCTGATCAAGATGGTTTGTATATGGTAGTGTTGATTGGATTGATTTGGCTATGGCCTAGTATATTGATCATTCATTAAGTTTGTAGTGATTCAGTATTGGTATATCTCTGATTGGTTGTTGTAGTGATTTAGTATTTGTACTCATTAATTTTGGCGTTGATACAGTTATTTAGTGATTCATCTTGACAATGTTTCAGTATTCGGTGCTTTGATATATGTACGCAGGTTTTATGCTCAGGAAGCTTGTATATATGTAGATATATCTCTGAATAGTCACATATATATTCTAAGGTAAATTTGATCAAGGTTTTTAATGACTACAAATTAGTTTTTTGTTGATGAAAATGTGGATATTATCTTCATTGGTTGATTGGGATTGATTTGATCAGTTATTCGTTTATCGATAGCTTGGTTTGGTTCATTATTTAGTGATTTAGTGATTTCATTCAGTTTTCAATTTGGTATATTGGTTTGAGCTTATTGCAGAGTGTGGGTCTAGTTTGAAAATTGATGAAAGGTGGCCTACAGGGTTGGATGATTGATTGACAGGTGGATTCATTATGAAATATTGTGAAATGTGGTCCATGAAGGGTGATGTGGGTTGAAGTCTTCAGTGAGGGAGTCAAAGCTTCCTTCTAGTAGTAGTTGGTAAACATGTTGAGGGGGTAGGAGATTCCTTCCAGTAGGAGCCAATAAACTTATTCAGGGGTTTGTAGCTCCCTTCCAGTGGATGTTGGAGAATGAGTCGAGGTTTTAGCCTCCTACAACTAGGAGCCTGTGTACTGGTAAGAGTTTGTGCTAGTAAAAATTTATAAGAAGAATTTTTGTTATAACAAAAGAAGAAGATAGAGATGATAAAAAAAATGGCTTTCTCCCACATTAGGTTCCACCTAAAATCTTGGTGTCCTTATGTGTTATTATTTATCTTCTCTTTACTGCATATTGAATGGATAATGAATTAATAATGCAATGGTTAAGTTAAACATCTAATGGAATTTAAGAAAAATAAGTAATCTATATATATGTGGTTTTAACTCATGGAAGGCACGTACACATGAAAGTTGTATAAATAACAGTAGCGTACATAATTGTTAATTTGAAATTGAAAGTTAGAGTGAACTAAAAATATTGATTCACACCCCCCCCCCTCCTCCCTCTCATTATTTTTCCTAACAATTTGTATTGGAGCAGGTCACTCCAGTAGAAGCTTAACCACTTGTGAGTGTATCAAGGACGATGGGAAAGAAGCAAAATAATAAGGGAACTCAAAGGAAGAATTCAGTTCAAGAAAATTGTGCTAGTGAAAGCGATATTATAGATGCAATAGCAATATCAACAATCTTGGATCAATGGCCTCTCTTGTTGATCAAGGAAGGAGAATATAATGAAGAAAGTGATGAGGAATTATCAGGTACTAGTTTTTGTTTTAATTTTAGTCATCATGACCATTGTATAAATGATTATCCATTCACTTTCTCATGTGGTGATGATGATAATGAATCAACCGAAATTGCACTCATGGGTAGAATTGAAAGTAATTATTTTTCATAAAAACTAGATTAAAAAATAATGGCCCTAGAAGCATATATTAAAGGACTAACAACTGAAAATAGACATCATCAAAGGTTACTACAATTTTTTTATGAAAAATAAGGTTCCTACAAAGAGGAAATTAGTAGGTTAAAGACTCACTTGGAAGAAGGAAGGAAAATTAAAGAAGGAATGAGGAATAAGTATAGGGAAAAACAAGATCAATGTCAAAGACTAGAGGATGAAGTAGCTTCATTGAGAAATGAACTTGGAAAGAAAATTCCCAAGCAACGAGAGGCAAATAAAACTGAAAAAAGATGCAAGAATCAAGAAACTTAAAGAAATAATTTGTTACTATGAAGGACTTGAAGCAGAAACCATCTCTCTCAAATCTAATCTTGAAAAGTCAAACAAATGATATGAAGATATACTTCAAATATTTGAATACCAATAAAATGAGCTTAAGGGAGAGATCATTGAATTGAGAAATCAACTTGAAAAGACAAAAAGAGAAAAATAAGTTGAGGTAATTATACTAAAAGGTAAGTTAGCATAAAAGGATAAGAAATTGAGATTTCAAGATAGCTCAAAGAGATTGGATAACCTTATTAACAGTCAAAGTTCTTCCTCCATTAAATTTTGTCTTGGTTTTCATGAAATTGTAAAAGGAGAATCTAGATCACAAGCTTGTGCAAGAAATTATGTAGCTAACTAAGAAAACTCTAAAAAACTTGGTAAAGAATTAAGAATTCAACCCAACCAACAACCAAAGAAAGAAAATTTTCAGAGGAAATCAATTGCTCCCAATAATAGAAACAACAATTGATTCTTTTCTTTGAACAATGGAATTGAATATTTCATCTATCATAACTTTGGATACATTGTAGCCAATTGCAGAAGCAAATTCACAGGAATATCATCAGCTTCCAAGTACTTAGGTTTCTTTAAGGGATATTGTTTTTCTTATGGTTGGCCACAAAGCTATTGATTGCAATACGAAAAATATGAAGCATAAATATCAATATTCTCTTGCTCCCTTTTCTGGTCATGTAAGGTATTATACATGTAACAAGTTTGTACATGTAGCTAAAGAATACAAGAAAAAATTAATGAATTCATTTAGACAACAAGTAGACTCCCTCCAAAGCAAGAAATTTGGATCTACCAGCAGTACTCATATTAAGCATAAGGAAGAAGAACAAGTAAGGTGTGGCATTGCTTTATGTGCAATTGAAGAATAAGATAAGTGGTACATTGGTAGTGAATTCCCTCATCGTATGTCTAGAAATAAGGATAAATTTATCTCTCTTAAGAAAAATAAGAGTGGTAAGTTTATTCTTGGAAATGGTTCATCTGCAAAGGTACTAGGCATATGTAATATTAATCTTGATTAGTAAGAATAGAGAAGGAGTAAATGTACTATTGGTTGATGGGCTAAAGAACAACATTCTAAGTGTATGCCAAATAGTTGATAAAGGAAATGCAATTATCTTTACATCATCTAGATGCAAGATCATATAAAAAGACACTGGAGAAGTCATATCAAAAGGATAAAGAAATTCAGATAAATTATGTGTACTAACAAAGAATACAAGTAGAAATAAGAGGTCTAACTCCTCTTCTTTAGATTGTGAGTAAAAGCAAATAGTCTCAATTATAGTCTATTATATCTGATGTTATTTCCGAAGGGACTACATAATTATTAGGTCCACAGGATCAATGGTGTATGATATTAAGGGGAGTTATGCATGTGTACTTTGATTATGATTTCATTTTTATTCTTTTAGTGATGCTTATATTACTGATGTTGTATCTGATGAAGTGTATGTGATCAAGAATATACATGACATGTTCAAGGGGAGTTGTTTCCAACATTTTATATTATATAAGTGTTTCTTATAAATTATAGTTGTGTGTGTACGTGGTTATTGAATTAGACAATCATGTATGTTTTTATGTGATGATCAAGAAGTGGAAAAAATTTATGGGGAGCTTCTCATATGATTCCATCAATGCATTATTAGCATTTCTAGTTCTGACATTGGTTTGTTGTAGTCTATTGATAGTACCCTTCTACAAGTTTCAGAATGTATAAAAGAGTATTGGTTCATGATGAGTGATGAATTGTTTCAAAGTCATATTACTGTTGATGATTTGTCTCTTTTTTATCGGTAATAAGGATATAATATGATTAGAATTATGATGAAGAGTTGGAACATGTTTAGGTGGAGCATCTTCTATGCTTCTAATGGCTTATTGTTTGAATTATGGACACTCCTTGTTGCATTAGATTGACTATGATGAGCTCATGTCACTATTGTTGATATGAATATATTTGTGTGTGTGTCTTTAGTTTCATTAAAGATATTGATATTACACTATCTTATTTTCTTATGTGTGTGTGTGTGTGTGTGTGTGTGTGTGTCTTGAGTTTCATTAAAGATATTGATATTACACTATCTTATTTTCTTGATTATATATGACTTCTTGATGATGAGGATGTTTATGTTGTTGTCATTATGTCATTTTATGTTTTTGTTGTTAGATGATTATGTTTAAAATGCCTATTTGGATCATGGTGGTTGTTGATGAGTATCATGGTTTTGCTACAAAACATACTTGATTATTAATATTATTTTTTATGGCTATAGATGTCATGTATTTCTCTTGATGTAAAGGCCCATGTTGTAATCATTGTAAAATTTAATCATGTATGGGCTATTGGAATCAAGACATGTCATGTATGTAACCCCATTATTTTGGGAGATTGATGTAATCATGGAATCATAGAGTCATTTGTTATAGGAAAGGTCACAGATAGTCATTTATTTGAGTCAGAAAGTCTTGTATATGCTTAGAGGGAGCATGTTTAGTATGCATACATCATAGTTCATATCAGCAGATCTGACTTACAGTGATGAGTGCTACAAGGGAAAGTAATTCATTTAGCCTAGTTTAGCTCTTTGGCCTTGATGTCAAAGGGGAATATATGACTTGGTGTTTGTAGGTGGTTTCCAAACACCAAAGTGGTTTCCATCAAGTCCAAAGGGGGAGATTGTTGGCATTATGGCTAATATGTTGTGGTTGATGGCATCCTGCTTGAAAAAATTGTCCTTGATGTCAACTTGGTTATAATATGTTGATTACAAAACTAATGCAGATGATAGAAATATTGGTATAGGTATTGTAGAAATGATAAAGTGTTTGTAAACCTTGTTACATGTTTCACTTGAGAAAAGATGGAAAACATAAAGTTTGAAAAGTATATGCAACCCTTGTGAAGAATAGCTGCGTACATATGCAGTTTCTATTAACAAAAGTCACGTACATAATCCTAACCATGGAAAACAAGAAACCAAGAGCCATTACCATTGTAATTGACCATAATAATTGTGACTATAATGACTATTTGATTGGATAGACAAATACCAACAACGTTACCAAAGGATTTGCCTTTGTTATTAGGAAGGAAAAAATTTATATAAGAATAAGGAGATTAAGGAGCTAAGTGTGCAATGAAATGGATTATTCATGTGTGATATGATCTAGAACAGGTGTGCACCAGGGGCCAAGGAGAATCTTGAGATATGAAATATCTCAATATGTATTGAGTATATGCTTAATTGGTTTTCTTGTTGTAGAATGTTTGGATCGCTAACAATGCAAGATCTATGGTTATAGTGGGGCTATGATCCGAATATGTTTGCAAAGATCTGTGATTTTGACAGTGAAGTATGCAGAATGTGTGTTGTGTTTGCAGAGATAATTTGATTTTGTAGCTTAAGCTCTATATGCAAGTTTCCTTCTTGAATGTCGTGTACATACTTGGATATCCTTCAGCTTCATTGCATATACATTCTAAGATAATATGTTTTATATTGTTGCTTTATCTGGGTTGTTTCATAGTTGCTTTGCTACCAATTGATGCATGTGTTGAGGTTTTCCTTGAACAGACATAATGAATTTCTAAGATGTTTTTTTATTCAGTATATTGAAAATTTTCCGTGGTTTTTATACATGGGAAGCACATATATATGTAGATTTTTTTAATGTAAGCCACATTTATGTTATAGGGTTTGTAATTGTTGCTTGGTGATGACAGTTGATGAAGTTTGTATTATTTTTTGTTGTTTGTAAATGATGTCTTGCTCAGGGTGGTTTGTATCTTGTAGTTTTGATTAGATTGATTTGGCTATGGCCTGGTATATTGATCAGTGATTAAGTTTTAAGTGATTCATTATTGGTATATCTATGATTGGTTGTTGTAGTGATTCAACATTTGTACTCAATGATTGATACAGTAATTTAGTTATTTAGTTTGATATTGTTTCAGTATTCAGTGATATGAGATATGTACATAGGTTGTATGCTCAGGAACCACGTATATATGTGGATATATCTCAGAATAGTCATGTATATATTATGAGGTCAATTTGATTAATGTTTTTAATGATTGCAGATTAGTTATGTGTTGATGACAGTGTGGTTATTTTCTTGATTGGTTAATTAGTCTTGATTTGATTAGTTATTGGTTGATTGGTAACTTGGGTTGGTTTAGTATTCAGTGATTTGGTATCTTGGTGATTGGTATTTGGTGGTGATTTAGTTATTATATTCAGTATTCGGTTTTGTATATTGGTTTGAGCTTATTGCAAAGTGTGGGACCACTTTGAAAATTAATGAAATGTGGCCTACATGTTTGGATGATTGATTGACATGTGGATCGAGTATGGAATATTGTGAAACGTGGTCTATGAAGGGTGCTGAGGGTTTAAGCCTTCAATGAGGGAGTCAGATCTTCCTTATTGTATTATTCGGTAAACGTGTTTAGCATGTAGGAACTTCCTTCCGATAGGAGGTAGTAAAATGATTCAAGAGTTGTATCTCCCTTGTATTTGGTGTTGGAGAACGAGTGGAGGTTGTAGCCTCCTGTAAGTAGGAACCTGTGTACTGGTAAGAGTCTGCGCTAATACAAAATTGTACGAATAATTTTCTTTATAATAAAAGAAGAAGACGAGGATCAGACACTGCAAGAGTGGTTTTCTCCCGCATTGGGTTTCCACCTAAAATCTTGGTGTCCTTATGTGTTGATGTGTTGCCTATGTGTTATGATTTATCTACTCTTTATTTCATATTAAATGGCTAATCAATTAATAATGAAATGGTTAAGTTAAACATCTAATGGAAGTTAAGAAAAATAAGTAATCTGGATATATGTGGTTTTAACTCACAAAAGGTGTGTACACACGCGGGTTGTCTAAATAAAAGTAGCATACAAAAGTCTAATTTGAAATTGAAACTTAAAGTGAATTAAAAATATTGATTCACCCCCTCCCCCCTCAGTATTTTTCCTAACATTTGGGATTATAATTCGATAAATAACCTCCATAAAAGTTGAGGAAACACTTATTAAAGCCACTGAAGAGAGTGATTTATCTCAATGTGTCATCATGATGTTGTTGAATTCTCTAGAAATGGATTGTGTGTAAAAAAATTATTTGTCCTCCATTTCAAGTGGACACTCCACCCAATATCAAGGATAAAAAGGGGATGATTATAACCCAAAAAGGGTGACCATATTCTTTGCTACTATTCTCACATTTTGCTCTTATGCTATGCACATGGAGATTGGTGAGGCCCATTGAAGTGTGTTGAAAGTGTAATTATAAAACCCAAAGCATGTACATACCACCCTTTCCAAATGTTCACTTATGGTGAGAGTGTCGCATCAATGCACTATGGGCTTCATGATTAAAATTTTACTCTAATTCATCTTGATGTATGAGATCTTAGACCTCAAAATTGTGGAAAATGCATAAAGAAATTCCTAATTTAATTATTCCTTTGATTAAATTAGGAGAAAGTCGAAATTTGTCATCAGCAAACAACTTGAATGAGTTAACTAAGTTGTTATCACTCAGTTAGCTTAGTGAATTCAATTTTTAGGGTGAACTTGAGTTATGTACAATGATTCCCCAATTTTTAGGAGCCTAGGTTGAGTTAATTTCGATTGTAACAATTTGATTTAGTTAAATTGAGTTAAGGTTAGTTAAACTAGTTCCAACTATTGGAGGAACTAGTGGGAGGTCTAGCAGTGACATTCATCTTCAGTGTTTAACTTGATAACTGATCAATCAGCCTAAATCAACTCATGCATGAATGAAATTTGAGTTACACTGTTGAGATTGGAGTTAAAGGGAAGTGTACTATCAATTATAGAATATTCCAAATTGTACAATTCATGCATGTAGTCAAAGGAAGGCCTAAAGGAATTTTTCACTGAGGAATTTCCTAATTAATAGATGCCAAATTCTGAGGAATAGCGCAAAGAAATAGGACCTTGGAGACTTGGAAAATTGGATAATTATTGGCCAAATTCAATGAGTCGAGAAGAGGGTAGAAAATACATATGCAGGTTGAGGCCAAGGTTGAGTAGAGCATATTATATTCATCCAGATTATTTGATTAATGCAATACAAATAGTAAGGATTTTTTAGAAGTTCCTTTCCCCTAGATATATCTTTGTGTGTGTGTATTAAATCCTAATGCATGTTATTAATTTTTATTCTCAATCGTGAATTTACTTCCGTAGATTGGTTGAGTAGATTTGAGTCTTATTTTTTAGTACATTGCATGAGTAGTTTTGATTCTACAATAAAGTTATGCATGGAATAAAAACCAAATTCACAGTAGAGAAGAGAATTTGAAGTTGTCATTACAGTAGGTTCGACGTTGCAGATCAGGTTGCAGGAATTCTTCAGGACTGAGAAGATTACTTTCAATGGACCAAGGCTCGAGTATTCCCTTAAGATAATTTTGAATTATGTTGCATGGATAGACCGGATGGAGGCAGTACTAGAGGATAATGGGTTGAAGGAATACATTAATAATGATGTTCTGAAACCAGCATCAACTAATGCTCAGAATATAGTAGAATTTTTGAAGTGCGTTGTTAGGGAAAGGAGAATCATATTGAAGGTAGTACGAGACCATATTGTCTCTAATATCCACTAGAAATATACTTCATATGCAATGTGGAAAGCACTAACAGATTTTTTCTAGAATAGTAGTGACCATAGGAAGTTGGTGCTCAAGGACAAGCTTAGAAACATAAAAATGCAAAAGAATGAACCAATTTTGCATTACCTGAGCATGTTTACATAGTGTCATGATGAACTTGGTAGGGTCAATGTTATTGTTCCTAAATAATATTTTGTAGCTCTAGCTCTATTGGGTCTTCCCAAGTGTTGGTACAGTTATCAATATTTCATAAATGGTAAAGAGAAACTACCACAGTGAGAGTGGTTATGGTCCAATCTAGTGCAAGAATAAATTAGGTGGAGCAATAGAGATGGGACCTCATCCAAGGTTTAGGATGAGGAGAAATATGCCTTGGATGGAAAGGAAAAGAAAGGGAAAGGGAAGAAATCCCAATCCAAAGGAGATTCTAGTCAAGGGGGGAAGAAAAGGGACTTGTCCAAAATCAAGTGCTTTCACTGTCATGAATTCAGGCACTATGCCATGAAATTCCCACACAAGAAAAAAAGAAATAATACCTCAGGAGGAGCGGCAGGTGAAGCTCTAGCTTCAAAATTTGAGCTTGATTTTACCCTCATGGAATGCATGGAATGCATAGTGATGGGAAGTGTTTGGTATCTCGACAACGATGCCTCATTCCATATGACAGGGAACATATATTTATTCAGTGACTTGGCGTAGAAATACCTCTAGATGCACATCAATATGGGAGATGATGGGAGGTATAGCGTGACCAGTATCCATACAGTTACTTTTCAGAGGGAGTTTAGATCCCCTCTTAGGCTCAAGGATGTGATGTTTATTTTAGGTCTAAAGAATAATTTGGTTTACGTCGAGGTGTTTAATATTGTGGCTATGATATGATATTCAACAAAGGAAAGGAATTCCCAAGGCACATCTCCACAAGACAAATGAATAAGATCAAGGTTCGAGTGAATAACCTCTATAGGTTGGATGTGGCAGACTATGTTTCTTTGAGCACAAATTTGGAGAAGTTGCAAAGCCAAGATTTCAGTGAGTTATGGCATAAATGACTTGGCCATTTACATTATGGAGCTTTGAAGATCATGCGGCAGATCATGACAGGCCTCCCCAATGGAGCACTGGAGAAAAAAAATACATTCAAACGGTATACCTTGGGGAAGTACACAAAATCCACCTTCAATGATCAGGATAGAAGGGCGCATGTAATCCTTGAAAGGATCCACTCTGATGTATGTTGACCTTTCTCGACATCCTCCACTGCCAAGCACATGGATTATGTTATATTTGTACATGATTTATCACGTAAGTGCTGGATTTTTTTCACACAGAAAAATGACTGGACATTCTCCAAATTTCCTGAATTTAAATCACTTGTTGAGAAAGAAACAGGAAGCAAAGTGAAGGCTCTTAGAAGCAATAACGGTGGTGAATATGTGTCGAATGAGTTTAAAAATTGTTGTGCAAAGGAAGGCATTCGACGAGAGTTGAAAACACCCATAACCCACAATATAATGGGGTGGATGAGAGGAAGAACAAAAGTATTGTGGGAAAACCATGGGTGATGTTGCATGACCAGGTCCTACCTCTACACTTGTGGGTCGAAGCATGCAACACAACAGTATATGTGCAAAACATGAGTTTTCATCATATTCTGAGGATGAGTACACCAGAAGAAGATTTTTCAAGGAAGAAACCAAATTTCTCTAACTTAAGGATCTTTGGATCATCAGTATATTTCCATGTTTCCAAGGAAGCAAGGAAAAATCTAGAGTTGATAGCAAAGTTGAGCATATTTCTGGGGTACACTGATACACCTCACAACTATCAAGTGTAATTTCCATCTCTTAGGATGACAGTTGTTTGTAGAGATGTGAAGTTTGATTAAGAGAATGCAATGAAGCGTTCCCTTGAGAGTGAGCTTTAGTTAGGTGTAGATAAATATTTTTTGACTCCAAAGGAAGAACCTCTACAAGATGTGGAGCAGCCCCATGTAGAGGAGCAAAGAGTGGAGACAACCACTCAGTTAGAGACATCCAGGGAAGGAAGCAAGTGAACCATGGAAGCTGATATATTATTGTAGGATTATAGAGAGAATTTGGGACCAATCACATCACAACGTAGGAAGAGGAGGCCACCAAAATTGTACACAATCTACATGGCTCTGATGAGTGAGATAGTAGAGACAAAACCAACATCATTCGGGGAAGAAGTATAGAAGTTGGTATGGGTTGATGCTATGGTAGAGCAATATGATTCTATTTTCATAAATTATTTTTAGGAAGTGGTCCCAAGACCTGCAGACAAGTAAGTGGTGGCTTTGAGATGGCTTTACAAGGTAAATAATGCAGCAGATGAAAGCATCGATAAGCACAAATCCAGATTCATGGCCAAGGGGTACTCTCAAGTATAATGGATTGAATATGAAGAGACATTTTCTCTTGTAGCAAGGCACTCTTCCATCAGATTAATTCTCGCTCTGGCTGCACAAATAGGGTGGAAAATCCACCAGATGAATGTGAAGACAATATTCCTCAATGGAGTGATTGAGGAGGAGGTGTTCATTGAAAACCTAAAGGATTTGATACCTTTGACGTAGAGTCACATGTGTGTCAACTCAAGCAAGCGTTGTATGGGATGAAGCAAGCATCTCGTGTGTAGTACACAAGGATCGATGGCTACCTCACCGAGTTGGGCTTCACCAAAAGTGAATCATATGCAAACCTTTAGCACATTCTGGTAGAAGGTAAATTGTTTGTTATAGTCTTATATGTTGATGACTTGATTTTGACCGGTGATTAACAACTTGTCAAGTCTTTCAAAGAGGACCTTGCAAGAGAGTTCAAAATGAAAGACATGGGGTTGATGAATTATTCCTTAGTTTGGAAGTATGGCAGAGAGAAGGGGAATTTTTTTTCTCTCAGGGCAAGTATTCCAATGAGATACTTCAGAAGTTCTACATGGATAGATGCAAACACATGGAGACTCTTCTAGCTACCAACTAGAGGAAAGAGTATGTCACTTCAAGTAAGGAAGTGGATCCTATCGTGTACAAGAAGTTGGTGGGTTCACTCATGTATCTGGTGAACACACGGCCAGACATGTGTTATGTGGTCAATTAGTTGATCAAAGCCATGGTTTGACCAAACAAATTATTTTGTAGTTTTCTAAACATGTATTATGGTACCTCAGAGGAACCACTCAGTTTGGACTTTGGTATAAATGAGAAGAGAGACTGAAGCTGGAAGGATTCACAGATGCATATTGGGCCAGAAGTCCATCAGATCGAAAGAGCACTTCAGGAGTAATTTTCAATGTTGGGTCAGCAATAGTTTCTTAGTATAGTAGGAAGTAGAGATCAGTTACACTCAGCTCAGCAGAATCAGAGTACATGACTGCCAGTCAAACATCTTGTGAAACTATTTGGATGAGAAAGATTATTTTTGGGTTATTTGGTAAAATGATGGATCCTACTGTGATTAAATATGACAATCAGATTAGGTATCAAAATCTCTGAGAATCTAGTTTTTCACGATGGATCTAAGCACATTGATATTTGGTACCACCATCTGCGAGATTGTGTGTAGAGGCATATCATGTTGTTGCAGTACATTCCAACAAAGGAACAAGATGCAGATATTTTGACAAAGGCCTTTTCAAGAAAAAAATTCGGGTTCCATAGAATTAGGATTGGGATATCTGATAATCCCTTTCTTTCTGAGAAGAAGTGCTAAAAATGCAGCAATAAATTCCTAATTTAATTTTTCCTTTGATTAAACTAGGAGAAAATTTAAATTCCACATCAACAGACAATTTGAATGAGTTAAATGAATTTTTATCACTCAAATAGCTTATTTAATTTGATTTGGAGGGTGAAATTTAGTTGTGTATAGTGATTCCTAAATTTTAGGATCCTGGGTTGAATTAATTTCAGTTGTACAATTTAATTCAGTTAAATTGAGTTAAGTTCAGTTAAACTAGTTCTAACAATTGGAGGAACTAGTGGGAGGTCTAGCAGTGGGGTGCATCTTCAGTGTTTAACCAGTTAACTGATCAATCAGCCTAAATTAACTCACGCATGCATGAAATTCGAGTTACCTAGTTGAGATAGGAGTTTAAGGTAAGTGTACTATTAGTTGTAGAATATTCCAAATTGTATAGGTCATGCATGCAGTCAAAGGAAGGCCTAAAGGAGTTGTGCAATACTCATTGAGGAATTTCCTAATTAATAGGGGCCTAATTCCTTGAGGAACAATGAAAATAAATAGGAGCTTGGAGGCTTGGAAAATTGGCTAAGTATTGGCCAAAGTCAGTCAGTCAGGCAAAGGATAGAAAATACTTGTGTAGGTTGAGATCAAGGTTGAGTAGAGAATAATGTATTCATCCAGATTCTTTGATGAATTCAATACATATAGTGAAGGGTTTTGAGTAGTTGTTTTCCCCTATATACATCTTTGTGTATGTGTGTTGAATATTAATGCATGTTATTAATTTTTGTTCTCGATCGTGAATTTACTTCTGCGGATTGATAGAGTAGATTTGTGTCTTATGTTTTATTACATTACATGAGTATTTTTGAATCTACAATAAAATTATATATGGTATCAAAGCTAGATTCATATTGTAGAATAAAATTCTATTTTTTCATTACAGGAGGTTTGACGCTGCATATCAGGTTGCAAGAATTCTTCAAGACTAAGAAGATGACTTTCAATGGACTAAGGCTCGAGTATTCCCTTGAGGGAAGCTCGAATTATGTTGCATGGAGGTACCGTATGGAGGTAGTATTGGAGGATAATGGGTTGAAGGAATACATTGATAATGATGTTCCAAAACCAGCAGTGACTAATGCTCAGAATATAGCAGAATGGAAGAAGTGTGTTGCTAGGGAAAGGAGAATCATATTGGAGGGAGTACGAGACCATATTTTCTCTAATCTCTATGAGAAAGAGACTTTGTATGCAATGTGGAAATCACTAATATATTTATTCCAAAACAGTAGCAACCAAAGGAATTTGGCACTCAAGTACAAGCTTAAAAACATAAAAAATAAAAAGAATGAACCAATTACGGAGTACCTGAGAAGGTTTACACAATGTCGTGATGAACTTGGCAGGGTCAGTGCTATTGTTCTTGAAGAAGATTTGGTAGCTCTAGCTTTGTTGGGTATTCCCAAAATTTGGCACGGTTACCAAGATTTTTTAAATGGTAGAGAGAAACTACCATGGTGGGAGCGATTATGGTATGATCTAGTGCAGGAAGAAGTAAGGCAGAGAAATAGAGATGGGACCTCATCCAAGGTTGAGGATGAGGAGAATTGATCCTTGGTTGGAAAGGAAAATAAAGGGAAAGGGAATAAATTCCAATCCAAAGGAGACTCCATTCAAGGGGGCAAGAACACATAGGTGTGTTACCATAATAAACACACTAGTGCAAAAGTATATCACAAAAACTATTAAAGGTGATAAGATTTATAAAAAAAATGTGTCAATTTTCACCAAAAACCATGTAAATATGTTTCATGTATCGTAATATTTATGGCGCATAAACACATAAGAGCATTGGTGTGTCACATACCACTAAATGCACTAGTGCATATTACTATGGAGCACACTAGGGTAAGGTAAAATTTAAAGAAAATTACCAAACCAAAAACCCATTTGTACCATTCACTTAGTGCTTCACTTCCATACCAACACCAATGATCTCTTCTTTTCGAGGTAATATATCCTCAGAAAAACCTAGGCATTTCTCCTCACTTTGAAGATGGTATCCAATGTAAACCCTATATTCGTTAGGGCACATACCTCGTCAACAACATGGGTTAAAACCTATTACGATAGTATAATCATTATAAGTGCAACATGTTGCTTATGGGAATAGAACTTGGGTGAGGAGGATAACACCCCATCCCACAACCACTTGAGCTACACTAATGGTCAATTTAGTTATATAAATGCTCCATTGATTGATTTTATGAAATTGTTGGATTTTTTATTCCTTTGCTTTGATGCTCAACTCATGTTAATTTTTTTATTTTCTAAGCCTAACCAAATTTTTCATTTTTTTGTGTGTGTGGTAACCATGTCTCCTTGGTTGAGATGAGACCAAGCATAATAGTTGTTATCCCTCAATTTGTATTTTTAATGAATCAAAAACTAAAAGTAATCTTTGATTTCCTCGTTTTCCATTTTTCCTTTTTTAAATTTCACACAATACGTTCAACTCGCACCATCAGTTGGTGTTTTTATAGGGTGCTTGTACATCCTAAGAAAACTAGACAGTTTTTATATTTATTATTTAAGAAATTACCAGACTATCCAAAGCGATAATCAAATGGATTCCTTGTTGTAGTTTTATGATATTTATGTGCACTAATCACCCTTATAAATAAATTCCAAAGGCGACAATATGCACATAAATATACACAACATTATTTTTGCATGCATTGATTCTTAGTGTTTATTAATGATGCACTACTAATGCACCATCACCTTCAAAGCGAACTAATGCTTTAATTAATGTTCTTGTGCAAAAACTTCTACAATTTTATTTTTGTAGGTTCAATTGGTGAGACAATTTCAGGGGGATTGAACTTCTGATCACTTGGATACACAAGGGCTTGCCAACATGTTTTTTTCCAATTGTGCTAACACCCGTATATGCAAAAAATTTCTATAATTGAATTAATTTAAGTATGCCACTTGTGGAATGTTCCTCAATTAGTAATGGGTTATTATTGAAGATGGTTTTTGATACATTATGTGTTTTTTTCTAATAAATTTTCATTTAAACCAAAAATTGACATTACGGTTAAATTATTTGTTTTTGGTATTCGATGCGGATGAGAGAGTTTCATTAGTACATATTTATCTTCTAGTTAAAAATTTACTACTTAGAATAGAAGTTAATTGTGTTTGATGTTATGTTTTATGTATATGTTATTCAATGATTCATAGACTTAATTTGAATCAAATTCATTGTGTGTTGGAATTGGTTCAATATGCGGGAATTAAAGTTCCACACAATCCTGCAACATTTTATAGATAAACCTATCAGTATCATTTAAATAAATCATACGTAACGACTAAATATATTGGGCCATTTTTTATTCTAGAAATTGTGTGTTATGGAGCCACCATGCTCCCCCTACACCACTCAATTTTTTCCATGGTGTGTTGAATTTTCATCAACCTACAAAGCTTGATATAATGCATTCCCATGTGTATGAATTGTTCAACATGCAAAAATTATTTTTTGGTGTTTCAATTTATTTTTGTTTGTATAATGACTAGAATAAATCACACTAGAAACTCAACTAGCAATCCATCTTTATAAATTTGTTCAAATTACTTGCATTATAATACAGAAAATGAGGGCTTCATGTATCATTCATCCTAGTCAAGAATATGATTGAAAATATTCGTTATGAAACAAACAATAAATGGAAAGCAATATAATAATTCAACCAGAGTTCCATGTCCAACTATTGTCAAGAATCCTCTATTGATACTCATATACAATTTCTAGTTGGTTTCCTTCACCCATGATTCACTATCATGTATACTTCAAATTAAACGTTTCTTTTGGAATATTGTATTTCGTTACACTCAAATTTTTGTTATATGTAAAATAAATAGGTGGTAAAATACCATTAAATGGGCTAATATCAAAACCTCTTTATTTTTAAAAATGAAATGCTTCATTACATCTTTAAATCCTTTTGTACATATAAATATGATTGTTGGTAGGATAAAATGCCTCATTTTTAACCCTTTCCTACTTTAAAACAACAATCATAAACCTATGTTTCATCCTCATAAACTTTCTTATACTTGCACTAGTCCAAGAATCTTGTCCTATCCCTGCACTATTTTTATATTTCATACTTAAGGTTATTAAGTACTTAATTAATCATTTTTAATAGATTTTATGCCTTTTATATTCTTGCAACTAATATTTCATTCTTAAAGTATTTTGATAATAAAATGTATTAATCATTGTATCAAGTACATGGTCTAGTGCAGGTAGATTCCTGCATCGTTGGCAATCGACTACTCCTAAAATTTCGCGACAACTCGTTACCTAACGCGAGCATCTCGTTCCAACTCATCCAAGTTCAGTTGTGGTCATACTGAGTCGAATTCAGAGTGGAGGATAGTCAGGGATATGATCTAAGATTGGGTCGATGGTCAACGATCAGATTAGCATTTTTTTATAGTCGTAGGCTTATTTTGAAATGCTAGTTGTTATTTCGTTTCAGCTGAAAGGCTGGAATTAGAATGATTGTATGTAATTTTGTTATGGCCATAGGCCGAAAGGGCTGTATAAATATATATTTTAGATAGGAATTAGGGAGAAATATCCATGCTACTATAACTCTGGAAAAATTGTAATTTTGTGTTGTTGCCCTCGTTCTGGGTTGGAACCAGACTTATGATGTATTTTTGTTGATTCGGAATTAAAACAAGGACCTATGCCATGTTGTTTACATTTTATGTTTTAATTTATTACTGATGCATCTTTGAGTGTTGAAGCTTCAAGTTTCCTAAAACGGGAAATGAGTTGGTTGGCTAGGGCCCAGCCAACCCAACTCATTTTCCTTCTCATGCTTTCTTTCAATTGAAGGTGTGTGTTGATTTTATTTATGCAAATTGTGGATTGAGTTTATGATTTATTTCTTCATAATAATTCTGGTTTTATTTAATTGACATTCAATTGTGATGGATCTGTGGCATGAACATTAATTAATTTCAATTTACTTTCAGTCATTTCCTTTTTACGAATCTTAGTTTATTTCCGCTTGGAATTGTGCAAGCACGTCATTCCTACACTAGTGCCTTTATAATTTCTGCAACTTGATTTTTTTCGATTCATTACAGTAAGATTGTTTCATTCCTTTACTTCATAAGAATTCTATTTATTTATGCAAGTGAATTTTCAATAGCAAATAGAAGTCTTTTTAATGCCAAGAGTTAAAATCCTAGGAATTAAAGATTCTTTGTTAACTGATGAATGAACGTCGTTACAACACATCGATCTATGCCTGCACTTTATATTTTTAAAAGGAAAGAACTAAAACTTAAATCTAAATAATTAAAGTGAACCTTTCTAAGTTAAAAAATATTAAAGGCAGATCTGGTTTATGTGAGTAACTATCACAGGGATAAAATCCTGTTGTCATACTCGAGTTATTTCTTTCACTGCATTGAATAAAGTGTGCTTTGACTTTTGAAGTTTGTTTTATTTCAAATTTTATTTTCATTGCAAGATTCATTTGGTTGAAGCATTATTTTGCGTGTGAAATTTATTTCAAAATTTTGATTCACCTTTGCAATTATTTTCATATATTAGCACACCCTTTCTTTTCCCGAAAGTAATTGGGAAACTTGGTGTAGGAATATATGTTCTAGTACAGGAACCAATATCCTATTACAGGAACAGAGTGCTCAAAGCTTGAAGCTTAGAGCCCCTGCACAAAGACATAAGTCTCCAGTTCAAGTGTAAAATATACTTCCCGCACATAAGTCTTGCACATGTACTAGTGCAAGCATATTACAGAACTACAAGTATAACAGCTTGGTGCAGGAAGGAAAATCCTTAAGAAGGAAAATCTTTCCAAGGGCCTAATTTTGAACCTGCCAACACCCATACTGGAGATAAACATAGAATTTTATTTCAGCAATCAAGATTTTATACAGCAATGTGAAATTTCCTTTATTTTTTTTCTTCGCAAAGTACTTTCTTTCGCATTCCAGCACTAGAAATTATTTGGTACAAATTGATGTGTGATATTTCATCTCAATTCTGCAAGATCTTGGTTTAAGAAGTAGGAATAGATATGAAAATTTCATATCACTTCTGGCATTTCCTGTGCGTCTTCTCTAAGTTTACGAACCCCCGTGTGGACATTTGAGTGTTGAAAGGAGTTTTCTTAACTGCGATTCCCGCACCCAATAATGATCAACACTTCAAATTCACCTTGAATGCTTGTAATTGCGCCATTATATGTGTATAAAGATTTTACAAAGTGAACAGTATTCATTTTTGTGTGACCCATGTCAATCTTCTTAATTGACTCCAAGCTTGACAAACAAGGTACATGTATGCAAGTTGTAACTTCTTTTCGCCGATCCAAGGATGAGTAACTTCACGTATTAAGAGCATCTAATTAAAAAACGAGTAATATATAAATACAATGTAAAATTACCTTTGGTTTTATATTCCAAGAGGTTTGATGACTCTTCATATTTCTCCTAATTTAATCTTTCTAAAATACCATAATCCCAAGGATTAAGTATCTAACATTCATCACCTTAATCCAAATGGGTGTTTGTAAGTCTAGGCATCTTTCTAAACTTTTCAAACTTTTATCTTTCATGTACTTTGGTGAAGACGCCTACAATTTCCACTCATGTAACAATGTGCGAGCTAAATTATCTTGGCCTCGACATGATGTTGAATCAAATGATACTTTGTGTTGACGTGTTTGGTTCGATCATGGAATCTAGGACTCTTGGCCAACTTGATTACAATTTTTTTATCAATGAAAAGTGGAGCAACATTCTCTTGTTTCTCCTACAAATCCTCTATAATCTTATTGAGCCGCATAATCTCTTTTTTTACCTCTACAATAATCATACACTCTACCTTTGTAGTGGAATATATTGGAGTGGATTGTTTGTGTGATCTCCAAGAGAGAGCTACTTATCTAAGACTCGTCATACATCCTACAGTATAAACTCCACTCTCCCTATGCCTATCAAACCTATATCTAAATGCGCAACTAGTTAGAAGTCATCCACCTTAGAGTATTTGGGCCAAAAGTCTTGAGCTCCATTTAAGTACCTTAGAATTCTCCTTGAAATTCACTAATTCTCTTCACAAGGTTTTTGCATCAACCCAGAAACAATCCCAAATACAAATGAAATATCCAATCCAATAGTAGTAAGGTAGATAAGATTCCCCACAAGATGTTTATACATAGTTACATCTTGACATAATTTGCCTTCTTTTGATGTGAGCTTCAAAGATTACTCCAATGGGTTAGAAATAATATTACAATCCATTATCCTAAATTTATTCAACGATTATCCAATGTGCTTCTTTTGGGAAATGAATATAGGGCTTGGGTTATGAGTTATCTCAATATCCAAGTAGTGGTGAATGTGTCATGTGTTTTTCATCTCAAAATCCTTATTCAATTGCTTATTTATGGATGAAATATATGCTTCATTGTTTCCCACTGTTAAAAGATCATCTACACACACCACAAGATATATAACTATTTTTCCAACTTTCTTAACTAACAAATTTTCGTTGTCAAGATTAAAATTGTTGAAATTGATATTAAAAATATGCTCAATTAGATTTTCCTAAAATGTGCAAGGTGCTTTCTTCAACCCATACAAACACTTGGTTAAATTACATACCTTTTGTTCTCAACCCTTCATAGTAAAGCCAAATTTTTTAGATATGTAATCACTATATTTAAAGCCTACATTCAATAAGGTTGTCTTCACATCTATGTGATGAATCTTCCACCTATTCTATGTGGCAAAAGCCAACAATGCATGAATGGTGGCCCATTTCGTTGTGGGAAAAAGGTTTCCTCACAATATATGCCTTTTCTCTATGCAAATCCTTTCACCACAAGCCTCACTCTATACTTTTCAAGTGAAAAATCCTATTTGTACTTGTTCTTATAGACCCACTTAGAGCCAATTTTATTAATTATGGGTGGAGGATCCACCAACTTCCTTATCCCATTCTTGATGAGAGCTCCATAATGCTTTTGCATGGCTTCTTTACACTTATCATGACATGAAACTTCTTCAAAGTAAATTGGTTTAATGTTATTAAATAATTCAATTTACAATTACATCACCTGAATGTAAATTATCTACATCACCTCCATATTGCTCGAATGAAATTCTAGTTCCTGAAGTTATCACCTCCAACTTGCTCAGATGAAATTCTAGTTCCTAAATTTCAAAACTCATCAAGATGAACACTTTCAAGTGTATTTATAAGCAACTTTGGATATTTATGTGATGGTCCATGTTTCTTAACTGATTGAGTTGGTGTCTGATTCTTATCAAGGTTCAACATTTTAATCCTCTCAATCCCATATTCCAATTGAACCTCATATTCTAATGAGACGATTAGGTCTTCTAAATGAGGAGGGGATGAACCTTAAAAAGGATACTCTAGAGATTGATCCAAGATAGGGACCCTTATTCAATATGTGGAATCTCATCATCAAACTCGTGATATTTCTTCACACGAGCAAATATATCTAGATGATGAACTTGTTTGCAACGCACCTCCCCTCACATATACCTACTTTCACTGGCTTACACGGGTAAACATGAGATGAGGGGTCATTATGTCAAGACTCAACCTCTTAGGTGACCTTAAGGAAATGGATTCGACAAACAAACCTTACTGACTTCCCTCAGGTGCCACAAGATGCTCCAGGAGTAACCCAACCCATCCAGGTGTCCATCCCCTGAGCCAACTTGACCTTTCCATGACTTTTACCCCCACACGCTCCCTTACCATGGAATCAGTGCAACTGGAAACTCCCACTCACTCCCATAAGTCTACATCAGTGAGATTGGAGCCTATTTCTATAAGTGTTCTGCCAACAACTGCATATTTAGTGGCTAGATTCTAGGGCTGGGGATAGGCCTCTACCCAGAAATCCCTATAACTTCAAGGATTAATAAATTACACAAGGACAATACTTGTAAACCAAAAACTGACACTAGGACTAGGCCTAACCATCCTCAACCGGGACTGACATTTTTGTCACACACTTGGTAACAACGTAGCCTACAGGTCATGAATACAAAATTGAGCATAAGGGACTGAAAATTCATATGAGACTTATCAAGAAGGATCACCACCCTCTCTCTTTAACTATCTTGACATCAATTAGGTCGTGCATCTATTATTTTTTTAGTTACGAGTAAAAACATTAAATGAACCATGACTAGAACTAGTCGCATAACCATGCTTATAACCAACATATAACCACATAAATAACTAGAATATAAAAACCATTAAAGGCACATAATAACAAGTAAAAAAGCAAGAGAACTTAGCTTTCATTAAACATAGGCAAGAGCCAACCAGGTTCAGGACTTCCACATACCACTCGACCATAGACATGGCTGAACCAAATATTTATTTCAGCTAGTCACCCATGTAACCTATTCCAAGAATGAATGTGGGATCTCATGGTGTTGATGGTGTTGGACCCACCAAAAATTAGGGGATCTCCCCAATATGAAGTCCCAACTAGACGTCACACCATTTGGAGTAGGAGTCCCAGCAATGGGGTGTTAATGATCTGCCTTTTTTGGCAAAACGCATAAAGTGGTACACAGTGTCTTTAGTGAAAACAAGTGTGTGCCCTACAGAGATTCAAGTGTAACGTATGATGGTTCCAACAGAAAAAGGGAAAATAAAGTGCACCCCTTATAATCTTGTAATAGCATGCAGCCTACAAGGAACACACGAGCAAAAATACATCACACTAACTAACAAGCGGAATAGTCCACAAGTTAAGGTGACGGATTAACACATCAACACACATCCAACAATATACATACAAATGTGAATGAAATAGTTCATAAGAATATGCGTAAGTTAAAAAACATACATCGTAAATACAACAAGAGTAGTCCTACTATATTCACAATTTATGAATGAAAGTGTTTTGGTTCTGAGTTTTATTAAAAGTGATAGTTCCAATCATACATACAACATTTGACAAGCAACTAGCCCCAATATTGGAACGTGAAGTCTATAACACCTGATCCTCCAAATAGGTATACTCCCTCTATGCTACGGAGAAGCCAAGGCTCACGCAAAACTCCCAAGCTCTCTCTAAGCCTAATCCTAGCCAAAATCTTGGTTCCCAAAAGCCCTTTACAAGATTTATGAGGATATATTTATAACAAAAGGGAGGTGTTTCTTGGCATGCCCCCTTTGTGACTCTTGGACTCCCCTCATGACTCTACAACTCACTACATATGACTCTTCGCATTCCAACAAGGACACTTGGAATTTTAATTTTACAATAATTAGAAATAATATTACATTTTCCACTCATACCCATATAAGACAAAATAGGGTAGAATCAACTTGACAGCCTAACAATAAAAAACACTATGATGTTGGATTTGGGGCAAACTAAAGCCGAGAAACTTCAACTTGGTGTCTCTCGATCACACACTGGTGCCAAGCTTGGTATTGCTTAATGGTATCTCCAAACTACGATATAGTGTTAGGCTGGAAGCGAACTCTTGCCTCCATGGCATCTAGGTACAATGTCTTGGAACCAGTCTGAACCTATTTCTCAATAAGGAGAAACATTGTTATGATTTGAACCGGGCCACCAATGTAGGTATGCATGTTCTGTCTATTCATCTCCAAGTCCTCCCGGGTGGTCATCTGCTTCAAATGCTCCAAGTACTAATTTATCTCCTATCGGACTTGTCATTTTCATTTAGTCTTGAAGAGTGTACAAACTAATAGGATCCAATGGGTTCTTACCACGAAATCCAAACTGCTATATATACATACATATGAGGACTGAATGTTTCTGATGAATGAGGCGATCAGCTTGTTTTTCTAGATCAACATTCGAACTCTTGCTTTCTCTAGCTCTACCTACGGCTTCATCTTCTTAACCAATGTAAGTGGTGTTTCCTTGTATCAAATTTTCCACTCATGCATGGTGGTGATGGAAGGTTGTACATTCTTAAGGATCTTAACAAACTCTCTGCTTTGTCATTGCAATTCATGTAAGCAGACAACTGCATTATGTACGGTCACAAACGCCTCATAAACATCCCACATAGTGTCTACAAGTGTGGATACTTCAGCAAGTATTGTTGCTCTCATATCCTCTAGGTAGACCTCTTCAGAAGGTGCATTATGCACTGCTGCACAGATTTGTTCATTCTCTTGCACCAACTACTTATTCTCAGCTAAAAAATACTAAGTGTTATATCTCGCTTCCCTTGTGAAGGCCAAGTTGGCATCGACAATAGTGGTTGGATTCTTTTTGGTGTCCGCCACTATCACCCTTTCTCTCATAAATGAAGGTGATGCATGATCATCCAAAAATTTATTTCTCCCCGCTTGTACAGTATTCATCTGGAGTTCATCGAATGGTAGATTGTGCACATCCATCACCAGATCATCATCAAGGAGAACCATTTCCCCTTCCTTGCTCGAGGTTGGCTCTACAACTGGAGGTGGTGGAGTCTGAAAGTGTTGAAGTTCAACAAGAAATTTCAGCACCTACAATAGTGTGGGACCAGGAGGTCCAAGCAGCACCTACACTGGTGTGGGACCACAGGTCTTAGCAACACGTACACTGGTGTGGGATAAATTTGGTGCATGTATATTTTAGTTATCCCTTCATCAACATGGACAATAAAATGTAATCTAGTATAAAAATAACTTGTAATAGTTAAATGAGTGTGATAAACTCAGTTAGCTCATGAATTTCGAGTTAGAGGTAGTTGGTGAGGCATGCAGAGTAATTCTAGTTGTAACAGAGTTCGAAGTGCAGTGGTGCATTAGTTAATACAGGTTGTAAACAGTTTAACTTAGTTAAGTGAGTTAAATTGAGTTGTGCTAGTTGTAACTGCTTGATACACTATTGAGAGATCAAGTGAATTAAATATTAATTAATTCACAATCAGTGATATCACATGCAACTGAGGATTTACTATTATTAGTTGCATGCATGTTAGTTCCAGTGGAGACCCAGTTGAGATATAGGGGAAAGGGAAGTTGACTATCAGTAGTAGGATTATTGGATTGCACCCATGCAACCAAACACCCATTGGATTTCCCATGATCCTTGCGTAGTTTAGGAAGGCCAAAATTTCTAAAGAATAGGGATTTCATTCATCAGGAATTGCGCAAGCAAGGCAGGATGTCTGGAGGCAGTGTATTGGCTAAGTGTTGGTTAATTTAATCTGAGACAGTGTGAGACAATTAGCTGAGTATAGGAGGGCTCTTGTGAGAAGAGTTGTATGTAATTATTTCATGTATCCATGTTGAATATACAATAGAAGATAGTGGGGTTTTGAGCAGCAACCTTTCCCCAGAAAATTACCTGTGTTGTGGTTTGATTGATTCTTCTTTGCTTCATGTGATTAGCGATTGTGTTTTTAATTCCGAAATTGATTTGTAGAAGTGTTTCAGTATTTAACTTTAGTAAATTGTTAGATCGGATTGAGTCCATGATATACATGCTTGTTGTATAATTTCTATAGAAAGGTGACCTATGGTGCACTAGGCATCAGGTCCACATCTTCATCTTGCAAATCTAGTCCCAACTCCATGTTCGTAAATTCAATCAACTGCTCAATCTCCTGAGAAAGCTCCCTATCCTACAAATTTCCACTTACTCATTCCATTGTTGGTTGATCCTATTCCTTCTCTTCAACTTGTATGGGTTTTGTCCCTTCCCCTTCTCCTCCTATTCTCTTATTCTTAACTCTCGTTATTCCCTTAGCTCTTGTTCTATCTTCTGTGCTCTCAGCTCTACTTCCTCCAAGCTTTGCTTCTCTCTCTTTCTTCTCTTTGCTCTTTGCTTCCTCCGCCTCCTCTTTTCTTCTATTGCTAATGTTTCGTGTTGAATTATAGTATATTCTTGCATCTTCCAAATTTTTTCCGCCTCTGCACTGTCAACAACCTTCCTCTTTCTCTTATCCTGTATCTGACTATTGTCTTTTGTTGTTGTTTCTTCCGAAACTGTTGTTAACTTAGGGACAACTTGAGAATTCCCAGCTATACTGATTGGCTCATGGGGTCTGGAGGAGTTCTAAAATTCTTTAGTGGTTCCTCCTATGGCCACCAGTATGCCTCGTTGACCTAGTTGTAGTATATTTTTACACAATGGTCCTTGCAAATTCCCCTCAGATCATGCGGATTAAATTATTTTGTACAGAATTCAAATTTCATTATGGATTTCAATTCAGTATCTATAGCTTTGAGATTTTTAATATCGTATAATATGATCTACAAATGAAGAGTGGGCCATGGTGCCTTCTTCGTCATGTGCAGTGTTGTTGACAACCCTATGGCGATATGGGAAGATACTTCTTGCATGAAATGTTTGTCAGTGGCATCCAGTAAGGCGAACCAATCTACAATATATGATATTGCATCCATCACTCTTCGTGACATGCAAGGTGGGTCCTCCTGAAAGATAATTCTATAAAGCGAGATAATGAAGTGATCAATTAGCTGCTCCATAAATCCTTTATGGCTATAATCTGAAATCAACTTTCAGTAGATATGCATGATAGTTTCTCTCGGTGTCCACATCCATTTCATGCCAAGAAACTGACTTTTTGCACATATCGCATCCAATACATATGCATACATATAGAACCTTGCTTTCTCGCCCTTGGGAGGATCTCGGGCTTGTGCTACAGGGGCTCTTAGATGATGAGCCAAAAGGTCTGACCAGTTGAACAACTTCCCCTCATTCACCACCTGGTTCAATAAAATAGCCCACCCTTCACGAAAGATTTATGTACTCGCTTGGCCATATATTCTGCAAGCTAGGATGACCAAAAGCTGGTAGGCCTTCCTGAATGACCTTGTCTTGTACATGTGGGTGGGTGTTGGTATAAACTTTGATGGATCCTTCACCTAAATCTTGATTGTATCCTTTGTGTTCACATAGTTTTGGGTGGCATAAAACAGGGATTCCATGATCTTCATTGGCTCAGGAAGATGATGCATCTGTTGAAAATCTCTTACCAAAAATGTAGCAAGATTTTGTCTGTTGGTATTGCTCAATGTCATAATTTTCTCATCAGTGTGTGATACAACCTAGTTGATCACATCCACACACAGGAAGGTTGGATACCTGCATGTAACCTTGTATAGTCCTGACTGCTTGTTGTTCATATTGTTATCACTACAGTAATTCTCTAGTTGTGAGATTTTTGTTTTTTAGTTGAGAAAACTAGAGGTAACCACAGACCAACTTTTAAACTCTAGGATCTAGCCTTCCTAGGGTTCAGAGAGGGATCTCTCTATAAGATTTAACTTTGTTTTGTTTTATGAAATATTAGGCTAGTTATGATTGTGAAATTGGTTTTGGTTTTGATTGGTTTGGTGGGAAAAATCACTTGAAGAGATGGATAGTGAGAAATATATTTTTCCATTGGGCTGAGGAGTCAAAATTCAGGCAGATAGAACTAGAATCAAGGCCAGAAATTCAAATGTTTTTCAGGGCAAGATAGATAACCCTTGGAGATCTTGGAAAGTTGTTTTGTGAGGTGATATGATTGGGATAAAGAGAAATGAATGGTTCTTTAATCCGGAAAAGGGAAGTAGTATGTAGAGGTCGAACGAAAGAGGGAGCAATTAAGGGTTCCCTATTCTGGAAATCAGAAGAAAACATAGAAATGACAAATAGTTAAGACAGGGTGTTTTTAACAAATCCTGAAGTAATCCGCCTATTTATTCATTCAAATTTAGAACACATCATGGATTGCATGTAACAAAGAAAGATAACAATGACAAGTAGAAAATACTTCACTCCAAATAGCTCATCACATGAATCCTGAAATATGATGCTAGTTGATCTGATCCAGTCTGCTACTCGAAATTTGAAACACAAAAAGCCTTCAAGTCCACAAAAATGGCTATAGAAATATTCAACAATTTATTCCACAATAATACTTCAAAGAGTGAATTATTTATACATAATTGTTTACAAAATATCCTAGAATGATTTTAGGAATTATCTAAGGAAAATAAAAATATCTTTACAACAATAATAGAGACAGCTTCTCAACAAATTAGCAAGTTGTCATATTAATTCAAATAAAATAGAAACTGATTGTGGATAAGATGCAGTTAGCTGCCTTGGTGTCTTCCTTGCTAGCTTTAGACATTTCGAGTTTGTTTTGAAATTTGATCTACTTATCTGATACTCTTTCACTGATACTCTGTAATCTCTGATACTCTTTGACCATTTGTAAAACATGTTTACTGCTGTAAAAAATATGTTTTGACTGATAAATCAGCAAACTGTTTTCCCTGTAGTCTTTCTGCCTTCTTACAGAGCTGGGAAGTGTGGGGGTTACTGTAGATGAAGAGGACTTGGTGAACTTGGCTCTCCTTGGGCTTCCGAAGAGTTGGCATTCCTATGAGGACTCTGTCAATGGTCGGGTGAAACTGCCGAGATGGGAGCGACTTTGGTCGGATCTTGTGCAGGAGGAGATAAGGCAGAGTACCAGGGATGGATCTTCATCGAAGAATGAAGATGAATAAAATTTCACTTTGGCTACCAAAGCAAGGAAATGGTAGGGAAATAAAAATCCTTCTCAATTCAGTGCGAAAGGCAAGAAGTAGGACTTGTACAAGGTGAAGTGCTTTCACTGTCACCAACATGGACATTACGCCACTAATTTTCCACAGAAGAAGAAAAATAATCAAGTTGTTGGATCTGTAGCTGGAGAGGCCTTAGCCTAGCAGTTTGAGCTGGATTTTTCACTGATCGCATGCTTGGTCTCAAGTGTGATGGGTTCAGTGTGGTTTCTTGAAAGTGGTGCGTATTTCCATATGACCAGAGACAAATATTTTTTTACTGATCTGGATGAGAAGGATCTTGGAGTGCACATCGAGATGGGCGATGATGGTAGATATAGTGCGACTGGTATCGGGACCGTTTCCTTTGAGAGGGAATCTGGTAAACCTTTCATATTTAAGCATGTCATGCATGTTCCAGGATTGAAGAAGAATCTGATATCTGTGGCTATGTTGGAAGACAAGGGATATGATGTTGTCTTTAGCAAGGGAAAGGATTTCCTGCGCAGTAAGGCAACTGGTGAAACTCGGAGGATAGGTGTTCGAGTTAAGAACCTTTATCAGTTGCAGGTAGATGGTTGCGCAGCAATGGCAGGCAAAGCGGAAGGAGTGGTGAGCCGAGATGACGGCGAATTGTGGCACAGGAGATTGGGCCATCTTCACCATGGAGCTTTGAAATTTTTTCAGCAGATTTCTACCGGGCTTCCCAAGGGTACACTTGTGCAGTCAGATCAGTGCAAGGGATGTACTTTGGGAAAATTTGTGAAAGCCACCTTTCATGAGAAGGATAGTCGTGCCACGATGATCCTTGAGTGATCCAGATTTTATGCAGGAACGCAACAGAATACAGAAAGAACCATGAACATAGAGATGCAGCGGAAATAATGCTTCATTTCATTAATATCAAATAACATAAGTATGCTTACAAGAATAATGGAAATAAAATAGCTAAGGTGATGGTAGCGAATCTCTGAGAAGAGATGTGATGGCTACAGACCTCTGAACTATGTTACAATGAGGCTCGAGGGCCTATTTATTGTTGAGAAACAATGTATAATCCAAAACGTCCAAAAACCTAACCGTAGGAGATGAGGCGCCAAAACTGTGGGCGCCCGTTTGGGTAAATTGGTGGTTCAAATTCCCGGGGGCGTAACTTTAGCATCCGATCTCCGTTTGACGCGCTCAATAGCTTGTTAGAAATATATATCCGAGGAGTACAATTTTTGAACAAGAAAACTTGATCCATGGACCCATTTTTCTCTCCGTTTTCCCAAAAAACGTCGTTTAGGGCCTCAAAACGGCTCCGAAAGTTCAGGACCCGAAAAACTGCTAAAAATAGTAAGTTTTGTTGCAACTTGAAAACTAAAAGAACTGATGGTGGGGGTTCAAATGGAATAGGTGGGTGGCCACCAATATCCACTTGGATCATTAAGGCCCAAAAACAGCTTCGGGAGTGGAGGACCCGAAAACTTGCTAAAAATAGTAAGTTGTGCTGAACGTGCAAAGCTGCAAGAATTGATGGTGCTAGTCCAAATGGAATAGGTGGGTGGCCACCGATATCCACCTGGATCATTCCTCCCTCCTTAGGAAGCAATGGTCCCCATTGCGTTGAGATCCTCCATGAGATGAGGAAAATTCTGTTGAACTGAGTATTAGATGTGTTGAAGATGTCATGGACCTGCGGGTGGACAGGCTAGATGCGTTTAGTAAATTTGGTTTCTTTATCAGCCTCAGACAGTACATGTTTGGATTTTGTATGTGTAGTTGCAGGATTTATGGCAACATCAGGCGGTGGTGCGTTGGGAGTCAGATCACTGGAGTGGTTGTCCTGACAGTGTAGCGGAACCTCTATGAGTGAGGATAAAATGTCCTCGTATTCCTCCATGACTTTGTCCATCTGCTGCAGTCGTGCAAGGGAGCCTTGTTTCGAGGTTGTGGCCACAATATTATTCTTTCCCTGTGAGTGAGTTGTAAGGAAAAGGAATTTCCTGGTTTGGGAAACAATCTTACTGCGTTGTTTTGCAGTAGTCAAAGAGATGATAGGAGGCGGTACTACCTCCGATATCCTGTACAAGTTATTTCCCAAAGTAATAATAACAGCACGAGGCATAGACTCATACACAGCATGTCACCTCCACAAGTATGGTTGGCCCAATAATACATCAGCTACATCAAGAGGAGCAACATCACACAATACCTCATCCATGAATGGCTTGATACTATATGGAAGGAGGCACTGCTGGCGGATGCGGAGATCTCTCCCTAGGTGGAGCCACCCGATGGTATATGGCTGCGGGTGTGCTATGGTTGGTAGGCTGAGCCGCTTCATGACCTCTGCTAAGATGAGGTTATTTTGGCTTCCACTATCGATAAGAAATTGCAGCGGAGAACCCTTCACCCACATCTGCGACTGGAAGAGGCGCTCCCCCTCCTCTGGATCCTCTGGACCCTCCCTCTGGATCTTGGTGGTGGCAACAATGGCACTGGGATCCACATCAATGATATGCTTCCCTTTGTCATTGCCTTTTTCTGGTTCTAACTCAGGATCAGAAAATGCATCTGATTCGGGTGCCTTTAGTTCGGCCACCAAAGACTGTTTGGCCCGACACTCGTTTGTGCTGTGAGTGGGGCTGTTATGAAATTCACACCACTTCCCTGTGTCCTTATTTGGATTTTTGGTGTCGTTCTGAGTCGCATTGCTTTGGCCTTGCCCCTTGTTATTCGGTTCAGGGGCATCTTTCAGATTCACAGATCCAAAGTCTCGCTTCTTCTGCTTAAATTTCTGCTCGATCTTAGCGGCATAGCGATATACCGTGCCAAGCGATGTAATGTTAAGGAAATCCATTTCTTATTGAATGTGTTTGTGTAGACATCCGTGGTACTTGAGCACCAAATGTCTCTCTGAATCTTTAATGCCCAACTTTGTGCGCAGGGTATGGAACAGATTCATTAGTTCGTGCACATCTTGATCGTTTTGTTGCCGCAGCGTGGTCCATTGGATGTATTTGTCCTCATAGCTCCCCACGGGGTAATATTTTTCCTTGATGCCATCTCGAAACGAATTCCAAGTGAGTGTGGCCGAGAATAGAGAGGGTTCCCCTTTGCCCTCTTTCTCACGGTAGGTTTCCCACCAGTCTTTGACATGGGGGGCAGCTTTGAGGAGTGCAAAAATAATCTTTTCTCGGTCAGAGAAGTCATGGACCAAGAAATACCCTTCCAGCAAATTTAACCATCTGTCTACAATGTCTACATCTATTTTTCCTTCAAATATAGGAATTTCAAAGATTACCTATACCTTGAAGGGAGTGGCGCCTCCAGAGTGGCTGTTGGATGCAGATGCGCCATATGTGGGCAGTCGTTGAAGGATTTGAGCAAATTTATCCATCATCGCGTTCCTTTGTTTCTCGAGGGCCTCCTCGAGCAGTATTTTGATAGGATCTCCTGCTCCCTCGTCTTTCTTTTCTTCCGCCATGGGAGGTCGCCGGGGTTTGCGAGGCTGATCTTGCAAGGGTTCAACCAGATCGAGCCCTAACTCCTTATACCCTGACCGCGTTGGGGACATGCAAAGAAAAACAAAGAAAGAGCAGACCCGCTCTGATACCACTGATCCGGATGTTATGCAAGAACGCAACAGAATACAGAAATAACCATGAACATAGAGATGCAGCGGAAATAATGATTCATTTCATTAATATCAAATAACAGAAGTATGCTTACAAGCATAATGGAAGTAAAATAGCTAGGGTGCTGGTAGCGAATCTCTGAGAAGAGATGTGATGGCTACAGACCTTTGAACTGTGTTACAATGAAGCTCGAGGGCCTATTTATTGTTGAGAAACAATGTAGAATCCGAAACGTCCAAAAACCTAACCGTAGGAGATGAGGCGCTAAAACTGTGGGCGCCCGTTTGGGTAAATTGGTGATTCAACTTCCTGGGGGCGTAACTTTGGCGTCTGATCTCCGTTTGACGCGATCAATAGCTCGTTAGAAATACCTATCCGAGGAGTACAATTTTTGAACAAGCAACATCAGTCCATGGACCCATGTTGCTCTCCGTTTTCCCAAAAAACGTCGTTTAGGGCCTCAAAACGGCTCCGGAAGTTTAGGACCCAAAAAACTGCTAAAAATAGTAAGTTTTTTTGCAACTTGAAAACTGAAAGAACTGATGGTGGGGGTTCAAATGTAATAGGTGGGTGGCCACCAATATCCACCTGGATCATTAAGGCCCAAAAACAGCTTCGGGAGTGGAGGACCCGAAAACCTGCTAAAAATAGTAAGTTGTGCTGAACGTGAAAAGCTACAAGAATTGATGGTGCTAGTCCAAATTGAATAGGTGTGTGGCCACCGATATCCACCTGGATCATTGAGAGAATTCACACAGACGTGTGTAGACCTTTCTCAGTAGCTTCGACAGCAAAGCACAAGTATTATGTGATATTTTTTGATGACTTTTCTCGTAAGTGTTGGATCTTCTTCATGTAGAAGAAGAGCGAGACATTCTCAAAGTTCTGTGATTTTAAGGAACTGGTGGAGAAAGATTCGGGGAAGTGGGTGAAGGCTATAAGGAGTGATAATGGTGGTTAATTCATCTCTGGCGAATTCAAAGACTTTTGCAGTGCAGAAGGAATTCGAAGAGAGCTCATAGCGCCTCATAACCCACAGCAGAATGGGGTCACGGAGCGAAAGAACAGAACGATCGTGGGTGCTGCACGAGAAATGTTGCATGATCGGGGCCTTCCCATACACTTGTGGGCTGAAGCTTGCAACACTGTGGTTTATGTGCAAAACCGTTGTCCTCATAGAGTACTTGGCATGAGTACACCCGAAGAGGCATTTTCTCGTAAGAAGCGTGATATTTCTCATTTGAAGATTTTTGGCTCACCTGTTTACATTAATGTGACGAAGGATTCCAAGAAGAAGTTGGAGCCGACTGCAGAGGTTGGAATATTTGTGGGGTATACAGAAACACCCCACAACTATCGTGTGTATTTTCCAGATAGTTGGAAGACTGTTGTGCGATGGGATATCAAATTTCATGAGGAGAAAGCCATGAAGTGTTCGCCTGAGAGGGAGCTACACTTGCATGCAGATGAGGAGCTATTAGTTCCTAAGGATGAGCCTCAGGATGTGGATCAGCCATAAGAGGAGGTTCATGGAGTGGAAGAAACCACTCATGCAGCGCCAAACATCAGAGGGCGGAAGCGCACTACAGAAGCTGAGTGACTGAATCTTGATGCAGAGAAGATTGTAGGAGCACCTACATCATAGCGCAGACAGAGACAGTCACCTGACCGATATACTGGATACATGGCTCTGATGAGCAAGTGTATCATGATGGAGCCATCCTCTTTCGAGGAAGCTGTCGAGGACCCTGCATGGGTAGATGCCATGGTGGAAGAGTATGATTCGATTGTTAGAAACAGTGCATGGGAGATTGTCCCAAGGCCGGAAGGGAAATCAATGGTAGGTTCGAGATGGATCTACAAAGCGAAACAAGTTTCTGACAGGAGCGTCGAGAAGTACAAGGCAAGATTTGTTTCCTGAGGCTTCTCATAGATTGAGGGGATCGACTATGAAGAAACCTTTGCACCTATCTCGAGGTATTCTTCCATACAGAGCATCCTTGCTCTCTTAGTGCAGATGGGTTGGCACATTCATCAAATGGATGTGAAGACTGCATTCCTCAATAGAGTCATTGAGGAGGAGGTGTACATAGAGCAGCCTGAAGGTTTCGAAATCTTCAGCAACGAGTCGCATGTGTGCAGACTCAAAAGAGCGTTGTATGGGCTGAAACAAGCACCTCGTGCTTGGTACACACTGATAGACAGTTATTTCACCGGACTTGGTTTTACCAAGAGTGAGGTGGATCCCAACCTGTACCAGATTTTTGTTGAGGGTATGTTGCTAATCATTGTACTTTATGTAGATGATTTGATAATGACCGGTGATGAACAATTGATACTCTCATGCAAGGCTGATCTTGCAAAGGAGTTTGAGATGAAGGACTTGGGCCTCCTTCATTATTTCCTGGGATTGGAAATTTGGCAGTGGGAGGATGGACTGTTTGTGTCTCAAGGCAAGTATGCCCGGGAGATATTGGAGAAGTTCAACATGTAAGGCTGCAAGCCTATTGACACTCCTCCTCCTGGTGGTTGGAGGAAAGAGGATGCTACATCGGCAGAGGTAGTGGATGCCACTGTTTATCAACAGTTGGTTGGTTTGCTCATGTATCTAGTCAATACATGACTGGACATATGCTATGCTGTTAACCAGCTTTCACAAGCTATGGTTAAGCCTACCAAGCTCTTTTGGAAGGCAGGCAAGCATGTATTGAGATATCTCAGAGGCACATTGGGATATGGAATTTGGTACAGACAGGAGGATGAGTTGAGGCTGCATGGCTTCACAAACCAGTATCATCATATCAGAGATTGTGTGCAGTGGAAGATCATGTTACTATCTTACATTCCTACGAAGGATCAGGATGCTGATATTCTGACGAAGGCACTCACCAAGAGAAAATTCAAATACCATAGAGATAGGATCGGGGTGGCAGATAATCCCTATCTTGTTGAGAGGGAGTGTTGAGATTGCAACAAGATGATGAGCTTAGTGAAAAGAGTCGCCTTCACTAAGTGGGCCCGCAGGCTATTTTTAGCGCAAAGTCTATTTTTAGACTATGTCTATTTTTAGACATGTCGATCATATTCTATGAGTTGCAGGATGCTATTTTTGGATGGTTGGTCAAGTTGGAAAAATAGATGGACTTCTATTTTTAGACATATTGGGTGGAATCTATTTTTATATTGCCAATCTAAAAATAGATATGTCGAATATTATTAGCTCTTAATAATATTTGGACTCTAAACATTATCTTATTCTCTTGGAGCACTTCAGTTAAGTGCACAGATGTGGCACAGGAGCTGACAGAAGGAATTACGCTATTCCCGAGGGTTAAGTGGAGCTATTGCATGGAGAATTCAGTTAGAACTCAAGTGACAAAGTTTGGTGGAGTTATTAAAGTAGTTGGTGGAGTTGTGTTCAGTTTAACTCAGTTAGACACAGTTGAGCTAGTTGTATCTAGTCTAACTGATTGATACACTAGTGAGAGTGGTGTGAATTAATTAATAATTAATTCACTAATTATTAACTCATTAATCAATTGAAGAATACATCAGTTAACTATAGTGCATGGATAGTTTCAGTGGAGACCAGTGGAGAGGTAGGTGAAAGAGAAAGTGTGACTATCAGTTGTGACTATAGTGTTGCATGAGTTTGCACCACACATTGATGGAGATGCCAATGAGGATTGTGCAGTGCAAGACAAGTGGATTCGAGTTCATTCAGAGCCATTCTTCAGCAGGGATTGTGCAATAGAGGCAGGCTAGCAGGAGGACATAGATTGGTGCATGGATTTGCAGATTTCTTCTATGTTAGTGTGTGACAATTGTATTGTACTAAGATCTTGTGAGAATATTTGTATGAGGATTGTTACATGATCTCTATGACATATATTATATACAGATAGTTGGGGTTTTTAGCTTCAGGCTTTCCTGTTAAATCATTGAATTAATGTGTGTGAATATTTATGGTTTCATGTGTGCATTGCAATTGTGTTAATTTCCGCATGTGATGATCAATGGTGGAATAGATTCTGTATTGTGCATGAAGTAAAATAGTGTATGATCAGGAGAATATTAGACATATAACATATCAGTTATACAATTTCTACAATCTGTTTCAACTTTTTAATTTCACTTGTCTTAAGAGACATTTCTTCCATGGCCTTTACCAATTTTTTGGCCTCATCTGTAGGATCAACTGCTGTTGTAGATGACTTTGTAGCGGATGTTGTGGATGATGTCACTGGCACTGCAGTAGCCAGTGGAACTTTAGGTGCCAACTCTTCAGCTAAATTTTATGGCACAACTGTAGTAACCATAGGGATGACTGTAGGTGCTTCCTGTGTTTTTGGTGTTTCTTTTTCCTGGACAAGCTTGTCCATCTGAATCTCCATTTCTTTTATATGTGTTGTAAGTTGAAATATTATGTTCATCATATCATCTTTCTCATTTTTTCCTTCTATTATTTCCTTGATTTGAGGATGTTCACTTTGAGGAAGTTTAAGATGTTTCCTCAAAGATACAATATCCTCATTATTTTTCTTTATTGATTGTTCTGTTGCCTTGACATTTGTTGGGTCAAATCCAATCTATATGACTAATTCTTCCAAATATTTGATTCTTAGATCCTTAGCATACAAAGATGCTTTGTCCAATTTCATCTGATATTTCATGTTTGAGATGGTGTTCTGGAGTTTCTAACCACTCATGGCTTAATTGTAACAGTAGAGTACAATATTTCTGAAGTCTGTCTATGGAATTCAATTTGATCAAGAGCATGAATCTTTTCTGTTTGGACTTCCAAATCAACCTTCCTATAATCTGCCACTTTCTTTGGAGATTTCACAGTAGGCTGCAATACTGACATGATTAACTTTTTGTTTGAATAATCAAAGGCAGTCATAAGTCTATTTTGCACACTTGGTTTTTGTTTTAGATATTGAGAATAGATATTGTTTTTTATTTCTTCATTCTTTAACTTGATCTGTTTATACTTTTCTTTGATGTCTAGATATTTCTCCTCGACTGCCTATGAGGATGAAGCTTCCATTCTCTGTTTCTTTTATATTAATTGTGCACTTTCATTGTCAACTGGTTCTTCATTATAATTCTCAGTAACTGGCTCATTGATGATGACAGTGGCAACATTTGTGTTGGTATTTATAAGATCTGTTTCTTCAACATCAATGGTTACCTTTTCTTTACCTACTGAATCTGTTTTGAGCCTTTTATTATATCTGATTTTGAATCTTGTTTTAGTAGTGGTTTCAGCAACATAGGTACCTTCTTCTCTTACTCTCTTAGTGGCTTTCTCTGTTTGATCAGCAGTCTCTAAAGTGTGACTAGTATCACTTTTCTTCACTGCATCTATTAAAGTATTCTTTGTCCACTAAGTCTGATTGGCCTATTTTTCTATCTCTGGTTTTGTCTCATGAATGAAGGGTGTTAACTTACATTTAACCCTCATCTTACTTATATTCCCTTGTCGATCATAATTCCAAGGAAAACTTTCTTCAAATCTGCACTCCAATATTTTTTTAGCTGCTTCTGCCTCTGCATCCCTCTTATTACAAATGAATGGTCCTACTTGATTCTTCAATTTGAACTGTGTTTTCTTCTTTGCTACCAAGAAATTGATAAAATCAAAGTTTAATATTTTCCTGATATACTCCAAGGAAAAAACTATCATGGATACATGTTTGGGCAGCTTATAGGGCAACAAATTAGATCCAAACACTCTAGTATTAGTATGTTTTTCATATAGGTACCAATCACCAGCCTTGGTTTTCTATGACAATTGTAAAATCTTCTTCATCTCATCATTTATCCTTGGCTGCTCTGTATTTGTTAATATTTTGATCAATGGATGGATGAATGAATCTGAAAACTCTGCATATGTGAACTATGTGGCCTCTTTCCTAATCAAAGAAGTCCAGAAAATAAATGAAAGAGGATCTCCCTCTACATCAAGCCTTTGAAGAGCAAATGGAAATTTATCAGCTTGAAAATATAAGAACATGTGGAGGAGGAAAGAGGTGTATCTGAACACTCCTTCAATTGGAAATTTAACCAATTGGTCATGGATATTGTCTACAATATATCCAAAAAGAAAAAAAATAGATGGAGGTTGTCCTAGGGTAAATGTAGATAAGAAACCTAGAACAGATTCATCTATGTATTCATTAGTGAAATACCCTAGAATGAATAAAAGCATGGAAATTACATGTCTTGAACCCTCTGAAAATTTTGAAGTGGAATATGGAGGATTAATTTGAGGAATTTCTACATGTAAAGGCATAAATGTTTGGAATATTAGGAATCTCTTGGGAAAATCTAGGCCAATATATAGCTTGGTAAGGACCTCTATGGACAAAGGGACTGCTTGAGGATCAGGTTGGAGTTGTAACATTTGGTTGATGGATTCAGCAGTAATGGTGGAAAGAACTTCTTTTTTGGCATTTACTATGGCTCTCTGCTCAGGCACATAATATTTTTGACATAACATAATAACCTCCTGACATGGATGAGTTATTGGGACAACATATTTGGGCAAGTATGATTCCCAAATATGGACTTCTTCTTCATTATATAAGGATTTTTCATAGCTCCAATTATGAATGTCTAGCAGATTAAATTCAACAATTGGGTCTGCTAATTTGTAGTCAACATCAGCTAATGGAATGTACTCAATGTCTATGACAAGGGGTTGTAAAGGATTTACATCAATAGAAATCTTAGAAGTCATGGTTGGAGTTGATTTTGATACTTTGGAGCCTTCAAGATTGCTAGAACTTTTTTTTTTAGGCATTTGGGCTACTTCTGCAAGATTAGACAGTTTGCAGAAGAAATTTTTTACTTTAGCAGAAGTTTCTTGGATAGAAATGGGCAAAGTATGGTCTCTTTCCTGGATTTATTCTTCAATTTCAATCTTCAATAGGTTTTTACAGATTTTTATTGGTTTAAAACAAGGAACAAGGGTTTCCTGAGTTTTTTAGTGAATGATTGGACTAAACAATCTTTTGAGATTGAGCACAGAGGCTTTAGGATAACTTTAGAAGATTTTTGGGCTCAATTTGGTGTTTTAAAATAGGGCACAATATAAACAGGGATTTTTGAGAAATTTTGACAGGGTTTGGACTGTTTTTTGGACTTTTTGATAGGGTTCACTGGTTAAATTTGAAATCTGAATGCAATTTGATAGGGTTCACTGGTTAAATTTGAACTCTGAATGCAATTTTTCTTTTAATAAGTCTTTTCAGATTGAAACAAGCTTAATTTTTTTGAAGAATACTTGTTATACGCAGGTATTGGACTTTGAACACGGTTTCTGAAGGCTTTGAACATGTTGAATGGCTTTTGTGGTATCTTTTCAATCTCTCGAACTATGTAAAGCTTCTTGGCAGTCTTCAAATAGGTTCAAGCCAAAATTTGCAGTATTTTGGCATAAAAATGGCGGAAAAACGTTTGTTTTATAGTCGAGGGGCTTATACAGGGTTTACGCACAGTAGAAGAGGAAATGAATGCATTTACTATGTTTATTAGTCATATTAGGTTAAAATGGTGCAAGTAATTAATGGGGGTCAAGTCACAAAACTGGTGGCTTCAGGTTCAAAGCATGAAAACCACGAATGGTTATCGCATGGCTTTTGGGTGGTAAATGGTTTTGGAGTAAACCAACGCGATCCAATAAATATCGACCACGTGGAGGAGGGAGAAAATCCCAATACCGCCCATTTCGCGTAGAAATGAGACGGGTAATTTCGTGCATGTTTATTTGTGATAATGAGTTTCAACCATCGAATCTTGGGGTTCAATTGCAAACGGCCCAGATTGATTGGGGAAGTTGCATCGGTGTTTGGTAGTGGGACCAGGATATATTAACGTGATGGGGAGGTTTAAACTTTAGAAATAATCATTTTAAACAAATTTTAAAAACTTAGGTTTAATATGATGCAGCAGGTAAGTTTTATGTGTTAATTTAAACATTTTCCAATGTTTCAATTATACATATGGGCGCGGGTTTTTTTATTATATAGTTTCTCAACCTTTCACAGTTGTTTAAAACTATAGGGGGCGGGATAAACTCTTATAGATATGTTTTTACACCAATGGGATAGGGTGGAATTTAATATTTCGCACATGGGGTGTTTGAACATTGGTTTAAACGTAAAATAGAGGGTTTGATGGTTATTTAAATATAAGGGTTTAATACTATATGGGAGGGAATATTTTTAGGGATTTAATAACTAAATTAGAAAATAATATGAAGGTAAAGGGATAATGTATGAATAAAAACACATTTTTAACTCTAAGTAAAGTGTAAATAACATAGTTTGTCTGTGTTGTATTACTTCACATTTTAACATAGGATAAATGCATTTTGAGGGTTTATGAATGATTTTTCAAAAGTGAATGAAATTAGTTATTTAGGGTTTCACTTTTACTAAGTAAACATGAGTTTTTACTTAGGAAAAAGGGATTATGATTATGAATGAAGCATAAATGCTGATGAATGTGGGTTTTATGTAGGAATTCAATATTTTTAACCAATCAGTCATTGAGCCTTGGGTTCGGTCCCAACAAAAGTTAGAGAAATGCTCTGAGCCTTTCTAACTGATAGTTTAAGATATTGAATATTATTAGGGGAAGGGAAATTAGTGATTTTTGACCGATGATGCTTTATTACATGCTTTCACAACTGCTTTCTACCTACCCATCTTTATTTCTAACATTTTTTACTTCATTTTCATGGGTGCATTTAAGCTTGCAACCCTAAATCCATTTTCTTTTGCATAAAAACTATCTAATTCTAACCTTATTTCATATGAGGGCTCATATTAAATTGTTTGAGCTCCTCATTTATTCTCTATCTTAACTATTGATTTGTCAAGTTTATACTTTTTGACATATCCTTATTATCTATCTAAAGCACGAAATTCAAAGCATGACAAGTTAAGATTAAACTGTTTAACTAAACATGGATTATGGCATTTATTGACAATTTGCACATAATCATTATTCTTGCAGTAAAAGTAAATAGTAGTGGCATTTTGACTTGCTAACTTTCAGGTCTTATTTTCATTTCTTTTTCTTTTGGGGTCTATCTTTTCTAAGTCCTTTGATCATTATTTTAGGACTTTTTACCCTCTTTTTATTTTTTATTATTTTTCATTTTTCAAAATATGGGAAAACAATCTTGCAGAAAGAAAGGTATGTACATATTTACAAGACTATCTTAGTCAATTCAAAAATTATGAATCCTATTATTAAAGGACCCTAACAGATATAAACCTATCGTTCCTCTAAATATACCTCGAATTCCATTGTAAAATCATCTTTAATCTGCTTCCATGTTAGTTTGGATCCATTTTCTACAAATAGTTGAGTGTCTGCATATGTTGACAAGTTAATCAAAACTTTCTCAACCGCTTCCCCAATACTACTTTTAGTAGCTTATTTTGAGGCATCTCTCTTGGGTTCCATTATAACAGTGACTGCTGGAGAGGTGCTCAACAACTGTTGTACCTATGGGACAGAAAAGACACTCATGGCAAGCAAACATCATTTTTAATTAAAATCACTTTCAAGGCATGTTCAAGCAACAAACCGAGCATCTAATGGGAAGGATTTCCCTATTTTCACTGGGAAGAGGGTTTGAATTCTTGAGGGAACTAAGCACTGTGCATTCCCAACAGTCAGGGTTGAAGCTTGAGGACTGAGATTGCGCAATGTGTATTTTAGCCTGAGCAGTGAGCTGGGGGAGACTATGTATTGCGCAGTCTCAGTGGCTAGGGATGCAGAATAAGCCTTGGAACTATGCAATGTGAATTTGGGCTAACCTGTACTACGCACTACTCAGTTCCAGAGGCCAAGCTCTTAGTTTAAGCCTCCAAATTGCGCAGTGCCCTGTTGAGAAAAGTGAAATTCGGCCAAGGAAATGGAATATTTTCCCAAGGGAAGTGTGAAAAATGAGAATATATGAGATATAGTGATGGATTTAGTGCATATATTACTAATTTTACATTAAACAAGACAAATCAAGTGCAGAAACTAAGTAAATGAGAAGAAAACCAAATTGGTGAGGAAAGTTGTCGCAACGACGACCATTAGTGTAAAAATAAAGAAACCAATGTGACACTTGTGAAAGGAAAAATATAACTAAAAATAACACTTATAAAAACTAAATAAAGTTGAAACGCTAGCATGCATGCAAAGAAACAATAAAAACAACGCTCACATAAGAAAAATGACAAAAAGCGACATAAAATAAAAAATAATAAAATAAAATAAAATGTTAAAAGCAATAAATGTGAAACTCACCCAAAAAAGCGACGATGATTGCACTGAAGGTTCCTTAATCTCCTCAGGAATGCTAGAGATCCAATATCGAGTGTTAAAATGAGCTCTATGGGGGTTGATTAAATATATTTAAGAAAATTAGGGTTTATGACGTGTATGCCAAAAACAAAAGGAAAGGCAACACCTGGTGATAGTTTCCAAAAATAGCAAGTGCACTTCCTTCAGGTTACAAAAATAGATCCCTAAATTTTAGGGATGTTTTTTTCTTTTTCAGTTTTCTTCTTTTTTGGGAAAAAAATTCCATGCACATCATCTGGAAAGATTACACAATTATGGAACTAGGCAACTTTTTGGCTCAGTGCACTCTGCATTTTCTGAGCTCAGTGAGGGATTGCATAGTTTCTGGGCTCATTGTTGGGCTTCCTAATTTTCTAGGCTCAAGGATGACTTCCAGTCATGATTATACAATTCTAGTCATCAAGGCTTCCTTCCCTCGCGAATTGCGCAATTTCTGGAGGCAAGCACATAACGATTGTGCAAGACTTAGACTGGAGGTTAGCTTGTGACTTAGAAAAATTATCTAAGTGAAAATCAAGTGAATACAAGCATAAATAAAGGATAAACATCAATCAAATCATGAATACCTAATAGTATTGCAAGACAAGCTCCTGTGAAAAGAAGATTAGGCTCCAAAATCTAAGAAAAGGCAAAATTTTGGAGGGTGGTTGTAACTACTACAACACAAGGATAAACCAATCCAAAACAACCAAGGGAATACAAAGGTTAAACTACCTCCTGTTGTGTAACCAGCTCCAAAAAGAGAAGAAAAGAGATATAAACGCCTTAGAAATGAGCCACTTCGAGGGGGTAACCTCCAATACATTACATAAATGAACAATTCTTGGATGATACAATTTACAAAACCTCCTTTCTATATATAGGAGTCCATGGGGCCATAATGTAATCCTAGTGGGCCACAATGTAATCCTAACCGACCTAACAATAATAATTTAAGGGCACAATAATAACAATATGGGGGTTACAGGGGTACAATAATAACAATAAGGGGGGCTACACTAACATAATAAGGGGCTACACTATTAATATAGGGACTTAACATGCCCCTCTCCTTCAAACAAGTGTTGCCCTCAACGCTTGATTATTTCTTGATGTTTCTGTATAAAATTCTCATCCTCCCATGTGAAATATTCTACAGGAAAGTTCTTCCACTTGCTGAGATACTCTGAAATTGAACGTACTTGTCGATTTCTTATTTCTGTGACTGCTTCAGAACTTCTTCGATGTGATATTGATCTTCCGGTTGTTTCATTTGATTTTGCACCAAAGTTAGGTTATCCTTTGAGAGTTGGAGAACTTTTTGTTGATGATCATTGTGATATTCCACTACTTTATCATCCATAATAGATTTTATTTGATCCTTCAAACCATCCAAATTAGCCTTCATTTCTTCTTTTAAACCATCTATGTCATCTTCGATTGCTCTTCGTAAGATCAAAATTTGTTGCACTTGGTACCGTAATTTTGATATCTCATACTGCAATTCTTCCACTTCATGCATCATAGGATAGATTTTTGAGGGCTTAATGGGTGTTGAATTATTTTTATGAGGAATTTCAGAACACAATACTAAAATATATGCTCAATAGGCCCTTGGAATCACTTCAAACTGATTTTTCAAACAAGATTTATGCAATTTGGGAAAAACAATACACCTTTTTCTTGCTTTTAGGAGCTCGATATTGAAATTGAATTATCTCTGTAATTGAAAATCTTAGATATCTCAAATTCATCCCTGTAGTAGCCCTCTGAAGCTTCTTTCAAATGCCAGAGGTCTGACCTGATTTTGATTCTCCAAGACAAAGTTGTGTCCAATCTCCCAATGACTGGTGCAATTTGGTTCGGTAGAACGAACTTGTACGACTTGCCACGTGTCACTGTTTTTTCCTTTGTCTCTGAAATTGATAGCCAAGAAACTACAGGCCGTGTACTTGCGACCAATTTTGACGGCACTCCAATCCAATCTCCAGAGAGAGAGTTATTGAACTTTTCCCACGATCACCTCTTTGAGATAAAATTCAGGGGCCTGAAAAAGCACTACATTCCACAGATCATATCTCCAAAAATATTTCGAACCAAGCTCTGAAATTTTTTTATGAATTTCCTCCGGATTTCAGCTTCGTACCATATGAATTTCAGATTCTTAACCTTCGTAGAAAAAATTTTATAGCGCAAATGCCACGATGACCTGTTTAGGAGCCTGAAAAAATACGTGACTTCCACAGATCATATCTCCGAAATTATTGCGGACCAAACTCTGAAATTTTTATACGAGCTTCCTCAGGATTTTTTCTTCGCACCCTAAAAAGTTAGAAGCACGAAACTGTAGAAAAAATTTATAGCGAAAATGCCACGATGACCTGTTTGGAGTAGTGAAACCCTAGAATCTCAAAGCTCTGATACCAAATGTTGTTAAACCAGCTCCAAAAAAACGAGAAAAGAGATATAAACGCCTTAGAAATAAGCCACTTCGAGGGGGAAACCTCCAATACATTACATAAATGAACAATTCTTGGATGATACAATTTACAAAACCTCCTTTCTATATATAGGAATCCATGGGGCCATAATGTAATCCTAGTGGGCCACAATGTAATCCTAGCCGACCTAACAATAATAATTAAAGGGCACAATAATAACAATATGGGGGTTACAGGGGTACAATAATAACAATAAGGGGGGCTACACTAACATAATAAGGGGCTATACTATTAATATAGGGACTTAACACCTCCACACTCACCATACCATGATCTCACCTAAACCGGAACTGAGATCACTAAACTGAACCGAGCTTAGAATGCCTCTGGATCTCGTCACTATCCTTGAATAATTTTGTGTCTCCTTGTCTCTAGTATTTACCGCAATCTACACCAGATCACTAGGCCCTTACCGAGACACCACCCTCATTATTTACCATATATCCTTCCAAAACTGGTCAAGGGATTCCTATGCCTTTGGGGATGTTCCTAATACCACCTCTACCCCAGATTCTGAAACCATTTGGAAATTCCAAAACTCAGACCAATAACAATCCCATCACACCATGGCTATCCAGAAAAATTCAAGGCAAGATTGAAAACCACTGTAAAAACCATGGCACCGACAACAAAATAACCAAATACCAACATGCACATACCATGCATGTCAAAACCATCATGGAAATCATACATGCAATTTCTTACCTGCAATTATTCTTCTTGAAGCTTCTGGATCCTTCTCTTCCTTGCTTGATCTTTCCTTTCCTTTCCTTTCCTTGACCTTCCTTTGCTTTCTTTCCATTTCCTTTGCTTGATTTATCTCCTTATCCTCTTTGTGCTCTTCTCCTCTCTGAGTGTAATTCTGAAAATGAACTGACAAAAAGCTGACAAAAGCTTTCCCATTGATGTTTTGTGGTATTTTTACCATTCATGCCTCTAATTTCTTCAATTTTCCATTATTTTCCTTCATTTTCCTCCTCACATGCAACCTATGACCTTTCACCTTCCTTATCTCCTAATTTCCTTTATTTTCATAAATAAATGTGCCAAGATACCTTTTTTCCTTTAAAAATCCTTAGCCATTGTCTTTCCCAATTTCCCCTTAGCCATAAACACATCCAGTGATGCCCACTAGGATATCTTTACCCAACATTGAACTTGCAATAATTGGCCATTTACTATGGTCTTATGTTTTCCTTTATTAACTTTTATTACATGAAATATTAGCCTGGGTCTATTACAAAACCCTTCACCTTGGGGAACAACGTCCTTAGTGTTAAACCACACCTATACCTCAGTAAAACCACTAAAATGAAAACATACTACCCATGTATATTTATAGCTTATCTCAATGTAGTATTTACAGTGAATAACCTACTCATAAGCAAAAATCATCATGACAACATGAATATATAACAACCATATCGCTTATTGGGTATTTATAACTTAGCTCATGTTGTTATTTACAATAGAAACCATCCATAAATATCTACAAATACCAAAATTGATTTGCCTCAATCAAAAAACAATGAAGGATACATAGTCTGCATCTGATCTGACATCTCCCATGTAGCTTCTTCAGGCCCAAAGTGCTTCCACTACACTTTAACTTGCTCTATGGCTCTATCCCTGAGCATGAGTTGTTTTCGCTGCAATATGTACTGAGGTTCCGACTGGAATTATCCTTCTTGATCCACCTGTAATACAGACCAATCAATAACATGATTAGTATCCTTTATATACCTTTTAATTATTGAAATATGAAAAACGTCATGGACTTTCACTATTGGAGGCAGTGCAAGTCGATAGGCCATTGCTCCAATCCTCTCAAGGATATCAAAAGGACTGCAATACTGTGGTGCCAACTTGGCACATGATCCAATCCTCGAGGAGCTCTTCTTGGGCTTGATGCACAAATACACATCCTCCCCAACCTAAAACTCCTTAAATTTCGTGTGTTGGTCTGTAGAACTCTTCTGCATGTCCTCTATTTCCTTTAGATTCTTATTTATAACCTGCATTTCCTGTTCTATATCTGGCAACATGTTCGTTCCAATAAGTATCATGTTCACTAGATCACTCCAACTAATGGGAGTATTACAATTCCACCCATACAGTGCCTGGAAAGTGTTATAGGTCAATTTGGGCACCATTCCAAATGACCTGGTTAAATTGGACATCATCCCCAAAACCAATGAATAGGGCCTATCATCCCCTATCATTTCATTTGCTACATGCCCTAAGACAAAGAAAAAAGACAAATCATTCATGACTTCCATTGCAAGGTTTCCAAGATTTGAAGTACATGTTATATCACCTATGAGCTCACCAATGCAATTTTTCAAGGGACTAACTCCGTTGCATATGTATCTACCTCCATTCAAGGGTGCTCTACAAAGTACTTCCCGACACTCAAGGGTGCGTTGGTCAAATTGGGAGCGAAATTCTCATTGTTCGGGAATCTCCACTTGGCTAGTTCCTTATAAAAGAGTGCATATGTGTCAAACTTCGAATCCATGTGTCCATTTGACACCTCTAAGCTTGGGAACATGTATTTCCTGTTATTAGAAATTCATTGATTGTGAAACTACCTTCCGCTCAGCTATAAATTGAGCACAGATCCTAGTGCTTGAGAAGGAAGAAATTGAGTAGAGAAATGTTGGTGGAATTTCAATTGAGGATTTGATTTTAGTGATATGCTGCTGGAGAGATTTTCATTATGTTGAGGCTAGGATGATGCTGGAGATGGTGACATCAAATCAATCATTGGTTTTAACCTCCCCTTCTATCCATTAATAAATAGTGTTACTTACTTTCCCACATATGTATCTGTATAAGCTTCTATCTTTCATATTATGAATTCTTATTTGATGTATATGGTTCATGTTTCATTGATTTAAATGAATAACTTGAATAGGCGTCTGTATATTACAATCTCTTTGTTGTTTAGTGTTCATTCTTGCATGAAATATTTTGGCGATCTAGCTTGGATTTGAAGCTACAACAAGAGCAATAGAAGGATAATAGGAAGCGCTTGGACCCTAAGTAGGTTTCTTGATCTATTATGTGTGTCTATTCACTATTAGGAAAAGTATCTACAAATTCTTTAACCTGTTGTTCTAAATGCATAGCATCACATATAGGGAGGAATGTTTTATCTGTAAACATAACAAATTGGCAACTCCACTGGGGATTTTACCCTTCATCCTTGGTGTATTTTCCTCTCTTTATCCACCCAGTAGCATTTACTCTTAGATATTAGGATTTTTTAAATCAAACTTGCATTAGAAGTGTGTTAAACATCCTAAGTTTCTGTTTTCTGATGCGCCCAACGCACTGTTGAACAGGACATAGTGCTTTGCAGAGCACTGTCTCCCACTCAGGGGTGCTTTGCAATGCACTGTCTCCCCTTAGAGACTGTGTTTCCCCCTACAGCCAACCAAATTCCCATTGAATTTTTCATTTCATTTGTTTTCAGCCTTTTTTTTGTTGTATTTTCAAGAGCTTGATGCCTCATAGAGACCAGTGACTTTACCTGCATCTTCCTCCTTTGAAAGAAAATTTTGTTCAATGTTTATTTAAAGTGTTTTTCTTTATCATTAACAGATTAATTTCTAAGTATTTTCATTACTGCATCAGATCCATTTTCTTTTGAAAGGGAAATTTTCGTTAAATTATTTGTTTCTTGAAGGAGAAATTGTAGGTAAATTCTTCATTTTTCCTAAAAAGAGAAATTGTTGTTCAATTCCTCATTTATCAAATTAAAATGAATTTGTTTTTATTTGATTTGATGCATTTAATTTCCTTTCTTGCATTCACATTAAAGTAACTGAAAAGAAAAACCTGCATTTTCCTATAGTGGATTGTGTGTTTTGCATAGGAACAAATTAGGAAAGTTGCATATTAGTTTGTGCTCATTGTTGTTTTCTCTCAAATTGATTGCTCTTTCCCTCTAGTAGCTAGGATTTTCATTGAAGAAACTAAAATTGAAAGTTTTCTTATCATTTTAGTTTGCATTTTAGGAATTTCCATGACATCATCGCGGTGAACCTTGAAAGGAAAATTGACAAACAAGATCAACTTAAAATTTACATCAATTTACCTAACAAAGCATTGGACCCATAATGATAACATTTAGAAGGTCTAGGCTAGAGACGTGTTCCAGCGTCGTAAAACATAGCAGCTGTCATTAATTTTCTGCGATACATTCTGAGTGTGATACCTCAATCCACTGATGTAAGTATATTGTAGCTCGTCCACGTACTTTTGGGTATATCGAGCAGTGTTACAGTACGAAAAGTATAAAGGGGTGCTCTCACTGTGCGGTTTCGCATCAAACAATGCTAATACGGACTTGGGCCTCCTTGTATCTTCGGGTATATTTGGGAGGAAAACTTTAGGTTTCTATCCATCCATAGTGAACCGAGTCGGCTGCCTTGTAAAATGTGATACATCGAACACAGAATTCGGGGAGATTTCCTGCCCGTACTTCTTGGTTCACCACGAGGTATTCTGTAGTTCACAGTTTCTTGGTAAACCTTTTTCCTATCATTACCCTTTTATTTTGTTTATTTGTTTTTTGGTTAAAATAAATCAGTCATCATGGAAGAAAAAAATATTTCTCCCCATCATTCGCGTAGATTAGCATTGAAACCACCTTTACCACCGAAAGTTACTCCTAGTCGATGAAGGAAATATCACTCTACCGAAACCAGTACTATTAGTAACTCTGGTGAAGCATCATCTTTCCATATACCAGAGTCGGCACAAGTTGTTTCTACAAATCCTGGTTTGTCTACTGTTGTGGAGACGGATTCCTCACAACTACCTGTGGTCATGATCCATCCAATTAGTGAGACCATACCTCCCGAACCCGACGTTGTTCAACTGGAAGTTGATCCGAATCCCATCATGCTTTAGGGGGAAGTTTTTATTGGTCAAACTGGACATCATCCCCAGGACCAATGAAATAGGGTCTATCATCCCCTTATATTTCAGTTTCTATATGCCCTAAGTGGAGAAAATCTTGGTCTTGAAGTCGAACAACTGGAATTTTTTCTTGTATTTGTCACTCCATAATATATTGTAGCCATTGAGTCTCCCATGTCATGCAGTAAACCACCTGAAATATACTTCGGGCTTGATGGTGAAGTTATTCCTCCTGGTTTGATTTCGATTGAAGAAATACCACAATATGAGACACCTTTAACTCCAACTCATTTTCGGTAGGAGCTTTACCTGTACGAGTATTTTCCTCAATCACCTTCCTCTAAATTTTTTTTGATCATGTTTCACTTCGACTACCCGTAGATTATATAGGGTATACATTTCTTCAATTGACCATGGCTAAGAGAACATCCCAGACTTAACCATCTATTTCATCTATGATAGCATCTACTGTTGCTTCATCTTCGATGTTTTGTCCATTGACTTCACCCATGTCATCATTTGGAATCCAATCTAGTTCCTCCCTTATGAGTACTGAACGGCTTGATCCTTTATTCACATCTTCAGTGAAATATCAAGCTGGTCCCATCAGTTATTCCCCTTGGTGGCTAGTTACTTCACATAAATTACCCTCTGAAATTCCAAAATTCAATGAAAACCCTAGAGAAGACCCGTCAACACATGTTATAACTTATCATTTGTGGTGCTCATCAAGCTCCTTAAATGATGACTTCATCAGACTACATCTTTTCCATCACACACTCACTAGTCCAACTGTACAATGAGGATGGTTCTTTTCCTGTGTCAACCACGTTAAAAAATGAATCAGGTTATGAGGATGGTTCTTTTACTTTTTCAACCTCATTAAAAAATGAAACAGATTTTGAGGACAGTTTTTTTTTCTTGTGTCAACCTCGTTAAAAAATGAAACAAGTGCCTTTGAAGATAGTTCTTTTTCTTGTGTCAACCTCGTTAAAAAATGAAACAAGTGCCTTTGAGGATAGTTCTTTTTTCTTGTGTCAACCTTGTTAAAAAATGAAGCAAGTGCCTATGAGGATGGTTCTTTTACTGTGTCAACCTCGTTAAAAAATGAATCAGGTTTTGAGGGTAGTTATTTTTTCTTGTGTCAACCTCATTAAAAAATGAAACAATTTCCTTTGAGGATATTTCTTTTACTGTGTCAACCTCATTAAAAATTTAAACAGACGATGATCATAGTTCTTTTCTTGTGTTAAGCTCATTCAAAAATGAAAAAAATACTCCCCTATAATGAACCTTCATTCCATCTATCTATTCATAACCAGTAATCTACTTAGGTGAATGAAATGAAGCTTGGGGGGTATATTCTCTTGTAGGGAACATTCGACATGTGCTCTTTCAGGGGGCATTCAAAACATTCTTACTAATTGCACGCAATCAACAATTGAAGTTCAGAGCTCCAAAATGCAAATGGTAACTTTCAAATGGTAAAAATGAATGGTAAAACTATTTTAATTAGTCATTTGATTATTTGCAAAACATGTTTATTGTTGTGACTGTATTTTTATTCATTTTTATCATGAAACATGTATTTTTAATCCATTTGATGTTGTTCTGAGCAGGTTTTACAACTGATGAGAAAATTAGTCGTGTATATTTATTTCAAGAATGATTTAACCACAAAGCATACTTTTATCCTTATTTTTCGAGCTTTGTAAAAAATGAAAAAGGACTTGAAGCACACTTTTATCTCTTTTTCGAGCTTCTATAATAGAAAAAAAGGAACCCCTGGAGTCTTCTTTTAGCTCTTTTCAGAGTCCGATAAAGTGAAAATATTTCCAAGCACTTGTCTTTTCAAGCTCGTAAAAGTAAATGAATTGATATATACTCAGTATAAGTTTAACCCTTTTCTGGATTGAGATATATTATTTACGAAAAAGGAATACCTTAGTAAAACATGACTAAAGAGGTTCTCTCAAATATTATTTTACAATTTTTCAGATCTGAGCGACAACTTTACGAAAAAGTACTTATGGAGTTTTCCGTTAGGTCCCTATATTACTAGTCTAGTCCCTTATTGTTGTTAGTGTAACCCCTTTATTATTATTATTGTACCCCTGTAACCCTCATATTGTTATTATTGTCCCCTTAAAGTATTATTGTTAGGTCGGCTAGGATTACATTGTGGCCCCACTAGGATTACATTGTGGCTCCATGGACTCCTATATATAGAAAGGAGGTTTTGTAATTTGTAGCATCCAAGAATTGTTCATTAATGTAATGTATTGGAGGTTGCCCCCTTTAAGTGACTTATTTCTAAGGTGTTGATATCTCTTTTATTCTATTTTTGGAGCTGGTTTCACAACATTTGGTATCAGAGCTTTGGATTCTAGGGTTTCGCTGCACCAAACAGGTCATCATGGCATTTTCGCTATAATTTTTTTTCTACAAAGTTTCAGAAGCTGAAATTTTTAGAGCGTGAATCCAAAATCCTAAGGATCATCGTCGCAAAATTTCAAAGCTTTTTCACAATATTTTCGGAGATATGATCTGTGGAAGTTAGGGATTTTTCAGGCTCCCGAATTTCTTCTCAAAGAGGTGATCGTGGGAAATCTTCATAACTCTCTCTCTGAGCATCGAATTGGAATTCTGTAAAAATTGTTTGGAAATACACAGAATGAAGTTTCTTTTATATCAATTTCAGAGCCGAAGGAGCAAACAGTGACACGTGGCAAGTCTTACAAGTTCACTCTACTGAACCAATCCATAATTAGGTCATCGTAGGATATCGGGCATAACTTTGTCTTCAAGAATCCAAATCAAGTCATACCTGTGGCATTAAAAAGAATATTTAGAGGGCTACATTAGGGCAAAATTTTAGTTATTGAGGATCCAAAATCACATAGATAATTTAGTTTCAATATCGATCTTCTTAAAAGAAAGAAAAAGGTGTGTATTTGGTTTTTAAAATTGCATAACGTTTGTTTGAAAAAGCAATTTGAAGTGATTCCAAGGGCATATTTTAGAATTTTTATCAGTATTGGGTTCTATAATGCCTCAAAAAAATAATTCCATACCCATTAAGCCCTCAAAAAGCTATAATATGACTCATGAAGAGGAAGAATTGCAATATGAGATATCAAAATTACGGTACCAAGTGCAACAAATTTCGATATTACGAAGAGCAACCGAAGATGACATAGATGGTTTGAAGAATGGCATGGAATCTAAGATGGATGGCATCGAAGCTGGAATGGAATCTAAGATGGATGACATGTAAGCTAAGATGGAAAACATGAAGAATGATCTAAAAGCAGACATGGAAGGTTTGACAAAGTTGATACAAGAAATGCTTCCTAATGGTGAAAAGATAGTAGAGGAAACTCATGATGAGAACAAAATAAATGTTAATCATGATTTCATAAACTCTAATGTTGGAGGGAAGAACCACCATATTCCAAAAATGGATATGAGGAATTTTGATGGAAAGGATCCTGTAACATGGATACTACGGATGGAGCAATATTTTGATCTCAATAATGTGCAAAACACACAAAAGGTATGCATTGCAACTTTACATTTAGAACAAAATACATTTGTATGGTATCGATGGCTTTGCTCCCGTAAAAAAATTGTCACTTGGTCATTTTTTACGGAGGAAATGATAGCACATTATGAGGATACAAAGAGCAACACCTTCTTTAGCCAATTGATAAATCTCAAACAAAAGGGTTTAGTGGGGCAGCACATTGAGGACTTCCAAAAATTGAATATAAGGGTAACTGATATTCCAGAGGAACACGGGATTGATCTCTTCATAGGCACTTCAAAGGATAAAATTCAACATGAAGTTCACATTTTGGAACCTGATTCATTGGAGAAGGCATTCAGGTTGGCAAGAAAAATTGAATGTAAAATTATGGCGACAAGGAAGACTACCACTCACTTCTATAAAGATGGAAGTGTTGCTACTCCTAGACTTCCACAACCTACAAGTTTGACACCACAAAAATTGGAAGAAAAAAGAGAAAAAGGGCTTTTCTACAGTTGTGATAGAAAATACACTAAAGTTCATAAGTGTGCTGAGAATAAATTAGTTTACATAGGTTGTGAAGAGGAAGAAGAAAATGAACAAGAATCTTCAAAAGAA